>OY728145.1:1621636341-1624136341 GCA_963277665.1 Viscum album
TAATAATGGGCTTAGATCTAAGAAATAAAGAGAATATGATAAGTATATATTTCAAACCGATGAATAATGAAGAATAAATATCACATATATTAAGAATTCATCTTGGCTTCACCAAAGAGAGCATGACTATCAGCTCTAAAATTAATTGGAGAGGATCTACTACCTTCAAAAAAGTGTAATCCCATGGTATTTCCATATAAGATAAAAAAAGAAACATAGAGGCCAAAAAGTGTGAGATCCAATTTTTTAGAATCTCACATAAAACATCAGCACGTTAAGTTCACACGGTTAGAAAAATCATATGTTAATAGTGTGTTAGATACTACCCTAGGAAGACCCACGCACAACATCCTTACATGGTATCCCTAACCATTCCCTAACCATTCTGGAGCCACTGCCTCAAGTGGACCATTATTTACGGTTTGTCCGCATTGTTAGGAAAACTTGTGCCCCCGTGCAACTTTCATTTTGCCTCAAAACATCCACCAATTTTATCCCAACTCTCCCAACTAACCCCTTACAATTTATAAACATATAAATATTCATGTAAGGGTTATGTATGAAAAAATGGGGGTATAAAATTCTCCCCACAATCTTTAATTGTGTCCTCGTAATGTAGAAAAAGTTCACCGATCTAATAGTGTTCTGGCCATTGCTCTTTCCTCTCATTATCAAATTCCCAAGTCTCTTTAGGAATCCGACCATACTTTCATAAATCCCACAATAGACCTATGTTTTCCACACAATAATTATTCTTGTATATCCACAATCTTTAATGGGATATGTATCAACAATGAAGCTAAATCTAGGTCAATGTGATCCCATATGATTACATGATCAGGACCACTGTGATACTTTTTCAACTAAGATTCAGATAACACATTATGCACAAACCTAAACTGTGGTGGTAATTCTAACTAATATTCCACCTCAACTACCCATTACAGTATCTCGAAATGGCCAATGTATCTCAGAGATAACATTACCTCTTCCAAAAATAATTATGTTCAATTCCTGACGACATTCTTATGAAGGCACGATCATCCAAAGTGAATAACAAAAGACGTCAAAAGTGATCTGCATATGATTTATGAAAACTCTAAGACATATCTGTCCTCTTTCTAATCAACTTGATCTTCTCTGTAGTTTCTGGGACAATGCTCATCCCAAATAGTGAATTTACACATGTTTCCACCCAAAATAGGTGAGGACAAAAAAGACATTCATATAGATAATAAAACAGATCCATTTGTATCAACAAATAATAGTTTTATTTATTTGAGAACTCTAATAATGGTATATTCTCCTCCCATTATCCACCAATATCTATTACACAAGCCTGTAAAATGTATTACAACATCTGTATCATCCTCTCAGACCGAACTTTTATCTGAGGATGATACACCATGCTCATATTCTATTGAGTGACAAGGAATTCCTATAAGGATTTCCCAAAACAAGAAGTAAACCTCAGATCACTATCATAGGCGATTGAAAAAGTCACTCCATGCCTCTATACCATGTCGTGAATATAGGATTTTTAAAAATCATATACCATATGATTTTCCCGAATAGAGATGAAATGGGTTGACTTGGTAAGACGATCCAATCTCACCCAATTTGTATCGTGTTTAAAAATATTTCTTAGTATACAAATAAAAAAATACATTACTATATTCTCCCATTTTCACACTGGGATAGGTAAAGAGTGAAACATACATGTTGGTCTCTAATGTTATTCTTTCACATTCTGACAGGATAATCACCTCAAGATTAACTCTGCAACCTTCAATTTCAAACTGCCCCACCAAAATTGCGCCTTTAATTCATTATACATATTCTGGCTACCTCGATGTACAACACATCTCTAATGTTGGTAATCTTGAAAGAGTTGTTCTTAAAAATCCGTATGTACAACCATCTGATCTCTAAAACACAAAACGGAACTCCCATCAAGTTTTGAGCCCTGAATGGTCTCCCCACAATTGTGTTTCGAACTCATAACTGGGATTCTGTATCAGATGTTCATGCCTATTCGACCATATTTACCGAGTCAGGAACACACATTGCTGAAAAGAAAAGTTAAACATCATCTGGGTCTTTACATTCAACATGCTTATTGGCTATGACCAACATAAAACACCATTCATCTGATGCTTCCTTTTCCAACTGAGCATATGACTTTATACAAAATGAATCCTCCACAAAATTTTCTTTTCCCAGTGTAGACATCAAGTTAATTCCAAAAATCAATATATATTCCATCCATATCCTTTTCTCCATATTCAAATATCACTATGAGAAAATGTGTATAAACCTTTTGTGGTTTGTGAAGGCAGGGAATTTTTCTACAAAGATAAAGTGTCTCTATGTTTTCAAATCATGGATGACTCTAGCTATCTCCAAATCGTGTGTTGGGTAATTATTATCAGGATCCCTCAATTTCCTTGATCTATAATCAACTACATGGTCTTTTTTTCAGATAAAACAATCAACCCTTATCCTGAATCATTACCATACACCACATACCCCTTTTATGATTTTGGATAAATTAAGATAGGTGCATATGTAATACAAACATTTTGTTCCTAGAAATGCTTCTAACATTCCTCTGTCCTTTGGAATAGAGTATTATTCTTTGTCAGAGTTTTTAATGGGGAAGCTAGTCATGATAAATGACACTCAAGATGTTATTAGTAACCAACTAGACAGAGAAAACATCATATCTCGAAGAAATTCAATTTTGGTTTCAATGGGATAACATCTCATATCAATTTAGGGTCAACCGAAACAACATTTTTACGAATTAAATGGCTCAAGAAAATTACTTCTTATATCAAAAAATCCACTTTGATTATTTGACATAGAAATGATGATCTCTCATGATTTGTAACACAATTTCCAGATTCTCCTTATGGTCAGTATTCTTCTTCGAATAATTCAATATGTCATCCAAAAATACCACAACTAAAGAATCCATATATTTTAGAAAAATCTGATTAATCAAACCCATGAAGAATGTTGGTGCATTCTTTAAAGAGAAAGGAATGGCTATATATTCATACTGGATATAAATTCTTTTCAAATTTGTCTTTATAATATCTTCCATCCGGACTCTCAATTAGTTATATCCGAATCACATGTAAATCATAGAAAACCACCGAGGTCCCCTTAATTGATCAAACAATTCATCAATTTGTGGAAGTAGATATCTGATCATTATTGTAACATGGTTAATCTTACGATAATCAACACAATACAAATGAGTTATATCTGCCTTATTCATGAAAAAAATAGGTGTTACCCATAGAGAGGTACATGGACGAATGAAACCCTTTCTCTCCAACTCCTCCAACATCACATTCATTTCCCTTAACTATGTTGGTTCCATCATGTAAGGAAAAAGGGAAAAAGGATTGTTCCATGAAATTATATCTATCTTATAATCCAGTTTATTTATAGGTGTAAACCATACGAATTTTCATGGAAACACAATGGTAAATTAATCTAAAACTTCAAGAAAACTGTTTCCCTCGATCTCTTCTATCGATTAAAAATTCAGTAGCACCGACTGGTAAAAGATTGTTCCCAATATTGGTTCTATCAATCTCTTTTCACATTTCATTACAATCCTCCCTCTTCTTAAGAGATTCTCGATGTCGTCCTCGATCATGAAACTAACTATTCTCCAATATAATTCAATGTGAGCCTTAAATGGTTTCAATCAATCCATACCCAATATAACATCACAATAATCCATTCCTAAATTCTAGAGGTCTCATTTTAGATGAACTCCATCCATGGTTATAGATCATGCTTTACACACAATGTCTTATCATTCCCTTTCCCCGAGTGGGGTTTCAGTTTTAAAAAATACTAAATCATTTAAAAATTAAACATATCGAATGAAAAACACAAGAAAAAATGAATGTATATGGTGCACCAATATTAAATACCATGTACACTAGGGTATAATTCATATGAATCATACCTCTCACTATAGATGGACCATCTTGAAAGTAGACAATCAACTACTTAGCTCCATACAATTTCTTTGTAACTTCAATGTTTACATAGTTTTCTTGATGAGATTTCCCTAGTTGAGGAGTCATGGTATTCCTAGAATCACCATGGCTAACTCTTCTCTGCTGATTACACTGGTTTTGTTGTCCTCTCCCTATAAAATCATACAATTCATGTGAAGATTGAGATGGGTCTCGAGCACCCTACCTTGAACCACTGTGATAATAGTGCTGATGATGCCCAATTTTGTTGCAATTATGAAATCCTATAGGTTTTGTCGTACAGTCTTGCTTCATTTGGTTGAGTGAACCACTTTGAAAGAAACCTTCTTTGCTTTGGGTTCGAAGAGGACGGTTCACTAATCCAATCATTTGATTTCCATTTCCACATTGTAAATATGTGTTCCATTTACTATTGTTCCCAGTTGTTAAGTTCCCCCCATTCCCTTTCGATATCATCATACTTCCTCTTATCGATCCAGAGATATCACATTTATTCATAGTTTCTCTGTTCAATATCTATCTATAATCTGTAATACAGAGCACCGCAACCTTCGATTGAATCTCCTAACGTAGCCCCAATTTGAAGGTACATGCCTTAAAATACGCACTTTCTTTGACCTCAGGTGAAAATCATTTTAAATAATGAATTTAGCCACATAATTCTAGATATAGAAACTCTCTTGCTTCAGGATGATGAAATCCATCATTTTCATGATCTTGAATATGTTAGGATATAATTCTTTGTTGTAGAATTCTTAGAAATCCTACCCTGTAATGAATTCATCTAATTTCGCATGCACCATTAAATCCCACCACTGGCATGAAAAATCCTCAATATTATATGTCACTAGATTGATCTTTTTTCTCTAATAGTGTGCTAATGTTGTCTAAGATACAATTCATTCAACATAGCTACACATCCTCCTTTTAAGGATCAACATCTCCCCAAACGATAGATAAATTATGCTTCGTGTAGTGGATGGTATGTTTCACATGTCATAGCTCATTCCTCTGGTTCCCAGTATCCACATCTTGAAAGTCATGGGAAATACTCTTAACCAGATCTTGGTTCACCAATGGTTTCGGTGAAACCACATTCTTCGCATCTTATTTAATTATGTTTCGACAATGCCTACCGGGTTCAATTTTCTAAACCAAAAACAAACACCATAAATGTCACTTTCTAGTAACTAAAGTCTTACCATTTCATGTTTTATCTCATCAATATCACTAAAATGTTTTCCAAAACACCACTTTATATTTCAACCATTTTTTGAAAAATTCATTCGTGCTTTTTAAAACCAGCCCATTTTCAAAATACAATAAAAATACTTGATTCAAAATCATTCATTTGAAAGAAAATTCTGCATTTGTCGAAAATTTAAACCATGCAAAAAATCAGAAATCAATCATCAAAATGAAATACGAAATACTAGTGAGATGTCCTTCTTCTACATTGAATTTCATTCTTGACTCATTGGCTAAACACATTGCAATGTCATTTTCACTATTCTCGAAGTGTCTCTAAATCACTTATGTACGCAACTATGTGGTGTCATAATGTTTAACATAGAGGGGTTAGTAACGTCCTTTTATGATATATAATTCCAATTCCGACAATCCTTCTCATTTCATTGATTCCAACCCACGAAATTGACAAGAAAGAATGTTTACTCCAATAATTTTAACATTGATGACTACTTGTTTGGAATAGACCGAACAAGATGATAAAATTTATACCACAAAGGGAGGACCAAACTGATACCATTTTTAATTACCCAATCATTCCCATTGTCTTGAGAGAACAATGAGTACTTTCATGGCCTCTAGTCACATTACTAAGATGCAAAATGCAGGATATAAATGCCAAAGGGTTTCAAATACAAGTGGGGAACAATTTACCGTTTATTAAATAAACCAATACCCCAACAACCCATAACCAAACCAATCACTAAATGATGAATGAACAAAAGAAACACTACTAAGTAACATCATGTATCTCAAAACAACATCAGTGTGTGCTACAGTAAAAGACCAAATAAGTATCAAAGTACACAGTGGATGAACAACTAAAGACTCTTAAGAGAACATGAGGCTCCTCGCTCCATGATCTCCAATATCCTAAATCACCAAACAACCCAATTATCACAATGTAGTTCTAGAAACGTGGGAAACATTACCTTTTCCCCAATCCTAGAAGATAACATCTACAAAAGCACCAAAGTTTCAAAGTAGGGGTGAGTATAAAATTAAGTAGGTCTTCCCCAATATCTTCATCACTCATTCCTCTATTATAGAAAATTGATCCTCATTTATATAAAAAAGTTTTTATAAATAAATTTACCAAAACAATCTATAACCGGATATAAACCAGTTCCAAAAGCCATTTTCAGCTCAGTGAGAACAAAACTAAATGAAAATAATTTCTACAAATTAAATTTTTGAAAACAAAATAAATAATCAAAGCTTAAAACCCATTCTTCTTATAATTTGGAATACCCTTCCATGGTTCACAACACTCCCACACATGCATGCTTCGTTTTAAAGTTCCATATTCAAGAGAGGTCTCTCATCCAATTACCTCATGTCCTAATCAATCATTCCCCCGATCCTGGTTCACGTACCTTGTACCGCAATGGTACTCATCCCTTATTAAGGACCTGTTAATCATGAACTCACACCAACACATTTTAGGCCAAATATTTCTATTTTGAAAACAGATCGCTTCAAAAGAACTGAACTTTTATTGAAAACAAAAGAACAAAAAATTATAAAAACAATTAATTTCAATAAAACATACCATTTTATTTGAAAAATCTAATCCCATTTATGTTCTATGAAAATAAAAAACTCCCTTTTTAAAACCCATGTTTGAAAACCACGAACTAAAGGACGCATTTAAAATCCCCAATTTTTCCAAATTTCACAACCATCACTCAGGATGGTTTCCAATAAGTGTTCATCAACCAAATTACAATCAATTCCACAAAATGAATTCAATTTTAATTTAATCAAATCAGTTATACAATGTGAAGTCATGAAGAATGCCTCCTACCTTGAAGGATTTGACAAAAAACCTAATAAATGAAGAACACACAAGAAAAACAGGACGATTCTCCAGGAACCCGCCTTAGATCTCTTCTCCAAACAAGATCATGACCATAACCAATCATATTTGGAAATTAAAACTCATAGATCATCAAATAATGGGCATTAATCTTAGATTTCAAGAGAAAAGGATAAGTAGATCAATGTAGATCAGAGAAACCGATCAAAATAAAGGAGAAAGATCACATACTTCAAGAATTCATCTTTGATTCACCAAGGGAGGCCTTTATATCAGAAAAAAATTCTTGGGAGAGGTTATCCTATCTTCAAAGTAGATTAATCACATGTTATGGATTCTTGGGAGAAAAAATGACCCACATATATTCAGAAACGTGAGAGATCCACTTTTTAGTATCTAACTTAATCCATTCACATAGTTAGACAAACCGTGTGCTAATAGTGGGTTAGGTATTGCCTAGGAGGACCCTCACATGGATTCCTTGAAAGGTATCCCTAACTGTGATCCAACAGTGCATGATCCACTGCCTCAAGAGAAATATTATGTAATGTTTTGTCTATATGGTGGGGAAAAATGTGAAATTCCCATGTGAGTTCCATTTTTCATCAAAACTACCTCCAATGTTATCCCAACTCTCCCAACTATCAGTCAAACACTTTATAACCATAAAAAAGAATGTAAGGGTTGTGTACTAGAAACTGGGTGTACTATATGATAGGTTTGGTTCATCTCACACTTTTGGTGGGGAATTGATTAATACTCATGGGATATCTTATATATTAATGTTATGTTAGTGAATCCTTCCCAAATCATACTATGGGATTAGTTTCCTTCATACCATGTATCCATGAAAACTATGTGTTGATGATAAAATCCACATATATAACAGGTTGTCTATCTTGATCATATTAGTATGTTATTAAAAAATGGATTAGTTATATACAACTGGGAACTCAATAATTTTTCTATATCAAGGGAAGTAATATGTATCTAGAAGTTGGGATCAAACCCTTTATGATGAACTAAAAAATATTTTAATGGTGGGTATAAGAACCCATTTATATTATTGTAAAAATATGAGATACATTTTAACTTTTAATGTCATCTTACATGTATAAATATGGTGCCTTATAATGTAACTTAATGATGAAACATTCAATAATATATTTAATTTTTTGGCCAAATTTTCTTTTTAAAAATTCATAAAAAGATACTTGTGATTTTGTTTTTCAAGTGGAATTCAGTAATATTCATTATTAGTAAATTTTTAGTCCAATCCATGGAGAATCCTCTAGAAACTATTTGACATGGGTTACTTCTAGTCATGAATTTTTCTTATAGTTAGTGCATAGATATGAATAATATGAGACCACAAAATGTGACCATATCTAATCATTAATAACGAGATAATATTTATTTCAACGATTTCTTAAACAGCGTGGCTAAATAATGTGACATGAATTATATAATTTTATAATAATTTTTTTAACCCACTCATTCTCTCTTTGGTTCCATTTATCCACATACATCCTTGGATCCTGACTCCTGGGGATCCATATATGGATTATGTTGATCGAAACACTTCCATATAGCAATTCTGACTGATCTTTTAGTGTAATATCATGGAATTAATGGTAGGAGCTGTCTTTTAATTATACCTCATATTTAATATAGATATCCTATATTTTCATTATATGGAACCAAAGATTGCGGATGATATAACTGAGTATATTGTTTATTTCTTAATATATTGGAATTTTATCAACATTTATAATGAGAGTGGATTCTAGGCACCATATCTACATATATGTCATTATTATTATTTATGAATTGACTTAGTATGTGGTTTCTATTATTTAAAATGATCTAGTTCATATTGAATCAATGTTTTATGATAATGGTTTTATCGGTAATAGATATTCTATTCATCTTATGATCCTTTATTCATCTTAGTATTGGGAACCCATTAATATAAGTGAAATAATTAGTATTTTATGTGGTTATTTTCATGAAAATATATTCATTATAATCAACTATTTGATGAAATTTTTAAGTTGGCGGATTTTTTGAAATTTTTCTATGGAATGATTTGTGAATCATTAAATTTTATGCTCATGTACTATCTCATAACATTTATTTCCAATTTTATTTTTATAATTGTAATGGATTTCAAACAATGTATAATTGTGAAAATGGAATGTTTTATTATTAATTTTTGTTATACCAATGAAATGATTAAAATAGTAAAAATGAATGAATCCATGGGTTTCCCGTTTGTGAAATAGAAATCTTCCATGTGTGGGTTTGGAAGCCTAGGATCCTGGGGTACTTAAAACATGGATATATTGGGATAATCATGCAAATATGGTTTACAACAGCCTATGATGTAATTTTGATATATATATATAACTGCTATATGATATGATATGGGTTTCTTATTGGGTTATTCTCATATCTATATTCTTGTATTCAATCCATTTGTGATCACATAAAAACATTATCACTGATGTGTGAGGATCTATGATAACCTCGACCTAAAATACTCCAAGACCAGTTTTCATGGTGCTAATTTTGAAAAGAGGTTTATTTATCAAATAATTGAGTTATTTATTACTATAAATTGTTTGGAAATGTGTATATAATGTAGAATTTATAAAATTATCATAAAATAATGGATTTATAATATTTTTTGAAAAAAATACAAGTTATATTTCATTCTTTTTCCATATGAATATTAAAATAATTAAATTGTTTTATAATTATTTTTTATAAAAAATCATATTTGGATCTGACTGGGTTTTTTTATCACAGTTCATATACTGTTAGGTGTGTGTAGATTTTGTTTTATCTTAGGTAGATATAAGAAAAATGTTGCATGGGGTGACATGTATCCATTTTAACTGGGAGTGGGATTTTGGTAGAAGGGAGGTGAATATTTTACCTACATATCAATTAGATATTAGTCTTCCATTTTTATATAATTTGGTTTACCTATTTCAGTTTTATAATTATAACACATTTTACTATTTTTGTTCCACTCTTAGAAACTGTATTAATGATTTTACATCAGTATATTATATATATTGATCATTTATATTATTTTTCAGAATATCGTTCTAAAAGGTTGTTTTTTATACCAAGATAATTATTGTAAAGTGATAGGGGTTTGGAAACCCATCATGAATTCCCATTGTCCTCATTATGTGTATGGATTAGTAAATAAACATGTATGTTTGTGAAAAATTTGTATCACATGCTTCTTTTTTACCCATGGTCTTCATGTATTGGGTTTCGTTGTTTGATAGAAGATATGATTATCACGACATTAAAGGTATGATATGACTGAGTGACTAAAAATATCTTACCATAAATATTCATATGTTACTATGAAATTTTGTGATGTGTGTCTCTCTTTTTGAGGTCTCATACAAAATCAATTATTTTATTTTTTTCTCTTGGACTAAAATATGATATTTCACATATATTATGGTATTTATTATTTACATAATTTAATACTATTACCATTAAATGTATTATTGTAGTTCATTGAGGGAGTTTTGTGGATGATGTTCCATTAGGAAACAAACATGATGACCACAATCTCATTGATGTTGTACCAACAACCCTTTTCATTATTACACATTAATTCATCATTTTTAGTACAAAAAATCACAAATATTACAGCCTATAGGATCATTAATTATATTGAAATTGGGTAAATTGTTACATTCCAATAAAAATAATAAATAAATGGTTCATATACATTATTGAAAACTTCTTAACATTTTTGTAATAAAAATTTCATTCTTAAAACAGCATAGGATAACCAAGGGACTTGCATTAAAGTTAGTTGAGCTATAAAGCCTAGTAAGGGAATAAAATTGTTATAATATAAAGAATATATAAATTGTTATAAAATAATAAATTAAATGTTATATAATATGGATGATAATCATAAAATTTTACTAAGAGTCATGATATATAATTCTAACATAATTACAACATTAGATAGTGGGAAAAACATTATACATGACATCATAAACATAGGACATGGAAAACTTCCAAGATATCATAACATGGTGTAAACATTCACATGATATATTTGTTTCACTTTCTAATTCATTTCATGATGACTTGTCAGATTAAAACATTACCCAATGCCTAAAAGCACTATATAATTTCCACCCAACCTGTGGCATTAAAATCATTTACACGTATAACTGTGCCAATTAGATCATCAACATATGATCATATTTCATAAAAGAGAAATACTTGATCAATTAAATTTGAATTAATACAGTTAATTCCTAAATAAATGTATTATAGGTATTTATAGGTTATTAATCTTGAATATAAATAGAATTTTCATTCACAATACAAACATTTGGCATCGAAAAATAGCAATGAAATTTTGGATGCATATCAATAGTATTAAAAGATTCATAGGATTATTTAATTACAGATAAAGGATTATCCAATGATTTTTAAATAAAATTTAATGTATGGGGGATTTGGAAAAATATATCCCATAAATAATAATTCTAAATATATGACATCAAATTTAGTAGATGACTAAATAAGTATGTGAAGCATATGATCCCTTACTATGAGGGGTTTATTCCAAGATTTTGGGAGGATCCTCTTAAGAGAATAATGGAACTATGGTGGGACACTAGAGTATGGAAGGCATATTAAGGATGTGCTCAAATTTTTTATTGATATTGGATGGGTGATCTAGTGGATTTATATAGTAAAATATAGGGTACTTCATTATTATTTCCCATATAGAGGTTTTGAACTCCATATAATAAATTAAATAAAACCAAAATCCTTCCAATGGTTATCTTCCACGGATTATCAAAATATGACTGGTTTTGAGTAATTTATTAGTCTAATGGATAAAATATATAAAATAACTCCCTTATTGAGGTGGATGTGATTATTGTTTAAAAAGAATTGATTTTAAAACCATAAAATATAATATAGTTATTGGAGGATTCATAATGGATTTAAAAAATTAATAAATTAAATTAAAATATCATTTTTTAAAGGGTAAACCTGAATTTTATCATTTTTAACTTTTATAGCTTTTTTATATCAATTTTACACCATTATATTGTCATAATACACATTGTATTATTATAAAAAATTTAATATTTACCAAAGAATTTGATTGTCTTCAAATATAATTAAATAATCATTATTCAATAATTTTCTCATGATTAATAAATAATAATATTTATTTTAATTAAAAAATTTATTTATATGCAGATTTTCATTTGGAATACAACAATATGAATTTATATTCAATGGATGGGTATTTTGACAATAACAATTTTTTAACCTTTTTAAAAAATTACACTTCACTTAAAAAAATATTATCATATATATTTACTTATAATTATTTAATTTTATTAAATTATTAATTTATAATTTATTTTCAAAATTAATGAATTTTTCAAAAGGGAATTTATTATTTTATATTTTATATTAAAAAAATTTAATTTATATTTTTTCATTTCAAAATGAAAGTTATTTATAATATAAGGACAATAAAAAATAAATATATTCACTACTATATAAATTATACATATACAAATTATTATGTTCTTCAAAAATGTACTTTTAATGAAAAATAAAATTCCATAACGGTAATGTGGGTGATAATGTTATTTTCATAGTGTGGTTCAACGTATATGATTTTGATCCAGATCTTTATGATTTTGATATTATCTTATAAATGGTTTCTTTACTGATTTAGTTGTTTTATCTTGTCTTGGTCTTTATAAATGGAAAATTCCAATTATTTCATCTATCTTGGATACAATTACATATGTTCTTTAGATGATAGTATCATTCTAGTTGAGGTCATAACTTCCACTCTTTGTGTAAATTGGATATATCAAAATCGTATATTTCTACTAATCATACGATCATTATTCAATGAAAATTGTATCAATGGTAATGATTATTTACGGTATTTTATATCTTATAAGATATAATAAAACCAAATAACTGAATGTCCTTTATATAACCACAATACATAATATGGAATTTAATTCTATCATAAAAATATTTTTTAAAATATGTTTTTCTTACAGTCTTTATCCCTATATAAATAACGCCATAAAAAGAATCAGATCACATAAAAACCCATGTGATGGAAATTATATTTCATCCCCTCCTCTTTTTCCAATATCTCATCATTAAAAATTTTGTTTCTCTATAGAACTATTTATATGTTCATTTCCTTATTTCATTGAAAATCTTCTCTATGATTTATGATCTTCAATTGATTCTCCTCAAATGAGAGATCTTTCTCCAATAGTGCAACATTTTTATTGAGGACATATAAGGTGTATGGTATGTACATACTCTGTAAGGATATGTCGAACACATCATGTTCTTAATATGGTATAGTTGGGAGTTCTAGTCAATATTGCACTACCTTGATGTGAACATTGATCTCAAAGGGACTTGTGTATATTAGACTATGTTTTCCCATCTTCCCAAAACAAATAACCTTCATTCTTGGAGATTTGTAAAGGAATAAATTTTCTCCAACCTTAATATCTAGGTCTCATAGATGATTACCAACATTATTCTTCATTTGACTCTGGGCACCCTTCATGTTCTACTAATTGGTATTGACCTATTACACTATTTCCTCAACCATTTTAGGATCCCATAGTTCTCATTCACCATCTTAATCCAAGAATATAGGTTCTATGAATCTTTTTCCATATATTTTTCTCATAGGGATAAACACTAACATTTTATTGGAAACTATTAATACATTTCAAATAAACAAGCCAAATATGTTGATCTTATCATCCTATGAATCCCAAATAGCATGAACTTAAGATAAAATTGAGTTTCTTGATAAATATCATGGGTTTTCAATTAATTTATAGGTGGTAATTCAGGACAATGTTTAACCCAATAATTAGATCATGTTAGAGACTCTTCTAGATTTAACAGATAAATCTTGGATCTCCCTCTGATTAATCAACAGTTGTGTTCCATGTACCCTAAAACATTTTATAATGTATATCATTTAAAATTGGCCATGATAGATGTCCTATCAATTAGAAATGATGTGATTAGTCTTTTTATGATTCACCTTCACAACCCATATATAATTATTTCTTATTGATTTCTATGAAGTAATTTTAGAAAATAATACATAATTGTGTTTTCCCAATTCAACATATGTATGGGTATGGATTTCATAATACCCTTTGATTTTTTACACCATACTTAACTTACTAAGATACAAGACACATTTATGTGCATTTCACAATATACTTCTTCATATTGTCCCACAAATAGAGCTCTCATAGATCTGGATATATCATAATTCTATATGGATAAATGGATATGGTCGAGCTATGTGAATCGTCCACCATATCCTTCTTTAAGTTATGATTTAGTTATATAAAAAATCTGGGAAAAATTTATTTATATCATTCTTTATTAATTTTTAACTATGAGTATTTCACATTAATTATAGTTTCCAACTTCTTTTTATTTTCCACATTATCTATTTTTTTCATTCTATTACATCTTTATATGGTATGTTTTAGAATTTATTTTCTATTTATTGATTATGTTCCATAAATTATGATTCCCATTACCATCATTTTAAAATATAATGATATTATATCCTCCTCAATAATCCTAAACAATAAAATTATAGGATCATTTCTACCAATTGAATCTTCCACATTATTTAATTTCTCTATATTGTAGTGGATTGAGAATTCATAGTCAAAACCAATTCAAACCATATTTGTTTGTACATATTCACTTATTTTTGTTTGAAAATAATCTTGAGGATCTTAAGATCTATATATATTTCAAAATTCTCCCCAAAGAGAAAATTCCAAAATATTTTAATAGAAAATATTACTATAAAGACCTCAAGATCTGGAATTGGGTATCTATTTTCCTAACAATTCAATTTCGTTGATGAATTCGGTATCACAACATCATTATACATTAGTATAAAAACCAAAACCGTTTTGAATAATGGTTTTATACCACAAAAATTTCCCCAGTTGAGGGTAGTGTAAGTAATTTTGTAGTGATAAGATTTATTTGAAAATTTTTTAAGCTCTGATCACATTCACTATTCTATAACAACACTACTCCCTTCCAATTTATATTTTTTGGTTGGTTTGATAATCATGTAGAATTTGTTACTCATCATTAATGATACCTACTGTGTCTAATGAAACTATACCTATATTTCTTTGATATTATCCTCATTCATCCTTCAATTTATTCTCTCTTTGAATAGAGCACATATAACCCATTACCTATTATAATGTTCTTAAAGAATTATTCTTCCTTCAATAACATTTCACATATTCTATAAATTTCTAATGATTATCCTATGTTATGGTATTCAAAACAGTTGTTAGATTCTCCTGATGATCTTCCTTTCTCATGGTATATATTAGAATTCTATCTATAAATACTACAATTTTTTTTATAGTTAGCCTCTTTTGACTATATTAATCATTTCCATGAATATTGATATGAAATTAGCGGGTATGATTAGTATTATTATAATATCGTATTACATGTTCCTTGTATGGAAAGTAGACATTGGTATATCTTTCTTATTTAACCATACATGATTATTCACTAAATAAAGATCAATAATGGAGAGGTATAATAATCCTTGTGGTGGAGGGAATAAGTATTCAATCTGTGGAATATGATACTAGATCATTATCACAATATTTTTGTGCTCAGGATAATCTGTGCAATTTATCATCAACCCTTCTTTATTCATGATGAAGAGAACTAGTGAACCCCATAATGAAGAACATGGTCATTTTAACCCTTTATATAGATTCTCTTATAGTAGTGTATTAATCTCCTCATGTTCAAATAATATCCATTTTATATCAATTCATGGATTTTGGAAAATACCTTGGTATAATATAGATTGAGAATTCATCCTCTTATCTAGGTGGAATAGGGGAGATTTATTTTGGGAATAGTTCAGCGTATTCTATTCTAATGGGGATCTATTTAATGATGATAGTTTCATATAAATAATTATTATAATTAGATATTATTTTAAATTTGCCTTTAGAATCAATGATTATGATGTTTTTACTAATGATGTTTCATGCACCTTATTGCATTTATATTTAATCAGAGGTTGATTTATGAAACATATTATTATTTTTTCATGGAAATTTATTTTTGATCTATATAAGGAAATAAAATCCATGCCCAGAATTATATCAAATTATACTAAAGGGAGAATATCATGTTTATCTAGGAATATCTTCCCAAACAATTTAACAATGTATGTTTTATATACTTGCAATTCAATAATTGATAAATTTTTTATTTTCAACAATAACTATACTTATTTTCATTAGGATGGGGTTTATGTAGTTATACTAAACCAATGTGGCAAGAATGAATGCTTATAAATCTTGAAGACAACCATAAAATTCAATTTTTAATTCGGGTTTTAACCATTTTATTTATACAAAATCGACATTGGAATGATAATTTTCAACCTATTAAACATGTGTATTTGAATAAAATTACACTAATAGAGTAAACATACTAATAACATGAATTTACATAACATATGAATTTATATGTTACAATATTTGTTATCTTTGATATATTTCCCAACCTAAAATAATATGGGTTTTTATTATACTTAATAATGGTTCATAATGATCGTGTGAATTTACAAGAGTATATGCCCTAGGATTGTCATACAAGGTGTGAAGAAAGGCTGGTTTTTTCATCATGATTCGATCAAGTCTAGCTCAATTTGGGGTTTCTTAGGTGACACCCCTTGGTAAATTTTTCCAAAGCCAGGTCTACATTTAGTTTCCATGTTGGGAATTAGTTTCCAAGAAAAAACATACTCTATAATATACCATAGTTTAGGGATGTATTAATATGTATTGTTTAATCACTAAGTATTTCACAATATTTTTACAATACTAATTCCAAAATTACAAAAAATTCATTTGATACCAACTATTATAACAGTTGTATTTATTACATGTTAATTAATGTGAAATTACATAAGAAATCACATATTACAACTTAGAAGATTGATATGTTTAGTGTCTTTGTGGAATTAGGTACATTAAATTTCAACTTATAAAATTGGGAGATATCGTAATTGTTGAAAATATCATTAACATGCTGAAAATATTCATCCATTCTTAAAATTACATGATATAATCCGGTGACATACCTATGAATGGGTGGATCTATAAATCTATGTATGATAACAAAAATAAAATAACATGAGGAAATTATAACATGTAAGAAAATTGTAATTTTGATGTGACATAAAATAGGTGATAATTATAAACATAAACTAAGAGGCATGATATATAATGATAACATAAAGGAAACATGGGAATGTGGAAACTACTATAAATATTAGTTTATAAAAATAGGTCATGGATAACAACCAAGATATCATAACATAGTGGAAAATGTCCCATTATAGATTCAGTTCAAATCTATAATCCTATTCATGATATCTTATGAGACATAAACAATACGCAATTCATTAGAGCACTATATAATTTCAACACCAACCAATTTTATACTATATACATGAATAACTATTCCACATATATCATTTTATATAGGATCACTTAGCATCAAATTTAATTCAAATATCCTGGAATTTTGAATACATAAAAACAATTACCCAGTATTTATATTTTAGATATTCCTAGGATAATACCATAGAGTGTAAATGGAAATGGTATTCACAATACAATGTTATAGTGTGGAAAAATTATATTAAAATATGGAAAATATATTGATATTAATTAAAGAATAATTAAATCATTTAATGAGAGATAAAGTGTTACATAATAATTTGGAAACAAAATATACAGTAATATGGTTATTGAGAAACAGATCACAACATTAGTAACAGAAACTGAAATAAATAAAATGAATAAGATGTGGGAATAAATAAAATAAGGAAAGGATCCCTTTCCTTCAGATGGTGATTCCAAAATCATAGAAGTTAAATCATAAGAGTTTAGAGAGCCATTATAGGACTTTATGTTGGAGAGGTATGAGAATGTATAAGCTCCACGGTTTTTTTTAAAAATGGTAATGGGGTATTGTGCATGTTTATATAGGAAAAGAGAGGGGAGTTATTTATTATTTCCCAAACATGGGTTTTGGATTGTATATAATAAATCAATAAATATCAAAAACTATCACAATGTATTTTCCGAAGGATTCAAACATATATGAGTTGTTTATATTATTTTAAATGTATAATGTCCTAGAATAATAAAATATTACCCTTGGTGATATGTAAGAGAGTAATGTATTTAAATAATTGATTTTAAAACCCCAAAATATAATATAGGTTTTGGAGGATTCATAAAGAATTTATAAAATTTTATAAATGTCCTCAAAATCTCAATATTTTAAAATAGATACATATATTTGTTCATGGATACATTTTATTTTATTTATTACACCATTTATGAGTTATTATGATGTCATAATACACACCATATATTTATATCGCATTTAATTGTGACTCAAATATTCGATTGTCTAATAAAATTATGTAAATTTTACTGTTAGAAAAAGCCTATATTGTGACTAAAAAAATATTTTTTTTTTATCAAAATAATTTTTAAAATGTGTTAATATTAACTTTAAAAACTAGAATCAAAATATTTTGAGAAATTTTTGGTTTTTAGACAACAAATGTTTTTGAAACCTTATAAAAATTACAAACGACATAATAATAATTATATTATAACATATATTTAATAATAAATATAAAATTTATTTATAAAATTCATTAATTATTAAAATTGAATATCTTAATTGAATTTTTATATTAAACAATAATAGAATTTGTATTTTACCATTTCAAAATAGAAATCATTTACATAGTAATGACAATAAGAACTATATTTATTCACTATTATAATCATTATACGTTTTCATATTATAAGGTTTCTATAATATACACATTTATTAAACCATAAAATACCCCTTATGTGTTTGGTACACAATGATGAAATTTTCATTGTGTGGTTCAATGAACATTGTTTGGGTCATGATCTCGATGAGAATAAACTTTTTTCATAAATGTTTTCCCACATGATTTTGTTGTAGGATATTAGGTTGGGCATTGTAATAAATTTCTATTAATGATATCTCTCATATAATCTATGAAAAATTGGATTCATATGTTATTGTACTACAGATCTATTATATCACATCTTTCATCTCTTTCATTTGGATTTAATAAACCATATATTTATACTAATCATATGATAATTTTTAAATAACTATATTATCTATAGTTATGATGGTTGAATATATGTTAAATATAATATGAAATAATAAAACCAATTAATTGAATGTTTTTTCAATAACCATATTTTAAAATGGAGAATTTAACTCAACCACAAAAGGGAATAATATATTAAAGATATCAGGTCATTACAATGATATTGTCAGTGGGTTGTTATTTGGACTATGGTGTTGTCCCAACCACTGCTCATATTGGGGATGCACAACCAGGTATACGAGTAAATTAAGATCTAATATAAGAGTTTCTTCCTCGTAAACTGGATTTTATTTAGGTAATTAATTCTCCATACGAAGTGTATTACTCGTTGGATATGATCGATTGGATTTTCGACATCCATGAAATATTAAATTCTATCAATGTAAAATGTTCCCCTATTGAGCTGAATATATATTGAAGGTGATTCTGGGAAACTATTTTAACAACCCTAATTTTCATGAATTATTTTTCGAATAAATTAATTTTATTTGATATCGTGTTTTATAAAAAACACCAATACTAGATAATGATTCACCAATCCCTATCTAAGCTTGCATTATATGTAAAACTGAGTTATCACAAAACCACTATATATTATTAATATAGAAATTTATGTGTCTACATTATAACCCATCCATAAAACATTGTGATATGAAAAGTAATAACTAATTTTTAAATATTATTTATATTGGTTTTATAAAATAAATTTATATAGATAATAAAATAAATAATTTTACTTAATGAATTTATATGTTTTAGAAATAATATTTCCAACAAAAAATGTATTTTTATATGTGTTCATATGAACGATAAAAAAATTCATTTTTTAAATATTTATAAAACAATTTTTAATAAATAGCCATCATTTTTTATTAATAATTCTAAAAAAAATTTCTTGTTGATGTTTTGGGATTTTCCATACAATTCTTATTTATTTTTGGATGAATTTTTGAAATAAAAAATTTTAATTTAAATCTTCATTTTAATCAATTTTATTTTAAAAAATTAAAATGTATTATAACTTTTTAAAATTTACATTAGTTAGTTTATGCATCCATTAAAAAAATTATGTCCATGGTTATAATTTGATGCATTTTGGACCCTTTTTCTGTTTTTACAACATGTGATCACTCAATTCTTCTCAAAAATATCATGTATGTCATCTCCCCCAAAAATAAAAGGCCCCCCCTTTCCAATATTATTCACATAATAAGACCTCTTTGTTTCATCCAATACGTACTCAAGTAAGATCATAGATCCCTCCCATAAGCTTATAATCTATCATTCCGGAATGAATATATTCTAGGATGGCTTTCAATTCAAACGTAAGGAGGATACCTAAATATGTAGTAATGGTACCCAATGAGAGTCTTTATTTTATTTCTATCTCCACTAATTAATTTTTTATTATATTGATATTATATAGTATCCTTTGTATAATAAATGTAATTATCTGTTTTATGTTAAGGTAACCACATAATACCATCTCCACTTCTTTCAAATGGGTTACATAATCCACATTTGGGTGTATATAAGAATATATCCTTACAAAAACAATGTCATCTATTTTTCCATTAATACCTCACAATATTATAAATAATGCTGACTTTATTGTATATATATGATTTGAATGATATTTATAATTTTTGTGTTATGTAATTATTATATAACACATACATTCATATTCTCCATTTGTTGGAGTGGACTACCACCTCTCAATGCGATGGGATTCATTCACACGTTACATTAAATGCATTTAGGATTTTTTTGAAATATTTTTGTTATTTATATGTCATATATATTATTTTTAATGATAGTTTATATCATTTAATATTTTTTGTTTCTAACTAATAAGGAAAATAAAAACAACATTCATGGATTTATACAATATACCATCTCCATGAATAGTGTATTTCATTTTTTAAATCTAACTTCAATGGAATTCAATAATTAAAAATATAATAAATATATATATTATTTCCAATGTGGTTACCATTTATTGTAGTGTACATCCATGATCAATAGAATTGGAAAAAATATTACAAATAAAACCATATATGAAAAATGTGATTGATATGTGAGGTGTAACATTAAAAAGAAATCATTAATAATGAGGTAATAAAAGGTCATAAGAAAATAATACATTGTATGATATATATGAATATAGTTATATAATACTTTCATAAAAAATTTATGTTTATTATATAAAAGTTGTGAATTAGTATGATAGAAGTGAATACATAAGGTAAGGTATTTCCTTGTCACTTTTATTTTCTAGGAGAGAAAAGCTATATTCACCACATGTTTCTTTTAAGTGATCTATATATTACCAATTAATGTATCATTTTATTATTATAAAAAAATTATTTTTAAATATATAAGAATGTTATAATCACTCTTTCATGGCCTTACATTCTAAAAGTTAAGCAATAAGTATGGTATTTTTGTCTCAGTTTACCTTTATTGAGATCTGCGTAATGTTATGCCTGTATATTATTTCACGAGGTTGATATACATCACCATTGACATGAAATATCATGAATTAATATAACCTCATGGTATTTTACGTTTCATTTAATTTCATTAACTCATGGTAGATATGATTCAATGTTACAGAATTAGTAATTATTTTTTCTAAGATTCTGAATATTTATCGGGACTATTCATAATTATGTCTTCAATATTTATAATCATGATATAAACATCATTAATTATCATCAATTTTCTTTTCCTATATTTATTCATGTTTTATGTTTGTAATTGTAGCATAATTCAACTCTTTTTTATGTAAGATAATTTTAAAAAATAAAATCTAACATTATTTATTTCATCACACAGAAATATATTTTTTCCAAAACCATAGTTTATAAAAATGTTTTCATATTTTTTAATTAATATATAATTATATTTAGAATACATTTTACCCATGATATTTTTTTTAAATTTTTTTAAAGGGATATTTATGTGGTTTTCCAATACAATTCACGTTCGTCAATTTCAACGAATTTGAAATGAACATTTATTTTAACAGATTGGAATGAAGTGAATTTTTTGTTGTAGTAACAAATAATTTATTTGAAGCATCCATTATATATTATCCTTTAAATTTTAAAAGAAAATTTTTTTCAAATTTTTTTTCTTATAAAAATAATTTACATTAAGGAATATATATTTTTCCTCATGAAATGTTTTAAAAGATCGACCAATATAATTTTCTATATAATATTTCATCCATTGAGGTAACCAATTCTATACAAATGATACGATCAAAGAATGCCATTCTTATTCATTATTCTAGTTTTTTATGTTTATTGTTGCAATTGTTTTTCTTAACATGTTTCACTAACATGGGTAATAAAATAGGGAAATACCTATGAAACCCACTTCTTTTCGTGGGTTATTCTATGATTAAATTATAATTAATGATTAATATTTTACACAAGTTATGATATGATGAAATATTAATAATAATCATTTCAATTAATGTGATATATTATAATTAATTATTATGATCATGTGGCACAAAAATGTATTATTTAATTATGTTACTATAAGAACCAATTTATCCCTTTAATGCATTGGGTGAAAATTAATATATCAGAGATAGAAATGGCTATTAAGGGGAGTGAAACCAATTTACTATAAATGGGATAGTATATGGATTGAACCATGTAATGTGAGACATGGATTTAATGGGAAGATAAATTTTTTTAGAAAAACAATTTTTCCTCATATGATTGAATTTATATGGGCCCTAAACTAATATGGAAATGTTTTTCTATTTTTCTATGTATGATAAAAATTCCTTGTCCAATTCCTATGTTTGTCTCTTATGGATTGTGTTCTTCGATTTTATAATAATTCTGGTCTTATGAACTTCCAAATTTTATTCCATGACACATGATTATGATATTTTATATGAAATTTACGTGTTTCAAATTTTATTATCTTATTGTCATACATAGATGTTCATTTTATTCCTTTGTATATCTCTTCATTACCCTTATTGAGCATATGAGCTCACCCTTTCATCAATATCCTAAACCTAGTTTATTAAGATATTCATTGTCTATTATAAGTCTTAGAAATCTGAGAGTATTGAATAATGTTGTGGGATATAATTTTTATTTTTTGTGGACCAGTGTTTGTGTTTCCAGGTCAACAATGGCATTAAATTATAACATTTCACAGGTGTATGTTTCTGTATTGCAATAAAAATTAATGAAAATATATATTGTATTTATGTGTGTTAATATTATTTCTCTATAATTGGTATAATAGGATAGGTTCAGTTGAAATTTTTAAATAGTTTTAAACAACCTTATTAAGATCTATATGGATGTGTCTAAGGAGAAGTCCATAGATGAAAAGTAGAATAGGAAAATATACATTAATTTTTGTAAAGGAATGAGTGAGCGGTTTCCAAGAAATCACATTTCCATTTAGATAATAAAGGGGGATGTCTATTGGGAATAGATGTTCCGGTGGGTAATAAAACCAAAAACATTTTAATGAGCTAGAATCAATCAGGAACTAGTTCACAACAATGGTCCTTTCTACTACCTAGTCCGACACTCCCAGTGGATGTTTTTTGTTTATTTTCACTTTTTTTAGACCAAAAATTGATAATTTATATGTTCCTGAAAAATTGGGTAAAGGATCATATAGTCAATATTGTAAGGATGATTTTACCTTATGCGAATTAAACCCCAAAAATTGAATATATAATCCCATGGATAGGTGAATACAATTTATGTTTTTATTTTTCGGACAACAATTTCATGTTGTTCTGGGTTATGTGCCAAGGAGAAATTATAGTTTAAATGAAGAATGGTATATTCTCTATAGGGGATTTTTTTTAAATTATAAATGTTTACCATTGAGGATATTTGAATTCATATGAAAAATTGGATTATGTAATGTATAAATCAAAAATCAACATATTTTTATCATCAAATGATGTGATGGAAAAACATGTAGGGGATGAACATTCAAAAGAAATTTAATGATTGTTTTTAGAATATTATTTTTGGGGAATTAAATGATTATATGAACTTTACCTTATGACCAAAAAATAATTTTGGATATTGATTTTAAATTTTATTTTATGATCCTCATTACCAGGTAGAGGTGTCAACTATAGTTGAATGTTCATGTTAGAGATACACATTAATGGATTTTGAACATTCAAACACTAACCAAATGAATTAGGTTTATGGAAAAATGATACAGAATAAAGGGTTTTTGAAACATAATGGTTATTCCACCATGAATTGAAAACATTATCTACGACAAGGTATATAACTTTGGATTCTTGACATTGTGTGAATTTACTCTATGTAGAATGCAAAATTTGACTATTAGTGTCTCCATTGAGTACAGATTGGCTTTTTAGGGCTATATGGTGAGTCCTATAATCGTTTATTAATTCTAATTTTTTGAATCTAAATTTTTTATTTTTCATGATAGAGGATGACCTAGACAGTAAATACTAGTCATTTTCGCAAGCCTCAATTTTGGTTGTTGAAACGTCCAAAGATATATTCCATTTTTATTTCTATATTATAGGTGTTGTAATTTCTTCAATTAATGGGTGATGATTTGGTTTACACAAAATTTAACAAATATACTTGCTGTTTTAGGTTGTATTAAATTTATCAATGGGAGTGGCAGTTAATATATCAAGGTAAATTAATGAATGAGATCTCAATGTATGTAAAAATTCATTTGAAGAAATATGAATGAAGGTCAAATTTATACCAATTGAACTAAAATATGAGATAAACATTATAGAAAATTTAATGTTGATAACCCACAGTCTATAAGATCCAATTCCAATTCAAGAATATCATAAATGAATTCATGTATTTTATAGTATTAGGTCATAAAATATGGATGGTGGATGTGACATGAAAACCCATATATGGATCAAAATATAATATTTCACAAAAAATTATGAAAAAGTGATAATTTTGCTTGAATCATGAAAAGTATAATTTTAATGAATGAGTGAAAAAATAGGAAAAAACCATCATAATCAACAAATAAAAAAAATTATAGTGAATGGTTGTACTATGATTCTATCAGGGAATATGAATATTTTATGATCCTTTCCAAAGTTAATTGACCTGAATATATTTATTAATGATAAATATAAAGTCATGGAAATTTATGAGAAGAGATTTCATCTTGTGAAAAATATGCACATTACCTATATCCATTAATGTTTTATGGTCATTCAAAACAATACAGAAATAAATTTCTGTTCATAAAAATAGTATTTAATGCTTATAGGTATATTTATTCCCCAAACTAACCATGGTTTTGATATTTTTGGATTTTTAAAAGATTGAAAAATTAGAAAAAATATCTTGGTTCAGAATATTTCATTTAGACATCACTATAAATCCTATAATGTTAGTACGACCACATTTAGTTCTTATAATTTTCAACCATATAAATCAAGAGAATATATTGAGAGTGGTAATTTTTATAAGGAATAGTATTTATACTAGATTAATCTCACTACCTTGTGACCATAATTTCTTTCCAGTGATATATAAGGGATAAAAACATTAAATAAATGTAGGTTTGTGGATATGAAAATATTCTAGGTTCGACTGGAATGGAATCCCTTAATAATATTGGGTAGAAAGGTCCAATAGTATAAAAAAATATAATTTATTTATGGTCATGAATGTTAGAAAACATTTCATTTAATTGTAAATTAGGAAATAATGAATTAGTTGTTATTAAATTTAGGGTTGTAACCATATGACCACTTCTGAGTGTTTTTTATTCTTATAGTGTTTACCTAGGTGTTTTTTATGTTTTTTAGTCACATTAATAGGTCATTTATGTTTGGAGGATTTTAATAAATATTAAATATTTCAAATTTTTAATGGAAATTTCTTATTATTATACCTATTATGGAAAACCTAATTTGAATGGGTTGGCCTACGTACTGAGTTATGGACTACATTTTATCTATGGCTATGAAATGACAATGAATTAATCGAGTTTTTTATTTAAAATATTTTATTTTCATATTATGTAGGTTTCATTTTATGTCACCATTAAATGGGAAAACATAGTTATGAAAACATTTTAATGTAATATTTTTGTTTTAATGGAGATTCAAATTTTATTAGATGATACAAATGATTTAATAGAGCATATAAATCTTCTTATGACGCCATTACATCCATAACTAAAATCTCATAATCCAACCCTTGATTTTTTTCATATTTTCTTATATAATTGAGGATTCATGTATTGAAATATATGACATATAAAATATTCAATATATTATGTTCTTATATTCCATACCATTCCCTTTGGAGATATTTTACTAAATGTTTTTTTATATTGTATGCTAAGTTCCACCATTACCTAAGATTGTCAAAATAAGGATTATAGTTATTAGTTTGGTTGTTTGTTATTTCACAACATATAATATCGAGGATATTCAATGGTTTTCAGGATATTATTTTTCTAATTAGGATTATCTACGAGATTCTATGGATTTCATGTTTTTTTTCAATATTTGGTTTTATTATTTCCCTATTGGAATTAATACTAAATAAATGATCGAGGGGGATTTTAGAGAGAGAAACATGGTATCTTACATGAACATTAATTAAATGATATTAAAATTATTTGAATGGGGATACAATTGGTTTTTTCAACTGATCCTCCTAACATGATAGATTAAAATTATACATATATATATTTATAATAATATCCTTTTAGGTGTTTTTAGGTTTTATTTAGATCATTAAAAATTATTACATTTCATTTTTTTGTTTACACTATGTTGATTACATTTATCAAAATATGTATATAATCTAATTTTATTATATCTTCTATTTCTAATACGATTATTTGTGGTTCACATTATCAATTGATTCTTTTGTATGCTGTTATATTTTAGCAATTTCCACTGTTCTTACTCTTTTTCATATTTTTAACAATGATACATTGAGTATTTAAAAACTTATAATCATGTGAAAAATGACTATTTGAGTGGTATAATACCTTTTGTCAAATTTTATGTTGTAATTCACCTATACTCTTACGGTTCTATAAATTTAACTTTTGGGTAAATTTTTTTATCATGGAATGTATATCGTAAATATGAGTTTGAACATTTATTTATATTTTTTCCACCCTAAAATATATTGGTTTCCTTTAATTGGGAGTGTTATATAAGTTTGTTTGTCTTTTTATATGTTTTTTGGAATCATTTACTTGTTATATCATCATCCTTTTTCCATGCAGTAATGTGAATATTTTGTTTCAATACATTCCAAATTTCAAATGGTCAGAAGCTTCCATCACATTCATTTGTAATTTTAGAACCATTATTGAAACTAGATGATGGGTTATTTGTTTCTTCTTCAATTCATTCATTCATAGAGCTTGTTTCATAGTTCGGGAATCCCTCATAGATATATTTCATGTTCATGAAACTAATACCTTATGCCATCTCAAGATGTTCTCTAGTTAAATTCAATGATTATGCCTTAATATGGGAGAAACCAATTGTTAGGGGAGGTATTATTATTGGGCATGCAAGTCATGTTTGGACTTTAGAAAGATCGGGAACATTAATTTTACTCAAATTTTAGAGGATATATCACGTGGGATGGATCTTAGGTGTGGAACCTAAGGAATAATGTCTTTGTCCCAAGGGAATTAATGTCAAGGGAATATGTATTAAGGGGATTTTTAGCAAAATAAACCCATGTATGTTGAATGGAGGCCATGATTATAAATCTATAAATTATGTTAACATCTTTTAAATATTGATTAGGTTATGGTTTTAACATCATGTCAAGAAAGGCGATGTGAAATGCTTAATTTTTGGAGGAGCCTTATAGTGGAACAGGACCCCATGTGAGAATATTTCAAATTCAAATGATGGAATGTGACCCCCTATAGTGGGAAACTTTGTGATGATATAATAGAGTGGCCTCCCCCCTAATGGAGGTTATTACACAAAAGATGTTGGAGTGTTTCCCCTTATGGGAGATAATTTCACATTTGGATGATGGAGTGTGTCCACCCAAGTTGGTAATTGCACACTAGGATTAAAGAGTGTATGCCCCCAAAGGGTGTAATTTCACACTAGGATGATGTTTTGATTGGACCTCTTGGAGGTCTCTTATGTAACTAGTTATAGTGACTCTAATGAAAATATATATATTTCGATTTTATTGTTTCTGATCATGTGATGGGACTAATCCATGTATCATCAAATTTTCCAATAAGTTAATCATGTTGCGGAAATAGAATTAATGAGGGATGGTGTGGGGATTATGTGTGGAATAATTCCTTACTTGTTGTTTCATCCATTCTATAGTGGGGATAATGTGGTAATTTAACATAAATTATATTCATTATGTGTGTATCATCCCCTAGTAGGGAAGGATGGTCGGTGTTTTACATGTGAAATCTTCCCAACATGGTTGTTTTTCAGATAATGGGGGAGGAGGTGGCCTCCCACAATGATCGTAGAAGGGTAATCATATGTTCGCTGCATTGGGTAAGTCTATAATTTTGTTTCATGTGTCGAGGATGTTTTTATATAGTTTAACATCATATGACAAGGATATGGTGATGAGAAAATTAACATTATACTATTGGAAGTCGATGGGGCTTATATCCTGAGGGGAACTATGATATGGTGACCGGAATATACATCATGAAAACTCTATACAATATATTATACGTTTTTTCCCATAGTGGCACCACCTATAGGGATTATTTTTCCACTAATCATGTGCCTCTTAGTGGGGAATGAAGTATGAACTACCATGGAGGAGTGAGAATTAGGATACACAATATTGGTGTTTGTATTCATATAAGAAAAATATTGGTTAATGGCTATAGTGGAAGTATATGGGACGTGAGGTCAAGGACTAGAATTTTCTTTGCACAATAATTTTTCATTGTTTGAAAGTATATTTGTGAGAGGATTAATGTTGAGAATAAGTATAGAACACTGATTTAGATGGAATTGTTTGATGATAGATTTGGAGTGGCACACATATTAGGGTTGCGTGAAGGTGGATTCACATGTGAAAACCTGATGAGCCATAGGAGGTGTTGTGTGAGGATAACTCAAACATATACAAAATAATTATGGGGATATAACGGGGTTTTTATTATGTTTTCTAAAATTGGGTTTCCAGGGATTCAAGAGGTTCATGATTTCTTTAATGAAATAGATTCTCACATGATAGCATCGCTTCATCTTTCAGAGATCACCGTACAAGGTGTTGGGTGTGATACTATTTATAACCAAAATCATCGGCTTATGTCATTAAACATCACTACAAGACGAAATAGGGAAGGGAACATCACATTCATTTAACATTGGGGATTTCTATACAACCATTTTGTATCATCATTTTCTTTCTCATAGAACATGATGACTACATGACAGGAAATGTTTAATGATCTCCTTTGTGCACACATACCTTGGGTGCCGACGGGGAATGACCACCCAATATATGGGGATCTTCATCACCTTTTTCACACAAATTTTTTTCCTATAATATATTATTGTACTCCACACAAGACTCACTTTTTTCAGGAATGGGACTTGTATATTATTTTGGACATTGGTTATCTGTGAAACTTAGTATTTCCTTTGGCATACAAGTCCTTTGAACAATGAAATTGTTTTTTCATAAAACCTATTGTGCAATCCCGTAATGACTTTTTGGGGTTGGATGTATATGTGGTACATCTAAAACTATCTTTTGGGGTCTAAGAGACCATTCGTATATCGTAAATTTCCCTCTCAGAATCAGTACTAATTGGGGGCCGGATGCTCAGGTTCTGAGTGAAATTTCTAAGAGGATGGTTGATTTCTGTTCATTCATGAAAAATAATTTTTTTGTTAAGTAATTGTGTTTTGGGCTTCATGAAATTCATAATACCTTTGAAAATTAATATATATAGGGGAACTCTATATGGTATTAAAACTTTTATGCATGCTAATCCAAATCGATTATGTTGAACTTACCCCTTTGCATGAAATCCTGAGCCATCAACTATTAATTTCTATAACTCTAACATTACATAAAACAATACACACTACTCTGATATAAATTTTTTCGAACAAATACAAATATTTGCGATGAAGATACATTGATTAAATTCAAAAATGAATGAATGGAACAAACACTATGAGTCATGTACTCCATATATGTTCACAAGGAAATTCAGATGCATAAAAAAGACAATTAAGTGTGATTAAATGGGGATCCATGATGAATAGAATCTCTATATCCATCATTTGTGATGGTTGTTCATCAGTTAATTAATAAGGAATCTGTTATACTACCACCAACCAATGCCAAATTTGTACTATCTGATATCTAAACAATAAATTGGATCGTGGAATAAAGAGTATTGATCTCTCATCAATGCATAATTGTAGAAACAATCTCAAGAGTAGGGAATGGAGAATAGGGATATTTGAGGAATGATAATTGAGGGGCTCATTAATCATTTTGGGATCCAAAAAATTCTTCCAAAAGGGATTCCTAATGTCTTTTTTTACATTGAATTATTATAGGAGGTACTCCTTCATATTTTACTATGGGAGAATTCAGCAGTCTCTTAGGCTAGGAAAAGCAGAGTGATATTGGCCCTCGGAATGAATTCACATTATCTATTATATCCAACCACTGATTCTACCTTCCCCAAAATATAGGTATCATAGGGAATGCTATGGATAACCATGATGGAAGAGAAAATTTAGAAAAGGATAAATCGTGATTGAATATAGTTACCAGAGCTTGGCCATTCCAGTATCACTACTAGAGTGTACTTCATGGAGTGGTTTGAATACCTAGATTATATGGAAACCATTACAATCCAAAATTTGGTAGATTTTTTCCCTATGAAAAGGTGTCATTGACTGTCTGTGGTGATCTAGATCCCACAGAGTAAAAAAATTCTAACGAATCAATATAAGAGGAATCTATCCTTGGTAGTGACATGTAGTGCACCATCGAAGGAAAGTCCTTGGGATCGGCTGTTTATCAGAAAACGCACCCCGAGAGAAGACATTTCACTACTTATGTGGATGTCGTGAATGAGATTCAGTTTTGAGAGGTATGAAAAACTTGTTAAATTTATATTCTCTATTGTCCAACCCCATCCTTTTCTAGAGTCTCTAGTTTGGATTTTCATTATATAACAGCCAGACATTGGTGTCAATGTGTTTCTAACCAATGGAAAAGAGGGTATATTAATGGCCATTGGTGGGAATGTTGCTGAATCCATGAATGGGGATTCTTTCCCTATAGGGTCTAATGAGGAGGTTGGAAGGGTACTTTTTGATCCCCCATCATTCATATTAATCTACAGTGGATCATTCCCTATATTTGGATGGTGAAATATACCACCAATATGGAAGACTATTTGGAAAGAATCATTATCAATATCCCCATGCAACAATGTCATACTAAATCACACAAGAATGGATATTTTCAAAATTTCACGGAGGTAAGGAATTTATTTCATCAAAATGTTTTATTTTTTTTTATGTATCCTTAACCAATCTAGAGATAAGGGATTTGTTTTCAGTCCTTTATGTAATAACTGACATTGATGGTTCTCAAAGGGTGGAATTCCCAATAAAAATAAAAGGACTAAAATTTTCCAAAGAAAATTCAATGTAAAATTATTCCTCCATTATGGGATAACTGTTTACATGATTTTTCATCATTGTTTATACTAGATAACATTATATTATTTTCAAAAAGTTCACAAGATGATGAATTATAAGAAAATGCCTCTGCATGTGGGTCCCAAGTATTTTCAACCAATAGATATTCAAACTATTATGGATTCGGTCAGGCAATATAACCTCTCCAAAACCCATTATAGAAAGTTATTAAATAAGGGGTTGAGCTTGACGATGGATTATATGGTGTCAACATCTAAGGAAGGCTTGATCTTGACATGAGCCTGACCCATCTGAGAGGATCCTAAATGAGTACCCTTTCTTCATTATCCTCATGATGTTACTATAGTATGTTCCTTTACCATGAATGTATTTATGATATTCTAGGTCGAATGGTTCTGATTATAATCGTACAACTCAATTTGGGATGAGATGGAATGTTTATAGCATTATTACCCACACTATAGAGTGATATTTGGTTAAATTTATGGAGTCCCTCTACCACTAGATTTGAAACTAAGGTACTATAATGGTGAATTTTTTCAGTGTCCATGCACTGGATAGTGATTAAAATTCTATACATGTGTACGTAAAATGTCATAAATTTGACATTACCTCCAACCAAGAGAAATGAAATAGCACCACGATGATCAAGGAATTTAATAAGGAATTTCTATGACTAGAAGAGATAGCGAATGAAAAATTTAAATCATCAATGATTAAGTCATGATTATTAGTTGGTTGATTTCTCAGCTTGTAGTGACTGTGGCTCAAGTAGAAGAGGTGGTAACCTTAATAACTATGTTGCTAGTTGAAGAGGGTCATGTATGAATCATGTATGATGATAATTGACGCATGGATGAGTATTAGGGAGAAGATTATATTTGGATTCATGATGTTTTAAAGGTCATGCAATAGAGGCTAGATTGGCTGGAGGGATTCAATTTTTAGGTAGAGACATAGTGATCGTTTTTTGAAATAAAGTGATTCTCTGGTTTATAGATGACTCCCAATAACTATTGAATATTTTTTTAACAAATAATATTAAATGAATTGTTACATTTTCCACAAATTGTAGTTAAAATTAAATCACATTCATGAGGAAATTAATTATCAATCCCTAATCCCACATAATCCATGATCAGTGTCAGAAACAAGGGATATTTATGATATTTCTCATTCATATCAAAGTATCATGTAGCGGAAGAACACTAGGGGATTCATTTTATTGGTTGACCACTTAGAGTTTCCTAATCGAGAATGACTGTTGTAGGAGGATGAGGTTATACAAACAGCTGAAATTCATTTCCATCATGTTCAAGTGAATGAATAGTGAAATTTTAATGGCATTGAAATCTTCTAAATATAGCGGAATGGAAGGACTGAACCAACACACATTGGATAAAAAATGTAACCACTTGTGTTTTCGATCAAATGAAATAGACAAAGAAATTAAAATTTTCGGTTATCTAGGTAGACTAGTTTTAAAACTGTGCATCAGCGCATTTTATTTCTGATAGCTGACACTGCGATGTGTCTTTTAAAATAATATTATTAAATTAATTATATTAAAATTAAAATAGAATCAAATTAAATTATGGGTAAAAAAATTATTAAAACATTGGAATATTCTATGAATTATTTTTAGATTTTGAAGATGAGTTAGTGCATGATTCAGAGAAATATATACTCTCAACAATGAAATAATAAAAATATTTATTTTTTATTCATACACATGCATGTTTTTATTCAATAATAATGAAATAACTCTCAAATAGTGTGTCATATCTAAAATCTAAGACCACCATTAGGTTCAGAATTCTGGTTTTACCCTATGATGGGTATATCTTTGATTTGTGTCATGTGTTTAAAAACGTCACATGTCATAATACTTTATATATTTTTAATTAATTTATTATTCTGTTTATTATATAATAAATAATTATTTTCTCAAAAATAGTGCGTCAAATGATATATCTGATACCACTAATTGTTTCAGGATGTGGGGTTTCCCTAGGTAGGGTATAACATTTGTGATCATCAGATGTTTATTTAGATCGCACCCGAAGATAATTTAGTTGGGTTATAAATAATTTCGTAGGCCATTAGAAATAATAATAATAATGTGGCGTGTAAAGTGTTTATGTATGAATCATTTGTTTTAAATTCATTGGGCATTACCTTTACCTATGAGGGCATAGTCTCCCCCACATACACATTAAAAAGGCCCTCACTACTATTTGGAAGCCACTAGCGTTCGGGGAGATGTGCCTAATGTCATGTGACCCACCGGTCCTACCTCTATCTTAGAGGTGATCCTTGTTGGGACTCTTACATAGAACACAAATAGGTCTTCATGAGGATTTAGTATAAAAAATGACTATATTTAAAACATATAATCCATTATCAATTTTCTAAGGGTAGATATAATCAAATGGTGTTTAACTAATAACCATTGATGAAACATGGTACCTATCAAAAAATGTCATCAATGGACTCTCAGGGTGTGTTCCCATAATGGTAGTGAGAAAGTGTGGTATGGATCGCCCCATCAAGGGGAGCCGTTCATAATTTTGGGGAGTGGGGTGAATATAGTGGGACATGAGAAGCATGGATATCAATCAATTCATTGTTATAATGGAGGTAAACACTCGGGGAATCACACCATTGTGTATTTTATCACATTGGGTAGGGGTTTCATCCAGGATACTGGTAAGACTCATATTCCAAGGATAATTTCATCAGAAGTTCAGAGGAATATATTAATATCATGATTAAGTGGTAGGTAACTGGAATTGAGGGGGATATTTCTATCTGGAAATGCCAAAAAATCATCATATATTGATGTTATTAAATGAGGTAAATGGATATATAGTTTATCATCCTATAGTGAGAAACATTTATTTCAATGATTAACATCATTTGAATGGGGTGTTGGGGTATAAAACATAGCTTCTTATGACTAGAACATTTATTTTGTAGTTTAATGTCCTAAATGTAAGGAAAACATGTTTTAAATATTTTAGGTTCATAAATCCCAGACCATGACTCCTAGTTCAAGGTTATAGATAATGGACTATCAAGTAAAAAATAGTCATGGTCTTAATGCTTGGGATTAAGGGGACAACCCTTAATAAGGTTCTCAGGATGATGGAGGATTCAAAACTAAGTGAAATGGCATGAAAATGATACCATGTATGATGAAATGGAATTCTTGGCAAGTATCTCATTGTTTAAAGTCATGTTGTATGGAATAGAGGACTGTGTGTCTCATAGGGGATGTTTGTGACATATGAGAGAAGTGACCCTACTTCAGAAGAGTGTCCTAGTAGGCCACCTAATGCCACAAAAAACATATTCTGGACAATTGGAACTCATTATGATGATTAGACAACTGAGTAAGCATCCAAAAAAGAGATGTAAAGAGAAGTAGAGCGAGAAACAAGAATGATAAAACAACCAACAAGTTCGAACACCACAAAAACCATTCCTAGGATGGCGAAAAAATATTTTGGAGATGTGATTATTGAACATTGGATCCTATTTTAATATGGTTGAGTTTTGTCTAATTGAAAATTGTTTATGGTCATTATGCAAGGACCATTGGGTGTGCCTTAATGTAATATAAGAGATATCTAAGGATAGTTACCAAACATGAATGGAGGCTCCTAGTAGCCTACCAGATTCCCCAAAAAATATATTTTAGATAACCTATATATAGATTAAGGTCGAGATTCATGGACATAGGATCATTGGTTAATGTAATAGAGATTGGATCATGGGGAATTGTTTCATCTCAACCATTCTCTAGGATAAATCCATACCAACTCCTAACCCCATGTAATGTGTACTCTATTAAAGAATCATAGAGTGGTATGGGGTTCCTATTGTTTGTGGGAGAAAAAATATGGCTGAATGTGATCCAAAAATCACATGAGGGAGATCAATATTTTTGAGACATTGATATTAAAATGGAGTAACCAACAATAGGTAACCATGGTTTTCTATGTTTCAAACATAGTTTCTATACACATGTTAGACTATAATGGAAAAAAGAAACATGGAATCAAAATTTGATGGATTTTCAAATATAGGAACAACTATTTGTTATAAAATACCCATCGAGGTTTGATCCCAAGATTGTATGTGGAGTAGTGTGGCATAAGACCATTTTTTTTAGGGAGCCTGTTCATAATGGGGTGATTATTATTAAAAGAAAATTAGGAAGAATGAAGAACAAATGTTGAACTGGGGAATTTCCCAGGTAGAATATTGAGTTTCCTAGGAAGTATTCCATTATGTGCGCAAACATGCTAGATAACCAAGTCGGTTGGCAGGAAGCAATCTATTCCAAAATTTGAATGTCCCTAAAAGTATATTATGGTTGGTTTGATCTTGAGATGAGGTACCGGGGAGTCACTATGTGTCCCATGAGAATGATAATGAAGCCACATGTTATTCAGGTAGACGTCATGGGTGTTGACCGACACCATAGGTCTGAAATCCTATTTAGTGAGGATATCATATCTTCTCATATTAGGAGGCATCCCAGTTTTATAAGTGCTAAGAATATAATTTTACATCATGTTTTGGGGAAGTTAAATTTTTTTATCACATATATATCACATGAGGAATCTTAGTTTTAATGGGGTAAAATATTTTTCTCATCCTATATTTATTATATGATTCATCTTGAATTGGTATGTGTTAAAGATTTTTTATCCATCCAATATTTATTATAAGAGGAATCCCATATTTTCAGAAGTTAATTTGTTTTTAAATCCCATACATATCATATAACACATCCCTATTTTATTGTGGGTATGTTTATTGGGTAATCACATAATTATCAAATGAGGTATCTCAGATTTTTATGTGGTATTTTTTTTCCATCCTATACTTATCAGACAAGAATTATTGTTTTATATAGGGGAAGGTATTTTGGTGAATAGATAATTATTTAATGAGGAAATTAATTTTTATAAGGGTTATGTTCATATTTGACATCCTGTATTTAGGATGTTTGGGTCTTACAGTTTAATTCAAATAAATTAGAATATGGTTCCTACAAGTTATGCATAATTGAGCTCAGACTAGAGGGGTTGATACTATTTTAGGTCAGAGAGAATTGAAATAAGGGCTTTTGGGTTTCTTAAGTAGGCATCCATGACATTAATGAGTGATAACTGGCATGAATAGATGTCCAAAATAACCATATTCTACAAAAAAACGCATCAAACAATACAATAAGTCAACATCATGTTGTTGCCTAATGAGAAACCCCATATTAATTCAATGGAGGGGGTTTGACCCTAGATATGAAATCTATGAATCACTAAATATCCATTGAGAAAGGTAATGCAGCCCCACATAGTTCTAGAAGATAGGATGATATGTGACCAACACTAGAAGTGTTATGTTACTTGAGTGAGAATACCAAATAATATAACATTATGACTTAATACATCTAAAATTTATTTGTGGTAATGATACTGTTTGATGGATGAGGTGGAAAACATTTCTCGTGATTTATCATTGACCAAACCATTATTTTATTTCTCATCTTGGGCAATGACGGAATCTAATCATATTAATTGGTCAATGAATATGAATCGTGTTTTTACCTAAATAAAATGGACATGGAGATATTTTATGGTGATAATTACTTTTTAAATGGATATTTTTTGGGGGATAATTTTTAATACTCCAAAAGAAATTTTGTATAAGAAACACAATGTATCCCTTCGAAATGGAAATATGGATACACATTGTTCTGGAAAGAGGTGCAGGACAATTTTTAAAAAACATAATGGATGAATCAATCCATTAAAATAAGAGAATAAAGAGTCCATATGCCTATAGTTTAATGTCAAAATTTATAGAAAATTATCGTTAGATTAATAGTCAGAGAGAATAAAACAAAACACATAGTTTAAGGTAATATATCTTGGACCATAGGGTCGTTCACTTCAAGGATGAGTAGGTGGTGTTAAATATTTAATGCTGAATGTGAAAGGTTTAATGACCCAAACATTTAACAAGGGAAATTCATCTACATCTAATGAAATGTATTATTATGTAAAAGGGTTATATCACATAGGCACTTATTTTGTTTTATGATTTGAATTTTTTATACCATTTTGAATTGTGGTCGTTGATAATATAGTCATTGAACAATGATAACATGATTAGTATAAATATAGGGCTTTAACGAATCCAATTACTCAGAAAAAGGAAGTGATGGCCTAATCCAGTAGACATTCCACATACAAAGACCATTTATCGAATCTTGAAAAGGAGGTGACATCATTGGGATTCACTCTTGACAAAGCCCAAGCTTAGCTTCAAAATGTTACGCTCAAACGGAATAACATAAGGGAGAATTGGAAGTTGATATAGATTACCACCCAAGCGATCATATCTGAGCCACCCCATGAGTATGTCACCATCACACACCTTACCCTTAGGTCCTATGCAGGTGTTATAAGAAGTAATGTAACAACACCTTAACACTGTGATTATGTGCATTAGTTTTTTATATAATAAAGAATATACACTCATTTTATTATTGTTACATGGTAAATTGATTTTTAAAGCACAAATATTACTTTTAGTTGATATTAAACTAAGATATCTATTTTTATAAATTATTGGATTTTCACATAAATAATATTTAATAAAATATTACTGTTATTAAATTAATTCTTATTAATTATAAATTATTGTATAATTTTTATGAATAAAATTGTAATTTTCAATGGTTTGTATGCTGTTTTTGTCAAAACCCATGAATTTTTTATAAATGTCGGTTTTTATTTTAAAAGTTAAAATTCCCATATTTAAAAAATTATATGGATATAATTAATATTATTTTTTGAATCAGTAAATTGAAATTATCCAAAAGTTAATTTTTTATAATTTTTTAAAACAACTGATCTTTTGGAAAAAAAAATTAAATACCATTTAAATATATAATTTGTTTTATAACATCATAATAACCCAATAGTGATGTAATATAATACTGTATGCATTATATTTTGACAATATATATTTTACAAGTAAAATAATTTGATTTATTTATTTATTTATTTATTTTTACAATGCCTTAGTGGACCCTCCAAAAATTATAAATCATTTTATCCTTTTAAATTGATTTCCATGGGAGTGTGACTCACCTTCTATATAATAAACCCAATATTTTAATAAGTGAGGAAATTAGAATTCTAAAAAAAAATTACTCCCCTTTAAAAAATAACACGGCCAAATACCATGGGATGTTTTTTCGTTTTGAATATTTTAATGTGTGGTGACCCAAACCTAAACATAAAGAATTGCCTATACATTCCTATTTAAACCCACCCAAGTTCACACTACTTCATCACTCAAATAGATTGGAGTTCATCCAAACTATGTCTTCCTCTCTCTATAATCCTCCCAAGCCTTCCCAATCTCCCCTGAAGGCACTCTCAAGCCTCTCCCAAGCCTTTGGGATCTCACTTCCAAGTAAGAGATTCCTTCCATTCTTATTTTTATCCATGTTTCTTTTTGTTGTAATACGATTTTACATTCAATTAAAAATGAGGGGGTATGATTTCACACATCCCTTATGCTCCCCTCCTTATTTTTTAAATGATGATAAACCTCTTTTTCTTTAATTAATTGTTCCCATATACACCCATTAACATGCCAAAATTCCGTAAAGAATTTCTCACATCTCATTCACATTCAAGAAATTGTATGGTATTATGAGTCTAAATTACATATAATTTTATGGGACATGTATGTATATGACCCCCTTACTATCAATTTCATATAAATATGATGATACACATATTTATCTCTCATCAACCTTTTCTATTAATTCTTCTATCTCGTCGTTATGCTGCCGAAATTGCACCATGATTTTCCAAGCCAAAGTCATTGTGTAGTGAATACCATTCCCATTTATCCATCAATTTTATTCACAATTATGATTTTTTTATTGAATATGTATTTTCAATTATTAATTTCACAATCCTTAATCATGGAATAAATGATGATATTTAATTCATCCAAGTTATATGATCCATGTGGGACACTTATGCATGAAACGAAATGTATATGAAAGGTAGCCCAGATAGTTCGCCAATGCATAGGGTAATGATTAGTATAATTATTCCTAATGTGAAATGAGGATTTAATAATGATAATTCAGGTTTAATGAGGGTTTACTCACTCTAGATGTGTAATGAGCCTTATCTCATGCTAATTCCAAGTTAAGTGTTGATACCACATTTCCATGTGGTGATAATCATGATATATCAAGCCTTTATGTCCATGTTTCTTTTATGATCCATTGATATGCGTATTTACATACATGTATTTATTATTTATTTTATTCCTTGTTTACTCCCTTATCAGGATTCATAGAACACCCTTTTAGATTTATGTCCTCAGGTTATTCCATGAAATGATATGTACAAGGTAATTTCATGGTTATGTAATGGGAGTTTTCAATAATAATGTTGTGTGTATAATGTTTTAAGTTGTCATGTAATTTTCCGATGACCCAAAGACACTAGACCACTCGATATTCCATATTTTATCAAGTGAATAGTTATGTAATAAATCATGTTCAAGTGAGACTCCTAGGGGATATGCTTCTATAAATTCACAAGCTTAGTATGAACCATTATTAATGGTGTTAGAAAATGCCCCTAATAATATTTTTTAGATATTATATCATGGAAAACATAGATTTAATTATATAGATTCATAAGTCAAGGTAATAAAATTAATTTATTATTCATCAATTTTGTCATTGGTTTACCCTGGATGTGTTACACCTAACATTCCTTTTATTCCATTCAATGGCTAGTAATAGGTGGAATCAAGCTAGAAAATGATCTGAAGACCAATGTGATGAAAATTCTAATGAGATGCCCAATCCGATGGGAGAATAAATCGTGAACTTTATTATGATACTCTCCCAGTTAACTCAAGAATTGATTTGAAACATTGGTACAGTGTAACGTTCTCCCTCCCCCCCCATGAAAGAACAAGTCTCTGTCAAGATCATTATGATACTAATACCTCCTCATTTTAATAGATCATCTGATCCCTCAAACCCCTAAAAATGGATCAACTGCATTGAAATGATCTTTTCCATCCTTCAACTTTTTGAAAAGGATTAGTTTTTTCTGGATTCTTGTCATATGTATGGTGAAGCCAATCATTTGTAGAGATTGATCAAAAATACCAATCCTGAGAAGGAGATCGAGGAGTTGGAATATAAGGATTTCCAGAATATGTTTTTCGATTAAAAAATCATTGAAACCCTCTGACTACATATGGAAATGGACTTCCTTTCCCTCATGAAAAAAGATGACAAATCCATTAGATCATATGAGGAAGACATCACAAGGCATGAACGATACACATATGGCTTTGTCGTTACCCTCGAATGCAATGTTGGACTCTTCTTTGGTGGGTTGAAACCTAGCCTTTATAAATCTATGGTGAACTGTGACTTATATAATTATGAGGAAATTTATTGATGGGCCCTCATGGTTGAATTAGAGATCAGATAATATTTGGGGTATCATGGGGATAAGAAGAATATTGTGGAAATCAATTTGAGATGTCCAATGGATAAATCAATTGGTTCTAATAAAATGTAGCATCCCATTTTCCTTTTGTGTGGAAGGAAGCACCCCAAAATTTTGCCTGAAGGGTATGATGAATTGCTTTTGGTGTTGAAGAAAAGAGAACCTAATCATTAACTATCAAAAAGATAAACATGAGGCTATAACAGAGGAGAGGAATCCTCCATTTGAACCTCAACACATTTTTCATTGCTTCAACTAAAAGAACCATGGAACCTTGAAAACCATTTCCCTAAGGTATGGGTATCCAGAGGCAATCAACATCCTCCAAGGCAGTGATTGCATGATTTTTCATCACTGCAGCCAATGTGAACCCTAAAAACAAAGTGGTGATAGTTACGCTAGTTATTAATTAAATAATAGTGAACATATTTTTTTATTCTAGTTCTATGCGTCATTTCATGTCATGAATTTTTAGTAGAACAATCCCAAACCCAGCACAAATAATGGAAGTAATTATGTCAGTGATTACAAAAAATTGGGTAATCATTGCAACCAATGAATATAACTCCCCCATATCATTATTAATGGATTGGAATTATTAGAAAACCTCATCATACTCCCTCTGATGGAACATGATGACATTCTTGGCTTGGATTTCCTTTCCTTATATAGATCTAACAAAAATTTCCGTGATAGGGAAATCACACTCCATATAGAGAATCGAACCCCAAATTCAATACAAGTTCAAAGAGAAGGATAAATCCTATTATCATTTTCATATCAAGCATGGATATTACTGCCCTAGGCACATGCGTATTTGGATTTGATGATTGAGTCTAAGGAGGAAGCCTCCTTGAAGACATTCATATTGTGAGGGAATTATCTAAAGTGTTTCCTATTGAATTTCCTTGTCTTCCTCCTAGAAGAGATGTTGGATTATCAATTAACCTTATACTTAGGGAGTTTCCAATATCCAAGACTCTATATAGAATGGTTGTTTAGAGATTTAGGAGATAAATAAACAACTATAGGATATTTTGGATAAAAGGTTTATATGCCCATGTGCTTTACCATGGGGTGCTCAAGTCATCTTATTCAAGAAGAAGGATGGATTAATGCATCTTTCCATCGATTATCATGAGATTAACAAAATCATTGTAAAGTAAAAGTATCATTTACCAAGAATTTATTAATTCTTCGATAAGTTGTGTGGAATACAATACTTTTCCAAATATATATTTGCGGTTGGGATATTTTCTAGTAAGGGTGAATAATAAGGATATCCCCAAGACTACTATTTGTAAAATATACAAGCTCTATGAATTCATAGTATTGCCTTTCAAGCTCAAAAATTTTCTAACAATCCTCCCAGATTTGATGAGTATAGTCTTTAGATATTACCTTGAAAAATTTTAGGTAGTCATTAAACATAATATTATAAAATAATCCAAAACCAAGGAGGATCATAAGGAGCATCTAATAACTATACTAGAGACTTTTCCTAAGGAGAATCTCTATGAAAAGTATAGGAAGTATGAGTTAAAATTGAAGGAGGTCCCATTCTTGGGTCATGTAATCATATGCAATGGGATATCTGTAGATCCCTCCATGAAAACAGCAATTGTGGGAGGATGATGCCAACATTGTTAATGAATATCCCTCACTTCTTTGGGTTAGTTGGAGATTATCACCAATTTGTGACAAATTTCTCACAATTTTACAACCTTCATACTAAGCTAACTCAGAAGGGTGTGAAGTTATCTAGGAGTGATAATGTGAAGATATCATCAAGAAGATAAAAAAGGAGTCTTATAACCACACCCGTGCTCACATTACCCATGAGTTGAGAACTTTTCGTGTTACTTATTAATGATTTGAATAAGGGTCTGGGTTGTTGGATGATTCAGAATGGTAATGTGAGAGCATACTCATCATGGAAGCTAAAAATCAATGAGAAAACTATACCACGCATGATGTGGAGTTGGAGGTAGTGATCATTGTATTGAAAAGATGGAGGCATTATCTCTATGGGGATAAGAATGAGATATATACTAATCACAAGAGAGTAAAATATATATTATCACCTAACGATATTAACATGCACCAATGAAGATGGATAGAACTCATCATGGATTATAACTACTCAATCCACTACCATAGTTTTATGGAAAACAAGGTGGTAGATGCCTTAAGTAGAACGGATCCCCCATCTTTATCAATTATGAGAATTTAAAGGGATCCAATCATCTTAGACATGCATAGGATAGAAATTGGAATAATTAAGGGATGGACATCAACAATCCTTTCTCAAATGATTGCTCAACCACCCCTCATAGAGAAAATAAAGGATTCTCAAATTAAGGATGTCGAAATTCTGGAATATGTGGAAGATATCAGAAATGAGAAATTATCAGAGTTTCTGGTTGACAAAGATGGAATTATGAGATTTGGGTCAGGATTATGTGTACCATCCTATCCTGATATAAATAAGCGGGTTCTGAATGATTCACATAGCTGAACCTTACCTATTCACCCGGGGAACACAAAGTTGTATCGAGATCTCTGAGAAAACATTTTGTGGGACTTTTTTGAAAATGGAAATTACAGAATATACATCAATGTTTCTGGTATGTTAGCAAGTGAAGGCTGAGAGGAAAAATTCAAAGGAGATGACGAAACCACTACCCATACCAACATGGAATTGGACTAACATTACCATGGACATTCTCACTAGACATCCAAGGTCATCTTGAGAAAAAAATTAAATATAGGTTATTTTTGGTCCTTTTACAATGACAACTCACATTATCATGATTTCATAGGACATATCATTGGATCAAATTCAACTGATTTACATAAAATAAGTAGTAAGGAATCATGAATTACCAATTTATATTGTATCTGATCGTGATCTATGATCCACCTCGATGTTCTAAAAAATTCTCCAACATGCTCTAAGCACTGAACTAAACTTATGTATGACCAATCATTCTCAAACTGATGGCCAATATGAGAGTAATGTTCAGACACATGAAGATATGTCCTGATCTGGTTCTATGGACTTCAATATAGGATGGGACCAATATTTTCCACTGCTAGAATTCTCATACAACAATAGTTTCCACTAGAGCATCTTAATGGAACTATATTTAGATCTTTATGGGGAATGGGGAATAACACCAACATGTTGGGATGAAATCGGGGAGCATAAGCTACTAGGTCATGAAATGATCAATGAATTTGTGGAGAAGTATAAAACCATTCAACTGCATATCAAGGAAACCCAAAGTTGAAATAATAGTTACAAAGATAATGGTAGACGAGACCTTGAGTTCAATGTTGGAGACATGTTATTTCAATGCATATCTCCATGGAAGATGGTCGTGTGGTTTGGAATTAAAGGGATGTTAGGTCCCAGGTACATCAGCCCCTTCGATATTCTTGATTTTTTCGGGGATGTGGCATATCGACTAGAACCTCCATCTACCATGACCAAATTACATGATTTCTTTAATGTATCCCTCTTAAGAAAGTACATACTAGACATTTCATATGCTATCTTTTAAGAGGTAGTAAATTTAGCGGATGATCATTCTTACGAGGAGAAACATGTGAAGATCTTAGATCGTAGAGATAATGTTCTACTAAATAAGACAATGCCCCTCATCAAGGATTTGTGGTGCAAAAACAGGTTTGAATAGGCAATGTGGGAGTCAGAGAAAGTGATGAAATAGAGTTACCCACATCTTTTTTAGTGTGGGAAAATGAAATTTCGAGGGTGAATTTTTTTAAGGGGGGAATTTTGTAACGACCCAAACATTTAATAATGGAAATTCATCTTGATCTAATTAAATGAATTATTATGTCAAATTGTTATATAACATATGCATTTAATTGGTTTTATGATTATGTTTTTCTAAATACCATTATGAATTTTGACTATTGTTAATATAGTAATTGAACAATGATGACATGATTGGTATAAATATAGGGCTTTAACAAATCCAATTTACTTAGAAAAAGGAAGTGATGGCATCATATAGTAGACTTTCCCCATACAGAGCCCATTTATTGGAGCTTGGAAATGAGTTCCCGTCATTGGGCATCACTCTTGACCGTGACCATGTCAAGCTTCAATATGTTAATCTTGAATGGAACCACCTCTAGGAGAAGTGGAAGTTGATAGAGATTTCCACCCGAGTGATGTTATCCGAGCCACCCCACGACTCTATCACCATCACACACCTTACCCTTCAGTGTTATGTGGGTGGTATAAGGTGTTATATAACAAGACCTTAGCTCTATGATTATGTGAATTATTTTTGTATATAATAAATAATATACATTGATCTTTTATTGTTAGTTTTTAAATAGTTTTTTAAATCACAAATAGTATTTTTATTTAATATTAAACTGAGAAGTATATTTTGATAAATTAATGGATTTTTAAATTAAATAATATTTTAATTAGATATTATTTTTAATAAATTAATTTTTATTAATTATAAAAGATCATTTAATTTTTATGAATAGAAATTTAATTTTAAATAAGGTTTGAAAGATTTTTTTTTCAAAACCCATGATTTTTTTATAAATATTGGTTTATATTTTAACAATGAAAATTAACATACTTAAAAAATTATTTGGATAAAATTAAAATAATTTTTGGAATCAAGATATCGAAATTATCCAACGATGAATTCTTCCTAATTTCTGAGACCGTTTATCTTTTGGGTGAAAATTAAATACCATTTAAATATATAATTTGTTTTATGACATCATAATGATTCAATAGTTTTGTAATAAAATACTATAAATATTATTTTCGACCAATATATTTTTTACCATTAAAATAATTTGATTTTAGTTTATTTATTTATTTTACAAATCCTTAGTGGACCCTCCAAGACTTATAAAACATTTTTTCTTTTTAAATTGATTTCCTTGAGAGTGTGACTCACCTCCACATAATAAAACTTATTATTTTAAGAAAATTGACCATTGTTCCTATAATATATTTTTTCCAATCCTCTTTGGACAAAAACATGGGCAAAAAACATGGGCTGGTTTGTAGTTGTGATTATTTTAATGTCTGGTGACCCAAAACTAAATAATAAATAATTCCCTCACATATCATATATAAACTGACCCAAGCTCCCCTAAAATCTTCACTCATATAATTTGGAGTTCTTTTAAACTCTTCCCTCCCATCTCTATAATCCTACCATGTCACCCAAATCTCCCAATAATCCTCTCTCAAGCCTCTCCCAAGCCATTAGGATCACTCTTCCAAATAAGGGATTCCTGCCATTCCTATTTTTATCCACATTTCTTTATGTTGTAATACCATTTTTCATTCAACTAAAATTGTTGGGTTATGATTTATCACCTCCCTTATTTTTTCCTCCATATGTTTCAAATTATTAGGGATATATTTCTCTCTCATTATTTCCTCCAATGTACACATGTTACCATGCCGATATTCTGTTATAAATTTCTCTCTTCTCATTCACATTCAAGAAATTTTTAGGTATTATTTGTCTAAATTCCATTAAACTTGTTAGGACATGTATCTATATGACCCAATTAGTGTTCAGTTCAGGTACATATTTTATGAAACCTCTTTCTCTCTAATCAACCATTTTTATTAGTTCATATGTCACATTGTTATGGTGCCGAAATTTCTCCATGATTTTCCAAGCCAAAGTCATTGTGTAGTGAATACCATTCCCATTTCCCTCTCAAAGGTATTCATCATTATGAACATATTCTAAATGAATATTCATTTTCATATATTAATTACACATTCAATTACCATGGACAAAATGACTATCTTTAACAATTTCATGTAGTATGATCCATGTGGCACACTTATTCATTAAATGAAATGTTTAATAATGGTGTTCCCTGATAACACTCCAATGCATTGGGTATAGATTAGTAAAATGATATTTCATGTTCAATGAGGATTTAATCATGAAAATTGAAGTTCAATGAGGATTTACTCATTCTAATTCAATTGAAATGTGGGTTTACTCATGCTCCATGTGCAATGAGCTTTGGCTCATGCTAATTCCATGTTAAATATTCTTTCCACATTTCCATGTTATGATAATCATATTGTATCATAAATATATGATCATGTTACTTCTATGATCCATTAATATTCAAATTTCATAGGATTTATTCTATTCTTAATGTTATGCCTTGTTTACTCCCTTAATGAGATTTATTGTCCACCGTTTTCACGTGTATGTCCTCATGTTATCCCATGCAATGCTAAGTATGAGGGAATGTTTTGGTTATGTAATGTATGTTTTCAATAAATTTTTTTTGTGTTTTATGTTTTATGTTTTTATTTAATGTTCTTAATCCCCAATTATACTATACCTCTTGATCTTCTATGTTACATGAAGTGAAGATTTTATCTAATAAATCTTGTTCATGTGAGTAATAAAGAGAAGGGTTGTTATAAAAGGACACAAATAAGATCTAAAAATAACAAATAAATCATAAATCCATTATCCATTGTTTTTTTCATATGGTTCTTAAAATTCATAATAGTTTATATTCATGATTCATAGACTAATGGTGGTGTTTTGTGGGTATTTTTCTGTAGCCAAAGTGGAATAACCCAATGTGAGAGATTCAATGAATGACCATGTCTAAAATAAATTACATGAAATAATTGGGACATAGATTAAGGACATAATTCATGGAATTTATGTTGGTTTAATTTTCCCAATGTTTTCGAATTTTTTACTAGGCCCAGAGATACGATTTGTAGGATTCCCTATGTATCCCATGGGAATGGGAATCAATCCACACATAGCACTAGAACATGATGTGGTATGAGGATTGTATTTTTAATGTGATAAATCCAATTTAACGAGTTCATCTTATGTTTATAATGTGAGGTAAGGATACACTTAAACATCATGTGATGAGGAAATTTGTTTCTTGTCATCTCACTTTTGGAATGAGAAGAATCATGTGTTCGCTGCACAGGGTATGAAGGTGGTTTAATGTTGTGCACTATGGATTTTGGGCATTTTAATTAGAATGGAAAATAGTATAGGCTGCGGTGTCAACCAATTTTGGGACATGAAGCTCAGATTGTAGGGAATGAAAATAGATTACAGTCATATCACATGGACTATGAGGCATCTGTTAGTTTAAAGATTATACATCTCCAACACATTACACATAGATTATGGTCATACTTCCAAGATCACGATACTCCAAACATGAATTCCTACTTAATAAAAATGTTATAATTCAGATGTGTGATACACATAGTCTCTGTATTGATAAAAGATTATGATATATTGGAATAGGCCATAAGAATAATTAAAGTTACATCCTACATTGCCTCTATCATTGGTGGATTTTTGTCTGGTATCATTTACATTTTATGAGATAATTCCATGTTACCCTAGAGAAAGGATTATATAATAACATTCATGTTGAACTCTCTCTCTATCCTTATAGGGTTTATTTCTTAGTTCTGGAAGTATAGAAGCATGTTTTCCTCATTGGATTCCCACTCATCCTAATAGACATCATTCCTTTTGTATAGAATCATTTGGTTATAAACTATTTTTGGGGCAATGTCAATTGAGCCTCAATGGGTAAAATAAATGATGTTCCATGAAATATATAGTATTGGGTCACCATGGTGGAATTTCATGTTGTCATGTGATAGGCCCATAGGCCATTATGGATTTTATCGGGCCAACTCTTCTTATTTTTTGGACCACCAATTTTTAGGATGTTAGAGTGTTTCTGGTTGAATGCATCAAAATGACCATGTTTCTACACCTAGTCGAAAGAAATGTGGCTGGATCAATTTTTGACATGGAATACACTTTATTCGTCTCAGAAGATTACGAATTGGAATCATTATTTTTGAGGATAGCGTGAGACATGCCAAATCATTGGATGATTTCAGAGCCCACAAACGTGATCATGGACTCATTGTTTTCATCATTAAGGGGAATTGCTTCTACCTACATGTAAAATAAGTATGTTATTGTCATTACAAACATAAAATTTATATTCTCCCCTGAGGATTAAGGCCCTATAATATAGACTCCCCATATGGAAAAGAGCTAGAAGTAATATGTGATGTGGAGAAGCTTCAATAGCTGATTCACATTGTTCTAATCGATTTGACATGCATGAAATCCCATTGTGATATAAATACAGTCATGGACCGTGGTAGGCCAAATGTATCCTCTCATTGAATTTTGTGGAAGAGATTCAATTCTACATGAAGGGAACCAAATGACTTGGAATGTACCTCTAAGCCTATGGTTTCCCATATCCTTGAATGAAAAAGTCAAGAATTCCATCGAACACACATATGTAGAGGGTATTCCCTCAGTTATTACCACTTTAGAGGGTAAATCGTGATACATGGTGGTATATTCACTCACACTTGTCTAAGTCTAGAAATAGAGTTCCATGATTGAGATAAATGAAAAAATAAGTTGTCCAATTGGGAATTTCCCTTGTTGTGGGATGAATTAGTGTCCCTATAATTGAATTATAATTTCCAAATTGGTTTACCTGTTGATTAATATCATACATGGAGGCATCAGATTTGACATTTTACATGCCACATGAATGACCAGATCAAATAGTTTGGGTTATGTATGGGATGAGGAAAACATTCCCTGAATCAACTCGACCTTTCTATGACTATGGAATTTTATTATCCATTGGTTTTGAAAAAAATGGGCATTATGTAATAGGTAAAAACTATCAGGGTAATTAGATATATTTTTATAACGATGAAGTCACCCTTGATCTATTTAATTACTTAAAAAATGTCTCTATTTACATTTAAATTTTATAAATATATCTTGAGAGTCAATTGGAGATGAGTAACGAGAGCCTGAAAGTCTACCTCATTTATATTGAAACCTTATGATAATAACAACGAGTATGTAAATTCTCTATATGCAATGGTAATAATATTATCCCCATGCCTACCTAGTTGAGATTTGGGTTGTGGATCCTTATACTAGTTGGCATCAAGGAGGGACCATTGAAATAAATCAATCATTATGGTTGAGCCTGATCAACTAATATAATATCTACATATTGGAAATTAATGTCCATGTGACGTTATCTATGTTCTTGGTGTGATTCTAGAAAGTCTTCCAATTTCTGGCCCTTGATGACATTATATGCGATAATCATAAGTTAAGCTACTACAGGACCGCCAACCAACATGTCATTAATTCTATAATCATGTGTACATTGAGGGTATATATTAATGGATCCACTGAAGACACTATATTTATTGCATGATTCTCAAATAATTTCACTAATTTTGCACATAAAAAAGAGGCGTGATGTAACTCTACTCATTGTGGGAGTGTCTTTTATCCGTATTGTTGTGAATTCTACTGAGATAGTACAGGAAATTTTATATTCATTAAGTTTTTGTAGATATCAAAATGTTTTCTACGGACCATTACATTGTAGTTACATAGAGTTCGAAGGGAATTATTGAGAAAGGTATCATCTAAATAAGACTCTATGGCATGTATTAAATAATATCCTAAATCAAGGACTAAAGATCCTCTTGTTATTTTTAAATGGTTCCTTTCATCATGATCCTCATGAAGGGACTATAATTTCTGGCCTACATTTCAATAAATCGAAAAATGTATGCTAAGTGATCATTGAGGCCCCGTATCTACTATAAATTACTTGGGGTTGGCATTTTGGTTGACGAATATGATTTTCACCTAGTCCATCCCAATACCTTAACATCTTATGATGTTTATAAAAACATTATTTGTAGAATCCTAAAATTATCAAATCATGGGTTAAATCTTCATGTATAATGAGTAGAATAAGTCGAACTCATTTTCATTTTCCATGAGATAGTCCTGATGATGGTTGGATTTAGTAACCAGGTTATCCACCCACCACTCCAACAGTTTCCCAAAATATTATAAAATATTTCATTCTAGGACCATTGATATGTGAATCATGAATTCTTAGAAAAAAGGAATCACTTGAAACATGTAATACCCAAGGGGATCCTTCAATTTGGTGGATTCTTCATGCACAAAGACAATCCACATCTGATTGTACCTGGAGTATTCATCCATTTAGAAGAGGGAATAGAACCCAGTTCTAGTAACTGTCAACAAAACATTCACATGAATTGGAATTCCATATAATAGAAAATGGTCAATAGGACCTATAAGTAATTATAGACTGTGATATTCCCATTATTCATCATGACTATGAAGATTTTGACTGGCCTCCTGGGGTACAGATATTCACTTGAGAAGTTTTCATTGATATGCTTAAAAATATAGGACTTGTCTATAGATCTAAGAGAATAGCTCATATTTCTAGGACGATAATTGAAACCTTGATTACTAACATATAGGCCAAGATCAAGAATATAAAACTAGGATTTCATTTATGGAATCTAATCATATCTTCTACTTAATCAATTAATGACTTTTTTTAGGAAATAAGATTTTCCATTGTAAATATAAAGTCATGGATGTGATGATTAATGTAAACCTCAGATATTTCTTAGTACCACGGTTAAACCGGGTTAGCTGTCAATAGTGATGGAGATATTCTCCTAAAAATATGGAGGGGATATTTGAAATCATGTTTTCTATCTATTACTAGAGATTCAGATGGAGGAGGTGGCTCTCTCAGGCCAGTGGACTCATAGGAAGCACTGGTGGTTTCCGCGGTGGATACAAAATCCTCGATGAGGGGTTACTTCTCTATGAATAAGGTGTTTGTAAAAGCCTTTGAAATAATATTGTCCTATTTTAGGCTGTGAGGTTTTCTATTACTATTAAATAAAGGGAAATGATTCACTCTACATCGATTCAAAACAAAATTGTGCAACATTTAGGATTGTTTTTTATCAATATAAATATGGTTAATATATCAGTACATTATAGAATTTGAGTCTTCTAGTGTCATCCTTTCTTATCCAGTGTAGGTGTATGATTTAATTTTTGATCCTCCCATTTTATTTTCGAAAAATAAACAACCCCTTGTCCCATGATTTAGGAGTCTTACCACAGAATTCATATAAAAAAGTATCCATTCATGTATATTGAAGGATTTATTTAGTGATCATTAGATCATTAGTATCGTTTATGCTCTCAACCCCTTTATTCTAGAATTAAAATCACTCCCTCTTATAGAATACTTCATCCAAATACTTATCCATATAAGATTCAATTGTGGATGCATCTCCCTAGAGTACCCATACTCCAAGATAAATGGAGTACTTAAGGTAGTGATGATACGTAAAGGGGAATACTTCATGAAAATTATTCCCTTGTAATTCCATCACTGTGTTGTAAGATGTTTTCAATGAGAACACCATAAATTAGATTCTTGATTTTAGACCGCCAAATTGATTCTTAATCTAAACAATTACAAGTTGTTTATTATATCTCTTAACATAACCCCAAATTTTTTGGTTTGTGTTACTCAGTTAGATTCAGGTATTACTTCATTATAGAGTGTGCATGTAGGGATGTGGTTTATCCTAGAACTAGTCTCTACTTGGTAGTGGTATATTTTCATTCAATTTATCTATCCTATCAGAAACTGTAGTATTTTTTCCCATGAATAATTATATTGTCTTCTTCATAAAATGAGATAATATCTTGACATTCGTCTTTATCAACCTCCATTCCATATAATGACTTAATGATGGTTACCAAAACTAAAACTTGGTTGGGATTTCTAACTATTTATTAAGGGTTCCACAAATTTATTTCAAAATAAGTGGGATTCATTGATTGAATGAATTTTTGGTATAAAGATTAGGTGCATTATCACATTATACTTCTGTGGTAGGAGAATATTTTATCCCTCATAGGAATAATTCGTTAGAGGGAGTGTATCATATTCTTTCAGATGACCTATATGGGTCTGGACAATACTATAAATATTATATTGTTTTCTAGATTTCTTTCTCTAAGAAACCTCTATATTAATGTTGGTTGAATGAGACTAGGCCCTAACTGGGTGTGGATGATCACGCAGCAGTCACAACTAAGTTACAGGGTCAACCAATACAGTTAGATTTAGAGGGGTACCCGATGGTGCATAATGGGAGGGAAATTTATATAGACCACTATGAAAATTTAGATCATTGGTCTCAATATATTTAATAAAATATTTTTAAGCACTATCCTGATCATTATTCTATATCTCATGTCCCATACCTCTCCACTGACGATGTCTGTCAGAGGAACCAATGGGTTTTCTAGGAATTCATTGTTATCTGGTGTTGTGAGGAAGTTGACCATTTTGAAATAATTCATACATACATACACTTCAAAGTAATTATTATAATAATATATACTTGAAAAAACTATGGGATTATCTCCCATGTCAAGAGACATTAATTCGTTAAGGTGCATGCCAGTTTCAACACTGGTGGGCTAATTTACATTCTATTATTCCATTAGTGTCTAATATTATGTGATTTATAAGGATGTGACACAGATGTGGAGGAATTTTTATATGGAGGAAAAAAACTAAATTGGGTTATTTATCAGAAAATTATGTGAAGATGATACCATGTGGTGAGGAAAATCTTTCCTAGACAACAAGATATTAAAATATTGTGCCACACATCTCGGGGCCTAATACCTCCAATTAGAGTCTTCATTTTCATTGTTGGGTTTAGTATAGAGATGTTTCATCAATGATTCAATTATTCCCAACATGAACAATCAATAATCTATATGGTTATGCATCCAATATATGAATATAATGCGTTGATTGATAGTTTGTATGAGGATCCTCTTTTGCGGGAAATGGTCAACAAGACCAATGTGTCCAGCCTCCTAGGATATCTTTTTCTATGGAAACATTAGTATTCCCACATCCATAGAATATAAAAAGTATCATCGAATCCTGTAATCCCAAAATTATTATTTCATATTTCTTCAATATGTGAAAGGAACCCTCAGAGTCTGGCTTTTAATAGTGGTTGGAGTCACATTCTCTTAAAATGTTAGTTTTCCATGGGGAGGCTATAATTGGAGGTAAAATTTAGGGAGAGTCTTAACCTTGTAGGACTACCCTTAGTGAGGATCGTCATTAAAATGTTCTATTATGTGTACCTAATCTATGGTATTTTCATGTACATCAGAAACTGACTCTACTTTCAAATGTATTCTCCTGTGAGATGGAAGGGGAAATTGGTATGATTATTTTCCATCATACTACTTAGCTTCTTAAAGACAATGATGATTTTCAAAAATTTACATAGATACACTAGGGTAGTATTTGGGAATGATGGTGGGGACCATCTAAGGAATATCATGAGTAGTTGATCCTAGGAATGTGGCCTCTAAAGTTAGTAAATGGGTCCCTTCAACTAAGAATAAAATTCGGTGACTCAACCAGAAAGACTCTATTTTAATTTTAATAGTTTAAATATCATTATATTCTGTGAGTGGTATAATAAAACATAGAATAAATATCATAAAATATATTCCAAATTATAAATATACAACATGGGAATATGGCTTTACCACAATAACAGAGGCCCTTAAAGATTCTAAAATATAATATGATCTTTGAGGCCTTTTGATGTTCTGGAGTGCCCAATATTGGATATCACATTGAGCTGAAGTGGGAATGATGATGTAATAGGACACCAATATAATTAATTAGTGTTAATATATTATTACCAAACAATTGGGGGTTTTGGACATGATCAACCAATATGACATACATAATTCTTTGTTGTGTCTCTAGATCCATGAGATGGGAGACAATATAAGGTATCATGTCATCTTGAAGATGATTTGTAACCACCAATGTGTTTAAAGGAATATAAACACAAGGAGAATAACAACCTTGATCTCGAGGTGTACATTTGTTATACTCAAGCTGCTCTGACGGGGTGGGATGCTCGTATCTTGGTATATGTCTATATCCTAGGAATCGGTGCATGGGGCCACCATGTTCAACTTGGTGTGTCTAACCAAGAAATACCGGGTTCCATACTAGAGTGTATATGGTGTTTCATATGTCATTTTTAGGGTCAATTCACTACTCTATAATCCTATCAACAATTATCATTTTTTACTCCATTAGATGTTGGCGTAAGATAGCTTCCATGTGTTTTTAATATACTTTTTTCTTAAAAAAGGGTTGGTCATATAGCTTTACTTTTCCCCTTCCATTTTCAATTTACTGATTGTTATGAAATAATGTCACATTGGGTACTTATTATGACAAGAGACATTTCCATATATGAGTGTAGATTCCATCCATGAGGTGTTGATAGTATTTTCTTTCACATTAAGGTGGGTTTTCCCTATTATTCCCAAAATATATGGCCATGTTACCATAATCCTATGGTGGTTCAATGATTACAATATTCCCCATGGAATTAGCTAGATGTTAATCTTCAACATGAATAGATAGAATGGGTTTCCATTCATGTTACCTTAAAGGGGAATGGATGAAATATAGGATAATATAATTCCACCAGCCTCAGATCTATATGTATATAAAAACATCATTTTTAATGTAGTAGAGAATAGTTATGATTTTATTGTAAGTTTTATTTACAGTCAATTAGTTGGAATACGACTCATAGACTGATCTACTAGGAGTTTCTTGGTCTATACATTCTATATTTGTATGTTAATGGTGTTGAGGTTCTTTGGGATAGGTATTCTAAGTACCGATCACATAGGTAGTGGGATGTAGGATAGATAATCTAGAATAAAAATCTACATAGTTCTCAATGAGGGACTTCTGGATGAAAAACTACTATAGTTAAAAAAGGACTGAATACAACCAATTCATGGTTTGTGATCAAAAGCTACCAAAATCCCTATTGATCGATTCCAAGGGAAGTCCATACTCTTATTTTTCCCAATCCACATTTTTCAAATGTCGTGATACGGGTAGAGGAAATTTCACTTGCAATATTTTATGTTTCTCTACTAGAATAGGGGTCAACACAAATGTCAAATATCCACTATATACTAAGGAATGTCATAAAGGTGGGGCAATATTCAATATCTTCTTCATGTAAGATGGGGTGTTCACCATAGTATCATGTGTGAGAGAAGAATCGTCCATTTTTGGATTAGTTTTGTGATAAAAATCATCAAAACACATAAAACTATAACCGAAATTATCTTTGACATATCCTGTGGAGGAAGATAAGAGAAAAACTTGTAGTGATATAGATGGTTTCACTATCGGTCCTCTATGGGGATCAGAACATCCTCCACTAGCAGGTATCAATGGAGGGATCTGGGGATCCTATTGACATCTAATTTTAAGATCATAAGCCAAAATATCTAGGTGTATTACCTATATATTGAAATACAGGATGACAGTTACCTCATTGATTCTATTGTTTCATCAATGTCTGAGAAGTCTTTGATGACATGATGCTTCCCAGGGTTCTGCCTCCACCATCATGAGACTTCACGAATCAAATATTATTTAAATTTTATTGGGGTTTCCCGGGGTGGGTTTTGGTATTCTTCGAAGTCATGGTCACCATTTGGGATGTTCATCCTCAAACCTTGTAAGGTTATTCAGTGAAATTCATTCCTTGGGCATGGGGAGGTACCCTATACTGGTAGGTTGTGGGGTGGGTAGGACCTCTTCATTAATTAGAGGTTTTGAAGGATGAATATCTTCATTGATTGGTGATGGTTTATGGATATACTATAAATTGATCTCCAGAATGGGATTTATATCCTCATTTATTATTGGAATCATGGGGGGTCTGCATATATTGGTATAGCATTTTCCAAAACGTTGGCTTTGGTGGTGGTTGCATAGGAGGCATGACCTAGTAGATGTACGAAACCACGGGGAGGGCATTCATGTTAGTTGATGGAAACATGTGGGGACCTTCATGTGGGTTGATAGTAGTGTAAGGAGTATATAATCATTGATTTTGTACATTATATGGTCTTCTCTATATGTTATAGGAGGTTCTAGTGACTGAGAGAGTCAAAAAGGCCTGCCAAAGAGGCATCTAGACTATCCATCCAAGGAGGAAAAAGAAGGATCCATATTCCTTTTTTAAGGAAAAAATTATATAAGTGTGTAGTCGAAGGGTCTATAGAATCTATATAAAATTCCCCATTTTGGGAAATGTCCTATGTTTTTTCAACATTTCATCAATAAGACTTTTAGACTAGATCTGGTGGAGTGAAAATTAATTTAACCCCCTTATAAGCATGTGGGACTGGTTTGTGTTGGTATTGATGTGTCTTAGAGGGAACACTCCTAGCTATGTATTTTTTGGTCATCATTGGAGGAACATATTTTTTGTCTCATAACTCCTTGGTGTAAAGGATTGACATGTCAGGGTACTACTGGGAGCATCTCCAAAAGTTACTTGTTTTTGGATTAAGGTATGATTTCTGAATTCATTTCCCTTCGGCGAGGTAGTGTTAGTGAGGCCTTGATACCTCGAGATCATCATGGGCAATATCCTTGGTAATATTAACCTATTCCTATTCATATCAGTTGATGAGTTCATCGATCACCCTTCTCAATATTGGATTATAGTGGGAGATGTGTTGTGGATTCCCAATGGCTCGTGGCATGGGATATGTCGTCGTTGTTGTGTAATCATGTAAGGTTTTTAAATTAATGTTTCCCCTTACATAACACCTATTGGTGCTAATTTTTCATATTCGTATTGATTGATTCCTTTAAGGAATGTATAATCATCAATTAGTATAGGTATAATAAAAATAAATGCTAATTCATAATGTCATCAATTCCTCCATATGTTGAGAATGAACCTCTATAATGATGTCACAGACCAAGGATTCCAAATTTTAACATTTCCATTCATATGTGAGTTTTATTAAGGGTCCACCTTTTCATGGGGGTCATGGCACCAAATATATCGATCTAGTGACATATAAATTTGATTGTTTCTTAAAATTATTAATCCCTAGGGTTTTCAAGACTAGTTACACATCAAGTTAACCATTTTTTTCTAGCGCTTTCTCTAGTTACAACATTCTCCTTCTGTGAAGAGGCAACATGTTAAATGGATATACCCACATTCTATCTTTCCAAAGGGGCTTGATTAAATCACTTTATTTTGTAAATTCTAATCCTTCATTGAAATATAATGAGGTAATATTGGTGCATCATTTAATTGATTACTCCATTGAGCTAATATCATACTCAAGGTCTCCCTTATCAATTTATTTCATGTTCATAGAACTCATTCCCATTTCCATCTCGAATCAAAAAGTATTTAATTACACTTATTCTATATTGGTATCATATAAAACATCCATTTGTATAGGTAGTATAATTACAAGTGTTTGGAATGTCTGGACGTTGTGTAGATTGGGTACCTGTAAATATAACTTATTTTGGAGGTAATATCATCTGTTATTCATATTAGGCATGTAACTCAAGGCATCTTATTATGGTAATTTTGTAATTTACACCAAGTGAATAAGTCATATATGGATTTTTTACTTGAAAAATCAAATTTCTATTATATGGGGTATGTATTTTAGATCTTTTCATTTATTTAGCATCTTGGGGATAGAGATCAAGTCAAAAAAAATCTGCTATAGAGATAGATGAGGTCACATGTTTACGTTCATGTGGAGGTAGATGGTGTTGTGTGCTCTAAAGGGGAATATTTCAGACTAGTATGATGTAGTGTACCCCCACTAGGAAACAATTTCATAATGGTATGATATAGTATGTCCCCCAAAGATAGATTATTTAAAACATGATTCTAGAGTGTGTCTCCCAAACAGGGATACTTTCACATCATAATGATTGATTGTTTCCTCTATAGGGGGATAATTTCACAATGAATGATGGAGTGTGTCTCATAAAGGGACAATTTAGAAACTAGATTGATGCAGTGTCTACCCCATGGAGGATAATTTCACTCTTATATGGTGTTGGGATTGAACCTTATGGAGGTGTCCTATGTACCCAATTTTAGGGATGAGGATCAAAACCCACATAGTTCAATGTCACAGTTTATGGTCATGTGATCTTACCTGTCCATGAAGTATAGTTTCATGTGGTAAGGAATCTCGTGTTGTTGAAGGAGAGTTCCTGTAAAATGGTCTATGAGCATATATGTGGATGTTGAATGCAGTAGGAGTTTCTTCCTTTATCAATGGAGAATAGTTTAGTGATTATATATAAAATCTTCTAATTGTGGGTGTCTCTTAAATTGGTATGGAAGGATGTTGTGGTTATTAAACATGGAAGTTGTTCCACATGGTTGTTTTTTCCATGGTTATAGGGGGGTACAAATCAATTGATGATCATACATGTTTCATAATGTGTTCATTACCTAAGGTATATATATTGTTTTACATCAGGTGATGATAAAATTTTCTTCATATTTAACATCATATGACAAAGACAATGAGATATGTAGTTTTACCTCTTGTAGCGCAAACATGTATGTGGCTTACACTTTGAGTGTGTCCGCACTAAGGAGAGTGGATTATTCTCAATAAGGAATATCTAACAAGGCATGTGTGTTGTTTCCCATGGTTTCACTACCTCTGAGTTATTGAATTTTACCGCTCATGTGCCTCTAGGTTGGGAATGGAATTAACACTACCCTGGAGGAGATGCAAAAAGGAGTGATGAAATTAGGGTTTTAATTCCTAGGGTAAAAAAGGAATTGGGTACATTTTTATAGGATAAAAAGGTAAGGTAAATGATTCACTAGAAGCATAGGGGATGTCGGTGCAAGGACAATAATGTATTTTCATGAAACATTATTATATATTTTGTATTTAGAAAAGTGATATTCATGAAAACAATATACAGTTAAATTCATTTATTCAACATGAATGGTTTTACACATGTTTTAGTGTTGTGTGCAATTCTGTGTTGTGAAAATGTAAATTATCTTGTATAAACCCATCCAGCCTCAGGAGTTGATGTGTGATGATCTCTTAACCATAGGAATATCCAATTTGGGGCCAGCATGTGTAGGTTAATAAACGTTATATACCATTGATGTTCTATTGATTCTGGTTTTGCGCAATGTCAGGGACGATATAATTTAACTTGTGGGGTAATTTCATCACCTTCCAAATATCTGAAAGCATGGTGTGGGTTGAGGTTATATTTCTTATCAAAATCATAATTTGGTGTCATTAAATGTCACAATGGTTCGTAACAATGGTGCACACTTCTCAAACCATTTGTACTGGGACATGGTCATGAAACCACTATTTTTCATCATTTCCTTTCTAAATAAATTGAATGGCTACATAATGGGTTTTCCATAAAGATATACTTTTGTGCATAAATTCCATTGGTACCAATGGGGCTTGACTTTGAATCCTCTAGGAGTCATAATCACATTTGGAGAAAAACTATTTGGCCTCACATGTGACAATATTTTATGCAAGCATCCCTCATTGTGTGCATTGATATTGTGATATGATTTGAAGATGGAGGATTCTATGGAACACAAGATTTCCTTTGAAAAATATTTCCTTGGCATGAAAAATCATTTTATCCACACAACCTCCTCCTCATGAAGAGAATGTCCCTTTGAGGTGGTATGTGTGTTTGGTTTCTCCAAAACTAGCTTTTGGGGTGATATAAACATTTTTGGGTGGAAAATATCCATGAAGTCCTATCGGAAATCCTTTGAATATTAATACTAACATACCACTCATTTCCAAAAGAGAAGATTATTATTTTTTCCAATAAAGGATTATGACTTTTATAGGAATAATAGAGTGGAAAAAATTGATGTGATCAATGTTACTTATAATTTTCTGGAAGAGGAGGTTTTTTATTTCACCTGTTATGAAAAACATGATTAATATAAAAATTATAATATTAGGAATACAATATAATGTTTGATTTTCCAAAATAATTATTTTTTGATTTCTCCTAGTTATATTAAGAGTGACATGTTTTTAAATTAATATTTTAAAAACATTGTTACATATCATATTCTATAAACACAGTAGGAAAAATGAATAGATAATAATCAAATAGTTTTTTTATAACTAGTGAAATTCTATAATATAAAATTCAATGTTTGATGACTACTCTCATTATATTACATTATTTGGGGGGATAAAGAGCTAGTAGATGACAATATGTTTGACATTATTATCTAGATTTTTACAAAAGAATTTTAATAGAAGTGGATGTAATTATATTATAAGAATAATATAAAAATGATTGTTCTTGTTGACATCCTCAAAACCAAAATAGACATTGAAATTTAATTGATGATAGATTTCACGAAAGAGAAAAGGATGATTGTAATTACTTTCACCTCGACATTCATTACCATACAATAAGATACTAAAAATTAATATTCAAATAGAGTGAAGATATATTCTGAAAAAATTATTGGATATTAGTCCTTAGAATGTATTGAATGAGAGGTTTAAAAACATGTAAGAGAAATGAAAACAATCATATAAAAATAAATATATTTTTAGATAGAAAAAATATAGAAAATTATTATTATAGAAAAAATATTTTTGGGAATATTCTTTTTAAATGTATGAATCCTGGTAATATAAGACATGTTTTTTATAGATTGAAAAATAATAATAGGGAGGGTAAATAACAAAAGATGGAGTGGAATGTATTCCAGGATATATCTTATAGCTAGAATGGTATAGAGGATCCATTGACTAATAGCCATAATAATTCATATGGGGATAACAATGGAAGGATTATTTTATTTAATTTTACTATTCCATAGTTTATGATGTTATTTATGTGTATATAGCATCCTAATTCCCATTTTTAATTTTCATTGTATTTTAATTTTAGAATTACATTAGACATAAAAATTGTCAATCATCATTAGATAATAAAGATGATATATCTTCTAATGGTGAAATGATTAAATATACAAAATATCATAAAAATTAAGATGATAGAGAGAAAAATTATTTCAACCTTGTGTAATTTTACTAAATCAGATGAAATGGTTGTTAAATAATACTTTCTAACACAAACTATACATGAATGCATGGTCTATAAAGCCTTAATACATGATTATATTTCAATGTAAAGTTAGTAAATTATATAATTTTTTTGATAAAATGGATTCAATTTTTACACTCTTAATGTTAGAACTAGATTTGAGTGATTTTTCCTTTATATTTCTGAAATTGTTTCTTTTCCGGAGAATAGTGAAAATATAGTTTTTACTATAACAGTAAATTTATAAATAAAGGACCTAGAAGGTTGTAATACCTTTTAATTTTTTATTTTTTTTCAAAAAGTAAGACTATATATTTTAAAAATTATTTATTCAATATATAATAGGTAGGATTTATTTTTTATGGACATAAGAAATAATTTTGAAATTTTTTTTTTCTTCATGCATATTAATTACATATATATTTTTTGGTAAAATTTTATTTCATATTAATTTTTATGACGCTTAAATTTTTTATTTGAAAATAAGAATTTTTGTTCCTTGAAAAACAATACCATTCAAAAAATAATCCTACATGTTTATTTTAATATTAAAATATAACTTTTTTTCTAAAAAAATTCTTTTGTGCATTACATATTCCTAAATTACAAATATTTTCAAAATATTTTGAAAATGAATAAATGAAAATTATATTCATATTTGTAAATAGAATTTTCATGTTATATAATATGGTAATTTTCATATTATTATATATAATTGGATTTCTAGGGTAAATTTTATTTATGATACAAAAATTGATATATTTCAAAGAACAATACAATGATTAATATTTTGTTTTTTTTAATGATATATTTCAAAATTAAGAATCTAATATGGATTATAAACATATTTTACAATAATTTAAAACTATTTTGATGGATAATTAATTTGAAAATGATTGAGATATCCTAACAATTTATTTGTCCATTTTATATAAAAATATTATTTCTACACATTATATGTTTTAATTTCGTATTTAATTATCACACATATAGAATTTTAATAAGGTTAAATGGGATATAAATTTGTATTAGAATATCTTAATTTTTTCCGAAGTAAACTATTATATTTTTATTGAGAAAATAAAAATCCTCATTAATTTTTAGTGATGACTACTAAGTGGTAAAATGGGGTTATATAATGTGGCTACAATTTTACAAAATTAATGTATCAATTGTCCATTTTATAATACCCTTTTTAGTATGTAAATTCATAAATAAATGTCTCACAAACATTGTCACGACCCGTCCCAGTGGGGCCCGAGATGCAACTCCCCAAGCCAGCCTCCAATAGGCCAGGGGCTGGTGACTAGCACCGAGTACGCACACTACTAACATAGGAGGTATTGCCTATAAACCTGTACACACGCACACTAATCTATATTCCCACAATGCTGAAAAGTAACAAATAGTAAAAGGAAAATATGCATGCATACACTAAAACCCATCCAACATAGTACGATAGGAATGTAAACTACAAGAATGTAAAACCCTGGGCCAAAAGTACAATCCCACTAAAAGAGAGTCCGTAACAAAGTTGAAACTATAAAGAAAGGTGATGGGACTGCAGTTTGTAGCCATAGGAACACACCTCGACTTGTCTGATCTCACTGAGTACCGCCCAGTTCTGGTCTGCCTAGAATCTTGTCAAAGGCTCACTCACCTTCACAAGACAAGACACATGTTGGAAAAGCCCGTGTAGGGGTGAGTATAACAATACCTAGTAAGACACCCCGAAACCAAAAAAGATACACAAACAGGGAAAATACAACAAAGGAAAGATACAATCAGCTCTACACAGTATATGTCTACATAACATATAACAAGAATATTCAGATATACTCATACACAAACGCCCCTTTCAAACCGCCACTAAGATCTAGCTCGATGAATCCACTAAGCATGAAACCGAGAGAACACACTCCTAGGACTGAAGAGATAGATAAGAAGTACTTTTCCCACGAGAACACACTCTACATGTACTTTGAGAACATGATGCTCAGATGAGGATCACAACCAAGTCATGGGGGGATTCCGACAACTCAGTCTGAGCTAATCTGCTACGTAGAGGAACGGTGCCCGGGTAATGTTGGTCATATCAATACCAAGAACTCAACATAGGGTTTCAGGAATGAATAGAGGATCTGGAACTAAGTCTCACAGAGGGGACTCCAAAAACTCTATTCTGGAAGTCCTGTTGAAGGGATTATACTCCTTTATGAAGGAAATGATATCCGGAACCTTCGGGAGAAAGACCAAGGGTACAAACCCTAAGGAAACTAGCACAAGTCATAGAATTCATCTAGCCCAATCCATGTAAAAATTGTTACATGGTGTGTAGTATGGTTACATGCCTTGTTCCTTGAACCTGGGTACTGCCTGTGTAAATGGCCCGGGTCATCCGTTCAAGCTGTGTAAAACGCAACTACACGGCGTGTAGTAGGTTTACACACAGTGGTCCCTAACTCTGGGTACTTCCCATGTAAATGGGTCGTGTTATTTGGATCACCGTATAAAAAGTAACTACATAGTGTGTAGTAGGATTACACGCTAAGTCCTAGCACCTGGGGCTCGCTCCGTGTACGTTGGCCATGTGCCCGTACATGGTCTCCATCTATGTTGCTTGCCCGTGTACCATTACACGGGGTATCCTATGTATCCGGTCAGGTCTGGTCGGGGAGGGTATACACACCGTGTCCCTGGCCATGTACCCAACCTGTGTCCGTTTACTCCCAGAGTACACGCCAGGTGGTCTGCCGACAAACAAACGCCGTGTAGCCCATACTACATGACGTGTAGTTTGGATTTTTCCAAAAACGTCATCTTCCTCGTCACGCCATGGATGATCCTCGAGATCCATAGTTTCTAGTCCATTTGTCCAGATACTCCATGGGTCAGTTCGATTCATCATACGAACACCGAAATAGGTGTTTTCGGTGCTGAAATCAGACCATAAACCTCAAAAGATCCATCTGAAGAAAAATGCCCGAAAACTCGTATCTCTCGATCTGCTCGGAATCGTCCACCGAAACTGTCGTCGCACATCCATGGCATCGCTCCGGGGTTGGATCTACAATCTCGGATAATTGTTCCAACAAACGAACGCAAAACATTCGATTTCCTCCAAGAACGCGTAGAATGCAACGATGAACGCATAGAAACTGTGAGAGAAAAACACAACAATCAGGAGGGACAAACCTCGATCGATGTTCTTTTCGATATTGTTTCATCACCATTAGAAGTATTAATGAAAAACAAACTAATTTCAAGAATCAAATCTCCACAATTACCACAAAAAACACATCCCACAAATTCGACCGATCTACGGGCTAATCTGTTCGTAGATTAGTCCACGTTTGTCGTAGGAATCAACAAGAGGGAAAAAGAATCAAGATCAAACATCCTACCTAGATCCACAGAGTTCGTTGGTGAATATCTGGTTGTCGTGTCATCATCGCCGGTGAAAATGGTCAAGAATGTTGTCGCCGCGTTGGGAGGTTTTCTCCAGATCCGCCATGGTTTTCAGGGTTATGAGGTTTGCAACCCTGTACCCCTGCACTATAATTTATTTAAAAAGGATAAAAGATATCCACTACAACAGATTTCATAAGATTTCACAGCAGATTAAAATATTTCTATTAAATATTTTATTACTCTTATGTCCAAAAAATAGATTACACCATCAACCTGCACCAGCCGATGTTAGGCCTCACCTAAGGTAAAATCATTATTATGAACGCAATGGTGCCTTCAGATTTCTAATCCGAGAACCCGTTCGGGAGTTATTCCACTTTTTCAGGAAAACCACATGCACGCGTAATTTAATTATTAAATTAAATTCAAACATTTGTTCCAGGCTCACCATGCCTCGAAACTGCACACCATCTCAGAGCCTGGTCTCGAAATAATTCCCACATAATTTTAAGAAATAATTTATGGAAAATTTAAGACATTACATCACACCCACCTTAGGTCTTTTCTGTCCCCAAAAATCCAAAACAAAGGCCACTCAAAAAGATGTGGGTACTGCACATGAAACTGAGCCTCCCGCTCCCACGTGCTCTCCTGGAGATTCTTGTCCTACCACCGGACACGCACCAAGGGAATAGATCAACCACAAAGGATATTCTCCTATCGATCCTCGATCTCCACTGGTTACTCAGCAAAGGTCGCACCATCATCGATGTCCAGCTCGCCCCAGTCGATGACATGCGATGGATCATGCACGTACCTTCGTAGCTACGGCACATAGCATACGTTGTGTACACAGTCCATCTAACGAGGTAGAGCCAAGAGATACACTACCTCTCCCAATCTACTCATAATCGAGAGTTTCTCGTACAACTGGTGCTCTCAGAGTGTGTCCAGAACCATCCTCAGGTGTCTCGCGTGCTCCTCCTCAGATACAGAGTAAACAAGGATATCATCTATGAAGATGACTATAAATCGATCTAGATAGATCTGAAAGATTAGGTTCATGAGTCCCCTGAACACTATCGGGGCATTCATTACGCTGAAGGGTATCACCAAGTACTCATAGTGACCATAGCGACAAAAGAGAACCTCGTTCCATCACTACGGACACACCACACCATTCGCCAAAAACAGTCAATATGGGCATGAACTGTGGATAGCCAATCCATACCAAGAATGACATCGTAAGGCCTCGACGCTTCCACCAAGAGGTTCCAATAGAAACTCTCACCTCCAAGGGCCAAGTCACATTATCTGCAAAGGTGTGTAATCTATGAATCTTCTCATGTCGGTGTTTCTAAGTGTAAGGGTCGAGTCAACGACTCAACTGGAATATCATGGTCTCAAAAATGATAAGCAGCCTGAATGTAATGAATAGCACATGTGTCTATCAGTACGATAGCCAAAGTAGAAAAGACACAGATTGTACATCTAATCATTCTGGGAGTACCTGGGTCATATGCCTCTACCGCCTATAGCTATCCCTGCCTCTATCCACCAGCTCCTAGAGCCTGGGATGGACCTCTTGGGGGGGGGGTGGTGGTAAAAGATCATAACACCGACCACCTCTAACTGCTTTTCCAGCTCTATACTGCTTCCTCCACCCTGTATATCTGTCTGTTACACACGTTGCCTCTGCCTTAGTGGTCCATCCACTACTCCCGTGTCAGTAGTACGGCGGGTCAGACAATCTCAAGTGATATGTCCCCTACCATAACATGAGTAGCATCGCCTCTCTCATGGATGGATGGATGCACCCTGCGAACCCTGTATGGCAGACCACATGTCCTGGGATCTCCTCTGAAAGTGTCTCTCATGCCTGGGTCAATGACGTCGGCCCCCTGCTAGCGAGGTCTCTGCTCCAGCTCGCTCACTACTGACAGTTGCTGACTATCTCTACTCTTCCAAGATTCTCTCGACCACCAATTCCCGCTCGAGCACCCCAGCATAAGTAGGAATTCTCATAGGGATGATTCTATCTCGGATATATCTAAGCAAGCCCCTCTCAAAAGTTCGATCTCTGATGTACTGAACTCTGACCATATCCATCGAGTACCGCGGGAGGTCGGTAAACCACGATGAATAGTCAACCACCATCATGGTTCCCTACTGGAGTTGAAGAATCTCTTGTATACGTACTACTCTCATGGTAAACGGTGAAAACTTTTCTCTGAAGAGATGCTCAAACTCTGACCATGCAAGAGTCACCTCATCGTGAACCTGAATAACCAAACTCCACTATCACCTGTCGAGCCCTGTAGAAGGATCACTGCCAGGATCACTATAAGGTCTGCTGGTGTCCTGACCAAATGGAAGACTCTGGTCACCTCCTCAAGCCAGTCCTCTGCTTCCTGAGGTTCTGGCTCGCCATGAAACCTGAGGGGTCTCTGTCTCGGAAACTCATGGAGTGCGCTCAGCCTGCGCTCTTCCTCCACTGGTAGATCAGGCACTAAACACTGCTCCACAGGTGGTGGGATAACTAGCACACCACCCAATGGTAAAACTGGGAAATCTGGTCCCTGAATAATAGCTTCATCACTGAGGGGGTCATCCTCATGATCAAGCTTCTGGATTCTAGTGGGTGCACGGCGCGGAGGCATCCTCTAATTAAAACAAGATGTATCACAGTCAGTGAGTATATCTGGAGAGCTGACACAAGAAGGACATGGAAACAACAACCCATTCCTATATGATGCATGTACAATTATTTTCCCCTGCAACTAGTGTTCTCATGTTCCGAGTCGAAAAGAATGTTATCAGAGTCCTGGTGTATGGATACGTCGGCTGCCCGCACCAACACTGGGGTCCCGAGACTAAAAGCCGAACTTTAAACACTTATCATTTTTCCCCAAACCAACTCACAGAATCTCGGTCCTAAGGTAGAACCAACCACCTCTGATACCACTCTGTCAAGACCCATCCCAGTGGGGCCAAAACCACAACTCCCCAAGCCCGCCTCCAATAGGCCAGGGGATGGTGACTAGCACTGAGTAGGTATGCTACTAACATGGGTGGAATTGCCTATAAACTTGTACACATGCACACACATCTCCAAGCCCACAAAGATGAAAAAAAAAACTACTAAAAGGAAAAGATGCATGCATACACTAAAACCCAACCAACATAGTATGAAAGGAAAGTAAATTACAAGAAAGTAAAACCCTGGGACAAAAGTATATGCCCACCAAAAGAGATTCCATACCATAGTCCAACCTGTAAAGAAAGGTGCTGGGACTGTAGTCTAGAGCCGTAGGAATGGACCTCGGCCTATCTGATCTCACTGAGTACCGTTCGATCCTTGTCCGCCTAGAATCCTGTCAAAGACTCGCTCGTCTGCACAAGACACGACACGTATTGGAAAACCCCATGCAGGGGTGAGTATAAAAATACCAAGTAGGACACCCCGAAACCACAAAGGAAACACAATAAGGGAAAATCCCACCAAGAAAAGATAGAGTCATCTCTACACAGAATATGTCTATAGAACATATAACAGGAATATCCAAATATTCTCATACACAAACGCCCCTTTCAAACCACCACTAAGATCTAGCTCAAAGATTCCACTAAGCATGTAACTGGGATAACACACTCCTAGATCTGAAGAGAGAGATAAAAAGTACTCGTCCCAGGAGAACAAACTCCACAAGTACATTGAGAACATGATACTCAGATGAGGATCACAACCAAGTCATGGGGGGATTCCGACAACTCAGTCTGAGCTAATCCGCTTAGAAGAGGATCCGATCCCAGGTAAAGTTGGTAACATTGATACCAAGAACTCTACTTATGGTTCCAGGAATAAATAGAGGAGTCGGCTCTAAGTCCCACAGAGGGGATTCCAACAACTCTATTCAGGAAGTCCTACTGAAGGGATCATACTATTTTATGTAGGAAATAAAACTGGGAACCTTCAGGAGACAGACCAAGGTGACGAACCCTAAGGAAAATAGCCCAAGTCACAGAAGGAAACTGGCTCAAGCCATGTAAAATTGGTTACACGGTGTGTAGTATGGTTACACGTCATGTTCCTTGACCCTAGGTACTGCTAGTGTAAATGGCCAGTGTCATCCATTGAAGCTGTGTAAAACTCAACTACATGGCGTGTAGTAGGTTTACATGCCTTGTTCTCTAACTCCAGGTAATGCCCATGTAAATGGACCCTGTCATTTGGCTCACCATATAAAAAGTAACTACACAGCGTGTAGTAGGATTACACGTTGTGTCCGAGCAACTGGGACTCACTCTGTGTATGTTGGCCATGTGCCATACACAATCTCCATCCGTGTCTCCTGCACATGTACCAGTACATGGGGTATCTCGTGTATCTGGCTGGGTCAGGCCGGGGAGGGTATACATGCCGTGTCCCTTGTCGTGTACCCAACCTGTGTCCATGTACTCTCAGATTACACGATAGGTGGTCCGCCTACAAACACACATCATGTAGCCAATACTACACGCCATATAGTCAGGATTTTTCCAGAAATATTGCCTTCCTCCTCGCACCGTGGCTGATCCACTGGATCCATGGTTTCTCGTCCGTTCATCCAGATACTCCATGTGTGGGTTCGTTTCGTTATACAAACACCAAAAAGGGAGTTTTAGGTGCTGAATTCGGATCAAAAAAATCGAACGATCCATCCAAAGAAAAACACCCGAAAACTAATATCTCTCGATCCGCACCGAATCGTCCACTGAAACCGTCATCACACTTCTGTGGCATCGCTCCGGTGTTGGATCTACAATCTCGGATAGTTGTGCCAAAAATAAACGTGAAATGATCAAGTTCTTCCAAGAATTCATATAAACTAGGAGTGAAAAACACAAAAATCGAGAGGAACGAACCTAGATCGATGTTGGTGTCGATCTTGGTTCTCCACCGTTAGAATTTTGAACATAAACCAAACTATATTCAAGAATCATATCCCCGCGATTCCCACAAATACGACCGATCAGTGGGCTAATCTGTTCATGGATTAGTCTGTGTTCATCGTAGGAATCAACAAAGGGGAAAAGGAATCAAGATTAAACATCCTACCTGGATCCACAGTGTTCATTGGCAAAGATCTGGTCGCCATGTCGTCATCGCCAGTGAAAATCATCAAGACCGTCATTTCCGCGTTGGGAGGTTTTCTCCAGAGCCTCCAAAGCCACCAAGTGTTTCAGGGTTATGAGGTTCGTAACCCTAGACCGCTGTGCTAGACTTTATTTAAGAAGGATAAAAGATATCTGCTAAAACAGATTTCAAAAGATTTTGATGTAGAATAAAATATTTTTATTTAATATTTTATTACTCTTACGTCGAAAATATATATTTCACCACCGACCTGCGCCGGCCGATGTTAGGTCTCGCATAAGGAAAAATCGATGTTTTGAACGCAATGGTGCCTTCAGATTCTTGATCCGAGCACCTGTTCGGGTGTTATTCCATATTTTCATGAAAACCACACAGGAGTGTAATTTAATTATTAAAATAAATTAAAACATTTATTCCGGGATCACTAGGCCTTGGAACTGCACAACTTCTCAGAGCCTAGACTCGAAATAATTCCCACATATTTTTAGGAAATAAAGTATGGAAAATACATCATATTACAAACATTTTCCCAGATAATTCACCTAGCTCACTTAGCCTAACTAACCCACTTTTTATACCATTCAAACTAGTTTCATTGGAAAATGAAATTTTATTAAAAATATAATGGGATATTTATACCAACCAATATTTTATCCCCCTTCACCCAAAGGAATTGGTACTGATGTCCCATTACCTATACTGATCTTAATTATTACCAATAATGTCGTAACAATCATTATAAACTTTTTCTTTAATGAGGAAACATTCTATTAAATTCAGAACTCCCCACAGATTCTATCTTGATTCTGTATTTATTAATAATCATCCTTTTAACACTGGTTGGATTTTGACTATGTTATCCATCATATTGACTATAATGTTTTGGAAGTTTATATTTTTTATCTAAAAAATATTTTTATTTATTCCTAATCCATGTTGATTTTGAGTTTACATTATATTAATGTGTATTTAATGGTGAATTATTTTGACTTAATGAAGTTATCTGTGGGGTTCATTGTTCTATATCCCCTTGATGAATTGGATAGTATCAAAAGAAAAAAATCATTATTTTCGGTATTCTTGTCCAATTATGTTGTGATTTAATAGTATTTGACTCAACTACAATAATGAAGTCTTTCCTACGACCATTATAGAATAAATATTTCTTGTTTGATACCTCGATTCCAATGTTAATTTCTTGGATATGTCCTTGATTTTAATGATCTTAATGTCAAATAGTAAGCATTCCATCACCATTATTTATGATATTATTTTCTATGTGATTAATTTCATTAATTTTTTATTCATGTATATTTTTTTTATCATGATATATATTATGTAAATTTTTATAGATTATTAAATATCCCATCATGTTTATTCTTCTTGTGATCGATTAAATTATACTTTTACCCTTACTGATTATTTGTGCCCACAATTTGTTCTTTTTACATTTATATAGGGTAGAATGATGTGATCTATAAATAAATTTAGGGATGAAATTAAAGAAATAAGAATTATTTCACAACTTTTTAGGTTTTATTTTTATATTCCAGTATAATTTGGAAAAATTGTAGGTATCTGGTATCCAAAGATGACTAAAATGTTCATTCCATCATGACTAAATCCTTGAATTATTTTACAAATATAATGTAGTAACCATCGATTCTGGGATTCTAGAGATGAGGAATTATATTTTGTATAAAATGATGTTTATTAAGAACATAGGGAACTAGATTTTATAATATTATATCATTTAAAAACCTTATTAAAGACCATATGTATTCAAATTAATTTCAACCTGAAATAAAATTTTTATGACTTAATATTCATAAAGATATAAAATAATTGTGTATATGATTTTGTTTTGAGATGGAACCTATCTATTTGATGAGAAATCATATCAAAAACAATAATTACTCTATGAATATCCATCCATTCAAATTCTACATTTCTTATGTTTTAAATAAGAATATTATGGATATATTAGTGTTGTATAATTGATTTATGACTAAAAATATTTTTTATATAGAGAATCCAAATATCAAAAAACATGGTGAATATTTATTTGTACCATTTCAAGAGACAAAAATCCCATTTAAAATATTGTAAGACCAAACAATTATTAAAAAACAAAGGATCATGTAACTGGTAGTGACATTTCGTGAACTGAGATGTAATCAAATTTATAAATTCTTCATGGATGTTTTTCTTATGGTGTGATATTTCGTTAAATATTGGTCATTGATTCAAAAATACTATATAGGAATACCATATATGAGAAATTGAATAAAATACATTCAAGGAGGTATGCATTGATAAATACTTCCCTCAAGAGAGAAAATTTGATAAGGAATTGAAATTCCAAAATTTTAAAGAGAATAAATGGAGAGTTTTTTAGAGTATAAATCAAAATTTTATAATAATTTCTATTAATGGCTTGGAATACATATATAAACCAGAATGATGTATTGGTTATTTCATTTATGTAATTACGATTATCATTTGAAGGTAACTAGTCTTTCCAACTTACTCATCGTAGTATTATATTGTAATGTGTTCCATTGATAGAAAAAATGATTTCTCCATGTATTATATTTTCCAAAGTAATTCATGAAAAGAAGAGGATGGCTAACAACCATGGACCAAAAATTGTAGATATTCAAGATATTAGAAATATGATATATTGAATAGGTGATAAATTTGTAATTATAGACCAATAAACTTTCTTAATTAGAACATGAGTTTGAAACAAGTGTGGATACAAGTGCCATGTTCTTCATGAATTCGTTAGAAAGTTGTGAGTCATTAATATCTAGTGATTCAACTATAATGATATGGGGAATTTCATGAACAAATTCCACAATACTTAAAGAAATACACCTTATTAGAATATAAGGTTGGATGTCAATGTTTATTTTAGTATCATATATAAAATCAAATTTCCAAAATAAATGATACATCTTATAATTAATAAAAACTAATTTCATGGAAAATTGTATTTTAGTTCTTCATCATTACTAATATTTTATATGATTCTTTTATAAGATAATGTTAATAAATTACTTTGAACCTTATGATGTGTAATGTTAATCAAGACCATGAATAAAAATATTTTCAAAAGAAGGTTATGTCAATCATTACATGTTATTATGTTAGACACAACCTATAAGAAAAACGATTATCATACATATGATAGAAATTGAAAAAATCCTTGTTTTGGATTTGATTTCAATGTAAAATGGGAATGAATTATTTCCAATAGAAGGAAATTATTATTCATGAAAGCGGAGTGATGTTATTTTTAATTATATGATAAGGCTCATTATTTGTGTCATACTCAAACTCCCCTCTAGTAATCCACCTTAATGAAATATTTTCAAAGGGAAAAATATATATATCATGTGGTTGGTATTGCTAACCAAACAAAAAAGGAAGTAAATATTGTGAATTAATGAATTTATTTGAATCTAAAATAATTACCTTAACAACATCATAATAATTATGTAGATATTTATATTGAACTCAGACACGAAACAAAACCAGTATCATATAATCCCATATCAGTTAACTTATTGTAATTTTTAGAGATGGAGAACAACTGGATGAGTACTGTGATAATGGACTCTTCTTCTCTAGTGATTCACCATTGTAAGAAAGATTTATTTTTTTTAAGAGTAATAATTTGTATATGATGTTATGAATCAATTAAATGGAGACAACGGTAATCAATATATGGAATAATGTTCCTATAGAAACCCTTGATTACATATATAATAAACATTAAGGTGATAAATATTTATTAAAGAATTTATTTGTCACTTTTTATCACCAATTATGTTAGGACCCAACAACTGTTTCCCAGAGTTATTTATTTATTTAATTACATTATCATATAAACGTGGAATATTCATCTCAAATGACTGTGTTTTTTGGTAGTAATAGAAACAAGATACATACATAAGTTCAATATTACATCGTGAGAAGAAATAACACAAAGAAACTGCTTTGACAATATCCCTAAGTCCTAGGTTATTTTTTCTTGTCATTCATAATATACATCTTCATTTCCTAGGGAATACGATACATATGAAATGGGTGATCTCAAATGCTCATTAAGGGTAAGAAAAATAGTAAAATATTGTAGGATCATAATAATGATGTAGATGATCAATATACAAAGGGTGGTGAATTGTACACTTTAAAAATTCCTTTGGAACCTTTAAACTTGTTTACAGAAAACTATATTTTACTTAGACAAGGAAAAATCTAATTTTATCAAAGTTAAACTAAGAAAATTCACAACACCTCTAATCACAAACTGGGGAATTGGAACCAATGTTAAAAATATATGATTCTACCTTAAAGTGTATAGAATCTAAACTAATCTGAGTACAATTTTAAGGAAATATAAGAAGGTTATACTTTCCTTGCAAAATAATATGCAGTGGAAAGAAAAAAGTGGTAAAACTACAAGTAACAAGATTTAAGTCTTTAACCTAAAGAGAAGGGTATCCAAAAACCATGGATAAAGGTCCCTTGATTTCTAATTTCAAGCAAGTATGTCTTACCCACAATAGGGTATGCCCTCGATACGAAGATCAGAATCTCTGTCTTGTTATCCCTATAAGACCTCAACATCAAGGTAGTTGGAAAATATATCATCCTCAGAAAGGAAGACCTCAAACTTCAAGATAGTCGTCACCTCTATCTTCCTATCCCCGGAAGTCCTCAAATGTAATAACCAACATTCGGAGTCGCACGAAGAAATCTTAATGAGCAGTTCAGTACACACAAGGCATGAAAAGTTTGTCTCTCTAGAAATCACCTTAACAGCATGTGGTCTCTAGATCAATTAACTTCATTTATCATCATATATCATCATATATTGAGATCTTTCAAATGATCTCTTATTTATAGGAAAATTTCCAACACCTGGATCCCTCCTCCAATGGTCATATTTTACAAGAAATTCAGAGGGACCAGTACACGTGTAACTCAACCAACGGTTAATTAGAAACAGAATAGATGGGATCGTTTAATAATAAATCATATACAACTGAATGCATGACATTTTTTGTAATGGAGCATATGTAAGTAAAATATATACAATATTTTGGAGTGTAAGAAAATTAAATGATCAGAGTCTAACAAAAATGAAATTTGGAGTCTATGTTTAGAACTATTCGGATTCTGTTTTATAGGAATTTGAAGTCTGGTTTCACCAGAGATCGGAATTTGAAGATGCAGAGTTCAAAGTTGAACTAGTAAATGTTCACAGTCGAACTATATAAGAGTTCAGAGTCGAACTTCATAAGAGTTCATAGTCGAACTACATAATAGTTTGGAGTCGAACATTATAAGAATTTGGAGTCGAAGTATATAAGAGTTCGGAGTCGAACTACTTAAAAGTTTGGAGTCGAACATTATAAGAGTTCGGAGTCGAACTTCATAAAAGTTCAGAGTTGAAATACTTAAAATTTCAGAGTCAACCATTATAAGAGTTTGGAGATTAACTCATGAATGTTTGGAGTCGAACTCCATAAGAGTTCGGAGTCGAACATCATAAGAGTTTGGAGTCGAACTACTTAAGAGTTCGGAGTCGAACTACATAAGATTTCGGAGTCGAACTACTTAAGTGTTCGGAGTCGAACTCATTAAAGTTCGTATCCATAATTCGGAGTGGAACTTCATTATAGTTCACATCCAGAATTCAGAACCTAAAAACAGAATTCTCCAAATCTATACATTATATGACTTCTGGGATTTTGGGTATGAATCTGGTTATTGTACTTAAGAAAAATATTGTTATGTATAATAAATTCTAGGTGAGGGTAAATTTCTTTATGGAAGGAAATTTTTCTTTATAGAGGTAAAACATACATTTGCGTAATTATAATGTGTTTGTGATTTTCAAAATAAGAAGGAATGGAAAATTCATAAGGAGAACCTTATTGACTCAACAATATCCCCCTTTTTGGAAAGCACAAACATCCATACAAAAAATAATATAAGGACTTTGAATAATTTCATTAGGCTTTGAAATTAAAACTTATCTCCCTTTGTTCATTAATGAATGTGAATACAATTAACTCCCCCTTAGGCATTGAAACACTAAGGATTGTATTCTGAATTTCTGGAGTGGTTTTCTCATTATTGTAAGAATGAAAAACTTAGTATTGGGAAACTCCCCCTTTCTTTAAGTATATTTTACATAGAAATTTTTCTTTATCCTCCATAGGAGTAGTTCTTTTTCCTTCTCCCCTTTTTTGATTTTCAAAAATAATTAATGGGTATGGAAAAGAAAATATGGTACCTCAAACATTATTATATAACAGGATACATCCAACCAAATAACATTTCATTAGAGTTGGGAAAAACATTACAATGAATGAAAAATACAACAAAAGATCGGAGTGGGTTCATTTGTATTCATTTTCCTTCGGGATAAGCCTATTTAACATGGTTTTGAGCATCTTTAGGTCTCTTTGGTTCTTCCTCGACTTTCCTCTCCAAGGATTTTGTCTATTCTTCTTGGACTCTTAAAGCATCTGACTGAGCTTCTGCTTGAGCCTCCATGGCTTCTTTCTGCCAGATTATAATCTCATGTTGCTGAATGACTCTTTAATCAAGAGCAATCTGGATATTTCTATCATTTATAGGATTTTGAGGCAGAGAATTTTCCTTGTCATTTAGTTCCTTCACTTGTTGACTCCGGGAACTCTGCTCAATAATCAGCTCCTCTTGAAGATTCTTAATCATTTTATCTGCTAGTTAAAGGAATTTTTAACTTCATCTTGAAAACTTTCAAACTGAACTAAATCTTCATCAACTCTCTTAGAACACTTTGTCACCTTACAGCAGGACCTTCTATGCACATCATAATTGATATGAAAAATTTTTTGTTCAGCTTTGAGCTTCACAAACTAATCCATGACCATGGATAAGGAATCTGATTTCTGATTCATACTTTGTTGCAGCATCTGGCATCAGGAATATATTGTTGGAAAAATCGTAATGGTGTCCACCAAATTCCTCATTGATTGAACCACAAAATTATGCCCATGAGATGATTATTCCGAATCAGATACATCTCTTTGATATTGCTCTTCTTCAACATGCACTATCTTCTTTCTAGAGGTACTACCAACCTCTTTCATCCTAATGACATCTTTTATATGAGTATCCATGAGAACATTCTTCCCCTTATCAGATTTCAGAAAGGGTTCCTAATTAAGAGATACTTCCTCAGATTCAGAAAGATGAATAATCTGGTCTTCATATGGTTTCTATTTTTCTTGTCCTTACTCAATAAAATTCCTCTGATAGGATTCTTCCTCATCATACAAGACATTTTCTTCTTCTTATTCTTGCTATTTTTTGCTAGATTCCCCATCTCCCTTTCCTGGAGTTACTAATTTTGTGGATTCAGCCTTATCTTTATAGTCTTGTACTTGCTTGATCAGGGTATCCAAATCCTCACTTCCCTCCTCTTCTTCTTTTTCTTCTTCTTCCTCGCCAAATTCTTTTTCATATTCTTCAACTACTTCTTTACCCTTGTCTATTTCCATAGTGATATAGTTCTTGGCTGGAGTTTCTAGTAAATAAGGCTCTGTAAAGAAGGATTTTGGAACCAGAATCAGCTCAGAAGATAACTCTATAGCTCTCTGTAAAGATAGTACCACTTCAGCTTCAGACATTTTCTTTTTAATTTTCTTCTCCTTCGCCAGTTTCTCTAGCCATTCCGAAGCTTTTTTATTTTAAGGTCTTGGCCTCTACAAGATCCAATCCGAATTGTGGATCCCCTTCCTTCCTCTTCTCTTTGTCTTCCCTCCACTTGGCTTTCACTTCATCTGTATATTTTTATGCTTCTTCGTCTTAGGGGGAGCAGATTGAGTTTCCTTAGCCTTATGATTTTCTTCATCAGCAACCACTTCCATAACCGTTCTCTTCTTCCTTTTCTTTTTGGATGGTTCGAGAGTGTGTATTTCTTTTTTATCTGCTTCAACCTCTTCCACAGATAGAGGGTAAAATTCTCCGGAGTCACTAGACTAATCCATCTTCATCCTCTGCAAGGTATCATCACATACTAACAAGAGCATGCAATTCCGGATCTTTGATTTTCATGCAACCTTGAAGGATTATTAGCACCGAACTATCCGCTTAGATAGTAAGGCAGAGAACATGATTATAGGATCTCTCAAATTGCCTTATTTGATGTTCTTGATCGTAACCAAGACATGTTTCATCAGATTTATCTTTCTTAGATTTACCAAGAAATCTAAGACATAGATATCACTTTTCTTCAAATTTTCTTTATCACCTCTTTTTGGAACCAGAAAGCCTTGTACCCAAATATGAAGGATTCTATTGTTCGGAGTGAGATGAGAAATCATAATGGTTGAATCATCCTTAAGTCAAAGAAACTTTAGTGTCTTCTCCTTGTTGAAACTTCCTTGCACATCAGGATGTTTTTGTGAGCAGAATTCAGCTTCTCTGTCATAGTATAAACCAACCAAGCTCGTGGCCTTGGAGTAAGATAGCTTATAAGTCTTCCCATAAGACTTGAATGAAACCCACTCTCTGCCATCTTCCATATGGAAGGAAATATACTTGTAGAACTTGATCAGCAAATCAGTATAAACCGGATCCTGTTTATCTAACTTTTTTATGTAGAAATCTTCACAGCCATTCAGTCTAATATTAATTGAAATAAGGGAATAAATCTTATAGAAATATGGATGAACTATCCATTCCCTGAAGACTAACCACTTAGAGATCGGTTTCACAGTTGACATATCTTGAGAAGTTGCTTCAACATACATTCGTAGTAAAGTAATCTGAAAGATTTGGAACGGATTTGGAAAGTTCGGAACCGGTCATAAGAAGAGCAGAAGTGCTTCGAGACGTGAAGGCTTGAAAACTGATGTGGGACGAGTATTGGGGTCCCCTTTATATAGGCAATGGATGTGACCTTCGGTCTTCCAAAAGCCATCTAATGGTTGAAAAAGCATTGATCTAATCTGACGGTTGAGAACAATCCCGCAATGAAAACATGACTCCGATCATTTGAGGTTTTTTAAAGAAAACATTCTGATTTGAAGAAAACTAGAATCCGAACTTTTAAAAAAACAAGGAAAATACCAGCAAGCAGAATATGATTACGAAACTGTAAGTAAGGAAATCATAACATTCATATTGGCTAGAAATACTATTCGTAATTTGTAATATTCTTCTTGAATAAATGAAAAAAAACTTATTATGAATGTTCCAGGAAGAAAATCTCCGTTCTGGAAGTTCCAGTGCAAAAAACCTCCATTCCAGAAGTTCTCATTCCTAGAATTTCAATCCTGAAAATTTCAGTTCTGGATATTCCCATTTTGGAAATTTTGGCTTCAGAAATTTCTATTCTGGAAACTTCAGTTCCGAAAGGTTTGAAAAACTAACTACGAAAAATTTTAGTTACACTAAGTTTGAAAAATAGATTCCGAAAATTTTATTTACACTAACAATCAAATGTACCCCCCTATGAAAAGGAGTTTATTACTGTTAGGAAAATTGTTCAACAAGAAGTTAATGAAGAATGATTACCTTATGGTTATCATTTCTAACTTTGGTTTAATGTATTCAAATCTATCGGAGGGTAATGATTTTGTGAAAATATGAGAAAGTTGATCTTGCGTTCTAATAAACTGAAGAATGATATCTCCTTTACTGTACTAAGAAACTTTCATTCTTAAAATTCATAAGGTATCCTTCTTCACATAACTGACTTATTCTAATGAGGTTGTGCTTAAGACCTTTAACAAATAAAACATTTTAAATCAAAGTTTTACCAAGAAGAACGATATTACATATACAAACAATTTCTCCCTGAGCATTATCTCCGAAATTTACCTTTCCTCATTTTGTTTGGATAATCTTTTCAAAATATCTTCTGTTACCAGTCATGTTTTGGGAACATCCACTATCCATGTACCATGTATTGTTGTTGGTACTTCCTCTTTCTTCCTATAAACATGAAGAGAATTAGACTTTCGGGATCCAAACTTGATTGGACCCGAGATTTCCAGACAAATTTTTTGGGAATCCGCACTTTCATAGAAAAATAGGATTAATGAAAACCTAGAGATTGGGTTTTATTTAAAGAACAATTCATTGCCTAGTGACCACCACATTTACACTTGGTACAAAATGGGGCACTTTTTGGAACAAAGTAGTTGTTACTAAAAGTTGGTATTGCATGGGTATAACCAAATCCGGATTTGTTTCTTAAAGGTCATATTTGAAAATACATTTTATCAAAATTTTCATTACCATGGGTAAAGTTTGGTAAACACATCATTAAGGAAAAAATTTCGGACTTGAGTTTTATAACCATGTTTTTATCTTCAAAATAAGTATATTTAGAACTAGAGCTAGGCTTGAAAACACTTTTCTTAGAAATTACATTCTCTATCTCTTTAGAAAGTTTGTTCCTCTCAAAACATACTTCCTCGTGATTTATTTAAATAATTATAAAATCAGAATTTTTCCTATCAAGATCTTTAGAATGATATGATATTTCTTTTGTAAGAATAGAATTCCTAGAGTTTGCCTTATCATGTTTTTTATTGAGTTTAGTGTTCTCAATCTCAAGAAGTTCAGCAAACCTAGAAACTTCTTCATAGGTAGGTGAATTATCTTCTTCATCAGAAGAGGATTATTCATCTGAAGAGTTATAATATTTACTATCATTAGAATTTAAAGAAAAATTGGTCAATGATTCTTCATTTTGTACCTTATCCATAAAGCAATGATTGTTAATGGCCAATCTGGCTATAAGACCGAGATTCTTCTTTCCTGCAGATTCATAATCAGAAGATTCATCTAAAGAATCACCACCACTGGCACTCCAGGTGTCATTTGCTTTCAGAACATTCTTAGCTTAGGTTTTGTAGTACATCATTCTATTCTTTTCAGAATGCCTTTCTTTCCTTTCTTACATTTTTAGTAGAGGGGAATCTGGTCTAATATGTCTTGATCTCTTTCATTCATAACAAGTAACTTCTACATCTTTCATGTATTTCCTTTCCTTTTTCTTATGCTTGAAATGGAAATTTCTCTGGCCAACTATCTTGTTCATCCTTCGAACAAGATTTGCTAACTCATTTTATGATATTTCACTTTCACTGGATTCTAATTGAATAATCACCTTCTTAGACTTCAATCTAGTTACTCTCTCAGGAGTCTTAGATTTCATGTGATTTGATGTTGTTGTAAAAGCAACAGTATCATTCACATTCTTCCTTTTGATGTTGTCAGCATCTCTCTTCATTCTTGTTTCATGTTGGAGAAGAGTTCTAAGTAGTTCATCTAGAGAAATTTGAGTGACATTCATGTTATCATCAATAGCTATTCTTTTTGATTCCCACTCATTAGGCATAATATCAATTATCTTATCCACAAGGGCTTCATCATCCAACCCTTTCTCTCCCATAGACTGTAAGCTACTGACTATAGTTATAATCCTCAGTTGAACCATACAGATTGATTCTCCATATGGAAAAGTGAATCCATGGTATTCAACTCTAAGCACAGCTCTCCTAGTCTCAATCACTTTATAAGTTCCAAAGTGTGTAACTTATAACTTCTTCCAGATACAATTAGATGCTTCACAAGAAGAAATTTGGATATATATATTTCTAGTAATTGAGCATAGTAAAGTATTGTGTACCTTATAATTGAGATGATACTATTGTTTTTCCTTGATAGTGAAAGTTCTAACTTCTTTATCATGAATTTTATAATCACCAGAAAGAATAACGAAATTATCCACTCCAGTATTGATAACAAAAGTAATCATTAGAGCTCTCCAGTACTCATAGTCATTACCATAAAAGATTGGGGGTCTTATAGGGTATAGATATTCAATAGAACCAACATTGACTCCTACTATTCTTAAAAAAACATGTCCACCATACTTGTTAGTAGAGAAAGTTCGTAACCACAATGTTCGGAATGAAAAATTTCAGAAAGACAAATAACTTTTTAAGAAAGGATGAAGAACAAAGAAAAAGTGGCCAGAAAAACATATAAGTGAGTAAAATTATTTCTAAGTCCTACTCTGATACCAATTGTCAGATCGAAATAATTATGTAGATTCTCAATATACAAGCGGGGGTGAATTGTACACTTTAAAAATTGCTTTGGAACCTTTAAAGTTGGTACAGATAACTATGATTTCCTTAGACAAGGAAAAATATAAGTTTAACAAAGATAAAGTCAGAAAATTCACAACACCTCTAATCACCAACTGGAGAATTGGAACCAATGTTAAAAATATAAGATTCTACCTTAAAGCGTATAGAATCTAAACTAATCTGAGTACAAGTGTAAGGAAATATAAGCAGGTTATACTTTACTTACAAAACAATATGCAGTGGAAACAAACAAGTAGTAAATATACAAGTAACAAGATATAAGTCTTTTAACCCAAAGAGAAGGGTATCCAAAAACCTTGGATAAAGGTCCCTTGATTTATACTTTCAAGAAAGTCTGTCTTACCCACACCAAGGTAAGCCCTCGATAAGAAGATCAGAATCTCTATCTTGCTATCCCCGCAAGCCCTCAACTTCAAGGTAGTTGGAACCTCTGTTTTCCTTAGCAATGAAGCCCTCGAACTTCAAGGTAGTCAGCACCTCTATCTTCTTATCCCTCAAAGTCCTCAAATGTAATCACCAACATTTAGAGTCGCACGAAGCAATCTGAACGAGCATTTCAGTATGCACAAGGCATGCAATTATTCTCTCTCTAGAAATAACCTTAGCGGCATGTGGTCTCTAGATTTATTACCTCCATTTATCATCATATATCATCATATATCAAGCTCTTTCAAATGAGCTCCAATTTATAGGAAAATTTCCAACGGTCGTCTCCCTCCTCCAACGATCATTTTTTTCCATGAAATTTGGAGGGACCTGTACACGTTTTACTCAACCAATAGTTAATTAGAAATAAAATAGATGACATCGTTCAATAATAAATCGTGTATAACTGAATTCACGACATCATTTTGTAATGGAGCATATGTAAGTAAAATCTATAAAAAATTTCGGAGTGTATGCAAATTTAAAGTTTGGAGTCTAACCAAAATGAAATTCGGAGTCTATGTTAAGAAATGTTTGGATTCTGTTTTATAGGAATTCGGAGTCTGGTTTCACCAGAGATCAGAAATCTGAACTTGCAGAGTTCAAAGTCGAACTAGTAAAAGATCGGAGTCAGACTATATAAGAGTTCAGAGTCGAACTTCATAAGATTTTAGAGTCTAACTACTTAAAAGTTCGTAGTTGAACTTTATAAGAGTTCGAAGTCGAACTATATAAGAGTTCAGAGTCGAACTACATAAATTTTCGGATTCAAACTTTATAAGAGTTTGGAGTTGAACTTCATAAGAGTTTAGAGTCGAACTAATTAAATGTTCGGAGTCGAACTCTATAAGAGTTCGGAGTCAAACTCATGAGTTTTTGGAGTCGACCTCCATAAGAGTTCAGAGTCGAACTTCATAAGAGTTTAGAGTCGAACGAATTAAGAGTTCAGAGTCGAACTACTTAAGATTTCGGAGTCGAACAACATAAGAGTTCGGAGATGAACTCATGAAAGCTCGTATCCATAATTCGTAGTGGAACTTCATTATAGTTCACATCCAGAATTCGGATCCTAAAAACCGAATTCTTCAAATCATTATATTATATGACTTCTGGGATTTTGGGTATGAATCCGGTTTTTGTACTTTAGAAAAATATTCCAATGTATAAGAAATTCTAGGTTAGGGTAAATTTTCTTTATGGAAGAAAATTTTCCTTATGGAGGTAAAACATACATTTTCTTAAGTGTAAGGTGTTTGTGATTTTCAAAACAAGAAGGAATGGAAAAGTCATAAGGAGAAACTTATACACTCAACAAAGATATCATAAACATAAACATTAGTCATGTTGAATAACCAAAAAGGCATACCATTAAAAAAACAATGTTGACCACATTATTGAATGAATAGTAGATAAATAAATAATAAATTAATAAAACATAATCATGGGTAGTATACTACTTTAATAACCACATGAAACATAATACTATTTTTATAATTAGGGAATTCCTAATGTGGGACATCATAACTGTAACATCCCAGTTCCAAGTGCCACCCAGAGGTTCCCTATACCCGGTTGGTCACATGGCCTCAAGTGTGTTTCCCCGAATGCCAGAGGCTGCTGACTAATAGCAAGGGCATTGGGTGTGATTTTGGGGAAACTATGACCTCATTGGTAGTGTAACACAGCAAAAATAAATAGATAAAAACCGCTGTATAAACAATGATACCATACAATAGTAAAACTAGGGTTTCTTCAATGTAATCTTATTCTATCTCCTACTGAATAAAATGAGTTCTTTTTTTAGGAATGATGATTTTTATATTTTAAATCTAATGTCATTGATGAGATGATCAGTGTTAACCTCAGATATTTCGTTGTACCATGATTAAATTAGGTTATAATTTCAGTAGTGGTAGAGATATTATCCTAAAAATATGGAGTGGAATATTCCAAATCATATTTGTCATCTAAGATAGGAGATTAAGATGTAGGAGGTGGCTCTCTCAGGCCAGTCGACTAATAGGATGCACTGGTGGTTTCCCCGGTGGATAAAAAATCCTCGATGATGGGTTATGTATCTATGAAGAAGGTGTTGATTGAAGCCTATGAACTAATTATGTCCTATTTCAGGACGTGATATTTTCTATTAATATCAAATAAATGGTAATGAGTTAGTCTCCATCTAGTCAAACCTACACTGTGAAACATTTAGGATTGGTTTTGATCAAAATAAATGGGGTTTTATATCAGTACATTATAGAAGTAGAGTCTTCTAGTATCATCCTTTCCTGTCCAGTGTAGGTGTATGATTTATTATTTGATCAGCCCATTTCATGGTCGAAACGTAAACAACCCCTAGGACCATGATTAGGGAGTCTAACCAAGGAATTCATAGGAAAAATTAATCATTCATGTATATCGAAGGATTTTTATAGTGACAATTAGATCATTAGGATCATTGATGGTCTCAACCCCTCTAGTCTAGAATTAATATCACTCCCTCTTATAGAATAAATCATCCAAATATTTATCCCAATAAGAGTAAATGGTGGATGCATCTCCCAAGAGTACCCATACTCTATGATCAATGGAGTACTTAAGGTAATGATGATACATAGAGGGGAATACATCAAGAAAATTATTCCATTTTATTCCCATCATTTTGTTGTAGGTAGTTTCCTCTGAGATCACCATAAATTAGATTCTTGATTTTAGACCACAAAATTGAGTCTTAATCTAAATCATTATAGGTTGTTTCTTCAATATCTTATCGTAACCTTGAATTGTATGGTTTTGGTGAGTACGATAGATTCTGGTATTACATCATTATAGAGTGTGCATGTAAGGATATGGTTTCTCCTAGAACTAGTATCCACTAGGCAGTGGTATATTTTCATTCAAATTATCTAACCTATCAGATATTGTAGGATTGTTTCCCATGAATGGTGATATTTTTTTCTCCCTAAAATTAGATAATATCTTGACATTCTTCTTTCTCAACCTCCATTTCATAGAATGACTTAATGGTGGTTACCAAAACTAAAAACTGGGTTGGTATTTCCTGCTATTTATTAACGGTTCCACACATTTCTTTCAAAAATAGGTGGTTTCATGGATTGAATGAATTTTGGGAATAATGTCAAGGTGCATTAACACATTATACTTCTGTCGTCGGGAAATATTTTATCCCACATAAAGAAGTTCCTTTAGAGGGAGCCTAGAAAATTCATTGGAATGATTTATATGGTCCTGGACAATACTATTAATATTCTATTGTTGTCTAGCTATATTTCTATAAGAATCCTCAACATTAATGTTGGTCGAATGAGATGAGGCCCTAATTGGGTGTGGATGATCATATAACAGTTGCAACTCAGTAACATGGTCAAGCAATATAGTTAGATTTTGAGGGGTACCTAATGGTTCATACTAGGAGTGAAATTCATATTGACCTCTATGAAACTTTTTATGGATGATCTCAATATCATTAATAAAATATTCTTATGCTCTATCCTGACCATTATAACATCTCTCATGACCCATACCTATCTATCAAAGATGTCTATCAGAGGCACCCAAGGGTTTTCAAGGTATTCATTACTGTCAGGTGTAGTGAAGCAGTTGACCATTTTGAAATAATTCATATATACATAATCTACATAGTCATAATTATAATATAATATACTAGAAAAAAACATGGGATTATTTACCAAGTCTAGAGGCATTAAATCGCTTAGGTGCTTGCAAATTTCAACACCGGTGGGGGAATTTGCATTCTATTATTCCATTAGTGTCTAATCTTCAGTAATTTATAAAGATGTGACAAACATGTGGAGGAATTTTTCAGTGGAGGAATGAAACCCAAATGGGTTTATTTATCAGTAAATTATGTGAAGATTATTCCATGTGTTGAGGAAAATCCTTGTGAGACAATAAGATATCAAACTATTATGTCACATATATCAGGGCCTAATACCACCCATTGGAGTCTTCATTTTCATTGTTGGGTTTCGTAGAGATTTGTTTCACCAATGTTTCAATTATTCCCAATCAGAATAATCAATAATCTATTTGGTTTTGGATCTGATATATGATCATAGTGCATTGATTGATAGTTTTTATGAGGATCATGTGATGCAAGAAATGGATAGCAAGTCCAATGACTCAGGCCAACGAGGATAAATTTTTATATAGAAAATTTAGGATTCCAATATCCATGGAATATAAAAAGTATCATGGAATCATGTAATCACTATATTATTATTTCATATTTCTTCAATATAGGAAAGAAACCCTCAGATTCTGGCCTTTAATAGTGATTGGAGTCACATTCTCTCATAATGGTAGTTTCCCATGCCGATATTATGATTGGAGGCAAAGTTTAAGGAGTGGATGAACCAAGTAAGACTACACTTATTGAGGATCATCTTGAAAAATTTCCATTATGTGTACTTGAGTAGTGGTATTTTCATGTACATCAGAAACTAACTCTACCTTCAAAGGTATTATCCTGTGAAATAGAAGTAGATGTTGGTATGATTATAATCAATCATACTACTTAGCTTCTTAAATATATTGAGGCTTTTCCAAAATTTACATAGATATACTAGGGTTTTCTTTGGGAATGATGGTGGGGGCCATTTGAGTCATTGATTTGTCCATGAATATCATGAGAATTTGTTCCTAGGAATGTAGTCTATCATGTGAGTACTTGGGTCCCTTCCCATGAGAATAAAATTCGGTGACTTAGCCATGAAGACTCTATTTTAATATTAATTGTTAAAGATCATTATATTTTTTGAGGTGGATACGAAAATATAGAATAACTGTCATCAAATATCATCCCAATTAGAAAATATATAGCATGGGAAGCAGGCATTACCAGATGAATAGAGGCCCTTAAAGTGTCTAAAATATAATTTGATCTTAGAGGCCTCTTGATGTTCTGGAGTTCCAAATATTTGATATCACATTGTGATGAAGTGGTAATGATTATTTAATAGGCCACCAATAGCATTAATTAGGGTTAATCAATGATTACCAAACTGTAGGAGTTTTTGGAAATGATCAACCCATACGATATACATAATTATTTGTTGTGTCTCTAGATCCATGAGATGGGTGACAATATAAGCAATCATGTCATCTTGAAGATGATTTGTAGCCACTAATGTGTTTAAATAAATATATACCCATGGAGAATAACAACCTTGATCTCCAAGTATATATTTTTAATACTCAAGCTGCTCCGATGGGGTGGGATGCTCATATCTTTTTATCTATCTATATCCCATGAACGGGTTAATCGGGCCACCATGTTCAAATTTTTTTGTCTAACCAAGGAGGACTAGGTTCCATACAAGAGTGGATAGGGGGTTTTTTCTGTCATTTTTTGGGTCTATTCACAACTCAATAATCATATCAATAGTGATCATTTTTTATTCCTTTATATGTTGTTGTAAGATAGCTACCATGTGTTTTGACAATACTTTTGGCTTAAAAAAGGGTTGGTCATAGGTCTTTACATGACACACTCCATTTTCAATTTACTGATGGTTAGGAAATAATGTCACATTGGGGTACTTCTTCTGACATGATACATTCCCCACTGATGAGCACAGATGCCATCCATGAGGTGTTTATAGTATTTTTTTTTCACATTAAGGTAGTTTTTCCCTATTATTCCCTAAATATATTACCATGTTACCTTAATACTATTTTTTATTGATGATTACAATATTTTCTATAGAATTAGCTTGATGTTAATCATCCACATGAATAGATAGAATGGGTTATCATTCGTGTTACTTAATATGGATATCGCTGAAATATTGGATAATATAATTCCCCCAGTATCTGATCTATATGTATAGAAAAACATCATTTTAATGTATTAGAGAATCACGAGGATTTCAATGTAGTTTTTCATTACAGTTTGTTAGTAGTAATATGACTCATGGACTGATCTACTGGGAGTTTCATGGTCTCCACCTTCATGATTTGTATGTTAATGGTGTTGAGGTTCTTCTTGGTTCTCTAGATATTATAGGTACTATTCCTATATGTAGTGGGATGTAGAATAGATAATATATAATAAAAATCTACATAGTTCTCTATGAGGGTCTTCTGGATGAAGAAAAACTATAGCTACAAAATGATAGAACACAACTAATACTTGGTTTGTGTCCAAAAGCAACAAAAATCCCTATTGCTCGATTCTATGGAAAGGTTAAAACTCTTCATTGTCCCAATCCAAATCTTTCAAATGTTCAGATAAGGGTAGAGGCAATGAAATATGAAATATTTTTTGTTTCTCTATGAGAATAGGGGTCACCACACATGTCAAATATCCACCACATACTCAGGAAGCTCATGGAGGCAAAGCAATATTCAATATATTTTTCATGTCTGATGAGGTGTTCACCACTGTATCATGTGTGAGAGAAGAATCATCCATTTTTTGATTATTTTAGTGATCAACATCATCAAGGGGAATAAACCAATGACCTAAAATATCATTGACTTATTGTGCGGAGGTTGAGAGGTGCAAAACATGTGGTGATTGAGACGGTTTCGTTATCGGTCATGTATAGGGATCAGAACATTGTCCAGCATTAGGTATCTATGGAAGGATTTGGGGATCTTATTGACATCGAATTGTAGTATCATAGGACAACATCTGTAGGTGTATTACCTATACAATGGAATACATGATGATAGTTACCAAATTGAATCTATTATTTCATCAATGTCTAAGAAGTCTATGATCACATGAAGCTTCCAAGGGTTCTACCTTCACCATTATGAGACTTCTCCAATCAAGGATTATTTAGATTTTAGTGTGGTTTCCCTAGGTGGGTTTTGGAATTCTTCGATGTCATGGACATCATTTGGGGTGTTAAGCCTCCAACCTTGTAATGTTCTTCAGGGAAAGGCATTCCTTGGGCATGGGGATGACCTTTATACTAGTCGGGGGTGGGGTTGGAAGAATCTCTTCATTAATTAGAGGTTTTGAAGGGATAATATATTCAATTATTGGTTGTGGTGTATGGAGGGACTCTACATTGATTCACAGAATGGGATTTATATCCTCATTGATTAGCGGAATCATGGGGGGGGCTCTGCATCGATGGGTAGAGCATGGTCCAGACCATTGGCTTGGATGGTGGTTTCATAGGGAGCATGATTTAGTCGATGGATGAAACCACAGGGAGGGCCTTCGTGTTAGTTGATGGAAACATGGGGGGACGTTCATATGGGTTGATAGTAGTTTTGGGATGATATAATCATTGATTTTTTATATTATATGGTCTTCTGTATAGGCAGTAATTGGTGATAATGACTGATAGAGTCAACAAGGCCTGCCTAAGAGGCATCTAGACTATCCATCCATGGAGTACAAGGAAGGACCCATATTAACATTTTTAAAGGATAAAATTGTATATGTAAGTAGTGGAAGGGGCAATAGAATATATAGAAGATAAAACTTCAGGGAAATGTCATATGTTTTCACCTCATATCATAACTAGGTGTTTTGGACTAGATCTACTGGAGTGAAAATTAATTTAACCCGCTCATAAGCATGTGGGATTGGTTTGTGTTGGTATTGGTTTGGAATGGAGGGAACCATCATAGATATGTCTTTAATGGTCATAATTGCAGGCACAACTTGCGTGTCTCATAACTCCATGGTGTAGAGGATTGAAATGTCACAGAACTCTTGGGAGTGTCTCCAAAAATGATTTGTTGTTTGATTAAGGTATGCTTTCCCAATTCATTTCCCTTTGGGGCAGTGTTGTTAATGAGGTCATGATCCCTCAAGATCATAGTGGGCTATATCATTGTTGATATTAACCTATTACTATTCATACCAGTTGATGAGTTCATCAATCAACCTTCTCAGTATTAGAGTATAGTGTGAGATGTGGTGTGGAATCCCAACAGCTCATGGCATGGAATATGTCGCAGTTTTGGTGTAATCATGCCATATTTTTTAATTAATGTATCCCCTTACCTAACACCTATTGGTGTTTATTTTTCATATTCGTATTGATTGTTTCCAATAAGAAGTGTAAACTTATCTATTTGTATATGTATAATAAAAATTAATGCTAATTCATAATGTCATCAATTCTTCGATATGTTGAGAATGAACCACGGTAACGATATCACATACCAAGGATGCCAAATGTTATTGTCCCATTTATAGGTGAGATTTTTTAATGGTAAAAACATTTCGTGGAAGGAAATGGAACCAATTATCATGATCTGGTGACATAAAAATTTTATTGTTTCTCAAAATTATTAATCCACAGGGTTTTTGAGACTAGTTACACATCAATTTAACCATTTTAATTTCTAGAACTTTATCCAGTTCAAACATCTTCCTTCTTCGAGGATGCAACATGTTGAATGAATATTCCTTCATTCATACCTTCCATAGGGGAAATATTCAATAACTTTATTCTATAAATTCTAATCCTTGATTGAAATATGAGGAGGGAATTTTTTTATCATTTAATAGATTACTGCATTGAGCTAATTTCATACTCAAGGTCTCCCTCATAGATTTATTTCATGTTCATGGAACTCATTCCCATTGCCATCTCGAAGAAGATACTATTTAATTATGCTACTTATATATTGGTAGCATAGAAAACTTCTATTTTGATAGGTAGCATAATTACGTGTGTTTGGAATGTCTGGACATTATGTAGATTGGGTACCTGTAAATATGACATTTTTTGGAGGGAATATCATCTTTAATTCATATTAGGCATAGAACACAAGGCATCTTGTGATGGTCATTAGGTAAGTTAAACCAAGGGAATTCATATGTGGATTCTTATATCAGAAATAAAACATTTATTTTATGTGGAATAGATTTTAGATCTAGGAATATATTTAGTATCTTGGAGTGAGAGATCAAGTCAAACAAAATCTACTGTAGAGATAGATCAGGTCACAGGTTTGCGTTCTTGTGAAGATAGATTGTGGAGTGTGCTCTGAAGGGGGAATATTTCAGAATAGGATGATGTAGTGTTTCCCCCATAGGGGATAATTTCATAATGGTATGATAGTGTATTTCCACCAACGACAAATTATGCTCATGTGTTCTGACAGGTCAATGAAGTATAGTTTTTCATGTGGTTAGGACTCTCATGTTGTTGAAGGAGAGTTCATGTAAAATGGTGTGCGAGAATATATGTGGATGTTGAATATAGTAGAGGTTTCTTCATTGATAGAGGGATTATAGTATAGTGGTTATATATAGAAGCTATTTATTGTGTGTGTGTCTTAAATTGGATGGGAAGGATGTTGTTGTGATTACACATGGATGCTGGTCAACATGATTGTTTTTTCATGTTGAGAGGGTAGTACAAATCCAATGTTGATCTTAAATGTTTCATCATGTGTTCATCGAAGAAGGTAAGGATACTTTTTTACGTCGGGTGAAGCTAAACTTTTCTTCATGTTTAACACATATGACAAAGACAATGATCTAGGTAGTTATACCTATAGTTGCTCAAACATGGATGTGGCTTACACTTTGAGGGTGTCCACACCAAGGAGAGTGGATTATTCTCAATAAGGAATATCTAAAATGTCATGTAGGATGTTTCCCATGGTTTCACAACCTCCAGGTTATGGAATATTACTATTCATGTGCCTCTTGGTTGGGAATGTAACTGAAACTACCATGGAGGAGATGTAATAAAGAGGGATGAAATTAGGATTTTAATTCCTGACGAAAAAGGGAATTGGGAACATTTTAGTAGGACAAAAAGGTAATGTTAAGGATTCCTTAAAATCATAGGGGATGTCAATATAAGGAAAATAATGGATTTTCAGGCAACATTATTATATTTTTTGCATGTAGAAACGTGATATATGTGTGAACAAAATACATTAAAACTCATGTATTCAGAATGAATGGTTTTACATATGTTTTAGAGTGGTGTAAAAATCACTCCAATGAAAAAGTAACATAGCTTGTACGAACCCGACCAACCTTAGGAGTTGTTTTGTGATGATCTCTCAGCCATAGGAATATCCAATTTGGGGCCAGCATGTGTTTGTTAATGAAAGTTATATACCATTGAGGTTACATTGATTTTGGATTTTCTTAGTGTCACGGAGGTTAAAATTTCACATGTGAGGTAATCTCTTCATATTCCAAATACCCTGAATCATTGTTTGGGTTGAGGTTCTATTTCATGTCAAAATCAGAAGTTGATTTCATTAAACATCATGGTGGTTCAGAACAGTGGTGCACACTTCTCAAACATTCTCTTCTGGGACATTGTTATGAAACCATTATTTTTCATCATTTCCATTATAATGAAACCATATGGTAACATAATGGGTTTGAAAAATAGATATCCTTTTGTGCAAACATTCATTTGGTACCATTGGGTTTTTACTGTGAATCCTCTTGGAGTCATCGTCAACTTTGGAGCACAACTATTTGTCCGCACATGTGACAATATCTTATGCAAGCATACCTAATTGTGTGCATTGATATTGTGATATTTTTTGGAGAAGGATGATTCTATGGAATAGATGATTTCTTTTGGAAAATATGTCCTTGGCATGAAAAATCATTTTATCCACACAACTTCCTCCTCAACACCAGCATGTCCCTTCAGAGTGGGATGCATGTTCAGTTCATCCAAAAATAGCTTTTTGGGGTGAGATATACATTGGGGGGGAATATATATGAACATCTTGTTTGAAATATTTTGAATATAAATACATACAAACCACTCATTTCTAAAAGAGAAGATTATTATTATTTTCTATAATGTATTATGAATTTTTTATGAATAAAAGAGTGGAAAAATTGTTATGATCAATGGTACTTATAATTTTCCTAAAGATGATGTTTTTGATTTCACTTGTAAAGAAAAAGAGATTAGTAACAAAATTATAATTCCAGGAATACTATATTATGTTTGATTTCCCAAAATCATTATTTTATGATTTCTTCTTGTAATATTAATAGTGACATGTTGAAAATGTAATGATTTACAAACATTGTGATATATTATATTCTATAAACTCAATATGAAAATTGAAGAGAAAATAATAAAATAATATTTTTATAACTACTGAAATTATAGAATATAAGAATACATGGTTGATGACTACTCTTCATATATTAAATTATTTGGGGGACAAAGAGCTAGTAGATGAAAATATTTTTGACATTATTATCTAGATTCTTATAAATGAATGGTAATGGAAGTGGATGTAATTAGATTATAAGAATAGTATAATAATTTTTATTATTGTGGATATCATCAAAAGTTAAATTGACTACGAAATTTTATTGATGATAGATTTCAAGAAAAAGAAACAGAAGAATGTAATTAATTTCATCTCTACATCCATTACCGTACAAAAGGTTACTAAAAACTATTTTTCAAATATATTGAAGATATAGTCCAAAAAATAAGTGGATATTAGTCCTTATAATGTATTGAATGAGATGTTTTACAACATGAAAGAAAAAAGAGAACAATCATATAAAAATCAATATATTTTTTGATAGAAAAAATATAGAAAATTATTTTCATAAAAGAAAAATTATTGGGAAGATATTTTTTTAAATTTATGAATAATGTTTATATAAGACAAGGTTTTTATAGATTGAAAAATAATAATAGAGAGGGTAAATAACAAAAGATCGAGTTTAATGTATTTAAGGATATAATTTACTACTAGAACTGTAGGGAGGATCCATCGACTAATATCCATAATAATTCATATGGGTATAAATATGGAATTTTTTTTTTATTTAACTTTATTATTCCTTAGTTTATTATGTTATTGATGGGAATGGTGCATCCTAATACACCTTTTAAATTTTCATAGTATTTTAATTTTAGAATTACATTAGACATCGAAAATTGTCCACCGTCATTAGATAATGACGATGATATACCTTCAAATGATGAAATGATTAAATATATGAAATTTCTTGAAACGTAAGATGATAGAGAGAAAAATTTATATGTCTATGACTAGTTTTACTAAATCAGATGAAATGATTGTTAAACTATACTTCCCAACAAAAACTATTCATTGATACATAGTCTACAAATCCTTAATCCATGATTATATTTCAATGTAAAATTCGTAAATTATATAATTTTTTTTATAAAAAGGATTCAATTTTATATTATTAATGTCAGAACTAGATTACGGTGATTTTTTATTGATATTTCTGAAATTTGTTTTTCAAGAGAATATTGAAAATATAGTTTTCACTAAAACTATAATTTTATAAATACAAGACCTAAAAATTTTTAATACCTTTTAATATATTATTTTTTCAAAAAGTAAGACTATATATTTAAAAAATTATATATTAAATATAAAATAGGTAGGATTTATATTGTAAGGAAATAAGAAATAATTTCGATTTTTTTTCATCATACATTTTAATTACATATATTTTTTGGTAAAATTTTATTTCATATTAATTTATATGCCACGTATCTTTTTTATTTTATAATAAGAATTTTTGTTTCATGAAAAACAATACCATTCAGTAATTTATCCAACAAATTTATTTTAATATAAATAGATCACTTTTTTTCTAATAACACGTCTTTTATGAAATAAATATTCCAAAATTACAAATATTTTCAAAATATTTTGAATCTGAATAAATAAATATTATATTCATATTTGTAAAGAGAATTTTCTTATCATATAATATGATAAATAAAATATTATTATATAGAATTAGATATCCAAGGTAAATTTTATTTATGATACAAAAATTGATATATTTCAAATAACAATACAATCCTTAATATTTTGTTGTTTTAAAATGATATATTTTTAAATTAAGAATTTAATATAGATTTTATACATATTTTATAATAATATAAAACTATTTCGATGGATAATTAATGTTAAAATGATTGATATATGCTAATAATATATATATCTATTATATATAAAAATATTATTTCTACACATCATAAGTTTTAATTCCGTATTTAATGATCACATATATAGAATTTTAATAATGATAATTCTGTAATAAATTTTTTATAATTTATCTTAATTTTGTACGAAGGAAAATATTATATTTTTCTAATAAAATAATAACCATCATTAATTTTTAATCAAGACTGCTAATTGATAAAATGGGGTTATATAATGTGGCTAAAATTTTACAAAATTAATGTAACAATTGTCTATTTTATAATACCCAATTTAGTTTGTAAAGTCTTACATGAATGTCTCACAGAAATTTTCCCAGATAATTCACCTAGCTCACTTGGCCTAACTAACAATCTTTGGATACCATTAATACAAGTTTCATTGTTAAATGATATTTTATTTTAAATATAATGGTATATTTCTACCAACCAATATCATAATCCCCTTCACCCAAAGTAATTGGTCCCAATGTTCCTTTAACTATATTGATCTAAATTCATACCAATAATGTCCTACCAATCATAAAAAACATTTTCCTTAATGAAGAAACACTCTATTAATTTGAGAAATCCCCACAGATTCTATCTTAATTCTGTATTACATAATAATCTTCCTTCTTACACTAGATGGATTTGGACTATGTTATCCAACATATTGACTAGGATGTTTTGGTTTTTTATATTTTTTATCTAAAAACATATGTTTATTTATTCTTAATCCATGTCAATTATGAGATTTCTTTATATTAATGTTTATTTTCTGGTTAATTCTTTGGACATAAGGAATTAATGGGTGGGGTTCATTGTTCTATATCCCCTCCATGAAATGGATAGTATCAAAAGAAAATTAAAATCATTATTTGGTGCATTACTATCCAATTAAGTTGTAATTTAATAGTTTTGGACTCAACTACAATAATGAAGTCTTTTCTATGACCATTATTGAATAAATATTTCTCGTTTCAGACCTATATTCCAATGTTAATGTTTTGATAAAGCCTTGATTTTATTATCTTAAGGTCAAATAGTATGCATTCCATCACCATTAGTTAATTTATTATTATATATGTGATTAATTAAATTATGTTTCTATTCATGTATTTTTCTTTTTTTCATGATATATATTATTTAAATTTTTTATAGATTATTAAATATCTCATCAAGTGTATTCTTCTTATGATCGGTTCAATTATAATTTTACCCTAACTAGTTATTTGAGCCCACACTTTTCTATATTTCCATTTAAATAGGGTAGAATGATGTGATCTATAAATTAATTTAGGGATGAAATTAATGTAATAAGAATGATTCCATAATTGATTATATTTTATTTTTATAATCCAACATAATTTTGAAACATTGTATGTATCTGGTATCCAAATATGAATAAAATGTTCATTCCATCATGATTCAATACATATATTTTTAAACTAATATAATTTTTTAACCATCGATTCGGGGTTTCTAGATATGAGTAATTATATTCTGTATGTATTATGTTTATTAAGACCCTAGGGAACAAGATTTTATAATAATATATCATTTAACAATCTTATGAAAAACCCTATGTATTCCCATGATCTTCAACGTGAAATATGATTTTTATGACTTCATATTTATAAATTTATAAAATAATTAATTATATGATACTATTTTGGGATGGAACCTATCCTGAGGATGAGATATCATATCAAAAACATTAATTATTCTAAGGATATCCATCCATTCTAATTCAACATTACTTTTGTTTTAAATAATAATATTATGGATATATTTGGGGTGCTTAATGGAGTTATGACTAATAAAATTATTTATATAGAGAATCCTAATAATACAAAACAAGGTGAAACATTTATTGGACCATTTCAAGAGACAAAAATCTCATTTAATAAATAGTAACACCAACCCATTAGTTAAAAACAAAGTATTATGTTACTGAAGAAGACATTTCGTGAACTACAAAGTAATCAAATTAATAAATTCTTCATGATTGTTTTTATTATAGTGTGATGTTTTGATAAATAGTGTTCATTGATTCAAAAATACTATATAGGAATAGAATATATGTGACATTGAATAAAATACATTCAGGGATGTATGCATTAAAAAATACATCTCTCAAGAGAAACAATATGATATGGAACTGAAATTCCAAAATTTTAATGAGAATGAATGGAGAGTTTTTTAATTATAAATCAAAATTTTATTATATTTTCTATTAATGTTTTTGACAACATACATAAACAATAATTTTTGACTGATTATTTAATTTATGGGATTACGATTAAAATTTGAAGGGAACTAGTCTATCAAACTTACTCATTAGAGGATGATATTGTACCATGTTCCAATGATAGTGAAAATGAATTCTCCATGGATTATATATTCCAATGTAATTCAAGAAAATAAGAGGATGGCTTCCAATAGTAGACCAAAAATAGTAGAGATGAAAGATATTTGAAATATGATACATAGAATACGTGATAAATTTGAAAATATAGAACAATAAACATGCTTAATTAAAACACTAGTTTCAAAAAAGTGTGGATAGAAGTGCAATGATCCTCATGAATTCATTTGAATATTGGGAATAATTAATATCCAGTGATTCAACTATAATGATATGGAGAATTACATGAACCAATTCCCCTTGAATTAAGGAAATACACATTATAAGAATATAAGGGTGGATGTCCATATTTATTTTAGTATCATATATAAAATCAAATTTCCAAAATAAATGATACTAGTTATATTGAAGGAAAAAAAATGGAAAATCATTTTTTAATTGTTCATCATTACTAATATTTTATATCATTACTTTTTTATGATAATATTAATACATTACTTAGAACCCTATGATGTGAGTTGTTAATCAAGATGTTGAATAGAAATATTTTTAAGCAGAGGGAATTTCAATCCGTACATGTTATTATATTAGAAAAAACCTAAAAGAAAAATGATTATCATATATATTTTCTAAATTGACATAATCCTTATTTTGGATTCGATTTCAATGTATAATGGGAAAGAATTATTTCCAATGGAAGGATATTTTTATTCCTCAAGGGGGAGTAATGTTATTTTTATATATATGATAGGGATCATTACTTGTGTCATAATATAACCCTACTATAGTAAACTAAATTACTGAGATATTTTGAATGGAAAACAATATCCATCATATGGTTGGTAATGAAAACATAACAACAATAGATGTAAATATTATGAATTAATGCTTTCATTTGACTCTAAAAAAATTTACTTAACAACAACATAATAATTAAGTAGATATTTATATTGAACTCTTACATGACACAAAACCAGTATATAATAATCCCAAATCAATTACCATAGTGTAATTTTTAGAGATAAATAACTAATGGATGATTTGTGTGATAATGGACTCTAATTCCCTAGTGATTCACTATTGTGAGACCAATTTATTTTTTGATCATAAGAAGATTTTGTATATGATGATATTAATAAATTAAATACAGAAAAATGTAAACAATATATGGAATAATTGTCCTATAGAAAACAGTGATTACTTATTTAATGAATAATAGGGAGATAAATATTTATTAAAAAATGTATTTTCTCACTTTTAATCACCAATTATATAAGTAACCGACCACAGTTTCCCAGAGTTAGTTATTTATTTAATTACATTTCCATATAAACATGGAATATTCATCTCGGTTGTCCATGTAGTTTAGTATTAAGGGAAACAATATACATAGATATGTTCAACATTACAACTCGAAAAGAAATAACACGTAGAAACTCCAATGACAATATCCACTAGTCCTATGTTATTTCTTCATGTCATTCATAATATAAGTCTTCATGTCCTAGGGAATATGAAACATAAGAAATGGGTGATCTCAAATGCTTAGTAAAGGTAAGAAAAGTTGTGAAAGATACCATAAAGATAAACAATTTTCATGTATAATTACCAAAATGGAATACCTTTAAACAAATAATGTTGAACACATTATTGATGGAATATGAGCTAAATAAATAATACCATAATAAAACATAATCATGAGTATTATAATAGTTGAATAAACACATGAACGATAATAAAATATCCATAATGAGTAACTAATAATGTGGGAAATCATAACTATAACGTCCCGGTTCAGCGTGACACCTAGAGGTTCCCCATACGACATTGGTCACATAGCCTCAAGTGTGTTTCCCCAAATTACAGAGGCTGCTGACTTGTAAAGAGGGCCTTCGGTGTGATATTGGGGAAACTATTCTCTCATTGGCAGTGTAACAAAGAAAAAATAAATAGATAACAATATTGGAAGAATCAATGATACCATACAACAATAAACAATGGTATACTAGATATAATATCAACTAGAGCACATATATATAATGATTCATGTTGCATATGTATTGGAAAGAAACCAATCAAATCACAATGCTGGATTACAGTACTAAACCAAATTACATAAGAAAACAGTGAAACTCAAGTAGAAACGCAAGCCTCATCTTGGTCCCAAGCTCCCTAGCTCAGTAGCAATCAATTACTTGAAGAAAAAGGGTGATTTCCATTATCTAGATCTAAAATAGTATAATCAGTTTGTCCACAAAAGCATGGCCCAAACAGGGTGTGAGGCGAATCCGAGAAGGCAACCACCAAAAGATCTATGCCTAACAGTCAGTGAATATATATAGCATGAAATAAGCAAAAAAAAGCATTAAACCAGGAGGTATTAAAAAGTAAAAAATTGGATAGTTTCATTCACAAAAATTTACTTTTATGTATTTAAACAACCTACTAAAAAACATGAAACCCTCTCGGTTGTTCTCACATCCTAACCCCTCTAGTTCACAATACAAGGAATGTTATACAAAAGACTCTCTGATGAAGCACTAACTGTAAATTCCTTCTTTAGTCATGGGTGATCAAAGAATCTCTGAGGTTGCACTAAACATCAATTCACCCTATAGTCTTTTAGCGGTAAAATACAGGAACTCTGAGGGAGCACTCAAGCTCAATTCCTCATGTGGTGTCTTAATTTAACTATATACACTATAAGGTATAACTCAATGTCAATACCCCCATTTTTTCTTGCATCATGATAATTATAAAATACACTCTAGCAAAGACCTCAATGTCAATTTCCCATGTGGTCTCACTACACCATGTTCCCACTGCCCCGTGTAATGCAATCGTCGACAATCGACAATTAGAATCCAAAGTAAACCTCAAGAACTACATGGATAAACAACTACAACATATCATAGCATATCAGATAATAATCACTACACCCTAAATATACTAGGCATGGAAGGGAAGACAAAATCCTAATCGGAAAAGATAGACCAAATGGTCAAAACAATAAAACATGTGAAAAACATCCATAGCTTAGAAAAGACAACCTTATTCTCAACAATTAACCTCTATCCAAACATACTAGGAATTACAGGAAATTAAAAAGGTCAAGAACCATAACCTCACAATATCCCAAACACGGGTATTGGTAACTTTTTCAAATATAACTCAAGGACTATATTCAAAAAGTCCCAAAAAAACCTACCTCAGCATTGTACGGTCAATATACTTGAGTCTCAGGCATGGAATCGCCCTAGAACATCATAGATCAACAAAAACATTAGAAATGTTCAATCAAGGATAACATGAGAGAGAGGAGAAATCAAGAGATGATGTTAAAGAAGATGGGAGAACTCACTGATGTGATTCCAATGCTATCGACGATGGTCGATTCCGAGAACGGGCAGCAAGTCGGGGGCTCAATGAAGATCTGCGGCCGTAGAGTCGCTCCTAGACGAGACATATGAAGAGAAAAAGGTTTAGGTTGATTAGAGGTGAACTCGGTCCATTTAAAGAAAAAAATTACACTATGTGTATTTAAAAAGTAAACTTCATTTACTAGCCTTTTCCATCCTCCACTTTAGGTGTTCTCCAGGTCACCGCACATGACCATGTACTCGGATGTTACCCAGCCAGTACAAGGTCACCCGCGGAAACCTATTACATGACGTGTACTCCTGAAATTTCGGGAAATCATCTTTTTCTAAAAAACAGCTAGAAAACAAGATTCTTATCTGAAATAAAGATCATGTTTCTTACAAACATACCCCCTTAAATAAATTTTTCTCGGAATTTCCTAAGAAAGGGGAATAAAAGAAAAATTCTCAAATAGCTCTTACCACTACGATCGAACATCAGTCTCCCTATCGCATGTTTCATCATGTACTCTATCGAGCTCCCATAGGACTCGTACCATAGGAACAGACTGGACATAGAGAACCATCACACTTCGATCAACAATCTGGTTTGGACACACCATGAACGATGTGTCCACATCGAGCTCAAAATCCTCTGGTTAGAAAACATGAGATGAGTTTTAGAAGTAATTTCAGAGCTATGAATGGTAAAAGAAATCATGAATAGCTCAGAACCATTGTGGTTACTACAACCGATAGTCAACCGACCCACCTCTCTCAAATTCCTCAAACGGCCTGACGTATCTTGGTGAATGCTTACCCAATCTCTTAATACTATTATGTCCCAACCTCGGTGTGACCCACTGGAAAACCTAATCTCTGACCTCAAACTCCAAAGGTCATCTCTGTCAATTAGCATAATACTTCTGTCATGACTGTGTAGTTTCCATCCTCTTCCTAGTCAACTCTATCCACTCTATGGTCACCTGGACAAGATGAGGTCCCATAATAGCTACCTCTCCTACCACTAGATCACATAAGGGTGATCGACATGGCCTACCGTACAAATCCTCATAAGGTTCCATCTGAATAGTTTCTTGAAAAATATTATTTTAGGAAATCTCCACAAGAGGTATGTGTTTCTCCAATGAACCTCTAAAATACAATATGCATTCACGAAGTATGTCCTCAAGTACCTGAATTGTATGCTCGAACTGACCATCTGTATGGGGATGTAAGCTATATATAGAAGTACCTGTGTCACCAATGAACTTTAAAGTCCCTACCAGACCTAATACTTCAAACGGACATCCCTGTCTGAAACAATGTATTGTGGAACCACATGTAGGCGTAAAATTCCGTGGATGTAAAACCGTCCTAGCTCATCAAAACTGAATATTTCCTTGATCAGAATGAAGTGAGAACCCTTCGTGAGTCAGTTAATGACAACCCAAACTGTATCATTCCCTTGAGGAGACCATGAAAAAATGTCATGAAATCCATTGCAACCTCATTCCATTTCCACTCAAGAATGGATAATTGCTGAAAAATCTCTAATGGTTGTTGGAGCTATGCCTTCACCTGCTGACTGGTGGAAACCACATGAAAAAACCCGAAACATCTCTCTTAATACATGTCCAACAATACATATGGTGTAGATCTCGATACATCTTTTCTAAACTAGGATGATCTGCCCAAACTAAGGAATGAACATCCCACTTCTTCTCCTTATTTATATCTTATGTAAACCACACACATTCATGAAAATTAAACATCTCACCCTTGTATATAGTCCATACAGAAATAGGGTCCTCTCCTGATGCACTATTGTATAGGACTAGACCATCAGAAATAGAAATCTTCCTCATTCTCACTCGATCCAGTAGAGTAGAGGTACGAACTACATAAGAAAGAAACATATTCCCCTGTCTATCATGCACCACCATATGTGTTGGGAAAAATACATCAAGGTAACATTGTCGTATTTATGGGTTGATTGTGTTTGTTGACAAAGAAGGTTTCTATGGAGAATTGTCAAGTTCTCAAGAAGTTTTTGACATTCCATGTTGACAAAGAATGATGACAAAGGAAAGGACGATCTGGAGGCGGTACAAAAGAGCAGTACAAGGTGGCGCCATTTCCCAGTGTTTGCCAAATTTTTGGGGTCCAAAATTTGGAGTTTGGTGAGCATCGCGAAAAGTGGATTTCCATGAAGAGCATAATTTAATACGGCATAGGCTGGAGAGATTCGCGGTGAAGGCGCGAAAGAATGTTGGGCTTCGCGAGGGAGCTTCACGGCGAAGGCGCGATCCGCGAAGGTAAGTTGACGGTGATTCTTCGTGACTACGTGAAGCTCTGCGAACAGATAATTGCCGTGGAGCTTCGCGATTTGGATAGAATTCCTGCAGAAACTTTGGAGATTCGCGATTTGCAATGACATGGCGTTGACTTTGCACGAAAGGTATGAGGGTCGGTGGAATCGCCTATAAATAGAGGCTGACCCCTTCGAGCGAAGTAAAGATAATTTTCAGAGAAAATCCATTGCTCTCGGTTCGCGGAGGTGGTTCGCGAAGGAAGTGTGCTTCGCGAAAGAGGAGCTTCGCGGCGGCTATTGTAGCTCCGCGAAAGTTGTGTGCTCCACGTTGGCTCAGTGAGCTTCGCGAGAGAAGTTGCTTTGCAACGAGTTGAGCTTCGCGAGAGATCTTCGCGAGAGAGCTTCACGAGAGAGCTTCGCGAAAAGGAAGGAGCTTCGCAAAGGCTTGTTGAGCTTCGCGAAATTGGGAGCCTAACGAAGTTGAGTTCTTTGCGAAGGTATTTCCAAAGGTAGTTTTCCCAGTGGATAGTGGCAAAGGGGTATTCGTCTACGGGTGAATGTTGAACTTCTACATAGCATCTATATAAAGAGAAATATGCATTCCTTAATGTAAATGAAGAGACCTACAGGTATATAAACTGTGAGTTGATTCCCTTCATAGAGCAGTGAGCTTAGGAAGAGGAAGTAGGTGATCCTCTCCACCGGCAGTGATCCAGAGAGAGAGAAACAGGGAGTGACCCTTGGGAAAGCAGTGAGCTGACCCTAAACCTTGTATAGGCGGTGTTCCTGGGCATAGAAGTGATCTAGCCCGAACATTGTAATTCACAGCTAGTGAAGTCTAGTGGAATTTGGTACGAACCGGCAACTTGTCGGCGTATGCTCCTTGGACGTAGCCCTTAGTGGTGAACCAAGTAAAAATATCTGTGTCTGACTACTTACTTCCTTGCATTGCATTCAAATCATCATTATCAGGTAAAGGAGACAAGTGATCACAGTAACCACACAAGTGCAAACAATGTGCCCCTTGTAACAAAGAGGTCAAGATCCAGTGGGGCAGCAAGAACTTTGAAAAATAATATCCATACCCTGATTCACCCCCCCCTCTCAGGGTATATAGGCCCCTATTGGCCCTAACAATATGGTTCTCAAAGAATAGTGTCATAAGCTTCCACTAACTGCTGGGCACCTGAATTGTCTGTACATGAGTCGTCTTGTTCAAAACACCGGCCAATGATGTGCCCATCCAAGTCATGTAGTCATGTTCAATGTCAATAGACTAAAGAAATCCAACCCATATTCACTGTATCAAATTTAGGTCAAGCTGAGTGAAGATATACTTGATACTTTTGTGGTAGGAGATAACAACAAAATGCTCTCCCAACAGGTAGTGCCTCCAACAGCGTAAAGCGTGAACCACAGCAGCCAAATTCAATGAATCCTTCTCCCTGTATATGCACATATCCCATCCTGATACCTGATTAATCATAGTACACAATATATATCTTTCATGGCTCTAGAAATAATAGTATCAGTGCTGAATTCCACCTCCCTTTCAGCTCCGAAATGGAAAAATAACAAGAATCTGACCGCAAGTACTCCACACCATTCTTCGTCAGACCCATCGGCGTTGCTTCTAAGAATGAAAATTATTGTATCAAACATATGTAGTAAACAGCCAGCCCTAAGAAACTCTAAACCTCAAAGAAGATCTTCAGCTGATCCTAGGAAACTACTGCTCTCACTTTACCTAGGTCTACTAATACTCCAGTCTCTGAGATAACATGACCCAAGAAGTGAATTTGGTCCTTCTAAAAGTCAACTATTGGGATATTAGCATATAAATAATGAACTATCAGTGTACTCTAAAAGATATCAAGAAGTGTGGCATGGTAGTGTCGAGAGTGAGACTACACCAAGATATCATCCACGAAGACTTCCATGAAAGAATCCAAATATGGATGGAACACTCGGTTCTTTTGTTCCATGAGGACTCGAGGTGCGTTCATGATGCTGAATGCCATAACCTCCTATTCTTATATACCATACATACTCCAGAATGCTGTAAGTGGTATTTCATATGGTATAACGTGCAACTGATGATATCCGGATCTCATGTCAATATTTGAGAACACCCGGGATCCTCAGAGATGATCAAAGAGATCATCAATCCTGGGAAAGGGATATTGGTTCTTGACCATAAACTGGTTATACTTTAGATTATCGACACAATGCGTAAGGGTAACGTCCACCTTCTTCATGAACAGGACAAGCGAACCCCAAGGAGAAGTACTGGGTCAGATGAAACTCTTTGCCTGCAACTCCTCCAACTACTTGTTGAGACCCTGCAACTCTGGTGTAGCCATCCTATAAGGGGGAATAGACACTAGTTCCACTCCTCACACAAGCTCAATAGAAAAGTCCACATCTCGTTTTGGAGGCAATCCTGAAAATTCTTCTGGAAAGACATCCCTCAAACAATACACCATTTAAGGAATGTCCTTATGTGAAGTCCCCTAGTCATCCATATATAGACAAGAAAACGGTGATATAACTCCTCCCAACCCATGATGCTTGGGTCCTCCTATGCTCACCTAGACATCCCATTCACCCTTATGAAGAAATGATCCACCCTCTGGAGGTGTGAAACTCACCCTATAGAGATAGAAGTCCACAAAGAATCCCAGAAGGGAACTAACCAGTCCATTCTATGAATGACGCCATAGCCTGTCATCTCTAAGACATAGAAGTGCCATAAGAAGTGACACCCACCAACCTCATGAGGGAACTACTTGAACTGACGTACACTAGTTGTTCTAGTTCCCAATGGAGTGTCATGAATCAAGACATCAGTAGAAGAAAAGATACAAAGGCCAATGCCTTCCACAACAAAAAAATATATAAATCTATTGGAAGCCCCTATATCGAAAAGACCAGAAGCTAAAACTGAGGCAACACGGATCATACCTAAAACTGTAGAGGGTTTGAGATTCTGCTCTTATTATGTTTGTTCCAATGTAAAAGTCTAACATTCATCACGAGCCTCTGACCCTGCCTGACCACTCGGAGCTGATCCACACTATTGTCACAGAAAACCTGGCAACAGGCTACTACGATCACGACCTCCACCTCATCCTAAACGGCAAGAAGAACTCTTGTTCCATGATCTCTGAGAAACTGATGGTTTTCCTCCTGAATGAGGATACATAGAAGAACCCATGTCACCAGCTTCTGGTGAGAAGATCTGGCAGAAGAACTGGAGATGGACCATCTTGCGCGCAAGATCGGCCCTCTGATGGGTCTCTCATGAAAAGTGGCATTGTATGCCCGACCTTCCCACACTGGTAGCATACCACCTGGATACCTAAAGTTTCATGTAACATCCCAAGTAAGTAATGAATAATATATATTTTTATCTATGTCTATTAATGATTAAGATAGTGTTTTAGAGTCTTAATATGAAAATAAATACAATCTTTTGCATAGAATACACTAACATTCTTAAAAGATTGTTTTACTGCCTTTTGATGGAAAACCCTTTTTAAATATATCTTTTGACAATTTTATAAGCTATGTTTGTCAAAATAAAATTATTATTTATGATTGGGACATTGAATTTTACATTGGATAAATTTTTGGTATTTTTCTGACAATGTTCATTTTTTAATGAATAGTGAAAAATACTGCATTTTACAACAAAACTGCTTTTTAATATAATTTCTTTATATGATTATATTATCTTTTAAGTTGTGTTTGAAGTGAAATTAGAATATATTTTTACCATTTAATCCAATGGTGGTCATTGGAATCAATTTCACTTTGAAATTGGACTTAAACTGGTGTCAATCTTTTGATACTTATTGTTTCATAAAAACACGCTATTTCCTCTGACAACGGGAATTATTTATTAAATTAATTAATGTGACTTATATGTTTTGAATTTTGTAAAATAGACTTAATTTTTGAATTCAGAATATCAAATATATCTTTGGGTGAAGTTTTGGTATTTTTCTGAAAAACGTCAATTTTTTATGAATACTAAAACCAGTAAGTGGTAGCTAAAGAAACTGATTTTTTGTTTAAATGAAACTTTTCCACTTTTGTGTTTTGAATTTCAAAAATCTGACATAAATGGTTTTCATTAATAAGTAAAATGTGGTTCAATGAGATTAAAATAATTTTTTTGGTGAATAGTGACTTATTAAGTTTTTAATCGCGATTAGTGGTAATTAGGGTAGTTTAAGGTAAAAATAATGCATTAATAATATAAAATGACCTAGAAACATGTCCTACCCTCATTGGTTGTGTCATGTCCGACCAATAAAAGCCATGGGTCAACATGGGGACCCCAAGGAGCCACTTTGTTTGGGAAATGACATAAATAACTTTTTATTTAATGTAAAAGTAAAAATGACACAAACATAATATGTTTTACGAAAACAATTTTTACCTAAGAATATAAAGATCAGATTTTTTATTATAAATAGTCATTGGAAAGATAAAGAGATTTCCTACATCATAGTATTTGTTTTATAATTTTTAGTCTTTAAATAAATTATATTATTTATGACATCATGATGATGCAACGATGACCTCATTATTTAACGATTTAAATAAAATAAAAATATAATGAAAAATCTAAAACCTACACATGGTAAAAACCAATTGGATGAGTGGATTTCGAAAACTTATCACCTTATCCTCTAATTATAGAAATGTGGGACCTTTTTAATCCAAAAATACTTTTAAAATAATGTATCTTATCTTAACTTTCCAAAAGTGCCCCTCCTCTCCTCTTATAAAAGGCCCCCACCTCTACCTCATTTCACACACTAATCAAGCCTTTGGCACGTCCAACCCCTGACCATTTACTCTCTCCACATCCCTCTCCTCATCCTAGAGGAATCCCTTTGGGAAGAATCCTTTTAAAGTAAGCCTTTAGGCTCAAATCAAAAGGAGTTACACTTTTAAAGGTAATTCATTCTCTCATGTTCATTTGTTTTATTTTGCTTCTCCAACCTCCTAAACTCTTTCTATTTACTTATTTTGTAACAACACAAGTATCTTAAATATACTAGGATGTTTTTATAAGATTTATTTGAGCTAAACTCTCACACAAATACATCAAATTGTTATAGAACATACGGTTTCCGTGGATGGCGAAATTCTGCCTCCCGAAACGATGATTGTTCAATACTCATTTAACACCTTCAAAGGTGGCCATTATGATGTCACTATTTTTTATATATGATATATAATATGTTTATTTTTTCCTTAATATTCTGTTTTTTTTTCATTGTGGGCATACCTTTATGGTTTCCATTATGGGTAAACATGATATCTTCATTTTAGGTAGTCCGGACTACCACCCCCTGAAAGTAGTTTGATTCGTTAATAACATATGTGGGATGTGTAAAGGATAAAGTTAGTGATATTATATATGTTATTATACTGGAATTATAATATACTCTTATATCATTTTGATTCCATTCCAGAAAATATGAAATAGAAATGGAAGTAGCGTTCATGCGTACGTACGGCTTACAATCTCCATGAACAATGCATTTCATTTCTTACCTCTAAATGTGATGTAATATTATAAATACATGTATATGATGAATATATATGATATATATGTTATCCAAATCATTAATATCATTCTGGATATAACGAACCTTTGACCAAATTAACAACATGTATGTGTAACAAGTCTATTTTTGACTTAAGAACCAAATACCGACAAAATGAACATTATTATCTTAAATGGTTACATGATGTTCATAACATGGTATAAAAGGAATAATGAACTTGAAAAAGGTTCATAAGCATGTAGATATTAACTCAAGTTTATTATTCAGGAGATTAAAGAACGGTCGGGTCATGTCGGATACGAGGTATGGGACTTCGTCTCAATCTCCTTTCATTGAGGCATATTTTATTTTATACACAACATTCTTTTATAAGGTTTATAAACCACTTGGACTTTTACATTTATTCAAAAGGAATCTTTTTTATATGAAGAGTTTACTAAACGAAAAAAGGGAATGATTTTGTCGTTTGTATGCGGCGACAATGACTTCTCCGCCGTCGTGACCGTTATTTGAGTTTCGGTTTCCTCTAAAAGCCATACCTTCTTTTTAAAAGAAAAATAAATACCATGTTTTACTTTTCTTTTATTTTGGTATCGAAAATGGTTTTCATAATGTTTTTATATCGATGTGTTGTATTGATATCTTGTGATTGAAAGGTGGGAATGTTATGTTTCCTTTATGCATGTTTTATGTGATATGATTAGGTTGAGGTTCTTGGGAATTATTATGAAAACGGGTGGTTCTGTGATAAACTAAGGGCGGGTGAGCCCGATATAGCTCTCCAATGCATTGGGTAATGCGAAGGAGTGAAACGTTAAGGATTCTCTGAAGAGATTTAGGGAATATACTATGATGGGTATTCCAGACGTAACCAAGAGGGTTACTCCCTACGTAAGAATGTTATGAATGCCTCAAGTTACCATTATGTCTTATGATTTCTATGATTTGTTCATGATTTGATGAGGTATATTAAAGTGCTTATGTTTTATGGGTAAACTATGATCTCATACTAATGTATATATATACCCATGTTTCCTTTCCATATTTTTATATCCCTTACTGAGCTTTTTATGCTCATCCCAAGTTTTTTGAAATGTTTTTCACAGGTCAAGGGAAAGGTACATGATATGATGATAATGTCAAAGACGTGACAAGAAAGAATCCATGTTTATTTTAAATATGTTTCCATTGATGGGAATGAAGAATACTATCTTTATGTAACCACTTTGTTTATATGTGGAATGTAATGCAAGTTTTATGATCTAATTCTCTAAAACTCTAAACCCGAAAAGATCCTCAATGCGTAATCTTGTAATAACTCAAGATTACGTAAGGTTTAAGGCTGGGGCCATATAGTTGGTATCAAAGGTCAGTTTAGATAACTTTATGAGTTAGAATTCTATTAAATGATTATCCAAAAATATTTTTTTTGGTCAAATTGAAGTGATATAGAATTTGAAGATTACCATGTTGCTTCATCTAAGACATGTTTGTTCAGAATGGTTTTCCGCAGAGGAAACAGGGAAGCAGTGCTAGGAAGGCATGCAAGAAGGAAATAACCATCCGAATATGCATCCTGAGATGGTCGGAATTGGAATTAAATAGTTTGTTGCAGTGATGGAACAACTGATTCAGGCTATAAATGGTGGTGGTATCCATGCACGAGATCAGCCAGATCAACTGCAGAGGAACATGTCAGTGGTGGAACATTTCATGAGGCAACATCCCCCATCATTCAGAGGATCATCTGACCCTGTGTTAGCTGAAGGGTGGATTAAAGCACTAGAGAAGATTTTTGATGTCAATGGGTGTTCAGACAATCAAAAGGTCAGTCTTGCTATTTACTGTTTGGAGGGTGAAGCAGATCAGTGGTGGTCTATGGTTAAAAATATCAGGGACGCCAATGAGATTGATGCTCTTGACTGGGATGAATTTAAAGGTATGTTTCTTGAGAAGTATTTTCCTAAGGTTGTTCGACTTAGGATGGAAAAACAATTCTTGGAATTGAGGCAAGAGGAAGACTCAGTGGCTACCTATGAAGAAAGGTTCACTCGATTGGCAAGGTATGATCCAAATTTTATCCGACACCTTGATAGTAAAATCAATCATTTTTTACTCAGGATTAAAGCCAAAATATCGAAGGGAATTAGCTTCTCATGAGTTTAAAAGTTATGACAAGCTTGTTCGATGTGCTGAGAAGGTGGAAATGGAGTTTTACAATGACCAAGTGCTCTATAACAACCAGTAGAAGAAGAGACCGAGGTGGCAGGAGAAAGGTAAGAATTATTCAAAGTCTGATTGTAAGAGAACTATGTTTCAGTTTGTGATAAATGTGGGAAAAGGCATGCTGGGGAATGCCTTCTGAGTTCTAGAAAGTGCTACTGATGAGGTAAGATGGGACATAAGGCTCGTGATTGCACTGAAAAGGATCATGGTGAAGGTAAGAACAAATTTGATTTACAGTTAGTGAAATTTTATAAGTGCAATGAGATGGGTCACTATGCAAACGAGTGTCCGGCAAAGAGCTTGAGTGATGGGAAGCAGTTAGACTACAAGCAGAAAGGGGTGGTGAAAGACTTTGCAACTACTTCAGCAGATGTCGGGCCATCAAATGAAGTTGTATCAGGTACTTTGTTTGTTTTTTCAGATTATCCCAGTGTGTTGTTTGATTCAGGGTCTACACATTCATTCATCTCTGAAACCTCTTCTAGTAAAACGGGAATACCATCTCAAGAAACGACTCCTGAACTTTTGGTAAAAACACCTGGGGGAAATGTTGAGGCAAAAATAATTTATAAGAATCTTCCTATCCTTATCTGTGAAAAGAATTTACTTGAAAAACTTATTGTTCTACCTCTAGTAGAGTTTGATGTTATTCTGGGTATGGATTGGCTCTCTATTTACCATGCTAAGATTGACTGTAGAGCTAAAGAAGTTTCTTTTCAGAAAGAATTTCTGTTTGCTTACAAGACTGAACCCTTACTTTTGAAAACATATCAAGAGGCTGAGAAACTTGTAAAAGATGGAAATGAATGTTACCTTGCACACGTCGTTGAAAATAAAGGAACTATTCAGATTAATGATGTGCCAGTGGTAAATGAGTATCCTGATGTTTTTCCTGATTAGTTGCTTGGAATAATACCAGATCGGGAAGTTGAGTTTACTGTTGACTTCGTTCCTGATGCTAAGCCAATTTCAAAACCCCCTTATCGAATGGCACAAATTGAACTTTTAGAGTTGAAGGAGCAATTGTATGATATATTAGAGAAAGGTTTCATTAGACCTAGCACATCACCATGGGGTGCTCCTGTTTCATTTGTTAAAAAGAAAGATGGTTCTATGATACTTTGCATTGATTATAGAGCCTTGAATAACATCACTGTTAAGAACAAATATCCTTTGCCTAATATCGATGATTTGTTTGATCAGCTCCAGGGAGCTCAGTTTTTTTCAAAGATTGACCTGAGATCGGGGTACCATTAGCTGAAGGTAAAGGAGGCAGATATTCCGAAGACCGCGTTCCGCACGAGATATGGCCATTATGAATTTGTAGTAATGCCTTTTGGGATAACCAATGCACCTGTTGTATTCATGGACTTAATGAATATAATTTTCCATTATTTCTTGGATAAGTTTGTGGTGGTTTTCATTGATGATATTTTGGTGTTTTCTAAAAGTAAAGAGGAGCATGAAAGACATTTAAGGGTTATATTGCAAACCTTAAAAGAAAAGAAACTCTATGGGAAATTCAGCAAGTGTGAGTTTTGGTTGCAACAAAATTCTTTCCTTGGTCATATTGTTTCTAAATATGGAATAACTGTTGATCCTGAAAAAACATAAGTTGTGGAAGAATGGCCAAGACCCACAAATGTAACCTAGATTCGTAGCTTCCTTGGTTTGGCAGGATATTACCGAAGGTTTGTTAGAAATTTTTCATGGTTATCTAGTCCAATGTCTAAGCTAACTCGGAAGGGTGTTAAGTGTATTTGGACAAAAGAATGTGATGATTGTTTTCAGGAATTAAAAAGAAGATTGGTGAATGATCCAGTTTTGGAACTACCTTCCAGGAATGGTGAGTTTGTTATATACAGTGATGCTTCATTGAAAGGACTTGGTTGCATCCTAATGCAGAATGATCAGGTAATTTCTTATGCTTCACGACAGTTGAAAACTCATGAGGTAAATTACCCTACACAAGATTTGGAATTAGCTGCTGTTGTTTTTTCTTTAAAAATTTGGAGGCATCATTTGTATGGAGTAAAGTGTGATATATGTACTGATAACAAAAGTTTAAAGTATATCTTCACTCAGAAAGAATTGAACATGAGACAAAGGAGATGGCTAGAATTAATCAAGGATTATGATTGTACAATTCATTACCATCCGAGAAAAGCAAATAAAGTGGCTGATGCTTTGAGTAGAAAAAGTAATGCTTAATTAGCAATGTTGCGTTTGGAATGTGATCCTTTGGTTAAGGATTTGATGAACATTGGCATAGAAGTTGTTGGTGCAGGAAGTCCTTCTGTTTGGTTTCAGGTATCAGTGAGATCTTCTCTATGAGATAGAATCAAGCAAGCACATAAGCAAGATAGTGAGTTGCGGAAAAATGTAGAGCTGGTTCAGAAAGGTAAGTTTCCTGAATTCAACATTGATAATGATTCAGTTTTGAGATTTGGGAAGAGATTGTGTGTGCCTTGTGATTCACGGTTGAAGAGAGATTTGTTATGTGAAGCTCATAGTTCTCCGTTTTCAGTTCATCCGGGCAGTACTAAGATGTATAGAGATCTGCGGGAGTATTACTAGTGGGATTGAATGAAAAGAGATATTGCTGATTTTACTGTGAAGTGTTTGACTTTTCAGCAGGTTAAAGCAGAGCGGCACTTACCGAAAGGGATGCTTCAGCCTTTACCAGTGCTAGAGTGGAAATGGAAGGATATATCCATGGACTTTGTTGTTGGATTACCGAAGACATCTCGAGGTAATAATGCAATCTGGGTTATTGTTGATCTCTTGACCAAAACTGCTCATTTCCTTGCTATACGAGATACTTTCTCTCTTGATCAACTTTACCGATTGTATCAAAAAGAGATAGTCAGGTTACATGGAGTTCCTCTCTCTATTGTATTAGATCGTGATCCCAGGTTTACTTCTAACTTTTGGAAAGGCCTTCAGAAGTCGTTGGGTACTGAATTAAATTTTATTACATCTTTTCATCCTCAATCAGATGGGAAGTCAGAACGAACAATTCAGACATTGGAGGATATGCTACGAGCTTGTTCTATGGATTATTAGGGAAGTTGGGACCAACATATTTCATTGGTTGAATTTTCGTATAATAACAGTTTTCATTCTAGTATACAGATGGCACCATTTCAGGCATTATATGGGAAGCGGTGTCGAACTCCAGATTTCTGGGATGAAGTGGGTGAAAGGAAGTTGATGGGACCAGAATTGGTAGAAGAGATGGCAGAAAAAGTTCAGCTGATTCAGAAACACATGAGAACAGCTCAGAGCAGGCAGAAGAGTTATGTGGATAACCGGAGGAAGGATCCATCTTTGGAGGTAGGTGATCATGTTTTTCTCAAGGTTTCTCCTTGGAAAAGTGTGATGAGATTTGGTAAGAAAGGAAAGTTGAGTCCAAGGTTTATTGGACAATACAAAATTTGGGAGAGAGTTGGATCAGTTGCATACCGAGTGGCTTCACCTCCGAGTTTATCTCAGGTACACAATGTTTTTCACGTTTCGATGTTGAGAAAGTATATGCCTAATCCATCTCATGTTTTGAGTAGAGAGGTAGTTCAGCTGGAAGAGAAACTATCTTATGAGGAACAACCGATCCAGATTCTTGACCACAGGGAGCAAGTGTTACGTAATAAGGTGATTCACCATGTAAAGGTATTGTGGAAAAACCACATGATTGAAGAGGCAACATGGGAATTTGAAAATGCAATGAGGGATAAGTACCCCCATTTATTCGATAAGTAAATAAATTGTGGGGACAAAATTTTCTAAAGGGGGGAAGGATGTAACATCCCAAGTAAGTAATGAATAATAGATATTTTTAACTATGTATATTAATGATTAAGATAGTGTTTTAGAGTCTTAATATGAAAATAAATACAATCTTATGCATAGAATACATTAACATTCTTAAAAGATTGTTTTACTGCCTTTTGATGGAAAACCCTTTTTAATCTATTTTTTGACAATTTTATAAGCTATTATTGTCAAAATAAAATTATTATTTAAGATTGGGACTTTGAATTTTACATTGGATAAATTTTTGGTATTTTTCTGACAATGTTCATTTTTTAATGAATAGTGAAAAATACTGCATTTTACATCAAAACTACATTTTAATCTAATTTACCTATATGATTAGATTATCTTTTGAATTGGGTTTTAGGTTAAATTAGAATATATTTTTACCATTTAATCCAATGGTGGTCATTTTAATCAATTTCACTTTGAAATTGGACTTAAACTGGTGTCAATCTTTTGATACTTATTGTTTCATAAAAACACGCTATTTGCTCTGACAGCGGGAATTAATTATTAAATTAATTAATGTGACTTATACGTTTTGAATTTTGTAAAATAGACTTCATTTTTGAATTCATAATATCAAATATATCTTTGGGTGAAGTTTTGGAATTTTTCTGAAAAACGTCATTTTTTTATGAATAGTGAAACCACTAAGTGGTAGTTAAAGAAACTGATTTTTCATTTAAATGAAACTTTTCCACTTTTGTGTTTTGAATTTAAAAAATCCGACATAAATGGTTGTCATTAAGAAGTAAAATGTGGTTCAATGAGATTAAAATAATTTTTTGGTAAATAGTAACTTATTAAGTTTTTAATCGCGATTAGTGGTAATTAGGGTAGTTTAAGGTAAAAATAATGCATTAATAATATAAAATGACCTAGACACATGTCCTACCCTCATTGGATGTGTCATTTCCGACCAAGACAAGCCATGGGTCAACTTGGGGACCCCATGGAGCCACTTTGGTTGGGAAATGACATAAATAACTTTTTATTTAATATAAAAGTAAAAATGACACAAACATAATATGTTTTACGAAAAAAATTTGTACATGGGGTTATAAAGATCAGATTTTTGATTATAAATTTTCATTGGAAATATAAAAATATTTCCTACATCATAGTATTTTTTTTATAATTTTTATACTTTAAATAAATTTTATTATTTATGACATCATGATGATGCAGCGATGACCTCATTATTTAACGATTTAAATAAAATGGAAAGATAATGAAAAATATAAAACCTAAACATGGCCAAAACAAATTGGATGAGTGGATTTAGAAGCCTTATCACCTTATCCTCTAATTATAGCAATGTGGGACCTTTTAAATCTGAAACTATTTTTAAAATAAAGTATCTTATCTTTACTTTCCAATAGTGCCCCTCCTATCCTCTTATAAAAGGCCCCCACCTCTACCTCATTTAACACACTCCTCAAGCCTTTGGCTCGGCAAAACCCTGCCCATTTAATCTCTACACATCCCTCTCCTCATCCTAGAGGATTCCCTTGGGGAATAATCCTTTCAAAGTAAGCCTTTAGGCTCAAATCAAAAGGAGTTACACTTTTAAAGGTAATTCATTCTCTCATGTTCATTTGTTTTATTTTGCTTCTCCAACCCCCTAAACTCTTTTTATTTACTTATTTTGTAACAACACCAGTATCTTCAATATACTAGGGTTTTTTTATAAGATTTATTTGAGCTACACTCTCACACAACTACATCAAATGGTTAAAGAACATACGGTTTCTGTGGATGGCGAAATTCTGCCTCTCGAAACGATGATTGTTCAATACTCATTTAACACCATAAAAGGAGGCCATTATGATGTCACTATTTTTTATATATGATATATAATGTGTTTATGTTTTCCTTAAGCTTCTGTTTTTTTAATTTTGGGCATACCTTTATGGTTTCCATTATGGGTGAACACGATATCTTCATTTTAGGTAGTGCGGACTACCACCCCCTGAAAGTGGTTTGATTCGTTAATACCATATGTGGGATGTGTAAAGGATAAAGTAAATGATATTATATATGTTATTATACTGGAATTATAATATACTCTTATATCATTATGATTCCATTCCAGAAAATATGAAATGGAAACGGAAGTAGCGTTCATGCGTACGTACGGCTTACCGTCTCCATGAACGATGCATTTCATTTCTTACCTCTAAATGTGATGTAATATTATAAATACATGTATATGATGAATATATATGATATATATGTTATCCAAATCATTAATATAATTCTGGATATAACGAACCTTTGACCAAATTAACAACATGTAAGTGTAAGAAGTCTATTTTTGACTTATGAACCAAATACCGATAAAATGAACATTATTAACTTAAATGATTACATGATGTTCATGACATGGTATAAAAAGAATAATGAACTTGAAAAAGGTTCATAAGAAAGTAGAGATTAACTCATGTTTATTATTCATGAGATTAAAGAACGGTCGGGTCAAGTCGGATACAGGGTTTGGGACTTCGTCTCAATCTCCTTTCATTAAGGCATATTTTATTTTATACACAACTTTCTTTTATACAGTGTATAAACCCCTTTGACTTTTACGTTTATTCAAAAGGAATCTTTTTTATACGAAGTGTTTACTAAACGAAACAAGGGAATGTTTTTGTCGTACGTATGCGGCGACAACGACTTCTCCGTCGTCATGACCGTTATTTGAGTTTTGGCTTCCTCTACAAGCCATACCTTCTTTTTAAAAGAAAAATAAATACCATGTTTTAATTTTCTTTTATTTTGGTATCGAAAATGGTTTTCATAATGTTTTTATATCAATGTGTTGTATTGATATCTTGTGATTGAAAGTTGGAAATGTTATGTTTCCTTTATGCATGTTTTATGTGATATGATTATGTTGATGTTCTTGGGCATTATTATGAAAACGGGTGGTTCCGTGATAAACTAAGGGCGGGTGAGCCTGATATAGCTCTCCAATGCATTGGGTAATGCGAAGGAGTGAAACGTTAAGGTTTCTCCAAAATGATTTAGGGAATATACTGTGATGGGTATTCCAAACGTAACCAAGAGGGTTACTCCCTACGTAAGAATGTTATGAATGCCTCAAGTTACCTTTATGTCTTATGATTTCTATGATTTGTTCATGATTTGATGAGGTATGTTAACGTTCTTATGTTTTATGGTTAAAGTATGATCTCATCCTTATGTATATATGTACCCATGTTTCCTTTCCATATTTTTATATCCCTTACTGAGCTATTTATGCTCATCCCAGGTTTTTTGAAATGTTTTTTCCCAGGTCAAGGGAACGGTACATGATATGATGATAATGTCAAAGAAGTGTCAAGAAAGAATCCATGTTTATTTTAAATATGTTTCCATTGATGGGAATAAAGAATACTATCTTTATGTAACCACTTTGTTTATATGTGGAATCTAATGCATGTTTTACGATCTAATTCTCTAAAACTCTAATCCTGAAAATATCCTCAATGTGTAATCTTGTAATAACTCAAGATTAAGTATGGTTTAAGGATGGGGCGTTATATTTCATCCTTCCAACTCATATCTCCACATGTAGACTCTATGCGGCTCTTCCTACAATCAGCTGGAGATGCACTAACTCTTGATGTAGAACCAACCTGACTCATTGCTCCAGAATCCCTCAGGTTTCACTCCATGATCAGCACCAGGTTGACTATGGAATATAAATAATTCAACATGAAGATGTTCACCTGACCCCAAATAACCTTCTTGAGACCATTCTCAAACTTCCGTGCAAGGAATAACTCATCTCCCCCTAGAAAGGGTGTAAAGTGCTACAGATCTGTTATGCGAGAAGAATATTCCATGACTGAAAGAGTATCCTACCCCAAACTCATAAACTCTCAGGCTTTATCTTCCCTCAATGTCACCGAGTTGAAGTAGTAATAGATGGTATGTTAAAACTCAAACCATTCCACAACCTTCTGGCTTCCTGCCAGTGACATCACACCCCACCTTCTCTTGGCGGTGTACTGATGCATATAATTAGTGAGCATGACCCTCCTCTCCATAGGTGTCTCCGAATGCAAAAAGATCATCAGCGTGGATTCAATCCATGAATCGGTTGCCTGAGGTCCTCCTTCCCCTATAAAGGTGGGAGGATGTTGCTGCTGAAAGACCTGTGTCAGTTCGATAGTCGATAGTGAAGGATGCGGTACACCCGGGAAGGTTTGCATGAACCTCATAAATCCCTATCGAAATTGTGCATCAGCACCTATAAATATGAGATAACGGTTGGTTCCAAGACTATCACAACTAGAGTATCAAATAGTAATCCATGATCAGCCATATCTAGTGTCTGATCACTGCCCTGTAACTAGTAGACAACCATAGGACATCTCGGTGGCATGACTCTACAAGGTCAAATGCACACCCTAGATCAAGATTAAGAGGGACTGAAACTTAGAAGTGTAGGAAGGGAACAATAGAAAGAATGCATTAAAGTTTTTAAAAACATTGATACATGGAATGTATAATGAATCCATGGCGTGTTCCCTTAAGACTTCACATTGGTGTGTACTTTTTCCATCCCCAGTTGTGTATCACCCCATATACACGGCATGTTGTCATACCACATGGGATGTTCTTGAATCCTCTACCCCTGCTCGATTTCTTCTAAATGTCTAATCTACACTGTTCTACTAGTACTAGACTACATGGGTTGTTAATACGAAACACGTCGTGTACTAGACAAACGTCACTGAACCATGATTGTAGTTACACGGCTGGTTACACGGCAGATTCCACAAGATGTGTTTGTTCTAGACACGGTGTGTTCTTGAATGATTTAACCGACCTGTTTTGTTTTCTACCCTGATGGATACATTGGTTAAAATACAGTGTATGCTGAAGATTGACATGGAACATATAAGTTATTTTTTATTCATCCACTTCATTAGTCACATGGGTGGAAACATGGTCTATATAACACGGAATGTGCAACTAGTAAACGACGTGTTCCCCTAAATAATTCCCTACCCCGTGTCTCTGCCCACACATCCAGTGACATAGTTAGAGACTACGCAACATGTACATCCTGTACACATTGTGTACTTATGAAAAACAGATCCTTCCTAAACAGAAGGAGATATGGTGTGTATTTTTCATCAAACACTGTGTATTATAGGTTCTTCCGGACAATAAGCCTCAGAAACAACTCGAGAACCCAGAAAACACTGAAACGAACAATAAGGTTCCAAATTCTGGTTTGAGAGGGCCCATACTCCCTATAAATCAAAGCATAGAATCTTATAACTATTATATAAAAGCATAACAGTGTAATGATCCACCAAATTCTAGTCCATGTGGGCCCATAACACCATAAGAACCAATGACTGGCATTTATTCAAGTGAATCCTTACACAATTTAATACCCTATCAAAATTAGGTATTCTATCAAAGCATATATCACTACAACATTCACATCAATCTCAACATCTATCACAACAACATGAAATCACTAATGAACCCTAAATGGCATAGAAGAATGCCTGACATGTGATTTTTAACAAGTGCCTATATGATGCATGAGATGATATACCCTCATCTCATTAGGTTTTAATAGAAATAGAACCTTAATAATATCAACTATAACATCAAAAAAATGTAAATCACCCAATTGCGAAATCAAATAAACAATAAAATTGCAAAACAAGAAAAATAGTAATATACGAGGTAAATCGGTTTATCCCTATACATGGGATAGCTACACCTAGGAACAACTTATTACCAAGTACCTATTCCTTCTTATCCCTGGCTATAGGATGAAAACAACAAGTCAAAAAGAAAAGAATCCCACTGATACCACTTTGCAATGTCTCGGTTCTGGATTCCACCGAGAGGTGCCCCGTACTCGGTTGGTCACATGATGCCAAGAGCATTTCCCCAATCGCCAGAGGCTATCGAATAGCATCGAGTTCCTTTGGAGTGATAGTGGAGAACATATGCCCACATTGGCAGAGCAACACAATAGAAAAAAATAGAAAAAATAGAGGAAGAAACAAATATACCATACAATAGTAAATAGCGGAAGAAGAGAAGTAATAACAACTAGACCACATATATATAATGATGCATGGAGCATATATCTAGTAAAGAAGCCAAGTATATCACAATGCTAGAATAAAATAATAAACCAAATTAAAAATGAAAAAAACTAAACTCCAACATGTTCTAAAGCCTTAGCTTGGTCCCACGCTTCCCAACTCCACAGCAATCATGCACCTAATGTAGAAGGGAATTTGCCCATATCTAAAATTGTAAGAATATATTCTGTTTGGGCATAAAAGCATGACCGAAAATGGGTTTGAAACGAATCCCAGTAGGCAAGAACCAAAGATTTTTGCCTAATAGTTAGTGAATATATATGGAAGGAAATACGAAAAAAGAAGCTGTAAACAAGGAAGTCCTCAAAAGTAAACAATCCTACAGTTTCATTCACAAACATTTAATTTTATGAATTTAATCATTCAACATAAAAATAATCAATCATCTGGGTAGTTCTCATAGCGTAACCCCTATGGTTCACAATACAAGGAATGTTATACTAATGAATACTGGAGGCAGCTCTCACCGTCAATTCCCCCTATAATCTTTTGGAGGTAAACTACAAACACTCTCAGGAAGCATTCAATGACAATTCCACTTGTGGTATTGTAACATAACAATATACACTCTGAGGGATCACTCTAAGTCATGTACACCTATGGCCTCACAGTGTGATAATTATAACAGAAACTCTGGGAAATCCCACAATCTTAACTTCTCCCATGGTCTCAATACACCAGGTTCCCCTAGCCCCGTGTAAAGTAATCGTGCACAAAAAACAATCAGGATCCAAAAAAATTCTCATGAACTACTTTGATAAAAAACTAAAACATATCATTTCATATTAGATAATAATCCCCACACCCTCACCATACTAGTCATTGAATGAAAAATAGCAGCATAATATGCAAAGATAGACGAAATAGTAAAAACATGCCCACATGAGAAAAACTTCCATATGTTTTCAAAGATAACCAAATTCTCAAAAATTAACCTCTTTCTAAATAAAGTAGGTATAACAGGGAATTACAGATTTCTCAAACCACAACCACAAAATACCCCGAACAAGATTATTGGGCACTTTTTCAAATATTAGTCATGGACAATCTACTGAAAGGCACAAACCACCTACCTCGGCACTCTTTGATAAATATACTAGAGTCTCTGGCTATGAATCTCCATAGAAAATCATAGATCAAAAAAAACATTAAAAATTATCAATTGAGTATAACATGATAGAGACGAGAAATCAATAGATGATTTTCAAGAAGAAGGAATAACTCATAGATGAGATTCCTACGCAATTGACAGTGGTAGATTTAAAGAATGGATGGTGCATCGGGGACACTGAGAAGATCCCCGATCATATGGTCACTCATTCACGAGTCGGATGAATATGAAAAGGGTTTTTTCGATTAGACATTACCCCAGACTATTTCATGAAAAAAATAAATTACACGGAATGTATTTTTATAGTACACGACGTGTGCTTTTCTTTTTCAGCATTTGCTTTTGGTGGTTTCTAGGTCACTGTACATGGCCATGTACTCGGCCATTACCCTGTCAGTATACAGTCACTTGTGACAACCGAGTACCAGGTGTGTACATATAGTACACAGCGTGTACTCCTGAAATTTTCGAAAACATCACTTTTTCTCAAAAACTACTACAAAGAAATATTCTTACAAAAAAAATAAGATCCAGATTATTACAAAAATCATACCATTAAATCCTCATTCTAAGAACATAAATAATATTTTTTCAAGTCCTTGTGCCAAGAGCATAGTTTTTATCACGGGACATACCGATCCAATGAGGGGATATAGTGGGCCCAACCTGACACATAATATTTCCAATTCATTCCTCATATGAATGTGAAAAAATATTTAAAAAATGGGCATTCATATTGAAACCAATATATGAAATGTAAATAACATTCCCTGATCATTATGTAAAAACACTAACAAATTAGAGTAATTTGGTGAATGTTTTTAAGAGATAATATCCAAAATCTAAACATAGTGGTTGATATCATTCAACATTAACCCTGTCTAAACATAATAATAAAAAAGTGTATTGAAATGGGTGATCATATTCTATTAAAATCAGAGTAATTCTTGTTATTAAAAAACCTTTTACAAAGAAAAAAGAGTTGTTGTGAAAAAGTTATTATATAAAAACATAACATAATAAAAGATTATTTTGATAATAAAATTATTGATTCAACAACAATAATTGTTTAAAAAACATATTAGATATTTCCACTAATAATAGGTACGAATTTGAGAAATTTCCATGAATTGAGTTTGTATTTGTAAAATAATTGTGAATGTTCTTTTTAAAATATGTATCTCTATATAATATGAAGAGTGATTATGGTTGGTAAAAATTTATAGATTAATAGAATATAATTTATGAGGTGTAAATAATAATACAAAATAATTTCATTGAGGTAAGTAGACAATAATATTAACTTGAATGAACATGGATGTTCGGGTGGAAAAACCCTCTCCTAAAGTATGAATTAATTCCCCTCTTGAAGATAAGGTCTAGGAATATGAAATTAGAAATATTAATAACTAAATTAAGAACCTATTATACATGTATTTAGTTTATCATGAATTTATTATGTTTATTTGCACCATTAAAATGATATTATTATAGTATATATATTATACTAGAGCTATCATGGACATATCGATAGATTATGTGAGGAGAAGAAAACAATAGAAAGGAACTTGAAATGAAAATGAAAAAAATATAATTTGAATTTACCCCTTGAAACCTCCTCCTTGAGAGTCACATTTAGGGAAGGGGTTTTGGTCATTTGGATGGACCAAGATATTTTGGACATAGGGAGTGACTATGTAAGGGTATTTCGGTAGAAAGTTTTTGAGATTAATGTTTTTTAGATGTGAAGATAAGACATAGTGACGGGGGTTTTTATAATGGAAGAGAATATTGAATTGTGAATGTTTTACTGATTATTTTATTATTTCCCTCAAGAAAACCAATAGTGTTGTTTCATGTGACCCTGAATAGTAATAATTTAATGTTAGTTTGAAATAATTGGCCTTATATCACTCATGATGCCAAAAATATTGTATTTAACTAAAAATTGTTATATACGGTATTTTACCGTATTTCACGATTCATAAGATATTCATGAATTTTCTAAAAATCCAAAAAATTTGCCCGAAGCATTTATAGACATTTAGGAATGAAAAATAGAATCCATTTTTGGAAAATAATTTTCTAAATTTCCCTAATTTAAATTTTATATAAAATCATAATTTATTCCCAAATTTTTTTTAAAACATTTTCTCATTTTATAACACCTTCAGAAATTAAACAAGTCCCAATAAAACATTATAATAACAATAGAACAATAAAGTAAATTTTTTTTGATTAAATTTTATGAAAATTCATTAACATTTTATTTAATTAAATTAATCCTCAAATTTTAATTAAAATATATACAGAATAAAAAATACCAACACATATACTATGGTCATTTTTCCACTTTTAAGATGTCTAAATTGTTTTTATACATTCTTTTGTTTGGTTTCTATTTTTTTACGATTTAATATTCATTACTATTCATAAGGGTAACACAGTATTCATAATGGTATGTTACTATTATCCAAAAATTATGTTGGTCTTATTGGATTCTGAATATCTTACTAAACACAGTAGTGTATTTTAGTTTTTTAAAATTTTAAATACTGAGCTGGAAAAATTATGTTTATTGGCTTGGTTATAACAAAGTGGTGTTTAGTATAGAATAAGTGTTTAATGCAATAAATATTAAATTTATGTGCTGAATTGTTCACGATTACATTATCCCTTCCATAAAAAAAATTTCGTTATTGAAATTTTATGAATGTTATCTCATAATTAGATTTGGGTAGGTATTCATCAAAAACTCATCAGGCTCCCATGTTGCCCCTTCGATTTTATGATTTCTACTATGTATATTTACTAGATGAGTAATCTGATCCTTCAAAAATTGTGCTTTATTGACTAGAATCTTGATAGGCACTTCACATTTGGATAGGTGAGATTCCAAATATATACCATCAAAAGTGAGAACATGTGTTGGGTCTAGCATGTACATTCTTAACAATGAGACATGAAAAACATTTTTCACTCAGGAAAGGCTAGTAGGTATAATAAAATTATATTCAAAAACTCCAAATCTCTTTAGAATTTCAAAATGCTCAATATTCCTAGGGCTCAGTTTCCCTTTCTTCCAAAACTTATAAAACACTTCCATGGAGATACTTTCATGAAACCATGATCCCCCACTTGAAATTCCAGATACTTCCTTTGATTATTGGCCTAACTATTTTTCCTATTTTTTATTGTTTTGATATGACCATGAATAGTCTTTACCATCACTGGTGATTTATCCACAATCTCTAGGCCCACAAGATTCCATTCTCCAGCTTCTTCCCAACAAGTTTGATTACAACATCTCTTTCCATACTATTATTCATATTGTTCCATTTGAATATTTCAATAGAAATTATTATTATAGGAAAAATATATAAAAAAAATTACTGATCCCAAGTTACTTCAAAATAAAGTGAGAGTGTTCTCTACATGTCTAATAATTTTTGGATCAACCGTTCGGATTTCCAATCGCTTTGAGGGTTATAAGAAGTTCTAAATAAAAACATAATATCCAATTATTTATGAATACTTTTCTAGCATTCTGATGTAATCCATGGGTCATGATCAGACACAGTTGAGATAGGTGCCCCATTAAGTCTCCCAACATTGATGATATAGAGTCATGCTAAGAACTCCAGTGGAAAGTCATCCCTTATAGATAGTAAATGTCCTAATTTTATATGTTGATCCAAAATTACCAATATTGAATAATTAATTCATGAATTTTTGGGTAATCCAATGAAAAAATCCATGGTGATCTCATCCCATTTCTATGTAGGAATAGGTAGAGGTTTCATGACCCCTTATGGATGTTGTCTTTCAGCCTTCACTTCTTGATAGAGTAAACATCTTGATACAGAATCTATAATTTCCCTCTTCATGTTATCCCATCATAAACGTTCCTACAAATATCTATACAACATAGTGCTACTAGGATGTATGGATATATTGAATTTTTTGGCATCGTCCAATAACTCTTTTTTTATCCCAGGTGCTATTGGAACACAAATCCTATTCTCAAATACCAGAAAACAAACTTCACACATAGACTCAGCCACCAACCCATCATTCAAATCATTAATTTTATTTTCAAGGATATCTTCATCATGATGATAACATTAAATCCATTATAATAAATATGGTTTGGTAGCCAAATGAAAAACTAGTGAATTTTCACCTTCTTTGATAATTCCCATATCCTTCCTAACTATATCCATGTAAAAATGATCCTTATCAATCATCATTTTGTTGATAATTACATGATCCTTTATACTCAACGCATCAATAACCTTGTTTGCCTTTCCCAGGTGGTGGTGCATAATACAATCATAATCATTCAGTAGTTCGAGCCATCATAACTTCCTCATGTTTAGTTCTTTCTGTGAGAAGATATACTTGAAAATATTTTGACCCATATTCATCTCAAAAATTTTCTCCATAGATATAATGTCTCCATATCTTCAGAGCAATGATTACCGCTTCTAACTCAAGATCATGAGTGGGATAATTTTGGTTCATAAAATTTAAAATTCTTTAATTCATAGGTAATAACTCTTTCATTATATATAAGTAAACAACCAAGTCCTTTATTTGATGCTTCATTATAGATCACAAATCCACTATTCCTTGATAATTGGTTTAGGATCAGAGCATTAAATAATCTCTTCTTCATTTCTCTGAAACAATCCTCATATTCATTTTTCCATTAAAAAAACCCCTTTATGAATATTATTAGTCATTGGGTCAGCTAAAAGGGATAATCTCTGAATTAAACACTGATGATAACCTTCTAAACCAATTAAACTATGTAGCTCAGTTATTTTCGATGGAGTAGGACATTCTTTAAGGTCCATTATCCTTATAGAATCAACATATATTATATCTTAAGAGACATTGTGGCCTAGAAGGGAAAAATTTTGAAGCCAAAATTCATATATTCTAATCTTCCCATATAATTAATTTATTCTAAAGATTATTTAGAATAGTGTGCAAGTGATTTTCATGATAATCATATCTTTTGGAGTATTGCAAGATAATTCAATAAATACTACCTAAAATTCATCAATATATTCCTTGAAAACATTATTCATTATATCCATTAAAATAAAGGGTTTATTAGTTAGTCCAAAATGAATTACCATAAACATGTAATGCCCATACCTATTTCAAAATGTTGTTTTTGGAATGTCTTCCTTCCTCAAAAGAAAGATATGATATCCAGATGAAAGTCCAATCTTTGAAAAATATCTTCCACCATGAAGTTGATCAAATAAATCATCAATGTGATGTAGAGGATATTTTTCCATTATTTTTATAGAATTTATCTCCCTATAGTCAATGTATAACCTCATAGATCTATATTTCTTCATAAAAAAGAAAAAGCGGATCCCCATGGAAGAAACACTAGGGGAATAAATCCTTTACCAATAAAACCCTCTAGTTGTTTCATTAGTTCCACTAATTCCACAATTTCCCTTATATAATGGTTATTTTATAAGGGCCATGAACAAGGAATTATGTCAATGAAAAACTTGATTTCCTACATTGGTGGATTTCCAGGTAAATCCTATGGAAAGACGTCATCAATTTTTTGAACATTTGGTATATTTTCTATTTGAACATTATTTTCCTCACCCATGGTTATTTAATTCCCTTCCACACTCATAATATAATTCAGTTGAGATACTAGAGGTTGGTCTCGATGAGAATCATATGGTGATGTTTGTACCCTAAAGATAAAGGATTCCACATCATCATAAAAAATTGTATCCCTCTTTTTCGTGAAATAAACTTTCATATCATGGTTCGAAATCTCATCCATAACAAGGAATATATAAAATTCAATCATGGGTAAGATAATAAATTTAGGTCATAATGAACTTTTATATTACATAATGGGGACTTCCTTACACTACATTATTTTAATGATACATTCCTTAGACGTTTTGAATGACAACTCCATTATTAAATCAAATTGGAAATATCTAATTTTCAAGGATAGTTGTAAATATAAGAATGAAGGTGATGATCCAGAAATAAATAATTCATTTTTTATGATTGGGCAAATGATTAAATTACTTTCCATAGAATCATTAGGAACATGAAGATCAGCAGTTGAGATCGCAGTCTTTCCCCTACTCCCTTGACCTTTTCAGGGGAATGTAACCCTGATGCATAGGCCATTCATGGGAATAATTTCCAATCAACCTGTAATTGATGAATTTATCATGATTATCTTATTTCCTCCACATACAATCTTAATAAAGGTGGAACTTTTCTTCGTACTTGTAACAAAATCGCATTCCCTTCAAGAATTTTCTAGGGTGTTCCATCCCACAATTACTGTAGGATGGATGGTCAAATCATCATTTATTCCCCATTTACTTATTACCATTTATATAGTTTTTAACAACTGTCTACTTATTATGTATCCATTTAATGTTATAAGACATTTAAAATTCCATTTACTTCTTGATAACACTTGAGGCTATATCCTCATATGATGAGAATCTTTAGAAAACAAGTTCCATTTGGTAGATTTCGTTTAAAGCATAAATCAATAAATAAATTTTTCTACTCGTATTACTTATGTAGTCCTCGATATGCTTTTCTAGCATTGTAAAGTTTGATTCATAATTGGAAACATTTTCATCCTCTATCTGCCTCAGATTCAAGAATTGTTTTCCATATATTCTTGTTGTTCTAAAGGAGAGTATTTATATAAGAAGATTCTCTTAATGTCCCTCCATTACATTAATCATATCTATTCCTACTCCTTTTTCTTTTGGATTAATGTCCACCACTACACTGCATATCTCGATTGATGATAAATTTCCATGAAATTTTTTATTTTTTCCTTACATTAAAAAATGAGAAATATTTTCTTTTGGGAACTTATCCACTACTAAGCTACAAATGGGTTTATAGTCCCGTTGAATGATTGTTACTGTTATCAAATAATGTGATGTGACAATGCTTTTCCACATGGTGGATTCGTATGCTCTGTATGAGTAAGGTTATTTTTTGCAACCTAAGTTTGTATTCCTAGTACAGTTCAAAGATTTTATGTACTAGTCGCATAACCAGAGAAAATATCATTATCTTGTGTCGGGGCTCAATACCTACATGGGATACACATGTTCATACAGTTTCCATTTCTTCTACTATGCTCCATTTCTAGATAATGGTATACAATATATTAGGTTATGAATCATAATGTAGACTCCTAATATAGAAAAATACTTTTCATAAATTCAAATTATTTGCATGGATAACACCTTAATACCAAAAATGGTTTCTTTGAGGAAAAAATTTAAATTTAAATACATAATAATGTCTTATAATGAAAATGGGAATTACCCTAAGCATATCCCCTGGGAGTGTCAAACTAGATGCACAGTAAGGCCCATTTTTATGTACCGGGATACCCCGGGTCAAGCATCAAACTCCTTGTCAGAGTTTTCACTCTTAGGTACATCTATGCCAGAACCATGTACATTTGTGTTATCCATAGAGGGATGTATTTTATATAAATATCCACATAATATATTCCTGACCTAAATACTATAATTTCTAATAATTTTTTTCCTTTAAGACAGTATTAGGTATTTTTTCCCTAATCTAGAATTTCCAAATCTAATTTCGATGTTTTCTACTAAACTTCTTCTAATAGAATCTGTATGGACTCATCTTGAGTTTCCCAAAGATTGTGATTTATATAATTACATTTCCATATAAACAAGTAATAAACATCCTGATGGACCATGTAGTTTAGTTGCATTGTAATCCAGATACATACATTATATTAACATTACAACTTTAAAACAAATAAAATATAGAAACCCTTTTTAAAATATCAATAACTCCAAGGTGATATCTTATTGTCATGCATAATATACCTCTTCATGTCTTGGGGAAAATGAAACATAAGAAAATGGTGAGCTCAAATTCTCAGTAAGTGTATGTAAAATAGAAGAATATATCATAAACATAAACATCATACATGGTGATTAACAAAAAAGACATGCCTTAATAAAAATAATCTTGACACATTATGGAAGGAATAAGAGCTGAATAAATAATGCCCTAAAAAACATAATCATGGGTATTCTACTAGTAAAATAACCAAATAAACTATCAATTCTATTATTATAATGATAGAATGCATAATGTAAGACAACATAACCATACCGTCATGGAATTGTGCCAAGATGATAAGTAATTAATTTTTCAATGAATATTTCCTCGGCCGTAGATTTTCTCATGAGACCTACTGATGCACCGAGGGGCTATATCGGGCACCAACCCAGAATTTCTATTTTTAGATCATTCATCATATGAAATAAGATAAACATAATCAACATGTACAAATATTTTGAAACTAATATATTAAATGTAAATAACATTCTACGAACATTAAGCACAAACACTAACCATTCGGTGTAAATTGGTGAAGGGTTTAATGATAGCACAACTATAGTCAAAACATAGGAAATGATATCTTAAAAATTTACCCTTTCAAAAAATATGAATCAACATGTTTGTTTAAATGGTTGAAAATACTATCTTAAAATCACTGAGTCATTCTTGTTATAAAAAAACATTTTATTGCAAAAGAAGTATTCTTTAAGAAAATTGTTTTTATAAAACAAAAACTGAAGTAATATAGTATTTTTATAATAAAATGTGTGATTATTGAAGGATAACAGTTTCTAAAAATATATTATATATTCTTATTGAAAATAGGCTTTAATTTTAAGAATTTCATAGAATCTGGATTGTATTTTGTAATTAATTGTAAATGTTCCTCTTAAAACGTGTAAATCCACATAAAATAAAGAAATATTACATCTAAAAACATATATAGTTCACTAAAAGAGAATTTATGAGTATTATATAAAAATAAATATTAATATCATTATGTGAGTAGATAATAAAAGATACAAGAATGAAAATGGAGGTTCGGGTTAAAAAACCCTTACCCTAAGTCTGAATGTGTTATTCTCTTGAACTGAAGGTCCTGGAATATAAAATTATGCTTACTAATAACTTAATTCAGAACCAATTTTTCATGTATTAAGTTAATAATTATTTTATTAAGTTTATGATGTCTATATTGATTAGTAGTAAGATTGAATTTTGTCGTCCAAGAGTGTTCATTTTCTTGATTTTCATAATCGGTTCACTTGTTTTTATGTAATCGAGTTCATGAGCAATAGATTTGAATCTACAGAATTGAATTTAAATATTATTTATAAACATAAATATATGTTAATTTTAATTTATATCATTTATTTATATGGAATGAGGATGAATCATTAGATGAAATATTAATTACATTCACATAGATTATTTTAGTGGTATTTTGATTTTTAGGAACAAGTTTGGAATTATAATTTAATAATATGTATGTATACTAGTTCATGAATATTAAATAGTTTAAATATATATATAATAGTTTGTTTCAACCATAAATATTTATTCATGACCAGTAATTAATGATAAATCGAAGAATTAAACTTCATCGTCTATAAAGGTTGTAAATTCGAACCACAAAAATGATGATTTCATTGATAAAATAAAATGGAGAGAGTAAGAAAAATGATGATGGTTATTCCATTAATATGATATAGTTAAATTATATAGATGATACTGGTGTTATCATTGTAATTTTTATATAGGAGGTGATGAGAAGTTAACAATAGCGAGGGATTTGGAAGGAAAATGAATGAAATAAAATGTGAATTTACCTCTTCCATCAACCTCATTGACAATTTCTTTAAGGGAAGGGGTTTTGTTATTTTGGAAATAAAAATAGATTATTGGATGTGGGTTGTGACTATAGAAGGGTATTTGGGGAGAAAAATGAGGTGATTTACGGCTTAGAGGAGTGAAGAGAAGGTGGAGTGATGGGAGTTTTTATATTGGAGGAGAGTTGTCAATTTTGAATATTTTACTCATTATTTTATTATTCCCCACATGAAAACCAATTTTTTTATTTAATGTGACCCCTAATAGTAATAATTTCAAGCTAGTTCTAAAATAGTGTCCTTATATAACTAATGATGTCATAAATTGTGTATTTAACTGAAAAGTTTCATATACGGTATTTTACCGTATTTCACTATTCATAAAAATTTCATGAATTTCAGATAAATCCAAAATCAGCACCCCAAACATTTTTTATGTGTAGAATAAAAAAATTAAATCCATTTTTAGAAAATAATTTTATAAATATTTCTAATTTAATTTTAAAATAAAAACATAAGTTTTTCTAAAATGATAACATTGTAAATAGAAGTTTTTTTATAACAACTTCAGAAATTAAACAAGGTCCTATTAAATAATCTTATATTCAAAAGACAATAAAGTAAAAAATTTTGATTATATTTTATGAAAATACATTTTCAATTTTTATTTCTAAATTAATATTAAAATTTTAATTAAAATATTTATGTCATACAAAAAATACCTATACTTATACTATAATCGTTAATTTCATTTTTAAAATGTCTACAATGTATTTATACATTCATGGGTGATGTTTACATTATATTGAACGATTTACTATTCTTTAATATCAATTACCAGAAATTAAAGTATGTAATTTTCATTACGTTACGTTAATATTCACCAAAAATTATGTATGACTTATTAGATTCTAAATATCTTACTGAGTGCAACCGTGTATGTCAATTTTTTAAAATTCAAAACACAGAGGTGGAACAAATATTCTTATTGGCTTGGTTATAAAAAAGTGAGGTTTTATATAGAATAAGTGTTTCATGCCTTCAATATTAAATATATGCGTTAAATCCTAGCGTGTTACAAATTAGGTTTGATGAATTATGATATGTCAAAGTCCACATCTAATACATTATACGGGCATTATGAGTTTAAAATGATTACCATTAGAGTAACTAATTATACCTCTATGTTTATGGATAAGATAATTTGTGTATTGATGGATTATATTTATTATTTTGAGTGTAATTAATTATATATTTCTTCATATTCTATAATTTATTCTGGGACAATTGGAATTATTTTAATATTCCACACGAGTTTTTGAATTATAAGGAATTCTTGGTGAAATTCAAAAAAGTATAAATTTTGATTCTAAGAGGATTCTATTCATGAAATGTTTTCTCTAAGAATGTAATATATGTTGACCCTTTACAATTAAAATATTTTTATGAATTTCCCACACCAAATAATATAGAAAATACTTGTGGTTTCATTAAATTAGCAGATTACAATTGATTATTTGGTTAGAAATATTCATGATTAACTAACCCATTATACATGTTAACACATAAAGGGGAACATTATCATGGAAAAAATAATTTGAATAGTGTTTTGAGGATTTTAGATCATATATTTTAGAGAACCATACTCTAGTATGCTATCGGGAAAATAAGTATTTGTAATATACAATTATTCATTGATGAAAAGATTTTGTTCATCCTATACAAAATTAAAGGGTGGTTCGTTATACATCTTGGAAACTGAATATCCCTGGATGGTACTATGTAACAAATGAAAATGAATTTCAAGTGATAATATTTTTCTTCATGATATATAATAACTTTATATATTGAAATATATGTAATATATTGATTAAAAAAATTTAAATCATTTTCTACTAAAATTAACTGAACTAAGTCAAATATGATCAGAATTATTTCATACAGAATATGATTTTTCAAAAACCTAAGTCCGTAGAAAATGAGAAAAATGTGGATAATTACTTATGTAGGAATAATCATGGATTTATTACTACGATATCAATATACAAGGATCTTATATTTATAGATTAGGTATATATGGAGATGAAAACAAATATGTGAAAACAAAACTAATTTTCCTAATGATTAATAAACCATCCATAGTATATTTTATAAAATAAATCCAATATTTATCTAAGGTGTTGAAAAATGTAATTAATTACATCAATTATGGGGGGATAAAAAATACCGCCTATGACGACGGTACATCAATGTTTGTAAAGAGACTATGTGTTCCATCAATAACAAAGCTATAAAGGGAACTACATGAGGAATGAAATGGCTGAAACATCTAAATAAAACCTAGTCGAAAATATTAGTATTCATATTAAAGAGTAATATAATATTTGGATGGTATAAAAGTTGAAATTGAAGACTATGTGTCTAGATACAAGGTATGTAGACTTGTAAATTCAATGACAATATCGTTAAGGATTCATGAAACCTATATCTTTTGCAATGTGGATGTGGGAAAATGTTACAATGAAAACTGTAAATAATTGTCCAAGGACACTATAATTTAATAATTATATACGGGTAATTATAGATCATTTTTTCATCTTTTTTGGTTTTATAGTAATTATGAAAGAACTACATCTTGATCCTCTATCATGAATCTATATTAATGATGTATTAAGGAATCCTAGTGAACCGTTATTAATTGTATATTATCATGAATCATGGATAAATAAAAACATTGTAATTTCATTTTAGAGGAAATCAACATCGACTATTGTTTAAGTGCTTACAATAATCTCTAAATAATTTATTTAACTTAATATAATATAAAAACATTAGAACACATACTGAGATCATGTTTCAATAACTGATAAGGTGCGAGAAATTAGTATCATCCTCCAGGTAAATTTTCATAAAAATAATATTCCCCATTAATGGATCAACATGTATTCATATAGGTAATTACATGGGAATAGATTTCATACTCCTGTATATTTGGAATGGGTTTAAAAATGGAATCTAGTTGACATAGAACATGGGTATGAAATAATAAGGAATTATTAAATTTATAGAATCATAAAAAAGAAGATCAATGTGTCAAAAATACCTATTTTTATAATTGAATTAAATCTTTAGAAGTTGTGGCAGGGGGGGTGTCATGAATTATTAAGAGTGTCTCGATGGATAACATATGTATGATTTTGTTAAAATTTAATGTTATGCCCAGACTAAATAAGTACATTTGAGAAAATAGTGATGTTTTATTGAATCGTGGGGATTTTCCTTGCACCCAAACTTCCTAGAGTGAAAAATGTCTTCTAGGATTCACTTTTGAGGAATAAATTGTCGGATTAAATACATGGACTCACATTTAAGGGATTAGAGATGGAACCTATTATATCTTATAACAAATATCCTCCCCGTATCATTTAGACTGGTTATAATGATTCGTTAAATTGGGATAATCTACTGGTGAATGTCTTATAGTGAAATAAATTTTTTAGGAGAAACATGGGAGAATGATGAATAATTGAGGATGGAATATCCATGTTTTTTTATTCGATGACTTGAATCTCAATTACATGGGTAAAATTATTTAATGTGGGTAAAACGTAATACATGACACCTTAATCTATTAGGTAATATTCACATCCCCAAAACTAATGCTTAATATATAGTATAAAGAAAATATATTTGTGATTATTATTAAAAGGTATATATTTTAATTATTTAATTTAGATTTGAGAAAATTATTTACCAATTGGGAAAAATTTTATCTTCATTTTATTATGGTTATCCATTATGGTATTTTTGAAATAGTATATTTTTAGGTAATTGGTGAAAGATAATGTATTTTAAAACATTTCAAACATATATTAACAATAACTAGATGTTCATAATATCTCTTAAATGATCGATATTTTTTGAGGAAAATGTATATATTCCAAATATAGTGTAATTAATTTAGGAATCATTAGATTAATAAATTAAAGACATAAGTAATAATTTCCAACTAAAACTATTTTTGGTATATTATTTTTGTTAAATATTATATTTCTTAAATTTAGTTTTATATTTTTTTGTATTACATATAAAATTTATTTGTTTAATAATAAACCATGTCATTTCATGAAAACCAATATTATCGATATTTTTTCTAATATAAATTTTTTTGATTAATGGCACATTTTTTTATAAAAAATTTATTTTTTACACCTAATATTTGATAACTATGAAATTATTATTATTATTATAATTTTTAGATCCTGAATCATATCGAATTGACCACTTAATATAAATTATATTTCTCAAAATAGTTATTAAATCCAGTTTAATTTTTTATCATAAAATTAATTTACCATAGTTTACAGTTTTTTACTATAATAAATTATTTATTTTCAAAGAATTATACATTTTAAAATAGTTTATATTTTTTAATATATAAATTTAAAAATTAAAACTATAATATATAGAAAATATATATATGTTAATATTCCAAAAGTATTTTAATCTTATTTTTATTTTACGTAATATTAAAAATATAAAACAATTAAAATATCATCATTATATAAAAATTGGTTTCCACATGACGTATGATTTAATATAGTGTTAATTTTCTCATATATAAAATATAAATTATGTCTAATGAATAAAAAATTTATATTCGTTACAATGAATTTTTTATGAATATAAATATTATACTTTTTTGAACAAATAATAATTTTGATTAATATTTATTCAAGATAAGTAAGTGATAAAATATGTAATCTTTTGTTCCATGAATATTACTAAATAAATTTGACACATAGAAAATCTAAAATAAATGTATTGATATAGAATTATATATTGACATTTTTGAAAAAATAAATCCCACAGAACTCACTAAAATCATCAAACCCACTTAAACACCTTGTGAATCCATTTTAACACCATTCCTTACTTCAATTTGTATGAAAAAGACCCTATTTTGTACATGTAAAAGGAGATCACGTGAACCTATTATCCCATACATATTCACAATATTGTACATTAACATTACATTTCATTCCCTATCCATTAATAATATAGTCTTAAAGAGTTCATATTGTTTGAATGTGTCCTCCCATATTTTATGAATCTACGTTGTTGGGATTGGGTATTTTATCCTTCTCCATCCATAAAAAAGAAAAAAAATATTATATAATTTTAATCATTTTTTTTCAATTCAATTTCATTATATTATCTCATGGTTTACATTTTTATAGAGATAAAACATGTATCCTCTGACAATATAATTTTTACTCAGTTATTGTAATCTTGACATAATGGTTCTTATTCAATGCCTTATATTTTCTACTATAAAATATTATAATTATATCATTCTTTTTGTCATTATTTTTCATTATAACCCATTTTAGATATTTCAATTTCCATTTCCTATCATTTTTAAATTTCAATTTTACTTCACATTCCAGAATAATTATAAATTTCGGATCTTATTGAGTGTGAGTTTTTTCTAGTAATGTCATCACTATCTACATACATGAAGGTTTATGCAACAATGGAATATATTTAACTTGCAGTAATCATCCTAAAAAAGGATGGGTTAAAATCAACTCAATCATTTTCCTAGTGTACAATGATTAAAAATATGAATAAACACTCGTATTGGCACATTAATGAGATATGATTTGGAAAATTTATATACTCAATATAAACAATAATAATAGATTTTGTAACCAAAAAAATGGTTTCTTAACTGGGAAAAATAGAAATAAATTACTAGCATCTATTGATAAGAAAACTCTTTGATTGTACCCTCCCAAATTATCCTAGTACTGTTTTTTATATAAAGATAAATTATATAAAATTGAGAAAACACCATAGTTTATTTATTGTTTATGTATTGTTTAACCATACAAATTCACTCTCCTGATGGCTTATGTCTACTTTATCCTTCTTACTGATTGGGAATTTATAAATTATTGGTATGTTCTAATCTCAATATAGTTCGATATTAATTATTAAGGATTAATAATTTTTCATTGTATATATATTTATATCATTTATATGGATATTTTATTAGACATGAAAATGTGATGGTTGGGGAAAGCTATTATATAGCCACTCTAAGAATTAGTTGGTAATATGAGACAAATGGATTGAGTATTTTGTGCAAGCATATTCAATGAAATAATGATTGCTAATTTTCATCCATAATATTAAGAAATTTTTTTTGTTTAATTTATTATAAGAATGATGTCATTGTTATGAAATCAATGGGAAGAATAATTTCTTGGATGAGGCATGAATTTTAATGATCATGATGTATGGAACTATACATTCTATAACCTTTAATTCAATTATTTTTTATCCATATGATATTCTTATTTCTTTGAAATCAACCGAACATTTTATTTAACATTCTATAAATTATATGGTAGGATTATTGATTATTCAGAATAACATAATGTGTATTCTAGTTATGAATGATTTAATTTAATTTGTAACCATAATGTATGCTTGAGATAATATATCCTATAGTGTCCATTACTATAATGTACCATGAAGTGACACATGAATAAAATTAGTGATTAAAATAAATTAATAGTAATCCATTAAGAATTTATTAGGATATATTTTTATATTCTAATGTAATTTGTAAATCATGTTTTTATATGGTGTCCCATGACCTCTAAAACGATAATTGCTTTGTGATGTGGTCATTTTATTTTGTTAAAATTTACTAATATAACATATCACTCTAGGATACTAGAGAGGAAAATCACATATAATCATATAGTATTATTGAAATTAATTTATGTCGATGTGGTTTGATTTAAAATTAATTTCCTTAAAATATGATAAAAAATTAATTTTTATGATATAATATATAGTCCCATGTATAAAAAATTTATAATCATAATTTACTTCTTCTAGGGATAATTTTTATAAAATCTTTTTCATGTTAAATCTAAAAAAATCAATAGTGGCATTATTTTTTAGTTCTCGTTTTTTAATTTAATTACATTTTTTAAATGTAAACCTCTTATGCTAAATTCCAAAGTTGAAGACAGTAAAGGAACACTAATTTTTAAATTTATATTCGGTATTCTCCATTTTAAAAATATTATATATCCAATGAATTAAAAAATTTATAACATAAATAGGTCAGTAAGAAGATGGTTCTTAGTGTCCTTTTGATAACATTTATGGGACAAAGATAGGATGGGTAACAAAAAATATAGTTTTATATTCTTTTGAAAATATCAATAGTACCAAATTATAGAACATATTATATATTTATAATGTTTTTTATTAGAAAATAAATGGATATAGGTCTATTTTTTCATAACAAAAAATGCCAAGGGCGGGTGAGTTACCCTTAGAGAAACACTCGTGGATATATAATAGGATCGTGTGATGAATTATATCATGGTATGTTTTTTATTTATATTTCTATATTTGTTTTATAAATTAAGATATATATGATAATAATATTTAAATTTTTCGATGAAGAATATTATATTGACTTTTTAACGGATTAATTCACAAATAATAGTTCAGATAGAGTTCATATTTTATCTTTGGATGTGAAGGATAATGTTTACACTGCATTAATAGAATATCTTAGTAAAAATAATTTCTATTTATAAAATATTTTTTAAGAATATTCATTGATTTTTTATAAGAGTTCAGGTCACTATTACCTAATAATATATTGCAATATTTTTACTAAATGACAAGTGATGGAATTACTCATAAATAAGCTTATTTCTACTTAAATTCTTGATACTTTTCAAAATGTAAAGAAATACAAGTTTATTTATAATCCAGATAGTGGAGTCCGAAATTCATAATCTATATAGAGAGTGAAAAATAATCTTTATCATAATGATGCTATGATTTTTTTAAGGACACAGTAAATGAAAATTTTTTGATGATAAAACTATATATACATGCGAAAATCTTATTTTCATTATATTATATGAAATATAATTTATATAAATATTAAAACCTACCAATATTTACTATTATGAGTGATAGAGACTGAAAATATCAAAATTCTATAATTATTCACTATTCTATTAATAAATGTTTTGGTTTGAATTAGAGAATACAACATATTATCATTTCTTTTGTGTTTTAATATTAATTTTTTTTGATAAAAACCCAAATAAAATATAGACCATGATAAAACATATTGTCTCTTATCTGATGTTTATGGGTGTAATGTATTCCTTTTTAATAAAAAAATCATGTTTAAATTTTTTATTTGAATAATAATGATGAAATTTAGATGAGATAGGAAAAACATAATATAGACTATATAGAAGAAATACTTAACCAATTTTATTGAATAATATATAAATTATAAATTTGATAAAAAATACTAATCTATTTTTAAAACATTCATAAATTTCACCATAAAATATCTATTCTAATTTTTTTCACTACAATCAATTCTTTGGCCCCAGAAAATTAACAAATCCAAATATATGCTAATAGATACTAATCACCCAGAAGTAAGATTAATTGAAATTAATCCACCAGTATATAAATAATTACATTAATCATTTCCTAGAAATAATTTAATCATATGTAGTCATTCTAGTGATAATATCATTGGTCATGTAAATAAACCAATTAGAAATAATTTTTCGTAATGAAATTTGTAAAAACTACAGTGAAACTCAATTTTCATACATTAGTATTACATCACTTTTTAAGATACTTAGTACATTTAACAAATATACACCCAATGAATGTATTAGTTTAGTTCATTTAATATGAAATAAATGTCACAACCCGACCCTACCCAAGCTCGAGCCGCAACTACCCCAAGCCCGCCTCTATATGCCAGGGGCTGGCGACTAGCGCCGAAGGCACAACAACTCGGGGAGGCCTTTCCCTAAGTACATGTACACACACACACACGCAACACACTCAATGAAACATTGTAGAGTATAAGAAAAGACAAGAAGAGTAAATAGAACAACTGCTATATATATACCACAAAGTGCATCGACCTCTATAAGGACAAAGAAAGCAGAAAGTACAATGAAAAGAAAAGGGAAAAAACATGCGCCCAACCAACAAGTGCTACAACCCGGCAACAGGTAAACAAAAAGAAAAAGTTGAAGGGTCTCCCACCTGGAACCCGACCACGACCACCACACGCGGTCCAAGCTCCCAAGATCCTACGCTCCACTGAAGTCACTCTCTACCTGTCCATCGTCTGCAAGGGCACACCAAGTGCGGGAAAATCCCAAGCAAGGGTGAGTATAAAAATACTCAGTAGGATACCCCGAAAGCTCTAGGGGGTATCAAAGGAGGTACTGAAGGGTGAGCATTAGAGCGAACAGAAAAATTAGAGGAGTAAAACAAGGAGTGAAGTAGAGTAACAGTAGAGAGTCCAGCTCAACCCAACAAGAGGAAAGAAGGTAGACTCGTCCAGACACAAGAAGATGGAAATGGTGAGAAGATGAACTTCCTGTCGAGTCTTGTCTACCTATAGTAGGAGAGTAGACTCGTCCAACCAGGAGAAGCTAGACACCGAAAGCACGTGGCATACCCCGCACATCTTCGCCTCACCTGGAAGGAGAGTAACCAAACCCAAGAAGTGGGTTCTAGAACAAGGTATATACAAGTCCATATGCTCAATCAAAAATCCCAAACAAGATCGTAAGGGGATCTTCATCCCATAGCTCAGCCCAATAAAGAGTAGCCAACAATCCCAGAAGTAACACCGTTGATGCCCAGCATCCTGCACGTCTGCCCCAAACCGCAAGACAAGGGCTCAATCACCACACCTCAACGCTGCACTGCAGTCGAGAGGTCTCGAAGTTGACAGGTGACCCCCTTCCCAGCCCCGCTGGAGGGTCCCTGGAAGTCAACGGGTTCCCACTATAGGGAGACCCGGAAGGTCGACGGGTGCCACACTACCCAGTCCTATAATAGGGTAATCCACTGGAGGGCGACCCAGCTAACGTCGGCAACGGGACCACTGCCCAGACCAGTTGAAGGTAACTCGGTATCGGGGACCACTGCCCAGCCCAGCTGGAGGTAAGCTCGACATCGGGGACCATTGCCCAGCCAAGTTGGAGGTAAGCACGACATTGGGGACCACTGCCCAGCCCTGCTGGAGGTAAGCCCGGCATCAGGGACCACTGGACAGCCCAGCTGGAGGTAAGCCCAGAACTGCTATGGCCATCCCTGCTGGATGGTACTGCTCGCTGAACACCGCTGTACTGGCCATCCCTGTTGGATGGTAACCGACTGGCGAGCCCTTCTAGAAACAACCTCAGCCCTGCTGGAACAACCTCAACCCTGCTGGAAACAACCTCAACCATACTGGAACAACCTCAGCCTTGCTGGAACAACCTTAGCCCTGCTGAAAACAACCTCAACCCTTCTTGAACAACCTCAACCCAGCTGGAACAACCTCCTGGGTAGAGGATCGGTGCCTGCCTAAATTGTTCGTCACACCGAAACCACAATCTCTACCAGGGAACACAGAGCAACGGGAGAAACTCCCCAGGCCTCACAAGGTGATCATGCTCCAATCCACTAAGTCACCGTCTAAGTGGACCGAGACATCTCATCCCAGAAAGTGGGGAAAACACTTTTACAAACACATGTAGTCCCAGATGGTGTCGCAGCCCAGTAAGAGGGGCACGGTACTGAAATCCCTCACAGCTAAAGAAGCAGAGGAACCAAACCATCTCAACCAGTAAAACCATTGAGAACCGGACCATGGGGAGACCACTCAACCCTGTTGGTCATAAAAAAGATCAATAGGCTAGGGGAAACTCTGCCATGATGGTAAAAAAAACAAGCACAACGCCAGGGGAAAACACCACCCTGCTGGTCAAACAAATGAGCACAAGGCCAGGGGAAAACTCCACCCTACTTGTCAAACAAACGAGCGCAGAGGGACCCTCTACGTCACGAGAGGTCAAAGTACGTAAAACAGATCACGACACACACGTGGGGCCCACACGATGTGTGGCCCCAAGTCTACCCCAACGGAGCACACAAATATCCTCATGTACAAACAACCACACGTACCTACAAGCGCTCCCGTATACTCTTGGAGTATACCACATTCCATCCCAAAGGCTATCGTGCACATGACACCCAGCATCAACGCAAAGGTGTGATGTAACAAATCCACCTCAAAGGACCAGGCACGACCAACCACATCTTGTGAACCATTTGTATCACTCTTTCAAGAGTGCGCGATCACACGCCAAGGGTCTGCTACAAACAAGGTAGGACGAACTGCCACCGGAGCACCTGTCATGCTCCACATTCAATAAGATCACGCAAGAGGCTCCGCACAACCAAACAGATCCCACCGTTGTAATCCTCGTAGAAAAAAATGTGAGATAGACTACTTACTCGCCTCAAACGGATATCCTACGGAAAAGTCACCAACACCACCTCACACCCAATCGGCGTCCCGTGATCCCAAACCTCGACCCCGAAAATAGTCAGGTGCATCACACCTTTGTGATCCCCTTGGGAAAACACGTCAAAAGCACTACTCACTTGAGTGCAACAGATATCCGGAGAAAAAGGTGCATTTCGGCACACCGCACACGAGCGGTGCCACATGGGATCCGCATCCCGATCCCAAAACTCAACGAATGGATCGCACCGTTACGATCCTCTCGAAAAATTACACAGAATGGGCTATTCACTTGTCCAAAATGGTCACCCGGTGATAAAGCTGGAAATCATAGTCAACTCCCGAAACGGCCCTCGCGGGGCCCACACCATCATGCTGAATTACAGCGGGCAGACTGCGCCAAAGTGATGCCCTCGGAAAATACCCAAGATCGACTGCTCGCACGCCCCGAACAGACGTTCGAGGAAAAATTCATGAAAACGCTGCACGTAGCTCAAAAGACGGGCCATGGGGCCCATGCCTCAACTCCAGATTCAACGCCCAAAACAGCCCTGGAAACCTCCACTTCGGTGTCAGGGTTGCAACTCCACGGACGGGGCTCAAAACGGACGTCGAACGCGTCCGCGCCTCCAAAACAAGATCCGCCGAAGAAACGACTAACTCCTCGACGTACGTGTCGCACCACTGAGACCCCTCATTTCGGGAATTAAAATTCCCCGAAACCATATCAAAACGTCATCCTCGTCGATACGGTTTCACCGCCATAGACGACAATCAAAACGGACACCCGTAGCGGAAAATACGGGTGTCCGAACACCGAGGGGGAAAGGCCCCTAGAGCTTGACCAGCCTGGGCCGGCCAGCGGCTTAGCCGTGCGGGCTGGCTGCGGACTCATGGTCCGCGCATATACTGGCCACGAGGGACGGTTACGGAAGCTGCGGGAAGACCCGCGCGGCACGGGTCTTTGTCGCCTCATGGGAGCTGCGACCGCTTCCTCGCCGGGCGCTCCTCCTGAGCCCTGATCTCGCCTGGCCACTCCACTAGACACCCCCTCCGACGCCCGTGCACCCCACTGCCGCACCCAGCGCCTCCACCGGACACCTTCGGACACCCCCGACGCCAAGCTCCCCGCTGCCGCGTCGTCCGCCCTTGCCGCGCCGCCGCTCGAACCCACCGAAAACTGAAAAACCGCTGACTTCGGTGGATGATTGCGGACGCCACGGGGCTCAGAATTCTATTCTGAGGGATTATATGGAAAGTAAAACAACTATACTACGCATTAATGGGCTTTCATCTAAGTTTTGACATGGAATCGACAGTGAAAATTGAGCTCAAATAGGTACGGGAATAGAAAGTGCAAACGACAAATCCTACCTCTAGGCGTTGCACGAAGCTTCACGGGCGATCTCCCGGAGCCGCGCCATGCCGGAGAGGAGGAGGTGATGGGGGGAGCTTCCTCCTTCGCTGTGGGGGGCTGCTGGCACCAGGGGAGAATAGGGGAGGAAGGGGATGAGTTAAGCGTTTAAATAGAAAACGCTTTACCATCCGCCTGTCGGTCCGAACCCGAACCATCAGCAGGGTCGAGGTTAAGCCTCCCCTAGGGGAAACACCACCTCCTGAGCAGAATGGAGGTCTCAGAATTTTAATCTGAGACCCCATTCAATGATATAAAATTTAACGTCCGAAGCCGCTAAATTACGAAAACGCCCCTACAGCCATTTTTCACAAACGGGTCGCGCTCGAGAAACTAATACACCTCCTAGGGTAAACGACACGCTCTGAACACAAAGGTGCCCTCAGTTTCCCAATCCGATCCACTGTTTAAGAGATACATACTTTTAAAAATTAAACGAAGTAAATAAATTTATCTAATCCGTTTAACGTTCCAGAAGTGTGCGAGGGGTCCAAACATCCCGCACCGACAAGTTTTATGTCTTTTCTAGGGTATAAACCCTATTAAGGATCCATCCATACACTCGGATCTCTGATATGAAGCTCCGTTTAGGAGTTATCACATTTATTTAGCGATTTCAGTGTGAATGCACTGAAAATTTAATTCTGGCCACTCCGGGGCTCGGAATCGCACGTCGTTTGAGGGTGTTTCTCTGGAATATCATCGAGAATATTCCAAAGTCTTTCACAGCAAAACTTGGGTTCTTACATCATTACCTCCTTCAAGATTTTCATCCTAGAAAAGCAAAACTATGGAGCAACACAGGGTACTAAGCCCACACCTGGTTTTCTCATACCCAGAAGAACCCACGCAGAGCTCTGCGTCACCGCACACAAACCAAAGGATTGTTCTGTTCACGCGAGGTCGGACCATACCGATGTCGTGCATCCAATAAAAACTTTGGGGATAGGGAAAGGTGGTAGAGTACCTCGCCATCCATTTGCACGGTCTCAAATGGCCCGAAGGGACTCAGGGGTAGCTCACCTACTCGGTCAAACCTCTATGTCGCACGCCGCGACTGGAATCACCGACCGAACCTGAAACAAGGCCCAATGATTCCCTCCTTATGAATATTCATATGGTGGAACACCCCATGATATCTGGTCATGCAAGGTTCCACAGTCGATGCTCTCTTACATGATCAAATGTAGAAGGAGTCAACACCATCGAACAAAGAGAAAAGGTCTTATACCTTTTACCTTACCAACACAGGGATACACCCGATGCCCTGCATCCCCTGGTAACATATCAAACAAAGAGCAGGGAGGAAATCATTTCACACATAGAGTCTAACAATTCTTCTGCAAAAAGTAGATGAGTCACAGGGGGTACCTCTCACAATCCCATGCTCTGCAAGATCGTAGACATCCAAAGCTCGCGGCTGTCCTCGGTCCCAACTGTCAGCTCCGAGAGCCTAACGTGGACCACCTAGTGCTGATGGGAAGACCTCGTAACGTCGTCCCCCACTACCAGCTTCTCCTACTCCTCTACTAGCACCACCTCTCTGGGTACTACTCTGATCACGGCGCACCCTCTGCCAGGGTGGTGCACTTGCTGCCTGCCCGAAGCTCTCAGCAACTCGGGTCGGGCAGTCTCATGCCAAGTGACCTCGCCCATCACAAGCATAACACCGAATCTATATGGGCTTCACTTGTGCCCTCCGGAGCCACTGTGCTGTACGACCACGCCCCTGAGTCCAGTTGTCAGAAATCCACCTGCGTCGAGGTTCTGCTTGCCGACGCCGACTAGATGCGGCAGACATCTCGGCTCCAACGTGCCTGCTGCCACCACCAACACTAGAACGCGACAGGAATCCCTATGTCACTAGCTCCTGCTCTAGCACCCCGACATATGTAGAAATTACCAAGGGTACTATGATAGCACAAATCTCTCAGCGGAGACCCTGCTCAATCTTCCGCTCTCGGATGTTTTCGTCATTGACAAAGTCCGGGTAAAAGAATGCACGGTCTGCAAAACTAGCCACGTACTCGGCCACTGTCATCCCTCCCTGCTGAAACTGCAGGAGCTCCTGAATCCGAACAGAGTGCAAGAAGGAGGCGAAAAACTCTTCACGAAACAACAACTGAAAGTAGTCCCACCAAAGTGATGACTCATCATGAAACTGAGTCACCAGACTCCACAAACGCTGAGCTGCTCCATGAAAAAGGGTGGCTGCCAAAGCCACTCTCTGATCCGTCGGCGTCTGCACAAGACTAAAAAGGTGAACCACTGCCTTGAGCCAAACCACTGCTGCCTGAGGGTCTGGCTCACCACTGAACCACATCGGTCTCTACCGCTGGAACTCATGGAGTGCGCTCAACCTGTGCTCAAGGTCAGCCGACTCTGGTGAAACTACCTACTGCTCAACAGGTGGGGGTGCTACTATCGGCCCACCCGGAGAAAGGGGCTCGCATGATGGGTCCTGGATTGTGGCCTCGTAGCTCACAGGGTCATCGTCACGAACCAAAGCTGGTATCCTGGCTGGCTGTCCTCGTAGAGACATCTTAAAATTATCAAGGAGTTCTGCGGTCAGATGAGCATATATGTATATACCAATATAAATGATGGGAAGCCGACTCAAGAAGGACAGTCAAAGACTCAATCCTATGTGATGCACCAACAAATTTTCCCTGCAACAAGTGTCTCAGCATCCCGAGTCGATAAGCGGGTTATCAAGGTCCTGGTGAATGGATACATCGGCCGCCACACCATCACTGGACTCCCTGGCCTGAGAGCCGCTCTCGAGACTGTTGACGCTCCTTTCGTCACAGAATCTAAAGATCGAAAAAGGGAATATCTGAGCTCAATGTGATTCATCCTTTCAAGAAAAAATCAAAAATCGGCAAAGGCAGGAAGAAAGGATCAACAGAAACTGCACCGCGCAAGTTATCTCACTGTCGCGCAAGTACACTTGAGCGGCACCCTTGGTCGCGCAAGTCACTTGGGCGACCCAAGTGGTAACCGCCCAGTAACCGCCCGAGGTCTTCTCCTGCCTGTAAATAGACCCTGTGGGTGCCCCATTCGAGAGGATCTTTTTCCAGAAACTCGTATTGAAGCTCCCGACGCCCAAGTCTCTTCTCAAAGCTTCCGGAACACTTCTAAGGTAATTTCTTACCTAGAACGGAAGATCTAAAGAGAAGAAGGAAGGCCTAAGTGTTGAAACTTATCAACACTTTTGCACCGACTTATTTCCTTCAATATAACTTATGCGTCCCTTTTCTGGAAGAACCTCATGAAAATTATAAATGGTTTAAAAAAGAGTCTCTCAAGTATTTCAATGCTGGTTGAAAATCGCGCAAGTACACCATGTGCCGCGTAGGTATACCTGCGTGACCAATACTTGCACGCCCACGTAAGACTTGCGCGCACCTACCTTTTTCGGTGCCCATCTTGCCCATTTCACCCCTCTTAAGCCATTTCACCTTTCCTTTTCAAGATTCAGTCTTCAAGACACTCTTCAAAGCCATTTATGGCATGATTTCTTGATTTGACTTCCTTATCTGAATGGAATTCTGTGGAATATCTCTCAAAACCTAGTGATTTAAATATCCTTATGTCACTAAATATGGAGAGTTCATTCATTAAACCTCGTCCTTTAAAGATGAGAGAATCCTTAACTTGGGTCTCCTTTTTTAGGAATAATCCCAAGTTATAAGTCCTTTAAATATGGGCATCTTCCTTAAGAGTAAGCCCCAAATTCTTAAAGTTCCCAAACTTTGGGAATCCTCCTCAGGAGTAAGCCCCAAAACATAATTCCTTAACTTGGGCATCCTCCTTAGGAGTAAGCCCCAATCACACTCCTTTAATATGGGAATCCTTCTTAGGAGTAATCCCCAACCTCAAATATGGGCATCCTCCTCAGGAGTAAGCCCCAAACCATAATTTCTTACCTGGGTCTCCTTTTCAGGAATAAAACTCAGTCATAATCTTGGGCTTCCTTTTCAGGAGTAAGCCCCAAGCCCCCTAACCTGGGCCTCCTTTTTAGGAGTAAGTCCCAGTCATAATCTTGGGTTTCCTTTTCAGGAGTAAACCCCAAGCCCCCTTAAATTTCTCTTAACCAGTCCTAATTTACCCTTGATTTGGTTTTCCATTTCAAGAGTAAAACCCAATCATAAGTCCCCTCCTAACTTGGGCATCCTCCTTAGGAGTAAGCCCCAAGATTAGAGTATTCAAATCTCCATGAAGCACATATAACTTTATGGACCCTGTTCATGGATTTTCTCCCTAAAAGTGAATCCTAAACCTTCATCTATCTGGGCAGTCATACATACATAAGCCCCAAACAAATTCTTATGATTGCATCTTTCAAGGCACAATTGTCTAATTTTTACCAATACCTCTTGTTTCTCACACCGAGCATGACTCACGTGAACTTAGAGTGTAAAAGTAATTATGACATTCTTCTTTGAGCCATCAATCATAAAAATCATACTCCATTACTCGAACTACGTGGGTTCTGATTCCTTTTCCAAAACAAAGGATACGTAGGTAGCCTATTTTTGGGTTCGATCCCAACATTGAAATAATCCATGTCCTTCTGAATGACGATAAACTTCAAGTGCCCCACTGAGTGGCTTTAAAACTGTTGGAACCACTTTGTGGATAGGTTTGTATTTTTTGTCAATAGTTGTCAATGGAATATCAAAATGAAGGAGATCATGAAGTACTCCGATGAAGTAGAGGAGTGGTGATTCAGACGATTGTTGTACTGATCGGAAGTTCAAAGAACATGTGTCAAAGGTGATACATTGTTTACAACAATGCAGAATGTGAGGTATAATCCATCCAAGGATGATTAAAGAAGAATGAGGTTTTTGGATGAAGTCCATGCAATTACTCATGATTGCATGAGAACCATGCAAGAGACTTCCTGACGAATTGAATCGGTTTGCATGAAGTACATCATACCAGTTGATGAAGAAGACAATGTGCAATGATTGGACTTCTGAGATAGTCATGAACATCACATTGCCATAGAAGATGATGATGCTAAAGCTGTTCCTTCAAAGACTACATATCACAATAGTGGAGGTTTTGATAAAAGCAGAAGAGTTGCTGAAGTATACAGATCACCAAGATGAAGCGTTGTTGAGGTGATCGTCCTTGACGACAAAGAAAACAAACGACATACAAATTTGTTGGAAAAAGAGTTTCTATGGAGGCAGGTCGAGTTCGAGGACTATGGATAATGATCCATGTTTTTATTCAAGGAACGTCGACAAAGGAATGAATGATCTGGAGGCAGACTAAAAGAGCAGATACAAGGTGGCGCCGTTTTCCAGTGTTTGCCAAATTTTGGGGGTCCAAAATCTGGAAGTTGCTGAGCATCGCGAAAAGTGGATTTCTAGTAAGATCATCATTTAATATGGCAAAGGCATGAGTTTCGCGAAGATAGGATGAATGGTTTGGAAATCGCGAAGACCAGAAGAATGGATGTGGTGGTGCTTCGCGATTACGTCAAGCTTCGCGAACGGCAGAGGCTGAAGTGCATCGCGGCGGTGAAGGGCATTGAAAGGGAGCTTCGCGGCGAAGGCATGAAGGAATGTTGGGCTTCGTGAGGGAGCTTCGCGGCGAACCGCGAAGGTAAGTTGATGGTGATTCTTCGCGACTACGTCAAGCTCCGCGAACGGAAAATTGCCGTGGAGCTTCGCGATTTGGACAGAATTCCGGCGGAAACTTTGGAGCTTCGCGATAAGTGCTGACGTGGCGTTGACTTCGCGCGGAAAGTTCGAGGGTCGATGGAATCACCTATAAATAGAGGCCGACCCCCTCAAGTGAAGTAGAGAGAGATCTCAACGAAAAACCATTTCTCTCGGTTCGCAAAGGTCACTCGCGAAGGTAGTTTTGCTTCGCGAAAGTTGAGCTTCACGGCGGCTATCCGAGCTCCGCGAAAAAGGTTGCGCCCCGCGTTGGCTCAGTGAGCTTCGCGAAGTGGCAGGAGCTTCGCGATAGCCAAGAATTATGAAGGCTTGAGCATCACGAGAGTGCTTCGCGATTGAGCTTCGCGAAAAGGCAGGGGCTCTGCTCAGAATTTCTTGAGCTTTCCAAAATTGGGAGCCGTGCGAAGTAGGGTTCTTTGTGAAGACCCTTCCCTAAGGTTGTTCGCTCAGTGGATAGGGGAAAAAGGAGTATTCATCAGTGTATGAAATCTGGACTTTGACAGAGCATCAATTATTGAGCAATCACACAAGTGATTGTGATTCAGGAAAACAAGAACAGGGGATCTAGTGCATTCAGTCATTGCTCTAAAGGAGGATTGAACAAAAAAGTGCATCAACTCTGAACTCTGATGCAAGCAAAGTCTCATGCTGAACAGGAGACACCGAACTTCATGTCTATCCATTTAAGAGACCATCACGTCTATAAACTGAGTGGGACTTCACCAACGGCAGTAAGCCAGGGGGAGTCAACGGGAGTGACCCGAGGGACGCAGTGAGCTATCCCTGAACAATTGTAAAGGCAGTGAGCCTGGGACAGAGTGTCTGTACCCGAACATTTGTATCCGCAGCTAGTAAAGCATAGTGGATTTAGGTACGACCGGCAACCTGTCGGCATATACTCCTTGGACGTAGCCCTTAGTGGTGAACCAAGTAAAAATAGCTGTGTCATCTTTCTCTGCATGTGAATGTTTAATTGCTGATCATATCCATCATACCGGTTTAAGTAGTTCCTACCAACGTGGGAACAAGATCCACAACTTTAAGAAGAAAAAGTTTCCACCCTGATTCACCCCTCCCCTCTCAGGGTGTCCCGGGGTCCTACAAGTGGTATCCGAGCGAAAGGTTAGCGTATGTCGAATATTGTCCAGTAATTCTATTGAGAAGAGGATTTGAGTTTCTTTCCTAAAGTCAACAATGAAGAGCAGTCTTGATGAAGTTTCTGAGCAGACGTCTACATCTAGCAAGACCATGACAAATAGGAAAAAGAAAGAGAAGAAGCAGCTAAAGAAGTCCCTTACATCCAAAGAAGATACAGTGTCTTGTTCTCCATGCCATTCCAATAATGAAGAAACATTAGGCCTAGAAAGTATCAAGCAGGTGGCTCAGAACTCATCCAAAGGAAAGGATGATACCCCTAATTCAAGATTTCAGGAAAAACTTAGAACATATCTGCATGATATTCCAGAAGAAAGGGTTGCTATTATTTGTAGCCTATTCCAATCTATGCAGGTTGAGATAAATCGATTAGAAAGGGAAGCTGACAATATGGAAAAAGGGTTGGAAATAAAAGTTATGGAAAGTATGAAGCTCATCAAATGGGTGAAAGTATTTGAATAAGAAGAGGAAGTCAATAAGACTTTAAAAGAAAGGATCCATGCACTTGAAGCTGAGCTGAAGAAGAGCAATGAAGTCAAGAATTTTTGTTTGGAATAACCTTCCATTAAATTCAGGGAACTTGACTCTTTGTTACAAAACAAAGTTAAGATTCATGAAGATGAGGTTGAAAGGTTGAAGAAGATGTGTGAAGAGAAGATGATCACGATTGAAGATCAGAAGATCATCCTCAATATTGTGGGTCAAAAATTGGAAGCTCAGTTGACCAAGATTGAGAACACACATATTGAGACTTCACAAAAGAATGAAATGAGTGATGCTTGCACTCAATGTTCGTTGGAGGAGTCTAAAGCTGAAATGCCTCCAACATGTGATAAGAAGATTATGACAACTCTTGATTATCCACATCAAGAATCAGTTTCTATTGGTACTCAATGCTCACTGGAAGATTCTATTGTCAAAAGACCTCCAACATGTGATAAGAAGATCATGACTTCACTCTTTGATCTATCACAAGCAACTGAGAAAGTGAAGTTACCATCCAATCCATCTTGTACTCATATTTCTAAATACACTCCTACAATCTGTGCAGGTGGGAAGAAAAGATCTAAACAAGTATGGATGAGGAAATGTGAGAAGAAGAAACCTACCACCATGGCTAGGGTGGATGGGAAGAAAAACGAGGAAGTGGGTTCCTCAAATAGAGCACAAAAGATTAAGAAGATAGCCCAACAACTTAATACAGAAGACACAAAGAAGAAAAGATTTGTGGGTCAATGTTGGTGATGCAACAGATTTGGGCACTGTGCAGTGGATTGTTTCTATAATCCCTTTCATGGAAAAGCACAGGGAAAGCCTATATCCAAGGGGAGGAAGCCAGAGAAGAAGAAGCTACATCCACAGGTCCAGAAGCATCTGTTTACAGCAAACCGATTTGGAATGCTTGATAACATCTGTGATGTATGCAACGACAGTGGTCACAAGAATGGTACATGCCTAGGTCAACAGATATCCAGAGCTGATAAGAACAGAAGACCACAAAATCCATCTAAGAATGAAGAAAGTACCTTGGGATGAAATCAGAAGAATATGGAGAACACACCTCTCCCCAAGAAGATTTCAAGTAGGCAATCTGAGAAGACCCAGGATTTTAGATCCATGAAATTGAACGGTCATTCATCCAAAAGAAACACTAAGTGGGATGAATCTCAGATGAACCCATGTGGAAGAACTAAACCAGCTATAAAAGTTCCACATGACATATTGGTCATCTGGCCAGAAGATTTGAAAAGAATAAGGAAATTTGAAGATGAGAAGGCCAAGGCTGGTGAAAAAGGAAAAGGAAAACTTTCACATGATGCAGACACAGTGTAGGAGAGATTGCAAACAAAGAGAAACACAAGTGTCAAAGAAGTTCTGTGTGAGAGATGCAAGAAGTCTGGCCACATTGCAAAAGGTTGTCTAACCTTAATACCAGAGCAAGAGGCAGTCCTTAAGAGGAGTAAGAATGTATCATTCATGATGGCTGCTAAGCAGAACAATTCTCCACACAAAGAAGAAGAGAATGCGAATAGAGCCATGCCACACCAACAGATGTCGGAACATATGTTTAAGGGTGTAGACATGAAAACTGGAGTGAACAAAGGAACATGGTTGAGAAAAGAACCTCAACCATGCAGGTCTTGATGATGAAGCAAGGAGGAACCACATTATTCCCGTTATCATTTGTGTATTGTATTTGTGATAATAATGCAGGGAATTGAAGGTGAAGCATACTCTCAGGGGAAGAACCTGAGAAGTAGTGAATGTTGTCAACTCTTGATAGCGAAGCTGAAGAAGTTTCCATCCTTATTAGATTCTTCAATTAATATTCAAGGATTATGATGATGAAGTATCACTCTTGATGAAGATGATGAGGAGTGTTTCCCTTGAGGGGGAGAAAAATGAAGAAGCCTCCATAATCACTGTTTCAATCAATATCAACTCCAGGTGGACTCAAAAGCAGTTATTCTGTAAATTTCTTGAAGAACACACCAATGGAGAAGGTATGTAATTTCTCAATCACTATCCCTTGGTTACTCATATCAAAGATTATTTTACAAAGGGGGAGTAACTGTATTGATCAGTGACATAAAGAGTATGGAAGTACCCCAAGGTCACTTATCCTGTCGATTGCACTTGAATGTTTTTGATCTATTTGCTGAAGTGAGTGCAGGAGTTTCAGGTTGATTATTATCTATCATAGTTGATCTTCCTCTACCTGAAATAAAAGTGGTAAACCCTTGAAGACAAGATACATTAGTTCTCATCTCATGTTGGTATCATGATCTGTGAATAATGGACAGCATTGTTTACTTAATCAAATCCTCTTGTTTTCAACATCGAGAATTGCTCAAGTAGACTTAGAGTGAAATGATTAAAGAAACTTTGCTTAAGTGAGGATTGATACCCTCCCTACCATGCGCGTTGTATTTCTTGTCAAAAAGGGGGAGAGAAAGTGAAATGTAGAAGATTCTCATTTTGACATTGACGGAATCATTTCAGAAGATGTTTAAGGTATTGACAACAAAATACAAAGGGGGAGATTGTTGGAACCACTTTGTGGATAGGTTTGTATTTGTTGTCAATAGTTGTCAATGGAATATCAAAATGAAGGAGATCATGATGTTCTCCGATGAAGTAGAGGAGTGGTGATTCAGACGATTGTTGTACTGATCGGAAGTTCAATGAACATGTGTCAAAGGTGATACATTGTTTACAACAATGCATAATGTGAGGTATAATCCATCCAAGGATGATTAAAGAAGAATGAGGTTTTTGGATGAAGTCCAGGAAATTACTCATGATTGCATGAGAACCATGCAAGAGACTTCCTGACGAATTGAATCGGTTTGCATGAAGTACATCATACCGGTTGATGAAGAAGACAATGTGCAATGATTGGACTTCTGAGATAGTCATGAACATCACATTGTCATAGAAGATGATGATGCTAAAGCTGTTCCTTCAAAGACTACATATCACAATAGTGGAGGTTGTGATAAAAGCAGAAGAGTTGCTGAAGTATACAGATCACCAAGATGAAGCGCTGTTGAGGTGATCGTCCTTGTCGACAAAGCAAACAAACGACATACATATTTGTTGGAAAAAGAGTTTCTATGGAGGCAGGTTGAGTTCTAGGACTGTGGATAATGATCCATGTTTTTATTCAAGGAACGTCGACAAAGGAATGGATGATCTGGAGGCGGACTAAAAGTGCAGATACAAGGTGGCGCCGTTTTCCAGTGTTTGCCAAATTTTGGGGGTCCAAAATCTGGAAGTTGCTGAGCATCGCGAAAAGTGGATTTCCAGGAAGATCATCATTTAATATGGAATAGGCATGAGTTTCGCGAAGATAGGATGAATGGTTTGGAAATCGCGAAGACCAGAAGAATGGATGCGGTGGTGCTTCGCGATTACGTCAAGCTTCGCGAATGGCAGAGGCTGAAGTGCATCGCGGCGGTGAAGGGCATTGCAAGGGAGCTTCGCGGCAAAGGCATGAAGGAAAGTTGGGCTTCACGAGGGAGCATCGCGGCGAACCCCGAAGGTAAGTTGACGGTGATTCTTCGTGACTACGTCAAGCTCCGCGAACGGAAAATTGCCGTGGAGCTTCGCGATTTGGACAGAATTCCGGCGGAAACTTTGGAGCTTCGCGATAAGTGATGACGTGGCGTTGACTTCGCGCGGAAAGTTCGAGGGTCGATGGAATCGCCTATAAATAGAGGCAGACCCCCTCAAGTGATGTAGAGAGAGCTCTCAATGAAAAACCATTTCTCTCGGTTCGCAAAGGTCACTCGCGAAGGTAGTTTTGCTTCGCGAAAGTTGAGCTTCGCGGCGGCTATCCGAGCTCCGCGAAAAAGGTTGCGCCCCGCGTTGGCTCAGTGAGCTTCGCGAAGTGGTAGGAGCTTCGCGATAGCCAAGAATTATGAAGGCTTGAGCATCGCGAGAGTGCTTCGCGATTGAGCTTCGCGAAAAGGCAGGGGCTCTGCTCAAAATTGCTTGAGCTTTCCAAAAATGGGAGCCGTGCGAAGTAGGGTACTTTGTGAAGAACCTGCCCTAAGGTTGTTCGCTCAGTGGATAGGGGGAAAAGGAGTATTCATCAGTGGATGAAATCTGGACTTTGACAGAGCATCAATTATTGAGCAATCACACAAGTGATTGTGATTCAGGCAAACAAGAACATGGGATCTAGTGCATTCAGTCATTGCTCTAAAGGAGGATTGAAGAGAAAAGTGCATCAACTCTGAACTCTGATGCAAGAAAAGTCTCATGCTGGACAGGAGACACCAAACTTCATGTCTATCTATTGAAGAGACCATCACGTCTATAAACTGAGTGGGACTTCACCAACGGCAGTAAGCCAGGGGGAGTCAACGGGAGTGACCCGAGGGACGCAGTGAGCTATCCCTGAACAATTGTAAAGGCAGTGAGCCTGGGACAGAGTGTCTGTACTCGAACATTTGTATCCGCAGCTAGTAAAGCATAGTGGATTTAGGTACGACCGGCAACCTGTCGGCTTATACTCCTTGGATGTAGCCCTTAGTGGTGAACCAAGTAAAAATAGCTGTGTCATCTTTCTCTGCATGTGAATGTTTAATTGCTGATCATATCCATCATACCGGTTTAAGTAGTTCCTACCAACATGGGAACAAGATCCACAACTTTAAGAAGAAAAAGTTGCCACCCTGATTCACCCCTTCCCTCTCAGGGTGTCCCGGGGTCCTAAAAAAACCAGCCTGGTCATCATAATGACCAAGAGACTTGTATATAAATGTTTTGAAGGATACTATTGACCAAGAATCTCTAAACAGATATAGATGATTCTTTATTGATGAAGAACCTCGAATACATATAAAAGATTCTCTAGATTTCTTGCATATTTAATCATTGATTGTTAAAACTAAAGGAAAGCACATTTTATACTTGGTAATGTAATTAGGATTCATGAACATAACTTAAATCTATAAAGAGAGTCACGGAGTAGACAATAATTCCCCTCAAAATGGTGTGATGAGTCCGACCTCCCATCCTCTCGACCAATGCAAATTCCTAATCCTCATTAGTCCATAAGCTAATGAGCGCCTGCCTTTGGAAAGTAGGTCCAAACGGATGTGGAATCATTGGATGTTTCCGGTTCTATGAACAAACCCGCTAGAAACCGATCGAAATGTTTGAATCTCCCATCCAGGAGGTCATCCCCGAAATCCATGTGGAAACAAAAACGGTGAACCCGACGTGAATCCTTAACCATGTTAAAGTGATTTTATTCTTATTTGTTAGGCCCCTTGGGCCAACAAATCAATCATTCACATGTGCTCATCCAAAAGATGCAGTGGCCGGATTCATCTTGATTTTGTCTATTATATGGAATATGCACTCTTTTCTCAAGATCTTATGCAAAATGGCTTTCCTTAAATTCACCCCTGTGAATACTGCTGCTGTGAACACCTCTACTGTAAGGTCTGCTGCTGTGAAAACCAATGCTGCTACTCCTACTGGAACGTCGTCCGCTCTGAGGATGACATCACCAACTCAGCATATTCAACGCTGGGTTTCTAATCCACTGGTTAAGGAGTACCGTCGCAACGGTACTATCCCAACTCTGAAGGCCGTTCATCAAGCCCTCCAAGTTAACAACTCTACCTGGTCATCCGGACAACGGCGGCCAGCGATCAAGAAGCAGGCGGTGCTGACTACCGTCCCCAACCGTTTCGGATCTTTATCCCCGAAACGCAATTTCCATTCATTCCCTTACTCTGAGGAAGTGAATGAGAAGGTCCCACAGTGCCTTAATTCAAAAAGACAGGAGTCCTTCTCGAGGACTCCCATCAACAATTGCCACCAGACTCGTGCGGTAGTGCGCCCTCAACATGATGAGGGTACCGACTCCAGGCATTCAGCTCAGGTTCCTCAAACCCGAGCAGGCAAGATGAACCGCCAGAGACGGAATCCGGTTAACAATGGGCATGTTTTCATCCCTGCCATCTCCGGAGAAGTCCACCAACCTAACTTGGTGGCAAATAACGAACAATCACACACACCTGTCCGTTTTAATTCCGCTGTCCAGCAGACTCATCTGGCAGCATCAAGCCAATCCCGCTAGGCAATTCCGGCGGAGTACCATAGGCAGGAACATGCACCTGCTTATACATCACCAGTTAGTCAGCAGGCTCGTCTGACAACATATGATAGATCTCGTCAACCGTGTTTGGAGAAGTGTAATCAGCAGGTACATACACCTGCTAATGCTAATCAAGCCTACCAACAGTCTCGCTTGGTAGCGCACGGATAAGTCAGTCAGAAAGCCCCGACGATAAACAGGAGGCAGACTCAACTCTCTGCCTCCACACTTGAGTACTGTCAGGATTCACTGACAGGAAAAGGAGGACAGAAGCAGGCACATACACCTACTCCAAGCCCGGAATGGACGTATATCCTCGTTCCGGCGGCTGAAGTCACCAAACATATTTTGTCAATGGTGAAAGAGCATAATAAAATTCCTGCTCATATTCTGGATGCTTGCCAGGATATCATAACTGCTTCAGCATCATCTCAGGGACAGACACATAAATCTATCCCTAGCAGTGGAGTGACACATCAACGATTCACTCCGGAACAGACACACACATCTGTTCCAGTCTAAGAGGGTTATGGGGCATAATCCCCCATATCATACGGACAACCAAGTCCGGCACATACACCTGATTTGAGTAGAGATCGTCAGCCTAACCTGACCATCTTTCCTGATCAGGCACATACACCTGCTCAGAGTAACCACTTTCGTCAACAAGTTGTTTCTAAAGTGAGTAAGAAGGCATCTAAGAAAAAGATCCACCCAGCACAGTCAGGAGATCAAAGGCCAATCTGCAACAAGGCCTTGCTCGATGATGGAGTTCTTGAAGCCCTCAGACATTTATCTGTCGGAATTAAAGATTCTACTCCCTCAGTTCCCAATAACGGGAACATTAATTTTGAAGGTCGTCAACAGACACTTCCTCATGAAGGCTTTCTTCATGAATGTTCGGTAAATCATGAAGTTTCTTCTTCAGATGAGAGCCACAGGAACCCTCTGTGTGGTCAGAAGACCAAGGAGCAAGAGATTTCATCTTTTGTTGTAACCCATCATGACGGTCCTCCTCATGGTGATGAACTTCGCTGCGAAAGACCTCTCCGCAGTAGTGATTCACGTTGTCTCGAAAATTCTTCAGAAGGTAATGTAGTGACGAGAAAGCCCTCTTATCTCGAGGCACTTGCAAACGTGAAGCCAGTCATGTTTGAAGCTTTACTATCGGCAGGTGAAACTCTTTCTCCATCAGAGGATAGCCTGGGGTTCATGTTATTCTCCGAACCATCCCCAGGTCATTCATCTTCCAGCATGAATAGCGGACTCTCTACCAACCTTGTCGAACCTAATGAAGCAACAAGGAAGCACCAGCTCTGGTCCAAACAGGTAGAAGAATATTCATTTAATGATAAAGAGGAAATGCTGAACATGAGAAAAAAACTGGAAAAAGGTGAAGTACCAGCCATGTTTTGGCCTTTGGCTGACTCCCAGTACGACATTCCAAAGATTTTGATGGATGATGGAATCCATGATATTCGTCTCAACATATGGAAGACTCTTTGTCAATTGAAGAAGAAATTATTATCTTACGGTGATTATGAAAATAATATTAAGATAATTGAAGGGTTACAACGCCAGATTGATTTGGCATCTCTATCAGTCTCTCGGTATCCGAAGGCTGAAAAGAAACAGAGAACCCTTCAACGTTCATGCCTTGGCGCACTAAGAAAATTGCGTCAGTTAATTTCCAATGCTCCATCTGATGTTCATATCAGAGGATGGGGTGTTCACGGAGCACTACATTTCACAGTTCTTTCTAATCAGCAAAGCCCGCCGAAAATGGTCTCATGCAATGTTATTGCCCATGGCTGGCCACAGTCAATAGGCTTTGTTCATAATAAAAAGCTTTCTCAAGAACAGGCTTCAACTAGTTCCTCTCAAAATCATGTATATAGAGAAAAAGTTGTTGAATTGCTCCTACATCAAGCAGGCGAGAATATTGCACAAGCCTCTCGTCTGGAGAAAACACGTTATCAAATGACAGAAGTTTCGGAAATCATCCAACGGTCTGTTGAACCAGGTGATAAAAGTGGATACAGGTTAATGCATCAAGCTAATTTCTGAACTAAGATTCGCAATATCAAGAGAGATTTTAAGAAGATCTCAGACATAGCATGTCAAGAGACACCCCAGCTTGTCAGACTGGGGACTTCTCTAAACCAACCCTGAGAGTCAACAAATGGGATTCGAGGAGTTGAGCGGAAGCAGCAGGAACATCCCCAGTCCACCGGACTGGGGACTTTTTCAAATCCTCAATCCCTTCCTCAGAGAAAGTCAGTATTCTCTCGATTAGGGAATAAGCCTCAAGAGGAACGAAGAGCCAAGCTATTAGGAGATTCTCTCCAAGTGACGGTTCTCCAAGAAGTTCCTGAGGGATCAAGTCAACGGAATTCCATGTCTCATCATGGACATGGAAGAAGACAATATCACAGAAATGATGATAGAAAGGATTTCCACGCAATATGCATCCATTAATGTCATCAATGCCATTGCTACTGATTCACCAGATGAGGCTCAATCAGAGGGATCAGACGAAGAGGTTCCTGCTCAAGAAGTTGCTCACACAGACTTAAATGAAGAAGGTGTGCGCACACGTAATCAAAGGCTTACCCAAAATCTGGGTATTCCTTCAAGTAACCCACTTCCCCCTCTCCGAAAAGGATCCAATAAGGGGAAAGGAAAGAATTAGGTTACTTATCACCCTTCCTCTGAAGGAGGTCAATCACTCTCATTAGAGCAAAGGTTTGCCCAAAAGAGGGAAGAAATGAAAGAATTAAGAAGGTTGAATGCAGAACTACTTCAGAGTAGTCTTCTTCTTAAGAATGCTGAAGTCCGACAGCCGAAGGAATTTGTTTTAACTACTGAGATGGATCAGGAATATCCTCCTTTATCAGTACACCCTCAGAGGTCTAATCCTACGGGTCAAACGAAACAACGGTTGGCAGCACTACCATCAGTTGCAGCACCAACCACCACATCTGTCCAAGCTCCATTCATTGCACCTACCCAAAACCAAGTTCAACATGATGTTTTTTCAAAAGTTAATAACTACTATTGAGTCATTAAAAGCTCGGTTAGAAACTATGGAAGGGAAACGGGCGCATGTTCAACCTGAAAAGAAAGTTTACCCTGAATGGGTAGATTCAATTTCTCCTCCATCCAGTTTTGGAAACCCTGTTTTCCCTACTTTCAATGGATCAGGCGACCCCGAACAACATTTGACGCATTACGTGTCTTGTTGTGATCCTATGATGAGAACTCCAGAGCAGCAAGAAGCAGTAAAACTCAGATGCTTCGTGCGAACCGTGCAAGGCCCAGCTTTTGTCTGGTATACAAACTTGCAATACCGGTCAATCATCGGATGGGAGGATCTTCGTCAAAAATTCCTTCTTCAGTTTAGCTCAAATTTTCCAAAGACGACAGTTTTCGATCTTACAAAATGCAAGCAAAGGGAGAATGAAAGAGTCTCTGATTTCATCGCTCGTTGGAAGGGATTAACGTATTCTCTGAGTTTAGCACTCCCTCAGGAGGAATTGTTTCCAATCTGTGTGGAAAATTTGCGTGATGAATTACGCACTCCATTGATCCCTGTGAAATACACAGGAGGGTTTCGAGACCTTACTTCAATCGCTCAACAGATTGAAGATTCCCTTATACAGGCTAAGGTTAAATCTCGTATAATTCCATCAGCTCCAGGAAGGAGAATGGGTAAAGAGGAAACTGCTACAGTTATGCTTAAACAAGCACCTGTACCTATTTCTACTTCAAAACCTTCATCTTCTCGAAGGGCTCCACCTCCTGAACGCCAACAACAAAGGCTGTTTCGTCCAAATGATCAAAACGATCAACGAAGAAAACAATTTGAGGATATGAAGAGTAATACATACTATTTCTGAAGTGAGCAAGTTCCTGGTTACTTCATTTCAGCTTTGGAAAATAATTTGGTTCAATTACCAGTGCCCAAGAGGACAAACAAGGAAGGAGATGAAGACCGTCCCAATTATATTCCCTTTCATCAAATGTTGGGGCATCCCATCCAGGAGTGTTTTGTCTTTAAAGACCTCCTGCAAAAGATGGTCAACTTGGGACAAGTCAAATTGAAGGGTTCATCAGCTCATGTAGCGTGTATTACCACTACAGATCCAGAGGAAGTAGGCGAGTGGCAGGAAGTAAAAAGAAAAACTGCGAAAAAATATGATGATTGGATGGTCAGAAAGACAATCAATCGGACCCATTCCATTTTGCATACACAATTGAAGAAGCCAATTGTGTCTCCTATAAAAGCTGCAGTAAAGCCTCCATCAAAAGACAAATACTCAAAAGGGCAGCGCAATTCAAAGAAGAAAGAGGAATCAGGAGAAGATGAGTATGTATCAAATCCTAAATTGTCTTTGACTCTGGCAGATTTCATTCCATATACTTCAAAGCTACGGGCACCGTCCCACCAAACAACACAGCCTAAACAGGCTAACCAGGCAGAGTCTTTATCAGACGAAGAGTTAATCTTTGGTTCTGTTAATATGATTCAATTAACAGATCCATATTCCAGTCTTGATGAGCCTAAATTCCTTGTATCAAATAAGGGAATCCGAGGAAGTTCTAGAGGTTCAGGATACAGGGGAAGACGTGGATCTTTCCGAAGCCACTACTCTAATTTTACCCCTGCTAGCACTGTATATGCAGCAGAAACTCGTGGTAGAGCCCTTCAGCGAGCTCAAAAAGAACAAGCAAGTTCTTCTGCCAATGGCCAACTCAGTTTTGGCACAGTTATCTTGGAAGACCGATTAAAGGTTCCATCTTCTTTATCTCAGCAAGTAAATGGATCTAGTCAGTCTAATCTTCCAAAACCAAGGATATTGCCATCTTCAATACAAGATGCATCAGCTTCCAAAGCATCTGCTTCCAAGGTACCTTCTAAACCGCATATTCATATTGGGAAACGCAGACCTCTAGATCAAAAGTATGATATATTGAAACACATGGCCTAAGTACCATCCAATTTATCAATTTTGTATGCTTTGAATCTGTCAAAAGATCTTCGGGAAGCACTCATCGAAGCTTTGTCATGTCCTCAGGAGTTTGAAGCTGAAATTGCTGCAGCTGAAATCTATCACATAGAGAATAATCCTGCCGAATTCCATGCAGTGATATCTTTTACTGATAAAGATGAAGATGATGTTGTGCACGGGCACATAAAACCTTTGTACTTATCTGGTAAACTCAATGGTGTAGATGTTCGAAGATCTTTCTTTGACAATGGTTCAGGAGTCAACCTCATGCCCATTCGTACACTTCATCGATTGGGCCTCACGGAATCTGATTTATCTCCTTCTACCATGATGTTACAAGGATATGATAAAAATTAACAAGAACCACTGGGAGAAGTTACACTCAGAACTCAGTTTGGAGATCTTGTATCCAATTCAGATTTCATGATTGTTGATCAAGACTCAGCTTTCAATATCTTGCTTGGAAGACCCTGGCTGCATCAGCATGCAGCTATTCCTTCATCATACCATCAATGTCTCAAATACTGTTTCGATGGTCAAGTTGGAACATTGTATAGTGATAAGGCCCCGTTCAAGACATGTGAGTCTCAATACATTGAGGTGTAATTTTATCACATGAAGGGAATAGAAAAATCTACAATGAAGGAAATTACCAAAGTTAATGCTCCATATTGTTTGGAGAAAATTCCAATAAATCCATTTTCACATGTGAGTACAGATTATGTGTTACCTATCAGTCAAATTGAAAAAATAGGCCCGAATCAAAACACTCTTATGGAAAGATCTATAATGTCAATTACGGAGATTGAGCCAGACAACATGGGAGAAATTGGTAACCTACCAAGCAGTGACGAAAGCATAAGTGGTGACGTTTTCATTTCATCTGCTGAAGTCCAACAAGTCTATACTTCGCTAATCAGGCCAGAAGAAGTTATAGCAACACCAGAGGTGAATAATGATGTCGATTCTCAATCCATCATCTCCTCTTTATTTCACAAAGAAGACCCTTTATCATCAATAGGGTCGGAAATGGAAGCTTCTCCTTCAAAATGTGAAAATTTTGACATCTCTTATGATCATGATAATTTCGTTTTTTCATCTACTTTGCAAGTAGAAACGAAAGAAATAACACATGATGAAGAGGAAGAGGAAGATATTAGAGATGCTCCTCTAGCATTTGAAGAGGGTATCTCTACCACTGTGGATGAACTCAGAGAAGTAAATCTGGGTACAGAGAAAGATCCACGCCCCACTTTAATTAGTGCGGCCATGACCCTTGAAGACAAAGAGATGTATATTTATTTTCTAAAGCAAAATAAATATATTTTTTGCTTGGAATTATATAGAAATTCCTGGGCTTGATCCTGATGTTGCTACTCATCATTTGGGTTTACCAAAAGAACATTGAGGTTTTAAGCAAGCTGCGAGAAGAACACACCCAACCTTTGCTTCCAAAATTGAAGCTGAAGTGGATAAGCTGATCAAAGCCAACTTCGTCAGAGAAGTTCAATATCCCAAGTGGTTGGATAATATTGTCCCTGTAAAGAAGAAGAATGGACAAATTAGGGTTTTCATCGATTTCAGAGATCTTAATCGGTATTGTCCTAAATATGATTTACCAGTTCCGATTACAGAACTCTTAATTGATGCGACTGCTGGCTATGAAGTACATTCGTTCATGGATGGATATTCCGGATATAATCACATCTGAATGGCCCCAGAAGATGAGGAATATACAGCCTTCAGATCTCCTCAAGGTGTGTTTTGTTACCGTGTGATGCCCTTTGGTTTAAAAAATGCAAGTGCAACATATCAACGCGCCATGCATCATATCTTCAAACCTCTTTTAGGGAAGTTTGTTGAATGCTATGTAGATGATTTGGTGGTTAAATCCAAACAACGTTCTAATCACTTGGCTGATTTGGAAGTCATATTCCACAAGCTTCGACAACATAATTTGAAGATGAACCCCTTAAAATGTGCTTTTGGGGTAACCTCAGGAAAATTCCTTGGCTTTGTTGTACACCATCGTGGTATTGAAGTCGATCCTGAGAAGACCAAATCAATCCTTGGTATGTCACCTCCTCAGAATTTGAATGAATTAAGATGAATTCAAGGACAATTAGCCTATATTCGGTGTTTCATCGCCAATTTGGCAGGCAAAAGTTTACCCTTTACCAAATTATTGAAGAAAGGAGTCACTTACCAGTGGACTGAAGAATGTCAAGAAGCATTTGATGTTCTCAAGAAATACCTCTTGAGTCCACCAGTACTCATGCCACCTGTTGAGGGTAGAACGCTTATCCTCTATGTGACAGCTTTAGAGCGATCATTGGGTGCCTTTCTCGCTCAAAAGAATGATGCTGGGAATTAAAATAGTCTCTACTATCTCAGTAGAACTATGATTGAAGCAGAAACCCGGTATTCAAGTATTGAAAAGTGCTTCCTAGCATTAATCTTTGCAGTTCAGAAACTGAGAAACTACCAGCAACATCATGAGGTCCAATTGGTATCTCGTAATAATCCGCTCAAATTCATCCTTAGTCGTCCAATGCTTACAGGACGTCTGGCAAGGTGGGCGGTTATTCTACAGCAGTTCGGCAATCAGTATGTGTCTCAAAAGGCAATTAAGGGCCATGCTCTGGCTGATTTCCTGGCTGAACATCCTTCAGTGGAAGACACGTATTCAGATATTGAACTCCCTGATGAGGAAGTTTTCTCTATTCAAGAGAGTCCTCAAACATGGGAAATGTATTATGATGGTGCTTCTAGAAGTCCAACAGGGAAGAAATTGGAAAATACTAAATTCAACAAAGTTGGTTTAGGAATTGTGCTCATTTCTCTAGATAAGGCAGTGTTACCTTATTACTTTTTGTTATGTGAAGGTGGTACCAATAAAGAAGTTGAATACCAAGCTCTCATTACAGTCTTGGAATTAGCGCTTCAAGCACAAGTGAATCACTTAAAGGTGAAAGGTGATTCAGACCTGGTAATCAAACAATTCAATGGGGATTATGCCATCAGAAAAGAAGAATTAATCCCTTTGTATGATTACGTCAGAGAGTTAATGTCGGAATTCCCTTCAGAACCGACATTTTCTTATGTCCCAAGATCACAAAATGCTCATGCTGATGCACTGGCTAATATAGCCACAACTTTAGCAGATCCAAATCGGGACGAGACAACCATCTGTATTTCCCGCCGTCGTGCAATTTCACCTTATGTTCAAGTCATAACAGAGGAAATTAATGAAATTAGTCCCATTCCTGAAACGTATGGTCATACTACAGGATGGATGTCACCTATCAGGGAATACCTTCAAAATGGAACACTTCCAACTGATAGAGCCGAGAAAGAACAAATTCGACGACGTGTGGTCAATTTTACTCTTTATCACAGCCCAAACCACCTCGAGAAAATTCTCTACAAACGTGGTTTTGATGGAGTTCTCTTCAGATGTATTGATGGTGAAGAGACAATGGCTGTCATAAAAGATGTGCATGCAGGAGTCTGTGGTGCCCACCAGTCTGGACATAGACTGTATGATCAAATTCGAAGGCTTGGATACTTTTGGCCTTCAATGATACAAGATTGTGTTAATTTCACAAAGAAGTGTCATTCATGCCATGTATATGCCAACTTCATTCATCATCCTCCAGAGTTTCTTCATACAGCTAAATACTCATGGCCATTTTCCACATGGGGAATGGATGTGGTGGGACCTTACCCTTCAGCTACGACCAAGCAGTTTAAGTACATTCTTACTGCTACTGATTTCTTTTCCAAATGGGCAGAGGCAGTACCTCTCAAAGAAGTCATTTCTAAATGCATTGTTAGATTCATCAAGTCTAACATCATTACTAGATTTGGGGTCCCTCATACCATATTGACGGACAGCGGCACCAACTTCTGTTCTTCTGAGGTAAATAAATTTTATCAAGAATACAACATTAAGTCCAACCATTCATCTCGATATCATGCAGCGGCTAATGGCCAGATAGAAGCCTTCAACAACACTCTTTCAAATATACTGCAAAAGATGGTGGATAAAGATAAGAGGTCATGGCCTGATAAAATCTTTCATGCTTTATGGGCTTATCGGACTACCACTCTCAATGCAACACGGTCAACTCCATATTAATTGGTATATGGAACAGAAGCAGTCTTGCCAATTGAAGTTCAATTTCCCTCACTCAGAATAGCCATTTGTGATCAGTTATCTAAAGATGAGCAATCCCAAAAGCGGATGAATGAATTGGAACAGTTAGATGAGAAAAGATTGTGCACTTTGCACCATGTGGAAATCTATCAGAATCGAATAGCACGAGCTTTTAACAAAAATGTTCGTCTTCGTTCATTCATTCAGCGAGAATTGGTATTGGTTCTCAGAGCACCAATCATACTAGGAAAGAAGCCTCCCAAGCTTGAACCAAAATGGGGAGGACCTTATTCAATACATAAGGTCTACTCCAATGGAGCGTATTCTCTAATCTCAATGGATAGAGAACACATCACGACTCCAACTAATGCCAGATTTCGGAAGAAGTATTTTTTATAAACAGAAAATATTATTCCTAGAGCCAAAACAGTCACATTGGTTCATGATATGTCATACATGACACTAAACTGTATTATGTCCTATCTACATGACATTAAATTGTACAGAAGTTCCATATTTTGTCCGAGATGACATTAAACTATATTGTGTCCTAGAAACATGACATTAAACTGTGTGGCACTTTCATCGTCCAGCATGACGTTAAACTGTGTCGGTTCCCTTATCGTCCAACATGACGTTAAAATGTCACATTGGTTCATATTATGTCTGAGATGACATTAAACTATATTATGTCCTATCTACATGACATTAAACTGTACAGAAGTTCCATATTTTGTCCGAGATGAAATTAAACTATATTGTGTCCTAGCAACATGACATTAAACTGTGTGGCACTTTCATCATCCAGCATGACGTTAAACTGTGTCAGTTCCCTTATCATCCAACATGACGTTAAACTATCACATTGGTTCATATTATGTCCGAGATGACATTAAACTATATTATGTCCTATCTACATGACATTAAACTGTACAGAAGTTCCTTATTATTCCAAGATGACATTAAACTATATTGTGTCCTAGCAACATGACATTAAACTATGTGGCACTTCCAACGTCCAGCATGACGATAAAATGTAAAAAAGTCCCTAGAACTGATATCCTCATATTGGTTCACCTTAGTCCTAGCTACATGACTTTAAACTATACAGCACCAGTTCGTCCTTACTATATGTCGTTAAACTATACAGCAATGGTCCAGTATGACATTAAACTGTAACTTCGTCCCACACGACTTTAAACTGTGAAAAAGATCCCTAAACCGTCCAGCATGACCTAAAACTGCATCATCCCTGGTCCATGTGTATGACCATAAACTATTTTCAAATCCCTTATGTCCAACAAGACGTTAAACAGTGACGTCCTAACTACATGACGATAAACTGTATAAAAGTCCCTTACGTCCGGAAAGACGTTAAACTATATAATCTCAAAGGTCCAGTATGACATTAAACTGCACCATTCACGGTCCATGCATATGACCTTAAACTATTCGCACTTTCGTCCGACATGACGTTAAAATGGTACACTCTTTTGTCCTTACTGCATGACAATAAACTGCATAGAAAGTCCTTGATATGTCCTACATGACGTTAAACTATTATTTTGTCCCTGCTACATGACACTAAACTGTGCAGCACCAATAGTCCTAACTGCATGACTTTAAACTGCATAGTCCATTTTTTATGTCCTACATGACATTAAACTGTGCATCGTTAAGGTTGTTATTACCTCTTGTTTCTCACACCGAGTATGACTCACGTGAGCTTAGAGCGAACATCAACCATAACACTCCCTTTGGGCCACTAACCATGTGTAAGTCCCAACAACATTTTTTATTAGATCATTGTCCCCAAGAACAACTTGATCATTAATTCATTCTTTAATTGAACTACACGGACTTTGATCCATGCCCTCCAGGCTGGGTATATAGGCAGCCTCCCAAGGTTCAAGCCCAAAAACAATCTCTTCACATCGTTTCACCACCATCTCATATGATGTTGATTTGTGAAACCGCCCCTGGAATCAATATCTTTACATTGATTCACTTTTGTCCTTGTTATATGACGTTAAACTATACAACACTTATGTCCGGTACGACAATAAACTACAATATTCTTTGATTTACTCATTTGAGAAGGAACCATTATTGACATTGATTTTTTCAATCATGTTTCATTTCAAAAGACTACGTGCATACATGGTAATGCCTGAAATTTTTATCTTAGGTTAAACCATCATTGCACTAAAGTCCCCTTTCTCCCTTCACATGTACGAACCAAATTTGTACAACGGGTAGTTCTAGAACTACGTGGGAATTATTCCCATCCTTATGGGATACGTAGGAACGTTCGAGTATCCCTCGAATCCAGCCCCAAGTCTTTTGGGCCTAACCCCAAATTTCACTTTCAGTCCCTTGGCTGAAAAGTCCTCATGAAAACACACACTGTGTATTCATTATTATGGTCCGAATTCTATGGCCCTAAACTAAGATCACTCATACTTTCATCCTGCACGACGTTAAACTGCATTTCAAGAACAACGTATGGCTTGATTCTCATTTTTATGAGATACGTAGTGAAGTCCAAAATTTCAATTCAGGACCCAGCCACAACATGATTATGGTTATCATTGACCTATGTATCTCTATATACATTGGACAATACCCATCTTTATGCGTTATAATCCTAACCTTAAATATTTTCAGATCTTCATAACCCTTTTCATGACTTCTAGTCACAAAAATGCCAAACTTCTGAGAATTCTTTTGCCTGACTATGCGGAACGTGCCCATAGGTGGCCTTGCATAAACAGTCCACATAACAGACTTGTCAGCCGAAAGATGCTATTTATTTGACCATGCATCCAATGCCCTTAGGTGGCCCTGCATATTTCAACCCCCTAACGGGTTGTTAAATAATGGTAACTTCATTCTTGGAAAGAATGCCTCTTTTGTCCTTATTTGTCTTAAACGACAGTATGTAGGGATCCGAAAAAAATATCCATCCTTAACATATTTGTCCCATATACTTTTTCATGATCTGAAAGTATTCAAGTCTATGGTTTATTCTTCTTCGCTACCTTTGGGCCAGACCTTCGTAGGAGTGATATTCATCCAGTTCTTCGATATTCTTGTTCGGAAATATCTTCTCCATATTCAAGTACCACTTTCCATACAACAAACTCTATACTTTAGAAAATTTTAATCTCCATAAACTTTCACTGGCTTTTAGCACTAAGAAAGTAAATTTCTGGGAGTTCTTTTGCCTGACTATGCAGCACTTGCCCATAGGTGGCCTTGCATAAACAGTCCACATAACAGACTTGTCAGCCGAAAGATGCTATTTATTTGACCATGCAGCCAATGCCCATAGGTGGCCCTGCATATTTCAACCCCCTAACGGGTTTTGTTAAATAATAGTAACTTCATTCTTGGAAACTACTTCTTCTAATTCCTTTTAGCTATTTTTCATATCATTCCTCAGATTCAAATATTCTTAAGCCATAGTTTTCATATTTTCTCTTATACTTGAGTATGGTAATTTGTTTTCAGATAAATTGTCAAGGAATTGAATCAATATTAATCCATTTCGGTAAAATCTATTTCGACCTTAAACATTAGCCCCTTTATGTCTGGCATGCATGACTTTAAACTGCCCACAAAAGACAAAGGAACTCTGAATAAAAGTCAAGTTCCAGCTCACTAAATATAATTTTTTTGTATGATTTAGGTAATATTGAGCAATTAAAAGGTTCAAAGTTTGAAGGATTATTTGTAATAATCCTAGTAAAAATCAAACTATGATTACTAGGCCCATTGGATTAAGTAAATTTGAGGCATGTAATGAAAGAATTCAGGTACAAATGATTGAAGATGAAAGTGTTTTTCATTGTTACACAAGAGTTAGAAGGACATCCACAGACTGGAGTCTCTTCTCTTTTTCAATAATTACAAGAGGATTTCAACATAACACTTCATTTGATTTACGGAATCCCGAGCTTCATTAGCAACCACATGGAATTCATTCATTCAACTGGATACAATAAGAGATGTAGTAATACCAGATCTTCTTGGAACAATTGTAAAAGGATGTTCTTGAGTGCGGTTTGAGAAAATTTTTTGCTGATCAAACAGTGAATCTATTTCTGTCCAAGAGACTTAGAAGATGGATACATGTATTTGAGAATGGAGCATTGGAAGTAAAGAGCCATTTGTAGAGAGTACTCTTTTCAGATATTGCTCTAATACCATGTTTGTCTTCTCTCCACCAACCATTAGTGGTAAACATTTCAGCCCATGGGTTTTCAATTTTCATATCTGCAAGGAAATGACATGGAGGAAGAATTTGAAAGTTCATGCCATTGTTCTTGCTCTTAATGCACAACATAACCGAAATAGAGGAGTAGCAGTGCAGCTGCATCTCTTATTTGCAAGGAAATGACATGGAGGAAGAATTTGAAAGTTCACACCATTATTGTTGCTCTTAATGCACAGCATAACTGAAATAGAGGAGTAGCAGTTCAGCTGCATCTCAGGTGTATAATTGTTTTCATTTTGAACATTGAGTCCTTGCAGATGACCATGACCACACAAAGGCAGATGAATGCTCTTTGGAAAATTAGGATGATATTTCTTCAAGTACTTAGCCAAATCTGGGAGAGTGCTGTTGTAGATATCATAGTAATCATGGCCAATAATATTCATCATGTCATCAATCCGCTTGCTAGCCAGTTCAGCAGCCGTTCCAATTCCCTTAGGAGCCATTGAATCTGCACAAAAGTTGAACAAATTAAACTCTTAAAATGGGTTTATTTTTTCATAAAATTTGTGAAAGAATTCGGGAAAAATGGCCAAGGCATTAAGTCACGCAAGTTTAAACAATGGCGCGCAAGTATTCGTGTGCCGCGCTAGTTTTTGACGCACAAGTATAAACCGCGCAAGTATAGATACCTTTACAGTAGCGCGACATCAAGGAAAACACTAGAAAAACAGAGCAACATGCGCGGCTAAGGTGACCTGCACGGCAAGAGCTCGAAGGTATGAAGTCCAGAAATCCGGATACTTATACGGAGGTGAGGCCGTGTATTTATAGGCCAGGAAGCCTATCTGCGCGCCGTACCCAGAGCGCTTATGGCCTGCGCGACGAAAACTTGCGCGCCGCCCTCTGTGCACTGAAGACTTGTGCGCCCCCCCTTTCCTTTGGATGGATTCGATTTCTTCAGAGTCAAATCCTCATTTCTCTCCGGATCTAACTCTGAGGGGGGACTTTTGTTGACGCTCCTTTCGTCATCGAATCTAATGATCGGAAAAGGGAATATCTGAGCTCAAAGTGATTCATCCTTTCAAGAAAAAATCAAAAATCGACAAAGGCAGGAAGAAAGGATCAACAACAACTGCACCGCACAAGTTATCTCACTGTCGCGCAAGTACACTTGTGCGGCACCCTTGGTCGCGCAAGTCACTTGCGTGACCTAAGTGGTAACCGCCCTATAACCACCCGGGGTCTTCTCCTGCCTATAAATAGACCCTGTGGGCCCCCCATTCGAGAGGATCTTTTTCCAGAAACTTGGATTAAAGCTCCCGAAGCCCAAGTCTATTCTCAAAGCTTCCGGAACACTTCTAAGGAAATTTCTTACCTAGAACGGAAGATCTAAAGAGAATAAGGAAGGCCTAAGTGTTGAAACTTATCAACACGTGCGCGCCGACTTATTTCCTTCAATATAACTTGCGCGTCCCTTTTCTGGAAGAACCTCAAGAAAATTCTAAAGGGTTTAAAAAAGAGTTTCTCAAGTATTTCAATGCTGGTTGAAAATCGCGCAAGTACACCATGTGTCGCGCAGGTATACCTGTGCGACCAATACTTGCGCGCCCACGCAAGACTTGCGTGCCTTTCAAGACTTGCGTGCCCCTACCTTTTTGGGTGCCCATCTTTCCCATTTTACCCCTCTTAAGCCATTTCACCTTTCCTTTTCAAGATTCAGTCTTCAAGACACTCTTCAAAGCCATTTATGGCATGATTTCTTGATTTGACTTCCTTATCTGAAAGGAATTCTGTGGAATATCTCTCAAAACCTAGTGATTTAAATATCCTTATGTCACTAAATATGGATAGTTCATTCATTAAACCTCATCCTTTAAAGATGAGAGAATCCTTAACTTGGGTCTCCTTTTTTAGGAATAATCCACAGTTATAAGTCCTTTAAATATGGGCATCTTCCTTAAGAGTAATCCCCAAATTCTTAAAGTTCCCAAACCTTGGGCATCCTCCTCAGGAGTAAGCCCCAAAACATAATTCCTTAACTTTGGCATCCTCCTTAGGAGTAAGCCCCAATCACAATCCATTAATATGGGCATCATTCTTAGGAGTAAGCCCCAACCTCAAATATGGGCATCCTCCTCAGGAGTAAGCCCCAAACCATAATCCCTAACCTGGGTCTCCTTTTCAGGAATAAGACTCAGTCATAATCTTGGGCTTCCTTTTCAGGAGTAAGCCCCAAGTCCCCTAACATGGGCCTCCTTTTTAGGAGTAAGTCGCAGTCATAATCTTGGGTTTCCTTTTCAGGAGTAAAACCCAAGCCCCCTTAAATTTATCTTAACCTGTCCTAATTTACCCTTGATTTGGGTTTCCTTTTCCGGAGTAAAACCAAATCATAAGTCCCCTCCTAACTTGGGAATCCTCCTTAGGAGTAAGCCCCAAGATTAGAGTATTCAAATCTCCATGAAGCACATATAACTTTATGGACCCTGTTCATGGATTTTCTCCCTAAAAGTGAATCATAAACCTTCATCTATCTGGGCAGTCATACATACATAAGCCCCAAACAAATTCTTATGATTGCATCTTTCATGGCACAATTGTCTAATTTTTACCAATACCTCTTATTTAACACACCGAGCATGACTCACGTGAGCTTAGAGTGTAAAAATAATTATGACATTCTTCTTTGAGCCATCAATAATAAACATCATACTCCATTACTCGAACTACGTGGGTTCTGATTCCTTTTCCAAAACAAAGGATACGTAGGTAGCCCATTTTTGGGTTCGATCCCAACATTGAAATAATCCTTGTCCTTCTGAATGACGATAAACTTCAAGTGCCCCACTGAGTGGCTTTAAAACCAGCCTGGTAATCATAATGACCAAGATAATTTTATATAAATGTTTTGAAGGATACCATTGACCAAGAATCTCTAAACAGATATAGATGATTCTCTATTGATGAAGAACCTCGATTACATATAAAAGATTCTCTAGATTTCTTGCATATTAAATAATTGATTGTTAAAACTAAAGGAAAGCACATTTTATACATGGTAATGTAATAAGGATTCACGAACATAACTTAAACCTATAAAGAGAGTCCCGGAGTAGACAATAATTCCCCTCAAAAAGATGTGATGAGTCCGACCTCCCATCCTCTCGACCAATGAAAATTCCTAAGCCTCATTAGTCCACAAGCTAATGAGCGCCTGCCTTTGGAAAGTAGGTCCAAACGGATGTGGAATCATTGGATGTTTCTGGTTCTACGAAAAAACCCGCTAGAAACCGATCGGAATGTTTGAATCTCCTGTCCAGGAGGTCATCCCGGAAATCCGTGTGGAAACAGAGACACATTAACACTATTGCCCTAAATCCCAACCAATTCCTTTTATTTTAGGGACATCCGAACAATGTCCCAAGGAACTAACCACCTCTGATACCACATTGTCATGACCCGACCCTACCTGGGCTTGAGACGCAACTACCCCAAGCGCGCCTCCATAGGCCAGGGGCTGGCGACTAGCGTCGAAGGCACAACAACTCGGGGAGGGATTTGCCTAAGTACCTGTACAGACACACACACAGCACACTCAATGCAACAGTGTAGAGTAGAATAAAAGACAAGCAGAGTAAAAAAGAACAACTTCTATATATATACCACAAAGTGCATCGACCTCTATAAGGACAAAGAAAGCTGAAAGTACACTGATAAAAGGGGCAAAACACGCACCCAACCAACAAGTTCCACAACCCGACAATAGGTAAAAAAAATAAATAGATGATGGGTCTCCCACCTGGAACTCGGCCACGACCACCGCACACGGTCCAAGCTCCCAAGCTCCTATGCTCCACTGAAGTCACGCTCGACCTACCCATCGTCTGCAAGGGCACACCAAGTGCGGGAAAATCCCAAGCATGGGTGAGTATAAAAATACTCAGTAGGATACCCCGAAGGCTCGAGGGAGAAAGAAAGGAGGTACCGAAGGGTGAGTAGTAGAGCGAACAGAAAAATTAGAGGAGTATAACAAGGAGTGCAGTAGAGTAACAGTAGAGAGTACAACTCAACCTAACAAGAGGAATGAAGGTAGACTCATCCAGACTCAAGGACATGGAAATGATGAGAAGCTGAACTTTCCGTCGAGTCTTCGCTACCTATAGTAGGATAGTAGAATCGTCCAACCATGAGAAGCTAGACACGGAAAGAACGTGGCATACCCCGCGCATCTTCGCCTCCCCTGGAAAAAGATTAACCAAACCCAAGAAGTGGGTACTAGAACAAGGTATTAACAAGTACATATGATCAATCAAGAAGCCCAAACAAGATCTTAAGGGGATCTTCATCCCGTAGCTCAACCCAAGATAGAGTAGCCAATAGTCCCAAAAGTAATACCATCGATGCCCAGCACCCCGCACGTCTTCCCCGAACCGCAAGCCAAGGGCTCAATCACCATACCTCGACACTGCCACGCAGTCGAGAGGTCTCGAAGTCGACATGCGACCCCCTGACCAGCCCTGGTGGAGGTTCCCTGGAAGTCAATGGGTTCCCACTATACGGAGACCTGGAAAGTCGATGGGTGCCACACTGCCCAGTCCCGTAACATGGTAATACACTGGAGGGAGACCCGGCTAAAGTCAGCGACGGGACCACTGGACAACCCATCTAGAGGTCACCCGGAATCGGGGACCATTGCCCAGCCCACCTGGAGGTAATCCCAGCATCGGGGACCACTGCCCAGCCCAGCTGGAGGTAAGCCCGGCATCAGGGACCACTGCCCAGCCAAGTTGGAGGTATGCCCAGCATCGGGGACCACTGCCCAGACCAGCTGGAGGTAAGCCCGGAACTGCTCTGGCCATCCCTGCTGGATGGTACTGCTCGGTGAACACTGATGTACTGGCCATCCCTGCTGGATGATAACCCACTAGCGAGCCCTGCTCGAGACAACCTCAGCCCTGCTGGAACAACCTCATCCCTACTGGAAACAAACCCAGCCCTGCTGGAACAACCTCAGCCCTGCTGGAAAAACCTCCTCGGTAGAGGATCGGTGCCCGCGTAAAGTGTTGGTCACACCGAAACCACAATCTCTATCAGGGAACATGGAGCAACGGGAGAAACTCCCCAGGCCTCACAAGGTGATCACACTCCAATCCGCTGAGTCACTATCGAAGCGGACCGAGAAATCTCATCCCAGAAAGTGGGGAAAACACCCACGCTATACGAACACCCGTAGTCGCAGAATATTGCACAGTCCAGCGAGAGGGGAACGGTATTGAAACCCCTCATAGCTGAAGAAGAAGAGGAACCAAACCACCTCTTCTGGTCAAACCATCGAGAACAAGACCAGAGGGAGACCACTCAACCCTTATGGTCAGACAAAAGAGCACCAGGCTAGGTGAAACTCCAACCTGCTGGTCAAACAAATGAGCACAAAGGCAGGGGAAAATCCACCATGCTGGTCAAACAAACAAGCACAAAGCCAGGGGAAAACTCCACCCAGTTGGTATAACAAACGAGCACAAAGCCAGGGGAAAACTCCACCCTGCTGGTCAAACAAACGAGCACAGATGGACCCTCTACGTCACGAGAGGTCAAAGTATGTAAAGCAGATCACGACACGCACGTGGGTCCCACAGGACGTGTGGCCCCAAGTCAACCCCAACTGAGCTCACAAACATCCTCAGGTACAAACAACCACACGTACCTCCAAGTGCTCCCGTATAGTCCAGGTGTATACCTCATTCCAGCCCAAAGGCTATCGTGCACACGACACCCAGGGTCAACGAAAAGGCGTGACATAAAATCTCCACCTCAAAGGCCCAGGCACGAACAACCACATCTTGTGAACCGTTTGTATCACTCTCGCAAGAGTGCGCGATCACACGCCAAGGGTCCGCTGTAAACAAGGTAGGACGAACCGCCACTGGAGCGTCTCTCATGCTCTACATTCAATAAGATCATGCAAGAGGCTCCGCAAAACCAAAATTATCGCACCGTTGTAATCCTCGCAGAAAAAACGCGAGATAGACTACTTACTCTCCTCAAATGGATATCCGACGGAAAAGTCACCAACACCGCCTCACGCTTGATCGGAGTCCCGTGATCCCGATCCTTGGCCCCAAAAACAGTCGGGTGCATCGCACCATTGCGATCCCCTCGGGAAAACATGTCAAAAGCACTACTCACTTGAGTGAAACAGATATTCGGAGAAAAAGGTGCATTCCGGCGCACCACACACGAGCGGTGCCACATTGGACCCACATCCCGGTACCTAAACTCAATGAACGGATCACACCGTTGCGATCCTCTCGAAAAATTACACGGAATGGACTATCCACTTGTCCAAAACGGTCGCCCCGGTGATAAAGCTGGAAATAACTGTCAACTCCCGAAACGGCCATCGCGGGGCCCGCACCATCATGCGGAATTACAGCAGGCAGACTGCGCCAACGCGATGCCCTAGTAAAAACACCCAACATCGACTGCTCGCTTGCCCCGAACTGACGTCTGAGGAAAAAGTCATGAAACGCTGCAAGCAGCTCAAAAGACCGGACGTGGGGCCCATGCCTCAACTCTGGCTTCAGCACCCGAAACTTCCCAACAAACCTCCGGTTTGGTGCCAGGGTTGCAACGCCACTGACGGTGCTCAAAATGGATGTCAGACGCGTCCACGCCGTCCAAAACATGATCTGCCGAATAAACGACTAACCCCTCGACGTATGTGTCGCACCACCGAGACCCCTCATTTCGGGAATTATAATTTCCCAAAACCATATCAAAATGTCTGCCTCATCGATATGGTTCCACCACTGCAGATGGCACTCAAAACGGACACCCATAGCGGAAAATACGAGTGTCCGAACACCGAGGGGGCAAGGCCCCTAGGGCTGGACTGGCCGGTCCTCCCGGCCTGGGCCGGCACGCGGCATAGCCGTGCGGGCCGGCCGCGGACTCGCGGTCCACGCGCAAACCGGCCACGAGGTCCAGTCATGGAAGCCGCGTGATGACCCGCACAGTGCGGGTCTTTGTCGCCGCACGGGGGTCGCGCACCGCGACCCCGTGGTCGCCTTTCCCTGGTGACCGCTGCCTTGTCGGGCGCTCTGCCAGAGCCCCTGCCTCACCTGGCCGCTCCACCAGACACCCCCGCCAACACCCGTGCACCCCGCTGCCATGCCCAGCGCCTCCACCGGACACCCGTGGATGCCACCGATGCCCAGCGCCCTGCTGCCGCGTCGTCCGCCCTAGTCGCGCCACCGCTCGAACCCGCAGGAAACCGAAAAACCACCAACCTCGGCGGATGATTGCGGATGCCACGGGGCTCGGAATTCAAATCTGAGGGATGTGTTGGGAAGGGAAGAAACTATACTATGCATTCATGGGATTTTATCAATGTTTGGACAAGGAATCTATAGTGAAAATCGAGCTCAATGTAGGTACATGAATAGAAAATGCACACGACAATTCCTACCTCTTGGGCGTTGCCCGAAGCTTCACGGGCGATCCGCCAGAGCCGCGCCTTGCCGGAGAGGAGGAGGTGATGGAGGGGAGCTTCCTCCATTGCTGTGGGGAGCTTCTGGTGCCAGGGGAGATGAGGGGAAGAAGGGGATGAGTTAAGCGTTTAAATAGAAAACGCTTAACCATCCGTCCATCGGTCCGAACCCGAACCCTTAGCAGGGTCGATGTTAAGCCTCCCTTAGGGTAAAAACCACCTCCCGAGCACAACAGCGGTCTCGGAATTTTAATCTGAGAGCCCGATCAAAATTTATAAAATTTAACGTCTGAAGCCGCTAAATTACGAAAACGCCCCTGGAGCCATTTTTCACAAACAGCTCGCGCCTGGGAAACTTATACCCTTCCTAGGGTAAACGGCACGCTCCAAACTCAAGGGTGTCCTTGGTTTCCCAATATGAGCCACCGTTTTGGATATACCTGCGTTTCAACATTAAATGAATTAAATAATTTTATTTAATCCGTTTAGCGTTCTAGAAGCGGGCGAGGTGTCCAAACATCTCGTGCCGACAGGTTTTATGTCTTTCCTATGGTATAGACCCCATTATGGACCCATCCGACGCTCATATCTCTGATCTAAATCTCCGTTTAGGAGTTATCGCATTTATTTGGGGATTCCAGTGTGAACACACTGAAAATTTAATTCTGGCCACTCCGGGGCATGAAATTGCATGCCGTCTGAGGGCCCTGCTCTGGAATATCATCAAGAATATTCCAAAGTCTTTCACAGCAAAAAAAGGGTTCTTAAATCATTCCCTCCTTCAAACTTTTCATCCCCAAAAAGCAAAACTAGGGAGCAACACAGGGTACTAAGCCCACACCTAGCTTTCTCATACCCAGAAGAACCCACACACAGCTCTGCGTCACCGCACACAGACCAAAGGATCGATCTATTCATGTGAGTTCGGCCCTTTACGATGTCGTGCATCCACTCAAAACTTTGGGGTTTGGGCAAGGCGGTAGGGTACCTCGCCATCCCTTTGCATGGTCTCAAACGGCCCGAAGGCCCTCGGGGGTAGCTCACCTCCCCTGTCAAACCTCTACATCACACGATGCGACTGGAATCACCACCCGCACCTGAAACAAGGCCCGGTGATTCCATCCTTCAGAATATCCATATAGTGGAACACCCCAGGATATCTGGTCACGCAAGGTTCCAAAGTTGATGCTCTCCTACACGCTCAAAAGGCTAAGAAGTCAACACCATCGACTAAAGAGAAAATGTCCTATACCTTTTACCTTACCAACACAGGGTTACACCCGACGCCCCACGTCACCCTGGTAACACATCAAACAAGGAGTAGGGAGGAAATAAGTTCACACATAGAGTCTAACAATTCTACTGAAAAAAGTAGAAGAGTCGCAAGGGGTACCTCTCAACATCCCCTGCGCTGCAGGATCGTAGACATCCAAAGCTCGCGGCTATCCTCGGTCCCAACTATCAGCTCCCTGAGCCTAACATGGACAACCTAGTGGTGATGGAAATACCTCATAACATCATCCCACACTACCATCTCCTCCCGCTCTTATGCTATCACCACCTCTCTCGGCACTACTCCGATCACGGCGATGCCTCTATCGTGGTGGTGCACCTGCTTCCTGCCCGAAGCTCTCAGCAACTCGGGTCGGGCAGTCTCGTGCCAAGTGACCTCGCCCATCACAAGCATAGAACCGACTCTCTATGTGCTTCACGGGTGCCCTCCGGTGCCACTGTGGTGTACGACCACGCCACTGAGTCCGGTTGTCAGAAATCCACCTGCGTCGAGGTTCTGCTTGTCGATGCCCACTAGCTGCGACAGAGGTCTCGACTCCAACGTGCCTACTGCCACCACCAAAACTATAACGCGACAAGAATCCCTCTGTCACCAGCGCCTAATCTATCACCCCGGCCTATGTGGATATGCCCAAGGGTACTATGACAGCATGAATCTCTCGGTGGAGAGCCTGCTCAAACTTCTGCACTCGGATGTTTTCGTCATGGACCAAGCCCGGGTAAAAGCGTGCACGGTCAGCAAAACTAGCCACGTACTCGGCCACCATCATCCCTCCCTGCTGAAACTGCAGGAGATCCTGAATCTGAACAGAGCGCAAGAAGGAGGGAAAAAACTCCTCACGAAACAACAACTGAATGTCGTCCCACGAAAGTGACGACTCGTCAAGAAACTGAGTCACTAGACTCCACCAATGCCGAGCTGCTCCACGAAAAAAGGGTGGCTGCCAAAGCCACTCTCTGATCTGTCGGCGTCTGCACAAGCCTGAAAAGGTGAACCACTACCTCGAGCCAAACCTCTGCTGCCTGAGGGTCTGGCTCACCACTAAACCTCAACGGTCTCTACAGTTGGAACTCACAGAGCGTGCTCAACCTGCGCTCAAGCTCAGCCTACTCTGCTGAAACTGCCTGCTACTCAACAGGTGGGGGTGCTGTTATCGGCCCACCCGGAGAAAGGGGCTCACATAATGGGTCCTGGACTGTGGCCTCGTAGCTCACAGGGTCGTCGTCACGAACAAAAGATGGTATCCTGGCTGGCTGTCCTCGCGGAGACATCCTGAAAATTATCAAGGAGTGTCGCGGTCAGATGAGAATATATGTATATACCAATATCAATGATGGGGAGCTGACTCAAGAAGGATAGTAGAAGACTCAATCATATGTGATGCACAAACAAATTTTCCCTACAACAAGTGTCTCAGCATGCCGAGTCGACAAGCGGGTTATCAAGGTCCTTTTGAATGGATACGTCGGCCGCCACACTATCACTGGACTCCCTGTCCTGAGAGCCACTCTCGAGACACATTAACAGTGTTTCCCTAAATCCCAACCAATTCCTTTTATTTTAGGGACGTCCAAACAAAGTCCCAAGGAACGAACCACCTCTGATACCACTTTTTCATGACCCGAACCTACCTGGGCTCGGAGCGGCAACCACCCCAAGCCCGCCTCCATAAGCCAGGGGCTAGAAACTAGCACCGAAGGCACAACAACTCGGGGAGGCCTTTGCCTAAGTACATGTACACACACACACACATCACACTCAATGAAACAGTGCAGAGTAGAAGAAAAGACAAGTAAAGTAAAAAATGAACAACTTCTATATATATACCACAAAGTGCATCGAGCTCTACAAGTACAAAGAAAGCTGAAAGTACACTGAAAAGAAAAGGGGAAAAACTTGTTCCCAACTAACAAGTGCCACAACCCGACAACAGGTAAAAAAAAATAGCTGACGGGTCTCCTACCTAGAACCCGGCCATGACCACCGTACGCGGTCTACGCTCCCAAGCTCCTATTCTCCACTGAAGTCACTCTCTACCTGTCCGTCGTCTACAAGGGCACACCAAGTGCGGGCAAAGCCCAAGAACCGGTGAGTATAAGAATACTCTGTAGGATACCTCGAAGGCTAGAGGGGGCAAAAATGTGGTACCGAAGGGTGAGCTGTAGAGTGAACAGAAAAAGTAGAGGAGTTCAGAAAGGAGTGTAGTAGAGTAACAGTAGAGAGTCCAACTCAACCCAACAAGAGGAAATTAGGTAGACTCATCCAGACACAAGGAGCTGGAAATGGTGAGAATATGAACTTCCTGTCGAGTCTTCACTTCCTATAGTAGGAGAGTAGACTCATCCAACCATGAGAATCTAGACACGGAAAGCACGTGGCATACCCTGCACGTCTTCGCATCCCCTGGAAGGAGAGTAACCAAAACCAAGAAGTGGGTACTAGAACAAGGTATATACAAGTCCATATGCTCAATCAAGAAGCCCAAACAAGATCGAAAGGGGATCTCCATCCCGTAGCTCAGCCCAAGAAAGAGTATCCAACAGTCCTAGAAGTAACACCATGGATGCCTAGCATCCGGCACGTCTGCCCCGAACCGCAACCCAAGGGCTCAATCACTACACCTCGACACTGCCCCGCAGTCGAGAGGTCTCGAAGTCGACAGGCAACCCCCTATACAGCCCTACTGGAGGGTCCCCTGAAGTCAATGGGTTCCCACTACAGGGAGACCCAGAATGTTGATGGGTGCCACACTGCCTAGTCCCGTAATAGGGTAATCCACTGGAGGGCGACCCAGATAAAGTCAGCGACGAGACCACTACCTAGCCTAGCTGGAGGTAACCCGGCATCAGGGACCACTGGCCAGCCCAGCTGGAGGTAAGCCCAGCATTGGGGACGACTGCCCAGCCCAGATGAAGGTAAGCTCGGCATCGGGGACCACATACCAGTCCAGCTGGAGGTAAGCCCGACATCGAGGAACGCTGCCCAGCCCAGCAGGAGGTAAGCCCGGAACTGCTCTGGCCATCCCTGCTGGATGGTACTGCTCGGTGAACACCGCTGTACTGGTCATCCCTACTGGATGGTAACCCACTAGCGAGCCATGCTCGAAACAACCTCATCCCTGCTGGAAGAACCTCAGCCCTACTAGAAACATCCTCAGCCCAGCTGGAAGAACCTCCTGGGTAGAGGATTGGTGCCCGCGTAAAGTGTTGGTCACACCAAAACCACATGCTCTACCAGGGAACACAGAGAAATGGGAGAAATTCCCCAGGCCTCACAAGGCCTCACGCTCCAATCTGCTGAGTCACTGTCGAAGCGGACCGAGACATCTCATCCTAGAAAGTGGAAAAAACATCCACATTGTATGAAAACCCGTAGTCGCAGATGGTGTCACAGTCCGGTGAGAGGGGCACGGTACTGAAACCGCTCATATCTGATGAAGCAGAGGAACCAAACCATCTCTACCGGTCAAACCATCAAGAACAAGACCAGGGGGAGACCACTCAACCCTGCTGGTCAGACAAAAGAGCACTAGGGCAGGGGAAACTCTGCCCTGCTGGTCAAACAAACAAGCACAAAGCCAGGGGAAAACTCCACCCTGATGGTCAAACAAGTGACCACAATGCCAGGGGAAAACACCACCCTGCTGGTCAATCAAACGAGCACAAAGCCAGGGGAAAACTCCACCCTGCTGGTCAAACAAACGATCACTGAGGGACCCTCTATGTCACGAGAGGTCAAAGTACGTAAAGAAGACCACGACACACAAGTCGGGCCCACACAATGTGTGGCCCCATGTCAACCCCAACTAAGCGCACAATCATCCTCAAGTACAAACAACCACACGTAACTCCAAGCGCTCCTGTATACTCCCGGAGTATACCTCATTCCAGCCCAAAGTTTATCGTGCACACGAAACCCAACATCAACGCAAAAGCGTGACGTAAAAACTACACCTCAAAGGCCCAGTCACGGCCAACCACATCTTGGGATCCATTTGTATCACTCTCCCAAGAGTGCGCGATCACACGCCAAGGGTCCGCTACAAAAAAGGTAGGACGAACCGCCACTGGAGCACCTCTCATGCTCCACATTCAATAAGATCGCGGAAGAGGCTATGCACAACCAAACGGATGGCACCGTTGTAATCCTCATAGAAAAACACGCGAGATAGACTACTTACTCACCTCAATCGGATATCCAACATAAAAGTCACCAACACCGCCTCACGCCCGATCGGCGTCCTGTGATCCTGAACATCAGCCCCGAAAATAGTCGGGCGCATCGCACCATTGCGATCCCCTAGGGAATACACATCAAAAGCACTAATCACTAGAGTGAAACGAATATCTGGAGAAAAAGGTGCATTCCGGCGCACCGCACACGAGAGGTGCCACATGGGACCCGCATCTCGGTCCTGAAACTCAACGAACGGATCACACCGTTGCGATCCTCTAAAAAAATTACACAGAATGGACTATTCAGTTATCCAAAATGGTCGCCCGGTGATAAAGCTGGAAATCACCATCAACTCCCGAAATAGCCCTCGCGGGGCCCGCACCATCGTGCGGAATTACAGAAGGCAGACTGCGCCAATGCGATGCTCTCAGAAAAACACCCACATCGACTGCTCGCACGCCCCGAACGGATGTCTGAGGAAAAAGTCATGAAACGCTGCATGCAGCTCAAAAGACGGGCCATGGGACCCACACCTCAACTCCGGCCTCAGCACCCGAAACCTCCCTATAAACCTCCTCTTCAGTTCCAGGGTCGCAACGCTACTGAAGGCGCTCAAAACGGATGTCAGACGCGTCCGTGCCGTCCAAAACAAGATCCACCGAAGAAACGACTAACCCCTCGACGTACATGTCGCACCACTGAGGCCCCTCGTTTAGGGAATTAAAATTTCCCAAAACCATCTCAAAAATTCCTCCTAGTAGATACGGTTCCACTGCCACATACGGCACTCAAAACGGACACCCGTAGCGGAAAATACGGGTGTCCGAACACAGAGGGGCCAAGGCCCCTGGGGCTGGACTGGCATGGGCCGGCCTGCGGCTTAGCCACGCGGGCTAGCCGCAGACTCGTGGTCCACACATAGACTTGCCATGAGGGCCGGTTGCGGCAGCCATGTGATGACCCGCAAGGCGCGGGTCTTTGTCACCACACGGGGGTCCCGCACCGCGACCCCGCCATCGCCGCTCCCTGGCGACCGCTGCCTCGCCGGGCGCTCCACCAGAGCCCCGGCCTCACCTGGCCGCTCTACCAGACACCCCTCTGATGCCCGTGCACCTTGTTGCCGTGCCCGGTGCCTCCACTAGACACCCGAAGATGCCCCTGACGCCAAGCGCCCCGCTACCGCGCCGTCCGCCCTAGCCGTGCTGCCGCTCGAACCCGCATGAAACTGAAAAACCGCCAACTTCGGCGGATGATTGCGGACGCCACGGGGCTCAGAATTCGAATCCGAGGGATTTGTTGGAAAGGGAAAAAACTATACTACGCAATCATGGGATTTTATAGATGTTTTTACAAGGAATAAACAGTGCTAATCGAGCTCAAAATAGGTACTGGAATAGAAAATGCAAATGACAAATCCTACCTTGTGGGTGTTGCCTGAAGCTTCACGGGAGATCCTCCGGAGCCACGCCTTCCCGGAGAGGAGGAGGTGATGGAGGGGAGCTTCCTCAATCTCTGTGGGGAGCTGCTGGTGCCAGGGAAGAAGAGGGGAAGAAGGGGATGAGATAAACGTTTAAATAGAAAACGCTTAACCATCCGCATGTCAGTCCGAACCCGAATCCTCAACAGGGTCGAGGTTAAGCCTCCCCTAGGGAAAACACCACCTCCGTAGCACAACGGTGGCCTCAAAATTTTAATCCAAGACCCCGTTCAAATGTTATAAAATTTAATGTCTGAAGCAGCTATATTACGAAAACACCACTGGAGCCATTTTTCACAAACGGCCCGCGCCCGCGAAACTTATCCCCTCCTAGGGTAAACGGCACACTCCAAACTCAACGGTGCCCTCAGTTTCCCAATCCAAGCCACGGTTTACGAGATACGTGCATTTCAACATTAAACAAATTAAATAAATTTATTAAATCCTTTTAACATTCAAGAAGCGGGCGAGGGGTCCAAACATCCCACGCCGACAAGTTTTAAGTCTTTCTTAGGTTATACACCCCATTATGGACCCATCCGTACACTCGGATCTCTGATCTGAAGCTCCGTTTAGGAGTTATCGCATTTATTTGGAGATTCCAGTATGAACGCACTGAAAATTTAATTCTGGCCACTCCAGGTCTCGGAATCGCACGTCGTCTGAGGGCGCTGCTATGAAATATCATCGAGAATATTCCAAAGTCTTTCACTAAAAAAACCGGGTTCTTACAATAAATATATTATAACTCAGTGAATTATCATCAATGTTACCCACAATGATCTTCCCCATTAGTATTTCAACATAAAAACCCATCTTTATAAACTGGGGAAGGGAAACATAAGAAAGGGTAGAGCTCAATTACACAGTAAGGGTTAATAATGGAAATTTTTTTGTCATATCATGAAGATAAGGATTTGAGAACGTGATCATGATCATTAGATTAGCTTACCCTTCATATAAAAATATCATGAACATGAATCAAGGTACATTGATTTTAAATTCATTAGTCATGATTCCTATGTAAATAAGAATATAATCAATTATGGAATAACAAATAAATATGGCATGGAACTATGGTATACACATAATCATACAAATTATTTATATAGTAGTAAAGGCATCACTACCGAGGAGTTCCAAGTAGAATGGGTTCACTCCCCACACCATCGTAGTTTTCATAGTTTTATCCCTTGTCTATCTTAGTCTTATAAGTTAACTCCCCATAAAATCTTTGTATTCATGATTCACTCCAATATACTACATAGTAATAATGTTTTACTCAAAATAACATATTATTCTAACACATTAGATATAAATATTTACCCATTATATTGGTTGGAGATATGGGTACCAACGATCATATAATAAAATCATAAATACTTGTTCTATAATATCATTAAAATTAATCTTAACATAATCCTTGGATTGAAATTAGAATCACAAACCAATAATATTTTACTAACATGTGTAAAAGATATGGGGTTAATAATCACATCATCTATGCATTACCTTTGTAAAGAAATCATTGTCATAGATATATTACTTATGAAAGATAAATAAAATTAATTAAAAATTAATATGAGAAAGAGTAGCGAAGATCATGAATTTTATTCCATTAAAAAAATAATCCATTTAAAAATTAAATTTGATTGAAACCTTGGATCATATATCCAAAAATAAATGTTTCACATCAACAAACTTCATCTGAGACAAAAAATAATTTTCAAAATTTTTTACAGAAATATTATTGGCGAAAATAACCTTTCTTTTTGGTTAATGTCTCTTTAAAACATAAAACAATTGTAAACCCATTTTTAAAGGAACTAATTTTAAAATTTGTAGACATGTTGAAATATTTTGAAAACATTATCCAACGAAAACTTATAAAAGGACCCAAAAAACCCATTGAAAATATTTTTGATTGAAAAATTATAAAGGAATGTTGGAAACATTTCAAAAACCAATTTCTTTGATAATTTATTAAATAATATTAAATACATGTAGAAATAAATTTTCATTGAAAATATTGTGAGGACATATAGAAAATTAATCACAATAATTTAAATCCCTTTTTAAAACAACATTTTCCAAACTTATAAAGGATTTTTGTTCAAATTATTTTGAACAATTTTTAAAAGTAAACCTTTTTTTATGAAAACAATATTCACCAAAATCCCTTTTTAAGAAAATGAATTTCTAAAACATTAGAAACATAATTCCTTTAAAAACAACTTTTTAATCTTGTTCAATAATCTTCATGGTAAGTAAGATCATGATAGGAGAAAATCCAAACATGAAAAACTTTTTATTTACATCATAAAAAGTTCAGAAAGTTCCTTGACCAAAAAAGGAATAGAAGATTAATTTTTTAAATTTTTTTTGAATAAATGATAGAAAATGGGTAGAATTTATTTTTAATATCAAATGATACTATTAAAACACATTTTTAAACCTTTTAATATTTTTTTTGAAAGCAAAAATAATTCTATATGAAAATATAGACAATTTTAGACATTCCTAAAAATATTCTTGATCGTCTTATATACCAAGGACTGAAAAATGGTATCATTTTTTAAGTGTAAAACACATAAAAATAGGTCAAGAAAACTCCTGAGGGTTATTTATATTTGGACCATAATATTTCATCATTCAGATAATAATAATAAACAATATTGATAAAAAGTGATATTATAACTATAAACCGTTACTCATTTGGTAAATTTGAATCATAACACAATGCAATGAAAAAAATTACATGGAGCAGAAAATTACATGAAAATAATGAAATTATTTATATAATATTTCAAATAAAAAATATACACCTCATAGAAAAATTTTGTTTCATAACTTGGCATGTGTCCCAATAAATGAAAATTGAAGCAAACATAATTTACCGATTTAGTAAATTTTGAAAGATAAATCTCATGATAAGTGGATCATAAAATAGACATTTAAATTAAAATATTTTTAATTAGAACAATAATAGAATACAATAAATTTTATAATACACAACACAAAAAATATAGGAGTGGTCAATAAACATGTATCTCATGGAAATTAAAAATTGAGTTGAAATTCCCAAACCTTATATTTTCACAGTCATCGTACACATACATGGCTCCTGTATAATAATTATAAGATTATTATAAGTCTATACTCAAACCATATTCATACATATAATACCATATATGATATTTTAATGGACTTATATTCCCCATTTATTAATAATTTCACGTTAAATTTACATTTTGGGTAGTAACTACTTTGTTTATTATATATGTTTTGACTTGTCATGCCCGGTTTTCTTACATAATTCAATATATAAATATTTATAAAATTTTAAAAAATACATTCATATAATATATATTTATTATATTTATAGTTATAGAAATATATAATTGATTGATATATAAAATGTCATACAATGTTCATGTAGAAGGTGGGTCGGACGTACACATGAACAATGTTTTCTTTGTAATGGAAGATTAAAAGTAATTTTGTAAATTGAATAAATGTTTGTATTTATATAATATAAATAAAAAATAATAATTATTTCATATATATATATTATATTCTGCTGTGAAAAAACATTAACACTTTCTATATAATGTTTGAACGAATTATATCCATTAGAGGAGGCGATAATTGACACTTCAACAAATAAAGTTATAGTATTTAAAAAAAATGGAAATCCAGAATTTAGGATTAATATAATAAATAAAGAAGAATAAATACATAATAAATATCGTATAAATATCATAAAAAATACTGTACATAAAAATACCCAACCAAAAGTGGTTGTAATGGAAAAATGAACACCTTTTTTTTGTGAGCTGGCAGTTCTTCATACATAGGAATGATAAGTTCAATACCCATTTGATGGAAGTGTTAGTAATTTAATTTTGTACCATTAAACTAAGAAAGTATCAGTATATTGAGGATAATAAATCTATTTTTTCATGTATTAGGTTCAGCTGATGCGATGGAGAAATTAAATTTTATAACAGAGTTTGAGGAAGGATGTTACCTTTTCATAGGGTAACTCATTTTAGTTTTCACAAAAGGGCTTACATGGATGGATTTATGACAAAAGATAAGATTGTTGGATGATTTATGGTTTTTTTGAGATATTTTTATAGATATTGGTCAAGAAAATTTTTATTGAGAGGTTTGAGGAAATGGTAGGAGATGAGGTCTTTTTATGTTGGAGTAGTGGAACTCTCATAATTTTTTTAGAATGTGACTTTCACCCACATTTTACCCTTTAAAAGTGGATCCAATAATGGTTCAAATTTTATTAAATTTTTAATAGGGTATATATTTGTCTAAATAATGGCATTTGGACAAGTTTCTAAGTCATTTGGAACTTATGAATAAGTTTTAGTCCATTGTAAACTTCATTTCACATTATTCATTGCAATTAATTTTAATCACCTTCATTAATATTTAATATTAAAATTAATTTGACCTTATTATAGATTATAATTTATTATTAGTACTAATATGGAATAAAATTTTCTATATAAAAATCACATATGTTGATAAAATTAGTTTACATTAAATCTCACAGATGGGATGGAATGCGAGTTTTTAATGTAAAAATGTTTAATAACAAGCTTTTTTTATACTCAATTACAATGTAAAATTCATTACAATGACCTAAATTATATTTATTTATAAAAATTTTATACAACTAAACTTTTAACCTATTTGAAATATAATCTAACATTATAAATAAATTATATGTAAAATTGTTTTAAATTAAATTTTAGTATTTCTAACCATTCATCTGAAAGTGAAACTTCATAGAAAAGTAATAATCATTAATCCTAAAAAAATTATATTTTATACTTTAAATATGATCTTTGTTTTGAAATATTAAATTTAAATTTTTTTAAGTAATTATAATTAAAATAGCATTAACCTTAAAAGGAGTTAAATCTTCCTATATAATAATATTAACTTTATGTGAAATATTTTTATTATTATCTTATTATAATCAAATATATTAGATAAAAATAAATAATATTTTATGGATTATGTAATATATATATATATATTAAATTAATAACACCAACTAATGTTAATTACATTAATTAATTATGATAAAATAACATTATAAGAATAAAAATTAATACATATCCTGTCAATTAAATTGGGTTATATTTTAATTTATAATTAATTGGTAAACAATGTGTTAAACACATATTTTTATAAATAATTTTTTTATTAAAGTAGATATTTTTATTCATAACGACATATTTAGAAACTCAGTTGTATCTTATTATATTAAAGAATAATGTTTTAATGATATTTTTTGTATGTTTAAACTCTGTGATTCATGAAAAAAAGTCATAAAAGAAACTTGTTATTATGTATGACCCTTGATAACTAAGTATATACATTATTGAATTATTTATTAGATCTATACAATCTATTTAAAATAGAATATATATTTTTATGTCATGGGGTATTATATTCCCTTTATGCAATTGAGGTTTCATGTAGCGCAATCTTAACTTGCTATTGTCTGTAATGAAATAAAAACATATTGTATTCAAATAAAAAAATATATGATCAGTATTTCATGAAATGAACAACCTTGATAAAATATTAAATAATTTTAATAAAGCATTTCACAAAATCATGAGGTGTTACATTCAACACCCTTTAAATTGAATTTCTACTTCCAAATTTGTTTAGGTTATTAAAGGTTTTATACTTGACAGTTACATTAATATAAACACACATCATATAAAATTAAATGCTAAAATTTCTTTTTTTTTAAAAAGTAATGGTTAAAACATAACCATTTTTCAAGTTAACATATAACATGTTTTCCGCATAAGAGAACATTGGTGTTAATTGAAAATAATGAATTAGAGGAAATACATAAAATTTATATGGACTGATTGAGGTAATAAACCCCCAACTAGTGAATGATCAATGTAAAGATAAAGGACTCAGAAACATAAATATGTCATAATTTGAATGTGCATAAGTTAAAAAAATAGAGGTATTATTTCAACATTTTTTTAATAATGATTAATTCATTTATTGACAAAGAAGGTAAGGAAATATACTTACATGATATATTTTAATAAAAATAATTTCATCTTTTGATTTTTCATCAATAAATCTATAATTAATTCATTACATCATGAAATGGTTATCCAAAAATTAACATTGGTACCTAAACCACTAAAATCCAATTTTAATGGATCTTAAGGTCCAAAAAATATTAACAAGTCTAACTATGTACAATCAAATATTTTTCAAATTAAAAATGGTTAATATATTAATCTATAATACATAACAAAACACAACTGGTTAATATTTACCTATCATAAATAATTACACATCAAATAGGATATTTCGTAGGACACTTGTAGGTGTGAACTCATTATATACCCATCAACACCAGTATTAGACCAATGGACTTTTCGGACATAATGAGTTTTCACCTAATATAAAGGATTTACATTACTAAAATCACGTTAATTTAATTTCAGAAATAAAAATGATGGACATATTTGAAATAAGGTTAATCAAAAAATATCATTTTAACAAAAGTTATCAACAAAAATACATAATCTAATGTTTAACATAAAAATTTCATAAATTTTTAGCACAATTAAACATCCAAAATGCTACAATTAAATTCATTTGAATTAAATTCATGAAATTATCTAATAATTGGTATCCAATATGTCACAAATTAGATATTGGTTGTCACATTCTAAACATGTTAATACCCTTATCATATATTGTATTCAAATATTGAAACAAAATGAATTACCATTAATATTTTAGGAAAACCTATATGCTTCCTTATTCCTAAATATATAGGATCTAGGACATAAATAAAAATAAATGTCAAATTAATCAATTATAGTATAACCACGTATAAAAAATTACTTAATTAGTTATAAGGTATTCAGTACTGTCCAATATAATTATTCATATCCAATATATCTTTATTCAAAAAACATGATCTTAAAATAAGAAATCTATTTAAGGTTATCTTTTATTAGTCAAAATTTCACCATGACATTAAATCCCTTTTCTATCCCATAATAAGAATTCAACATAAACATGTAAATCTTGAGAAAAAAAAACATTAACTGATAAAACCATGTACATTTCACCATTCATATAAAATAATTATTCAATAAAAATATATATAACATCAACAATTCCACTTCATCTATAATACATAACATGGATACCTCATAATATTACATAATAACTATATCCATTCATATTTCATCTATTATCTCATCATCATCAGCAATATAACCATTAATCATACCACATTGTTGATTCTCTTTGTGGGATCTCTACTTTGGTCATCAATTTGGATAATGACCCTTCACTCAACACTTATATAATTTTACCTATATTAATGTCTTAGGGAGGCCAAAATTTCCATATATTAAATTATTTGAATCCTTCATATTTCCTTTGATGTTTCTTTATTTTTTCCCCTCTTTTCCCCAATCAAAACAAATTATTGTTCATCTATAATATTCATTTTAAATACTCTTTCCAAAATCATGGCAACATGAGAACTGAATCTTATTCCCTCTATGTTCTCAATTACCCAAACTCTCATTGAACTCCATCCTTCCCTTCATTTGTGAGTATGAGGGTTGGTTAAGGTATAGATTGTTAATCATATTTTTTGAAAACAGATTAGGAAGTATTAAAACATCATTCACTCCGATGATTATCCCATTTTACTGGTCATTAGAAAATTGTCCCTCATATTCATTGTAAATCTAGTAACTAACCTTTCCCTTAATTTTCAAAAATTAAAAAGCTTAGTATGATAATTACATAGCATATATGAATCATGAAAATGGATTACTTATTAGATTTATAAATCATGACAACTACTTCAATAATCTATAACAACTTAGGTCTTTCCATTTCTATTCATAGTCAAATTCTAATTAAATCCATTATGATGTTTTTTGAAGAGTTTTTGAATATTAAAACCATATCCCCCATGGGTGTCAAACTAGGTTCTCTATAAAGATCATGTTCATGTTCCATGTTATGCCATGTTAGGACTGATACACCTTTTCAGAGTTTTTACTCCAATGTAAATTTGTGAACAAATCACATCGACATATAGTATCCCTAAATGAATATATTTATATGAAACTATTCACCCAATACTTTAACAAAATTCCAGAACATATTGCTAAATATAAAATTATCCTTATATTTTTCCTTTGATACATCAATATTCATATTTTATTAATCTACATAGAGATCTCACTAATGTTAAATAATATTGGTTTTTAAATTTTTACTAAACCTTATCATAGAAAAAATTAATTTCTATATTTTCATTCCATATTTTAAAATTAAATTAAATTTACTAAATACTTTTTATATTACACAAGCAGATTCCTAAAGACTGTATTATTTTTGTGCCTTTCGAAACATGAAAGAAAAATCATCAAACTCAATAAATATCATCAATGATTCCGACAATGATCTTTCCCCTTTGTAATTATAGATAGAAATAATAATTTGTTACTTGGTGAAGGGAAACATAAGAAAGGGGTGAGAAAAAATGCTCAATAAGGGTAAAAAAATGAAATGTGTATGAATATCATGAACATAAGGGTATGAGAATTTGATCAGTAGAAATTAAGGATGATACCTTGCATTTCAATGATCTGGTACATGACTCATGGAATAATGATTTTTTATTTCATATAAATTCATTCAAAAATAAATAAATAACATAATCAATTGAATCAAAATATAGAAATAATGCATGAAATTTACACACACACATAATCATATAAATTAATTTCCATAGTAATCAAGGCATTGCTTCCAATAAAGTCATAGTAGTATGTTTTCACACCTTATATAATCATGGTTGTTATGGTTTACTACTATGAGTTTATTATTTTTTTTTCTGTTCACTCCACATAATATATTGGATGATATGGTTCAATCTAACAGTCATCTTTGATGGTTAGGTTTACTCTCAATACCATATTATTTTATCACATAAACAATTAATCAATACCCAATGCATTTTATGGATATATATATCCCACCCATATCATAATGAAATCATAAATTTTTTTCCATGATATCATAAAAATTAACATTACATGACCCATGGGATGAAATGATTACCATAACCATGTAACCGTATCCCATGATGTGGAAAAGAGACACATTAAATAATCATTTCTATAAAGAATAACTTTTGGAAAGAAGTGCTATTTATATACGTATAACCTGTGAAAGAGAAAGAGATATCATAAACATATAACATTAAATAGAGAAACATGTTTCATAAATATTATGAAGAAAAACATAATATATTCTGAGAAATAATCTGAATGGATACTTGGATCATACCCCCTATATAGGAATATTAACATTAAAAGTTGTCTCCATATATGGAAAATAATTTCGAAATAACTGTACAAAATTTTTTTTGAGGAAAATATCCATTTTAATTTGAAAAATTATTTTTAAATGATAAAACATTTTGAAATCCATTTTCAATGATAATACATTGAAAATTTAGAAATGAATCATGATTTTTTTAAAACCTTATTACATAGAAACAGATCAAATATGCTCGAAAACATTTTTTTAGTGAACAATTATAAAATATTCATTAAAACATTTTTAAATATATTTTACTTAAATAGTTATAAAGAAATATTATAAACAATTTAATTTATTTTTCCCAAATATTATATAAAAAACATATATAATAGTGATAATAAAAAGTTAATACATTTATTTAGAGAAAAACATTTTGAAAACATACAATGTATGTTTTGAAATATATTTAAAACAATTTTTAAACATAACAAATTTCTGAAGACCCTTCCAAATGATTGTTTGAAAAAAATTAATTTATATAATTTGAGGAAAAAATTTTAAAAAAAATTAACAGTATTATATAGTAAAAGAATCTTCAAGAGAATGATAGTCATAATTTCAAGTAAACAGAAAATTTCGTCCAATCCATTTTCTTGATAAAAATTTTAAAAAAGTGAATCGATAGAAAATGATAAGAATATTCCGTTTTAACCCTTTTTTAAATAGGTATAACATGGGTAAAAAGGAATTTTATGATTCATAGTAGAATTATAGAATATTTTTCAATTCTTTTTTGAAAACATGTTTTCTTGGGATAACAGATTTCAAACCAAAAGGATAGCTAAAGTTGGACATTAGTAAAAATACATATAAGATCATATTATATACCATAGAGTAGATAAATGTTACCATTACATGAATATAAGATAAATAAAAACATGTTATCAAAAATAATGAGAGTTCTTGATATATGGCTCATAATATTTCACTAATTATATAATAATAAGAAATAATCTATATAAAATATATGATTGTAACTATAAACCCTTACCAATTTACTAACAAGGAATTATAAAAAAAGGATGGAGTAAAATTAAATTTAGGACAACATATTATTAACATATGTAGATTAATTATATGACATACCAATGGCAGTATATACACCTCCTAGAAAAATAATGGTGTATAACATGCAATGTATGTTAATGAATGAAAATAGAGACAAAATTATTTTACCTTTTTTGTAACTTTTGAAACAAAACCACATTAGTGAAATATAAATAAATGGATATGTAAATATAAATAAATATATGTATAATAATATTATTATAATTTGATATAATTTATGAACAACATCAAAAATGGAATGACATTTGAATATTATATGTATATCACGAAAATAAAATGTGATATAAAATTCCCTTACCATGTGTCATGAATTTCATCCTACACCTACTAGCCTCATGTATAATAGGTATAATTTTATTATAAATATTTCACATAAAAACGTTCATATATATATATATATTACCATATATTATTTTCATATTAGCTTTTAGAAAATGTTTATTTAGAAATCCATGATAATGTAATGTTTCGTGCCACACACTCTTTGTTTATCGTACTTGTTTTGAGTTGTCATTCTTGGTCATATTTATTAAATCATTATTTAATTATTTCAAAAATATAATATATGAATTATATATCATATATATTTATTATATAAATGTGTATAATAATTTATAATATATATATATATATATGATATGGAATACACGGTTCATGGAGAGTGTAGGTCATACATATGTATGCACATTGTTTCGATTTTCCTGGCATATTGAAATAAAGAATGTAAATCAATTATATGTATTTATGTAAATAATTTAATTATAATTTAATTAGTATTCCATATATATCATTTAATTTAACAAACTAGGCCTTCAATACAATCATTGTAAAAAGTAAACCAATCACACCACTTTGAAGACGCGATAGTCTACACATCCACTAATGAAGTTACCTTATTAACCCAAAACAGAAATAATGAATGATATATTAATATAATATATATATAAAAATAAATAAATTAAAATTATAAATATCACACATATCATGCAAAAATATAGTTTAAAACATAATGTCCACCAATAAGATATGGTGATGGTAAAAAAAACAACATCGTTTCATGGGGCTGTAGTTCACTCTTGTCCAGAACGATAAGTTCATTTCCCATTATATGGAAGTGTATATGTGAAATTAAAACCCTAAATATAAAATAATATCATTATATTGAGGGAAATTTTTATATTTTATGATCATTTGAAAATATTGAATGAGGTGGTGGAGAATTAAAATACAATAAATGAGTTTGAGGAATGGTGTTACCTCTTCATGGGTAAATCCATTTTTTTTCTCCAAAGGGATTACATGGATGGATTTATGCACAAATTAAATCTTATTGGTTGAAGGAATATATTTATAGGATATATTTGGGATGGTATTGGTCGATCTAAATTATATTGAGAGGTGTGAGGAAGTGGGATGAGATGAGTCCTTTTGATAGTGGAGGAGGAGTGACACTTTTGTAAAAATTTTAAAGGGTATTAAAAAATATATTTTAAATTAAAATTTATTAAAAAAATGTGAAATTTTAAAACAGGGGAATATATGGTTGAAATATGGTGATAAATTTAGTTTTGGACATGTTTTTTATGTATTTTGAGCCCTGATGTTTAGGGGTTTTCCATTATTACGATTAATTTCACCTTAGGTGATGAAATTTAAATTAAATTACTATCACAAATCTGTTTGATCAAAAATTATGTTTAAATTTGTAGAATTTATTATTTATTATTATTATAAATACAAATCATTTTTTTCAAATTCCAATAATAGATGTGTTATAAATTTACTTATATTTTATCCCAAAGTCAGGATAGAAATACGAGTTTTTAATGTAAAAAAATTCCAATGTTTGTTTTGTATTTGTAGTAAACATTGAAGTGAAATTAATTATACATTCTTAAATTGTAAAAATTGATAAAAAATATCTAATTAAACTTTAAATAAAATTATAAATAAAATTTATCCTTATAAAAAATAAAATGAAAAGGTAGTTTTGAATTTAAATTCAGTGTTTCTCAATATTCATAAAAAATGATACCTCACAGAAAAAATACACCCAAACAGAGATTTAATGTCCAAATTTACAATATCATGTTTATAATGAAATATATTTTTATAAAAGTTCCAAAATATGTATTTAAATATTGTTTTCGATTAAAATATTTTAAAAAACTTTTCTAAAATATTTTCTTAATTTTGAGTTTATTATTATCTTATGTCTATCAAATAAATTCAATGAACAGTAAAAAATTATAATTTAATAAAATACATTTATTGATATATTACCTTAATAAAACCATCTAATATTAATTACATTTATTTATTATTATAAAAAAACTTTTTATGCAAAAAAAATTAAAATATTCATTTATATTAAATTGGTTAATATTTTTAATTTCAATTATTTTGAATCCACTAAATTAATATTATTTTTTAATAAACCATATAATTTTTTAAATTATATTTCAATATCCATATACACAAACTCACCAACTAGGATATATATTATTATATTAAATAATAATGTTTTAATAATATTTTGTTGTTTGGTTAAACTCGGTAATGTGTGTCACATAAGTCATCGAAGTTACATGTTGTTGCATGTGATCCATACTCAATCGATATGACATGAATTTAAATATATATATAATATATCGAATGAAATTATAATATTAAATATATTTTAAAGTCATAGGATATAATCTACCCTTATATGCTTTGTGTTGTATGTTTCTAAAGCATAACCTGGTGTTGCGTAAAACCCAATCCAATAATAGTGAATTCATATAATAAAATCTAGATTCAGTGTTGCGTTAATTGAAAAAAAATGAACAAAAGATTATATCATGTCGAGAAAATAATTTTCAAAATATTTGGGTGTTACCAAAAAATGTTTTATACGTCTCTCATATAAAATGAATAAAAGGATTATGAAGCCTTAGGTAATAAAATATGGATAGTTTATATGAAAAAAATAAGTCAATAAAATCTAAAGGAACGTAGGTTGTACATTGGTCGATGGAACTATAGATCTTATAGTTAATGTTATAAATATAATAATCTATAATTAATGTGAACAAATTGGTATTATTTTCTAGAATAATGAAATACTTGTAAAACCTAGATATAATAAAGGCAGAAATACATTATGTTTAAAATTATCTAATGGTATATATAATTAGGTCCATAAAATTACTATTTTACTTTTTAGTTTACTTTTATAAACAATTTTCAATTTTATTTTGATAATAATTATTTATAGTGTGATGATTAATTAATATCCCCCAATATTTTATGAAATTTACATTTTATGAAACAGGTTTACTAACTTTTGATAGTATTTAAATTACTCGTAGAAGTTCTAAGATCCTATAATGTTCGTTAATGTAGATTTATTCTTTAATACAAATTTTTAATGAAATTGAATATCAAAAATGTTGTATATATAATTGTTTTATGAACTCCATCACAATTACATTTTATATTGATGATATTATATTTTCTTCAACATATAAATGTTTTAATGATAGTATCATAGAACATAAAAAAAGTGTGTTTGGGATGAGTTTGATGGGTATCCCTAATTATTATTTGGAATTCAAATTACTCAAAACTAAAAGGTTACATTTTAACAATAAATAAGTATTTATGAGACTTATAAAACTAATTTGGTTTAGAAATTAAACTAGTATTTTTTTAACATATTGATACATATTTGATATTATTTCATGATAAATATTCAAGAATAATATATCAAAAAACTGAATAACTTGATGATTCGAGTTTAACATTTCCAAACTACAGATACAAAAAATTATTATGTATTTAATATGATTTTTATTAATGGATTCACGATAATCCAATGAAATCACATATTGACGCGGTAATTTGTACATTAAATTACCCCAATGGTAACTCATAATAAGAACTTTTTTAATTCCCCTTAGAACCAAATTAATTGATAAATCTACTATGATGGAAAAATTGGTAGATGATTAGTGGGTTGGAATAGTTATATGGAAATTTCCATATCTAAAGTGAATTTTTTGTTTAATATTCTAGAAACAACAGACATTCATTTTTACATTCCACTGCATGAGCTAAATATTTGGTCATTGTAATATTTTTCAATCTAGTATCGTGGATCTGTCACACACTCACAAATTTTGGCAGGATTTTTTTATCAACATCTCTAACTTTGTGACATGAATTGTTATAAATCTCTACATTAAAATGATATGAATACCTCATATGGAAATCACATAGATATAAGGAAACACTTCATTCAAAAAATTATAAAATAAATGTTATAATTAGTCATAAATTCATTATATTTGATGATAACCTGGGTGAAATTTTCACTAAAACATTAAATTATGATATTTGTGAATACATTAAACAGATAATATGTATAATAAAATCCACGTGATAATAAATTTATATTCGTATTTCATATATATATCATTACATTGAGAAAAATCATGTGAAAGGGATAATATATTACCTGATTGTTGAAATTATAATAGATTTTGATTCTCAAAAATCCAAAAATTCTAATCAAATAATCCGAATATATAAAAAAATGTTATTTTACTTAAATGAGATTAATGGTAAATAGAAATATGAGATATACATCACTTATCTTATTAATCCATAATAAGGAATCAACAATACATTGATTCATAAATATGTCATATTGTTTTTACACTATATGATAATATTAGTTTATTACAATTCATTCGTGATTTAAAAATTTTAATTTAAAATATAATGAACATATAATTTTTTTATGACTTTAATACATTACTTTTTCGATAATAATATATTTTTTAAAAAAGATTCTTCTAAACCAACAACATCTTAATATAATATCCCATATGAATTGACAGATAAAACTCAAACAGATAATTATTTAAACTCATACCATCAAATAAATATTTTTAATGCTTCTTAACTATATTATAAATGATTGGTAATAAAATTTTTTATAGAAATAAATATAAATTAATTATAAAAACATTAATTGTTTTAGATATGTTTTCTATCATTTTTTTGAATAATTTTTTTATTCTTTTAGATAGTTTTTATTAAAGGATTAAATCCATCATAAAGTAATTTATTTTAAATATTAAAAATGAAATGATTTATTTGTTTCATTTATAAATTAATTAAAATAATTTTTTAAAAACCATATTCATGGAATAGTTTTTCTTTCATTTAATTTTTAGAATCACAATAGTGATGGTTTTGGTAAAATAAAGTTTTCTATTTATGCTTGTTAACGAGATTTATAGCTACAATGCAGAATTGGTGAATTTATTCAGTAAATATATTTATTAGATAATTGTAAATGATTCTAAATGTTTGAGAATATATGAAAACTATAGATATTTATCATGGTGATTCATTTTTCATTTCCATCAGACACAATCATTCATTCATATATTTAGTTTTTAAAAAATAGAATGATTGAATACTCAATGGTTTTCATTTATCCTTTTTTTCATCAAAATCCACCCATAATTATTTATAATATAAGTTGAATTTTTTATTAATTTTTTTTATTTAAATTTTATTTAACCATATTCCAAGAAATCTTTTCACGAAATCATGTATGCCAATAATTAACACACCTACAATATTGATTGGTCATTGTTACTAAAAAATAGATGATATCAATGAAAATAAGGTAGTGGAAGTATGTATGTACTATTACTACTAAAATATAACTAGGTAATATATCTTTATTTAATGTAATTCCCAAATAGAAAATTACTACATGAATTTTCCCTATCGAGTAATTATTTGGGTCGATTAAGGAAGTTTTAATGTATTAAAAAAGGATAAATATGATTTTGAACACTATGAATTATTTAATCATTGACTTCAAGGATTATCCATATCTCTGAGTGTGATAGAAGATCATGGATCCATATTGGATTTCACAAAAAAAACCCAGTATTGACATCCATGTCATGTACTCATATGATCCACTCTATAAAGAATAAATGGTCGAGTTAGTGACAAGGTCTCTAGTATTCCACCTCATGTTCTAGATGTTTAATACTAGTAGTGAAGACCTATAAGTTGTATAGTGGGAGGACTATAACCTTTGTATCATATAAATGTAGAAAAATCAATATTGGAAGAACCGTAATTAAATAATTATTGTAGTATATGAAAATAACTTAAAAATAAAAATAAATAGATACCCCAAATAGTGTTAAAAATCAACTAGAAATTAACATGTTATGCATAAAAATACAATTTATTAAACATACAATAAATAATATATTCAGTAGTATTATAAATAATACAGGAAAACATAAACTCTTATAGGATTCCCGAGTACGTGGTTGCACCACATATTCATGTGGTTCCCTAATCTAGAAGTGTATCAAAAAAGAAGTACAAGTCATGTACTAACCTGAATTCCAGAGATCTATATGAGCACCGTCTAAATGCATTAAGTGTGTGTGAGTAACACTATATAGACCCCACACATGTTTTTCCTTGAAAATCCATCTTATAAATAAACAATAAAATTGATTATTGGTAAAATAAAAAGTGGATGTAAAAAACCATATTGTGTGTTGCGTATAAGTTCTTCATTGGACACTTGGAAGACTGTACCTTCATTGGAATATTCCATAATCTCCCTATGAATTTTAAAATTCATATAATTAGTCTTAGGACCCATATTATATATCCAATGAATACTTTTCTAAGGATAATGATTCAAGGAATCATATCTAAATAAGGGAGTTATCCAGAATATGATACCAATGGTCATGGAGCGTTATCTATAAATATTTCAAATATAATATATAGAAAAACATTATCTAAAAAATCCAATGAATTATATGTATTAAAGTATCTTGAAACTTCAATGAATATTGTGAAATTCATTGTCTAATGACTACAATATAAATAAATTTGAATTCTTTGCCACACTACTTTATTATAAATCAAGAGGAATTCCTTGTCTTACTGTTTTAAATGAATAAATATTAATTTCATTTCCAACCATGTTATGTGAATAATTTTAAATTTCATGTCCAACTATCTCTTGACCATTAGAATCATGTTCATTATGAACCTATTCAAGGCATCCCACATCAGAACATAAGTGTTACACATGACATACTATAATAAGAATACAGGTTACATTTCACAATAAAAAATAGTCTATGAGAAATATCCTTTACAATTTATAATTCAATAATAAATTTAATCATTTATTTATAAGATCCCATGGCCAATATCAATTTATTAAATTTCATTTCGACATTATATATATATAATGGGAACAAGACTAATATCAGAATAATTAATGTGTCACTTTATCCACATATTATATGTTCACCACATTATAAACTACATTTATCCATTCAATCATTACTAATAAGAAAACACACAAAAAGTCTGTTTGGTTTGATCTTAAAAACTTGTTTATATAAAACAATTTATTTGACACACCCTAATGGGTGGTTGATACAAAATTCATCCACCCCTTATGATTTCAAGGGACTCGTAGTCATAAAAAATTAATCTATTTATACAATTAATACATCTCCATAAATTCCCTTTTTATCAAATTTCATAATTCATAATTAAACATGGAAAAAGTAAGTTGACATTATATACTGAAATTTAAATAGTTAATTTATTATCATTTTATCTCTTCATGTTTTAAGAGTCAACCCAAACACACCTATATTGTGTATTTTTCATTTAAATATTATTGAAAACAAGGGAATGTAATTAAAAATAGCCGACATGGTTATCCAGTTTTTGTTCACCCATATAGAAATATAGAAATAGGTTTTATAAAAATTTATTTAGTGGACTATAAATTTAATTTAAGGTTTTATACATTTTAGGATCTACGTATTGACTTACCGGTGTGTGACAGAATAACAATACTATAAATTAATGAATAATTGAAATGGAAATAATACGAACCACCAAAATTATACCATGGAAGATGCACTGAGAAAATATCAGTCCTGGAATCAAGTAGGGACTAGAAAAATAAAAGAACTAGAAAACATCTCATTAGGAATCCATCACATCTGATGGTGATGAAGTCAAGCAAAAAATTAATTATGTCAACTCAATAGAAGAATATAGGGAGATGGGTGTTCATGGGGGATGCCCTAGATAATTTAGGGTGAAAAATATATAAATACTCTTTAATTTATAAGGTGAATTTTTTATAATTTTCTCCTTTTATAGGGGTGCATGGATTCACTACCCAGTTATGTAAATCATACTCCCAACATGCGTAGCTACTTCCTAAGTATTCCCTTACACCACCCACTAGTATAACAAAAATAGGAAAAATATTTTCCCTACATAAAAGCTCTTTTTCACCACTTTATCAAGCCAAATGTATTAATAGTGTTGTCACATGGTTTAGAAAAAGCATGCTTCTTAACAAAATGGGATGAATTGTTGTTGCACAAGATTAGTATTAATCATTGACTAAACCTACACCCCATGATTCCTCTCTTGAGAGTTGGGATCTGAATCCTAACATTATTGAAACTCAGAATAACTTCCAATAAACCATATATTCTTTAAAACACATTAAAAACAATATATTGAAGTCTTCTAACTCTCAAAATCGAATTCCAATGATTTATTTGATATTAGGAATCTCTACCAAATTAAAAAAAATTCCAATATTGTTTCCCAAAATATATAATACATGGGATATTATAAAGTTTACTATAAAATAACATATCATAACCTATTATAAAAATTGAATACAAAATCTAACTAAAATTCATATTTTGGACAATAATTTTTTTTTAAAATTACATCATTAAATGTTTGAATTTCTAATTATCATATTAAAATTAGCTTAGACTTACTATAGATAATCCTCTAAAACCTAATACAACTCTTGAAACAACCCATAAAATATAAATATTATTCTTAATTTAAACTATGTGATCTGATATAGAAACACATTAACATATCTTACATTAAAAAGCTCATGGTGCTCCCCACCCAATGTTCTAGCATTAAACATCCAATTCCAAGCCAAAGTGGATAAAAATAATTATATCCTATAAAATGACATCATTTTTTTCCAATTGAAACTCTTGATACATTTCTAAAATCATAAATCATTATGACATGTTAGGATAATGAATGAAAATATTTATTTATTCATAATGATATAATTCCAACTAACCACATTTATACTAGTTCCTCCATATTTTCCTTCGAAATCTATAAAAACATCCACACTAAATGAGCCTTATCAGAATAGTATACTAGATGTAGTTTCTAACCAACCACTTATAACTACTCATGTGAACTCAATTTAAACTTATTTTAACAAACAATTTTATAAACATCACATCTTCAACCACCAATTCTTCTAAAAAACATGATATGATGCCTTCACTAAAAGGACCAATTTGATCATTCTGATCCCTTTTTCCAAAAACCAATAACTAATTTCTACTGTCTTCTATTAATAATTACACATTTATGTTATCATTCCACAACAAGGAAATTGGTTTATTCTTGATCCATCAAGCTTCAACTGTCATAAACAACACAATTCATAACACACAAATTCGAAGTCCACAAAATCTAATATAAAAAATTATACCTAGAATTCATTGATAATTCCAAACATAATTTTTTTTCCATTTATCCAATATAATTAAAAAGACTAAATGAGCATCATAGAGTTGGGATTAGGCTCCCAAGAACCTTCTAGGTAGAGGGTATACACCAACAAAATAGGTCTTCATCTCCATATTAGGATCATCCTCAACACCAAAGAAACAAAAATATTTCCTAAAAAATAATTTCCCATTCCCCATGAATCCCAAGACATTATGTCAAGTATGAAGAAGGAATAATTTTTTTAGTAGTAACATAATAATCATCCACAATAATTTCTATCTTCTTTTAAATTATTATATTGGAATTTACTAAATTCTAAAACATAATGAGAGTAGCTACCCTTCCATGGCCCAATGGGTAGTTCCCTTTTTATGGCTGACCTCAAAACTATACCCAGGAACAAAACCCATGGATTTACACCATTATACCATATAAAATTCTTAATTATCATAGTATATAACTAACACTATGTAATCATTATTGTGGTGATGTCAGGGTATTTTAAATGATCATCTCTAACTAGGAGTACCCTGAAATATATAATGGTAGGCCTACATATCTCTCCCCGATCCATGATCACAACATTAATGCTAAACATTCATTTAACCAACTCCTAACAATAACATTCTTGATAATTCATATCAGGTTCTACACATAAATAATCCACCCTATGGTACCCATTTTACTCATAAATCCTCCTCTACCACAGAGAAACATTTCTCATTTTAAAATCACTCTTGATCAATGATGGTCCAAACAAATCTACATGAATGTATCTGTCCATGGATCCCTCATATTCAGTCACAAATTTATGGATTAAATGGTATCACATGAATCCAACATGTAATATTCTATTCTACCAGAGAAAAACACATGTACACTCTGTTTCCACATGATTGAAAAACCAACACATTCTCTTATGGGTTTAAGATGTGAGATTGTATTGGATCTGATGGGAACTCAATGAATAAAACTAATATATAGTCAAAATGGGCATAAATTTTACTCTGATAATTCTGTATTCACTATTAAATAAATGATTACTAACATCATATACCCATTGATGTTTAAGTGGGAAAAAATATTAAAATATATCATTATGCTTATAATGAGGGATTTTTATTATTTTTTATTGTAATTGAATCCATTGGAAATAAATAATAAATATAGATTGACTAAATTTATCACTGAAACAATTTAAAACCCAAATATAAAAATTTCCCTCTTTATGGATTCCATTATTCGTCATGTTTGGATCCTATAGGCACATTTAAAATAAATTCTTGATTTTTGGGAAGCATCATGTATATAGAATATTTCTTTTTGAAATAGTTTTGTGTCTACTAGTATCCTCTCTGTGAAAGAGTATTTATTAAGGAAATAGTTCAATTTATTCCCCGTGATTTCTATCTGATACGTGATCTAAATGTAAAACTATTATGGGATGTCCACACTCCATTATAGGTATCTATTTATCATTCATAATATGATGATGTAATTGGGTGGGTCAACAATATAGATAAGGATAGACACATGGAGCAACAATTAGTGCCACTTCTTCTACCCTATGAAAATAAATGTGAGATAGTTCCTCAAAATATTAGAATATAAATTTTCAGTATTCATCCTAGATCTACTAAGATAGTAAATACTAGTTTCATGACTGCATAGTTATTTTATGCGATTAGTGGGTCAAGAGATCACTAATAGGGCACTACATTGGATAATATATTCATCCATTCTATTATTGGCATAAATAATATTTGGTAAATATCATATTTTTCTAGGGTTAACCAATTTCATTATAAAAATCGTCATCGCATTGATATGTGAATCTATTTTTTAATTACTATATAAAGGGAAAGAGATCTGTAATGGTTTTATATGTAATGATTGACATATTAATTACATCACCAATTTCCCCATAAAATTATTATGTTTCTATGAAAATTTATATCAAATATTTACCTAGTAATTTATGGAAGACATTATGAATTTTGTGGCATATGTGGATTATTTAAAATTTACTCTATTTTACATTGAATCCAAATTTAAAGGATTTTTATGGAGTATTCCCCCTAAAACCAACTACATTATACATAAGATTATTTATATATTAATAAATATTAATATTAATAAATATCATATCATATATTTATTTTTACACTACATAAAATTAACATGACAATGTTCTTGGTTATCTATCCCATTAAAATATGTCAAATTAGATCACATCATTACATTGAATCGTGATATTTTATTTCAATACCAATTAAATGTTAGTTCTAGTAATATAATTAAAATCGTCTACATATAATATAGACTGCAAAATTTTATGTTTGAGTTTTCATAAGAGGATGAGACATCATCTCATGATGTTTATACATGGTGATCTCTATGATATGAGAATATATGGAGAGACCTACCAATATGTATTACACAAATTATTGTTTCCTCATAAATTCATATCTGTGAGAATGTGTAATATTTTATAGATTTTTTTATTATTAATGAATATCATTACTCGCATATTTAAATGTATTTCTAAGACCCATGATGCTCTATATTAATGTTATATTGGCTATATTGGTTACACCGTGATAGGTATGAGATAGTGAAAATATTTTCAATAGTTTTATATTGAATTTAATTTATTAAATATTAAATGTGTTTTACTTTACAATATATTGACCCATATATTGGTTTTAGCATAAAATTGGGATTCATTAATATAATGACTAAAAAAAATTTAAAACATATTTTATTTTACTTTCATAATTTTCCAGGTCAATTTTTTATTTATATGTAGTGAAAAATATATTTTAAAACTATTAATATTCATTATTAAACATTTAAAAACACTAGAACAAAGTTGAATCCTGTAATTTGATATCTAAAATGAGCATTAATATCAGACCGTTGAATCTCTTCCTAGATCTAAAGACTTTCAATGATGGATAAATATCTCAAAAATATATGGGAAAATGTAGATATAAATTTGTGGTAAGATAAAAAAATTACAAAATAAATTTCCTCAATAGTTCGTGCTAATATTTTTCATCTTTGAAATACATAATTAATGACAAACTAGATATGGTATATATAAAGCGACTACAAAAAAATTATTTCACTAGTAATTTTACTATATTATTGATTACGCATGGATAAATAATCTAAAATGATATGAGTATAAATAATTAAGATAGTTCAATTGATTTCATGAAGAAATTTTTTTAAGCATACTATTTAATGTTTCTGCCATTTATCAACCTTTAGATAAATCTTACTATCAAAATATGGCCACTCTTTTGCATATAGAATAGTATTACCTAGACATTTCAATTTGTTTGAGTTCATTTCTTCCATTTTTTTGTTCTAAAATTTCAATAAATTTAATACAATGTTGTTAGTTTTTAATATAAATTTGTATTATTTTCCCATAACTCATTCATTTTTATCATTTATGTTTACCTCCATTTAATTTTATTAACCGTTTTATTGTTGAGATAAAAAATCAGGGTATATTTGAGAGAAATTATCAATAGTTTCTTGAGTTCATTCACTTTCATGTCCCTTATTATTATATTATAATAATGTTTGTGATAGGTAAGAAATTATTATTTTCCGCTTAACTATTATCTATATCATTTTAATTCTTCTTACTATTCATCAATATTTTTTCCCATCATTATTTGAATCATTCATATGATAGAGTATGACTTTAATATTGTATTTCGGTGAAGAGGTATCATTGAAATATTAAGGAATATTATTTCCCCACATTTACATATCTCTGTATTGGGAATTGAAAATTGAAAATGGGGAGTGGTGTTATAATTAATTATCACACCATATAGTATAATAATGATAGTTCATTAATGAACAATGATAGGTAAATTTTGAACTTCATATAGAAGGTATCAAATCATCATAAATCCTATCTCAGCCAGTTATATAACAGAATTCATAAAAATAAATTTATAATGATATAAAATTGGGTGTTCAAGATGTTGTGGATGAGTATTGGTAAGATATATTAAAACATGCAAAGTTAAATGATTCTCTCGTCTATTATAATAAATAATTATTACCCATCTACCTCTCTATTTACTAGATTGTAAACACCAATTGTTTTTTGAATTTTTTAATTTGGGAGGACACCACCTTACTACATCCATCAACTACATCCCAACTTATAGATATTCTAACAAATGAAATATAATTTAGTACGATGTTAATTAATTGAGGAATTCTTTTCTAAACTTTACTCATTAAAATTTTATATATTGTTATTTTTTTATGACCATCCTTCATTTTATTATTTATATTTTTCCAAATATTACATTGCCTTGGAGGATGAAGAATATGATGATGATTCACCTAAAGAGGAACACATGGATATCCCTCAATGTATATAAATATTATTGGAGAGATTACAAGACGATACCGTTGTAGAATAACATAAATAAATCAATTTTAAAACTATATTACTCAAAGGAGAAGATTTCAATACTAATTAATTCAGTTTACTTAACATAAAATTGAAATTATCAATGTGTTTACCATTCCTGTAACTACTGATGCAGCAAAATCCAATGAGTTGGTCTTATATGATGTTAATGATGATGATGAAAAAGATATGGTGGAAAAAGAAATGTTTGAGGACCCATTATTTTTTCATTCACCAACCATATGAGTTTTACTACCATTCTATGGACATGGAACTAATATACTATATACAAGGGTTATTCCATAACCATTGTGAAGGGATTAAACTATATGAAAATAGATGTGGTGGTTCATGATAAAGTAACTACACCCTCTATTAGATTGGGGATAACACAATGGAATTGTCATTCTTTGGAATTTAAAAACCAAACTCCCACATGGGGTCATAACAATGTTTTATAACTAATATTTCCCCTTTATCTTCATTTTATTTTATTCTTGTTTTTAAAAAATCATAGTGTTGTGTTGATTTCTTCTACTTTTAAAATTTTATTAAAATTTATATTAACTCAATGCACTAATGGAACTATTATTATGTTTTTTATATAATTTTCTTTATACAATTTTCTACCAAATTTAATATTTTTTGAATATTTTTCTTGATGTTATTTGAAAGAAAATGTGGATTTTATATTGGATAAGTGTTCTTGGGATTGCAACATATATTTTAGAAATAAAATGGATTTTTTAAATTTTTTATGTTGTTTTCGATGAAATTTTTTTATTTCTATTGTCTTCCTTTATAAAGTAATTTGTGGTTTAGAATTTTTTAATTTGAGGGGTAAATGACATGTTATTTTTGGGGATTACATTGAATTTTTTTATTATATATGATTTATGAGTGATATTTGGTACTATATTCATGAAATTTTATTATTAAACGTTGATTTTTTTTATGAATGAAATGATATAAGGTGAAATTATAATTATAACACGTGGAATATGTAATATTGGAACATACCATGAGTAACCTATACATTTTGAAAAAGATCACCATGGTTATCTAACAAAAATTATAGTGAAATAATATAATTGAATCTATAGTAAAATGTATAGTTATTGTCCCATAATTAAGATCTGATACATTATGTTTATGGTGTTCTTGTAGTTCAATTACTTTATATAATCCAATAAGCCCAGTTCTAATGTCATGGATTAAGAAAATAAATAGGTTCCTAATTATAAAAACCAATTAAATTTATATGAGGGTAATATTTAATTATAGATTAAGAATGGGAGATTGAATTATAATATTATCATTTAGGTTCTATCGAAGAAGTTTATAATTAATCATTGTTTATAGATGATGGGAAATATGATCAATTAATTGTTCCTCTGGTTAAAATTATAATCCCATAAAATTCCTTTTTTAGTACAATCTTGGTATATGACCTATTTGATGTATTTAAGTGTGGTGGTAGATGAGACATATGAAAGAGGATTTATATTTTCCATGATGAATGAATAATTTTTATTATTATTTTCTTGAATATTTATTGGAATCTTATAATGATGCATCTTTTCATTAGTTTGAAGTCATTGAATTTCTATGTAGTGCCTTGTTTAAATATGTAGATATTGAAAGAGCTAATTTTTTCAATAAATTTACTTATAATTTCAAATATTAAATCAAAAAATTGTGTTATTTTGTGAAAAAAGTTCTTATTTTTTAGTTGTAATTCTCAATTAATTACATTAAAGTTCTAATTTCATATTCAAATTTTATTTTTTACATTAATATTTCGTAGAAAATATCATTTAACATGATCCAAAATAATGAATAATATCAATATAATTACTTGGTCATTGAGTAACATTTCATTAAACTAGAACCAATACATTATTCAACTATTTAAGGCAGAATAATAACATTCTTGTTTTTCTAGGGAATCATTGCCCATATCCAGAGACATTCAATTATGGGTCTATATCTCATAAAAACGTAGTATAATGGAGAAAAAAATGTAATGGGAGTTATGAAATATTTATAAGAACATCTTATTTATATGCAGATTTATATTATTTGACATATATTATAGCCTTATTTTCATGGGAAACTAGAGATGTGGAATTCAAAGAGTCTCCATGAAATATTTACTCTCCTTTTTAATTTATATGTAATGGAAACTACATAATACCAGATAAGATAAAAATATTGGAAAATAAATAAGTGAGATATATATAATACCATCCAGAATATCACTTTGTAAAATTAATCGATTTTTCTTCTTTCTTGAAGGAACATTACGAGTAATAATTTTTTGTGATATTTAGGCACTATATTAACTAAAAAATGTTTCCCTTCCCCATTTCAAATGGTATCCGTTATATTTATAAATTTTGGTATTTTTATAAGTTGTTAATTGTTTTATTTGAATTGATAATTTTTAATATACAACAATATTATTATTGATAATATTATTTAATTATTATATTTGGGGTTTCTCAAGATATAATTTTCACAACTCTATAAAAATAGGGAAATAATATCAACAATTGTTCAAATAAAAGTGTATTTTGTTTGTTATGTTCCCTAGTGTCCAGTTATTTTTCTATTCAATCTAGAATCTTTTTTGATGGTCAGACCAACTAAAATGATAGATTTCTCCATTTTTTAATCACATGATCTCAAATTTCCATTAATCCATAATAATTACCTCTTTTATTTAAGTCATACATATGATTGACCAGCAACATGATAGTGTTTATTAAAAAATAGTTATCAAAGTGGAATTTGAAATATTTATTTCATGATGGAAATAGATTATATGTTGGGATAGTAACAATAAAAAGTTAATGATTTATTGTGATAAATTATGAACACTACATTGAGTTGAATAAAGATAGTTATATAGAGAAAGATTATAGCCCCCTTGGGAACTACCTATAGAAAGATACATTTTATTTGAACATCAATATGAAATTACAAAATCATAATAAATTTTCATTCAAATTATTAAATATACACACATATATATATATATTAATTTTCTAATACACCCCCAAATTTATATTAGTATTATATTTTGAGGAATATTCAATAGAATATAAATAATTACAATATAAATGAGTATTTCAAGTGGAAACCAATAGATCAACCCAAGTGTGAAAAATATGAAACAAGTTTATCAAAATTTATAAATATATTGAAAATGTATTTATGAAAAATATGTCTTATCCATATATTATTACTTGATTGGACCAAGAATAATTTATCCCTTTCTATGGAAGTTAATATCCTAGACTAATTATTAAAATGAAACCGTTAAATTAAATATTATTTCCATGATCATGCAAAAATATTAATTAAGAATTATAAACGAATTACATATAATGAATTATGGTTTTTTGAAAAAATAATAAAACCTACAAGATTATATATCAGGGAAAATAATATATTTCAAAGTGTTCAATAATATGTCGTTATTTTTTTGTGTCATACCTTATTTCTCAATAAGTTCATTGACTCATTTCTAATGAAGCGATACCTTACATTAGGGAATATCATTGAATGCCACTTAGGTAGAAGAATATAGGGTAATACACATAGTGTTTCCATTGATATCAGTTATGTAGTAATTGTATTTACGAAAATATATAAATTTGACACTCCATATCATGAGTTGATATTTTATTAGAACTAGATATATAATTACAGCAGAAAAAAATTATTTTTGTGTAAGGCAACTATTTATTTTCTTAACATTATAATATTTATTTATCTATTATTATCCATGATCTATTTAATATTTATTTATTAAATAAATAAATAAATTATTTTTTATTTAACATATAAATAAATATTTATTCTCAAGTATGTGAATTGAATATTTAGTTATCTATTGAATAAAGAAATAGATATTAATAAAATATATGTTTTATATTTTCATTAATCCTAAGGAGGATGAGAAGACAAATAATAGGTCTAGTGTAAATATTAATTGGACATACCATTATATAGTATTAAAAATATATCCTTTAAGGGCACACCATGGAATAAAATAATGATATTATTATTTTTCTATTAATACTGTTCAATTTGGGTTAATAATATAACTATGGTCATTTATTCAATTAATTTAATGTACCCCTAACATTATTTATAAAAATAAACTATTTGGATATTTCTGAAATGTTGTATATTGCACACAATAATCTCCTACCTATATAATTATCTCTCAATGAATATTGTATATAATATTTTCTCTCAATCATGAGAGATTCTCCCTTCATAAATTTCATTAAAGATGGAGAGATCAAAAGATTATCCCTCTAGACAAAATGGATGTGGATTTCATTGTTGTAGTGATGCAAGAAAAAGGGTACGACTATGCTGACTCATAGTGTACCATAAACGACTTTAAAAGAAAAAAGGATCACATTTTCATCACATATGAAGGTTCTCTACATTGGGTCTTCATCAATAATAGTAAAAAACAACTTAAAGGGATCCAAATTATCAAAAACCTAAGTCAGTTAAAGAACACATGGTCAATGAATTTTTTCATACTATCAATTAATTTATAAAATTTACTTGAATATATATTATATTTGTTCCAAAAACCACTATTCTTAATATTATATTGAATTTTTTTCCTTCTAGTTTAAATCTTGTAAAATATACTAAAACCATCAAATCAAAGAAAAACAACATGTAAATTGGCCCAAAAATGCGCTCCTAATTTGTCTAAAACCGTCAAGGAGTATTAGAGTGGTGATGTTTAAATTTATCATTTTGAATTTTTAATTACTATTTAAACATTCAAATATAGAAGGTCAATTCAAATTTTTTGTACCTTTTTTGATTTCTAATATATCTTCTTCTGTTTTTATTTTATCACTTATATATACATTATTGGATTATAAATAATGAATATAACATCCAGAAAACCCATTGAAAGTTTCTGATAAATCTCCCCAGATATTATGGTGTTATATAATGTGTACTTCATTATCATATGTCCAGTAGCATTTTTAATTTCACTGAAACACCCTAATTTTCATCAATTCATTTTTTGAAGAATACACAACTTGTGAGTTTTGAAAACAGATTATTGAATAGCTAGGGAAACACATGGTTTTACCAAACATCAATACATATATATTTTCTATAAGAAATTCATTACATGTGTTTTCAGAGAATAAATCACTTGGTAAAGATGTATTGTGTAATTAATACAACAATTATATTTAATACAAGACATAAAAAATATGGAATAAATGAATCCTTATGTACATGTCATGCATCATTAATACATATTTTTTACCTCATAAATTTTCTCCAAATCCACATGACGAATCTCTTGGAAGATATTGTAGAAAATAGTTACAGAAATGTATATTTCATATGGATGGTTCCACACCTACTTTACTTTAACAATATGTGAAAAAATACTGAAATTGATTTATTTGACCATAAAATCATCATATTCTATTTTATTCACCATTAATTTGACCATTATATTCAATATGATAGGTTTTAAAGGATATTAAATTATTAACAATTATCTAAATGAAATATGAACAGCATAAAAATTATTGTGGCAATACATTGAATACTATTTCATATTTTAAATGCATTACATAGTACATTTATTAACATGTTTTCCATGTGTCATTTCGTTGACTCATACACAAAATGTAATTTTATGAGAAATTGTGTATTCTAAAATCCATAGGAGTTATATTTATGTGATCTCAATATAAATGGGGCTGATCAAAAAGTTACTCTCTATGTTTTTACGTGTAAACTACTATGAATTTTATTATTCAATTTAAAATTAAATTGAATTGAATTTTATTTAACATAAAAATGGATTGGAATCTATAAGAATAGCAGATGGAATAAAATAAAATAAATTAATTTATTGATAATATAATTATTCAAATTATTCAGTGCCCGATTATACTATTGAATAATGAATTGAAATAAATATTATATATATGTCTTAAACATGTAGTGATTTTTTTGTGTTGGTCCTATTATGAAATTTGACTATTCGTATCTATGTGTATCACTATAACATGTAATTTCCTTTAACCAATACACTGGTTCTCCTAGACTACATGAGGGTAAAAAAACATTTGTATGAATATGAGTATCTAAAAGTCAAAAATGTACTAAGGGGTGGATCCTAAATATGAAATTCAAGTGAAACAATCCAAAGAAACAGACATATGGATAGGTTGGATTTTTTAACTCATATCAAGACCATCATAAGGAATATTCTCTTAATGTTTTAGTTTTATTTGTATTCAACTCAAAAAAGAATCCATTATATAAATCTAATGCTCAAATAATTTAATCATTTTTATATTTCATCCTTATGAACGTTTTATTTTTTGGATCCAAGAGAATGGTCACATATACAAATAATATATTGTATAAATATTTCACTAAATTAACCAAGCTAAAAATAAATTTTCAATCTTAACATGAATACTCTCATATGAAATATATACATATTTTTAAAAGGACATGTAATGGATAAAAGAAGAAACAATTACATATAAAAAATAGAATTCATAAGCATAATTTTAAGTGGTAGTAATACTTATATTAAAGTATTTAGAGTGAATCCAAATAACTATGTGTCTTATTGACCCTCATTGGGATACAAAAATTTCTTATGGAGTTAAAAATATTTTTTAATTAACAAATTTATATAAATATATTTAACAGTCTCAATACATAATGTGACTTGAAGTAGTATATTGAGTAAATATTTGAAATGTTTTCTATGATAGTGATCCTGGTCAATAGTTCAAGGAGGTACAAGTGTGTATTTGGTAAAGAAAAACCTATGTAGGTACCATTTCATAATTGACCATGGAATATTTTTTTATATGAAAAGGGGAATATGTAGATTTTCCAATATAATGTCTAAAATATTAGGACATTATGAGTTAAATTTTTAGGGTAATTATTACTTGATGAAACAATAGGAGAATTAAAAATACAATTATCCCTCACATTGTAGGTAATTATGGTAAAACTAAAATTATACTTTAATTATTTAAGGAATAGTGGTATGTGAAACAATGAAAGCACTATGGTATTTGGTTAGCTCTGGGAATGTACATATAAATATAATTTTATGGATATATTAATAATTTTTTTGATTCACACATTGAATAATATTTATAATATGTATCACACATTACAATAATTCCACACAACTTATAAGGAAAAGTGAAAAGGTTTCCTTTCATAGATATGTAGAGGATGCCTCCTATATATGTCATATTACATTATCATCAATTTCTGAGGATTTAACGATATAAAAAAGTACATGGATTCTTATATAATAATATCACATATTCATATTCTCTTAATATAGAAGGAAATTATTTATGTAAACAATATTTTCAATTAATTATATATTTGTAAACTAGAATAATGGAATCCATATATTGGTTTTAGTTTCAAAATTAGGGGTTATATTATTTTGGTTAATAAATCAGGATTTTATTGAATACAAAATTATCAATGTTTCTTGTATTATTATTAATTCCACTAATATTAATCTTATTCATCAATGAATAGATAAAAAATGGACTTGTTTATTAGGAACCACGTTTTTCGTACTATATCATGATTACATAGATTTGTGGGAAAACTTTTTCCTGCCAATTATAGTGAATGTATTGGTAAACAATGATTAATATCTATAAAATATTATAAGAATAAAATATTAACTAATTAATAAATGAACATCCATAATGATTTATTGTATATATAAACTCACATTACCTTATTTACATCAATATATTAATTTTAAGGAATGGACGACCAATGATGAGATTTAAATATATTAAAAATAATCAATAGTTTTGTCCAAAAAATGTTATTATAGACTAATTCATAAATAAACATATTCTTACTATATTTAATAATGGATATCATATCAATTTATATATAAGAATAATAAATTAGGATATATCCATAAATGTTTATTGAAAACTATTTTCTGAAATTTCAGTTTATCTATAAAAAAATCAAACACTATGTGTACCACATTTATAAATCCTATACAAAATAAGTTGAATAACTTATGTGTAAGACTGAACATGTTTCGAAAAAACGAAACATAGGGATTCTAGGATTATTGGAGATGAGTTAACTTGTATGGGTTAAGACTCAAGACACACATGCACTGGAAAAGGATAAATATAATAAATTGAGCACATTTTGATGGGTGGTTCAATGGAATCATACTATATATGTATTAAAATCCAATGATATGGTTTATCGTCACCATATTTGGTGGTATAGATTAAATTAATTCATAAAAAACATCATTAAATATTTTGTAAATATATACATTTTAATGTCGAAAAATTTGTAAAAATTCATGTAATGTTATTTGTTTATCATGATTTGAGGACTCGTTGTTTTGAGTGTTTCTATAAATCGGTATTTTTGGTGAGTTTTAAATGTAAATAGAACATTAATGGTACATAATGATACAAATATATCATGAATGATTAATGAATGGTATAGTTTATTACAAAACCTATACAACAATCACCAAGACAAAATCCATTTTGAATTTTCCATTTTGAGTCGTACTTCTATTATCAATATATAGGGATTTGTATTTTCATGTCCACTTTATTGAGAGTATTAATAACAAAATATGTCTATATAATAAAATAAAAAATTACAATATATTGTATACCTGTATAATGAAAAAACAAAAATGGTTGGTGAAATTAATAAATTTCAATAAGATATGGAATATTTATAAATTCAATTTGAAATAAATAATATAAAATTTGAATAGAATATTATTTTGAAAATGAATGAGCGAAATTTCTCTCCAATAATTTAGTGGGACCACTATATGACTTCAGGATTTATATTTTGAAAAAATGTGGAAAATAAATATTATGTTATTCCAGTTTGTTAAGTCTGTGGAATAAATTTTTCAATGAATTAATTTAATTAGAAACTATATTTTAGAGAAGAAGTTATATTGAAATAGATACATTGGTCTTTAAAACCATATAATATTACCTATATTAACAATTAATATAAAATCTAGTTCAAAATATTCAACAATGACTTGGTTTCAGAATATAATCTTTTCAGTTGAAAATGCATGGATATAAGAAGTAATAATTGTGATTTATCTAGATTTTAATTATTATTCATTAGGAATTAATATCATATTAAAAGATATTTACTGAAATTTTATATTACTAATGTGTGATTAATTGGTGGTGAATATCAGGAATAAAAAAAATAACCACATAAACATTTAGTTAAAACTACTTGAATATACAAGAAAATATAGAATAATACTTATTCTGGGTTTTTGGAGATTCAAAAATAATTTACATCAAGGTAATTTAATACTTTTCTTCGGTCGATTCTATTTGATTAGATATCCATTTATGGATATGTTATTATAAATGAAGAATTATCTCACAAGGTGGTTTCTCTATCTTCGATATTCCAGAATGTTGTGGCTTCTGTAGAGATTATGAATTGGCATAAAAACTATATTACATTTAGTGTTATACAAAAAGAAATAATTTTATTGTTATTTTATTAATATTGGATTATGTTCTAAATAAAAATGTTATATCTCTAACAAAGGAATCAGAGATGGGTAATCGTTAATGACATGAACTGTGAAAATTTTCTATGTTAGTGATGTAAAATTAAGAATATTGTTATTGAATATATGTAGATTTACTAAACCAATAATTTATATATGATTGGAATTTGTTTTGACCATATTCAGAAGAGTCATATTTAACATGAAACAATTTAAAAATATTATAGTTGTTAGCTCTACTATAAGAGGGATTTCATGTGAGTTTTCCCCCAAAAAATATATTTTACATTATTTTTAAGGTGTATTATAAAATTTTAAATTAAATAAATACATTATTATATATTTATTATTTCACTATATAAATTAATTTTATAATTTCCTATAGTATTTATCCCATCAAAATAAGTTACAATGTTTCCCTTCTATGATGATAACCTTGATGTGGTATGATTATATCTATTAGATATAAGTCACATTTTCAAGGTATGAAACTATAGAAATTGATTCTTATCATGTGCATGTGATCATAATAATATGGGTCTTCATCAGATAAAGTAACCATTTGGTGATCTCCAAGATGGGATATTATAAGGAATGACTCAAAAATCAATTTTTTTTTATTTTTTTGTCCTATTTTATATTTATATTGATGATTTTCTATAATATTTAATAGAATTTTAAGATATTATTAAAACATATAATTAAAAAATTATGTACATGTACTTGCAAAACCCATGGAAGTCTATATCCATTAATTGAAGTTTATGATGGGAAGGTCATGATCCCAAGATATTAATGAATATATTGATAAAGGACTTTCCTTTCAACATATAGAAGATGATATATGATTCCTTTGAAATGAATAAAACCATAGAAATAAATTGCATTCCTATATTGATGTATACTTTTTTATTTCAGACAATCAATAGTTGATATATCAAAAATTAAGGTTAATGAAATTAGTATACAAAATTCTTGATAAGATATCATGACAAATATATTATATTACAAGGTGAGAATTCATATGTGGTAGTTTTCATTAAGAAATCAATTATTTCACCAGAGGTTCTTTCACATATTTTATGACAACATTGCAAGATTTTAGATGATAACACAGTATTCAATTTAAGAAGAAATTCACTAATAATTGGTTTCATTAATCTCAATTAAATAATAATTATATATGATATTTTTAATAAAAATTATTCTTTAGACCGATATATAATATTAATAAATGATTTATTAAATGACCATAAATAATAATTATATATTTATTTATAATGTAATAATTTATTTTTGAAAACTTGAATATGTATTTTTAAAATACATATTTTATTTTGTTAAATGAATATAAAATAAATATTTATTTTCATAGACATGAAATGAATATTAATTTATTTATTTGATAAATAAATGTCTAATAATAACATAATAATTTTTGTATTCATTAAATGTATAGGAGAATGAGAATACACATATTGGATTTATGATAAATATTATTTTAAAAGACTATAACATGATATTTAATGTTGTTCCAGCTTGTTCACACCAAGGAATAAAATCATGATACTATTATTTTACAGATAATGGGGTAAATTTTATATTGTACATACCATTAATAGAATATGTATTTCAAACCATTGGTATATAAATATAATACTATGAAAATTGATACATTTTATTAGTTATTAAAATTTTATTCCTCCATTGTGATTTATAACTCATTATAGGATGTATTTAACTCTTCACATAAATGTGAAGAATTGTTGTCATCATCTATTTATCTCCTACACGAGAGATCAAGAGACAAGAATTCCTGACCAAAGGTTTCATGGTTGTAACTAAAATAATTACACAATATAAAATATACAATTATTCTAAAACCATGAGTACCATGATTTTAGTTTTGAGATCAATGGTGAATTTTTTTATCACTGGATTAGGTGATCTACTTTTGGTCCTCATTAAAGAAAGAAAAAACAACCGAATAACCATCATATGATCAACTCCTAAATTGATGAAAGAAAAAAAATGAACGTATTTCTTGAAGATATTAATATTTTAAATATATTAATAATAGAACATATCTTGGTTATGGTGTCTTTATTTGAAAATATTCTTTACATCAATTTAATTTTTTGTGACATTTTTATTTTAAAATATTTGAATGATAAGTCAAATCATATAATAAATTAGTGGTCCAGTTGCCCAAACATGTGCTATAATGAATCTAGTACCATAATAAGGAAAGTGAAATATTCCTCTATTATTTTTATAGAATAAATTATTTCATTTATTTTATATCATTAATGTGTTAAATTTACTCAATTTTTAACATAAAACACACATTAAGGGATTAATCATTAATATGTGTTTCTATAGTTGTCTGAAAATAATTGACACTGAGATAGGTGGTCATATAATCACATAGACATTATGAAAAGAACATCCAACTTGAATTAAACCACCATACATAGAAATAAATTTATGATATGATTCATGTAATGTTGATTTGGTATGTTATCATTCTATAGGGCAATAATATGACATCCTTCATTTTAGTACATGTTTCACTATAAATAAATACAGTTATAAATTCTTTTTGAAGACTAAAACACTAAAATTATGTGAGTAAATCATTATTAATATAAGAAATAAAATACATTAAATGATAATTAAGTAAAATATAATTAGTAAAATCAACTATGATATAATAGTTTAATTATTTTTAATCAATCATAAATTTATCATTTGAAATAATTTTTTTATATTTTTTATTTAAATGATAGCTTAACTTATTTATAGTTTTAAAAATATTTAATTTTTTTTATATTCAAGAAAATTAAAATTAAAAATTATATTAACTATAATTTTTTTTAAAAAAATATTATAACTTTTTATGGTAAATAAGTTTATTTTTTCAGGAAAATGTAATTAAGCAAGGAATCTATTTTTTTCACTATAAAATAAAAGTGAAAATATTAATAAATTATGTTAATGAAATATTTTGATAATAAATTCAATTAAATAAATTAACATTCATCTAATTGTGTGTAGTAGGTAAGTAACATGAATAAAATCATTTTATGTAATACTGATACCACTTTATAAAATTCGGTTTTACACTGTTCATGCACATATATTATTTTTATGTATTTAGAAATTTGGGAATTATATATGAAAAAATAATAATTAATTTTAAATTCATAATTATTATTTTATCTTGTCGTTAATTTATGTTATATTTTGAGAATAATTATTTTTGAAAAAATTGTAAAAAATATCATTTGTATTGTAAAAATTTCATTTCATTTCATTAATTCGTATAATTTATATTTCCCATTACGCATTGGATTTTATTTCAAATAAGATTAATATCCCACTGATTAAGCATAATCGACATAATTTCATACGAATCATCATTACAGTAAATTTTGTTTTAAGATTACTTTTCTACATTAAAACGCATTATTTTTAAAAAACTTATTTTTCACTTTGTTTTGTAACCTTATATTAAAATTAATTATAAAAAAGGACACAATTGAATTAATTAATGTTGATGACTTATTTATAATCTATATATTTGTGTTTTTTAATGAAGTAAATTTCCTTATTTTCCATTATAAATTTTTAATATGGTAAAAATTGTATGATTATAGAATACTAGAAAACTCAGTTATACAAGTTTAAATCATTTTGAAAAGGCCAGAAAATATCATTTTATTTTTTATTAGAAGATGTTATTTTGGATCTTATCACATTATCTTAAAAAAATATTGGTTATCTACTTATGGATGGGTAAGACATTTAAAACACATAACAGTTAAGATTAATTACAAGTGTCCAACCCACCTCGCATGTGAAAGGGATCATTTCCTCCTCTTCCATACTCTCTAATTAATCCATTAATAATGACCAAGATCTTTATAAATAACATCCCAATATCCCTCTACATATTATATTAGTCTTGTTCATACCAAAATATGACTTCAACATGGCTTAAGGTGTATTCTATAGGACGGTTCTAAATGAATAGGTATAAATATTAATATAGTGTTTCTATTGTTATCTATTCATTCAACTCCCCCAATAATCTAATTACAATTATAATAAGATAGAATAATATAATAAATATAATGATGTTTCAGTACTATGATGTAAAAACCTATTATAATATTTTTTTTCTATCCTATGTAAAATAAAAACATCACCCATGAGTATGTACGGAATATCATCTAAAAGTAATGATGTTTTTAGTTTTCTATCACTACCACATATTTCTAGTTGTAAAGTCCAAATTATGGAATATATAATATTTCGTAGAAATTATTAGGACTCTATAAGTATAATACGTAACATAACTTCTAACCCTTCTATAAATTGAACTATTATATCATCACTTATTCGTTCACATCAAAAACCCCTCCAATGAATAGTGTGAGTCATTTTTATTTTAATAATTATATAAAAAGATATATGGATAGATTTAATTAATAATATATATATATTATGATTATATAAAATAAATCATCTATTAAGTTTATTTTATTTCCATAAATTGCATGAATATAAATGTCACAAATATGTATATATGAACTAAAGTCTCTACGATATGGCGTAATTAATTTTGCATACCCATTTTTAATTGATGGATTTAAATTTATATCTAATGTATAAAAATGAAAAATATATAATGTTAATTATTTTCTAAATTGGGATTCCATAACTACATGGATGTTCTAAATAAAAAAACACATATGGAAAATAGAACTATTAAAACACAATATTGATTTTCACCAAAAAATTATTAATGAATTGTTAATAAGAATTTTTTAACTAATAGTATATATTAATAAAAATTAATACATGTTTGTGATAATATAAAGTATAATAAAATATTTTTTATAAATGAAATTAAAGTGTATTTATAGTGACACATGGATTTCATAAATATATATTACATCTTAGTAGTCAAATATTCATTACATTACACAACAACTAGCCTCAGAATCGTTAAGGGATATTTCCTTTGGAAACATTAAAACATAGAAAATGTTCATATGTAATCTACATCATCTCTATATATTTTCATCATAATTAAATTATATTTTTAGAAATATTATACATAATATCTATCACAACATCCATGCGGAAAGGAACATAAAAAGGGTGTTATGCGATGCGTAGTAAGGGTAATAAGAGGAAATACATTAACATTATTTGAGTATAAAGGAATTATAACATGAGAATAATATTTTAAAATACTACCCTACATATCAAAGTTCATAATTTGGAGTCCCAGAAAAAAATATTGGTAGTTTATTAGACACACATCAAAATAAAATTAATAATCATAATCTATGAGAGAATAACATTGACAGAAGACATTAAATTATAACATACCCATAATTATTTAGTATAATTTTCATAGTTTTAAATGATCATTTCCAAAAATATTATAGTGTAATGAATTTTCTCCCCAAATAATTGTATTATTCAGGGTTTAATCTTAATACTATTATAGTGGAAAAAGTAACTTACAGAACTATGTTTACTAACAATTCCAATACTATTTATTTCATTATATTTTGATAATTACCCATTTCATTTTACATAAATATATGTCACACCTATCACATAAGGAAAATATAATATAGACGTTTCTCTAGATCATAAAACACTCATCATAATTGAACACATGAAATAAAATAGGTTTCATAAACATATCATCATATTGTAACCTATAGAAAAGAATTAGGATTCACTTCCATTTCATCATTTCATCATTTCATATCATTGGAAAAAATAAGACGATTCTATAATTAATTTATTATAGTATTTCCTGTGGCAGAAAGATGGGTTTCATAAAAAACTTTTCATCAAGAACATAAACCATTCATAAGAAGAATACAAAAGGTATTCTATGATTATATGACTGGTTAAACTAAAGTAACAACAATTGATAAAATATTATATATAAAATATTATGGAAAGAAAAATAACTTGGAAAATACCATGATTAAAATAATAATTCTTCATAATTTACCTTTTTGAAACATAAAATTCATAATATATTACAAATTCTATTTTCATTTAAAATAACATTGGAAACATTTAAATGATGATTTAAAAATAATTTATAACATATCTTGAGTAAAATTACCATTATAAAATGATATTATTTTATTTTCTTAAACAATTAAAACATTTAAAAAACACTTTTCTTTGAAAATAAACTAGAATAATTAGAAATGAATTATTAAAAATCTTTTGAAACATTTCTTGAGTAAAATATAATTTTAGGTGTGAAAATATTTTTTTTAAAAAAAAAACATCATAGAAATCAATTTTTTATGAAAATATCTATTTAAATTACAACATAATAATAAAATAATTATTTGTTCATGATGAAATAACATAACATTTATTTTATACTGGTTAATGGAATGATTCTTTCCCACTTTTTAATGGCCAAATAAGAGTTTATTGGAAAATGATGTGAAGATTAATTTTTAAAACATTTAGAAAAGAAAAAACTAGATAAAATTCCCTTAATAAATACTTTTGATAATTTTTTTAAAAAATAAATACAATTTTAAAAAACATTGTTATGAAAGAAAAGAGGGGTTTTGATCGATATGTTAAATAAAACATATATTATATAAATTTTTCATTAATGATTACATTAAGAGAGAAAATTTTTGGAAATTTTTCATTCTCATGAAATTACCAAAGGAGAACAATTATTTTATTTTATTGATATATGTATCATAATATATCATTATATGAAGAATAAACATAAAAAATTATTATCAAATTGTATATAAAAAAACAATCCCCACTAGGTAAAATGGAATAACAATCCCTTGAAATAATAACATTAAAACACAAAATATCATGAATATGTGGATATATAGATATTCATAATATATAATGTCCAAGGGAATGTATTAATACCACTTAATATAATATAGTTCCACAACACAACATGTGTCTTAAAGTTTAAAAATTAAGATCGAAATCCATTATGGATTTGGTAATCTATGTAATCGTGCGAACTGATAAAGAGAAGCATAATTTGAAACATTAAATATAATTAAAAATTATATTTATGAAATAATATGACTATTAAGAATTACATAAACCACAAATTATAAATTAATGGTGAATATGGAATAAGTTTCCCATAAATAAAAGAAAGACAACAAATCCCTTACCATAAGTCTCGACATCATTCTTACACATTCAAAACTACTATAAAATAAATTAAATTTTATTATAAATCAATTAAATAACTATCATTTTATATATCATACCATATATATTTTAATTATAAAATTTTATTAGTATATCGAATACAATTATATGTTACAATAATGTTTTTGGTAATAATTTCTTGATTTAGTGTATGTTTTGGTTTGGTATTTTTTATACATTTACTATCATCATGGATACATCATCTTATAAATTTTAACAATGATATTAATATCATATATATAATTTATATATTTATTTTTCATAATCCATAAAATATTGGAAATTAAATAAACCATTCTTGGAGATAGTAAGCCATATGAACAATTCAAAATTGTTTCCATTTTATAGGATAAATGAATAAAAGAAGGGTAGATAATACATTTAAACTACTGAATAATTTTTATGTCATATACATCACATATTCTTATTTAATCATATAACTATTACCTTATCTGTAAATAATACATGAAAAAAGAACCACATCACTCTGTGAGGTGGTGGCCCCCCAAAACACGAACGTCTTTATAATATACCCCAAAAAATGGAATGTTAGAAGTTATATGCGATACAATAATTACATAAATTATGTTATTTTTAAATTTTAATATTTAATCATTTAATCTATAATTATTACTATCCATTAATTAAAAAAATGAAAGATACAACATTTTATTTCAGGAGATGAAATTCATCCGTACATACGAGAAATATTACTATTTTTCAATATGTTGGGAAGTAGCAGTATTTTGAGTCAATATATTTCAACATGTTTTCTAGTATTTTAAATATCATATATAAATATTAAATTCAACATCATATCCATACTTGATTGGTGGAAATTGAAAACAAATAACATCTATTCGTGAGGTGGTGGTCATCTGTACACATGAAGGATGATTTCATATCTCATTTGACAGAAGAGAAAATACAAATGTAAATAGTGAGATATTGTGCAATTTAAATTAATTATATTTTGTCATGTATATATTTTTTTACAACAAACAACACATATTTTGTCTTTAAATTCCATAATTATGGATTTTTTGTTTCATTATACACAATACCCATTTTAGCTTGTGTTATATGCAATAGTATGTTTACACCAAACGTGACCTAGTATTATTTAAAACAACATGTAAATTGGCCCAAAAATGCGCTCCTACTATGTCTAAAACCGAAAAGGTGTATTAGAGTGGTGATGTTTAAATTTATCATTTTGAATTTTTAATTACTATTTAAACATTCAAATATAGAAGGTCAATTCAAATTTTTTGTACCTTTTTTGATTTCTAATATATCTTCTTCTGTTTTTATTTTATCACTTATATATACATTATTGGATTATAAATAATGAATATAACATCCAGAAAACCCATTGAAAGGTTCTGATAAATCTCCCCAGATATTATGGTGTTATATAATGTGTACTTCATTATCATATGTCCTGTAGCATTTTTAATTTCACTGACACACCCTAATTTGCATCAATTCATTTTTTGAAGAATACTCAATTTGTGAGTTTTGTAAAAAGATTATTGAATATCTAGGGAAACACATGGTTTCACCAAACATCAATACATATATATTTTCTATAAGAAATTCATTCCATGTGTTTTCAGAGAATAAATCACTTGGTAAAGATGTATTGTGTAATTAATACAACAATTATATTTAATACAAGACATAAAAAATATGGAATAAATGAATCCTTATGTACATGTCATGCATCATTAATACATATTTTTTTCCTTATAAATTTTCTCCAAATCCACATGACGAATCTCTTGGAAGATATTGTAGAAAATAGTTACAGAAATGTATATTTCATATGGATGGTTACACACCCAGTGTACATTAACAATATGTGAAAAAATACTGAATTGATTTATTTGACCATAAACTCATCATATTCTATTTTATTCACCATTAATTTGACCATTATATTCAATATGATAGGTTTTAAAGGATATTAAATTATTAACTATTATCTAAATGAAATATGAACAACATAAAAATTATTTTGGCAATACATTGAATACTATTTCAGATTTTAAATGCATTACATAGTACATTTATTAACATGTTTTCCATGTGTCATTTCGTTGACTCATACACAAAATGTAATTTTATGAGAAATTGTGTATTCTAAAATCCATAGGAGTTATATTTATGTGATCTCAATATAAATGGGGCTGATCAAAAAGTTACTATCTATGTTTTTCCGTGTAAACTACTATGAATTTTATTATTCAATTTAAAATTAAATTGAATTGAAATTTTATTTAACATAAAAATGGATTGGAATATATAAGAATATCAGATGGAATTAAATAAAATAAATTAATTTATTGATAATATAATTATTCAAATTATTCAGTTCCCGATTATACTATTGAATAATGAATTGAAGTAAATATTATATATATGTCTTAAACATGTAGTGATTTTTTTGTGTTGGTCCAATTATGAAATTTGACTATTCATATCTATGTGTATCACTATAACATGTAATTTCCTTCAACCAATACATTGGTTCTCCTAGCCTACATGAGAGTAAAAAAACATTTGTATGAATATGAGTATCTAAAAGTCACAAATGTACTAAGGGGTGGATCCTGAATATGAAATTCAAGTGAAACAATCCAAAGAAACAAACATATGGATAGGTTGGATTTTTTAACTCATATCAAGACCATCATAGGGAATTTTCTCTTAATGTTTTAGGTTTATTTTTATTCACCTCAAAAAAGAATCCATTATGTAAATCTAATGCTCAAATAATTTAATCCTTTTTATATTTCATCCTTATAAACGTTTTATTTTTTGGATCCAAGAGAATGGTCACATATACAAATAATATATTGTATAAATATTTCACTAAATTAACCAAGTTATAAAAATAATTTCAATCTTAACATGAATACTCTCATATGAAATATATACATATTTTTAAGAGGACATGTAATGGATAAAAGAAAAAACAATTACACATAAAAAATAGAATTCATAAGCATAATTTTAAGTGGTAGTAATACTTATATTAATGTATTTAGAGTGAATCCAAATAACTATGTGTCTTATTTACCCTCATTGGGATACAAAAATTTCTTATGGAGTTAATAATATTTTTTTAATTAACAAATTTATATAAATATATTTAACAGTCTCAATACTTAATGTGACTTGAAGTAGTATATTGAGTAAATATTTGAAATGTTTTCTATGATAGTGAGCCTGGTCAATAGTTCAAGGAGGTACAAGTGTGTATTTGGTAAAGAAAAACCTATGTAGGTACCATTTCATAATTGACCAAGGAATATTTTTTTATATGAAAAGGGGAATATGTAGATTTTCCAATAGAATGTCTAAAATATTAGGACATTATGAGTTAAATTTTTCGGGTAATTATTACTTGATAAAACAATAGGTGACATAAAAATACAATTATCCCTCACATGGTAGGTAATTATCGTAAAACTAAAATTATACATTATTTATTTAAGGAATAGTGGTATGTGAAACAATGAAAGCATTGTGGTATTTGGTTAGATCTGGGAATGTACATATAAATATAATTTTATGGATATATTAATAATTTTCTTGATTCACATATTGAATAATATTTATAATATGTATCCCACATTACAATCATTCCACACAACTTATAAGAAAATGTGAAAAGGTTTCCTTCTATAGATATGTAGAGGATGCCTCCTATATATGTTATATTACATTATCATCAATTTCTATGGATTGAAAGATATAATGAAGTATATGGATTCTTATATAATAATATCACATATTCATATTCTCTTAATATAGAAGGAAATTATTTATGTAAACAATATTATCAATTAATTATATATTTTAAACTAGAATAATGGAATCCATATATTTGTTTTAGTTTCAAAATTAGGGGTTATATTATTTTGGTTAATAAATCATGATTTTATTGAATAAAAAATTATCAATGTTTCTTGTATTATTATTAATTCCACTAATATTAATATTATTCATCAATGAATAGATAAAAAATGGACTTGTTTATTAGGAACCACGTTTTTCGTACTATATCATGATGACATAGATTTGTGGGAAAACTTTTTCCTGCCAATTATAGTGAATGTATTGGTAAACCATGATTAATATCTATAAAATATTATAAGAATGAAATATTAACTAATTAATAAATGAACATACATAATGATTTATTGTATATATAAACTCACATTACCTTATTTACATCAATATATTAATTTTAATGAATGGGCGATCGATGATGAGATTTATATATATTAAAAATAATCAATAGTTTTGTCCAAATTTTTTTTATAGACTAATTAATAAATAAACATATTCATACTATATTTAATAATGGATATCATATCAATTTATATATAAGAATAATAAATTAGGATATATCCATAAATGTTTATTGAAAACTATTTTCTGAAATTACAGTTTATCTATAAAAAAAAACCAAACACTATGTGTATCGAATTTATAAATCCTATAAAAAATAAGTTGAATAATTTATGTGTAAGACTGAACATGTTTCGAAAAAATGAAACATAGGGATTCTAGGATTATTGGAGATGAGTTAACTTGTATGGGTTAAGACTCAAGATACACATGCATTGGAAAATGATACATATAATAAATTGAGCACGTTTTGATGGGTGGTTCAAGGGAATCATACTATATATGAATTAAAATCCAATGATGTGGTTTATCATCACCATATTTGGTGGTATATAATAAATTAATTCATAAAAAACATCATTAAATATTTTGTAAATATATACATTTTAATGTCGAAAAATTTGTAAAAATTCATGTAATGTTATTTGTTTATTATGATTTGAGGACTCATTGTTTTGAGTGTTTCTATAAATCGGTATTTTTAGTGAGTTTAAAATGTAAATAGAACATTAATGGTACATAATGATACAAATATATCATGAATGATTAATGAATGTTATAGTTTATTACAAAACCTATACAACAATCACCAAGAAAAAATCCATTTTGAATTTTCCATTTTGATCCGTACTTCTATTATCAATATATAGGGATTTTTATTTTCATGTCCACTTTATTGAGAGTATTAATAACAAAATATTTCTATATAATAAAACAAAAAATTACAATATATTGTATATGTGTATAACGAAAAAACAAAAATGGTTGGTGAAATTAATAAATTTCAATAAGATATGGAATATTTATAAATTCAATTTGGAATAAATAATATAAAATTTGAATAGAATATTATTTTGGAAATGAATGAGTGAAATTTGTCTCTAATAATTTAGTGGGACCACTATATGATTTCAGGATTTATATTTTGAAAAAATGTGGAAAATAAATATTATGTTATTCCAGTTTGTTAAGTCTATGGAATAAATTTTTCTATCAATTAATTTAATTAGAAACTGTATTTTAGAGAAGAAGTTATATTGAAATAGATACATTGGTCTTTAAAACCATATAATATTACCTATATTAACAATTAATATAAAATCTAGTTCAAAATATTCAACAATGACTTGGTTTCAGAATATAATCTTTTCAGTTGAAAATGCATTGATATAAGAAGTAATAATTGTGAATTAGCTAGATTTTAATTATTATTCATTAGGAATTATTATCATATTACAAGATATTTACTGAAATTTTATATTACTAATTAGTGATTAATTGGTGGTGAATATCAGGCATAACAAAAATAACCACATTAACATTTTGTTAAAACTACTTGAATATATAAGAAAATATAGAATAATACTTATTCTGGGTTTTTGGAGATTCAAAAATAATTTACATCAAGGTAATTTAATACTTTTCTTCAGTCTATTCTATTTGATTAGATATCCATTTATGGATATGTTATTATAAATGAATAATTATCTCACAAGGTGGTTTCTCTATCTTCGATATTCCAGAATGTTGTTGCTTCTGTTGAGATTATGAATTGCCATAAAAACTATATTACATTTAGAGTTATACAAAAAGAAATAATTTTATTGTTATTTTATTAATATTGGACTATGGTCTAAATAAAAATGTTATATCTCTAACAAAGGAATCACAGATGGGAAATCGTTAATGACATGAACTGTGAAAATTTTCTATGTTAGTGATGTAAAATTAAGAATATTGTTATTGAATATATGTAGATTTACTAAACAAATAATTTATATATGATATGAATTTATTTTGACCATATTCAGAAGAGTCATATTTAACATGATACAATTTAAAAATATTATAGTTGTTAGCTCTACTATAAGAGGGATTGCATGTGAGTTTTCCCCCAAAAAATATATTTTACATTATTTTTAAAGTGTATTCTAAAATTTTAAATTAAATAAATACATTATTATATATTTATTATTTCACTATATAAATTAATTTTATAATTTCCTATAGTATTTATCCCATCAAAATAAGTTACAATGATTCCCTTCTATGATGAGAACCTTGATGTGGTATGATTATATCTATTAGATATAAGTCACATTTTCATGGTATGAAACTATAGAAATTGATTCCTATCATGTGCATGTGATCGTAATAATATGGGTCTTCATCTGATAAAGTAACCATTTGGTGATCTCCAAGATGGGATATTATAAGGAATGACTCAAAAATCAAAAATTTTTATTTTTTTGTCCTATTTTATATTTGTATTGGTGATTTTATATAATATTTAATAGAATTTTAAGATATTATTAAAACATATAATTAAAAAATTATGTACATATACTTACAAAACCCATGGAATACTATATCCATTAATTTTAGTTTATGATGGGAAGGTCATGATCCCACGATATTAATGAATATATTGATGAAGGACTTTCCTTTCAACTTATAGAAGATGATATATGATCCCTTTGAAATGAATAAAACCATAGAAATAAATTGCATTCCTATATTGATGTATACTTTTTTATTTCAGACAATCAATAGTTGATATATCAAAAATTAAGGTTAATGAAATAAGTATACAAAATCCTTGATAAGATATCATGACAAATATATTATATTACATGGTGAGAATTCATATGTGGTAGTTTCCATTAAGAAATAAATTATTTCACCAGAGGTTCTTTCACATATTTTATGACAATATTGCTAGATTTTAGATAATACCATAATATTCAATTTAATAAGAAATTCACTAATAATGGGTTTCATTAATCTCAATTAAATAATAATTGTATATGATATTTTTAATAAAAATTATTCTTTAGACCGATATATAATATTAATAAATGATTTATTAAATGACCATAAATAATAATTATATATTTATTCATAATGTAATTATTTATTTTTGAAAACTTGAATATGTATTTTTAAAATAAATATTTTATTTTGTTAAATGAATATAAAATAAATATTTATTTTCATAGACATGAAATGAATATTAATTTATTTATTTGATAAATAAATGTCTAATAATGACATAATAATTTTGGTATTCAATAAATGTATAGGAGAATGAGAATACACTTATTGGATTTATGATAAATATTAATTTAAAAGACTATAACATGATATTTAATGTTGTTCCAGCTTGTTCACACCAAGGAATAAAATCACGATACTATTATTTTACAGATTATGGGGTAAATTTTATATTTTACATACCATTAATAGAATATGTATTTCAGACCATTGGTATATAAATATAATACTATGAAAATTGATATATTTTATTAGTTATTAAAATTTTATTCCACCATTGTGATTTATAACTCATTATAGGATGTATTTAACTCTTCACATAAATGTGAAGAAATGCTGTCATCATCTATTTATCTCCTACACGAGAGATCAAGAGACAAGAATTCCTGACCAAAGGTTACATGGTTGTAACTAAAATAATTACACAGTATAAAATATACAATTATTATAAAACAATGAGTACCATGATTTTAGTTTTGAGATCAATGGTGAATTTTTGTATCACTGGATTAGGTGATCTACTTTTACTCCTAATCAATGAAAGAAAAATACAACCGAATAACCATCAGATGATCAACTCCTAAATTGATGAAAGAAAAAAAATGAACGTATTTCTTGAAGATATTAATATTTTAAATATATTAAAAATAGAACATATCTCGGTTATGGTGGCATTATTTGAAAATATTCTTTACATCAATTTAATTTTTTGTGACATTTTTATTTTAAAATATTTGAATGATAAGTCAAATCAAATAATAAATTAGTGGTCCAGTTGCCCAAACATGTGGTATAATGAATATAGTACCATCATAAGGAAAGTAAAATATTCCTCTATTATTTTTATAGAATAAATTATTTCATTTATTTTATATCATTAATGTGTTAAATTTACTCAATTTTAACATAAAACACACATTAAGGGATTAATCATTAATATGTGTTTCTATAGTTGGCTGAAAATAATTGACAGTAAGATAGGTGGTCATATAATCACATAGACATTATGAAAAGAACATCCAACTTGAATTAAACCACCATACACAGAAATAAATTTATGACATGATTCGTGTAATGTTGATTTGTTATGTTATCATTCTATAGGGTAATAATATAACATCCTTCATTTTAGTACATGTTTCACTATAAATAAATACAGTTATAAATTCTTTTTGAAGACTAAAACACTAAAATTATGTGAGTAATTAATTATTAATATAAGAAATAAAATACATTAAATGATAATTAAGTAAAATAGAATTAGTAAAATCAACTATGATATAATAGTTTAATTATTTTTAATCAAACATAAATTTATCATTTGAAATAATTATTATATATTTTTTATTTAAAAGATAGCTTAACTTATTTATAGTTTTAAAAATATTTATTTTTTTTATATTCAAGAAAATAAATATTAAAAATTATATTAACTATAATTTTTTTTAAAATATATTATAACTTTTTATGTTAAATAAGTTTATTTTTTTAGGAAAATGTAATTAATCAAGGAATCTATTTTTTTCACTATAAAATAAAAGTGAAAATATTAATATATTATGTTAATGAAATATTTTGATAATAAATTCAATTAAATAAATTAACATTCATCTAATTGAGTGTAGTAGGTAAATAACATGAATAAAATCATTATATGTAATACTGATACCACTTTATAAAATTAGGTTTTACACCGTTCATGCACATATATTATTTTTATGTATTTAGAAATTTGGGAATTATATATGAAAAAATAATAATTAATTTTAAATTCATAATTATTATTTTATCTTGTCATTAATTTATGTTATATTTTGAGAATAATTATTTTTGAAAAAATTGTAAAAAATATCATTTGTATTGTAAAAATTTCATTTCATTTCATTAATTCGTATAATTTATATTTCCCATTACGCGTTGGATTTTATTTCAAATAAGATTAATATCCCACTGATTAAGCATAATCGACATAATTTCATATGAATCATCATTACATTATATTTTGTTTTAATATTACTTTTCTACATTAAAACGCATTATTTTTAAAAAACTTATTTTTCACTTTGTTTTGTAACCTTATATTAAAATTAATTCTAAAAAAAGGACACAATTGAATTCATTAATTTTGATGACTTATTTATAATCTATATATTTGTGTTTTTTAATGAGGTAAATTTCCTTATTTTCCATTATAAATTTTCAACATGGTAAAAATTGTATGATTATAGAATACTAGAAAACCCAGTTATACAAGTTTAAATCATTTTGAAAAGGCCAAAAAATATCATCTTATTTTTTATTAGAAGATGGTATTTTTGATCTTATCACATTATCTTAAAAAAATATTGGTTATCTACTTATGGATGGGTAAGACATTTAAAACACATAACAGTTAAGATTAATTACAAGTGTCCAACCCACCTCACATGTGAAAGGGATCATTTCCTCCTCTTCCATACACTCTAATTAAGCCATTAATAATGACCAAGATCTTTATAAATAACACCCCAATATCCCTCTACATATCATATTAGTCTTGTTCATACCAAAATATGACTTCAACATGGCTTAAGGTGTATTCTATAGGAGGGTTCTAAATGAATAGGTATAAATATTAAGACAGTGTTTCTATTGTTATTTATTCATTCAACTCCCCCAATAATCCAATTACAATTATAATAAGATAGAATAATATAATAAATATAATGATGTTTCAGTACTATGATGTAAAAACCTATTATAATGTTCTTTTTCTATCCTATATAAAATAAAAACATCACCCATGAGTATGTATGGAATATCATCTAAAAGTAATGATGTTTTTAGTTTTCTATCACTACAACATATTTCTAGTTGTAAAGTCCAAATTATGGAATATATAATATTTCATATAAATTATTAGGACTCTAGAAGTATAATACGTAACATAACTTCTAACCCTTCTATAAATTAAACTATTATATCATCACTTATTCGTTCGCATCAAAAACCCCTCCAATGAATAGTGTGAGTCATTTTTATTTTAATAATTATATAAAAAGATATATGGATAGATTTAATTAATAATATATAAATATTATGATTATATAAAATAAATCCTCTATTAATTTTATTTTATTTCCATTAATTGTATGAATATAAATGTCACAAATATGTATATATGAACTAAAGTCTCTACGATATGGCGTAATTAATTTTGCATACCCATTTTTAATTGATGGATTTAAATTTATATCTAATGTATAAAAATGAAAAATATATAATGTTAGTTATTTTCTAAATTGGGATTCCATAACTACATGGATGTTCTAAATCAAAAAAAAACACATATGGAAAATAGAACTATTAAAACACACTATTGATTTTCACCAAAAAATTATTAATGAATTGTTAATAAGAATTTTTTAACTAATAGTATATATTAATAAAAATTAATACATGTTTGTGATAATAGAAAATATAATAAAATATTTTTTATAAATGAGATTAATGTGTATTTATAGTGACACATGGATTTCATAAATATATATTACATCTTAGTAGTCCAATATTCATTACATTACACAAAAACTAGCCTCAGAATTGTTAAGGGATATTTCCTTTGGAAACATTAAAACATAGAAAATGTTCATATGTAATCTACATCATCTCTATATATTTTCATCATAATTAAATTATATTTTTAGAAATATTATACATAATATCTATCACAACATCCATGCGGAAAGGAACATAAAAAGGGTGTTATGCGATGCGTAGTAAGGGTAATAAGAGGAAATACATTAAAATTATTTGAGTATAAAGGAATTATAAAATGAGAATAATATTTGAAAATACTACCCTACATATCAAAGTTCATAATTTGGAGTCCCAAAAAAAATATTGGTAGTTTATTAGACACAAATCAAAATAAAATTAATAATCATAATCTATGAGAGAATAACAATGACAAAAGACATTAAATTATAACATACCCATAATTATTTAGTATAATTTTCATACTTTTAAATGATCATTTCCAAAAATATTATAGTGTAATGAATTTTCTCCCCAAATAAATATATTATTCAGGGTTTAATCTTAAGACTATTATAGTGGAAAAAGTAACTTACAGAATTATGTTTACTAACAATTCCAATACTATTTATCTCATTATATTTTGATAATTACCCATTTCATTTTACATAAATATATGTCACACCTATCACATAAAGAAAATATAATATAGATGTTTCCCTAGATCATAAAACACTCATCATAATTGAACACATGAAATAAAATAGGTTTCATAAACATATCATCATATTGTAACCTATAGAAAAGAATTAGGATTCACTTCCATTTCATCATTTCATCATTTCATATCATTGGAAAAAATAAGACAATTCTATAATTACTTTATTATAGTATATCCTGTGGCAGAAAGATGGGTTTCATAAAAACTTTTCATCAAGAACATAAACCATTCATAAGAAGAATACAAAATGTATTCTATGATTATATGACTGGTTAAACATAAGTAACAATAATTGATAAAATATTATATTGAAAATATTATGGAAAGAAAAATAACTTGGAAAATACCATGATTAAAATAACAATTCTTCATAATTTACCTTTTTGAAACATAAAATTCATAATATATTACAAATTCGAGTTTCATTTAAAATAACATTGGAAACATTTAAATGATGATTTAGAAATAATTTATAACATATCTTGAGTAAAATTACCATTATAAAATGATATTATTTTATTTTCTTAAAAAATTAAAAAATTTAAAAAACACTTTTCTTTGAAAATAAACTAGAATAATTAGAAATGAATTATTAAAAATCTTTTGAAACATTTCTTGAGTAAAATATAATTTTAGGTGTGAATTTTTTTAAAAAAAATTACATCTTAGAAATCAATTTTTTATGAAAATATCTATTTAAATTACAACATAATAATAAAAAAATTATGTGTTCATGATGAAATAACCTACCATTTATTTTATACTGGTTAATGGAATGATTCTTTCCCACTTTTTAATGGCCAAATAATAGTTTATTAGAAAATGATGTGAAGATTAATTTTTAAAACATTTAGAAAAGAAAAAACTAGATAAAATTCCCTTAATAAATACTTTTGATAATTTTTTTTAAAAAATAAATACAATTTTAAAAAACATTGTTATGAAAGAAAAGAGGGATTTTGATCGATATGTAAAATAAAACATGTATTATATAAAATTTTTATTAATGATTACATTAAGAGAGAAAATTTTTGGAAATTTTTCATTCTCTTGAAATTACCAAAGGAGAAAAATTATTTTATTTTATTGATATATGTATCATAATATATCATTATATGAAGAATAAACATAATTTTTTTTTATCAAAGTGTATACAAAAAAGGAATCCCCACTAGGTAAAATGGAATAACAATCCCTTGAAATAATAACATTAAAACATAAAATGTCATGAATATGTGGATATATAGATATTCATAATATATAATGTCCAAGTGGATGTATTAATACCACTTAATATAATATAGTTCCACAACACAACATGTGTCTTAAAGATTAAAAATTAAGATCGAAATCCATTATGGATTTGGTAATCTTTGTAATCGTGCGAACTGATAAAGAGAAGCATAATTTGAAACATTAAATATAATTAAAAATTATATTTATGAAATAAGATGACTATTAAGAATTGCATAAACCACAAATTATAAATTAATGGCGAATATGGAATAAGTTTCCCATAAATAAAAGAAAGACAACAAATCCCTTACCATAAGTCTCGACATCATTCTTACACATTAAAAACTACTATAAAATAAATTAAATTTTATTATAAATCAATTAAATAACTATCATTTTATATATCATACCATATATATTTTAATTATTACATTTTATTAGTAGATCGAAGACAATTATATGTTACAATAATGTTTTTGGTAATGAATTCTTGATTTTGTGTATGTTTTGGTTTGGTATTTTTTATACATTTAATATCATCATGGATACATCATCTTATAAATTTTAACAATGATATTAATATCATATATATAATTTATATATTTATTTTTCATAATCCATAAAATATTGGAAATTAAATAAACCATTCTTGGAGATAGTAAGCCATATGAACAATTCAAAATTGTTTCCATTTTATAGACTAAATGAATAAAAGAAGGGTAGATAATACATTTAAACTACTGAATAATTTTTATGTCATATACATCACGTATTCTTATTTAATCATATAACTATTACCTTATCTGTAAATAATACATGAAAAAATAACCACATCACTCTGTGAGGTGGTGGCCCCCGAAAACATGAACGTCTTTATAATATACCCCAAAAAATGGAATGTTAGAAGTTATATGCGATACAATAATTACATAAATTATGTTATTTTTAAATTTTAATATTTAATCATTTAATCTATAATTATTAATATCCATTAATTAAAAAAATGAAAGATAAAACATTTCATTTCATGAGATGAAATTCATCCGTACATACGAGAAATATTACTATTTTTCAATATGTTGGGAAGTAACAGTATTGTGAGTCAATATATTTCAACATGTTTTCTAGTATTTTAAATATCATATATAAATATTAAATTCAACTTCATATCCATACTTGATTGGTGTAAATTGAAAACAAATAACATCTATTCGTGAGGTGGTGGTCATCTGTACACATTAAGGATGATTTCATATCTCATTTGACAGAAGAGAAAATACAAATGTAAATAGTGAGATATTGTGCAATTTTAAATAATTATATTTAGTCATGTATATATTTTTTTACAACAAACAACACATATTTTGTCTTTAAATTCCATAATTAAGGATTTTTTGTTTCATTATACACAATACCCATTTTAGCTTGTGTTAGATGCAATAGTATGTTTACACAAAACGTGACCTAGTATTAAAATTTTATTATTTAATATAAATTTTATTCCCCAGAAATTTGAATTACTATTATTGATTATATTAAAAATAGTATAAAAATATATTATTTACCCTTCTGTGTAATATTATATATTTAGTTTCTAATTAATTAGAATTAAAAAAAGAATCATATAAAAACTATAGGAATTTTTTTTAGGAAAAACTATTTTTATAAAAATAATAAAACATAAATTTTGAGGATGAATAATAAAGAAATAAATATATTATATATTGAATATAATATTTACCATTCTTATTATGTTTCTTATAAGAATAAGATAATATAACTCCAATTCAATTCTTAAAACAATTAACAAAAAATAGTTTTCATCAGATTTTGTGCGCTTATTTTTAAATTATTATTTTACAAGTTTTATAAAATAAATATCAAAAAATTAAATTAATATTTGAAATAATATTATCAAAATGATCATATTTTCAATTCATTATATTTTTTTAGATGATAAATTACTCAAGGAATAATGAAAAATATTTGTATTTATTTCGAATTATCATTTCATTTCTTGAATTTATAAACATATAAATTTATTAAAATGGAATTACAGTTAAAATTACAAATATATTATATATTAGTACAATTTATTTAACCAGAATAAAATTTAATATGAAATTTTTTTATAAATGTTTTGGAAATTTTAATTCTTTATCTCTGGAATACAACTTTCCCGTCACTTTTATGGGATTAATCTAAATTAAACGTTTCATATTAAGTGAATTTAAAATAGAGAAATGGATTCCATATTTGGAATTAAAATATTTTATAGAATATAATTAATTAAAATTAAATTTTTGAGACCATGAATAAAAAAAATAGTAAAAAATATATACCATGGTTAAGGGAAGAATGGGTTTACCATGTTCTAAAAAAGATAATGGTTAAAAATGACCCAAAACATGACCAATACAAATTTTATGGATATATATCAACAATATATAATATATTTTTAATAATGAAATATTTTTAATCTTTTAATCATGAAAATAAAGTAGGTATACCTTTTTCTTTTCTAAAATATCAATTCTTCCATTCACCACACTTACAAAATACGACCCCATATTGTTTCTTATTCACTCTTACAAAACTAGTTATATTCCAAAATACTTTCATAAATGACTTTATAATTACTAAATTTCATCCTATGTTACATAATTTTTTTTCATTAATAGATATTATGATCCAATTTAATGAAAAACAGGATTACCAAAAAAGAGTTATCTCCCTCGTAATGACTTGGATTTTTCATTATTTTATTTTTAGAAATTATTTGTGAACATTATGAGACCAGGAGATGTGATAGATTGAGATTCCTAGGCCTAGTGTGACCATACCAATTAATCTAAATATGTTATGTTTCTAACAACATTCATGTGTCACTTTCCTGATAAAATGGAATATCATTTAAATAGGCTCATATATCAGAAATTTGGGGATACCATTGATCTCAAAATGATGGGTTTACCCTTAGTAAATCCTATATTTGGTAAGTATGGGGCATCTAGATGAAAAATAATCAAGGATGTAACTATAAATAAAATAACTAAATAAAATATTTTTGTTTTAAAATCATAAATAATAACAAATAGTGGCTTTGATTGGAAATTTGAGACCACGGTTTTGTTCATAATGTGTTGTTTGCGATGTCCTAACATGAATCGATACATGTTTGCGATAAAAAATTGTTTTTCTATGTTTTAATTAATAATAAAAATTATTATATTATTTTATTTTATCATTACATTGATGTAATGATGCTATTTTTTCATTATTAATAAGTCATGCACCAATGGAAAGACTCATAATGCCGAAAATTCCATAGAGGCTCAGTTAAGAATCATTAGAGAAATCCCCCGGTAACAACAAAGTACAATTAGATCATTGATCATTCTTCATATATCAACAAAAAAATCATTCCTTGGAATCCAACAATCAATATCATATGTAGGGAATTTTATTTTTAATTTCATTTCCCCCTTTTTTTTATTTTTTATTTCTTTTCCCCATTGCTTTATGTTTTTTTTAGAAATTCATTTTCACATGTTGATTTACTTTCTTGTAATTGATGATCAATGTCACACTCTATCATTATTTCCCTATTATTATTTTCTTCAATGTCCCTATATTCACTTTCCACCATTTTTAACTTATTTGGAAGCCTAGTAGTAATTTCTCTACATTCTAAATGATGTTTTATTATCCCTTTTTACATTTTTTCCCACAAAGTGGGTTTCAAATGATAAATCATTATCTATGGTGAATATGTTCGAACATCGAGGAAACAATTTATTTAAGGGTTAGATTGTAACACCAAGATATTTTGGTATTTTTTAATATAAATTTATTCTTATCGATATTTTTGATTCACTCAACACTGATTTCAACTTTTATTACTTTCAAAACTATTTTGTTTCTTGCATTACATGTAATACGGAGTTTAGCTGGCATTAAACCCTATAACAACATTAAATGAAACATGACATAAAATTACAATATTTTTATTTAATATTAATGTTTTCAAAAAGATATTTTAATGTTTTTTAGGAAGAATATTTACTATAAAACTATAATATATTATTTAATCCTGTATATAAAGTTAAATCTCTTATGAGAAATAAATTAGGAATTAAATTTAGATATTTTTGAAAACATAAAAAACATTTTATGAAAAAAATATATTAATAAAAATAATATATTGGATAGTTATATTAATGAAATTTAAATATTATAAATTCAAATTAATATAGAATTGTAATATGATGTTACTTCTAGGAATTAGATAATATAAATCCAAATTAATTTTTAAAATTTTATGTTTCGTTAAAAAATTATTATTCACATTTTGTGTATATATTTTATAATTTATTTTTTACATTCTATTAAATATTGTTTAAAAAACAAATAAGTTTATTTAATCATCATTTTATTATTATCTTGTGATTATTTTCTGATAATTCTCCAAGGAGATAAATATTTTTATGAATAGATTAAAATTCTAGTTTTTATAAAGAAATGTAGTTATTTTTACTGAATTTAAATAAATCCCAATTATTGTAATATTATTGAAATGGTAATACTAGTCAAATTATATAACTTTTAATCCTATTTTGGTCCATGGAATATATGAAATGTTTAAATTTATATAATATTTTTATAATTTTGAACATTTTTTATTTGGAAAAATGCTTTTTCATCGCATTTTCATGATTAATTTTATATTAAATTTTTTTACTAAATATAATGGAGATTTATTTAAAAGTAATTATTTAAAATTTAAATTATATTATCTACAAAGGTTATCATAGTTTTTTACCAGAATGAATAGTAATAATATTTACATTAACGTACTATAGTAAAGGAAAAAATGCTTTCATCATGGGTTAAACTAAAAAGGAAATTATAAAAACTGACCAAAAAGATCTGGAAACCCCATTGGATTTCCAGATTTTGAAAATATTTCTTCTAGGATCTATAACAATGAATTTTTAATCATTTTTTCATGTGAAGAACGTGGTTACACAAATTGTTTCAAATACTACAAGTATGCCACTCACATTACTAATAAACCACCCTCTCGTATCTCCTCAAACAAAAATACCCATTGGATAATCCAATAACTACAACTATAATATTAATAATTCTCTTTTATCACACTATATGACATAATATAGTTATAAATAAATTTTATTGGGCATTTTGGTGCAAAAAATTGGTAGTTGTATGTAGGAGAGGTAACACCCCTAACAGAGTGTTTTAATTATTTCTATCTCAACCTCCGTCAATTAAAATTAAATTATAATAATATCATATCCATAATATATAAACTATGAAATCCTCAATAATTTGTACGGTGGATTACAATCTCATGATCTAATGTTTATCATTTTAAATCACAAACTCTCACTGATTGCTATATTGATGGGATTAAGGTTTATATATGATAATTATAGTATTTTTATACTTATTATTTTTTAATATTACATCTAACTTGAACCATAAAAACCTTTCGGAAAACTATAATTTCACTTGTTCTTACGGGAGACTACTGCCTTACGAACTGATGTTATGTGTTTTTCATTTTTATTCTAATTAGATAGTAATTAGGATAGATAAAAAATATATGACATTGGTAACATATTTATACTTCTGGAATCATGAAATAGAATTCCCTTCCTTACATTCTATTCCCTAAAAATAAGATAACGTTGATCATGTGTACAAAAACCTATCACCACACGAAGCGAAATAATTCATGAAAAAATTACATTGAATATAATAATAAGGTTTTTCACAAAAATTAGTGATATATATGACATAAAAATGTTTCTGATGTAATAATACTATTTTACTATTCATTATTTCAATATTTCCTGAAAATGTAAACATCATTCATGTGTACGTATGACCTACCCTCTCAAAGAATGTTGTATCTCATTTACTATCTCTAAATATTAAAAAATACTACAAATAAATCATTACTGAATAGATATGATAATTATTTAATGATTAAAATTGATTATATGATAGGTACATGATCAATGTAAGAGGGCCAAAAAAATAACAAATCAAATTAGGTTAAAAAAATTTCATTCGTTTCCTCAAATGTGATTTTATCATGGAATTATTGATAAATAGGTAATGAATGTTCATAATTAAATAATATATTTTATGATACATATGATTATTGATATTTAATATATTTATAATAACCATATATTTATTATGTAGGAGGATTGTACATGTACATATGAATTCAAGACTTAAATTAAGGGATTTTTGTCTCACTTTTATATCCATGAGACACCTGCCTTATTCACCAATTATTCATTATATATGGTGTATTCAGATCACATAATATATTTTACAATAATTATCTTGAAAATTAGGTGGAATTACATATCTTTTTGATAAAATCTCATTCATGTGGTTTGTGGTTCAAAATTTACCATAGTGATGAGGGATTTTCCACCTAATTTTCATTCATTGTGACTTATATTGTGTTATGTACTAATCATATTTTTTGAGGAGAATATAATTCCATTCAATATATAATATCATTATTATCCATTTATTAATAATATATTTATTTTTTTATTTAATTATGTTTGTTAATTTATCTGGTAAATATATGTTACCAATCTGGTCATGGTTTTTTGATACAATCTATCAATTACTATGTTTTTTATATTTTTAATTCTGATAAAGAAATATTATGATTTATCCTTCCAAGAAAACATGAAGTTTTATATCATCTCATTGGGTTATGAAAATAAAATTTCCCTTTATTTTATTTTATTTATGTACTCCATATTTTGAAGGTTTGTTTTCATGAAAAATCTATTTAGTTATCTCTTTTGATGGAGATCAATTTTTCATCAAACCCGTGTTTTCTAAAAAATTTATATTTTTTAAATAATATACAAATTAATTATTAAATTAATTATTACATATTGTTTTCTTTTGTAAAAAAAATTTGAATAGAATATTAATTCCACATTCCATGAAACTCATATGGGGCATTAACATACGATGTGAAATGAATAATTATTTTAATGTGTAATTGATTAATTTTATTTTCCACCCTCATGACAATTCATTATTTTAAGTATTTAATTATTAATTTCTATGATTATTTTAAATAACACATATTTTGAAATGATTTTATGTCTTCGGAATTGTCTTCAATTTAGAGGATATATTTTCTTCATGAAATGTTTTAAATGATTTTTAAACCCTCAAAATTATTTTTAAAATATATTTTTATAAAATGGATTTTCAAAATCTTTTATTATTTTTTTGTTTCAAAAAATATATTTTTAATGAAAATTTATTTCCACCCTAAAATATTCAATTGATCAAAATAAATTTCAATCGATAATGTCATCCATTGATGATTATTTTTCGTTTCTGTTCATATAATCCAAGGATAAAATTTTTCTATCCCTAGGAATTGATAATAATTTGGATGAAATGATTTTTATGAAGTCAATTTATTTTCCATGGGTTCTAAAAGGATTACATTAATATTAGAAACACTACATTTGTAATGGTATCTGCTAAAATTAAATGAATAAATGGATAGTAAAACCATCTCATTTTATTTTATAATTATTTGATGTCATAATTATGAAACCCGTTTATTTTCAGGGGTTATCTGGTGATGAATGTTCGATGATCTTTTGGAACACATGTGTATGATTTTAATTATGTGATGGGTGGGAATTATTTATCTATCAAATCAATTAGGTAATAATTTAAATATCATGAGATAAAAAATTATATAACGGAGAGTGAACAATGTTCAGTAGGATACTTATTCTACCATGATTTTCTTAAAAGTGAGCATTGAGTACAATGATGGTTTTGGATGTGAAACCATTTAACTATGATATCCCTAGAAATACCCCTTTCTATGATGTAAATTATTTTTTACTATTATTTGTATGTCATAACTCAATATTTTTAGATATTGTTGTTTTCTCATAGTTCATGTTCATTGTTTCTTTATGATTAATGTATTCTAAATAACCATTCATTATTCCATAACTAATTATAATGATTTTTTTATAAGATCTTTATGGTTTTAAAATTCTATTCTAATGTTACGAACCATAATTCACATGTTATTCATATGTATCTCTCTTATTTACCCATACTGAGCATGATAACTAACCCTTTCTTATGTTTCTATTCCCCAGATTATAAATAATAGATTAACCACAATTTTTATAAGATGTGTTTCACGTAATAAGAATAAGTATGGGTGATGTTTATGATCATTCATGACATAAATGTATTTTTTGTCTATTCTTTGAAGTCCTTATTTTGTTACGATCCTCAAGCATGTGGTTGTTCAATGTAATGTATATTCATCTAAAATGATATAATATATACTTATGTGGATTTTTTGGTTTTTTAAATATATAATTTTTACCTTTAACCTAATAACACCTAATAATATTAGAGATATGGGTTGTGTTGTATTATCATAAATCATTAATATTTGAAGGATTTACATGAAGAAGTAAATCAAAAACACATTTTTAAACCAAAACATCTTCTTAGGACAACCCCTTTTTAGATTAACCTAAATTCAACATGGATTCGATTTCTAATGACACCCCTATTTCTAGGATGTGGAGGATGATACAAGGATTAAATTTTTTAGGTATTATTGAAAACATTATGGTCTTATAAGTGTGAAGTATAGAAGAGATGTTATTGCCTTATATAAATGAGGTATTTTTCAGATTTGTAATATATGAAAATAAAATGGTTTACCCACATATTTTATATTCATCAAAGATCATAGATGGTCTATTTTAAAAAATTGATGTTATAAGGTATAAATATTTCTAGAAAGATGGTTTTATACATGTTTTAGGTTAGATAAAAACTTATTTTGATTACTCTTACCCGAAGGTAATCACATTTAAACATTATTATATTAATTAATATTTCATATTTTTACAATTAATTATAGTAAAAGTTTATGATGTGTTTATTTAGTAATATAATTTAATATTATTAGAAATATAAAATTTGTTTTTCAAAATTAAATTCATAGTAGTTGGAAAATTCAGTTTAAAATTAATCCTGTAGACATGATGAAAATGTAGTTCTTCGAAGAGAAATGTTTCAAATGTTAAAAAAATTAAATCCGAATTCTATATTAATTTTATACCAATTACCAAAACCGGATATACATATATATATGATGATTTTATTTTTAAATCAACATAACAAAAATATCATTTTTTTAAATTGTTTAAATGAAATGAATTGTTTATAAATTAAACAAAAAGTTTACATTATTCATCAAAAAAATTTGTTCTTAGGATATTGATAAAATTTCACTCCAATAAAATTTTAAAATTTTTATTCCAAATTAAATATATATATATATATATATCAAATAAATTTTAAAATGAACAAAAAAATTAGTTTTAAATTAATTTGTGAAAATGTGAAAAATTGATGTTTAGACAAATACAGTTCCTAAGGGTAAAAATGACTTTATTCTTATATTTTTTACAAAAAAAATACAATGAATTCTAAAACTACTATAGAATATATAATATATAAATTTTATTAAAATAATTTTTAAAAATTTGGTTTATTAATTTATTTAGGTGAATTGTGTTAGTGTCTATTTTCTTATAAAATTTATTATTTTCAAATAATATTATTTTTCATTACTAATTTAATGGTCACAAAATAAATAATTTAATATAGATCGGTAAATGATAAATTTTTATAATTTAGTAATTTCAATTATTACCCTCCATTATAACAGCTATGTGATAACCAAAATATTGAGTAATAATTTTTTAAATGCGTGGAATGTTTCATTCAAACATGGTGTTTCCTGTAACAAAAGATGTCAAAGAAAATAATTTTTTTTGCATAAAATATTTCATTAAATTTTATTGGTGTTAAATTCTAAGCCCCTGAAATTAATTTCCCCCTTAAAATTTTCCTCTTTGATAAAAATAAATTTGGATAACTCTACCTTACTACATCCTCATGTTCTGATATAGATTAATCAATTTGGTGGGTTTTTCCATTAAACATTGATTATTTGAGTAGTCTAGATTCATAGCACATTATTTTTCAGATCTATAATATCAATTTATGGTTTTTTATAATATTGAACCTGATCACATGGTATGACCTATGGAATTATAATGTATGATATATAATCTATATACCCCCTCATGAGAAATTAATGAAAGACATCATAAACCTAAGCGAAGATTTCTGGAAGGAAAAATGATATTATATTGTCCTGTAAATATGTGGAATTTAAAATGAACCTATATACATGTTGAATTGTTTTCCATTCATCTTACCATAATGAAAATTCTAGAAACATATTAACACTAACATAAAATTACTTCTTTAATGATGATTATCATCAAAAACATTCTAACTCCTTATTCAGCCATTCAATATTTACAAATGGATCTATAATTCTCTATAATTTAATCATCTAGAATATGTCCCAATATAATTACTTCTATAAATTCATCTTAATAAATCATAATTCCACAAATTTTCTCATAGTGGACTTCATAAGTATCCATCAGATTGATCTAGTGAAAGCTGTTGTGGTGTTAAAATTGAACAAGTGTATTGTGGTGATCCCAACCACCATTTAAATACATTTCACATAGTCTCTATATATCCACTAGGAAATTAATTTTTTACTCAAACTAATAATTTTTCTAGGGATGATATTATATGATGAAAAACAGATCTGCATTTGTGACCTATAAAATAATTCACTAGAAATTAAATGAAAAACTCATATCATGATTAAATATAAGGGAACATGGTACTCCATGTACACTTACCACTTCCATAATGTATATTTTAGAAAACTAATGCAGAGATAAATTTTCTTTAATAGTAACAATGTCTGTAAAAATTATAAGGGGATTGACTACAACACATAATTACCTCAACATCATGATACATCTTACAATAAAGGATAGGAATAACAATAACCATACATTATAATGTGTAATGCAATTCCTCCTAAAATAAATTTTCGATTAAATAATATAAAAAACTAACGGATGGTATTTATATAAATGTCTCTTAAAATATCATTAATATTGATAAACTCCCATTACATGAATCCTCATCTAGGTTGTTAGTGAAATTAGACTTATGATCTGAATTAAAATCATAATTCGATTTTTATTTCCATTAGTATTAATTTAATCCTACATTGAGACATATATGATTCTATAATTAACATATTAAATATATTTTTCTTGATTTTTGTAACCCATATACCATTTATAATAATAAATATACAATATAATACTTGAACCCCAATACAAAAATCCTTCTTTCCTTCCACTTGAATGATTTATATAGAATAAGTAATTCATTGGAATATAATTTAACTATGGATGAGATAATTGATATAGATAATTCCCATATTCCCCAAACATAAGGAATTAAACTCCTCATCATTTTTTCTCTCAATGATCTGATTTTCCAAATAGATTATATATTTTCCACTATTAAATATATTTATGTAGGTTCTTCCTCCCACCATTGTAACATGTTGGATGATGAATCCTCCTTCCCCAATATTCAATACCACACCATCATTCATTAAATCTCATATTACACTTATTTTATCCATTGGTAATCTCACCAAATTCCAAATTTTTAATCTTATAACGTGAGAGATGATTATTGATAATCAAAATATATTTCCATCCATTTGAATATAAATTTGTTTTCTCATAATAACAGAGTTATCCCCAACAATTTTCTTTAACATGATTCTCTTTTTTGATATCCATTGATCGAGACAAATAATCAAAGAGTGAGAAATAATAATCATAGTAGTAAAACAAATTATCATGAAAAATTCATTTATAGTATTCCAAATTCTGGACACCATATTTTTTAATCTATGAATCATTCATTTAATCATATTTCATTTATATTAACCATATATTGGAACCCTTTATGATGGTTAGTAAAGGGTTTGCGATTTCCCAGTTTATATACATCTGGAGTGTAAATCATGGTGTGATGTAAAACCCATTTGCATAAACTATGTGATGATTGATTTTATATCAATGCAACCTTTTTGACTTACTATCCATTATTATCTATGTTATATAGAAATATCCACTTTTATTAGCCATATATGGGTGTAATTTTTTTGGAAACCACTTACTCTATCCTTTACCAAAATTTTATGCCTTTTTCCTATACAATTATCCTTCATTAAACTTATCCTTCTAAATATACCTAGAAATATAAATAAAAATATCCTTAGGGATCTTATTAAGTTTTCCTCATCCTAGTTAACAAAGGTTAATTAAAACAAACCTTTGATTCCATTAATAGTGGCCTTGGATTTACATTAATAGATATAAATTTTAATAGAACAATTTTCCATCCATTAAACAAACACATGTTGGAGGATCAACATGGTTTGAGGATATTATAAACATAGAATCAAAAAAATATATTTTTATGTTAACTATATTATCTTCCACAATGATATTCATAATAATCTCCCCCATTATAAATATTATACATTACACCTATCATCACATCCTTGGAAAAATAAACCAAAGAAAAGCTGAGGTATGATATTTAGCTTCGGTAAATAAGGGAAATAATTAAACCTAACATGAGAATAATAGTATAAGAACATGAGAAACACATATGAAAACTCTACATTTTATATAAATTATCATAATAATTACTCAGGAAATAAATATCCACACTTCATAATACATGAATCATAAGTAAATCAAATAACATGATCCGTTAGATCCGGACGTTGACATAAGAAATTGAATTTTGGTAATCACCCAATTATGTAAAATTACATAAATATTATAAATGGGTACTTACAAGGCAATCATAGTGGAATTGGTTCACTAAAAAACAATAATAGTATTCAATGTTCAATCCCAATACTATCATAGTGTAAAAAGTCACATACTAAACTATTTCCTCTAACTATTCCATTAATATTTTTATAATGAGATTTTGTTTTATTCCTAGTGAATTTAAGTGAGATATAGGTACCAACAATAACATTATGAAAATCATACATATGATTTCCATAATGTCAAAAAATATTCATCATATGAGAAACCATGAAATAAAAATTGTTTCATAAACATTTCATCATAGAATAACCAATAGAAAAGAAACATTATTCAAAATCATTTCATCATTTATATATATCATATGTCATACAAATAGATATAGTATTCACAAGTATTTTATCACGATAATAATCATGTAACATAAATGGGTTTCATAAACAAATTTTCATCTTGAACATAACCCATTCAATGGTGGAATAAGAATGGTATCCTTGTATCATATCCTCTGTAATGAATAAGTAAAATCAAATGATGACTTTTTTGATGTAAAATTATATTTAAAATTAAAATATTGTGAAATATATTATGAAAAATTTACCATTATTGTAAAATCTAATTATTAAAACACAAAATTAAAAAAATATTGTCAAAATCATTTTATTTGAAAATTACCATGAAAACATATAAAAGAAGATCTAAAATTGATTAGAATATTTTTTTAGAAAATATTTTTTGACTTCAAAAAATAATTTATATGTAAACATAAAGAATTTAAATTTTATTTCGTTGAAAGTAACCAAGGAATGATATAAAATAACAAATAAACATCATTTTATAGATTTCTGATGAAAAATATTCATTCTTCATTGAAAAATAATTATCTTGGAAAATTTTATTTTCAAAAAGCTTTTCAAAAAAAATAAAATTTGAAATATATAAATTAATCATTAAAATAGTAAGTGGTCATGATAATGGTAAATACTGTTCTTGTTTTAGGGGATAAAATAACTATTTCTCACATATTTTCTATTAATACCAAATAATATTTGTTTGGAATTGAACATGAGGTTTCATTTTAAAATAAATTGTAATAAATTTAATCGTGGATAAAAATTACTTTAATAAATAATTTTTATACTATTAAAACACTTCTGAAAACTTTTTAGAAGACCTGGATATGGTAGAAAAAAAGTTTTTTCGACTGAAGAGAGAAATACATATAATTTTCTTTATAAATTTTGATTATCATTTATAATAACATAAAGAGAATAATATAAAGACAAAAAATAAATTATCATCAAATAACCATATGAGAATAAAATACTTGAGTTTTTGAATGATTATTCATAATATTTCATAATTCGGAATAAAAAACAAAAAAAATCCTGATAAATGATGGGACTGTATCATAAAACCATTACCAAAATGATGACTATAAATAATAAGACACATGGAAATATTATAATAAAAGGAACGTAAAATTTAATTAATATATTGATATTTTTGAAATAACATGTCAAAGGGGATGTATATAGACCACATTAAAGATTATTGGGGAATAATACGACATATGTTTGAAGGAAACAAAATTGAGTTAAAACCCTTCTTCCACCTTTGTAATCCCTTAGAAAGTAATTAAAAATTTAAATTAAAAAAAATATTAAATATCATTAAAATAAGTAGATTCATTATATAAAATGTTAATGTTTATGTATATAATGCAAATAAAATCAACATCTTATGAATATGAAATTAAAATTTTTGAAATAAAAGAGAGATGATAAATTCCATACATTAAGTCCAAACGAATTTGGGGACATTAGATATTATAATATAATAAATATATCGTTATTAAAAACATATTTATGAATAATATATATATATATATATCATGCAATATATTATTTACTTATGAACTTTTATAACCTGTTTATTAAAAATTCAATGTTACATTCATGGTTTGAGAATTAATTGCTTTCTTTTTCATGAATAATTTTGTTTGGTATTTTTGATAATTTTATATAGATAATGGTTCCATACGATTAACAATATTTACCACAATATTAATATAATATATATTTATCATAATACATAGAACATAGAAATTGAATTTCTCCATTCATGGATATGGTATGACATACGTACTCAATAACAACATTTCCATTTCCATTTTATAAATAGAATGAAATAAAAAACGATGAATAATATGTTAATATTATAGAATATTTTTTATTTCAAATATATAAGGTATGTTTATTTAAAAGTTTCATTATTAACTTCAATTTAATATATACATGAAAAATGAATGACATAGTTTCACATTGTGGTTGTTTGTCGTACATGTGACCGAAATTATCATATACCACATGGAATAGAATAAAATAAGTTTTATATGACTTCATATTTATAGAAACATAATTATATTAAAAACATATTTAGTCATTTAATCTATCTTAATTACCATCCATGTAAAAAATAAAAAAAACAATAAATTGGTTAATGAGGCAGTAGTCCTCCATACACACAAGAAACATTATTATATTCTGATGGGTTGGGAGGTAAGAAGGTAGATATGGTATTATAAATAAATAGGTATAATAAAATAATAAATATTATATATAATCATTATATCCATCAATATATCATCCTTGAGTGGTTGTGATAGAATAATAATTATATCAGTTTGTAAAGTTGTAGTGAGTCGTACAAATGAATGAATTTTTTGAATCTCATTTGATGAAATATGAGATAGAAATAATTTTTTTAATTAACATGAAAAAATATCAGAATAAAAGAGACACTTATTTATTATATCAAAATAACTGAAGAATATATTAATGAGTTAGAAGAATAATTAAAAAATGAATTATTAAAAACATTACATCATTGTTGGACAACCTATATTATGTATAAAATAAATAAATCCTAGATTAGATTTATAATATCACAAGGATACTCAGACATGGGATGGAAATTATGGAATAAATTCATGGATTTCATGAAAAAAACAAATTTTTTTTGAAGTGTGTAGTGGAGTGGAGAGATTGTGTCATTATATAAGTGTGGTGAGTGGAACCCTAATAAAATTTGAAAATCAAACCATGTACCCACATTTTTCACATGTTAGAATGAAAAAAATAAGACTTTATAAACAATATTTGTTATAAGGTCTAAATAAATACAGCTAATTGATTTTTGAAATTTTTCAATTGATTTTACAAATTACCATTTTTGATTAACCTGTGGTTTACTCATATTATCCTTAACCACAAAAATTAATTTTTACCGTTTTTACTATTCATCACTGTCAAATTTTAATTTTACATTATTAGATAATATAATTCAAATTATGAAATCTATTCATTCAAATTTAATTCATATCAGTGTAATTTTTTTAAATAAAATTAATTTCAGAAACATAAAAAAGATACTTTACCAAAGAGAAATGATTCAAATGTTTAAAAGATTTTTTGTATCAGAAATAAACACAAAATTTATTATAATGAATTTTAATTAGATTAGTCGAAATATTATTGAACTAATTTTAATTTTAATACTACGTTAATATAAAAAAATGGTATTAAATTATTTAAATGAAAATAAAATTCTTAATAAAAATAGTATTTTTCCCCATTCATTACAAAATTAATATTTTAAAAAGATATTCAATTATTATCTCCAATTTAATTTTCAGATTATTATTTAATAATTGGATATTGTTTTTAAAATATATTTTTTATAATTAGAAAAAAAAATAATTTGTGATATTAGTTTAAAAAATGTGATAAAACCATTTATTAGAAACACATAGTTTTAAGAATAAAATTAGATTTATTCCAATATTTTTTCCATAAAGTAGATAAGATGAATGATACAAATTTGATTAAATATATATTATATAAATTCAATTATAATGAATCAAATTTTTTTTTTAAAATGTTATTGATAATATTTCCCGATGCATTGAATTAATTTTTTTAAAAATGATTTAATTTTTTATCAAATAATTTTATTTAAATTTATTATTAATTGGTATAAAAAAATATTTTTATATACATGAATAATGAATATATTTACCAAATTTAGTAAATTTATTTATACCCACCATTACAACGGAGATCTGATAAATATCATATTAAATAATATTATCTCAAATGTATGTCGGGTTTCGTTAAAACGTTGTTTTGCATGGAATGGATGAAATCTAGGAAAAATAAAGTTAATGGGAAATTTTATTCATTATATCCTGTGTTGTTATAGTGTTAAACCATGTGGAGGACAACAAAAAATAATGATTTCTCTAAATTCTATTTCATTGAGACTTATTCCTTTTTCACAAATTGTTTTGTTTTTTGTGGTACGTAAACAACAATATTAATGTCATATTTAATTCATTTTGAAATATTATATTGTTTTGAAAATATATTTCTATTACTCTACTTTAATGATGTTTTTGTTAAAATGTTACTAAAATGTTATGCTTTTGTTGTATAATATCATGTTCAGTCAATATTATTATGAAACAATTTAAATTAAATCAAAAAATAATTATTTAAAATTTTAAACATAATATAATTTATTATAAATTAATTATTTATACATTTTGTATATTTTCATTTCATTTTAATCCCTTTCGTACATTGTATGATTGTGAAAATATGTTTTTATGAAAGGTACCCTTCTTTTATCTTTGGTCAATGATATTATTCTTTGATTTTTAGGTTTCCTAAAACATCTCTAAGGGTGTTATTTTTCATTAAGATATTATTATTTAATGTCATTTTCAAACTTTTTATAATTTATTTTCAATGTTTGAAAAAAAATAATCAATCTATTTTTTTAATAAGGTAATTTTGTTCATGTATAAAAATTGTAATAGAAATCATTGTATTTATATTTACCAAATGAACTACCTTTCCCAAAATCATAAATAATGTTTCGTTGAAGAATAAATTACATAACTTATGGGTCATTTTCAAAAAAAATCATTATATAATAGTACAAAATGGTTTTATTTAAAATTTTATCCAAATCAATTGATATTTTTGACATGTTTTTAAGAATATAATAAATTTTTTCCTTATTAAACATTCATATATGTAAATATCCTTTAATTAATATTATTATTTTCTCGGGATATAATATAATTATTCCGTCCACCTTATTTCTACAGATTTCTTATGATCATATTGTTGATTATGGTAAATTTTGACATATTATATATTATTTTATAATAATTTTTTATTGATTAGGTATTATATTGTTATTAATCACTGTTATATGAGGAATTTATTTGTTATATAAAATGAATGGGTGGGGGAATCTAATAGATAGCCATTTGATGTATCTATATTTTTTATGGAAGAAACTACATTGGGTATTTTTATACTCCAAAACCATTTAGTAACTATGTTATGATTTAATTCCATAATAGAATGAATTTTATGTACGGACGTATTTATTCTATCATTATAAACAAATTATTATGGTCCATGTGTTTATTTGTATGTTGATTTAATCCACAAGAGTATTTCCCTTTACTGATATTTGAATTAAGGATTATTTAATTATTTATTATCTATTTGATATTATTTATGAATTATTTAATCTAAAATAACACAAATTTTACACATTACCTTACTAAACATATGATATCACCCTAATTGTTTTCATTTACCTAGGATATTAAGAAGGAATCATTGATGATTTTCATGGATTCAATAGAGTTTTTAATTCAATTTTTTTATTGTTCCTAGGGAATATGTAAGTCATCCATGTATCTATTTTTTCAATCTACTAAAATAATCAATCATTAATGGTGAGATATTTTGTATTATGAATCAATCTATTAAAAATAGAATCTAGGTTACTGGTTCTAAGGTTTTATAATTATAATCAAAGAATATTTTGAAGAATCCAAGGGAAAAGATAAGGAAATCATATATTAGTGAAAATAAACATATAAAAGTTTATAGGGACAATTCTAGGTATATGATTACATAATAATCATATTTTATGGTTTATAATTTATGGTATCCTAGAAATTAACTTATTATTTTAATAATTGGATATAAATGTAGTTTAGTCACATATTGATATATGGACCAAAACCCTAAAAATACTAGTTTAGTATCAATTTTAGATTCAATTAGTGAATGATAAGTGGACCTAAGACTACCAAAATAGATAGAATATCTAATGGGATATGTTTTTTTATTTCAAAATGTCTTGATGAATAATTATGACTTACTTGAAAATATTTTGATGAGTACATATTTTAGTAAGTTTACAAAACATATGATTCATAGATTTAATATCCATAATTTGTCATTTTATTTTACATGTTACAACATATTTTCAATTAGGAACTATGATTTAAATTCAATAATATTAAGATATTATCTATTTCATTTAATTATTTTCATAATATTAATTATGGATTAAAGGAATGAATATTTGGAAAAAATACCATGTTTATAGAATATGTGTTTAGAGTTTATATTTATCAATAAAATTGTTAAACATGTCACTAGATGTTGTGGTAATGATATATTTTTTTGGGTTGAAAAAATAACGTGTGTGATCAAATGAAACATGGATTTTAAAACCAATTAGATAGAATTTATTTAGTGGTTTTTTATTTATAATATTTGTTTTCATAGTTTAATTATGATTATTTTACAATGTGAGATAAATTAGAAACCATGTGAAATTTTTAGGAGGTGGTGGATCCCAAACAGTAGGTTCATGGTATTCCTAACCATGTGGAAAAACCAAGTGGGCTTCAAATTCATTAAAAATATCATAAATGGTGAGTGTTTCCTTACTGGTTTTATATCTCCTTGGAATAATTTCTTCACCCATACAGGCATAACCATATCCTATTATTTTTTTAGCTTCTCCAAAATTACTTAGGGTTTATTTATCTTGATCTATGTATGATTGTCTTGAGGTAAGAATAATTAGTCATTTCTATCCTTTATCACCTAAATTATACATTTCTTCTTCTTTTCTCATGGATTTCTTAAAAGTAAACATACCTCATATATTAATATATGATTTTAATGGAATTTTTGGTATGTTTTATTGGGTTTACTAAGATGAGGAAATCTATTATCTAATTATAGTGGTTTCATTTGATAGACTAAATATATGGATATAATTAATGGTATTTGTCTCTATTTAAGGTTATTTTTCAATGAAAACTATTAGTCCCATATCACAAGGGGCATTTTATTTTTAAATTTCCGTTAAATTGGATTAGTATTTTTTTTCCAATAATTATTTCAATTCCTACATTATTTTGGTAACAATATTTATCAACGTCATTTTTGAATGTGAGGTTGATTTAATTATCTATAAGTTATTTAATTTGATCGTTGATTTTTTGTGAAATAAAATGGCATTTTCAATGGTTTTTAAAATATCTTTGTAATGATTTCATTATTAACTTGAAATGTGTGTCATTATTTATTAAACTAGATTATAAAATGGGATTATTTATTTGAACAATTTGATGTGTGTATTTTTAGAATTTTCTAGAACCTGAGGAAACATGGTTGTATGTTAATGTATGAATTATGAATAATGTATGTTTTATCAAGGTATAGATAAATCCATTAGGAGGATTCTAAAGTGAGGAAGGGATTGAGTGTGCTCTAGATAGTTGCGACAAAGGGAGACAAAGATAGATTCTGAATAAATTATCCCCAAAACTGCCCACTAAAACCTATTTTATTTTATAGAACACTATAAACATATGGTTGGATACCATTCTACCTTTTTTATCATTCCAATATTATTGATATTATTTAATAAAATAATTTAGTGAATTAATTGATTATGAAATATAAAATTCTTCCCATTTAATCAAATTTTTTAAAATGATATAGTTTATGATCATGCCATTATTATACATCATTTGGGTGAATTGGACATGATTATGTCATAAGTATAAATAATTTTGTTTGATCCTTATTATGTGATGTTTTGAAATATTTTTTATTTTAAGAATAACTAAAGGAATTTCAAAAATAGAGAATCTTTATAATAGAAAATGTTTTATAAGTTAACATTTGGTTTAAAAAATGAGTTTCAATTTTGATTGTTTGTCTATATGGTTAATATTTATATTTATATATTCAATGTGGTATCTTAGCTAGATTTTTTCATCACATCATATATTTTCCCTTATATGTAGGTATACATTGTTTTGTAGTAAATAATAAAGGGTATGGGAATCATTCATTTCCTTAGATCATCATGATTATAATTATAAGGGATTCTTAGGTTAGAGGGGACATGTAATCATAAGGTTTAGCTCATGTGGATCTAGTTTTGGATTTTTTTAGTTTTCATTTCATTTAATTCTCATTTAGTTCATTATCCATGATTGTTTTTAAGATATTGACTAGGGATATCATATTTAGAGTGTATTATTGACATTTCGTATCTGGTAATGTGATGATGTTTATGAAAAAATTATTTAGTAATTTATATTTATAATAATTTTATATTATTATTTTTATTCATCCTTAATATTTAGTTTGTGTGCCTTTCCAATCCATGGATTGTTCATATGGGGTTCTCATGGAAAACCTCATTATGAAATTCTCTTTTGTGATTCCCAAGTATTTTCATTACACGGAAGCACATCATAATGATCTATGGGCCATGTGACCTACCACACCGGGTGGTTGGTCAAGTCAAATTAGTTTGGTTTGCTACAAAATTGTGACAAATTTATTTAAATTTCATGGGTCTATGGTAGATTAGAGATATGACCATTAGTTCTTGGGAGTTTATAGGGGATGATTATGTAGGCATCTCTTCTACATATCAAACATTCAATTTTTATTAAATTAAGTTTATTATTTATATTATATTATGGTTTATTCTATGTTTTTTTATTTGATGTATATCCAATTTTTTATTAGTTATGTTGTTAAAAAATGTGATATTATTATTTTTTGTAAGATAAGAATGAAAACCAGTGTCACATGGTCTCGGTGTATATTTAGTAGTAATCATGTGGAAACTGTGAAATTTTTTTATCATATAGATTAATATTCTTAAGAGGTTCAAATATTTCCAAATCTTATAACGAAACCATGAAATGAGGAAAATTTCTATTGTCTTTATATTTATCTTATTTTTTATTTAGATATGTCATTTATGATAATTCTCATTGTTTTTGTTTTTGTTAGGGAATATTATTTTTGTTTATTTGATGTTGGTTGACATTTAATGTGAATTGAATCATCATTATTCTTGAGCATTATAGAACATTCCTCCTTGAAGGGAATAATCAAGGTGTGAAACATTTCTATATATAATGTCCCATATGTAAACCATATAATTTTTTAGTTTTAAAAGAGATAATGATTTATATGATCCCTTACATAGGCCATGAGGGTGGTTGATATCATGAATGAATAGTGGAATACGATATCAATTTTAATATAAAAATAAAGCTGTCATCATGGGTTGAAAAACAAACCATAATAATGGGGTGTGCCCAAAACTAATAAAATCTATCATATCCTTTTTCATTACCCCTGAGTAATGGAATCTTGGATTCATTACATAAATACTAGAAGGGCCATGTATAAAAAGGTGAAAATGCTTTTTGCTCGCAATTTAAAATGAGGATATCAGATAAACATCCTTTAATGTAGATTTTAATCCATTGGTCTATCATGAGACATTAGGTTTTAATATGGAAACTCACTTTATAATGATTGTTTAATGGTTCCAAACATTGGGGAATGCTTTATCATAGTGGTTTGAGATCATTTTTGTGTCTCCTCTTCTCCATATGAAAAATTATCATAAATCACGGTGTTTTGAAATAGGAATGGGTGATGATATTTGGTAAATGATTATCTTCCATTGCATACCAACATACACTAAGGTGGTTGATAATGTTTATATAGAATAGGAGTTTGTTCCAAAGAATAAATGTCATAGGGAATATCCTTTAATGGGTGGTAGCTATAATTCAACATCTAGAGTGTAGAGGGAGAGATATGAACCTCAATAAGGTTTTATTTTGGTTTTACAATAGCCATGGAGTTCATCACGTCTGTATTATTCAGGTCATGAAATGGTACTCTGTCTATCTTACCCTAACACTATGATGTTCTTCCACTAGTGTGATTATTCATGTTGTCTATAAGGAATATATAAGACAATTATAATCAAATTTGAATTGGTTTTTCATTCCCTATGTGTTTATAGGTTTGGTCAAATTCTTATAAGGTTAATGAATCTCACCTATAGGTTAACGGGGATTATCACTAGTAAAATATAGATTATAGAATTCCAAAGAAAGTACAACTTTACCCATATTTTTTTTACAAGAATATAATGAGTTCAAATATCCATCGTTATATGTATGGTTCCTATTTGTTATTCCATTAATTATGTTATTTCTAAAACAAGTAATTACCAATCATTTACCTCATTTATGATTCATCATGATTAGGGATATAAGCTCAATTGAATCCCTTTTGATGGATTTTCTTAACCCGTTGGGTCATGAGGAGAATAAATAAATTGTATTCCTAGTGTTACATGGATTATTCTCTAATGTGGATTTTGTAATGACCAATATCATTTAGAATGTGACATTTTAGTAGTTCGAATGACATAGGTGATTAGAGAAACCATGATGTTTTTTGAGGTTTTCTAGATTGTATGAATAGAAAAAAAACAATCAAATACCTATTTATATTGAATAAATAATGATATAACAAAAAACATTGTATCACAAAAAGTATGGATCACTCAAAAACTAACAGTGAATTAAGAAAAAATTAATAATGATTCAAGTTTTAACAAATAATGTTAAAAAGTGTTGAAATAGTTATCATGAATAGGAAAAAATTGTAATTGATTTAGAGAAGATGTTAAATTATTAAAAACTCAATAGGATTTTGGAAAAAACTATAGTAATTAATTCAAATATTGTGGAAACAATAAAATGATAATGGAGGAAAATAATTGAAGAAGATAAAAGAGAAAATTATTTTGTAAAATATCTTTAACAAATAGGGTGCTCAAAATATAAATAGTACCAAAAAGTACATGTCATATAATTCATGAATTTGAAGTATTTTATTATTCATTTTATATCCGGACATCTTCATGCCATTTAAGGTTCTTGTACATAATGTATTTGAGATTGATATTTTCCACAAATGAATCAGTTTATATCATTGATAGGGTGAGCGTTCAGACATGGCATGTCATGAAATGTCGGCACATTGTGGGTGTGTTTCACATTTGGTGAGATTTTGATCATTGAAATTTTCATGTAGTTTAGAAAATATACATATATTATAATGTCTACAGGCCCTATAATGTATTCATGGGAAGTTATGTAGCTCTAAAATCATAATGTGAATGAGGAGTACACATTATGTATGTGGTATACGATGTGTAATGTCTTATTTGGGATCATTTATCATGTACTAATTTATGTACATAATTTCTAATTCCAATGAAAGAAGACCAAATCCTATTGAATTATATAAATAATTTTTAATAAACATTAAATAATTTTTTTGAAATTTTATATACATTTTTAGAATATCAAATTCTTCTACATTAAAACAATTTCTAGTCCTTGTGAGAAAGGAATATCAACAAGGATTCAAAGAAATTTTTTTTAAAATAAATTAAACATTAATTAGAAGAAGGTAACAACTAAGTGTAATAATAAGTATCTAGTCTTCTTTAATCAATCACATATACTAAACTAGTCCTTCCATATAGTTCATTTATTTATCTGGATTCTTCATTTCTATGTATTATAATTCTGATAATTGATCCTTAAATTTTATAACCACTATTTCATTTTATCTCTTAATTAATTTTCTGTCATAATTCAATATAAAATTTTTCTGTATTTATTCTCATAAAATTTACAAATGTAACAAACCATAGTCTGGGATTGATTCTAATATATCTACATAGAAAATAAAATAACAAAATCAACCATTATGGATTCATCAAAATGGGTTGAAATTTCATTGAGGATGATAGTATGTGGGTAGAACGTTGAAATCAATCTCAAAATGACGGTAATATTTTAATTATATTGTATGATAGACATATATAGTGAAATTATGTGACACCTCAAATATAAAAATGTGTCTATCCTCTAAATCGCTCAAATAAGATCCATAAATATATCAATAATTTATAAATAACATACTATGTTCCTTTCATTTTCATTTTATTTATTTTTAAAATTAATATTCAAAAAATATCTTACATTCATCCCTTAACAGCATATCAACCATTTAGGGATTAATCAATCATGAAATGGTGTTTTTTTTACATCTAAATTTAAAACCGAATACATTTTTACTGTATATTTAGAAATAATTTTAAAAGTTATTTGGTTGGAAGATAAAATTTAAAAAATTCATCATGGACTGCATTATATCAATATGATGACCATGCTAATGTTCATATCCACAATAATAAAATCCAATTTCCATAGGTATTTCAATTTCCCCCGAACCTTTTCAGAGGGTAATCATTCATAATACCAAGAGTGGGGTAGGAAAGGATAATATTCCTAAAATTTATCCATCATAAAAAAGTTATTCATTGATACAATGGCTAAATAAGATAAAATTTAGGGTGATCCTCTGAAAAAATTGTCTAAAAAAATTAAATCATGAATAAAAAATTGTAATTGTTCAATAATATCCTTAATTAGATCTAAATGAATGTTTTGGTAGGTTTAAATTCACTAGATGTCTTTCAAGAAATATCATTAGAAATGAAATTGAAATTATAGGTAAAAAACCTCTCAAGAATGGTTTTATATGAAAAATATCTAGCCAACAATTATGGTACAAAATCATTTAAATAATCAAATAAAAATAATTTCAATTTTTTTGAATAGGAATGAAATTTATAAACTCAAAAATCAATAAAAACATCTAAAAAGGATTAAAAGATGTATTTCAACAACTTTAAACCTATATATATCTTTTATTTTAAAAGATTTAATGTGTTTCAAGAATAATGTTGTCATTCAGTGAAAAATGTATCTTAAAAAATCAAAAAATCCCAAGTGTGTCAACAATAAATTTCTCAAGATACTCCCCCGTACATAAAATTATATTGTGTCCACACTTCCCTAGAATGTATCATGTGTCTATATCACATATATTGGATAGAAAAATTGAATTCCAACATGGAATTTAATTTAGGGGATCAACATCTATTTTTGATGAGTATCATGGAATGATAAAATTATTTTATATTTATTTCAAATTGAACTACCATAATATTTTATTATAATGAAAAACCAATAATAGATAAAAAAATTAGACCACCATATTAATATTTTTTGAAATCAATGAAATCATCAGGTACACACAACAAATAGAAATGAAAAAAGCTCACATAAATACAGATAGGTGAGTATAGTGATGTTCAAGAGCTTCCGACTAACAATAATGGTAGTAAATAAATAAATAATCCTAGAAGAGCACATATCTCCAGAAAGAGCACTTCAAGATGGAACTCGATGCCAACTAGATATTGAGTCATCTAGTGTAAAAGGGAAGATTGTGGCATGACAGGAACATGAATAACCATAGAAGATGAAGAATATTTATAAATGGATAAAATAGTAAAATAATGAAATAAAAGTAATTCAATTATTAGTGAAACAAAAATATGCAACCCATGAATATATAGAGAAATGATACAATAAAGAAAAATGGAGTATAAGTAGAAAAAATAAGGGTCACCCAAAAAAATTAAAAATGGTGAGGGTATTGGGAAAAAATATGTAGTAACCTCTAGTTCGTCAAGGTCCACATCATATGTCCTATCTCGAATAGTGGGATATTATAGTTGGCCCTCCCTATCGATATCTGAGATGGGAGGAAAGGGTTTGGGGAACAACTATTGTGGTAGGATTCAGGGAGATTACATAAATCTAAGGGGATAGTGGAGGATAGGTTCTAATCATGGTGAACAAAAATTCTGTGGAAGATTGGTTGATAAAAAAACTTGATATGTGGTGGGATAGTTGGTATATTTCTACACTGGGTTTTTTATATAAATAAAACTTATTCTAGGCCACAAGGTCTGTTAGCACGGAGGGTAGGTCAGCTGGGGTGTTTGAGGGGGGGAATGAAATTAGATGAATGAATGATATAGGCTAGTGGATTAAATGATTTAGTTGATGGTAGTGGAGAAGAGATTGTGAATAATGGAAATTTATTGTATGGGATATGTAGGTGGATGAAAATATGATGTTGGTTCTCAAAAATATTCTGGTTTACAGTTCAATGACATGTTAGGTATGATTGGGAGAGTGATTATTGGGAAAGGTAGTTGTCGATGTAGAATGGAAATGAGTGGTGATATGGTTATATATGGGGATTGTATGGGGTGGTGGATTTGGTAGAGTTTAAGTAGTGGTGGATTTAGGTTCATTAGTCGGGGATGCAAGTGGAGCTCGGTTAGCTGCCAGCTATGTATGGGCCTCTTCAACATCCACCATATATACTTCTCTGTATTGGTAGATACTACCATATTTTATGATCATGCCCATCTTATAGGATAGTTATAGTATGATATCCTACATTTGGATGATTGAGGTTTAGGGATGGGTAGCTAGAAAGGATCCAAAATGCTTAGCTAAATGGGTGATAAAATAACCTCCCATCAATTTACTCTGAGTCCTCTTTTTTGAGGGTCCGTTGGAACATGTCAAACATAATAGCCATGATAGAAGTTGGGCCACACATTGATGATGTGATAATGATGAACTTGATATCACTCACCCCTCTAAGGGTATCACAATGGGACATACATGCATGAGAAAGGGATCCGTTAAGGATTTAGTAGGCATCCCATCAAAGGGAAGTTCATTATATGGTGAAAATATCATATAGGCTCTGATGATCTCTAGAAACCATGGCCCAAATTCATTAAGCCTCATCATTGTTAATAATGAGATGTGATTATGGGGAGACTAGAGAATTGGTGAAGCCTATAGAATAGTAGAATAGGCCGATTCTAAACTCGCCAAGGATGAGGTCTCATGGATGGCCTATGAGTATGAGGAAGGTGTAACTGATGGTCATCTTGAAGGTTTCTAGAAGCACATGTCGAAGATTTCTAAATGTCACCTCACACACAAGGGTGATCTATTATAGGTGATAATTGATTATGAAAAAATGGCCTCTTGATGGATTTGTATGTTCTCCTATACTGTAATTTCCAACATCTTGTTAGACCACATCAGATTGAGAAAAATATGAACCACCCAAATATGTTATAGATTTTCAAAAAATGTAGGCAGATATAAAGGTGAGGATAAGAAGGGTCTTGAAACCCATGGGAAAAAGACTGAGAGTTTTTATAGGAAGACTTATGTTCAATAGTAGAAGCACATGATGAGTTGGAAGGCTCCGCCAGAGGTGGAACAGAAGTGTCCTTCAGCCATATTGGTAGAAGTTGTGTCTTCTCATGCACGATTTCAAAAACAGAAGGAGGGTGTAGAATGTTTTCTGTCTTTTTTCATTATAGATTGTGTGTAATGTGGGGTGAAGATGATGGGGAGTTGTTTGGGAGATGTTTGGGTGTATGGAAATAGGGCCGTTAATAGTGTGAGGCAGGTTAGCACATGTGAGTGGAGTGGCATCAGGAATGAGTATTTGTGGTGGGTGGGGGAGGTTGGCATTAACAACAGTTTCATTGGATTTATGACCACTAATAAAAATTAATCATATTATACCTGATAAATGACATGAAAATTTGTATTTTATTTATTTCATCACTCAATCCACATTCACAAAAACTTTATTGGTTACTCAACATGTATTTATATTTCATTCCCTTTTTCACCAATTCCTATAATTAAGTCTCCAATATCATTAAAACCTTATAAGGAAAAAACTACCATGTTATATAATATTGAACCTAGAATGGTTTTATTCCTAGTGAGTGGATTATTCATTTTCTAGATCAATTAATATTTTTATGCAGTAGACAATAAAATTATGGAATCTCTATTTATAGGATTTTTTTTAGGAAATAAGGGATGAACAGTGGGATCACATCCCTTGTCAGACATTTAGTGAAATTTCTATTCATGGGAGAACTGGATCCCGTTCTTTTAAGAGGTGGTTTCTGATTTTCATCTTCACTTTTTTCATGATCTTATATCTTATTATCATGAAATATAGTCAGAAAATTTAGTGACATGTCACTATTTTTAGAGGCCTTCACAAAATCAAACATAATTTTTCTTCACCATATTTAAAAAAAATTAGCCTTGGTTCACATTAATAAGGGTCTTTCTAGTATCAAGAAATTATTTTCTTAAAAATAAGGGAACATAGCATTCCACTTCCATATGAAAAAAAAGTAAATCATAGTGGAAAAATAATTTTCCATCATTTATTAAGGCAATCTCCTAAAATCCATGAGGATTATTTCTAGAATGGTCAATGAGTCAGAGTTCCTCCCTAGTTGATATTAATTTATTTAGTCCTAGATTTTATATAAACTCATGTGAATGAGATTTAAACGTGTTTCTATATCTCTTATTTCTTTTTTATAGGTACATGTTTTTATAGTGTGAGGGACTGACAATCTTCCAAGGTCTCTCATTTTTTGGGTAGTATCCATTCAACAACTATGAAGGACTCAGAATTTTAGAAGATGACTCATAATTTGTAAATATTTATTTTTATTGAGATAAATACATTAAATAAAATTACTTAAGTGTTTACATGAAATATTTTCTCTACAGATGTATTATTGGTAAGAATGTTCAGGAATTGGTTGATTTGGTATGTAACATAATGGGCCAACATAAAAAACACCCATTTTAGGTTATTTTTAATTGGAGCTTCATCATATGGTTCTATCACTCAGGTATTACTCTCTCCGTAATTATTATATTACGTTACCTTATTTCTCACATCTCTTTATGGTTTTTTAAATTCGAACACATTTTCACATCTACCAACCACAGCATTACCATCGTCCTCCATATTAGATTCAATCTTACCATGAAATGTACCTAGATTTAGATTATTTATATTCTTAGATATCTATAATATTTAATGATTTATGTTGTGGATTTCATCCTCAGGAATGTTCATTACTATATATTTGGTTTTCATCATTTAGTCTCAATCTTCATAATTATTATAAGAATATTTTCAAGATTGTTTTAGAGGAGTTATAATTGTTTTGTGGACATAGTGGAACCTATTTTAATTTATACTACTAATATGGTTTAAACTAAATAGATTTAGAAAAAAAAAATTATAAATTTCGTTTTGGTCATGGTGCTACACCATGGGGTACGTACCAAGGTATTACATGATTACATGGGGGATTTAGACCACTCCACCACTGAAAACTGGTATGGTATTGTTATGATTACTAGGATGACCATTTTTTTTATTTTTAATGGTATTTATATTTCTAGGGATACTAATATTGTATGACATGTTGAAAAAAGTCATGAACATGGGATTAATCCATCTCTACCTAGAAATATTGTTTATAATATGGGTTTCTCAAAACCTGGTATGGTAAATTTCCATCAATAGAGATGGAGTTTTTGTAGTGGAACATGTAATTGAAATTACTCCATCTTATTAATTTGATCCTCTACATGATATCCATGTATGTAGTCTCTTACAATTATCAAATTTCACACTAACTAGTTCCTCTATCATTTTTGATCAAATAATATTGTGGGTAACATCATGTATTATATCATGGAAAAACACGTGTGCCTTAAAAATTAGTCTACCAGCAGCAGTGACATCTACTATAGTTTTTTAAGTATATCTGACTTTTTGAAAAAAAATATATTGGTTTTCGACACATATAGTTTGTGATGTGTTAACTTATTGGATATCTCATAAATTATATCTCATGCATTCCACGTTTATTTTCATTTCATCTGAGTGATATTTAAATACCTTTAGAGAGATTTCTTTCCTAGATAGGCCTAAATAATTTGAAATTTTTTTTCTAATTAATCCCCTTTCATGATCCCCATTGTGGATTGAAGTTTTATACAAACTAAATCTCTATCATTCATGGATAAATGGAAAACACTACACTAAAGAGAATATAATAGTACAAATTTGTTGTGAAATGTATTTTAACATTCATGAAAATTTGAAATGTTTTCATGCAGGACTTCAATTTAATGTCATTGGAACTGTACCGTGTTTATAATGATGTGAATGTGTCTAGTATTAATCTAAAAAAATATCCTAAATTGGTTGTCACAAAATTATATGATCAACACCACTAATGGAAGGAAATATATTGTCCAGGATGTTATTATCAGGTAGTGCTGGTTTCTCACCATAATAGGTGGGTGGAGAATATCGAATATTATGATGGTGTGGTAGCACAAGATTATTACATTCATCCATTGCAAAGAGAAACATGGTGATATTTTTCTATCGATCATGGTATAATATATAATTTTTTAGTGTTTATACAATCATCTCTAGTGAGTCAAGGTTCCTTGGGGCATGCAGATTCTAGAGGAAGAGAGAGAGGAAACAAGTGTGATCGAATAAGTTAATGATTAAATGGAAATGTTCAAGGAAAAAAATAAAAAATTGGAAATTATTGAGGTATTTCAGTTGATATTTTATGGTCAATGTTCCTAGGAAATAGTATTATCTTCAAATGTAACCCAAATTTAATGTTCCCACATGTGCCTTTGAATTTTCCAAGGTGACGATCAAATTTTAAATTTATTATCCCAAAATACAGTTATAACTAGGGAGTTGTAAAGTGGAATTGTATGTTCCAACTAACTAAAAGTACTAGAATTCCAGTATCCAATCAACCAAAACCCTTTGAAATGATTCATCATGTTCATTTTTAGGGGTTTCGTCTTACTTAATAATGATATTTTTAATTATAAATCAATAAATAAATCAAGGGACTCATGTCAATTTATGGAATTTTGAAAAAATTATAATCCTATATTTTTCTTTTTATATTCCTACACCTGAGGTTACGAGGTGGTGAAAAGGACACCAATTGGATTTTCTTATAACAATTGGATCATCCTATGTTACAACAATCCCATGGTTTGGTTATAGCTTAAAACGTGGTGAATTACTCTATTTTTCGATGTTAAAAGGGTCACATGCTGATGGTTATAGAACTTCTCAATTCTAATTAGGCTAGTATTTGACAGTTTCATTTCCTATGGTCATTTTTTGGAAAAAAAAATGTGACGACCAATTTTAATTAACCTAAAGACTAGCCATATGGTAAAAAAGGTTGAATATAAGGATTCATTATAGTAATAGACACCCCTATCCTTAACCCCAAAAACATCATAGATTAACCATGAAATAAATGGATGATCAAAATACATGAAATACTAATCATGATATACATAATCATGAAACTACTTATAAATAAGAAATCTAGGATTAAAAATCAAGAATCCATAATAGCAATTAAGAATGGCCCATGCCAATCAAATACCTATTCCTATTGAATAGAAAGTGAGTGATTTAATAATAATGACTCAAAAGAAGGTAGAAGAAATGAAAAAATAATTGTGAATAAAGAAACATTGATGAATGTTTCAAGTATTGATGAGGAATTGTGAGTGGTGTTGAAACATATGTTGAGAATGGACATGGGATTGAAACCAATGTAAATCGAGTGTATAATGATTTGAACTAAAAATTATTTAAAAAACTAATGGAAGGAGTTGGAATATTTTAGGAATGAAAAGAATTATATAATAAGAAAGATGTGGAAGAAATAAAAAGGAATTTTAAGTATGCCGAACATATGATATATTGAGGGTTCTAAAAAGAATCATTTTATAGATATTTACATATAATGTAAGTCATTAACATTATGTACACAGTTAGGGTACATAGGTCTCAACATCTTTTGGATATGTAATTTTTCTACACACCCTGTTTTTAGGTCCACATTTCCCATTGAAGATGTTGTTTGCATATTTAACATGATAAGACTTCAAAAATTGCACATTGGGATAAATTTGCACATCCTTTTTACATTTCACTATTGGTAGGATTATGATATTTGATATCAAAACATAATGTAATTAATGTAGAAATCTTATAATGTCTTTACATTATGTAAATTATTTTCATGCAGGTTTGTGGCTCTACGAGCTTTCAATGAGTGATGTCTAAATATCTTTACTGTGGTTCATGAATTTTATTGTATATTTCTATAATATTTCATCATTTCTCCCATTATGTCCAGAATTCCTAATTCATATGAAAAAACAATAACATGTTTCATTATTGAATCAATCCAGAATAAACCATAAATAACTGAATCCAACATGTATATATAATTCCATCATATCAATTTTCTTTATTTATAATTCCATGAAATTTTTTATTTTGTATATGAAACCATCCCAATATTTTTTTATTAGGGTTTTATTGTGAATTGGTAATGGAATATCATTAGATTCTATTTTTGATGAATTATTAAACCCCACTCTGCAGGGATAATGAGAAAGGGGTCTTGTTATATGTGTGTTGTGAATTAGTTTCCAATGAGTATGTTGAAATAGAACAGACATTGTTTCACATCAAATTGGGGGAATTCTTATGAATGAGGTGTCTAGGGATATCCTTTTATTTTTAAGAAATTCTCATGGGTAAGAGAATCCATTGTATCTTGAAAATAAATCTATTGGAAATCGTATATCTTGGTGTATGATAATTTAATTCTAGGGTTACTATTTCTACATTATAGATATTACTATGGTTTCGTAGCTGGTTAGAGGTGTTTTTAGGCTATTTTATTTTTTGAGAAATCTAAATCATAGTTCATGGATTTGGAATTGATATGTGTATCATTCTATAATTTTTGTTACATTGAGACCCCAAAAATTAAGTACTTATATGAGAGTCTACTATCATTGATTCTACAAATTTTGGAAAAGATGTGTTAAAGAGAGGGTTTTCCAAATTTTCACCTATTTTGTATTTGAATTACAACTATTTATATATTATACTTATTCCTTTATATAATCATATTTCTTAGAATATGCATCAAGGAGACGGCTACAAAAACATGGAGGGAGAATTTGTTGACATGGGTATGGCTTGATACTCTTGAATTTTATTTCATATTTCCCACATTAAAGCATTATGTGGAGTGTTCCAAATGAATTTGAAACGGTAATATTTTTTACAAACCACCTATAAAAACTAAATCACATTCGTAATCAACAACATTTTTTACTCTTATTTCATGTGTGACACAAGTGTGTCCTATAGTTTCCTTTTATCCCATGATCCACATATTTTTACCACATTTTCATTGGATTGATATATGGTGGTAATGTTTCATTTCATTTAGTATTTCTCATCCTTTTATTCCAATTTATTCATGTAGTTAAATGTGTTTCAAATGTAAAATAGTGTGTTTTTATTATAGGATGTTGTAAGCTGTTGTGCTATGTTGATCTTTGTTTTATTCCTTCATTTAGGTTCTTTATATAATTGTCCTTTTTTAACCAATCTTGTATAGAATATTTTATTATTCCATTTGAGGTAATTAATACATCACTTCCTTTATCATATCATGAAATAGGGTTCTACAATTTTAAATATTTTTTAATATTGTCTACATAATACTAATAATGAAATTGAAATGGTTAATTTAAATTGATAGTGTAATTTAAATGAGCTATATATTTTTACAATTTTCTTATTATCATGATATCATGATTTTGTGAGTGTGATGGCCCACTAAAAATCAGGGTTATTGAGAGTCCTTTTTACACTGATTTGACAATTGTTATAGTAATTGTAGTGTATTATTTGTTATTACCATATATGGAAATTATAATAAAACATATAGTTATATAATATAATCATTTTTTTGGATTTATGGATTTTTTTGATAATTTCAAATGATAATGAAGTTGAATTTGATGAAAATACCATGATAAATTTGAAATGAAGTCCAGTAATTATGTGAAATGTTACATGAAGTGTCGTTATAGTGTATGTTGTTGATTGTTGATGTGTTTGTATATTGTGAGGATATGTTGTGTGACATGTTATTCGATATTAAGGTGAGATCATGCCAAAATGTAGTGAGGTGTGACTATGTTGTTTGGGATAGTGGAGAGATGTTTTGATGGGGTGTTGATATTTTTTGTGAGTGGTTTTGGACATGGTGATTTGGGGAATATTACCTGAAGAGGTTGATATTTTATTAGTTTGTGTGGGGTTGTGTTGGGCTAGTTTTCTGGGTAGTAATGAAATTAGTCCATAATGATTGAAATAGAATGGTATTAAATATTTAATTAATAGATAATTAAATGTTTTTTTTGTTTAAAATGTGGTTAATGAATTTTTAATTAACTGAGTTGGTATGAGATGATAGAAAGAATTGGATTTGATAATTGTTTTGGGTTTGAAATGTTTCTTGTTACATGTGCTGTGGTGTTCTACATTTCATTGTGGTAGTGAAAGTGGTGGTGTTGGTTGGATGGGTTGAGATGTTGTGAGTTGATTAATGCATTGTTTTTTAACCCATATATTTGAATTTTTGTTTATATATCAATATGAACATGAATGTTCCTTCCAATTTTTTCTATATTCTCACCACCTATGTCGTTTTGCGAGTTCTGACACACATATATATTGGGGTTTATTTTTTACAAAATCCCTATTGTGACGATGGTTGGCTTGCTACCTAACCTGTCATTAATTCTCTTCCAAGTGATACTGAAAAGTATGGGATTCCATGCGTAGAATTTAAAATTCCACTATCGATATGTTATTCGAGGGGATGAACCATGTTTCGTCTGGCGAGTTGTGATGTGGTGATATGTGAAGAGAATCATTTTGTGGGTGGAAATGTATGATAGGATTTTGGAACTAGGTTTATTTCCATTATGCTCATGATACCCTATTTTACATGTTATTATATTAGGGTGATGACCTAGGTGTGTTCAAGTGAGATGTTATGTCCTGGCCGAGTGTGTTTGGATGAGATGTGGGGTCACAACCATTGATGGGTGAGATGAGATGATATATATATGATATGGAATCTCTTGGACATATGATGTTAGGGTGTCAGGGAAGCCTCTCATTGGGAATGTTGTGTTATATTCCATTTATTTATGTGGTACATTTTTTTGTTTTTTAGTTGTTTTTTTATTTTGTGATATTACCATAGTGACATTTGGTTTATATATATGGCCTTCTTAGTTATTTAGTTTTTTATATTTTCATTATAGTTTTATTTGTATTCCTCCTTCACATATTCATAAGGGACATCGAGTTTCCCAAATAAGTATACTTTTCATGATCAATATTTATATGTAGAAATTGTGTGTAGGTTTCTAGCAGGAAAATGAGGACCATGATGGAAATTACTATCCTGGATCCTACTAGTGTATTTGAGTTACTACCTTCGATATTATTTTAGTTATTAACTTTGCAACCTTTTTTCTATTTTGGTTCTTTTTATTCATCCATTATAGGATGGATTTAGTTTTATTTAGTAAAATTTTATAGTGTTTCTTGTATTTGATTATCCAATATTTGGATCCTTTTATAATTACATAAATGGATGTCTCTAATTTATAGTATTTTTATACCCATGGAACTAGTCACCGGCCTTGGTCCTACTTGAGGTGGGACTCAAGGATCATTATCCCTATCTTATTATTATTGTATCATCAATAGAGGGGGTAACGAAATAATTTTATCAATTTCATTGGATTGAGATATTGGATGGATTTTTGTTTGTGAAATAGTATGTATTTCCTGGGTTTGTCAGGAAATGGTGTATATTTATCTTGGTTCTTGATATAGGATATGGAGATGGCCTATGACATGGGTTCCCCCCATTATTCAGTGTATAGAATCTGATCTTATTCAATGACCTGGTTAGTTGGATATATTTTCATGGTAGATACCTAATTGATGAACATTCATCATGATAAAACAAATTCATTTTTTATTTTTGTTGATTAGGTAATTATAAAATGATTTAAATAAATTATTATAAAATTTCCTATGATACGACTTTGGAAATCACTATTTATAATTCAACTATGGTTCAGGGAAAAATACACTTGTGGTTCAGGATGTCGTGGTTCAATAGGATGATCTGATTGACATCATGATGATTGATGTTTTTGGGGAGGATGAATAATGACAGATGATATTTTTCAATTTTATCATTAGTATTTTGAAAGTATGAGGGAATTATTTCTGATGTGTAGAGTGATTGACGATAGGAGGGGCTTGAGATAACCATTATATTACTCCTAGCACTGATTGAGTAATGGGACCTATTGGAACTTAGTAATATGTGGGGCGTCTTTCATCAATGGTTGATCTAATATCATGGTCAAAAGAATGAGGAAGTTCTTGTATAGATCAAAATTTTAATATAGTTTTTGGGGGATTTTTTTTCATTGGACATTAATTTTTTGGAGTGGGTGGAGATTCTCTCCCATATTAAGTGCATTATGTAGGTATAATATATAGTTATAAAATTAAAATACCTACATAATTCTCCCTATATTTGTTTCATGATAATTATTTTTATGTTAGATATCATGAACGAGAACTTCGTCCTTCTATGTAGTATTCATTTACCTCATTTTCGTACCAATATATCTATAGGACTATATGATGATATTACTTTATGATAGAATGCACTCACAAGGAGTTTTTTATATTGGAGGGGATCAATAATGGTAGATCATTGAGTAGTGTTGACAATTGATGGTGTAATGTTCCACTACTGGGGAGGTTTCGACCAATGAGGTTTTTACCTCAACTATATTCATAGAGGACTTCTAGGTTCATTGGTTTGTGTTATCTTCAAGGGGATTTTAGCCAATTTTTTTATCTATAGGGTTTCTGATCATCTCCAAAACAAATTCCCATTATTTATCCATGATCATTATTTTGTTAGTGGAAGGGTTCATCACCAGCCATGATAAATGTTCCCAATGATACCACTATAGTATCAACTATAGTGAGTTTCGGCTCCACTGTGTGATGATTGATCATGTATAGGTCAATCTTATGGTTTTACTTAGGTTGAGATATTTTTATCTGAGTTTGAACATGGATGTGTAAATTATTAGGGAATAAAAGGATCCTTGAATGGTTAATTGCGTGTAGTGGTGGTATCAGCACCACATTGGTTAGAGATCATTTAAGATACAGTTTGTTTATCACGTACCCTTTTCTGTTTTGTTTGATTTAGGAGCTTTGCAATCAATTATCCAACATTCTCTATCCCATGTTCTCGGTTTATACATGGAGATTATTCTCACACCAATTGTATTGAATATGCCAGTCGTGGGAAGACCACATTCTTTGGGTGTGTTTTGGGGTGTATACTAAGGATTGGGCCACGTCAGTCATCTGAGGATTAATTATTACATCACAATCCTTTGTATGATTTCATCCTCGATATTAAATAGTTATATTTCATATGTAATGTTATCACATCCTTCTATAGAATTTACAATTTCTAGGATTTCATTGACTAGTGTGTGGTTTTAATGGCGAGCAGAGTTATAAGATGGGATGTAGACATGTCAAACACCTTATTTCTATGATAACTGAGATTTTCATGGAATCATAAGAAACATGGTGTTTCTAGGATCCCATGTTTTAAGAATATATTTACATTGTTTTCCATAAATATTTTGTGATTTTACACCCTAACCAAGATGTTGAGTTAGGGATTGAATTCAAACATGAATCTTCTCCAATATCATCGGATCCCTATTAAATGACTCTATTTCAGATATGTGAGTTATGGATTCATAATTATTATCTAATTATGTAATTATACAACTGGACTATTGTATTCCCATAAAGTGATATAGGGTTTATATGTAAGAAGATGTATAGTTGTATGAGGTTTTCTATAGGCTAATGACGGTTGAATTAAGAGATGGTAAGGAATCATGATCCAATTATACGGATCAATGATCCTTTTTACTAGATTAGGGGATATAGTTTTCCCTATGATCTATATTTGTTATAGGTATCATCACTTCAGAATGAAAATATGGTTATATCCTGATGAATTACATCATGTGCATGTTTAAGAACACCAATCTTGATTTCATGTCACTCATTATAAAAAATTCTCTAGATACGTTCACAGGACTTATGAACTATGCATTCCACGAGTTCCTAGACTAGATTGTAGTCATGTTATATAAGGAAATATTGATATAATCAAAGATATAGCTGGCTCATTCCCATTATCCTAAAGAGGTATTGTAAGTTCTTTGACAAAACAGACTCTATGTATGGTTGACCTAGTGTTAGTTTTGGATATTAGGGTACATGTTCATAGACTTGTGGTGTCCTAGTGGTGTGTGGTAATAGACCTATCAAGGGATGGGTTAGATGATTTTTAGTAATCAACCAATAATATAGAGAAGGTGTTCAGTTTCCTTTTTCTATCTGGATATTATCAGAGTTATATATCATATTTATATTTGTTTATAGCCATGAATACATATTTTACTAGAAATGACTATGATTTTAATGGAATGATTTATATAAAAAAAATAATGTTATCTGTATGACAATTTGATCAATGATCTAGTTCTAAAGCTTATATAGGATGGTGTGTTGATTATGATTTTTGTGACAAGTACTATATGGTTTTATATGATCATTTATCATTGAGAGAGAAATGATAACTTAGGGTTTGATTATGTTACTCCCACATGATAATAACTATACCACACATTATTTGGTGTTATATGTAGTTGTGTCATTTTGATGTTTTGGTGGAAATATTTTATTTGTAAAAAATAATGAATTTCACAGTCCCCAAAATTTTGAAATGTTTCTTTTATAATTGAGATATAAATCTACAATGCTGAAAGTGGATGGAGTTTATTCATGATTATGATTTTAATATCTCTTATTATCTATGAAGGGGGAATGTGGTTGTCGATGTGCTCTGTCAAATGTATCAAATCGATTTGGCACATGAGTCTTATTATTATTAAAATGGTTTGGGGGAATTTATGATATGAATATTGATAAGGGGTAGAGTATCGGTAGAGATTATATTTGAAAGATAACTATGGAGTCATCCTTGTTGTGTTTGGGGGAGTCCTCTGGGGAGACTAAAATATATAGTTGATGTGAATTATTTTTTCTGTGGTGACGCTATGGAGGGATTTATAGAGATTTATTGGAACCATAAGTTGTTTCATGAGAGGTTTATTATTATTGTAGAATTTCTTGATTGATTACTTTGGGAGTTTCATATATCACCTTTTGTAGTACACCCTTGGGTATTAAAGATGTACCATGTCTGAATGACAGATTATTGGTTTCTTGCGATGAAATAGGTAGTGGTTTAGTTTTTGGAATTATTTTTATTTCTCTATAGGTATAGAGTATTAATCATGTCACTAGTGGTTAGCTAGTGATCTGGGATGTTCCTTAGTGGAAGTGAGATGAAATCTATATGCATTCCATCATTGTATTTCACTACAATCATAAAGATTTTGATGTTGTTGGGGTTAATTTTGGAAATGAGATATGTTGATAAGGTTTCAAGATACATGGAGTCTCATGATCTTTTGTATTCATTAATGAATTTTTTTTACCAAACATGTATTGGGGGAATAGTTTCATGATTTCGACCACAGTAATGAATCATCATTGATATACACACTAAGACAGAAAAACAGATATAGTGGATTATATAGATTATATAAGGTATGTTACAGGTGTTTGTCTTTGACATTAAAGGATCGTTAGTGCAACACTTACACATGGATGCGTTTTTATATAAATAATATATCAATCATTCATTAGGAATGGATCCATTTGAGGAATTGTTTTAATTACCATGTTACTCTCCATTATGTTGGAAAAAGGGATGAGAAGTAATAATTTTGGGTCTTAATGTGGTTCATATCAAAACTGTGAAGGTTAAGTTGGTTCGAGAGAGGAGGAAATAAGTTATGGGCATCCATAAGTATTATTATTTTTATAGGAAGTGGACTCTGTAGTGTGTGGTGGCTGACCATGTTTTCTTGACAGTTTCCCTTCGACGTGGTAAGAATTGATTTAGTGGGGGGTTTATGATTGCCCATGGTTTGTTCTTCCCTTAATGGTTTTGGGACTTATTATTATATTGTATTATCATTGGAAACTTTTTTATTGAATTTACTGGATTCTTAATATATTACATGTCACTCCAAACCATCATTTTCATCAAGACAACTCTCATATCATTTTCTGGGGAGAGTCTTATTTCATGGTTGGGGTGATGTTCAAGGAATGATTAGTAGAGATCCAATATCATTAAGAGACGGTAATATGAGGTTAGATCATTCTTTGATTTTGTGTTTTCTGGATCCACGGTGTAATGGTGGATATTAATTGGATAAATGAGACTCATTTTTATTCATTGTAATTATATATATATGGAAAATTATTTTTCATTGTTCTATTTTATTTGTAACATGTATTGTTTGAATTTTTTCTATTTTATGTTAAGTATCTTTTTATGTAACCATTGTGATTATTATGTTTAGAATATAGAGAGTTGTGGACTTCAATCCAAATTTATATGTGTTATAATATCACATGGTTTAAACGTTTTAGGTGATTAAGTGTTTCCCACTGAAGAATGTATCCAAACATAGAGGATATAATTCCATTAATTATGTCCTTGGTTGGGATACTGTAATTTGATTATATGTGTTAGAGGATCACTTGTATAGTTTAGAGGTTGATTTAGATATATTTAGATATGGTGGTTTTTCATTAACACAAAATCATTAGTGTTATTCATAGTGACATTTTTTTATGTTGTTTGTAAGAGATATTTTGTTGGTTTTTGGTTGGTGGTGTTTTTCTACTAAGACTACAACGTGGTCCTTCAAGGGAAACTCAATGGTTTTTTGACCAATTCACAAATCCTTTTTTTCTCATGATTGAGAATATTTTTAGTGGTAACGAATTTAATGACCTAGACCATTTGGCTGGTCACATTATGCTAATTCAAGTGATAGTGATTTTTGGGGATATCCTAAGGTGTTTAGAGGAGTAATGGAGGGGAAAATAGATGTTGAAGAAGGAAAAAAAACATATAAAGGATGTCCTTAAACATTGATCTTAGTGTTATTCCATTGGGGTGAAAACTGTGTTGTGGGAGGGATGGTTGTGGTTTAGTGGGTGTTCAGATGTGTTTTTGAAAATACAAATAAAAACATTAGTTATATAGTTGAAAACAAAAATGGAATGGAGATGGGTATACTACCCCAATTGTAGTTCCATAAAGACCCCAACCACAGCATAGTGTTCCGGGTGTATGTTTGTAGTTGTTCTAAAATTGTTTTAGAAATTGGGGAATTGAGAGGGGCCATAGAGTAAACCACTATTTTTTGTCAATGGTCTATAGTGTTGTAGTATTGGATGTCTCTCGATATTGTCTATATATTTTAGGATATTTGGTGTGGACATTTTTTAATAACATATTGGGAACCTTCAATTTTTAGGTTATAGTGTGGTGCCCATAAATGAACTGTGATCACCCTAGATTATAGGAATTATGTGGAATGGTTAAAGGGGATTTTATGTGGTCTTCTATTTTACATAATCCCTATAAATTCGAAAAATTATTTAATATCCCATCATATTCACTTTTTTAATCACTTTTCTTAAGAAAATCATGTTTATCTAAATTTGAGCATTCATCCCCTAATCAGCGGCCTTTAACCCCAGCATAATAGTGTTGATCCTTAGAGGTTAATGTTTGTTCCCAAATATATTTTCAAATGATTAATTCAATATTATTCATCTGATGTGGGTTTATTACCTTGTAAACAATAATTTTATGTATTATTTAGATAAAGTTATATTTCGTGTTATTGTGCATGTTAGATCTCGAAATTATTCATTTGTTTTAGTGTTGGTGATTGTCATCCTTTTGAAGCAATCTGGAAAAGCTAAGTTGATTATTCCATTTGTGTTTGGGGATCCATTATTTTTATCGTGTGTATCAGAATAGAAGGATTAATACTTCTTCATATACATAAGGATGTTTTTAATTGGTATAATAATGATAATAATATAGTTAATTGAACATGAAATGTGATGGGGAATGGATCTCATGATTTTATAACTTTGGTATTACTATTTAATGGGGATTATGCCCCACTGAAAATCAAGGTCGTTGGGAGAATTCTATTGTTATTATTTGATACGTGATGTGGAACCTTCATGTGTTTTTTATTATTAGAAATTAAAATTGGATTTACCCTCATATTTGGATAGTAAAATGGTTTCAATGGGATTTTAAAAAATGTATGTTCATTCCCATAAATAATTAAATTTAATGTGATGAAATTAAATTAATAATTATAAATACTGATACATTTTGATGTTAAATGTGATGAAATATTTGTTTTTAGTGTGTAGGAAAGATGTTTTGAGGTGTGATTGTGATGTTGGGTAGTGATGTGTGACTATATTGTGGGGAGGTGTGGTGTGATTCTGTTGTGGTGTGGTGAGGTGTGATAGTAATTTTGAGTGGTTGGATGACATCATGGGTTGGGGAGGTGTGGTGTGCTTGTGAGGTGTTTTGGGAATGATGATGTGGGGTTTCCTTCCTTACAATTATGATTGGATGTTTTTTCAGTGTTGTGATGTTCTAGTTTCTTACATACTAATGGAATTGGATACTAATTATTTAAATGGAATATGATAAAAGGGTTAACAATGTTGAATTAAGGTAGTGGGGTGGCTTAAAATATCATTTATGGATTATGAATGAAATTAGTGTTATATAGATAATGGAAATAATTGGACATAATAATTAGTTTTGGATGGTAATGTCACCTATAACATGTTATTTTATGTAACATATTTAGAAGTGGAAATGGAATTAGAGGTGTTGTGAGTATAGTAGGTGATATTTTTATCTAATTATTGATTAGTTTATGAATCCATATTTTGGGTTATTTTGGTTCTATATCTATATATAAATTTATTTTTATTATGGTTTTTTTCTATACTCTCCCCACCCATGTCGAGCAATGTGCATTAAGACCCATATATTTTGGGGAATCCTTTTCACAAAATTATGGTGGGTATGATGGATGGATGGATACCTACTCATACCACTATTTTCATGTTTCGACATTGAAATTAATGAGATATTATTAGTAGATGTACAAAGTGAACTATCAATAAGCAATGTGATGTGATGGACTATATGACTTCATGTGAGTGGTGATCCAATGGGATGTGTTGATATGGCTTCTAATAGCAGTCGTGTACAGTATTATTAGGTCATGAAGTTGATTTATTTCATGTTCTTGAAAACCTAATGTAATATTTATAAATTTTTGATTTCATCCCAAGTGTTATCAGGAGATAAGTAGTATGATTGATCATGTGTTTTAAATATTTATTTGATGGGACAAACCTAATGTGGGGTGGTGGGATGTGATGTTATATGGATGAGATGTATGTTCTAGGTCTTAATATTTTTGGGTGTGAGAGAAGCATTCTAGTTCGTAGGTTGTTAGGATTATACATTACTATTAAGATTCATTATTTTTTATATAAATTCCTTGTGTTATTTGGTGATCAAAATTTGGATATATTGGGGATTGATTGGTGTCCTTTTTAGGTGTTATTTGTTCTATTATTTTCCCCTGGTTGTTTTAGTATTCCTTATTAAAATATGTAGTAGAGACTTTTGTTTTCAAACTACGTATATCTTGTATCCTAATACTTCGTATATGAGTTTTTATGGTTTTCTAAATGACTAGGTAGATTATGATGTACATTATTAACTAGGATACATGGAATATTTATATTTTACAACAAGATATTATTTTTTCAATTTACATTAAATTCTTTTAATTGTATCCATTCAATTTATCCATATATTTGGTGTTAGTTTTTTTATTATTTAATATAATGTCATAGAGATTCATACGTTAGTTTATCATAGCTCACAGTCCTACTAATAGTGGGTAATGTTGTCCACTTATGAGATTTTATACCCCTCGTTCTAGTCACCAACCTAGGGTATAATGGTGGTGGTAATTAGAGGTAATTTTATATAGTCAATAATTTAGATATCATTTGATGAAGGGTTTTATGATAGATATCATATGGATAATCTGTATATTGGGCCTCATTGTTTTTTATTTCATAATAACTATGGATTGGTTGATTATTTTTTAATTATCTAATTGGTTGTTATCAACATAATATCTAATTTCATTAATTAAATAGTATTACCCATATCTTCTTATGTGTGTGAGATCTATAAATATAAATGGTAGTGAGCATTGTGTATGATATGAGATTGAGCACATGAGAATTTTTAATGTTCTTATTTTTTCCCCAGTTCTATTTTTTTCCATCCAATGGTTGTGGACCAGTAGCCTGACCAGTTTCGAAAGTGTGATTATTGGTTTATGATGGATTAATAGGTTATGTTTACTATTAAGTTTCTCCCTAGGTATAGCCCCATTTTCATACCATATTATGGAATAGATGTGTGTCGATTTATATAAATGAAATACCAATTTGTGGAACATTTAGAGGAAAATATTTTTTCCATCAGATCGTGTTACCATGGAAATCCTAACATCAATTTTAATATAAGGTTTTTAGGAGTGTTTTAATTTTTATTGATTATTATATGTTTATTAAATTGATCTTAAATAATGAAAACTCAGTTCCCTAAATTGATGATTTTTTTAATCAAATCAATGCAGATCACTAATTGTTTATGATCGACTTATGGTCAGGGTACCACTATTTGAGGGTCCAGGGGGTGGATGTTCATAACAAAACATTTTAAAGATGGTATATCCATTTTAATAATTTATTTAAACCATTTTTCATCACTAGCTCTTTTGAATTCTATATATCTTTATTCAATCTCAGCCACGCTATTTTGGAATTCATTTCTATCATTCCAATTGATGATGCCATTTTGTATTCAACCATGGTGGTGGACCAAACAGACCATTAAGATGTTGTTTAAATAATATTGAGATAAGATCATTTATATGAAAATTTCCCAAAATATTTGTTTTGGACTTATGAGGTGAATATTATATGCCATGTGATTTCAAATAGTGGGGTTCTAGGGGATCCCAAAAATATCCAAACCCAGATGTCATGAGAGTTGTGAATGAATTTTTTTAGATCATATTATTTTTTATATTGATTAAATATTATATACATATTTTTGGGAATTATAAATTCTAGACTCTCCCTTGATGACCAATACTATGAGAGTAGAATTCATAAATGGTGATAAGTTTGAGTTTTTTGTTTGAGTAGTTGCAGGACTATTTGGAATCCAACCATGTTTTGTGTCTTCATAGTCTTGATAAATAATATGTGATCTATTATGATTCTTAATGTGTGGGTTTTGGGTGAACACAAATGCATGATGACTATTTGGTATAATTGTTACCAATTAATCTTTACCCACATGAATGGATATACCCCAACCATGATCTTTTGTTTGGGTTCATGATGCATGCATTGTAGTCATGGTGAAATCAACTCTTCCCAAAACATTTTATGATCAAATAGGATCATCAGATTAGAGATTTTATCTTCAAAGATGAGAACCTTATCCTATTATAGATGAGTTTGAAATATTATCATTAGATGTTTGATTTTGAAATATCATATAACCCAAGAAATGGGAATATTATCACCAATGATTTTAGTATAATGTTTAACATCAACTATATTCTAGAATCAACATATGAGTGGATCTTGAGGATATTTCGTTATGATTTTGGTAGTACAAGATCATGTTGGTGTGGTGTTTTTCCCCATTTTTTACGAAACACACTCTCTTATTTAAGAGGTTTGGCAAGATAAGGAATCTATAAATGAATCCAAGTCAATATGTATTTCTCCTAATGGTGGGGAGACCTTAGGAGATTTTCATCGGCCTCCCAATGGTTTTCACCTTTCCAATAAGAGGATAGTAGTTCACATGACATTTAGGTTGGACAGGTTATATAAGGTGCACCATCCTAGATGGATTTTCACAAAAATTAAGTTTTTTATACCCTAAGGAGTATTCATTAGTGGCTGAGGATGAGGTAACCCAATATTGATTCTATTTCCTACTATTATTCCTATATAATGATCAATGTTGAGAATCGTAGACTAGTGTAGTTTTTGTAGTATCTTCCCATTTCAGGGATAATGTCAGATAAAATATAATTATTTTTTTATTATAATACCATGATCTATACAAAAAATATTATATATGGGTGATTATCATATATTTTATGGAATCATTTCATTTCCTTCATATCGGTTAGTCTATGTTGAATGATGAGTTTAGACACAAAAATGTATGAATGGTTTTCAGGCGTCATAGAGTTCCCTCAGTGATAGTTTATGACTGAAATTATTCTTTAAATTATTTTTTATATATATCAAAATTTGAATAAATGAAAATGATTTTTATGATGAGAATGAAATACTACCAAATTATTGATGGTTAGTTTGAGTTACACATCATGAATCTTTATTATATGGTCCATCCAACTATTCATGACATTAGTGTTTTGTGAGAGAGGCATCTTCCTCTGGTTGAGTTTTTATGCAAAAAATATTATCATTAATTGATCAAGATATCCATATATGAGGTTCTACATGAGTGTTCATGTGAGTCACCATTTTGTTGGGATGTGGTGTGTGAGTGTTACTTTTTATGACAGAGACTATTTTAGGGGATGACTGAGAAAGTGAGTTTTATTATCAAACAATAGTGATTTCCAAAAATCACCAAAAATCATAAATTGATTTATGTAATTACCTACTAGTATTTTAGATCACTAATCATGACTTTATTCAAATTTAATTTGACTCAGAAATTATCAAATGGGATAGTGAGTAATGCTGGTCTCACATTATGTCATACTTCATCGAGTAATAGTATTAATTGGGATGGTAGATTATCAAGTGGAGTTTCTATATTAAGTGACCTGAAATTATGATATCATTCATGTATACTAGTTTAATTATATCATCATGACCCATATCATGTGGTAGATTAGTAATATTTGGTGTTGGATACTGATTTCACTATTTTATTGTTAAATGTTTGTTTATTATATTGTCAAAACAACATGTGCTACAAAAAAATTGATCACATTGGTATATTTACATATGATGAATGAGGTTTATCATTACAAGACATGGAATTATAAATCCTTAGTAAGATGAAAATCGCATATAATGTTTTATTATAAGGATACATGTGGAATTACAAGGGCCATATAGTAACATGGGAGGGAGGATTGTTACTATCATTAGGTCACTATAATGTTTTATTTGATTTTTTATTTATCTATACTTTATTTCATATTATTACTAGGTTTCTAGGATCATAAAAACTATTTTCATTGAAAATTAACCATAGGGAATGGTTCATCTATTTGTGTGAATATGGTATTTGGGGAAATTAGAAACTTTTATATTTTAACCGCGGTTTATGTACATGTTTGAGGTTCAACAAAAACCATCTGAATTGGGTTTGGGAATACAGTGGATCCCACATGAGTTTTGCTTGGTTTCACAAATAGTGTGGCTAAAAATTAAGGGATTTAATGGACGTTTGAATTATGATAAAAGACCAATTTGTCATTTTAATATATTTAACTCCCCATATAATTTTTTTCTCTCGCATTTCTATAACCATATCCATTGTCTCATGATTCATTTTACCCTCACATGTAGTGGTATTACCTTGATTTTTGGGTTGGTTGGATTGAAGGAGGGTTCTTTATTCATGGTTTTTCCTTCATTCCCACTATTTTAACATTTTTCTTCATTTTTAGAGGATGTAAAAAACCCTAACATTGCCAATGGAAAAATCATGTGTTGTTAATTGAGGTTTTTTTCTTTGGGGTTTTGTTGGGTGAGGACTTATCATTCTAGAATATTGTTGTTTCCATATAAGTTCACATGATTAGGATAAGACTAATGGTATGTGTATCAATTTAATTCCTTTCTTTATGGATTACCATTATTCCCTTCCCTATTTTGGTTTATATTTTTTTGGGCTTTGGAAGTATAAAATGATGTGGGTTTGGTGGTTTTACCCATTTTTTAGGAAATATACACTCTTATTTATTATGTTTTGGAAAGAGACGGAATATGTAAATGAATCCAAGTTGAATAGTAGTTCTCTTAATAGTGGGGAGACCTCAGCTGATTGTCCTCAACCTCCCAATGGTTTTCACCTTTCCAATAAGAATATGGTAGTACACATGACATTTATGTAGGATAAGATAAATAAGGTGCACTATCCTAGATGTATTTTGACCAATATTATATATATTTTTGAACCCTAAGGAGTAGTCATTAGTGGCTGAGGATGAGGTTACACATTATTGATTTTATTTCCTAATGTTATTCTGATAAAATGATCAATGTTGATAATAATATACTAGTGTATTTTTTCAATATCTTCCAATTTCAGTGTTTATGTTGGATAAAATATAACTATTTTTTTATAATACCATGTTCTATAAAAAATTATATATGGGTTATTATCAAATATTTTATGGAATCATTTCATTTCCTTCAGATCAGTTAGTCTATGTAGAATGAGGAGCTCAGACACATAAATCAATGAATGGTTTTCAGGAATCAAAGTGTTCCATCAGTGATAGTTTATGACTAACATTATTATTTAAATTATTTTTTATGAATATCACATTTGGAATCAATGAAAATGATGTTGATGATGAGCATGAAATGCTACCCAATTACAAATTTTTAGTTTGATTGAGATATCTAGAATCTTTAGTATATAGTCTAACCAACTATTCTTGACATCACTGTTTTGTGGGAGAAGCATCTTCCATTGGTTAAGTTTTTATTCCAAAAATATTATCAAGAATTGATCAAGATATCCCTATATGAGGTTCTATATGAGTGTTCATGTCAGTTTCCATTTTGTTGGGATGTGGTGTATGAGTGTAACATTTTATGATAGGGACTCAATGAGGGGATGGATGAGAAAGTGAGTTTTATTATCAAACAATAGTGATTTCTGAAAATCACCAAAAATAATAAACTAATTTATGTAATTACCTACTAGTATTTTAGATAATTAATCATGACTTTTTTAAGTTCAATTTGACTCAAACATTATCACATGAGATTGTGTGGAAAGCTGGTCTCACATTATGTCACAGTATTTCGAGTTGTAGTATATATTGGGATGGTAGATTATCTAGTGGAGTCTCAACATTAACTGACCTGTAATTATGAAATCATTCATGTAGAATAGTTTAAATAATATCATCATCACCCATATCATGTGTTAGAGTAGTAATATTTGTTGTTGGATACTGATTTCACTATATTAGTGTACAATGTTTTTTATTATATTGTCAGAACAACGTTCACTACAAAAAATTGAACCCATTGGTCTATTTACATTTGATAAATGGGGGTGATCATTACAAGACATAGAATTAGAAATCCTCGATAAGGGGTAAATGGCCTTTGATGTTTTATTATAAGGATACATGTGGAATTACCAGGGCCATATAATAACATGGGATGGAGGATTGTTACTATCATTGGGTTAATAGAATGTTTTATTTGATTTTTTATTTATATATATTTTATTTCATATTATTACTAGGTTTCGAGGATCATAAATACTATTTTCATTGAAAATTAACAATAGGGAATGGTTTATATATCTGTTTGAATGTGGTGTTTGGGGAAATTAGAATCTTTTATATTTTTAGCACGATTTATGTACATGATCAAGGTTATACAAAAACCATCTAAATTAGGTTTGGGAATACAATGGATCCCAAATGAGTTTTACTTAGTTTCTCAACTAGTGTGGCTAAAAATTATGGGATTTAAAGGTCGTTTGAGTTATTTTTAAATACCAATGTGTCATTTATAGATTTAACTGCACTTGGAATCATTTGTTCTCCTGCATTTCTAAAACCATATCCATTGTCTCATGATTATTTTAATTCTCACTTGTATAGGATTTACCTTGATTTATGGGTTGGTTGGATTGAAGGAAGGTTCTTTATTCATGTTTTTTACATCATTACCACTATTTTAACATTTTTCATCATTTTTAGAGGATGTAAAAAACCCTACCATTTCCTAAGGAAATATCATGAATTGCTAATGGTGGTTTTTTCTTTGGGGATTAGATGGGTGAGGACTTATCATTCTAGATTATAGATTTTTCCATAAAAGGTTATATGATGTGGTTATGAATAATTGTATGTGTATCGATTTAATGTCTGTCTCTATGAATTACCATTATTCCCTCCACAATTTAGGTTTCTAATTATAAATTTCCATTAAATGAATTATGTCAAATATTTGACCATGATTTAAGTGAACCATTATTTTTATATAAAATTTTATATTGTAATGAGGTTTTATAAATAGGTATAACATTAATGAACACTAAGGGTATATAAAAATTCATCAAATAGGTTTATGATTTGAAATGGTTTTCATAAGGGGTTTTAAAAAAGAAATTTCTTTGAATTTATTGTTGATATAAATTGAGTTTCTCAGTTTTTATATAGAATTATAAATGGATTTTATAATTCATACTTGGTTATGTTGATATTATTTGAGATGATATGAAGCTAGTTAATATTGGGTGTGTTTAGTGTTTCAAAAGGAAAAAATGGTTTATTTTTCAATATATTGAGAGAAACTTTTAAAATAATATCTGGAGAGAATAAAAATTATTTTCCAATGGACCGAGTGAGTCTTGATGAAGAATAATAAGTGAGCTATTAAAATGTATCAAAATGGATTGAGTGATAATATATATGGTTTGGAATGTGGATTATTGAGAGATATTCCAATATGATTATATTTCTTCATAGAAAATAAAACAATGCTTTGGTCTATGTCACAATAGACACCAGTGATTAGAGACCCTATTTTTTGAACATCATAAATGATTTATATTCTTTAAGGATGCTTTTACTTTCATGTTTGATTGAGACCTCTTCACTCATGTTTTGTGACATGTATTTCTTAGAAGAACACCAAATAAATGTCAAAATGGGAATTTTTTTCAAATTTATTTCATTAAAAAGAGAATAGTTTTGAAAATGGGTTTTAGAGTTTTCTTATAGGTTTTTATAGTTATTGTAATTAGATATATTAAAATTAGCATCATAAATAGTTATATTACTCACACCAAACATATTTGTTTGGGTGTATATAGATTTTTTTTATGGTATCGATAAGATAAAGGGGATATTCATTTTAGTGGCTCTAAATGATTATGATTATTCAACATTATTATATTGTAGGTGATGTTTTCTAATGATATTTTTCATATTTGGTTCTATTTTTTTATTTTTTATATATTGGATGTCATGTTTTCCATGTTCGGGTTAAGATTCCAATTTAATGTTCTGTCATATTTACTATGGATACATTGTATTTTACATGGTTATGATATGTTTTATTTGTTGATGTGATGATGTTTATGACCCCAACCTTCATTCATTGTTTTTTTTCTATGCTATGAAAATTTATATCTACTGAAAACCTTTTTTAAATTGGTGTGGTCATCCCATGTACACATAGTTGATACTATTTTTTGAAATAGGGAACCATTCCATAATTTTTATTTATACTTCCATAGTGTATGGCTCCATTTCAAGGAGATTAGGATCGTGCCTCTGGTCTTGTGTCCTTATAGATTGGGTGATGATTTATGTTGATTGGGCTAGTTTTCTGCTGTATCAACACTCGTATTCTGCATTTGGATATCCCTCAAATGAATGTACATATGTCTTAAGTAAAATCTAATGAGAATATAAAAATATTAGGTTATGTTATACTTATTAATATTTTCTATATTGAGAAACCTATTTCTTCACTACATGATTCTATATTGTTGGAATACTTCTTGCAAATGAAACTGACATACATGAGTTGAACTAAAAATATTATCATATATTCCCAATATATCATGTCCCTTAGAAATAAATTTCAATAATTGGGATTCAATATATGGTAAACAGTTATTATGGATGTGTTTTGTTTAATGTGGGATGTTAATCATTCGTTGGTATTTATATGAAATATTATGGAGTATGAAAAATAGTGGTTATGTAGTAGGATACATGAAAATAGACATTCATTGAAATATTTAATTATTATGAATAATTGGTTTATTATTAAAGGATCATTAGTTATTTTGGAGGAAATGGAGTTGAGATTATTGCATTTTATGAGAAAATACATTATTAAAAACCCATACTGAGGAATAAATACATCTTTTAGGGAGTAATGTTTCCTAATTTATTGGAGGGATAAATACATTACTTTAAATGGTTTCACTCACTCAAAAATAATTTAACTCCGGATGATATGGTATTATGTTCCCTGATGGATGAGATATAGTTATCTATGACTTATATTTCATTTTAATGAAAGGTAAAAATAGAATGAATGATATCTATGTAAATAGTGATATTGAAAAATGAAAAATATGATGAGGGGAATATCCAATGTGTAATAATTTTGAATTGATACACCTTTGTATTTCATAACACAAATGGTATTTTGTTACATGTTTATTGATAATGGACAGTAGGATCAGGATTTCAATGGCACAAATAAATGATTCAAATATAAGTACATGGGGGGAACTAATCACATGAATACCCCACACATCAAGCAAAATATCATTTCAAATGGATAAGGGGTAATGTTCCTTATTATACAATCGTTGCAGTATATTTTAATGTCTTAAATATGGTTATGGTAGGTACATTACTCCTAAACTCATATTTATGTAATGCATCAATCGATTTTCTATCTAAGAAGTACTTTATATCATTTATGAATATATAATAATCCCATAAAACTGTGAGAAATTATTTTCCAATGAAGAAATGTAATGAAAATATGATTATAATTAGAATATAATTGTAGGACTCTAATATAGTGCATAATTAATATCGAGTTATTAACATGGTAGTGACACTGATTATTTTCATTGTAAAATATATAGATATTGGGGTTTTATTTATATTTTCATATTAATAATTTAGTATAAGAGTTATAAAAAATAAATTTTGAAATAGTAGTATATTTTTTAATGAAATTGGGATTTAACGTATTATTAATTTTATTTGGGTGTGAATATTAATATTTTTGGAATTAATGAACTACATCATCATGATAATGTACTTCATATATATTATTATCATATCTTGTGATACTTATTTTTTTTAACAAACATAGATTATATTTTCTTTCTTTCAAGACTCTTATGACTCAACAGTGGTTCGATATCATGCTTCATGCATGAAAATCACTCTTGGTCTTTCTTTATTAGAATCAAAAGTGAAAAACGATTGAAAAACATCATTGTGAAGAATTTCCCATAGAAATTAAAAAGGAATAATTTATGTATTTTTATATTATTCCACATATTAAAGAGAAAGATATTTTTTTACATGGTAAAAACTCAATTTTACCGTTTTAGATGTCTAATCACAATTATATGTGTAATAATGATACATATATGGTTTAAGAAATATTTATATTAAATATTATATTATGTCCTAATAAATTATTTTTGATATATTTGTATAAATTGTATCTTCACTCATATTTTCATTTGTAATAAATAATTTATATTCTTAGGAGATAATTTTTTATGGGGTAGAATATAACACCCCATGATTTTATCACATGTTTCCATTGAATTGAATCATTATTAAATATAATATGATATATCAACCACCAAACAGAAGTTAGTAATATGTTGTTAAAATAAATAATGATATATATCACAGTATAAAAAAATAATATAGTTATTAAAATCATTTATTATGTAATACTTTAATTACTATGGGTTAAATAGAAATATAATGTTTAAGAACATTATTGTTGTATATGTTTTATTTGAAATATAATATTCCATATTTAGAGTATTAAAAATATACAATTGTATTACTTATATATGAATAAAATTAATAATTACTCATATTAATATTACCTGATGACAAAATATAATTATAAAATCTATTATAAATAAAAGTATAAATTAAAAAAAAAGGTTTTCATGTAAATCAAAAAAAAATTTGACAAAAAATTATATAAATAATTGAAGGTAAGTTATGTAAAATATATTTTTATATTATATTATCACTAATGTAAATTAACATTCATATAATGTTTTTTCCTTGAATTAATGATGATTAAGGCATTTTTTCTTCATAATACAACATTATAAATATGATTTTGTTGCATTAAATGCGCAAATATTAGATTCAAATTATTCCCTTCTTAAAAATATTATCTGATACATTAAAATATTATTTTTAAGTCATCATTTTCAAATTATCGTAAGTGTAATTTTAGTCAGTTTTTGAAAAAACTTATTTTTAGTTAATAATAAAAAATTTAGATTTTCTAAAATCTATCAATTCATTTAATTAAATAATATTATTTAAAAGCATCATTATATTTTTTATATTTTTTTAATGATACGTAGTATTCAATTAATAATTATAATATAATAATTATATAAGCACAATACTAATATTTGGATTATGGTGTCAGTTTATTCTTAGGCATAAAAATACATTTTTCTAAAAAACAAATTTCCATTGGGTTTTCACATATATATTATCATTAATTTCCAAAATAATTTAAAAATTATTCTTAAAATGGATCAATTATTTTGATATTTAATATTTTATGTTCTATTTATTATTGAATAGGATAAATCTTATATTTAATATGTACGAATAATAACTACGGTATCACTCATCTCACTTATAAAAAGAAACCATATCTCCTCCATTATTCACAAACATAACCCAAGTAAATGTACCAAGATATATAGTAATACCTTTCCAAAATTATTTACAGGATACTAGTTGTCCTTGTATTTTCAAAAGAGTACATCAAGAAGGCTTATGTTGTATGACAAAGGTGGGTTTACAATGTATATGTATAACTCTTAACAGAGTGTTCCCAAGTTTATTACCTCTCCGACCTCTTTAAAAAACCATATAAACATCATAATATAATAACATTAATATATTAGGTAAAATTAATTTTATTATTTTTAATTAATAAACCTTCATCATCTCTTTTTATGTCATATCGAAAATGAATACATCACTTGTATGTATTTACAACTTACTGTCACCATGTAGTAATGTATTTCATTTTTTCTCACCCCCTCAAACATTTAGTAATAAATATGGTATTATCTAATATATATATATTTTATAACATTAATATTATTATATAAATCAATGATATAATTTGACATTATACATTTTCATCCATAAAAATTTGAAAATTTTTCTCATATATACGTGTGGACTACAACTTGAGTGAAGTTTTATGATCTGTTTTCAATTTCCTTTTCACAAAAATATTAATAAGAAAAGATTTAATAACTAATTATGATTATTATTATTATTATTATTATTATTACACTATTAAATTAAATTTTAATAAACTTAATTTATTTTTAATCAATTATAATAATAAAATCCTCACCATGCAAATTAACGGTATACTATATCCCTAAGTCATGGTATTTCAATATTCGTGACCACTAAAAATCGATGGCATTAAAATTATATTAAATTTTTAAGAATTATAAATATAACATTTTATATAATTATATGTTGATGATACAATGACCAGGGTGCATATACAACTACCATCAAATTGATACTTGTATGTCAAATGGAATGGTTAACACTCAAATATGGATTTCAACAAATAAATAATAAATTAAATGATAACTAGAAATTATTAATGAATAATATTAGGTTGGATTAAAAAAAATATGGTTCCAATATATATTTATAGTATTTATAAATATATTATAAAATATATTTATCCATTTTTTGGTCAATATGAAGATTGATGTAAGGGACACTATAATATTTCCCTTTCATTGAGACTTATGTTGTTTTCATGAAACATTTTATTTTTTGTATTAAATATACTACCACATGCATTTATCTTATCATTAACTTATATAAATTCATGTGGTTTAAAAATCCATTTCATGTTCTCATATTTAATTATCATTTAAATTGAATGTTTCCAATGTGGTAAGGGTTAATTATGTAATCTAATTTATTACATGTTTGTTTATGGTTAAATTTAAATTGTTGGAAATATTAATTTATATCTCATTGAAAATACATATGATTTATTTTTCAATGTTTATATTTGATGCATATGTTTTTTTTTATTTTTCTTTCCTTATAATAAAAGAAGACTGACGGAATGATTAGTTGAAAAAATATCACCACATTTTAACACTAATTGATGATTTTTTTTCATCCATTTGAAAACAAAATATTGTCAATAATGTAATTTTAAATGATAAAATTATTTTTCTAACACATTTACTATGTTATTTACAATATAAAAAATTTATAAAAATAAATATTCTTGTAATTCTTCTGAATCAAGTGATTTATAATTTTCACAAAATTTGTGAAAGGAATATTTTTTTCTAACAGAAAATGAATATATTTTACATTATTAATAAATAATATATTTAATAGTATCAGACATAACATTTAGATGTTTTTTGAAATAAAATAATTTTATAAATTATTGGTAAATTATTATTTATTATTATTTTAAATAAAAAATATACTTTTCTAATGTTATTAATAAATTAATTTAATGTTTTTTTAAATGTATTTCATCTATGTAAATATAATTTGAGGACCCTAATTATTTACTAGAGATATAATACAATGATAACATACAACCTATTTCATTGGATGTATCATGATCTTGTTTTTAATTGAGGAAAATATTAAGATATTTAATTCATGTTTTTAAATATGAATGTTAATGTTTCTTATGTATTGAATTTTTATTTTTTTATTTAATATATTTAATTTATTGGACATGGAAATTTAGTGGGTGGTTATATATATAAGATATAACTTCTATGCAATTGAAGGTCTCATTAAAAAAAATGGGATTTTATATTTTGAGTATGTATTAAAAATTTACATATTATGTCATGGGACAAGTCTATGTTGGAATGATATTATTTGTCTAACATATTAAATTATTTTTCTCCCTTAAATATAATTTATTTTTTATTCATTATATAGTAGATTCAATTGAAATCTTTCTATTCATGATCATCTAAGAAAAACATTATTTTTTCTCCATTTCCTAGGGAAATTATGAAGTATTCAAAGAATGGTTTTCAAGGATGAATGAATATTTTTCATGTTATGTTTTTATCTAATAACGTAATATAGAATTTATATATATATATATATTGTCATCCAATACTAATAAACTGATAGGTGTTTTTTAAGAAACCATTGTATAGTATACCAAACATATAATGTAAAAACCTTCTTTGGTTACTAGTTTCGGTTTGTAACAAAATGGAATCAAATAAAAACAATACACCCCAATTACTTCCCTATAACAAGTTTCCTCCTCATCATCAAGGGACTTAAAATATGGTTTTTTCATAAATATTCATTTACGAATGACATTTATTTGAGGCTATTAGTAAAATTAATTAATAGTTTCTTGATTAGAAGCCTGAAGTTAATAATGGAACAATTCTTATTTAGATACCTAAATTAAATACAACCAATTATTTTGTCATTTTTTAGTGGGAATATTTGTGTCAAGACACATTGGGTATTAATCTTACCAAATGATGTGGTGAATCATGGTATATGAAAATTATAAATTCATCTATAAAATGTGGGTTTGGTGAATTTTTCTAATTGTGTGAATATGGTCATTATAGTTATCTAGAAGAATAATGTTATGAGTATCCCCACAAGGATCCAATTAGAATATTTTTATATGTTATTTTTAGTATATAACAATGGTTTTTTGGAAAATATAAATATATAACAAATTATTTTATATTAATTTAGGTGATAGTAAATATATGTTAAATTTATTATTTTATACTCATATTCCCTTTTTTGAGTACCTTAAAAGTAGTGGAGAAATCATCCTCAAATATTGTATGGTCATCTATGCGATATTCTATATTATTTTTCATCAGGCTAAATGTTATCATGTGTAGAAGATAGGATAAAGTATTTTGAAATTAGATATCAATGTTGGGAATATATATCCCAGTGATGATACTAAAAAAATTAAATTTATCTAGTTATAGTTATATAATTGTTCATTATAGTTAGACTCATATGATTCAATTAATATCACGAATATGGGGATAAGACTTTCTTGAACATAATTATTTCATTATTTCTTTTTTATTCCTATCATGTTTATTGAAAATTTATTTCTAGGTTAGTAGAGACAATATATTTCTTATTCCAATATAGTTTTAAAGATACATAGGGGAATCGTTGATTATCATGGAAAACATAGAAATATTTAAATTCTATAATAGTAGTTTCTCAATGGGAACATTCACCTATCCATAATTGGAATGGTAATTTATCAAATTATTTTGATTATCCTAAAAAATATATATCATAATGACTACCCATATTATATTTTTCACATATAATTGATATATGGGGATCACATATCAATGTATAAGCTCATTCTATTGAATGACTAATCTCATTTCTAATTTATTAGGGGAAAATTTCAGGACGGGTTTATCTATAATCCATTACTTCTGCCTTTTTAAATAATAATGAGACAATATATCGGTACTCACACAACTCAAATAGGTATTATTCACTATATATTACACATTCCTATTAGATGACCAAGTAATCGAGGCACTGATAGTATGTTGATGACACCAAGATAACCATTCAATTATATAATACCCCTTGTAGAATATTAAATTTCATATCGTGGATAACCAAAATAATTTTATAGGTATTAATGAGATCTAAAAGATTGATTATGAGTTTTATCCTCTCTATATATTTCTACAAACTCTTATCAAATACATAACTTTTTATATTGGTATAACGAAATAGAATTATTTTATTACCCAAGTAGTGGATTGCTCATATTTGATTGAGGTTAATCTAATATCTACAATCCAATAGATCCAAACAGATGTTAATTTCATAGATACATTTAGAGATATACTTGTATCAGAAATACCTAGGCATGGTATTATCTTGATCTTGATTAATATTTGAAATGAATAGTTATAAATTATTAGAACCTATATCTGCAAGATATATCACAGCAACAAAATCATCATCTTAAAATTCATGAGGGTATAAATTGTAACACCCCTGGTAAATAAAGAATATTACATTTATATATTTATCGATATTTTTGAATAAAATTTTAATATTAATTTAAATGGAACACTATGCTCAATGGCGTACCAATACGCAACAACGAGTTTCTTGGAAATCTTAAGTTGCACTCTAATAAAAAAATAATATTATTTTTAATGGTAGTGAATGCCTTGCCATTTTAATGGAAGGAATGAACAGAACTAACTACAAAATGATTTTATATGTTTGTAAATTTTTTTTACTTTTATCCAATAAATGTTAGATGCTTAAAATGCGAATGAATCCAATTTTAAGCGTAAATATTCCAATGTTCTTTAATGGGTCGATTAACCTATTTTTGATGGAGAACCCTTTTTAAATAAACTTTTTTAAAATTTTATATATTATTTTGGACCAAATATAATCCTTATTTATAATTGGGACATCAAAATTTACTTTGTGTATGTTTTTGTTATTTTTTTTGATAAATTCCATTTTTAATGAATAAGTGAAAAATGTTGTATTTTAATTCAAAACCACCTTTTAATGTAATTTATTTATATAATTAGATCATATTTTGAATTATTTTTAAAGTCAATTAGAATATATATTTACCATTTAATCCAATGGAGGTGACTGGAATTAATTCCACTTTGAAATTGGACTTTAACTAGTGTCAATCTTTTCATAGATATTGTTTCTTAAAAACATGCTATTTGTTTTGAAAGCGGGAATTTTTTTATTAAATTAATTAATGAAACTTATATGTTTTGAATTTTGTAAAATAGAAATCATTTTTTAATTAGGAATATCAAATATATCTTAGGGTGGATTTTTGGTATTTTTCTGAAATACTACAATTTTTTATGAATAGTGAAACCACTATGTGGTAGTTAAAAAACTGATTTTTCATTTAAATGAAAATTTACCACTTCTGTGAATTTAATTTCAAAAATCCAACTTGCATGGTTGTCATTAGGAAGTAAAACATGGTAAATTGGGATTAAAATATTTTTTTATGAATAATAACTTTTATGTTTTATTAATCCCGATTAAACGTAAGGTATATATAATGTTATAATAATATGAAATGAACTTGACAGATGTCCTACCCTTATTGGATGAGTCATTGCCAACTAATAAAATCCATGGGTAAAATTTTTGACCCTATTGAGCCACATTGGTAGGAAAATGTCATTAATAACATTTTTTTAAAGTTAAAATAAAAATGTCACAAACATTTATGGTTTTATGAAAACAATTTTTACATGGGGTTATACAAGTCATATTTTTTACTATAAATAGTCAATGGACATGATAAAAATATTTCCTACATCATATTTTTTTATAATTTTTATATATTAAATAAATAAATTCATCTATGACACCATGATGATACAATGATTACATCATTAATGAACGATTTAAATAAAATGAGAACATAAGGTAAAATATAAGACCTACACTTGTCAAAAACCAATTAGATGGGTGGATTTCAAACCCTTATCACCATATCCTAGAATTATATAATTGTGGGACCTTTGATATCCGAAAATAATTTTATAATAATGTAACTTTTCAAGACTTTCCAAGAGTTCCCCTCCTCCCTCTTATAAAAGGCCCCCACCTCTACCTCCTTCACCACACCGCTCAAGCCTTTGGCTCGACCAAAATCTGCTCATGTTATCTCTCCACATACCTCTCTTAATCCCAGAATACTTACCTTAGGAATAAAGCTCTTCAAGAAACCCTTTTTTTTCATGCCAATGGGAGTTACCTGATTTAAAAGAATATTAAGAAACGAACAAGACAAGTCAGACTTAAGGTAAGGGATCCTACCTCTCTCTTTCTTTTCATGTACTCTATTTTAGGTAAATTCCATTAAGCTCCTTTTTTATGTTTGGGTATGTTCTTTTGTATTCCTATTACGTTACATTTTATGTTAATATGATGAGATACCCTATTTGATCTCGTCAATCCATTTTTTTAAAAAATTTTAAGTGGCGATGTCAGGAAGCCTAGTTTTCATAAAGGAATTTTCATCTCACTTTTATCCCCATGAGACTCATGCTACATTTTCCACTATTTCCTTTTCTGTGGTGTATATACTACCCATGAGTGTATTAATTATATAATATAATTCAATTTATAGGCATTAACATCTTCATTTTATGATACTTCTTTCATGTGCCTTATGTTTTGTAAGTTACCAAATCGGTAAGGGAACCTTTCACCCTCCTCTTTTTAAAAGACTCCTTTTTGTTATATCTTTTAATATACATCTTATTATGCTGGGATATGTTATTATATATCATTATTGATGTAATTTTTTTGTTCAACTGATGTGATACCATTTTCTCTCTCATAGACTTTTTTCTGAATTTTAATGTGACGCAGTTAGGCTGTTGAATTTTTTTAAGGAAACTTCATAAACAAATTTCAATTCATTGGGTTGGAACTCTAATTCTTGATCATTTCACGATATGAATATGTGTGAATGGCCCCTAATTTTTTTACTCTTAATATCCACATATATTGGTTGTATTTATATATTTCACACATAATTACATAATTGATTTATCCTTAATCTAAGGATACCATATTTGAACGGGACTTCATCTCAATCTCCATTCATTGAGGTATATTTTCTTTTATACACAACATTATTTTATACGGTTTATAAAAACCCTTTAATTTTACTTTTATTCAAAATGAATCTTTTCTATATGAAGTGTTTTACTAAATGACAAAAAGTATGTTTCTTTTTAACGTACACGGTGACAACGACCTTTCCACCGCCGTGAGTATTATTTGATCTTTGGCTTCCTAAACAAGCCGTAATTTTTTTAAAAGTAAATAAATATCATATACACAATTATGTATTTTGGTATTGAAAATGGTTTGATAATTTATTTTTTATTCAAATAAATTTAAGTGATATATTTTGATTGCAATTTGGAAATGTTTTCGTTCCTTTATAATAGTTTTATGTGTTGTGATTTTATAATGGTACTTAGACATTTGACGGGTGGTTACGTGATAAACCATATGACGGGTGGTGTCGTGAATACTATGATGGGTGGTTACGTTATAACCTCCAATGCATTGGGAATGGATGTCGGCCGTATGGCTATTCCATTTAGTGATATGTGTGGAAGTCCACCATATGGTTATTCCATTTAATTATGTTTTTGTCCCAAGTTACCTTTATATGTTATTTGTTCTTTATATGGGTTTTACGGTAATATTTTCATTACAAACGGGTATGTAATGATATTTTATTCAGTGAAGAGTATCTACTACTTCTTAAAGATGAAAAGTGTAACGTTGATAATGTATTCTTGGTTTACTTAATGTTTTGAAAAACTAACATTTTTCCTTCATTGTGTATCCCTTACTGAGCTTTTTATTCTCAGCACAAGTTTTTTGAAATATTTTTCACAGGACATAAGGAGGAATAGCGTCATGGATGGGATCAAGGAAAATTCATGTTGTCTTGAACATGGATCTATACATGACTCTTTTTTTCAAGAGTTCATGTTTTGTAAAAAAAGAAACTTTGTAGATGTGTCTACTGTATAATCCTTTGAGATTTAATAGTTATGATCTAATTCTATAAAACTATAAACCTGAAAATATCCTCAATGTGAATTATTCATTTAATTCAATAATATGTATTTTACTACAGCCGGGTCCTTATAGTTGGTATCGGAGGTCAGTTCATATAACTTTATAGGTTAGGGTATTCTTTAAGCATAAGTGGCATTACATTAATGGATATGATTTCAGAAAGATTCATAGTTTTTAGATAAAGTGAATGAGTAAGTATATCTTAGTAATTATCTTCCTCATTAGTACATGATGATTTTTTTCATATACTCACACTGAGTTTTTTTGTTTTAGTAAATGGATGGATCTAGCAGGCACTAAAGTGACAATGGGTTTGAAGGAAATTGTCGTGGTTCTCTGATTAAGATACTGGATTAAATGGGGTATTAAATGAGGAAACTAGTGGTTATTATAAACCAACGATCAAGGAGTCATGTTTAACCACTTTAACCTTTGTGGGTTCTCTGATGTATCATGTACGAGAGAACCAACTCTATGTGGAAGTTCAGGTAATAATTATAAAGGTAACCATTTGGGTTTATATGATCCTTACTTTTGAGGTAATTATAGGTTAATATATGATGTGATGGAAAATGAACGACATGAGATAAACATGAGGATAAATTATTTTATGGTTATTTTTGAAGATTTTATCGCTTTTTGGGGAATGTTATTATAATTACATAGTTTTGGAAAAAGGACAACATGTAGACCGTGTGACAACCTGTCGCGTCGGATGAAGCTGCTGGAATCGAACCCACAACCAAAGTGCAACTGGTATTTATCTCTTACCACTGGACTACATGAATTCCATTGTTAGATTGACTATTTATTTTTAGTTAGATGATTTTATAAATCTAGAATAAGTTTATTTTGGTTTATCTATGGAAATTATTATCCTATCATAGAGGATATGCGATTAGGTTAATTACTTTTCAATATGGGACTTTAAGAGAAACTGATGTTAAATGGAGATAAATGTTAATTTTTACCATTAAAGACTTTGTGATTAAATTTTTCAAATATTTTGGTTTCAATCATAGTTTGGTTTACTTTGATTAATTTTATGGACAAATTTTTTATCGAATGGTCTTCGTTGAACTTTGGGATTTGTTGGACAAATTATGGTGATTCAGAATAGATTTTCTTTTTATAAAGAATTATCCTTTTGTGGATTATCTGATATTGTTCTAACAATTTTGTTTTTGGATAAGGTCTAAATACATGGGAAATATATAGTTCTCTTTTTAGGATTAGGTGATTCTCTAGAAGTTTATTATAGTACTCTTAATGTCAGCAACTCTTCCTAAATACTCGTATTTTGGAGAAAATATGAGTTTTTTTATGAAATCAAGTAAAAGTTGAAAGACAACATGAAAAGTAAGTATGTTTACTTATGATTTAGTTAATCTCATAAATAAATTCCTCAATGAAAAGTAACTTAAAACTAAAATGTTGTCTGTTATCTTTTCTTACTGGTGAATCAAATACCGTTTAACCCATCACAAGTTTGTGATTTTCTAGTGGTTAACTTTCTCTTAAACATGTTTTCTATCAATCTCTAACAGAACACGACCCTTTGTTTTTTAATTCCATATCCATGTTTTCATGGAATCCAAGTATCAGTTAACTCGTGCGACCTTTGTGCTTTGATTTTTTTAATGTGATAGATTTACCGACTCTTCTTCTGATTTGGGACTTTCAATGAAGTTTCCGAGCCCAATTTTAATATTATGAGGACGCAATTCCCAAAATGGGGAAGGATGTAAAACCCCAGGTAAATAAAGAATATGAAATTTTTATGTTTATTAATTTTTTTGAATAAAATGTTAATATTAATTTAAAGGAAACACTATGCTCGATGGCGTACCCAATAAGAAACAACGAGTTTCTTTGAAATCATACATTGCACTCTAATAATAAAATAATATTATTTTAAATGGTAGTTAACGCCTAACCATTGTAATGGCTTGAATGAATAGAACTAACTATAAAATTATTATATAGTTATGTCAAATATTTTTACTTTTATCCAATAAATGATAGAGGCTTAAAATGCAAATGAATCCAATTTTAAGCGTAAATGTTCTAATATTCTTTAAAGGTTGATTAACCGCATTTTGATAGCGAAGCCTTTTTAAATCCACTTTTTAACAATTTTATATTTTATTTTGGAAAATATAAAATCCCTCTTTATAATCAGGTAATCAAAATTTACTTGTATGTTGTTATTATATTTTTGATAAAGTTCATTTTTAAAGAATAAGGGAAAAATGTGGTCTTTTAATTCAAAAACACTTTTTAATATAATTTATTTATATGATTATATCATCTTTTTAATTGGTTTTAAAGTGAAATAAGAAAATATTTTTACCATTTAATCCAATGGTGGTCATTGGAAATAATTTCACTTTGCAATTGGACTTGAACTAGTGTCAATCTTTTAATAGATATTGTTTCTTAAAAACATGCTATTTGTTTTGACAGTTGGAATTAATTATTAAATTAATTAATTCAACTTATATATTTTTTATTTTATAAAATAAACATCATTTTTTAATTCAGAATATCAAATATATCTTAGGGTGAATTTTTATATGTTTTATGAAAAACATCAATTTTTAATGAATAGTGAAACCACTAAGTGGTAGTTAAAAAACTGATTTTTCATTTAAATGAAATTTTACCACATCTGTGAATTGAATTTCAAAAATCTGACATACATGGTTGTCATTAGGAAGTAAAATGTGGTTCAATGGGATTTAAATAATTTTTTGGTGAATAGTAACTTTTAGGTTTTAATAATCGCGATGAAAGGTAAGGTAAAGATAATGTTATAATAATATAAAATGACCTTGACACATGTCCTACCCTTATTAGATGAGTCATTTCCGACCAAGACAATCAATGGGTCATCATGGGGACCCCATGGAGCCACTTTGGTTGGAAAATGACCTTAATAAATTCTTATTTAAAGTTAAAAACAATTTCACAATCATGTATGGTTTTACTAAAACAATTTTTAATTGGGGTTATACAAGTCATATTTTTGACTATACATAGTAATTGGAAAGCTAAAAATATTTCCTACATCATATTATTTTTTTTATAATTTTTAGTCATTAAATAAATAAGATTATTTTTTACACCATGATGATGCAGTGATTACCTTATTAATGAACGATTTAAATAAAACGAGAAGTTAAGGAAAAATCTAAGACTCACACATGTCAAAAACCTATTGGATGGGTGGATTTAGAACCCTTATCACATTATCCTTGAAATATATAATTTTGGGACATTTTATATCTGAAAATCTTTTTATAATAACGTAACCTTTCAAGACATTCCAAAAGTGCCCCTCCTCCATCTTATAAAAGGCTCCCACCTCTACCTCCTTAACCACACCTCTCAAGGATTTGGCTCGACCAAACTCTAATAATTTTATATCTCCACATCAATCTCTTCATATTATAAGCCTTACCTTAGACAAAATTCTCTTCAGGAAACCCTTTTGGTTCAAACCAAAGGGAGTTACCCGATTTAGAGAAATATAAAGAAACGAACAAGACAAGTCAGACTTGAGGTAAGGGATCCTACCTCTCTCTTTCATTTGAAGTACTCTCTTTTATATCCATTCCATTAAGCTCATTTTCATTATGTTTGGGGATGTTCTTATTTATTCCTCTTACTTTAAATTTTATGTTCATATGATGAGAGACCCTATTTTATCTCGTCAATCCATTTTGTTTTTGAAATTTTATGTGGCGTCGTTAGGCTGCCGAGTTTTCGTAAGGGATTTTTCATCTCACTTTTATTCCCGTGAGATTCATTCTAAATTTTCCACTATTTTACTTTTGTGTGGTTTATATACATTTCATTAGTGTATTAATTATGTAATATACATTAATTTATGGGTATTTACCTCTTCATTTTATGATCCTTCTTTCATTTGTCTTTTGTTTGGTATGTTACCAAATCGCTAAGGGAACCTTTCACCCTCCTCTTTTTAAAAGACTCCTTTTTGATATATAATTTAATTTACATCTTATTATGTTGGGATTTGTTATTATATATCCTTTTGATGTAAATTTTATGTACAAGTGATAATATACAATTTTCTCTCTCATCAACTTTTTTCTGAATTTTAATGTCACGTTGTTAGGCTGTCAAATTAATGTATGGGAACTTCTTAACCCAATTTCAATTCATTGGGTTAAAAATCTAATTCTTTATCATGTCATTATATAAATATGTGTGAATGACCTCTAATTGTTTTACTCTTATAATCTACTTGTATTGGGTGTATTTATGTTTGTCACACATAATTACATAATTTATTTATCCTTAATCTATGGATACTGTATTTGAACGAGACTTCGTCTCAATATCCTTTCATTGAGGTATATTTTGATTTATACACAACTTTCATTTATACGGTGTATAGACCCATTTGACTTTTACTTTTATTCAAAAGGAATCTTTTCTATACGAAGTGTTTTACTAAACGACAAAAAGTATGTTTCTTTTAAACGTACATGGTGAGAACGACCTTTTCGCCGCCGCGAGTATTATTTGATCTTTGGCGTACTCAATAAGACGTAATGTTTTTAAAAGTAAATAAATTTCATATACTATTTTATGTATTTTGGTATTGAAAATGGTTTTTATAATGGATTTATTATGTTAATATATTTAAGTGATATATTGTGATTGAAATGTGGAAATGTATTCATTCCTTTATATTTGTTTTATGTGTTATAATTTTATAATGGTTCTTGGACATTTGACGGGTGGATACGTGATAAACCATATGACGGGCGGTTCAGTGAATACCAAGATGGGTGGTTACATTATAATCTTCAATGCATTGGGTATGGAAGTCGGCCGTATGGCTATTCCATTTAGTGATATGTGTGGAATTCGACCTTATGGTAATTCCATTTAAGTATGTTTATGTCCAAAGTTACCTTTATATGTTATGTGTTCATTATATGGGTTTTATGCTAATATTTTGGTTACGAAATGGTATGTAATGATCTTTTATTAACTGAAGAGTATTTACTACTTATTAAAGGTGAAAAGTGTTACTTTTATAATGTATTCATGGTTTACTTGTTGTTTTGAAAAAATAACAGTTTTCCTTCTTTTTGTGTCCCTTACTAAACTTTTTATGCTCACCCTATGTTTTTTGAGATTTTATTCAAAGGACAAAATGAGGAATAGGGTCAAGTATGGGATCACGGAAAAGTCATGCTATCTTAAACCTGGAACTAGACATGACTCTTTTTTTAAGAGTTCATGTTTTGGAAAAAAAGAAACATTGTAGAAGTGTCTACTGTGTAATCTTTTGAGATGCAATATTTATGATCTAATTCTCAAAAACTCTAAACCTGAAAAGAACCTCAATGTGAATTATTAATTTAATTCAAGAATATGTATTGTACTAAGTCAGGGTCTTTATATAAATGGTCCTCTATGACGGAGTCCTGGAGTTTATTAGAGATGCCTAAATAATCTTGGATATTTTGTTTAGGAATAACGAGATACATATGGGAAGATTCGTAAAATTTTATATATAAACAAAGGTCCTCATATTCCTATTTAGGGTATGTTCCATGGCTTGTGGTTTGGAGTCCAACATTTATCATGTTGGAATATAATTTCATTTATAGTTATTTTGGAACATTTATGAACTATGTGATAGTGTGATTTTTACTTTTACCATTAAAATATCGACTGCCAAATTTTATTACTACTAACTGGTATTCTTATATGAAAGGGAACAAAAGATCGATGAAGTATTTAGTGTTTGATAAATGATCCATCTAAGCATAATTGATTAAATTACTCAGATATTCAGAAATTAATATTTCCACATAACAATTTTTGCTCTATGTAATATTTTTATATCAAATTTTTTTTACTCGACAGCCTCAACCTCTATTTTCACTTCTAGGCCTTTAGATTGTGAATATTGTTATATAAAAGTTTTTTCACTCTAAAAGGGGATAATAAAGTGAATGAAAATGAAACAATTTATAGTGTGACACATTATATAATGGAGTGGTTCATGTTTTATTATTTAATAGTATAGTACCAATCCTCCCAATGAATTCTTAGAATAAATCATAGGGTATGGACCAGTTTTGGAACTAAAAATGGATCATCGTTCTGTTGCATATTTCATTTACAAAGAATTAACATATCATGAGATGGTTGTGATGATGATGGATTCCTCAAAGATACCACTTGTTAATTTAATACAATAACTAGTATTTATAGTTTCTCTATATGGATGGTTTAGTCTTAAGCGAACAATTCCTTTTTCATCCAGTCACCTATTTATTTTTTTCATAATTATCAAATATTTTTTTCAATTATACACCTAATTTAATGGAGGAGTAGAAACATTGGTCACCAATGTCAATGGTTTTCTCAAATTAATTAACCCACAATCAACTATATTACATATTATATCATTTAAGAAGAAATTATATTTTAAATTATTTTATGGCATTTGATGATGGTGGTAGTACTCAGGTAAATTTATCAGCATAAATACTTTTTAATTCTGGATATATAGTTGTTTGAGTAGTTTATTCTATAAGGATGTGATGAAATACCTATGGAAACTATCTAAGTATATATTTTTTGTTTTAGTCATCCAATCTAGAAATAGTCTAATTTTTTGATACATAATTCCTTCTTGGCCATGTTTTTTTATCATTTATACCATTCGGTGGAAGAAATATATGTTATTGTGAGGGTGTTAGATATTTAACATGTTGAACAACTTGTTTAAGAGTGATAATTTTAGTCTCTACTATAACATTTTTCATACCTTGGTTTCTTGATGTTAGTTAAGATGTAATATTGATGCATTAGATAATGTACTTCATCAATTTTAAAATGATTGAAAACACCCTGAAATGTTTTGGATACTTTTGTAGTATATGTAGTTTTTTCTGCATGCCATTGAGAATTTCAATAAAAATATACTGTTGGTTCTTATAAAGACCCAAAAATTCCATTAATTTTTATATTAAATTGTGTTTCACAATTAATATTTTATTTTTAATGCTTATAGAAATACTGTTACATTCTACAAGAACATTACATGACATGAAATAATGTTTACTATAACATATATGAATAGTATTTGAAGGTAAATGAATATGAAATATTGACACACAAAAAAACTCCATTGTCTTGATTTATAAATTAAATACAAATCCACAATTAATAATTGAAAAATTTTAAATGTGGAATTTTGAATTTGATATAAAATATGAAGGGAATTGTAGAACCATTATAAATAATTTAGCGAAAATGAATTTGGAAAATGGTGGGGTATTAATAATTTTAAATGGAAATGATAAAATTTGGATCTAGATGTTTTGAATTATGATAGTTGGGAATTATGTCCACTAAAAATTATGGCCACTTCAAATAATTTTACCCTTACAATTAGTGAAAATAAATAAAAATTGAAAGAGCTATTTGAGACTAAATGGAGAAACATCATCCTAAAAAAGTAATATCATATTTTTTAACACTATATATCAGAGATTGATTGGGAGAAATAATCACTAGGTTTTTCACATGATGAAGAATAGATAGATTTTACATAAGTGAGGATTTTATGGAATCATCTAATATATATATTCAAGTTAGTGGAGATCACCAGCAGATCAATGTTAGCTGAACCACACCCATAGAGTTCTTCTAGCACACATCTCCCCCATATGGTATATGTCAGACCAGTAAGGGTTTATGTATCGGGAAAATATGTAGTATTATTGTGAAAATTATTTTTTAAATAAAATTGTGGTCACATTTATTTTTTATTCAATATATCATCGTTATATAATATATTAAATTAATATGACTAAAGGATGAATATAATAATATTTATTTTCTAAATAAATAGACCATAAATCATTTTTTTGAAAAATATATATTTATAATGAAATTATAAATTAAATGATAAATTCTTGAATTTTATTTGAATTTTTATCTTTTTTGAATGTATTTATACAATATTATAATTTCTTATAAAAATAATATAATATGTTTATGCAATCAAATTTTCTTTTTGTAATGGATTGATACCAGATCATTTTGTAAAAATATATATTTTCAATAAATATGTATTTTATTTATATATTTAGTTTAAATGTTAAAAAAATATTTTTAGTAATATATATTTCATTTTTTAAATGACAACACTAAAATTGTCAACTTGTGAAGTTTTCATATTTTTCTATGATAATCAAGTTTTAGGTAAAAATAGAAAATACAATAAAATATATAGTAAGTATTATAGAAAAAAATGACATAAATTTGACATAATAAGTGCTCTAAAATCCTGATGGACTAAAAAATGTATTTTCTCATCTAATTAACAAGAAAAGATTTCCAATAATATAATGAATCTTCCAAAAACTAATGTATTATAATGTTTTGTAAAAATATTTAATGAAAAAATTTATTGTTATATATAAAATAATATAAATTAAATATTCTTTATCTCATAAACAATTAAAATACTAAGCACCTACTCCACATTTGAAAAAACCGTGCACAAAAAACATGGTAATTATAATGGTTCATACATTTTTATAGACATGATGTGAAAAGAATATGCTTCAAAATTAAAAAAAATGGCCCCTTTTTTAAACGTACCCAACCATTCTCCCATAACAGTCTACAAAAAATACATTGGACATGAATTTACCATCATTTTTTCCTTATATATCATTTTTAGGGAGTTTCAATGGATATCATTCTTCAAAATGAAACATCACATATAGTGAATTATATTCATATTACATTTTCATTCATGTACATCTGTTATACTAAGCATTATAATATCCATGTTACCCTATTTTTATAAATATATAATCATTCCATTACTATAAATATTATTTTCTATAAATAAGAGTCATCCACTATCTCACATTTACCCATATTACCTTAACTATTTTTATACATATTTTACTATCAGAGTCATTTCATGATTTTCCAATCCACCAATATTTTTATGAATATATAATACTAATTTCATTCAATGTTATTCATAGTAATTTAAATATTCTCCATTTATCAAGTATTTACATCAATGAAACTAGTATTTCATTCAACTATATTTAAATTTGTTAAAGGCTCATGCCATTATTCTCATATGAACACAATGATTTTTATATGGGAATCTCACACATTCTCTTTGTGTTATGGAAGAAATGATTTATTATTATATATAATCTATGTGGATAAAAAAATTACATATAATGGTTTCCCATCGAAATATCTTCAACATATTGGTAAATTTATTTAATATAATAAGATATTGTATATAGTTCATTGGAAATTATTCCAAAACACTATATGAGGATGTCTTGGATGTGTGACATTACTTATGATTTTGTTTTACAGTTCTATTATTTTACTCATTAAATTGATTCAATTAGCTTATGATATCACATTTTCATGACATAATTCCATGTATTAATACTATTATATATTATAATGATATTAGTTTTTTCCCATATGTATCATGCTTACTCTGACTGTTCCAATACTAATATTTATTACTCACCCCATCTTATTTAATATTCCCTTGGATATCCTATGTCAAATTATAATATCAATAGAAAATCAAAGTAACTGATGTTGTAGAAATAATGAATATATAGTCTTTTATGGTCATTATATTTAATTATATATGCTTAAAAAGACATTACACTACTAGATCTGTGGTTTCTATTTTAATGATCATTTTTTTAAAATATTGTTAAAAATTATCAATGCGATTTAGATTAATATAGTTTGTATTAAACCTAGATGGTGTATTTTTTTGGTATTAGAATCGTAAAATAGTATTTTATATCATTGATATACTTCCAAATATTGAAAACCCACATATATTTTAGCAATTTATTGAGTTTTTGGTTTCCCAAAAAATTCATATATATTTTTATAACAAAATTATAAGCTATCTCAAGTATAGATTCATGTAGGGAAGATTACCCTGAAAATGTTGGTTGGATTATAACTCAATATTCACCTCATACATGAAAAATAATTTTAACTATATAAATGATTTGAAAATTATGGTTGATATTATTTTCATAATTTAAATTATTTTTTAATCTACTGATATGGATTTAAATTTATTTTTATGGAAGTTGATGAGGTATGGTTTTAGAATCTTAACTGAAAATGTCAATATAAAAAAATATTGAAACATAGGGATTCATTGTCACAAACCAGCACGGGTACCCTGGAAGCCTGATAACCGAGCCGGCCCTGACATAGCCCGAAGGGCATTCCCAATCCCCATGTGTCAGTGACTAGAACCTAGTGTCATACAACATACAAGTGCGATCTATTTTTCCACAAGAATGTGGAAGCAAGAGTAAAACAAACAGTATGCATAAAAATGGAAACTCCACTAGAAGTGATGTACCGGAATGCCAAGAGGCATGAAATTCCAATGTGTTACAACCCAAATTCTGAAAAGGGAAAAATAGTTGCAAAGTCCCTAAGGGAACAACTCACTTGGAATAGAGATCAACAACTGGATCCACATCCAAGAGGTCCCATCCCATTTCTAGATCGAGGAAGAAGAAGAAAATCTAAAAACACCCGAAGTCAAATGTAGGGTGTGAGCCTAAGCCCAGTAGGATACCACCAAAGATTCTCTAATAAATTCCAAATATAGATTATCCAGATAAAAGCTATCCATTTTCCAATAAATAGGATTGGAATTTCAAAATCATATTTTAATAAAACATGCTATACATTTCAAATGATGTACATAAAAACAAATTTAAAGAAAGGATTTAAAAATGACAGAATATTTATAAAAAAATGGCTTAGGTAAAACATTTATATAAAACAGTTTATATAAATTCAGCAGGCATGTAAGGCAGTTCAAAAGCATTGGCATACATTTATATCTCTAATATTAATAAATAATGGAGAAAAATGGTCATATGAAAAAATGTACAATAATATTAACCAATTATAGTATTCCTTACTCTCTATGTGAACTCAGAAAACTGTGTATACACACGTCCCTATGACAATGGACAAAAGAGACTAGTCACCAAACTGTCAGGGATGTGACCCGCTTCATGTATGTTTTAGAACGTTATCATAGCGTAGACTGTATCGAAATAACTCACTAACTACCTAAGGACTACCTGAGTTCTTAAATGATGGGAGAACTATTTTAAGAATTCATAAATTACGATCAATCCCATTCCCCCATTTCAAAATGTACCAATTTTATTCTATTTAAAACCAAAACAGGTTTGATTCAAAAACATTCCTTTCCACAAGATAAAACCAATGGGTTTCTATCAAATCCTTATAAGACATTTTTATAAATTTGAAATCCATTCTAAATCAATTCCATCATTACACAATTCATTTCACAGTTAAATTCAACAATTTAATTGAAATCATTTCCATCAAATCCACAATTTAAATTAAACAATTTAAATCGTCCAATTTCCATAAACACACTCAATTCAATGGAATTGGGGTTTTCCCAAATTTCTATACCAAAACCATTTCAAATATCTCAATTTAATGGAATCTAGTTTTTACCATTTAATAGAAAGAAAATATGAGAAATTGAATTTAAATCAATAATTTTAATAAATCAAGAAAATTCCATGATAAATAATTTGGAAAGTCGGTAAAGAACCACCTACCTCGATTTATTGAAGGGAGTTAACCCAAAGAGAAACCCCAACCACCGAGAGGTACAACGACGTCCATCAAAATCTAGATCTAAATCCTTAAAACCAAAATAATGATCAAAGGGATCAAGATCATGGAAAAATAGATCTTGATTCAAAATCCTGGATCTATACCTCAACTCATAGGTATAGATCCATGGAAACAAAGGAAATAATCCATGAAAATATAAAGGAAATATAGAGGAATAAACGAGATACACAAAAGGATGAAATACACTTACCAGGAGGATATCAGATCATCAATCCAACCCTTTAATCTCAAATAAAGATGTTCTGATCTCCTTGGAATCTCTCTATGAGGCTTTGGGATGACCTAAAAAGAGATAATCCTGAATCACGGTCGAAAATATGGAAGACTCGGGGGTCCAGGTGGTTTTAAAAAAAAAATTCGGAATTAAAAACCGCGCGCACAATTTACCTGGGAAGAGACGAACGGTTTGTCAAACCATGTGAACACCATGCGGACCTCACTATCCAGAGATACATGGTCTGCACGGTTTGGTCACACGGTTTTTCAAACTGTGAGGACACTTTGTGTACCTCTCTGTCCAGTGATGCTTGGTTTGGAACGGTTTGGTCGCACGGTTTGTCAAACCGTGCACAAACCATGTACAAGCCATTACCCTTTTATTTTCCTTAATATTTCACCAAAATGCACCCCCAAGTCACTAATCCAAAACATATGTGTTTAGAAACATAAAAAGTACATGGAAACATAACGTGATGTTACAACCTCCCCACCATAAGATCTTCCTATCCTCAGAAAAACTATGAAGAAACCTCCATGTCAAAAAGATGAGGCCATTGATCTCTCATTAGTGCCTCCCTTTACCACGTCTAATTAGAATCAGAACCATGCTTCCATAGTACACGGACCAGAGGTATCGTTCTCCAATGAAGTACCTTCGTCTTAGAATCAATAAGCCTGACCGGTCGTTTAGTTACAAATAAATCGTGTTCAATCCCAAGATCACTCCAGTTCACAATATGAAATAGATTAGGGAGATACATTCGTATCTATAATACATGGAATAGGTTATGTATCAACGTCATCAGTGGTGGTAGAGCTAGACGGTAGGCAACATTCCCTACAAGACCAATAGCCTCATAAGGTCCCAAAAAATGAGGAGTAAGCTTCCCTTTCCTCCCAAGACGTCGATGACCAAATCAGGGTGAAACATTCAAGAACACCTAGTCACAAACTAATAACTCTAATGTTTTATGGCGACGATCAACATAAGACTTGTACCGACTCTGTGATGCCAACATTCTCTGGCGAATCAACTGGATCTTAGCTATCGTTTCTTGGACCAAAATCAGTCCTTTCATAGATCATTCACCATTCTCCAACCAAAATAAAAGATATTTACAAGGACGACCATACAAAGACTCAAAAGAAGCCATTTTGATTGCAGACTAAAAATTTTTATTATAAGAGAACTCATCTAGCCCCAGATGATCATCCTAAGATCCACCAAAATCAAGAACACAAGTGCGAAGCATATCCTCAAGGATCTAAATAGATCTCTCTATCTGGCCATCTGACTATGGATGGTAGGCCGTTCTCAAACCGACCAGAGATCCCAGTGCCTCATGAAGGCCTCTCCAAAAGAGAGAAGAAAACCGAGGATCCCTATCAGAGACTATAGCAGATGGAACTCCGTGCAAACAAACGAATTCTTTGAAATAGATATTTCCCAACTCCTCACCTTTGGTTGTATCCCGAATAGGTATAAAGTTAGCCAACATGGTCTGCCAATCGATCACAACCCATATCACATTCTTCTTCCTCTGGGTTTGAGGTAACCCAACCACAATGCCCATCGAGATTTCATCCCACTTCCATGCAGGGACTGGATGTGGTTGAAGCAATCCCGAAGGTTTTTGGTGCCCGACTTTCTTCTGCTGGCATGTATAACAACGAGATACAAACTCAGAAATGTCTCGTCTCATACCTGGCCACCAGAACTACCGCCGCATGTCATAGATCATTTTCATGGTTCCTGGGTGCACAGCCCACTGAGAGTTATGGAAATCCCCCATCACATTCTTCCATACTGATAATGACACAACCTAATGGTTTCGATAACACAGAACACCCTCTGCGGATAACAACCACTGGGTATCGGTCTCCCCACCTTAAAGAGAGTCCCTATTTATGTGTAATTCATCATTCAGTTGTTTTTCCTGAAGAATTAACTCGAGGAGGGAAGAATTCAAATGAACATTGGCTAAAGAAACATAATTCACCTTCCAATTAACTCTAATATGCAACTGAGAAAAATGATCCATCAATACCCACTCTTATAAAGATTCTTTTGTAGCCTGAGTTGGAAGATTCATGCTTAATGTATCTGCGAAGACATTCCCTTTCCCATGGTTATAGGCAATGTCATTGTCGAAATATTGAAGGTACTCGACCCAATTCCATTAGTAATGATTCAAATCTTTTTGAGAGAATATATAACTCAATCTATTGTTGTCTGAATAAGTAGTAAACCTTTCTCCATAAAGGTATTGTCTCCAACACTTAAGTGCATTCATTACAACTTTAAGTTCAAGGTCTTGGGTAGGATAGTTATTCTCATGAGGCTTAAGCTGTTGATATCCATAGGCAACAACATGATTACCCTTCATGAGGACACATCCCAATCCTAAACCGGATGCATCTTAGAAGACCACATAACCTATCCCAGCCTCAGGAAGAGTTAAAATAGGCGAAGTAGTCAAAAGAAACTTTATCTCAAAAAAATAACTTTGAAATTTTTCATTCCAGGAAAACATCACTCCCTTTCGAGTCAGAGAATTCATTGGTGAAGATAACTTTGATAAGTCTTTAACAAACCAGAGATAATATCCTGTATAGCCCAAGAATCACTGAATCTCGAAAACATTTCTTTATTTTTCCAAAGTTATAACATCCTTCACCTTCTCAGGATCAATTAATAATCCTTCTTCTGACACCACATGTCCCAATAATTTCACTTCCCGAATCCAGAAATCACACTTCAAAAGCATGGCCTAAAGTCGGTGATTCATTAGAAGACTCAGAACTGTTCTCAGATGATGCACATGATCTTCCTTTGACTTGGAATATACAAGAATGTGACCCACAAAGACTACCATGTAATTATCTAGGTACTCACAGAAAACCATGTTCATCAAAGCCATGAAAACATCCGGATCATTTGTTAGGCCGGAGGGCATAACAAGGTACTCATAATGGCTATACCTTCTCCAAAAAGTGGTCTTAAAAATGTCATATTCCTTTATCCTCAACTGACTGTAACTAGATCGAAGATCTATTTTTGAAAACCACTTTTATCCTTTCAATTGATCAAACAAATAATCAATTCATGGTAACAAATATTTTTTATTTATTGTAACTCGATTTAGTTTTATATAATCAACACATAAGCGAAGAGAACCATCATCCTTCTTGGTGAAGAGAACTGCTGCTGCCCAACGTGACACACTCGGGTGTATAAATCCTTTCTCAAGAAGATCATCTAACTGAGACATCAGTTCTTTTAGTTCAACTGGAGCCATTCGGTAAGAGGGAATAAAAACCGGTTTAGTACCAGGCATTTAGTCGATAGAAAAGTCAACCACTCTTACTTTTGGAAAACCAGATAAGTCAGGAGGAAACACTTTTGGAAACTCAGTGACAGCTGGAGAAAGATCACCACACATTGAATCTCTCTCCAGATCAGAAGAAAACACTAATATAACTTTCCCTAACTTTGGATAAGGGGGTCCAGCTCTGTATAACCATGGGTCCTATTATCCTTGAAAATTAAGGGGTACACCACTAGGTGTAGTAAGATAGACCCGTAGTATATAACAATATATCCGGGCTTTATTAGCAATGAGCCAATCCATCCCAAAAATGACGTCAAAAGATTTCTTTTCGAGAACCAAAAAATTCCTAGAATGATCATCATCTAATAGAGAGAAGACACAAGAAGGACTACAGAGACCATTTTCTCTCATTACACCAAGTGGTGTAGTAATATCCATCGCACCAGATAAATCTTACATAGGTAGATTAAGAAGATTAACAAGATGGGTTAAAAAAAGACAGAGATGAACCAGTATCAAAAAGAGATGTCACTAAAGACGAAGCTATAATTACGGTACCTCTCACAGTTGCAGGACATGCATCAGCTACCTCTAGAGACTCATCCACTGTGTGAAGAAGCTTCATTCCAGATACCTGTAGCTAGAACCCTTTTGTATGTGAAGAATTTTATTTCTCCACAGTTTCAGGAGGTGCAGATGATCCCGTTCCACCACATGGTGTATAAAAGTTATGGTAGAATCTCGATAAGTACCCTAAACGTCCACAGGAGCTACAGTTCATGGGTGACTCAGTGAAAACATATGGGGCCCAAGATTAATGTTCCATATCTAGATTAAACAGATTAACAACATGGGTTGAAAAAAACAGTAAGATGCGCCAGTATCAAAAATAGTTGTCACTAAAGACGAATCTATAGTTATGGTACCTCCCACAATTGCAGGACCTGCTTCAGCTACCTCTGGCGACTCTTCCACTGCGTGAAGATGATTCGTTCCAGATTCCTATGGGTGGAACCCTTTTGTATGTGAAGAATTTGATTTCCCCACAGTTTTTAGAGGTGATGATGATCTTATTCCACCACATGGAGTATAGAAGTGATGGTAGAATCTCTGTAGGTGCCCTAAACGTTAGCAAGAGCTACAGTTCTTGGGTGCCTCAGTGTAAACATGTGGGCCCACCCACGTTCCCGAACGGGTCATCTGACTAATGACTATCCCCACATTCCAAGAAATTTTCTTTATGTTGTGCTTTGTTCTCACTCATAGACACCGAGAGAAACTTCCAAGAATGTCACACATCTTGATCACTACACCAGGCCAAGCACGCTTAACTGTGGAGTTCTAATCATAGAGGCTTTTGGAAACAAAAGTGCACCTTTTTTACATGAGTCATATCATTTATTCATTTAACCCTCTATCATTTTAAGGTGTTACAATCACCCCCACCCCATTAGAGAAAAACTTCCTCATTGTGGGCCCTAAATCTCAACCTAGGCAGTGCATCACACTAAAGGTTGGGTACCACCTCTGATACAAATGTGACAACCAGGTCCCAATGACCGCACAGACTCATTGCCATAACATTCCTGTCGGGTCCTTCCCTACCATGTACCTCTAGTTTCCCCACACACACATGGGGCCCACCCTAGGCTGCACCCATTTGTCCGAACGGGTCATCTGACTAATGGATGTCCCCATAGGCGAACACATGTCTTTTCTAGTGTGCTTTGTCCTCACTCACACACACCTTGGGAAACTTCCTAGAAGGTCACCCACCCTAATCACTACTCTAGGCCAAGCACACTTAATTGTGGAGCTCTAATCAGACATGCTCTCAAAAAGGAAGGTACACCTTGTTGACATGAGTCATATCATTTAGTCATTTAATCCTTTATCATTTTGGGGTGTTACATTCGTCACTAAGGGTATATATTTCATCCCATATATGATAAGTATTTTTCCTCTTTATATACCAATTGAATCAGATATCTTCATCCCAAATATTCCATTATTTTGTATTAAATGTATTGAAATATTAGTAATCATTTAAACAATAAATTTAAGGTTAAATGTGATAATTTCCCCCATCAATTTTCATAATATGATTCAATACATATTCTATAACTTCATGAAAATAATTGGAAAACTAACTCATGTTATTTTAGATAACATGAATCAAATTGAACACCCTCCAAAATTGACTAGATGAATTGTTACAGTGGAATAATATATTACAAAAATGCCTCAAATATTAAATTTGTTTTTTAATCATGAAATTATGGTGAAATGGATTAACAATGTTGAAAAAAGTTATCTTCCTTGAAATGATTTTATTAGTATAAATTCACATTTTATTAAATAAAATTGAGGGAGATGCTAATTAGTGTTGGAAAATTAACTTGAAAGAAATATCCAAGGGAGATAATATTTTCATTGAATGGGGATGATTAGAAAATAATTTTTTCTGTTAATATTATATATTAAATGATCACATTAAAATGTATATATAATTATATGGAATTAAAAAATTTAGGATATTCTATTGGTATTTATGAATAAATAATTACAATTTTTGCATTATACAATTATAGATTAGTCCAGGATTCAAGAAATTAGGTTGAAAAATCCTTATGTTGACTGGAATCCAATCTTCAAAAATATATGGTTATTTTAGCCTTCCAAAACTATGAGTAAATTTTATAATGGTCCATCAATATTTATAAGTATATTTGTGTTCTCACTAGTCCTTTTGTGTAAGATATAATTATAAGACAATCAATATTATCTTCGGTGGATCACTAGGTAATCCTCATGAGGAAAATAGAATCAAATACATATGTATCGTATAAAAAGTCCTCAAAATTTTCTCACATATTTAAGGATGTTTTTTATATGTGTAACATAATAACATCAAGATAATGAATATAATATTAATATAAAACATACTACTAAGATATTATAGTAAATTATTGTTCTAATCAATCCTCATCCCATCATTAAAAGTTTACACGATAAGAAATAAGTACACTATAGAAACCATTTTCCAGAGATATGGGTTATTAATGAAAACTGAAAATTTCTACCTCTATGGCCAAGAGAGTAGGTACGTGCTTATGTTATCACTACAATTGAGTTAGAACATGAAAACTGAGATTTCATGGGTATTTAGGTTATTTATTGATTATTATATAATTTACTATCTGACTCTAATATTATGTATTCTTATATATCAGAAATGTTTAGTTGAACTTCTCAAAAACAACTTGAACAAATGGAGGTTGAGAGATTGGAGAAATAATAAAATAGACAGATTATAGAATCTAAAGAATATATCTCATGAAAAATTATATTTTATGGAAAAATATACATCAATAAAAATTCATATCCCATTTGTAAGAAATGTATGTAATAATATTTATAGAATACATTTTATTATATAGATTATAAAATAATATTGTTCAGAGTGAATTCACTTCCCCAGTACCAAATAATCCTATGATTTTATACAATAGAAAGGATTATTATGAATCACCATATATATATTATTCAAATATATATATGTTTTTTCTTTATAATATATAATATCTATAATAAAAAATTCATACAAAGGTGATAATGACTCATTAACAATTTACCATTGTATGGAAATAAAACGATGTATTCCACATTGGGATTCCTAGACCTCCTCATATCCTTGGTGTTGAATTCTCAATAGAACATGTAAATGGATAACTACCTATATCCATGAATCCCTATATAATGTACACCAATGAAATAAAAAAATGAAGATACTATGACGGTATCTAGAAGGGTTTTTGTAGGCATTAATACCTCACTATGGGTGTTTTCTATTAACATTTTAAAGATTGATGGTTATAGAGTCTCTAAAATCACTATCCTAAAGTCAACAATATCATGATAAAGTAGAATTATCCCCAACCATGGATTGATATAATTCTCAATATACTATGTTGATCTTAGTAATTAATTAAATTGTAAATTTTTGTAGCGTATCATCAAATAAGGTTTAATAATGAGTATATAGAAATGAAAACAATTCATTCAAGGTACATAAACAATGAGTTAAAATTAATTGCATTCATGATCACCAATTCTCTTGTAGTATTCAGTGGCAGGATGAATAGACTCTTTTGATATAACATTTAAAAATATTTTTTAGTACTTATAGATGATGTAATCAATATTTTTTTTGAAGAATTATAGTACTATGAAAATTCACCAAGAAATGTGAAATTGTATTCCATGTAAAACAACTATAAATTTATTCTAAAAAAAGTATCCTTAATAGTAAATATAATAACCTATGAGGATATATCAATGTACCTGTAAAAACTATTTATTTTCAAAAAATGATAAAAAAAATTCCCCAATAATGATATATTTTTTCCTCGGAATAGATAGGCTGTATCGACAATTTGATAGAAAATATTAATAATTTTATAAAACCATAAGAACATTTACTCAAAAATTTGTAATTGTTTTATCGAACTATGAATTTGATGATAGATTCAGTTATTTAATGTAGATTCTAATCATTACACTTTTAGTGACACTTCATAACTATTTGTGAGAATTGAAGACATATGTTAACACTTAAAATAAGTTCATTGAATGTGTCCCTATGAAAAATGATAATTTTATAAACTATTATAATTGATAATTGAATGTTGATGAGTGTAATTATAAAACTGATGTTATGTTTTTGGATTCATTATGTTTTCCTCAATGATTTTGAACAAATATCTATATAGAGGGATGTTCCAGATATATAAGGATCATGTGATCCTTAATTATATATTCACATAGTATGATATTAACATGAACCAATGAATATGGTAATAGATAATAACATATTTGGTTTTTTAATTCTACTACCACCCATGAAAGGAAAATAATGAAGAAAAAATTCTATGTACAATGATTTATATTATCATATCAATAAGAAATATTTAGAAGGATTAGTTCCTATTATAAATGTGATTTATAAACATGGGAACCATATTAGAAGGAACAAAAACCCATATTAGTCAAATTATTTCACATACACCCATTATATAGAAAATTGAAGGTGGTCAAAGTGAAAATGTTGGGATACATAAGATGGTTTCTTATATATTGTAGAAGAAATCCTGATAGTTCAATATTTAGGAAAAAGTGGTAATAGAATTTGGAACATTAATATATGTACTATTATATATGGAGATAATAAGGAGATGCATATTGATTCGCATAGAACAACATTACCTTTCTTCTAAGGGATTGTAAAAATGTATAATGATCACAAATAAAAGAATCAGTGTGGCTCTATATATAATAATATTATAGAATATTCATCATGTATCCCGATTTATATGAAATTGAATATAGAATGGTTAATGTTTAAGGGGAATATGTTACCATATCCCATACCATTGCGGAAATTTAGGAACATCACTATGTATTATTTCATGGGTCTTCCAATGGAACCCAATGGGAAAAATTACTTACATTTTATAAACAATATTAAAAATATTGATCACTTCATTTTTATTAGGCACAACTTATCTCTTGATAAACATTAAATGGAAAACAACAGAGACTTATTGAGAATATATAGAGTACCACTATATGATTTATCTAACTCAGATCTAAATTTCTCTTAAAAATTACAGTAATTTATCCAATACCATCTTAATAATTAATTGATATAAACTATTTTTTATCACCCTCAATCTTATGGCCTATTAGTGAATAAAATAAAATAACATGAGGATACATTGGGAGATTACATAAAAGACTCAAAATTTTCGATGGTAACACAAATTTATTTTGGTTCTGTTCTCATCTAAAAATAGCTTTTACTCTAGAAATCATGTACACCCTTTTTAATCCCATTATTGTAATAAATATAGATTTACAATATTTTTGGATGAAGTTTTAGAATGTAATAAATTTGGATATGAGAAAGTAAAATAAATGTTTAATAATGTTAATGATATAAGGAAAAAATATATATAATAGGTGGTTGAGAGAAGAGTTCAATTATTGACCATTAATGAGAAGATGATTTTAAGGATAGAGATAAATAGTTTGTAACAACCTAAAACTTTTATTAATGAAAATTTATCTTCATATAATTAAATATATTATTATGTAAAATGTTTATATAAAATATGAACCTCATTGGTTTTATGTTTTTGGATTTCAAAATACTGGTATGAATTTTGATCATTCATAATATGTCTATTGAACAATGATCACAATGATTAGTATAAATACAGGGCTTTAACAAATAAATATTATCCAGACAAAGGATGTTATGTTATCATCTCATATAATTTTTCCATACAAAGCCCATTTTTAGAGCTCTAAACGGAGGTGGAATCACTGGCTTCTCTCATGACTAATCCCAAACCGAGCTTCAACACGTTAAGCTTGACCAGAACTATCTACGGTAGAAGTGGAAGTTAATAGAGATTACTACATGAGTGATGTTATCTAAGCCACCCCAAAAGTATTTAACCATCTCAAACCTTACCATTTGGTATTATTCAGGTGTTATAAGGGGATATTAAACAATACCCTAGCACTAGGATTTTGTGCTATTTTTTTATTTTTTTTAATAATGAATGCAAATTTATTTTATTCTTACATTGTAAATTAGTTTTAAAGCACGAATAATATTTTTAGTTTATTTTCAATCTATAAATTAATGTATTTTTTTATTAAAAATTGTTATAAAGAAATATTTTAACTAGATCACTTTTTATTAAATATAAATTATTGTATAATTTTTTTGAATACAATTGTAATTTTTAATAAGGATTGAAAGCAGTTTTTATCGAAAACCATGAATTTTATATAAATGTTGGTTTTTATATTAAAAGTAAAAATTCTCATTTTTAGAAAATTATTTAGATAAAAGTAATTTTATTTTTGGATTCAAGAACTTATAATTTTCCAACGACGCATTTTTCCTAAATTTCTGAGACATTATAATTTTTTAATAAAAATTATATACCGTTAAAATATATAACAGGTTTTATGATTTCATTATGACTCAATAGTGATGTCATAAAATACTATAAATGGAATATTCTTACAATATATTTTTTAAAATTAAAATTGTGTAATAGTATGTTATATTTAGTTATTTTACAATGCCTTAGTGGACTCTCCAAGACTTAAAAACATTTTATCTTTTTAAAATGATTTCTTTGATAGTGTGACTCACCTCCACATAAGCAAAAATTAAATTTTAATAATTTCGGCCATTTTAATTATAAAATAAATTTTTCCACTCCCCTATTGCATGATCCATGGTCATAAATCATGGGATGATTTTTGATTATGATTAGATAAATGTGCAGTGTCCAAAACCCAAATAATAAAGAATCCCCTCTCTTTTCTTCTATAAACCCTCCCAATCTATGAAATTTTATTTACCCAAAACCTTTTGATATAGACCAACCTATGACCTCACATATATCTATTATACTCCCAAGTCCCCCAAGCTCTATATATGGCTCTCTCATGCACTTCCAAATCCTTTGGATCACAGATCCATGTAAGGGATTTCTTCCTCCCTCATTTTTTTCTACATTTATTTTTGTTGATATACCATTGTTTTTTAATTAAAAATGTCTGAGTATGGTTTCCCACCTCCCTTATAATTCCCTTCTTATGTTTTAATTATTAGTGTCCACTTTCTCTCACATTAATGCCTCCCATGTACACCAGTTTCCATGATGAAATTTTGTAAGGGATTTTTTCCACTCTAAATTCTTGTCCATGTTTTCTTATGCTTATATAACCTTGTATTTTTCATTTAAAATGTTGGAGAAGGATTTATTACCTCCCCTTTATATCTCTACTTATATTTTTATGATGATAGACTTCTTTCTCTCTCATTAATTCTTCCCATGTACACCTATTACCATGTCGATATTTCGTAAGGTATTTCTTCTTTTCTCATTTTTTCCATTTTTTTTAATGTTGTTATACCATTTTAATTTCAATTAAAAATTTTGGGGTATGATTTATAACCTCCCCAATACTTCCCTACATATGATTGAATTATGATTTACCCCTTTCTTACTCATTAATTCCTCACATGTACAATAGATACCATGCTGAAATTATGTATGGAATTTCTATTTTCTCATTTATATTCAAGAAATTATTTTATATTATGAATCTAAATTTCAATAAATATATTGGGATATTATGATCCAATACCCACATACTATCCATTTTAAGTATAAATTATTAGATATCCCTTTATCTCTCATCAACCCATTTTACAATTTTTATTTGAAGTCAATATGATGCCAATGTTTCCCATTACAAAATCATAATGTAAGTGAATACCATGACCATTTATAAATCAATGGTATTCAACTTTATGAATGTGTAATTGTGGATTATAGGATTTCATGTATTTATTAAACATTTCATTATCATGTAATAAATGATGATGTTGAATAATACCATGTTACATGATTCATGTGGCACACTTATGAAGGAAATGAAATTTTTATAAATGGTGTGCTCTGATATCACTTTAATACATTAGTTAAATATTATTACCATGAGACATCAAGTTAGATGAGGGATTAAATATACTAACGTAATGGTAAAAATGGTTTACTCATGCTACATGTGAAATTATACTTAGCTCATGCAACTATCATGTTATGTTTTGATGCCACATTTCCATGTTATGATAATCATACTATATCATTACCTTATGTTCACATTTCAATTGTGATCAATTAAAATTACTATTGCCTAACATTTACTATATTATTAATTTTATTTCATTATTAATCCCTTAATAGGCCTTATAGCCACCCTTTTCCCATGTATGTCCTCTGGTTATCCCATGAAATATTAGGTATGAAGGAAATTTGAGGTCATTTAAAAGATGTTTAAAAAAATACATTGGATTTTATATTTTATGTTTTTATGAATGTTCTTAGTTTCCCATGAAACTAGACCTATTGATCCTCAGATTTGTATTAAGTGCATGTTTATGTAATAAATCATGGTTAAGTGTGTAATAAATAGTAGGGTTATTATAGTTGGTATCAGAGGGAGGTTTAGTTATTTTTTGTATTAGGATTAAAGTACCCTATTAAAAGACTTTGGAATACTACTAAGTATAATAAATATAAAAATAAATATTTCTATGTAATGAGAATATAGTTTATTAAGAAAGTAAATCTCTGTTTGGATACGAGCAGGTAGAGGAGGCTCAGGAAAAAAATCTATCTAAGGGTAATACCTGAAAAACCTATTTAAGATAGACTTGAATGGGAATAGATGCATGAGAACCGGGCTTACAGCACTCTTGGTTACGACACTCCCAGGGGATATGCTTTGTTAAATTCAAAGTCTTAGTATGAACAATTATTAAGGGAACAAAAAAATTCTCTTATGAATATATGTTTGGGTGTAGATCCTGGATAACAAATTTTGAAGACTAAAAATTAATAAGCTAATAAAATAAATGTAATTTATAAGTAATACATTTTTTTATTTTCATTACCCTTTATGTGTTACCACAAAATTTCATTTTATACCTTTGAATGGTAGGTAATAGGTGGGCTCGAGCTAACAACTGATGCAAATATCAATGTGATGATTTTTCTAATGAGATGTCCAATCTGATGGTAGTGGGAATAATAAAACTTATCACGATAATCTCTAATTTAACTTGTTTTTTTAATAGAAACATGGTTTAATAGGAACATTCCCCCCCCCAAGAATGAACAAGTCGCAATCGAGATATTCATGAGATAAAGGCCTCCTAAATTCAATGGAACATCTAATCTCTCAATTAATAAACAATGGTTCAAATTCATTGAAAATATCATCTTAATCATTCAATGTTATGAACTAGAAAATTATATTATGGCTACTTATCATATGTAGGATGTAGCTGATCAATGGTGGACATTGATTACAAATATGATGCTTGAGTATGAAATCAAGGCATTGTAATGGAACGATTTCCAAAAAAATGTTTTTTGATAAATATTTTCCTTACACCCTCTGATATAAGACATAAAGGGACTTCCCTTCCCTCAAGAAAAAATATGAAGAATCCATCGGAGCATACGAGGAAAACTTTACAAGGATTTCACGAAATGCCTTCGGAATTGTCTTTAGCCCAGAATTCAAGGTTGACTGCTTATTTAGTGGGATAAAATATATCCTACAGAAAGACTTATAATTCCAAGACATTAAGACCTATGACGCAATCGTCCTATGTGCCCTCAATGAATAAATAGATATTGGAGAATATTAGGGGTATCATGGGGATAAGAATCAAAAGATGTTATTTAATTCTGGATGCCCGATGGATAAATCCAATAAGTGAAAAGAAAATCCATAACCCCACTATCTAAAGGTATAAAAATAAGAACCCTGGAAATTTCATGAAGGGGAAGAGTAAATGATTTAAGTTTAGAAGAAAAGGGAACATGGAAATTATCTACAGAAAATAAAAACCTACGGTTCCGAAAGAGGAGAGGAATGCTCCTTTCAACCCTCAACACGTTTTCCATTTCATCAACTCCAAAGAACCCAGTTACATTAAAAACTAGTTCCCTACAATAAGGGTTTTAAGAGGCGACAAATAACCTTTAAGGCAGTAAGGGTGTTCTTTTTCCATCAATACTATCGAATCGAACCCTAAAAATGAATTGGTGAAAGATACATTAGTTATTCATCACGAATAGTGAACGTACATTTTTTATTCTACTCTTACGCATTCTTTTACATCCCAAATGTTTAGTAGAACAATCCAAACATCCCCACAAATCATGGTAGTAGATATTTCTATGAGAAATAAAATAGGGAAATCATTGCATCCAATGAATATAACTCCTCCCCTGACACTATTTGTGGATTGAAATTCATCGAAAACTTCATCATACTCCCTCTAGTGGAATTTGATCCAATTTCTGGCATGGATTGGATTTCCATATATAGATCCAAAAAAAATTACTGGGACAGGGAAATAACTCTACATATGGAGAAAATCCCCCAATTATGTAGAAGTTCAAGGAGTAGGATGAATCGTTTTTAGCATCATTGTCTCAAGAAAGGATATTACTATCTTATGAACACACATATCTTGCTCTTATTATTCTGTCTAATAAATCAACCATCCTTGAAGACAAGCCTATTTGAGGGAATTCATTAATGTGTTTCTTGAGGAATTACATTGTCTTCCTCCTTGAAGTGATATTGAATTCTCAATTGATCGTATACCTGGTGATTTTACTATGTCCAAGAATCCATATATAATGTATGTTAGTGATATTAGGAGCTAAAGAAACAACTACAAGAGAATATAGATAAAGAATGTATAATCTAAAGTTATTCACAATGGTTTTCACCAGTTTTCTTCGTCATAAACAATGATGGGCCAATTCACCATTGCATTTCTTATCTTGATCTCCACAAAGTCACAATAAAGAACAAGTATCTGATACCCCAAATTGATGAATTTTTTTATCATCTATTTGGAGCATGATAATTATCCAAGGTGGATTTTTTGTTAGGATATTACCATGTATGGGTGAAGAAGGAGGATATCCCCCAGAGTGATTTCTGTACAAGATACATGCACTATGAATTCTTTGTAATTCATTTTGGTCCCATTGATTCTCTAGAAGTTTTCATGGACATGATGAATAGAGACTTTAGAGATTACCTCGAAAAATATTTTGTAGTCTTTATAGATGATATTATAATATATTCTAAAACCGTAGAGGAGTATGAGGTGCATCTAGGAACTATACTAGAGACCTTTTGAATGTAGAATATCATTGAAAATTATAGAAATTTTGAGTAATGGTAGAATAAAGTCTCCTTATTGGTTCATATCATCACTAGAAATGGGGTATTTATAGATCCCTTCTTGGAAGCTGCAATTGAGTGATTACGAATGCCAACATCGGTAACATATATACATAACTTCCATTGGATAGTAGGATATTATCATCAATTTGTGAGAAATTTCTCATGATTTTTAAACCCTCTTAACAAGCTAACTTGGAACGGAGTCATGTTTTCTTTGGTGTGATGAATGTGATGAGAGATTCACAGAGTTGGAATGAAGGCTTATCACTATTCTTGTTCTCACATTACCCACAACTAGAAATTTTTTTGTACTATTTAGTGATTCTTTGAAGAAGGGCCCGTTATGTGGGTTGATGCAAAATGATAAAGTCATTTCATATCATTGAAACCACTTGATCGTTCATGAGAAGAAATATCCAACAAATGATATGGAGTTGGCTGTAGTGATCATTGCTTTAAAAATTTGGTAAAATTACCTCTTCGGGGAGAAGTGTGAAATATACATGGATCACAAAATCCTCAAGAATATTTTCACATAGAAAGAGTTGAATATGCGCTAACAATTATGGCTAGAGAATCTAAGACTATGACTACTCAATCCATTACCATCCTTGGAAAGAGAACCAGGTGGAAGATGCTCTATAGAGAAATAACATAATGATTCTATCATTAATGAAAATTGAAAAGGATCCAGTATTGTTAGATTTATAAATGATTAACATGAGAATCATAAAAAAGGGAACATCATCAATCCTTTCACAAATGATTTCTCCACCATATCTGTTCTAAAGGTTAAAGGATGCTCAAAAGGATGATGTGGGAATTCATTAGAATGTGGAAACTACTAGAAAAGGGAAAACCTTGGAGTTCAAGGTTAAGTAAGAAGTAATTGTGATATTTGGTTCAAGAATATGTGTTCTATCAAATCTAGAGTCAATGAAAGAAACTTTGTATGATGCACATTGTTTAACTGTATCTATTCACCCTAGAAACACAGAGATGTATCATGATTTCTGAAAGCATTATTGGTGAGATAACATGAAGAAGGATATTTTTGAATATATATCAATGTGCCTGGTATGTCACCAAGTGTAGGCTAGGAGGCCGATGTCAAAGAGGATGATGAAATCATTACCTATAAAAAACAAGGAAATGGAAGAACATCACCAGGGACATTATCACTGGGATTCTGAAGAAATCCATTGAATACAACGCTATATTCGTTGTTGTGATCGTCTTATAAATACTGCACACTTCAAATCAATTTGAGATTATTTCTCCTTGGATAATCTAGAACAATTATATATCAGAGAAGTGGTATAGATTCATAGGGTACCACTATCTATTTTAATCAATAGATATCCATGATTCACCTTTATGTTCTAGAAGAGTCTTCAACAGGTTCTGAATACTGAGCTAAACTAAAACACGACTTATCATCCTCCAAATGATGTCCAATATGAGCATACTGTCCAAACACTTGAGGACAAGTTGAGAGATTTATCAATGGACTTCAAAGGAAGATGGGATCAACATCTTCCTCTAGTTGAGTTCTCTTACAACAATATTTTCTACTAAAGCATCCAAATGGCACCTTATGAAGCCATTTATGGGAAGAGGTTCAGAACACCAACATGTTGGGATGAGGTTCAGGAGTGAAAACTCCCAGGTCCAAAAATGGTTGAAGAAATGGAGGAGAAATTTCAGACCATCCAACAATACATAAAAGTTGATTAGAGTCGAAAAAAGTAATATGCTGATAATCGTTGAAGAGAACTAGAGTTTGATGTTGGATACACGGTGTTCCTCTACATATCACAGTGTAAAAGGGTTATTAGATTTTTGAATAATGTAAAGCTTATATCAATGTACATTGTCCCTTTAAAGACGCTTGATTGCATTGGAACCGCGTCCTATTGACTAGAACACCCAGTGAACCTATCTCAAGTACACAATGTATTCCATGTATCACTATTGAGGATGTACATACCTATCCAATTGCATGTACTCAATCAAGTGGTGATACAATAGGCGAATGACCTCTCATATGAATAGAATCTGGTGAATATCATAGATCACAAGGAAAACGTTCTACGAAATAAGGCAATTCCCCTCATGAAATTGTTGGGGAGAAACCACATGTTTGTAGAAGAAATGTGGAAATATTTTGATGTGATGAGGAAGTGTTACTGAAATTTGTTTTAGTGTGGGAAAAGGAAATTTTGAAGGAATGTTTTTTAAGGGGAGAGATTTTAACAACATAAACATTTATTAATGAAAATTCAAATTCACCTAATTAATTATATTATTATGTAAATTGGTTATATAAAATATTCACTTCATTGTTTGAGTGTTTTTTTATTTCAAACTACCATTTGAAATTGTTACCAATTTTAATAAATCTATTGAACATTTATCTCATGATTTGAATAAATATACAGTTTTAATAAACCAAATTTATTTATACAAAGGAAGCGATGTTCTAATCTAGTATAATTTCTCCAAATGAAGCCCATCATTCAGAGTTCAGAAAGGGTGTGGCATTACTAGGAATCTCTATTGAAAAATTCCAATAAGATATTCAACACATTGATCTTGAATAAGACTACCTATGGTAGAAATTGATGTTAATATAGATTATCACCTGAGCGATGTTATCTGTGCCACCCCAATATTCAGTAATAAACATACACATTACACTAAGGTCTTATGAGGGTGTTATAAGGGTATATGTAACAAGTCCCTATCACCATTATTTTGAGTTTTTTTTAATAATTAATATACAATTATTTTAATTTTACTTTTAAATGGTTTTTAAAGAACAGAATAATATTTTTAGTTAATTGTAAATCTACCAATTTATGGATTTTTTAATTAAATAATATTTAAATAAAATATTTTTTCTAAATTTATTTTTATTAAATATAAATAATTTTATACGTTTTATGAATACAGTTGTAATTTTTATTAAGGGTTGAAAACTGTTTTTTGTCAAAACCCATGAATTTTGCTGAAAGGATAGTTTTTATGTTAAATGAATGAACAAACATACGTAGAAAATTATTTATATAAATTTAATATTACTTTTTGATTCAGGACTTCTAAAATTTACAATGATTAATTTTTTGTAACTTTCTGTGATTGTCGATTTTTTTCGGTAAAAATTAAATACCGTTTAAATATATAATGTGTTTTATGACATAATATTGAACCAATTGTGATGTAATAAAATACTATAAATTAATTTTCCGTAAAATATCTGATTTACCTTCAAAATAACATGATTTGATATTAGTTTTATTTATTTTGAAAATCCTTAGTGGACCGTCCAAGACATATAAAGCATTTTAACATTAAAAATTGTTTTCCATGAGTTTGTGTTTGACCTCCACATAAGAAAGACTAATATTTTAAGAAGTTTGTGCAATAGCCTTAATTTTTTTTTTCTAATCATCTTTTTCAGAAACCATTGGATAAAACCTTTTGAATGTATGTGGTTATGATTAGTATAATTTGTAATGTTCAAAACCTAAATAATAATGGTTTCCCTTTTTTCCTATATAAACCCACCCATGCTCTAACTTTTTCTTCTCAAAAAACCTTTTTAGCTCGACCAAAATCTATCCTCCTCTCTCTAGAATCCTCTCAAGGCTCCCCAAGCTACAAAGAAGACTCTCTCAATTCCCTGTCAGGCCATTGCATCAGATATCCAATGAAATGATTTATTCCTCTCTCATTTTTTGTCCAAATTTACTAATATTGATATAACCTTATTATTTAAATTAATAATGTTGGTGCATGATTTCTCAACTCCCCAATACGTCCATCATTTATGTTTTAATGAAGAGATACCCATTTATCTCTCATTAATTCCTCCCATGTACACCCGTTACCATGATGAAATTTCATAATGGATTTCTTCCTCTCTATTTTTTTTGTCCAATATATTTTAATGTGGCCATACCCTTGTATTATCGATTAAAAATATTTTTGTATGATTTCTCACCTCCAATATACTCTCCTAATTATTTTTTAATGATGAGATACCCCTTTATATCTCATTAACGACACCCATGAACACCTGTTACCATTCTGAAATTAAGTGAGGGATTTCTTCCTTTCTCATTTTTGGCCATATTTAATTATGTTGTTATACCCTTTTATTTTAAATTAAATATTTTGTGGTATTATTTATCACCTCCCCCATACTGACCTCCTTATTTTAGAATGATGATAGACCTTTTTCTCTCTCATTATTTTCTCCGATGTACACCTATTAACATACCAAAATTCAATAATGAATTTCTCTCTTCTCGTTTACATTAATGAAATTATTTTTATATTATGCATCTGAAATACATTATATATTTTGGAATATTATATTAATGACCCCCTTACTTTCCATTTCATCTATAAATGATGAGAGACACATTCCCTCTCATCAACCCATTTTACGATATATATTTGTTGTGGTTATGAAACCAACATTTCAAATGAAAAAATCACCATGTATGTAAATACCATACCCATTTCTATATCATGGGTATTCACCTTAATTCACATATACTAATGGATTATAGAGTTTCATGTATTTATTCCACTTTCCCTTGTCATAGAATAAATTATTTTGTATTATGATTTCATATTTTATGATCTATGTGTCACACTTATGCATCAAATGAATCTTTTATAAATAGTGTGCCCTGATAGAGCTCCAATGTAATGGGTAATGATTAGTATCATGATACATCAACTGAAATGAGTTTTAGTGATGCTAATTATAGTGCGATGAGGTTTTATTCATGCTCCATGTTCAATGATCATCAGATCATTCTTATATCTTGTTAAAATGTAACGCCACATTTCTATGTTATGATAATCATGATATATCATGAATTTATGTTTGTGTCCCTCTTGTGGTCCATCGCTTTTCCTATTTCCTAACATGTACTGTATTTTTCATTTCATGTATTGTTTACTCCCTTTCTGGGCTTTATAACTCACCCTTTAAAACATGTATGTCTTCAGGTTATCCCCTGTAATATTATGTACGTTGGAATGTTGTGGTCATGTAAAAAATGTTTCCAGAAAAGATGTCGGGTATTCTATTCTATGTTTTCTTGTAATGTTCCTAATTTCCCCGGATACTAGACCTCTCGATCCTCAGAGTTGACTTCTGTGAATATTTATGTAATAAATCTTATTTAATTGTGAAATAATGAACATTATTTTTATATTGTTCCTCTATATATGTCCTTAAATGAGATACATGTGGTTTGGGATGAGGGGAATGGTATGTCCAAGGTGTATTCTATCATTGACACACATGATCAAAACAAAATATTTATCTACCAGCTAGCACACTTGCCAAACATGTCTCAAGTATATGACTAGTTCCACACACCCCTCTTAAAGATGTCCATACCATATTCCTCACATATTATTTATTCATAAGATGTATGATTGGAGATAGATGTTTCATAAGGGGAGAAGTCGGTAGGTATCATATAGAATAAGAAAAGTTAAAATATATCATGATAAATCACCTAGTCAAAGTGCTTTTGGAGAAATTCCTATATTAGGATCCATCAAATGAACCATAAGAAGGGAATAAGAGTAAGTACGATCAATTTTTCACCATAGTGTATAAAATGAAATTACAAGAGTGAGAAGTCTGAGGGGGAAGAATGTTACAACCAAGAAATTCCATCTATTAGTCTACTAACTCATGTTTGAAAATGAATGTTTTATTAGTAAATCACAAATAAAGAGTATTAAATTTAATTGTTACATTTCACATCATGAAATATAACTGACTAAAACATCTTGGTATAGTACATATAGATATATGAAAAATAATAACTCACATTATAGTGTATACTGAATAGGAATGAATTATTCTATGAATATCACACCAAACATAAATATTATAAAATGAAAAAGTGACATTAGTAATATGAACAAAATTACAAAGGGATGTGTTAAACCATGATTAGAGATTTGTGAAGAATGATTCATTATAATTATTAATATTATATAGCATCTTATCAGTTATGGGACCATTAAGATCTAACTACTGGGAAATATGATTGTTGATCATTATGACAATTGGTATTAATGTTTATATTAGAATTAGTTTTCTTAAAGGGAAATGATTGGAGATAATTGATGTATAAGAGAGAAACTATGGCCACAACATCTACGATAGTTCTTTTTGAATCTTAATTTTTACTGTTTTCCAGGAGGTAGCACATCTGATGTTCACAAATTCCCAACACCATGAGGATCTACAATATGTGTGGCTAGAGTTAGGTCACCTATAAGATCAATTTAGGTTAAAGGGAATAAAAACCATATTAATTTTATCTAAACCACCCCTTGAGAGTTGCACCATCACACATGCAACCCTTAGTGATTTTTGGGGATAGAAAACATGTTTTTATCAATATTTTATGTAATATGAGGATTAAATTCATTTATAAATGAAGCACCTGTTATAGTTATTGCACATTTATTTTCACTATTTTATACATAAGAAAATATTAGATTCATTTGATAGAGGAAGATGATGACTCAACTTATTTTTCAAGAAAATAAAAAAAATATTTTTGGATAATATGTATATATAATTAAAATAAATTTTTACATGAGAATCATAAAATTTGAATAAAATTTTATTTTATAATTTTTTTAAATGAAAAATAGTTTTTTTACATAAACAATGATATAAATTCATTCAATCATATATATCTTTTATGTGGTATAAAAGTTGATATTGAAAAAAAAATGATATTTATCAATAAAGACATATTTTATTATAATTTTTTATTTCTCAATGATGGAAATTAATTTTAATAAATAAAAATAATTCTTAAATAGTATATTGAAATTATGATATAGATTATTTTTCATAATGTTTAAATATAGTTTAATTTAGCATGAAAAACTAAATTAATGTTTAAATTTGTAATATATATTATGAAACTATAATGACTAAAAATCTACAAAATTTATAAAATATATCCTTTATCTGACTATAATCTAATTTTTATTTAAAAAAATTTATTTTATGTTTGTATGATTTATATTTCAAATACATAATGAATCATCCAAAACCTAAAATATATTTTTCACTTTTAAAATCGTTTTATATAAAAATATATCTTCTCAACACCCAATGTAATAAATTTTAAAGTTGTTTTGGATCATAAAAAATAATAATATAAAACACCACTAAACAAATGAGATACCCATTTCAAGGCCAATGGTATTTAATTTTTTTATAATCTTGATCATCAAGTCCTATGTTTAGAAATTAAAAATAAAATTATTTTTATTTTTATATAAATGTACACATATTAACTGATCTAACTCCACTCCCAAACCAATGATTAGTATATTCCCCTAATTTTCTCTCTCTATAGAAATTCTAATGAGTTTTTATTTTATTAAAGATACTTTCTCATGTGTTTTAATGCCAATTTCCATGTAAGGGGTTATTTTCTTCTTCCTTTACAATATTTTACTTCATAGTGGGAATTTTGGATTCATGTTACTATGTAGTCTAACAAATGAAATAATTCCATTACTATTAAAATGATTTCATATTAATGAGAGAGTTTCTATTATCAAGCATTATCCCCATTCTCTTAACATATTTGTATAAATATTTTTCACATGAAATTTTCATTTGATTTTTATGGAACCATTTTTTATTTTATTAATAAATGATAAATTATTTTGATGGCATTCATATGAATATAATTTTCCTTCCTTGATTTGATATTTATATTTGGGGAACTCACATTCATTTTTTGTAGGTTTAAAATATTTAAAAAATCATTATTTTATGCTTTGATGAACTCATTTATTTTTATAGGATATCCATCCTCCTTCTCTGTGGGTTATTTATGAAAAAAAATTATTATGATAGAATTTATGTATTTCCAATATAAATTTATACGTATAAAGTTTGAACCCTAAAACTATCCAATTAATTAGGTGATGTTTTAAACATGATAGATACCATGTATGGTAAATGAGTGGTTAGACTATTACACTATGTTATGATGTATTGTTAGTGAGATTCAACATATTATTATGTAATCATTTTTAGGTTGACTTATAATTTATTTTATTTTTTGATCTTATGATATCATATTTTTATTCCACGCATCATTACTGTTATTCTATTTCATGATTTCATGAAAATCCTTTTATATCCAATGTAGAATGCTTACTCTAATAGTTCACTTACTAGAATTTATATATCAAAAAAATTTATAATTTATTCACTATTATATCCCTTATAATATTATAAGAACAAAGGGATATAGTATCTATTTATATAGTTTAAATGACTATGGATTTGTTTTTTGATTAATGTTGTTGTATTTAGTAATATCATATTAAATATATATCAAATCACACGATCCAATAATTTTTTGCATATTTATGTTAAAAATAATGTAATAATACATGAACTAAGATTTGGATTGATATAATATTCTTGTGGAGGTTACATGTTAAAGGAGTATTTTAGGCTATTCAAATGTTATGAAGCATGATATCCATTCAATTTAAAACTTCATACTATTTGAGGGATCAAGGATCATATTCTATTATTTTTTAGATATGAATATGAATATAAATTGTAGATCGAGTAATTTATACCTAAAAATATACCTAAATTTATTGTAGTTATAGAAAAATAATTTTTATTATTCTTGGGTTTTCTTGATGGAAGTTTTAATTTTCGATTATTTTTTTGTGTTCTCCCTATGGAACATAATTTGGTCATATATTTTTTTATGTTATATTCTTGTTCTTAATTGACATTGAATTTTAGGAACCAAGGATTATCAGGGATCATTAATTGAGGAGCTTCTTCCTTCAACCTCTAATGCAACATTATATTTTGATTCACTAGTGAAATTAAACATTTTATAGCTTCCATAAAATTAAAAAGGGACAATATGAATTCAAAGTAATCTAGTATATTTGTGGACATGGATTATTCATCATCATAAGTTTAAGTAAAATGATAATAATGTTTCTACAATTAATTAATATATTGATTTTTCGTATTGTGTCTTTCCAAAAATATAGATAACATCTAAACAAGTCAAATAAATTCATATTTATCATATATTATTGGTTTTAGACTAATGGGTGGTTTGTAAAAGGATTTGAGTAGATGATTGGAGAAATATTTGATTGGTAGAACATCTTATTATTATTAGAAATAAAATGAGGGAGTGTCATTTTCCTCGATTTATTAGTTTTTGAAAAAATATTTCATCCCGGTCATTCAAAATTGTGTTTTTCAACTTCTCCAATATCCAACAATAATAGGATATCTAATTTTCATTGATATGTGGTTCAGCTTCCTCATGTGAAATTTTGGATGTGGATTTCCCCACACCATTAAAATATTCTCCATACAAAGAACTAATCGGATTGAATGATGCGTATTTAAAAGATCTCTGAGATCAGGTATTCTCCTTTGATTTTAGGTACACATACATTAATAAGAAATATTTTCAAAAATCAAATTTGTTGAGGATACAAATCTATAAAATCTCTACATACCAGGTACATTCCCTATAATATTCATAAAATTTAAAATAGTAACATTTATGAACATGATGAATTGGGTAGATATCATATCTATAATATATTTTTAAAGGGATTATTCACCCACCAATCATATATTGAGAGAAATATCATTACCCTCCTTGATATATAAATTCATGGTGGTATATTTTTTTGTACTAAACCGGTGAGGATTTATCATCCCTCCAAAATGGATTGTTACCATGATGGAGTATAATCTATCTTTCACTTAAAATGCTAAAATTTATGTAGATGGACCACTAAAGGGAAGGAACTGTGTGGAAAAATCGAGTGAAGATAAAATAAATTTAGAGAAAACTGGATTCCTTAAAAGAGGAGGGGTAATGATCTATACAATACATTGGGATTTTTTGGGTTTTGTTCTTATATCATCATGTTTTTGACTAATTGTAGATTTGGGAATCCCCAGTGTAATGGTTGTGATTAGAGTTCATATAGTCCTAGTGGATTGAGTATCTCATATAATTTGATTCATATATGACTGATTTTATACATAAAAGACATTATATAATATATTTTATCAAGATATGGGTTCATGTATTATTAGATAATATAACTACATAGAATATAGTAAATTTCAGTGTATAGATGATTATTCTACCACATACATGAGGATAGTTTTAATGTATTGGATTTCATATTTTGGATTGAATCAATTGATTAAACCTCGTAATAACACAACAATTGGATATTAAGAGTATTATTGTTTTTATTGATAGTCCATCAAGCATATGAATGTCATATACCTAATATTTTTCTTGAGATGATGATATTTCATGTTTGTTTCACATAGAACTCTATTTTTAATTGATCAAAATATCATTTAATGGTCCATATTCACCAAAACCATGGATTCGAACATCCCGTAGGGTGTTTTTTGTTATCTGATATAGTGAATATATAATTTTAAGGTAATATTATTAGAGGATATAATGTTACTTCACCACATTAGGGATCCATTCTACTGAGAATGGGTTGAAATCGATCCGAAATAAAATCCATAACAATAATTAGAAGTAGTTATCATACTCATTGTTAGATATATGTTTTTTCTGGAAATAAAGGATTGTATCTCATAGTTTATAGCTTAGACATGGTAACAATTATGATAATAATTATTTTATAATGTGATTATTTTTTATATATAACATTACATATATTTTATCTTCCTCTAGATCCATCAAAATAACCCTTTAATTATCTCAACATTATTATATATATTCCTCTACTTATGATAAATATTTAAGTTATTTCTTAGATACCTTTTGCAATGGGAGTGTACCCATTTATGAACCTATCAACTATATTAGGGGATTAATTATCCAAAGGAGAAACATATTATGATTTTCTAATTAGATTTTGTTACAATTGGGATGATATTTAATGGCATGGAGAGAAGTTGAAATGAGAACCATGTAGAGAAAATCCATAGATGTGAAATTTAATCCATAAAGAGGAACATCAAGGATACAATTTATTAATTGATTAGTGAAAGGGGACCTTCCTTCAAATTTTTGTTTATGTTGATGAGATTTCCTTTCCATCTATCTCTATGGTGATGTCCTCTATTAGTGATCATCTATTTTTCATAGGGTTGTCGATTTTGGTTGGTAATCTTGGGAGGACCTCCAGAGATAATAATATCTACATTTAATGGAGTACATATTAATAAATTTTTTATTCTCTTAATTATGATAACTGGAATAATTATTTATCTTATACTAAAAAACAATAAAGGGCCTAAAGAATAACATTATTATTTAAGGGTGTAATATGAGCCAACAATCTGATTATATGATTCTTAATTGAGATATTTATAATCATAAAACCGATCAACCAGGGAAAAATCCTCAAAAATATTTATATTCATGCAACATAGATAGGAATATTTGTTCATATGAACCCTATGAGGTGAACACCATACTAATATTAGAATATATTAATTCATCAATAGGAAAAATTATAGAATTCTTTATTATTAATTAAAAGTATTAAAATAATGATCATATAATACAATTATAATTATAAAACTATTTTTTTATTACCCTAATAGGATTCTTATGTGAGGAAAATATATTCCACCGATAACTCAATTGGGGAAATTATAATATATCAAGGGAATTAATTTATGTTATAAGGGATATATTAATGATATATTTTTTCTATAATTTATAATATCATTCATCTTTATCCTAGGATACGATATGATCTTATCCCTAAGTTACTTTATAGATACACTGAAAGATCTCACATTGTGGTTGGGGATATCTGCATTCCCCTAAATGACAACCTGGATGTGTTAGTAAACTCTAATAATAGGGTTATTGATATGACCCTACACCTTAATGACTGATATGATGTACCATTTAAATTGGTTTTATGAGGGATATAATCATTCCTCATTTCTCCATTCCCCCTTGAAATATTCCAATGAACCTCTTGAATGGGAGAGAGAATATAGGCACACTTAAATGTAGTCAATGGGATTTTTTATGATCTCTATCAATGTTGTTGGAAGTATAAATTTATATGTTCAACTGTACACCATGGATTATTTTTACATGTGTCTTTATAATCAACTACAATATCATTATTGTCCTTGAAGCTATTATATATGGTATAATCCTACTATTTATCCACCACTAAAATGTTGTAATTAATTCCTTTATTATGAAGGGGGTTATAATCGATCTCATTCTGCCCACATTCCATTAGGATATCTAGAGGGGATTCATATGACGGATTAAAAATAAATTCTGTCTCCATAGTTGGACACATAATATACTAAAATAATAATTTTATTTTTGGGAATGGGGACCTCTTCCCTTAGTTTTGTTAATCTATACACCCTGGTGATTTTTCATCACATGATTATTAGTTTGAGAGACTGGGGATGATATTCCATTTGTGGTATTCTAGGAATATTCATGATGGGTTAGTGTCACATGACATTTGTGGAAGAAATTAATTATATGAGGACTTCTATGATTATATTACATAATAGTGGGGGTATTTATAAATTCCTCCACAAACTACGTAAGACATGGGGTATGTATCACTATAATCATATGACAATATACCACAATAGTTTTATGGGGTGACCGATTCCACTATCATTTTCATTGTTTGTCATCATTGGGGTATCAGATCTTACATGGTCTCCCTTATGGTGTTTAATATAGGAATTTTCTTTAATGATACTCCATAAAATGGGTGTTCACCACATACTTTTGTAGTTTTTATGTTTGTTATAATATCCATCAAGGTTTTGAGTCCAAAACCATTATCATTAAATGATATCAAATTTTTTATGGGAGTCAGAAATTTGATGGTGCACACTAAAATGTTTCATTATAGATCTATGTGAGATTTCATGGGTTTTTGACACTCTTAAATGGAAAAAAAATAAGAAGCAACGTAATCATCAATGAAAAATGAACAAGATAAGTATTTTCAATTGATCATTACATATGAATAGTTTATATAATTGGGTTCACCATTTAATTATTAATGAACCATAGGCCAAGACTCTTCCATGAGAAAAGGTATATATACTTCAAAAAGGTATGAAAATTCATGATGTTTAATTTAGATTCTTCAACAATGCTTTATTTGAGAGGATAGGATGATGGTATCATAAAACCCATTTATGGAAGAATTATTTCAGACTCTTAAACTCAATTATATATTTATTATATTTTCATTCATAATTCTCAAATCCATCTATGATTCTGGTTATCAGGTTGTAAAATATTGATAAAAATGTGTATCTATGAGACCATTAATATGTATTACAGCTTTTCTATAATGATATTATTAGTTTTTTTCCTTTGGTATAAAAAATTAGAAAAGTAAATTACTAATTTTATTATATTCCAAGGATGTTCTAGGTACTGTGGGGATATGATCGGTCCCTTCAGAAGCACTTATTATGTTCCCAACAATTAGATTAACAATTCATGTTCTTTTATTCATTCTATGTGATTCTATCATACCTTTTAATGTCATATTAAAATTTCTAATACTATTTCATTTAATTTCATACCACTATGAAATAGTGATGTTCCTATTTTTCTGTGGATCAATACCCATTGAAAATTAATATTTAATCTATGGAAGGATTCATGTGTATCATGATTAAAAGGTACCCAATCCCATTATGTATTAGATACATTTTTTATAATATTATGTAAACTTCATACCATAGAGTGTAATGTCATGTGGTAATGATGTATATGTCATTAAATGATTTGGAAACAAGATATATATTGTGCATTATACATTGGGATTCCATTTCATGTTCATTTTACCCCTAGTAAATAAATATTATTAGGTTAAATTTTTTCACAAGCTATATATCCCTATATTGTACGATACTATTAGAGGATATACTCCTTTGAGGATATGTTTTGAAACATTGAGTTGTATCCTCAAGATAGTGTCTAATATATTTTACTAAAGAGAAATTAAATTTAATATATTTGTGTGTTAGGACCATACAATTTATTTTAATATATTTTAGATGGAGATTAATGTTAGGAAAAGGGGTAGCAATATGGAATATAAAAACTATACTGAAATGGGTTGTCTTTTATGTGGGAATTCAAATACTAAATAGTGTTATCTTGATAAAGAAAAAAAAGGTCACATGGGATGAATGAATAATTGGGGATGATTTGATGCTTTTGGATGGATGTATTGGATGTTTTGAGTTTCACTTAATGTTTAATTTTTGTAATTCAAGAATGGGTTAGTTGATCCATAGGGAATATATCCTAATGTGGATGAACTGGGGACTACACATAGTAAGAGACCCTTTTGTACTCCCATCTCATTGAGTTAGATAATGGTATCCAATAACATTGTATGATGATATGATTCAAGATACAAGCTATAGTTGTTCTAAAATATTGAAAAGTGGAGGATTTATAGGTATAAAATTAATAAATTCTCTTATTATAACAAGAATACCTGATTGTCATTAACTTTATTATCATATCTAACTAGAAGGAAACCCAAATGAAGTCTTTTTATTAATAGAGTACATGATCTATGGAGAATATGTTCATGTGCATAGTATAATTATTTATTACAAGAGTATATGGATGAGAATTTGTTGGATACCCACAATATAAGTGTACTTGAGTTCGAATGTAACAAAGTTAAATATATATTATGAATGTATATAATATTCAGAGGGTACTAGGAGTAAAATTGGTTCTTATATTTTAGTAACAACTTGAATTGGTTTTATAATAGGTTAACAAGGTGAGGTATTTCCCTACTTATTGGATATGCTAAATATAGTACCCAAATGAATAGTAATATGATTAATCTCCATAGTTTTAGATAATGGTGTATGAGGATCACTATTATAAATTTTCATGAAGTGTCACAATATTATTAGTTCAGGAAGAATATAGAACCGTGATGGATATGAGGGTAAAGTGTCCAAGTAATTCTATTATAACAAGAATATAAATCGTGTTTATGGTGTGAAGAGATATGGTCCCACTTATTGGTATCTTATATGATTTTTTTCCTTATTTAGGTGTGTATGGGTCGTCCTCCTTATCCCTAATATTGAATAACCATGATAAACATGTTTTAAATTATGTTTCATGTACTAACATCAATAGAATATTTAATTACCATTAATTTTTGTTTATTCCATTAATTTTCCACAATATAAGATACCTGAAAGTGGTGGATACCTAGTTGAATAGGAAGGTAGATCATTCCTTATATTTTTTGAAATTTTCATCCATGTGTTTATATTTCCAATTTTATAATATTGAGAGATGTGGGGTATATTTATAATCAATAATACAGGGAAGAGTGGACAGTGGATGAGTAAATAATGTTTCTCTTTAAAACACTAGGGTTTAGAAGAATGATTCACTGTTCGTTTAGATAATAAATTTTAATTAAATGGGAAACTTCACTATTGATTTCATATATCTATACCATATCATAGTAGTTGGGAATATTGAGAGACTTGGTAAAATATAACATGGGTGACTGAAGATAGGCACACAAACCATGGAACATTAATGGACTTGATTATAATTAAATTATATTGGACCATCATAAAAATTTAAAAATATTTTATATGTATATTAATATTTGGATAGTTAGATACTAAATGGAATCCTGTAATGTGAATTATGGTCTTGGTTATGATGTTCCCCAGTATAAGGTGTCTTCTGAGGAGGAGAAGTATCGTGAAGACCCAAAAAGATAGATTTTACTATTGAGAAGAAATATTTAAAACTACCTATTAGATAATTTAAATCGTGTAGTGGTAGTTCCCATGTTCAGAAATCATCATCTCTAATTTTTTAGCAAACTTATTTTGTTTTATACTGACCAAAATAGAATGAAGACAAGGTTCCACTAACCTTAACTATTATGTCTTGAAATAAAAACACATTATATAAACTTATTCATTAACACCAAATAAGGTGACCCAAGAAGAAAATATATTTTTATAATATCATTCAAAAATGATAACCATTATTCAACACAAATAATCTAACAATACCGAAAATTGAAGGATCAGTGACTTTCAAAATCAGCTACAAAAAAATGAATGTACAATTGTTTTGAGAAATTATCCATAATAAAATCACAATAGATCCCTTCTAGAAATATGAAATTTTATACTCATAATTAGAACATGGGTAATGGAAACATAAGAATGGCGAGAAATTAAATGATCTTTGTTGAAAAACATATCAAACAATTACATTTGTTATATGACAAACTAGTGGGAAAACATGGGTATGAGATTAATATCCTTAAAAAATCATGGGATCAAATTTCGAAATAACATAAAAAAATTAATCATTAAGGATCATTATATTAGATAATAATCCCAAATTATGTTCAACAAAATGAATACTAATTATAACCTAGTGAAGAATTATACAACAAAAATATTACATTTTTAAAGTGTAACATAAAACAGTTTAATATCATAAATTATTTGGAAAACATAAAAATAATTAATCATAAAATTGTGAGGAAATATATTATTCTAGATATTTATGTTTTTATCAATCCAATCTTGCTTATAGATAATTTTTTAAAAAGCCCTACCTCACAAGAATAATGTCATGTGCAAAATCAAGATACCCACAAATTATAATTTGAATAATATCATGATTTCTAAGATATGTTATCATGGAATATATAATTCATAATAACTAAATTATAGGGATAAATTGACTCCAACCATCAATAATTATTATGATGTGTGTAAAAATAAATAATTTGTTCTTCATTCCCTAAAATCACATAGAATATAAATGGGATTCACATCATTTTTAAATGGAAACTTATTTCATGATATCAAAACATGATAGATTGAATCCTAACATATAGTAATGGAAAATAAGTATTTTTGAAATTGATTTCATCATTGATTAAAATAATATTATTTCATAGGATATATAAATTTTTATGGAAAACATAACAAGAATATTTAGAAACAAATTTATTACATTTCAATAAAGGGAATAATATTTGAACTAATTTTTTAAAAATCATTAATGACTAGTTGATATTTTAAAAAATTATATAATAATAAATGTCAATATATTTTAATTAAAATGTAAATACCGGTTTTCTATCATTAATTCTTAGTGTAATATTATATATATAATATTAAATGAGGTAGTACATTTTGAAACTAAAAATAAATTTATAAAAACTCCCATAACAAAAGTCTAATAAGTATTCCTTATGAAAATTTGTAAATATATATTTTAAGATTGAATGAAATTATACATATTATTATATCATAATAATAAACGATAATATTTGTGGGAGAAAGGAACACATATTTTGAAGAGAAATAAAATATTTGGGATGAATGTGAATTATTTTTACAATGTTAAATTTAATAAGTCATGGATGCCCATTATGAGATGAAGAGAAAAATGAAATGAATCATTTACATATAAATAGAATTACCCAATACATTTAAATATGATGGTTAAATTATTACTATAACACCCAAATATTTAGAAATACGGTCATTATATATGATAATGTGTAATAAAGTGAACAACAAGCATAAACGAACCATTAAATGTTATTATTTTAATATGTCCATTATAAAGTATCTGTGAAATCGGAGGGGATTGATAGGATTAATTGATTAATGAAATTTATATGAAATTATTACTCAATAATAATGTATTGATAAATTATATGTAAATAATCACTCATATTTATCTGAAGTAAATTTATTCATAAAAATATTCTTTTTCATCCGAAATTTTTTTATTGCTTTTGGAGAGAAAATTATAAAATAAATATTTTAAATAGTAATAAAAATTGTAAGATAATATTAAAACAATTATTTATTTTAGAATATAAAAATTATATATGGTTTAATTTGTTGTATTTTTTTAAAAAGAATTATTTTTAATGAATAGGAACCAAATAGTGATATGTTTTAAAATAATGGCTATAAAAACATAATATATTTCAATTTTAATTTATTAATATAATATATATTCATAAATAATTTAAATGAAATATATAAACTATAAATATGGCTATATGAATTTAATTATATATAATTATGATTACTAGTTATACAGTTAATGTATGATCACATTTTTCTTGAAAATGTAGTCCTTAAAAAATTGATTTTCAACCCCATTTGGTGGTTCACATTTTAATTTAATTATGAAATTTTTTATATTTAATTTGATAAAATTTAATTTTTATTATAAATTTACATAATTCATAATATGTAATATGGTTAACTTAATTAGTTTTTTAAATTTATTATAAATGTAAAAGAAAATATGATCCATGGTTAATTGTAAAGTATGTTTATCGGTGGTTTAAGAAGTGATAAAAGTTATAATGACCTAAAAACATTCTGAATTTCTATTGGATTGACATAATTCAAAATTACATCATCTTATTTTTATACATTTCTCATATTGAAGAGATACGTTCCTGATTTTCACACTTATAATAAATTATATAAGGAAAACCGAAACATTTCCAATTCTTATATTTTATATCAATAATATTTTGTGATAGGTATAAAAAAATTAGTTATAAAAATTATATTTTATGATATTTAATTTTTTTAACACTGTAAATTAATTAATAGTTTCATGTAATGAAATTAAAACATTTAATACTTACTCAACAATAACACAATAACTATTTAATTAAAAGAAAACAAAATAAATGATTTTATAAATATTTAATTCAATATAAATTGTCTTAATTATTATTTAAAAATAATGTTTAATATAAGATATTTGAGAATAAATTACATAATAAAATAAAATTCAATTTTTTTCTGAACAAATTTAATTTAAAATTAAATATATATTGTCAAAATATACATTAATAATATAATTAATAAATATTTTATTATTGAATTAACAATATTTATAAATTAATACTTTATAAAAATGACTATTATTCATTCAAACTTGTCCCAAATTGTCCATTTTGACCAATATTTCCTATATAGTGACTATATTTACCCCTAAAGTGTAAATACATTGTTACACTAATGAAAATTTAAATCGAGTCTTGTGTGTCCCATGTGCATTGGTCAAAATTAACATTCAACACAAATATTTTTTATATTTCTTAATTTACATTACATATTTATAATCAATACATTTAATCTATTGAATAAGGGACATATTATTTTTAATATCAATGAATTAACTACCTCGGTAATAAAATTTGTTACAATGGTGAAAACTAAAATGTTCAAGAGTGACCTTAGCGGTTAAAATAATAGTATGATTAACCAAAGATTATTTATTGTGTTGGAGGTTTATATTTAACTTATCTTACCTCTAATCCATTATTTATAAATTTTCAATAAACTTGAATTGAGAGAGTATTTATTATATTGAATATTTTTGGATTTTTAAAAATATCCCACTAATTCTCATTCATAAATTGGAACCCTCTCTGATATCCTCTACGCAATTAAAAAGTCTTTTGGATCAGATGATACATACACAAATACATTACTTAAATCTCTCCCCACATAATGTCTATAGTTATGTTCTAAAAACCTCATATGATGAATTTATGTTCAATCTTGTACTTATTTTCTGAAGAAGAGGTACCATTCTGGCACAATTTATTTGTTTTATTACATATTCCACCTCCTTACAATTTTATCCAAACATTTTGAAATAAAAAAAATAATTTACAAATAAATATATAGATTATATTATGTTAATTTAACACTGTAAATCGATCTCAAATTATATAAATTGGGAAATAAATTCATATTTGTTGTATACAATGGGCTAGTTGCTCACAAAACGATATAATATATTTCTTATCATTGACTCTCATAACTATTCCCTATAATGGTTTTCTTTTTTATATGATATATTCATGAAATATACATCATTCTATAAAATTAATAAATTTATTATTATAATACCTTTCCATTCCATGAAAAATATTATTTTCTCTCATATGTTTTTTTAGACTACCTCCTCATAATGTGATTCATTTATCATCAACGAATCACATAAAAGGTATATATAAGCTTATATAAAGAAATAAAAGAATAATTACGATATAATAATAATTATATGATGTTAGTATAAAACATAGTATCTTTTAACAATGGTACTAGAAAAATGGATTCATTACTCATGCATACATATGACCTACCATCTCCAGGGTTGTTATATATTTAGTTTTTTTAAATCATTTATGGATGGTTTTAAAAGTATAATTGTTGAAATAAAATTTAATTATTTAATTATTATTTTTCATTATATGATTGAACAAGTAATTCATTTACCATAATCAACATACCAAATTCATTCGGGATAAATAAACTGAAAATCCTCAAAAAGTGAAATGTTAAAATATATTATTATATAAATATAATTTAAAAAGTAATAGAAATAAAAAATTAAAAATTAAAAATTTTCATAATAAAGTAATTAATTAAAATATCATTAATATTCAATATGAAAATGTTGGTACATGGGAATTCAAACACGATGTAATAGATTTCATCTCAATTTCCTTTCATTGAGGCATATTTTAATATAGTGAAACTAATTTATTTTGTATTGAATATATATTTCCCCTTTAATTTTTAAAACATGATTGTAATTATGTTTATTATATTTTATATTCCATTTTATTTTATTTAGTTATGAATCTCATGAATAAAATTTAACAAATGAGGGAAAAGAGTAGTTGACAATGTAATTATTATTTGAAATTTATTTTGTTTAGAAATCTATTAAGTTAATAATTTGATAATTTTATATTAATCGGTATATATTTTCTTCTCTACTTGTTATTTTGGAAAAGAATATTTTTTTAAATCAGTTTACTCATTTAAATACTGAAGAGAAAAAATTGTGTTTTATGATAAACTAACATTATTTCTACTTAGTGGGAATCATTTTCATCAATAGGAATTTTTTCCACTAAATGTTTTAATTTCTTCCATAATCTAATGATTTTAATGACATTTTTAGCAATATTTGGGTTTTGAAAAATTATTTAAAATTAATATTCTTATCAATCCTTAAAAAAGATACCTTTTAACATTTTAATGAAAATGTGAAAGGAATATTTTTTTAACATCCTAATCATAAAAATAATTTTTCCGTGGTACTGAAAAATAATTTTTTTAATCATCCTTTATAGGTTTCCATTTTCTCATTAATCATAAATTTTTTATATAACAATATGGATGTTTTAATATTTTATATGTATGATTTCAACATAAAAATGGTGTTTTCAACATGGAGTATTCCAAGTGATTATTTAATAAAAATTTCTTCCATGATGATAACATTTTTGTTTATGGAATAATTTCAATATATATATATATATATATATATCATACATATATACCTACCTCCTTATACATTACATTAATAGTTTAAAAAAAATTAATTCATTGACCAAATTTTTTAATTAAGATATCACTTTTGATTATGATATAATACAAGATTATAATACCTATCTTCTTTCTATGGGTAATTCTTATGTCCATTTATTTTGATTTGTTTCTATTTTTTGGACACATATTTGTGTACTTTGTATTTTGGGTCTAATAAAATATCCCTTCAATGAATTGGGTCTATCTTTTATCTATTGATACATTATTTATTTGAATATGTAGTAAACATAATACTTTATGGATAATTTTAAATAATGTGTTATTGAATAGGTAGTAAGACATGACTCAAACTTATGTCATGTTATCTTTTAATTTCAAATATTATAGGATTTTATGTTCTTAGGAATCCATTATATTTTATTTAGCTTCCTTATGATTATTGTGGAAGATTAACCTTTTTGATAACATGTTATATGCTTGACTCACATGTTATGTAACCTTATCATGTTTATTCTCTTTCATGGTTTTTTATGTCACCAAATATTTATATTTAATCCCTAGGTTATCCTATATAGGTTTAGGTTATCAATTATATTTATGAGGTCACTAAAGATATTAAAAATAAAGAAATCATGTTTTATTTTATTTTGATTATTTATGAACATAGTCTTCAAAATACCCTTACACTGATGATCTTTGGCTTGTAATTAGAAGATGGTTATATTAGAAACCATGTAATAATATGTATAAAATCCTTGGGTAACTATAGTAGTATTCAGATATAAGTTAGTATTTATTGGGATTAGTGAAAATTAGTAAAAAATATTCTACCAAATTCAATGTATAGGATAACCTCTTAATGTTTGCATATGGAAGATATTATATGGTTTTCCTATAATTAACTGCTTATAAAAAACCTAAATGTTGAATTGGATTTAGCATATCTTCATCTAGAGGTAATAACATTGAAACAAGTTTTTTCAGAATATATTAACTATATTTCTAATACAATTTGTGTGGACCTTTACTGTGAACCTTGTTTGAAAATAAGTGGGTATATGCTTGGTCAAAATCAAAATTTCATTACGAACCATTGTGATTAATGATAGAGTAAAATCAATCGATACTTATGATTCACTGAAGTGATATGAGATAAAAATAATATATATATTTTCATAATAATATATGTAATAATATGATTAATGGAATATATACCACTTTTTAGGTTTTATGTGATGTTAGTTAAAGAATATTGAATATATTTTTAGTGACTTTTTAGGAATAAAACACTTTTATTTGAATGAGTTTTAATGAAGTAATTCATTGATGAATAGTCATCATTATCATATGGACATATTTTAAAGGTATTGATAGCCATTATGGTTTGTATTATCTTTGAAGAAGAGTTAATCATGTGTCATTAAAAACTGGGAATATTTTTAATATCATATTAGTAACCACTGGATTGATTTTTTTACTAATCAAGTAAATTTTTTAGATTTTTATCATATTTCTAGTAGAGATATTAAAAAAATGTTAATATTGTTTTGAAAAAAGGAAAACCCCAATTTTCAATAAACTACCTATTATATGTAACAAGGCCATAGTGCATGAACCGAAAAACGAGGGGTGAAAAGAGTGAATCTCCATCCTCTATATTATGTGATTATGTAGTTAGTATAATTGTCTTTTTACAAAAAATGGTATGATGAAAAATACTATTTTTATTAAGGGATAATTTTTATTTGATCAGATTCTTTTAAACGTTTATTATATTTATGTGATAAATGATATTTTTTATAAAATGTTACTTGGATGATTATTTATAACCATTAGGGATAATAAATAAGATTATTTAAGAAGGATAATACAACTCTTTTAGGGGTTTCATAATTTTGGTATATTATAACCATTGAGGTTGAAACATTTATTATTGTTAAACGTAGTGATGATATATATCTATTAGGTTAGTTATGGAGTGAGTTATCTATGGAAAAAAATTTGTTTTATTTATTGATTTTTGAGATTATTATTTTATTTTTTATATAATTTTTTATTAATTATGGTTATTATATTACATTGTGGAAAATGTTGCATTTAAATAAATGAAGGAGGAAAATATTTTTATTATTTTATAGAATCATGTGAACTATTAAAAGTAAATTTTATATATTCTATAATAAAAAAATCACCTTAAGTACAATTATGATATAGTAATAAATGATATAGAAATTGATCAATTCTTATCCAAAAGATGAAAATATTATTTTCAGAAGATATCAAGTAGGTTTTTTTCTAGTGTTATTTATAATTATAGAGAAATAGTTTCACTACTCTAAAAATTATAATAAAAAATATTTTTGTATTACCTTTTTTTTATAATTTTATGTACTTCTTATTCCCTCTATAGAATTGGGTTTTTTAGTCATTAGTATTCTAAATATAATTTTCTTTCACTTGATCAATGATCTTTATCACTCTCGAACATTATTTTTTGAAATCCAATATACTTTTGCTGACAATTTTTAGTAAATAGTGAATCAATAATTAGTACGGTTAATGTATTTTTTTAAACTATATTTTCATAATAATACATCGTTACTACATGTTGTGATAAAAAATATATAAATTTGTATCACATTGAAAACATTTTTTATATAAAATGAACTTCAATTTTAAATTCATCCTAATAATATTATATAATTGTGATTGTTTGTGATCTTTTATAAATGAATAATTTATAAATGATTAGTAGAAAATATTTCTTTTTATTGAATTTATTTTAAATACATAATATTACATCATTTTAATTAATCAAAATAATCTGTAATAATGAGTAATTTAAATTATTTATATAGATTATATATCTTAAATATTAATTTGAATCCATAAAAAGTGGATATTGTTTTATATAGTTAATGAAAAATCATTTTATGCTAGAAAATGTGTTCAGAAATAAAATATTTTTCAGTAAGTATTGTTTATTTATTTTTGAATTAAAATAATCCATTTTATTAATTTAATTTGAAAAATTTATGTAAAATTTTTTAATCATAATAATTAATATTATGTAAAAAGGTAAAGTTAATTTTTGGTAAAAATATATAGTTTAAACAGTAATAAATGTACTCTAACAGATTAGGATAAAACAAGTTTATAATAGGTGAAACTAATGATATAATTGTTATAATGATCTAAAAACTTGTATAATTTATATTTTATAGATATATTTTGACCCTATATAGTATATTTTAGAGAAATTTTCCTTTTTGAAAACTAAGGTCCCTAATTGTGACCCTCGTAATATTTTATGTAATGAAAAGACAAAAATGCAATTTTTTACTCTTATTAAATTCAACATTTGTTGACAGGGATAAAAATAACATTTTCTTAGTTATAAATACTCATTTTAAATGTGAATTATTATTTATCTTTAAAATTTATTTCTAAATTTTGGTAATGAAATAACTACCTTAAATTCTCAAGCAATGACAATACAGTAATTATTTAATTAAAATAAAAACAAATTAAATTATTTTAAAACATATTTTAAAAAATATGAATGGGATATATTATTAAATATTTTTATAGTAAGATATACTATATTAGAAAAATGTTAACGGTATATATGAGAATTCATTATTTTTCAAAATATTTTTTAAATTATATTCAACTATTAGTGTCTAAATCCACAATTATGATATATTATAAAAAATAATGTTCTATTAAATTATTAACAATTATAAAATATAATTTTGTTTTCTATATGGTAATTATTCATTTTAAAATAAAATTTATTCACATTAATCGACCAATTTATCATTTATAGTTGATATACTAGCCCATAAATATTAAATCAATTGTTAACATAGTTAAAGATAAAATGAGGTTTTATATGTGATACTCACATGGGATGAAATTAATTTTCCACACACATATGTTTATAATTTTAAATATTATAATTAATATTTGTAATCATTTATTTCTTATTATGTAATAATTCTAATTTTATTTTTAGTCTTAAAATAAAAATTTCTTTCGTAAATAAACATGTTGTCTTGGTGAAAACTATAACTGAAAAAGTAAAAAATCAAAGGGGATAAAGAATAATATATTTTCAAAAACATTTTTCTTATGGTAGTAATTTGTAACAACCATATATTACCTTTACTAAATTGTTTCCCAATTTTTTAGCCACATTTAATAAATGTGTGTTCGCATTATGCAATAGTTTCTCGTATCTACAAAATTGTCAGTCCTCAAATATAGCATCGAACCCTATATCTCCTCAATCCACAATTCACGATCATTATGGATTTTCACTGACCTACTCAAATCGCTAACTTAAATACAAACACCCATCACAGAGTCATTGGTTTCATCATAATATCTTCACAGTAAGGCTTTTTGTGTAATATTAAATAGGTTTTATGAAGAAGGATTATCATTCTTGACCAAACATTTTTTTAATTTATTCTTCCCCCTCAACAATATATTATTCCACCAACCTTGGATGACCAAATAGGTTTTCATGTTATATTTAAATGATATTATTTTAATTTGATAACTAAAATAAATATCTTCTTATATTAAATAGGAAACTAAATCAACATTCATGTGTACGGTGGATCATTGAATAGAATCCAACCTAATTCACTTTTAATCAACATATCTCATAGTTGTTTTTGATAATAGATATAATATAAATATATTATAATATTGATTAAATATTTATTATTATATATGTGCAAAATATCATATATTTTCATACCTTTGAATTCATTGAAAAAATGATACAGTCATTTGTGTGTACTTATGGACTACCACCTCCATAAAGTGATGAGATTTTTTATTCATCACCACATCACATGGATATTTTATTTATCTGTATTTAATGAAATAATATATTTTTTATAATGTAATGATATATATGGAAATATGATATAATACTTCACTACATTCCATATCAATTGTTGAAAATGGAAAAGTTATTCATGCATATGTATGACCAACTGTCTCCATGACTGTGAAATAATTAATTTAACATAACCTAATTTCATGGATATATTATAAATTATAAAAATATCTAAAAATTATAATTAATTCATCATTATTATTCAAGATATATTTTAATAATGACATATTTAATAAAATTCAGACTACTAAAGTAATTTAGGACATTTGAACATCATTTCATCATAACATCAAACTTTAAATTAATTGAATATGTAAAAGAGAAATAGAGAAAAAATGAAATACAAGGAATAATAAAAATGGAAATAATCTATTGTGAGTAAATAATTAACATATTTGTATTATTCTATACGATAATGTATGTACATGGTGATTTGAACTCAATGTTATGAAATTAATCTCAATTTCCTTTCATTGGATAGTATTTTAAAGCTACACATATAATTTCATTTATAAGGCCCATATACAACCCCTTTAGATTTTATTTCGATGATTCTAATAATTTAAATAATTTTTATTTTTTTATGTTATTCTTCACTAGATATTTTTATTCAAATGTTTCCAAGGTAATAAGAGATTATTTTACAATCTCGTCATTATTATCGATTTATTATATTTAAGTCTCCTTTATAAGAATTATTTTTTATTTCAAACCTAATCAAAATATATTTACTTATCCAATATTTTTTCCTTAATGATATAATTTTGGATTTAATTTTCATAATTTATATATTCTATAGGCCAAATTAATTATTTTTGGAAAACCAGCTTTTTTTTATATTTTTTTTTGGAATTTTTTTGTTCCTTATAATGGTTTTCAGTAAAATGATTTAAATAATATTTTATGATTTTCTAATTATTTTTTATCGATACGTTAAACCATATTTCTCTTTTTAATAAATGTTTTAATGTAAAATTCCTTTTATTTTCAAAAAATGTAACTTTATGGGTTTTTAATGACAATTTGATTTGAATCATTTTGATATATATAGAATATGAACTAAATTTTTCTCACCATCATGAACAAAACATTATTTTAATATAGATTTTATTTTTCACATGGTTATATGAATAGAAAATATTTACTATAATAATTTTAATTTTTTTAGATATCAAATAAGTGACCTCAATGTGAAACATGTATTTTATTTATGAAATATTCCATCAGATCTTTTAAAGACATTTTCAATAACGCTGAAAACCCATAATGTGATAGATTTATTATAAAATATATATATATATATATTAAATATACTAGTATCAAATAAACTCTTCCCTTGATAACGTAATACATCCCTTATCTTCTGTTAACAAATACCTTATTTCAGAAATATATTTTAATTATGATATTAGTAAAAAAAATTAACCCATTTTCGTTCTATGTGTAATTCTTATTCTTATGTCTTATGATTGATTTCATATTTTAGAAAACCTATGAATATAAATGTTAAGATGGTTGAACCAATATAGCACTCAAATACAATTTTTAAAACTTTTTTTTTATCATGATACATTATGTTTGATATTATGGAGTAAGCTTATTCCATTATGAGTATTTGACAACCAAATAATATTGTGTAGGCAGTTATCATTGAGAAATGTTTATATCATGTTATTTTATTGTTCTCTGTTTCCATGATTTATATTATCTTTTCATACTATGATATTTTTCAATAATTCTAAGCAATAAATAAAGAGCCTAGTATTTTACAATAACATGTTTCACCCTTGACACACTCTTAATTTTACCTTATCTATTTTATTCTATTACTAGGATTTTCATCACAACCATTTTTCCATTTATCCCCTAGGTAACCATATCTAGTTTTTGAATCTCATATAAATTTATTATTTCATTTAGGAGAATAAAAATAATAATGTTGTTTTTTATTCATTTGATTAATATGTATCTTATCGTCTTTTGACATTTGGAATCATGATTTTTGGGTTCTAATTAGTGTGCTTTTATTTTAAAAATCATGTTATAATATTAGTAAAATACATGGGTTTCTATAATTACATTTTTATTTGATACTAGTCATCACATTCCAAAAAAACCAAATTTTCTACCATTCCTAAAAACTATAAAAATATTTAAATCTCACAATTTATTTGAAATAATTAAATAAAAAAAGGACTTTCATTGGGAACCCACTACCCCAATTATCATATTACTGCATACAAATCATAATTCACGTAAAAGAATTATAGGGATAGAAAAAATAGGAATTTGGTGAGGTAATATTCTTATTTGGTGAATTCATACAAAATAATATTTCATTAAATAAATTTACATTATATAATATGTAATGAGTAGATTATGATCACATAATACCATATAAATAATCCCATTATATTTTTACATATAAATAGTCGATATAAATAAATTAATAATAAAATTAGGATCAATGACTAATTTTATTATGATAGAGTCTATTACTTCATACAACCTACAAATACTGGTGATTCCTTATACCAATTTTTTTTAAAGATATCAATAAGGAATTTTACCAAAACGTCATAGATAAATGTGTAAGGCCTTGGAATAATATGCATAATGTTTTCTCTCATGAAAGGAATACTGATGCATAAGGGGATATATAATAATAGGTCCCACACAACATGTAATTATTTAAATCCATTATTCTTATTAATAAATAAACCAACATTATATATATTCATTAATAATCAAAAATTATTTTTCTAACATGAACTATTAATAATATCTCTAGTAAAACATATCATTAAAATTATATCAAATAGGGTGGATAGTTTTATAACAGTTTATCCACATAAATTAAATATTGTTGACAAAGGATTTTGAAACAGTCTAAAATATTTTAAAAGGATCAATAGAAATATTTCTTGAATAAAACACCCTTCACCTTTTGAAATAATTTTTTTAAAATCAAAAGATTTACAATATAAAAATAAACTCATTTTCTTGGGACACAATAATGGATACATATAATGTATGCTACAAAACATTGATTTCTCAATATGGATAGAATTTATATTCATGGAGAGTACGTTAATGAAAATATTTGTTACATATTATGAGTAAAAAGATAAATTTATATTTTATAATGAAAGAAAATAATATTTATTTTAAATTTTTTTTATTTGAATCATAGTAAATAAATATATTAAATAATTTTTGTAGAATATTAAAAACATTCTCATTAACACTTTTTTGAAAATATGGATGTGGACTAATAATGATTTTCAAATAATGACTGGAAAACGTATGTTTTCCATAAAACAATTTCTCAATATGTTGAGTACATAATGATATAAAATCTGGTAATATCATTAAATAACTATAGTTTATAAAAATAAATTTCTTTATGGCATAAATATAAGATAATTCATGTGGTTGAGACACAAAGTGAAACAATGTTGTATAATGATGAGATTGTGAAATAATGTATTTAATAAGGTCTTATTTGGAAAATATATCTTTAATAAAATTTACAATAAAATAAATGTCATTATATTTCAATAATATTACCATATACATACATATATATCACAATTTATTAACTTCGAACATGTCATCACTTGGTTTTCAATAATTCTTTTATAAAATTATTATTTTCCGTGTTAACTATTTTATTTCACAATGTTTTTTATAGGGATTTAGGTAGTAATAATAATTTTCATGATGATATATGAAAACTCTAAATCCATTTTAATAACCATCCATGAATAAAGGTGATGAAAAATGAATTTTATATCTATGTGGAGGTGGTATTCCACATATATGAATGTGCAATATTTTCACTTCCCTTTTTATTGTAAAGTGAGAAAATAGATATTTTTATATTATTGGAGGTAGATGTTTAAATAAATTGAATAATTTCGTGCTGAGTGATTAAATCATATTCAGTTTTCCCAATTATATATATTCTTATGGACTCTTGTAATGAAATTTTTAAATTCATATAACCAATAATTCCTAGATAGTGAATTTTATAATTGATTTTCAAGGGGGTTTGATATAGAAGGTTCATCACGGTGTAATAGAGAGATAATATGGGTGCCATTTCATATTTGGGAGAGAGGATATGTAATTTACAAGAACTATAATGTCCACTACGTTGTAAAAATCTAGTCATTTACTTACTCTAGGAGGTTAAGGCTAAATCATTGTGAAATTTTCCAGTCCAGTTAACAATGGTTCCATGACATGTTATTTAGTTTCAGTAGGTTTAATATTGTTGCAAGGGCTAGATAGTCATGCAATGGTAGGTTGAGTAGTGTTTCTATGACTTTTGAGTCGTCTAACTATAGTTTGAATAGTGTTTCTAGGCCTGGTGAGTTGAAAATTGTTTCTTGGACTCGTGATTCATCCAATGGTATGATGAATAGTTTTTCTAGGACTGGTAGGTTGAGTCATTTTTCTAGGACCAGTGAGTCTTTCAATGGAAGTATGAGTACTGTTTCTAGTAATGTTAGGTTGAAAAGTATATCCAAGACTATTGAGTTATCCAATGGTAGGTTGAACATTATTTTCCGAACTGGTATGTGGAATAGTGTTTCCAGATTCATTGTTTTTCACCCCTTTGATTATACCTTAGATGTAAAACACATAAAAAGGCGTTTTTATGTTATTTAATGAATCTAAAAAGCCCATAACTCCTATAAAAATCATTCAATGGTTCTGGGGGCCTTTACTTGGTCAAAACGTGCAATCTTGACTAGATCTTCCTTTAATATAAATCTAAACTATATCTAAATTTCTGCATCATTTATATTTTCAAAAGGTTGAGATAGCTTTTGGAATTTTTCATACAACTTGTTTTTATTTGGTACATGATACCAATAGTTATTCCTTTTATAGGATATGTGTGATCTAACTACAATCCTTTGATTATGTTACCCTTTGAGTGTTTCCTACTACATGCACACCACCAATTTTGGTGTGAAAGAGAAGTGTCGATCCTTCATCAATATAATGTATGTTGAACTACTATTCTTTTAGGTTCCTAAAACTATTTTTTCTTTTTAATCTTTTCCATGTGATGGAATGTGATATTCATGTTTCTAATGGAGCTTTCTCGATTGGTGGTTTGTGTGGTGGTGTCAAAACATCCCCGGGTGGATGTAGTTTTTGCGGGAAAGGTCATCATGATCTGTTGTGGTGTTAATTCTCATGCAAATAATTTTGAAATTATTTTGAGGTAGGTGATTTTTTAGGTTTCTATTTATTTTTGTGAATTCATATAGATATTATAATTTTTCCCTTTATATCTCTATGTAATTGATATGAGAAAAATTTGATCCAGATTAGTGAATTTATATTGATCGCAAAGGGATGTTGTTGCTTTAAAATGTGATTATAGTTTTCCTCTTGATTTTATATATAGTGTGATATATATTACATAGTTAATTTAAAGTGTTTATTATGTAAATTGGTAAATGATTTAATGAAATAATTAATTGATAATAAATCGAAAAAATGTTTTAATAGGCATGTTAATGAATCTAGTTTATGTTGTAATTTGCTGGTAATCAAACTAATGCAGATATGCATGTTTAACTGATTTTGTTATGAACACGTTGTATTATTAAAAAGATAAAGATTTTGTGGGGCAGGATATGGATTATATAGGTAAAGGCCAAGTTCATTGTTCTTTCATGCCATGGGAGCTTCTTTTGTGGGATGGATGAATGCCTTGTTTAGAGCCAAGGGACTTATTGGTTTGTTTGTTTGTTTACTTCTACATGTGATTTGATTTGAGCCTACGATGGATGATCCTAGAGGGATGTTGTGATATGTGGGGAAAGTAGGCCCAATTTTTGTGGTAGTAGTACATTCCTTGAGTGGAAATCTACATTGGTTTGTGGATATGGGTGTCCAGGTGGGCAACATAGATTAAGAAACTAGTTAAAGTAGGGATTACACAGAGATAAGAATGTTGGATTCTTGTTAGACAAGTTGTTTTATTATCTATTTTACTTCACCCACATCTTCTTTCATAAGGTTCTTATTATCCTCCTTCAAATGGAGGAGAAGACACATGGGGTATGTCATATGCATTCTTTGTTTAGGTTCTTGAAGTTTAATGGGTCTATGCTCCTTCTATAGGTAGAAAGGACTCGAAGGGTATCTTATTTAATCATTATTACCAGACCCCACTAGTTAGTAGCTTAAAATTTTTTCTTAGAATACATACAATTATTTAAAGTTGTAATGTTTTTAATTAATTAACAAATTTTTTTCCCACGAGGATGGAAGTTCCTGGGATACAATGGTGGTGTTGTATTTTTGAGAAACTATGGATTCAGTTTGGTTATTCTTGTAGGTCATGGATCATTCTTCGAATTCTAATGAAATATAATGTGATTTGATAATGTTAAATTAATGGTTATGGATAAAGTCAACATAATGTGGAACCAATAGAAAATGATAAGTAAATTTAATTTTTATCTTGATATGGTTGGGTTCTTATAGGATATATAGTCGTAAAAGTTGTAGTGGGGAGTCCAAGTTTTGTTATCTATAGTTGAACATTAGAATAATTTTTTCACATAGTGTGGTTATGAGATATATTATATAATATATTTTTTCTTCATTAAAATACTCCAACCTTTCAGTAAAGGAAAATGATTCCTCGAGTATTCTCAGCCATGGGGGTGTTTTCCTAAACATCCTGGTAGGAAGATGGATGGGTGAATACCCCCTTTGGCCCCACTCTCTTCCCTTGGTAGATAATTTTCTAGTAGTCAAGATAGTTAGTTTTCCCCATATATGCATTTATAGGGATATAATGGATTGTTTTTATTAAACAATCTTACAGTATGTATGTAGTTTCATAAGGACTATTATACATATAATGTTCCTTGAATGTGATGGATTGAGGATCCTTACTCATTGTATGGGACTTGATGGATTATGGAAAAATAAATGACATACAATACACATTGTGGGAGGTGTGGTGGCTCACCGAAACATCCCTTTAAATTTTTGGTTGAGTGGACATGGTGGTGTGATGGACAAAGGTGGATATTTTAGTGCCTTTCTTAGGTGTCATCAAGAAATCCTTTTAGAGAGAGATGATTATGATGTATGAAATTAGAGAAATGCAGCAAACTAGTGGGGAAGTGGTAGTAGGGTACCCGTGATATTCATTATTTTATTAAATTCTCATGTATCAATTATTTTTATAGAGTATCCATGGTGATGTTGGGAACCTAATATACTTGTTTATGTTACATGTCAGTTTCACATGTTGTTCATTGTTCTTTTGCTTTAATTTTTTACTTTTACACAGGAGGAACCGGGGAGGATCTTACATAGTATAATATAATACTCACCCTACATTGTATATACTGTTTTCAGGTCACATGGATTATTTTGATGATCTGGATGGTTACAAATAGATTTTTGTTTTTAGGATATGTTCCTGCATTGCGGTCGCTACCATTTTTCTTAATTTTGGTACTTGTAGTTTTCCCATTTTGTTTTTGTAGTTATTTCAAGATATTACGTTGGTGTCCTTGAGATTCTTTTAATTTTTTTTCTATGTAGGAGTTGGTTGGGTTCTGTCTTATTTATCTCTTTCTCATGTGTTATTATAGAGGGTAATGACTCACATCATTGTGTTTACCATAGCCTCAATGCTGGTCACCAACCAAGGGCCCAATGGAGGTGGGACTCAGGGGTCACTATCTATTTCATCCCCTTCTTGTAAAAGGATGGGTAAAACATCTGGTGAGGGTGTCATGATAGATTGGTATCAGAAGTCCTGTTGAGGGATATGATGGAGTTTTGAGCCAGACATAAAAGATGATTCCTGGTTTGGTATTCAAACAGTGTCATATGATCTTAGAAAGTGTTGTAAACATGAGAGAATGGATAAGACACAATTATTTTTGTCCCCTGGTGATCAGATTCACTTACCATTAAACTTATAGTGGTTACTAAATGAGGTTATACTTTATATAGGGTAGAGACCTATGGATGGATCATGCATCATTCTTCTTTGTGCCTATATTTTTTATGGGTAGAACTTGGTATCTGATGACCTAAAATGAATAAAACAAAAATAATAATTATTGTTAAAGTCATACATATTCTAATTTTAAGAGATATAAATTTTTTTTAATTTTATAAAGTTAGCTTAAATTCATTTTCATTCTCATGATTGTGTAGAAGATTACTGGTATGTTGCAACATTAGATCACCGCAGAGTAGAGGATGATGGTCGGGACACATGGAGGAGGACACTTTAAGAGTTTCAACATTATAGTCTACATATATATCAGGGATCCATTTGAGATTTAGTCATATAAGACTAGTTTGTGGATGTTGAGATAGGCATAATTTTCATTCGTGATCAGAATGAGCAATTGGTATCACTGATTGTGACGATCATCTTTGGGGATGGAAGGCAGTGGTGGTTCATGGTCCGTACGGATCAATGGGGTCGGTAATCTCGTGGGAGTTGTTCTGAGACTAGTCCATTGATAATACCTTTTCTTTGAATGTGAAGGAGGCCAATATCCATGAGCTTCATACCCTTCAGTTGGGAGGCAACATTTTATGAGACATTGGGATCCTTTTAAAGAACATTCTTTGATTTGTTTCAGACATGTTTCCATGTGGGGAAGGAAGTGAGAGACATATTCAGAAGTATTTTCATCCATAGATCCAATGCATGGTCCCCCGGTTTATACTGGAAACATATATCAAGGTGCTAGCGAGGGAGGATATCTTCAAGAGGAAGTTATATGGAACTAGATCATCAAGAGAGGGGATTCATCAGGATTCCTCGAAAAGAATAGTTATGGTCTGGGGTTCCTAGTTTTCAGGGAATAAGAGTTTCTTCATTACATGGGTTAGGTCCCAACCCATGCTATTTTGTTTCTGTTAGGGGAAGCGTCTTTGAGGAATATTCTAATATATCAAAAAATATTCATTCTTATGGAGGCAGAGGTTAGTATCAGTATGAGTGACTGACCATTAAAATTATTCATCATGCACCAGTTACATTGCTTCATGTTCCTCCATTGAATAATTTCTTGAAGAGGTAGTCATATATAGGTTTACCAGCTTTTGATAAACAAAGAAAATATGGGGAAAGGATTTCCCAACCATAGGACACTCCACTCCCTCAAACAGCATATTGCGAACATGGAGGTGATTTTCAGTAGGATCAAAGAGGTTGTTGAGTATGTCATGGTCAGTTTCCTATATTAGTATTCCTTGTGCCTGGTGAGGTAGGTATCATTCAAGGTAACCTTTTCCTTTTCCCTACATGGGTGTATGAATTGTTTTAATCAAGAGTGGATCACCCATTAATATCATATGACTTTGTTAAATCCTTGGGAATTTAGGTAAAGAATCTTCCAGTGACAATGGCATTGACTACGCTAGTTAGAGTTTTAGCTGACATGTTTATAGTATGTAGATACTATGAGCTAGTTCTTGGGTAGAAATTATTTTGGTGATATTTCTTTTGTTTTTTAATAAAACCACACAATTTAATCCTCATCATGGATTGGTTGTATTCAGTGAAGGCTATTTAGATTTTTTTTAGAGTCTCGTGGTGTTCTTTGATGATGATAGAGAGATAGTAGTATTTTTGGTGATCGAGAACCTCAGATTGGTAAGAATACATGTTCCATCATTATAATCCATGAAGGTAAGATTATTTTGAGTTATTTGGGTGTTCAATAGTAAGAATCTTACAGGGTCATGAATTTGTACACTTAGGTCTTTACATAAGAAGTTATAACATTACACCTCAATCGGAGATTGAGTTCGAGATCGAGCTACAACAAGGCATGACTCTTATGTCAATGTCATCATATAGGATGAAGGATTCTGAGTTTTTGTATCTATGTATATAGATAGAAGGTATTTTTATGTGCAGTTTTGAACTTCCAATATTGTCACCATAGTGTGTAATTATCTTTTTCATTTAGAAGGCTGACGATAGTTTGCATTTGTGTGTCTGTTATCATCTCTTTAACTGAGTGACACCGAAGGCCATATATCCACTTCCATGGATTAATGATTTATTCGATTAAATAAATGGTGAAATTTGGTTCTCTAAGTTCCATTTTAATTTACGATATCATTAGATGCATTAAAGGATGATGATATTATAAATGCTACATTTCTTTATGTTCATGGGAATTAAGAGTTTTTTGTGATGCCACTCGATGTGTTGAATGCACCATCTATGTTCATGGGGTAAATGAAAACTATGTTCCATGAGTCACTGGATATGTTTCTGATGATATTTTTCAATTAAACCCCTGGGTATTGTTTCTCCAATAAGAAGAATGCAGATCATATGTGTGTAATTTTTTGTTTTCTTAATTGAAAAGAGCTTTTTGGGACGTTGGTGAAGTGTGGGATTTAGGATTGAGATGTTTTTTTCTTGGGACATGTTGTGTCTAAAAAGGCAGTAGTCATGAATCAATAAAAGATATTACTATTTGTGTCTTGGTAATCCCCCATGTCGTTGGTTGATGTGTAAATTATCCTTTTTCTTGTGGGATTTCATAGGGGTTTCTTAGCCTATTTGTCTTCTTTTTGTGACTCCTCTAACATCATTGAATAGAATTTATTAGGAATTCATGTAGAATGATCAGTCTCAAGTAGATTTTGAGTATATGGAATAGGTTATGACTCCACAGATTACTGAGGATGATCACTTTGGATTGATATTCTTATTTGACATCTAGGGTGTGGAGTGGTCTCCAACATTCTTTTGGTTCCTAATTATTCCTTATGAATTATTTTCATCTACTGGTGTTTGGTTAAATATAATGGACCAACCAAACTCTTGAAGAAATGTAGTGCTATTATGTCCAATAATTTGGTGGTTTGTGAATTAGGAACTTACCCTTAGTAGAGTTCCCTTAAAAAATAGTTTCCAATCCACCATAACAATGCCACTATTTGATTCCTTGTATGGTCAAACTATCCATTCTCCATTATGAAAGACTGGGTTCATAGAGTCATAAATTATTAGGCTGGAAATGGTATAAAACAAAACTGACAAAGTTTAGGTGTTTCATAAGGGGATGAAATAATCCCATGTTCATCATTATTACTATAATGATTATAGGTTGAGGCCTATGGAGTTTATCGATGGGAATCATATGTTTCGGAAGGTTTATCCCAGTTGACTGTTTTGATGGTTTGGTAATGGGAGTATGCCTTCTACTCAGTGAATTGGTCATTTCCAGGTGTTGTATTTTGTTTGTGTTGTGGTATATCAGATACAACTTCCACAACAAATGAGTCAGGTAGATTATTTTTATCGCATGCCATTGCATCGTCATTGTCTTCATGAGGACTCTGACGTCATCTATTGAGGTGAGTTCTCTATTGATGAAAAGTTTACCTTCATGGACTGACCTATAGAGATCCAGGAATATCGTGAGAAGGTGTTTCACTAGTGTGTTATACCATTACCTCATGTTTTATGGTGGCACAATGGCATAAAGGAAAGTAATTTGGAATGTGATTCATAGTTACATGATTATTAACTTAAAATATTAGATGTTTAGCTCTTCTCTTATAATGTTGTTCCATTGGTTGTTGTATACCCTACCTAGTATGGGAGGTCATTATCTTGTTCCCAGTTGTGGTTTTCTCTATTTTGTTAGGTATCTCATCTTGGATAGTTTTAAGCAGCTAGATGTGGTTGTCGTTTGGTTTCCCAGTACTCCATGACGATGTAGTTGAGCTCTTGTGGAGGCATGAGCTTTGAGTGGTATCTCATATAGTGGTTTCATTGTACAATTTTTATGTTTCATCTATAGGTTGGTTTTTGATTCTAAATGGTGATAATAGTTTAAGAGGTATCTAATGTAATGCATCAGTCCTCTCCAATCCTATACATTGGGAAAATCTACTGTTGGTTGTGTTTTAAGAGGTTAATAAATTTATTTCAAACACATTTCTAAAATTTCCAATTCTATTAATAGTGTTTCTTGTACTTGTGAGTTAGAAATAGTAGGTTGAAAAGTGTCTCCATGATCGCTTGGTTGAATAAAGTTTCCATGACTAGAGAGTCATCCATTGGTATGTTGAACAATATTTTCAGGACCAATGAGTCATCCAATGGTATGATGAACAATGTTTTCAAGAATAGTAGGTTGAAAAATGTTTCAAGGAAAGGTGAGTTATCTAATGTTTGGTTGAACAATATTTCCATGTATGGTAGGTTGAACAGTGTTTCCCTGAATATTGATTCGTCTCTTAGTAGGTTGAACAATGTTTCCTGGACCAGTAGGTTGAATAGTGTTTCCAAGACCAGTGAGTCATCCAATAGTAGGTAGATCAATTATTCCATTCTTAGAAGGTGTAATATTGTCTCCAGGACCATTGAGTCATCCACTGTTTGGTTGAACATCATTTTTATGACTTGTAGGATGAAAATGTTTTCCTGCTACCTAATATTATACCCTTTGACGTTATCTTTGACCAAAAATTCACTCAACACCCTTTTTAATGGATTTATGGCCGATTCAAATCCCATAACTCCAATATAATTTTTTATGGGTTAGGGTTCCTTTGCTCAATAAAAATATTTAATCATGAATAGATCTTCCATTAATGTATAATATATATTGTATCTAATCCACTATTCATTTTTGATTTCAAAAGTCAATGATAACTTCCACCAATTTTCTTCTTTCTTATTTTTCCTTTGTATGTGATTCCCAATGTTCTTCCTTATATAGGAGTTATGTTACAGAACATCACTCCTTGTATCTTGTTTTCATTAGTTTTTTACTTACTGCATGCACACCCCCTATTTTGGTGCAACCAGCACATGTCAATCCATATTTTATATACGGTATGTTCAACCTACATTCTTCTAGATCCTCAATCCATTTCCTCTCATTTATCCATTCCATGTGATGGAATTTGATATCCATATTTCTAATGGATATTTCACAATTGTTCCTTGTAAAATTGGTGTCATGACTTCGTCGTGTGGATACAGTCATTGTGGGAGAGTTAATTGTGACCCCATGTGTTGTATATTTTCATGAAAAAATTGCTTAATACATTTTGGGGCAGGGGATTCATTTATTCCCAATTTATTAATGTTCAATCATAAAGATATCATAATTTATCTCTTTAGATCTCCTTGAAGTGGACTTAATAAATATTTAAAATGGATTAATGATTTGGAATTGATTGTATAAAGATGTTGTTTCTTAATATCGTGATAATGATTTTCCTCTTGAATTTATAGATAGTTTTATATACATGATTTGGTTGCTTTAGAATGTTCTTTTTTATGGTTTTTGGAAAATAATGTGATGCTAAAATTGATTGATATTAAATTTTGATAATTCTTAAATAGGAATCTTAATGAATCTGGTTGTTGTTGAAATTTATTTATAGTCAAACAGATGAAGATTGTAATGTTTCCCTAAATATTTATAGAATTGGTTGTATGAATAAAAATATAATGCTTTTGCAAGACTGAAATTTCCTACATATGGTAAATGGAATGTTCCTTGAGCTTCATAGACATGACATCTCATTGTTTTTTATGGTTGGATGTCTTGTTTTAGGCCAGGATCCCAGTACCTATGTCTGTTTCTTTTCTACTACTTTTAATGTGATGCAAGCATAAGATGGCTGATCCATGAATAATTTTGTTATATGTGGTGTAGGATGTCCTAGTTTGTATGGATACAGTTGACTCCTAATGTTTTGAAATGTATCATTTTTTGCATATGGGTATTGTACAAAAGACTAAAGATAGAGGAACAGGTTGAAGATGGTCTTACCCATTGATATTAATGTTTGATTCTTATTGAACGAATCATTTTTTATCTATTCTACTTTTCCCACTATTTGAAGGTGATTTTTTATGTTTACCCTCATTCCAAGAGAGGCAAAGACCTGTGACTAATGCCACATTTTTTTTCCATTTTTAGCATCATGAGGATGGATGGGACTACAATCTTTCTATATGTGGAAAATACTCTATGGGTATTTAACTTACTCACCATGATTAACTCCTTATGATTGGTATCATAGAATTTTTTCATAAAATACCTATAATTATTTCAACTGATGATGTTGCTAATAAAATAATATATGATTAACCCATGGGTTGGGAGCTTTTTGGGATTCAATTCAAGGATTGTATTTCTATGAAATGGTGGACTCATTTTGGTTATTCCTATAAGGAATGGATATTTTTTAGAATGCTAATGAAATGTAATTTTGAAATTATAATTGTTAATTATTAGTTAAATAATTATTTCACATCATAAGAAACTCATAAAAACTAATAATTTAATTTAATTTTCCTTTTTAAATGGAAATATAATTATAGGATATCTAGTCTTAGTAGTAAATGGTAGGAGTCCGTGTGACCTTAGATATAGTTGAGACTAAGACTATGTTATTCCCATAGTGTGGTTGTGAGATATATTAAATACTTTAGTTTTTATTTTACTATATTCTACTCTACCTTATAGGTTAGGGCGACTGACACCCTGATGATTTTGATCCCTATTGGGTGTTTTCCGCAACATACCGGTGGGGGGATAGATGACTGGCTACCCCATTTTTCCATGCTCTCTCTTTATGGTAGTCACGTGTGATGGTGGGAACATTTCTTAGTTTTCACCATGTATGTGTTTATAGGTTAATAATGGATTGCAGTTATTTCACAAACATATATTGAAAATATAGATTCCTAAGGACTATTATAGGTATAATGTGCATTGAATGTAATGGCTTGACTATCCTTACTCACTTTATAGGATATGAAGGAATTAGGTATAATACCCATCATATTATACATATTATAAAAGATATAGTATATAATAGAAACTACCTAGTTAATTCTAGTAATGTTGAAATGGTGGTGAATTGAATGGTTTTTATGTTGTGGTGTTTCAACCAAGTGTCTTCGGGATACCCTTTTTGAGAGAGATGATCAGGATGTACAATGTTGGGGAAAAATGGAAAACCAGTGGGGAAGTGGTAGTGGGGTACCCTTATTATTCATTATTATATAATATTATATTGTATGAGATATATTGTGAGAGTAGAAATGTTGAGGTTGAAAACATAGTATACATATTTGGGTGATGAGGTTGTTTTACTTGTTGTTCACAATGCTTTATCATGTTTTCTTTACACATACATGAGATTCACTAGGGGGGATCCTACTGATATACTTTTATACTCACCCAATGTTATATAAACTATTTTCTAGGTATCATGGAGTATGTTGGAGATCAGGTTGGTAACTACTAGTTTAGGGTTTTATAGGAGTTATTCGGGCTTCTGGGTCACTCTCATTTTTCTTTATTTTTGTACAAACAATTTTCCCCTCCATTTGTAATAGTTTTAGAATGACATTAGAAATGTGGAATTATGTTTCTTTCAATTTTTGTTCTTGAGTAGGAGTTGGTTCAGGTCTATATCATCTCTATGTTTTTAATGTGTCCACTTAGAGGGTAATTCCACTCATTTTTGTGTTTAATATACCCATGATGCTATTCTCCAACCCAGGTCCTACAAGAGGAATGAATTAGGGGGGTCACTATCTCTCTTCTCGCATTACTTGTCCATGGGGTTAAACCTTACGGGGAGAGGCTTGAGAAAATATATACATTTAATTTGTTAATATATTAAAATATTATATTTTAATATTCAAGAAAAATTATTACAAATGTTCATATATTAAATATTGGGATAATATACAGTCTTAATATTTCCATAAACATGAGGTAGGGATGTTTAATTTGAAAACATACACTTATATCTTGATTTAACCACTAGGTAGACACGTTTTAACATTGACCACAGTGAATATAATTTTTAATTTTTACTATTAATTTTCACCAAAAAATAAATTGGACTCATTATTAAATTGGACATTCTATTTCCAAATGTGATGCCCCTGCAGAATAATCATAGTGTTATAACATTATTTTATTACATTGTCATGTTTACAAGGAAACAAATCCTGAAGGGCCAATCAGTTTTGCAGACATGGAATGAAATATTAAATACATAATACCCATAATACATTGTGAAATAGAAAATTAAAAATGCCACATAAAAAAGATAATATAATACATCCATGAAATCATATTCAAATTTTTCTTCTTCATAACATGTGGAAAGGAAACAAAATAAGGGTGAGCTGGAAAAATTAGTAAGGGTAAATAATGAAGAAGTAATATTGAATCAGTGAGAATAAATTAACATGGCGTGGTAAATAGATTATAAAAGATTCCAATAAAATAATAAGTTATGTAAAATTCAATATGGAAATGTAATAAACTAAAACAAATTCCATTTAATCAATGAATTAATAATTATATGTATCTATAGATATATCGACACAAAATATCGTGGATGGATATTTAATGAAACGAAATGAGGGAAATGATTAATTAGTGTATTCCATGTATCCTAAGTTAATAGAATTTGTATCTTCAATTCCTTTTAGAAGATGTTGTAGCTATAGGATAAAAACCATCTATTTTGGAAAACTATTTCAATTCATGAGAATATCAATGCATCGAGGGGTATTCAATAAATAGTCCATAACCCCTAGGGATTACCTTAAATGGTCCAAAAAATTGGTGGTTCATGTAGAATGGATTAATAATATATCAAATATATAATTTTCATTTTCAAATATCAATATCTAGTAAATAATATCTCTTTGACAGTAAAACCTTAGAGAAGGATAACAAACTATTAGGGTTGTTGACATTAAATCAGTCTTGAGGAAAAATATTATTTTAACATTCTATTGTGTCCATAACACATTAAAAAATTACAATCACAATTCCCCATGAATTAAATGAAATATATAATATGATGAGAATAAGTAAATTCATGATATAACATGTCAAAGTTCAGAGTATACATGAAATAAAGGTAAAGTGGTTCAATAGAAAAATATGTCTGAAAGGAATGTGAATTCAGGGGAAATTCGTTACCTAAACACTAATTTTGTTATGTGGTACTTATCCTCATTCATGGTGGTTCTTAATATGTTACATACTTATACCAGAACCATAAACATGTAATAATATCACATATTAACTTCATAAAATATTTTTTTACCCTTTTTATAACTCAAATTCATTATTTTTAGTTTATTGTCTGTTAATTGCTTCATTTTTTAAAGTATGTTTAGACGTGTCAATTATTGATCATATTTAATATATCATGATTTCATCATATTATAAAGTTAAACCCTAAATCAATTGTATCATATATTTAGTACATATTTATTTATAATTGTTTATAATTTTTGGTCATATGAAATGAAGTGCACCATTCATGGAGATGGAAGGCCGTATGTAAGCATGAACGCCGCATTCATTTCGTTGTCAAAATAAATAAAATGAAAAATAAATGATACTTATGTAAATTATAATTCAAGTATAATATCTATGTTATATATGTTACACGTGTTTATTAGAATCATCCATAACATTTTCAATGTATATCGTGAACAAATCACATGGCTTCAAAGGGGTGGTAGTCCACACTTCCTCGAACGATGTTATCATATTAAGGAAAAAGGTAAGTGTTAATGTTATTTGTTATAAATGTATTAAAAGGAATTAATACATAATAATTATTTTATATATCATATATAAATAGACTTTCTATCGTAATGGTCAACATGAGATGTGGTAATGGGAAAATGAACATTCATCATTTCGTGATTTGTAGTTCACCATACACAGAAACAAAATGTTTGTTATATTTTAGATGGAGTTGTATATAAGATTAGGAATAACCCATTACATAAACAATGATAGTATATTTAGGGTAATTAATTTGGTATATATTATTGTAACAATACCATTTTAGACTGTTTAGAATGGAAATGAAACAAGAGAGCTTCTGAGATGACATTTCCTCCTAAGCAGGTAACAAATTTTGGTTTGTAGCTAAAGGTTTCCATGGTGGTCTTTCTAAAAAAAGTTAGGATGAAAGGTGTAGAGAGGGATTTTGGGAAGCTATATGGGAAAATAATGTATGAACCTACATGGTTTGAGAGGGGTGAGGAATGGGAATATTTTGGGGCCTTTATAAGGAATCAAAACGACACTCTTGGAATTTTTGAAAATAAGATTGCTGCACCATAGTTTTAACCTAAAAAAGACATAGAACCCAAAACTATTAAATAAATGAAGGTTAATGGCATAATTATGTAAAAAAATGGGTATTGGACAAGTGGATAGGTCTTTTGAGAACATCAATTAATGGTTTATTCATTTATTAAGCATAATTTTACGTTAATAATTGTAAATAATTTTAATTATTTTTACTAATATTTTATGTCAAAAAAGGTAATTTCTTATTATATAATGAAAATTATTTTGATTCCAAATAGAGAATAAATTGTTTCAATTTTAAATCACATTTGTGGTAGAAATTAATTTAAATTTTATCTCCCATTCTGGATGACAATGACAGGTTTCTAAAGTATAAATGTCCAAATGTTTTCTATGTTTTTATAGTCAATGTCAATGTGAAATTAATACTAATGAAATAAATTAGACTTACTGATAAAAATATTATATTATATAAGTTTACAACCAAACAAAAACATAATTTAGTATTATAAATGAAATATATGATTAATCTGTTTTGAACTAAATTTCAGTATTTTTATCCATTCGTTATAAATGAAATGATTCGTAAAAATAGAAACATATCATAATAAACTAATTATTCTTTTTCACATTAAAATATGATAATTATTTGGACATATTAAATCTATTAATGTATCTACTTTCAGATTTAAAATGTGTTTCCACTAATATGCGATTAAATAACCTTCATAAATAATTAGCTTTTTAAGAATAATGGGTAGTTTGTAATATCATATAGTTTTCAAATATATTGTATGAACATAAAAAATATTATATATAATATTATTTATAATATTATATATATATATATATATAATTATTATCACCCATTAATTTTTATTAATTTAATTTATTATGGTAAAATAACTTTTTGAAAATAATAATAACTAATACTCGCTCGTGCATTTTCACGATGATATAAAACAATTATAAGGTTATGTGTTCGCACGATGATAGGGTTCAATGATTTTGTTAAGAAGAAAATTCCTTATTTCAATGTTACTAATGAACATGAATATTCAATAGTGTGAAATCACGAAATAATGATACATATTTTTAGAATACAATTGGATAAAATATGGAGACATAATTATGAATATAGAATATGTTTTTGGTAAATAAATTGAAAAAGATGAAGAAGAATCTATAAGAAATAATAAATTATTTTCATCATGGATATTTTAATTAAATGAAATTCCAGGAACACTGAAATTGACATTTTTAATTCTGATAATTATGATAAATAATTTTGTAATTGAGGGAATATTAATGTAAACAACAAAACATGGAATATATGATTACATTTACAAAAAATATAATGTAATTGTAAAATAGAATACATATAACATGAAGAAAATATTTAAAACATTAATCAAAATAATGAAAAAATAATATTTATTGAAAACTAACTCTCATGGAAGTAAATTTTAGCATGTAGATCAGTAATACGTTAGACAAATTAGAATAGGAGAAAAAGGTTTACATAAAATGTTCCTTTGGGAGAAAATATAGCCTTGAAAAAGGACTGGAAAATAATCCATCTTGTTCAATTCCATGAATGAATACAATTTCACCATCATATAGAAGCTGGTCAGGGTATCAATACGGCCAGTGATCCCATGCACATGGATTAGTCGTTGGAGTCAAGACTGATGCTAGAATCTGTAAGCTTTTCATTTCTAATTTATTCTCTTGTCCTCCTCCTCTCTTGTATATCTTCTCTATTTTTCCTCTCTAGTTAAATATATGAAGGCTGTTTTCTGTGTGAAATTAATCATATTACTAGGATGTCTTCTATGGTTGTTGGTTGTGTGATGAATCCTCATCTTTTCTATAGTGACACTGTATCTCTTGGGAATATTAATAAGTACAAGAATTGTTAGTGTCTTCTCCTAGAAAAGAATCCATAATGAAGAAGAAAACACTATTGTTTTTATAAGGACTCAACCATGATCAGAAAGATACCAATGTCTAATGGGAATTAAATTAGTAAAACATACCATTATGAAAACAATGATACCTGGAACCTCTATATTTACAACGACATCGAAAAAAAATCATGTTTCTCTAAATATTATGTTTTGTCTACATAAATAATTTCTCATTAGTGGATATCTTTCAATGTATCTGGATTGAGTAAAAAAATAAAAAATGGAATAATTGGCCAGTTGGGAAGCTTACCACTTACATCTATCTTCTACTTATTGTATAAAACTCATAGTTCCATCACCTTCTCTTCCCCTGTAACCAAGCCATGATGATATGAAATAATATTGAAGTTATATTTGAAATTGAATCCATCTAGTTAACTTTTCATGAGACATAATGTGAATGTGAAATCTCTTGTAATCATATTGATGTTATATTTTCAGTTAACTATGCCTGAGACAGAATGTGGTTTAAAAGTGACACCATCTAGTTGGTCAATATTCTACAGAGAAAATAAACTTTGGTCCCTCAGAACCATTTACACGGAGTGGGCGGGTGGACTTACCTAATTGGATTGTATTTAGTTCTTATTTTGAAAGAATATAATAAAGATTAATGTAGAACTACATCATAAAACATCATTGTTTTCTTCAGGTTTTTCTTCATAGATAACATAGAAGAAAATAGTACTGCATCATATCTATATATATATATATTGAAATGGTGAATAAATTACAATCATTAATACAATAAAAAACCAAAAAATAATGTACCAATAATTTATATAAACTTGGGTTAGAGAAAATATAATAAGACAGGTATATTTGAAAATGAATATGGTAACTACAATTCCGAACTCTATAAATGACAGTTACCTGCCACTAAAAATTTGATTCTGGAGAATTTTTATGTAATATAAATTAATTTTATGTAATTAGACGAATTTTTTGGGTGTAGAAAATGTACATAAAAGGTTTATAATATAACATTATAAGATAGGAATTTGATTGAATACATAGAATTGTTTCTGTAAAGACCACATTCCCTTTACTGTGTCTCAGATCTGCAAAATAATTGATAAATCAGCTATAACAATCAACTTTTAATTTGTAACCAACATTTTCCAAATTATAGTTGTATTTTTCTTGATGAATGTTTCACATAAACTGAGAGAGAAAATTATAATGTTATCCAATACAAAATTATGTACCATATATCAAGGATTGATGGCGTATTAAAAGAACAATAATTTAAAGATATCATGTATTTTTTCAAAGAGTAAGAAGGAAACACTAATTTTTCATTGGTTGTTTCACCCTTTTTTCAACAAACTGGAAATGGTTTAGGAAGATTTGGAAAGAGAAAAATAGTTATATAAGGGAGAATAAGGGGTACTATACAGACACATATTATTTGGATTAGTATCAACCTGGTTTTTCGGTGGGAGAACAGAGGGGGACCTGGAGAAATTTTTTTCTCCACTCATTCTTCATCCTCTAATGAGAGTTCTTGTAAGTTCAACTTCAATAAAAAAAATCACCCCACTCAATGGGAATAGTTGGACAGCTGTTGTGTAGTTTTTAGGAATCATTAAAACCTCAAAACCTCATCCAATAACTACGATTGAAAATTGGTTGAGTTTTAAATGAGGCTTTGTTTGTTTACATGTAACTTGTTTGTTAACATAAGGTGGTGTTTGTTTCAATGAACCATGTTTGAAAAAAAGTAGTGATTACATAGATTTAAAATAAATTTATCTAAAATAGAATTTGTAAATTGAACTATATTCTAGTAAATGTCATGTGGATGCAATTGTAGAAAACATGGAAAACATAGAAAACATGGAATATCAAAATGAAACCATGGAATATCTATAAAATGAAACGCGATGATAGTTATATCCTCCAACCTTAAATATGTTTTCTATGGGCTTGTATATTAATCAATAGAGAATCATTTATATAAATAAGTGAATATATGTACACATAAACGGACGATCAATGGGAAATTGGTTTATTGAAAATCAGATCATAACAAAGAATCATCTTATACATACTGAAGTGCTAAACTGTGATATAGGATACAACAATATGTGTATTTTTTAGTAATATGCAAATATAATTAATATGGTTGGATAGTTTGAAAGTAGTTAATAGGTATACAGAAGATCAAAAATGTGAAACATATATATGGTCATAGAAAGACAGAAAGACATCAATGTTTAATGTACATATCTAGGTGACATGTATGAAGAGGTCACCCATATATAGTAGTTTTAGTTGATTAAAAAACAATCAATGTTATTGAATTGAAACACAATATAAAAAATACCTTCATAATTAAATGAAATCCAACATGGCATGAACATAAAGACTGATTATGGGATGAACATATATGCCTTCTTTCTTCAAACACAAAAATATATTGTAATAATACACTTTTAGAATTTGTTTTATAGAATGTGAAGATGTAATTTTCAAACAACATCAAAATTAAAGAACAAAATTATCTAGAATGCAGTACCCTGAGGTAATACTATAGGGAAACCTAGGGATTGTAATAATTCATCTACATTCATCATATTGACAATTTTCTCTATAAATTTATGCAATCCCGCCTTCATTGTAGAAAATTAATCAGAGTGTTTAAGATTGAAAAACAAAAAAAATAATAATATAAAGAGTTATTCAATGGACCATTATAGGTTCTGAAACAAACCGTGAAAGGACCAATATCAGTTCTAAAACTGGTCCATAGAACATATCTCAGCCAAATAGAGAAACCTCTATATTTTTTAAATAATTAAAAATAGTCAGTGTTATTGAATTCAAAAACATGAATATCTTGTACATATAGAAAAATTCAAATTTTACCCAAAATTGCACTAGGAGTATACTTTATCTGGGTACTAAGTTAAAAATTAAGGCCTTCTTGCTTCAGCAGCTTTCCAAATCTGACCAAATCATATCACCCTTTGAGATAGTATTGCACAAAAAGAAAACAGACAACAATGGAAAGAAAATATTAATTTTAAAAATGTACATGAAACACTGCATTCTTAGAAGATGCAGCAGAATAATGTATCAAACAAATATTGATGTCAAACAACAAAACAATAAATGAAGCATTATGAAAATGGAAATAGAAATAATAGTAAGAAACAATTACCTTGAATTATAGATACCATTACACTGAATGGAAGGAGATAGTGATAATTATACCTGTATCAAAGTATATATGTAAAGTCATTCACCATCCTTTTAATTATCATGAAATGTAGAATCCAATCATAGATCATGAATAATATTTCATTTGGAAGAATGTGTATCAAAGAGTGAATTTGTGAATAAATATCATATAACATAATGAAATAGATGGATTAGATTTTAAGGGAAAACCATTTTCATTAATCAAAATTTTGATGATTAAAAAATATGTCATTGATTCTATGTTCCATGATGTTTTATTTCTAGAAAATCATGTTATAGTAATCCTTGTAAACTTTTATGCAGGTTCAAAAACCCACATTAATAGACAATATTGAATATATTTAAAGGTATAATTAGTCTTAAAAAATCTAGCAATAAAAGTATACTACAAATATGATGATAGTCAAGAGAGTAGAAAGAAAACCGGATAATATCTTTGTACCTTTTTAGTAAATCTTCAACCTCAATATCATCCAATATAGTCAAGAACTTATGTAGATAACAATTGAAAAATTATAAAGATAGTGTTTTATAAAATAGGGTTAGTACTAATGATATATGACATTGAAAATGTATGACAGACATGTCAGATTTAATTATACAGATAATAAATATAGAAAAGCATCCTTAAAATGGTCCACCTCTTATAGGGAAATAATATATAATTGTGACATGATCCATGGAAACAACCTTACCTTTCACATGCATTATAATTACTCAAATATGACTGATTTTGTGTCCGGATCTACCTACCTTGTCATTGTAATATAACATAAGAACAAACTCCCATCCCCTATGGGATCTAAAATATATTTAACTCATCTAGAACTCCTATGAGATGACAAACATATCTGTCAATCCATATTGAAGATGGCATAGACGATTATCATATAATGAATATAGAAGTCCAAAAAAATTCATATCATACAACCACTATGCTTTCATATATGAATATATGAACAAATCCAGCTATTTAAAACAATATTTATTATGCACCAGCATGCCTGGGTGGAACACCACTATCAGCCCCTTCCCAGATATAAATCACGATGAAATAAAATAAAAGGATTCTGTTATATCAATTAATTAATTATAAAGACTCAATGAAATCAAAATTGTACTTATAATGGTCAAATAAATTGTTCTCCTTATATTGGAAATTGATCTAAATTTTTTGAAACATATGTGAATATATGTGAATAGAACATATGTATTGATCACCAGAAAACATCTTTTAGAGAACATATGTGAACAGATGTGATGCAGATGCATTCAATCAAAATTTTTTTGGCTATAAACAGTGGTGGTTATTAAAATTAATCATAGCCAAATAGAAACTGAAAAGAAAATAATATATGAAGAACAATGATAATATCAATTTATACTAAAAAATTGAGGATTATGGAATTAAAAAGGTTATTTTATGAATCCTGATAGAATAAAGAGTACAAGAATAAAGAAATTTGAGGTTGATGAACCATATTTCCCAAACCATAGATAATTTTTTTGGGATAGTGAGAAGATGAATGAGGAGGTTTAGAGGAATTGAGGAGTAGGAGGTGGAGGATACGCGATTGGAGGGGTTGGAGACGAAGAACGCAAGGTGTGAGGAGTTATTGGAAAATCACCCATAGACATTGAAGTCAGAGGCAAAGAATCCAGATGAAATATCAGGTTATTGGGAATGGATCATCCAAATAAAGAGGAAAATGAGTCATAATAGATGGAGGCAGAGCAACGCAATGCAGAGGGGTCGTTGGTAGAGGAGTCGTTCGAAGAGGAGCTGGAGGCGTTGGAGTCGGAGTTTGTGAAGCCTGCTGTGGTGGTTTTGAAACTATTGAAATCACAGAGGACAATCGCAATGGGGAGAGAGGTTAAGGCTAGGTATTGGGTTACGAAACAGTGGAGTGAGTTGTTGTGGGAGTTACATGTGTCGGGAAAAAAGCCCAGTATAGTATATATATATATATATGTTTAATTAATATTCAATCAATTTTCATAATCATTACAAATTAATTTAAAACTAATTAATTAATTTCAAATTTGGTTATAGCATATACCAGGAATGTCTGAACCAGGAGAAAGCCTGGTCCCGCAAATTTATTTAAGGGAATGTGCAAGTAAAGGAGGTTTAAAATATAAACATTACATTAAATCAAAACCATACGCATCCCTTTCTCCATCATCGGATAACTCATCATTAGGATCAGCTGACTCCCATTCAGAAGACTCGTACGTCTGCATCAGCTCAAGATACATGATTTTCTTTCGAAGCATTTCCACAGTCATTTTCTCCTCGAGTGGTCGTTTCCCACTGGGTCCTTTTTTCATCTTAGGGGACCCTCCCCTTCACATGCCATTATTCCCATTTGCAAAGACAGTTTCTTGTGTCCCAACATTCTTGTATGTAGACCATGTCACCATTGGTTTGGGAAGGTCCGTACAGTCCCTCTGTGGAATACTCCTGCTTTGAAGTTTTTCATCCACTTCCTTGGTCAGGGTCTCCTGATTTCCATTCTTAACAACATCACTATAGGATGTTTTCAGAATGTGGATCTCATCTTCACAATCAGGTCTATCCCCCACTTATTTTTATGGGCCATAGGAGGGTTGACACTGCCATCCTTCCCACCCTCCAGTTGAGGTGTCTTTATTGGGTCATCAGCACAAGGGGTTTTGCATTCATCAATCATTCTATTAGAAATAACATGGACTTCTTTCTCTACAATTTCCTCTACCACTTCAAGCTCCATTGCCTCATTTGATCCAACATCAACCAGCGCTTCAAATTTATTTAGAGAATAATTTAACAGTTCATGAGGATTTACCTGCAACAGGACATCAGGTGTGTTCTTCTATTCAGACACTAGTTCCATAGGTTCAGTGATAGCCTGCATCAGAGCAAACCCACTTCCAATGTACTGAAAGTCAGTATTTAATCTCTCCACTTCATGCTGAACATTGGATCCAGATTTTGCAGATCCATACATATTTAACTTTTGTAAATCTGGATCTACAATCACATTTATAGGTGTGGTATACTCATTCAAAACTGAGTCTCCAATCTGGGTCACAGCCCATCCAGTGTTGTCCAATTGGGTTTCCCTAACATCATCCACTGGAACATGACTGAATCCAGAATTCAGAGAGTTTCCATTCATTAATTCCCCTGATGACACTCCCTGCTCCATGATAGAAATAATAGCCGGATCATTATAGGGGTGAACTTCATCTACCTGGTGTGCACCTAGAGCAGGATCATCCATCGTTGTGCATGCCTCCACTGGTTGTGCATCTAGTCCACTAATGAGACAAACATCCATCTCATTCCCTTACTTATGGAAAAAGGAACAAAATGGAATCCATGACTCATAGAATATCTTTTGTTCTTTCCTGTACTCACCCTCCACCATGATCCATACAACTCCAGGTGGGTTATTTGAAAGATCCATTTCCACAGAGATTCGTGTGGATGCATGATTTCCCATGGAGGATGTCCTCTGATCAGTGCAAATGAAACGTCTAATGGAATTTCCTATCGACTTCAGATGCCCGGAGTTCTGAAACGAGAGGGGGAGTCCCAGCAGTTGCAGCCAGATGGCGAGATTTGGGGAATCCCGGTTAAAATGATGGTAAAAAAACCACCGTAGAGGATGGAACGAGGAGGCTTTCCTTGATCTAGACCATTTCCTACCCAGATCATCCTCATCATAGAAGATGATGAGGATCTACCGAGGCCTGAAAATCCCGACCGACACCTGATTCTTCAAACCCCAATCTTCATTCAGGGTCTTCCCAAAATTCTCAATCAATGGGCGTCGCCACACAAATCTTGCAATTAAGGCTGTAGAAAGCATCAAAGTGGCTTTGAAAAAATCTGGAACTGAGATTGGAATAATGGGCTAACCAGAAACGCATCCTGAAACCCTCAGTGGTACCTGTACCTTAGAAATGTTCTAGTATGTACTGTAATCTTTGGAAGAATGTCTATCTTTCATTTAACACAACGTAACATGTTATCGAGTGCAATACCAAAAATAGAATCTATAGAATATATTTAAAATAGTAAATATATTATGATATATGAGGGTATTATTTTCCATTATGTTCTTGGTGTCACACGTAATGTAAAATATTGAATATGAGGATATCTTGAATTTCGTGTTGTAAATTCTACCAACCATAACTAAATTATGTGAGTGAAATTTAAAATTGTTCTCATACAAATAGGGATTGGAATTATTCTTTTTTAAGAACCATATCATAGAAGGGGTTAATATCACATACTATTAACAAGAGACAAATAAATGTAAAATGGTCCAATAAATAGGTCTTTTAAAATGACAACATGAGTTGGAAATGGAAATACGGATATAAAAGAAAAAATCCAACAATGGGGTGTTGACCTCAATTATATTCATGGAGGACTTCTAGGGTCATTGGTTTTTTTGATCATCAAGGGGATTTTAGCCAATTTTTATTATCTATAGGGTTCCTGAGCATATCCAAAACTAGTTCCCATTTCTTTTCCATGATCATTATTTTTTTTAGTGGAAGGGTTCATCATCATCTAGGATAAAATATCCCAATGATTCCACTTTAGTATCAAGGTTACTGAGTTTCGGCTCCACTGTGTGAAGATAGATCATGTATAGGTCAATCATATGGTTTTACTTATGTTCAAAAATTTGTACCTGAGTTTGAACATGGATATAGAAATCAATAGGGAATAAATGCATCGTAGAATAGTTAATTGAATGTAGTGGAGGAATCAGCGCCTCGATGGCTAGAGATCATTTGAGATACAATTTGTTTATCATCTACCCTTTTTTTTGTTTGATATAGGATCTTTTCACTCAATTATCCAACATTATCTATCCCATGTTCTAGGTATATACAAGGAGATTATTCTGAGACCCATTGCAATGAATATTCCAGTCGGGGGAGGATCACCTTCTTTGTGTGTGTTTTGTGGGTGTATACTAAGGATTGGACCACGCCGGTCATCTGAGGATTAATTATTACATCAGAGTCATTTGTGTGATTTCATACTAGATATTAACCAGTTATATTTCATATGTAATGTTATCATATCCTTCTAGGGAATTTTCAATTTCTAGGATTTCATTGGATAGTGTGTGGTTTTTTTGGTGAGAAGTGTTATAAGATGGGATATAGACATGTCAAACACCTTATTTATATGATAACTGAGTTGTTCATGGAATTAGAAAGGACATGTAATTTCTATAATCCCATGTTTTTAGAATATATTTACATTGTTTTCCATGAGGATTTTGGGGTGTTACACCCTAGCCAAGATGTTTAGTTATGTATTGAATTGAAACATAATTCTTCTCCAATATAAGTGGATCCCTAATAGATGACTCCATTTGAGATATGTGAGTCATGGATTCATAATTATTATCTAATGATGTAGGGATACCACTGGACTAGTGTATTCCTATAATGAGATCTAGAATTTATATGTAGGATGTGGGATAGTTGTATGAGTTTTTCTATAGTCTAATTAATGACGCCTTAAGAGACGATAAGGAATCATGATCAAATTCTATGGATCAATGATACTTTATACTAGTTTAGGGGATATATTTTTTTCTACGATCTATATTTCTTATAGGTATCATCAATTCAGAATGAAAAGTTCGTTATATCATGAATAATTCCATCATGTGCAGGTATAAGAACACCAATTTTGATTTCATGTCACTCATTATCAAATATTATTTAGATACGTTCACAGGACTTATGAACTATGGGTTCTAGGATTTCCTAAGATCAGTTTATAGTCATTTACATAAGGAACTATTGATATACTCAAAGATACATGTGGTACATTCCCCTCATCTGAAAGCGATATTGTAGGTACTTTGACAAAACAGAATCTATGTATTGTTGACATAGTTTTAGTTTTGGTTGTTAGGGTGAATTTTCATATACTTCTGGTGTCCCAGGGGGTGTGGTAGTAGACCTGTCAAGGGTTACGTTAGATTTTTTGGGAACCGCCTAAGAATATAGAGAAGGTGTGTAGTTTCCTTTATCTATATAGATATTATCAGAGTTATATATTGAATTTATATTTGTTTATATCCCTAAATACATATTTCATTCGAAAGGACTATGATTTTAATAAAATTATCTATATAAATATATTTTAGGTTATTTGTATGATAATTTGATCAGTGATCTAGTTCTAAAGCATATATCTGATGGTGTGTTGATTATGTTTTTTGTGACAAGTACAATATGGTTTTATATGATGATTTATCCTTGAGAGAGGATTGATAACATTGGGTATAATTTTGTAAGTACCACATGATAATAACTATACCAAACAATATTTGGTGTTATATGTATTGGTTTCATTTTTATGTTTTGGTGGCAATATGTTATTTATAAAAAAATTATAAATTTCACAGTCCAAAAAATAGTGAAATGATGGTATTACAATTGAGATATAAATCTAAAATAATGAAAGTGGATGGTGTTTATTCATGATGATTATTATAATAACTTTTATAATCTATGAAGTGGGAAAGAGGTTGTTGAAGTGCTGAGTCAAATGTATCTTGGCAATGTGGCTCAAGAGTCTTCTTATTTTTGGAAAGGGGTGGGCAACTTTATGACATGAATATTGATAAAGGGTAGAGTATTGGTAGAGTATATATATTATAGATGACTATAAATTCATCCTTGATGTAGTTATGGGATTCCTACAGAGAGACTAAAATATATAGTTGATGTGAAATTTTTTTGTCCATGGTGATGTTATGGGGGGATTTATAGAGATTTGTTAGAACCATAAGTTTTTTCATGAGAGGATGATTATTCTTGTAGAACTTCATGATTGATTCCATTGTGAGTTTTAAAGATCACCTTTGGTAGGACACCCATGGGTATAAAAGATGTACCATGTCCGGATGACAGAGTATTGGTATCTTGGGATGAAATAGGTAGTGGTGTAGTTTTTGGATTTATGTTTGTTTTTTATATAGGTAAAGGGTAATAATCATGTCACTAGTGGTTATATAGAGATCTTGGATGTTCCTCAAGGGAATTGAGATGCAATCTATATGCAATCCATCATTTTATTTCCCTACAATCAGATAGATTGTGATATTTTTGGGGGTAATTTTGTTAATGAGATATGTCGATATGGGTTTTTAGATACATAGAGTCTCATGGTCTATTGTATTCAATAAGGACAAAAATTTTACCAAACATGTCTTGGGGGTATTGTTTCATGCTTTTGACCACATTAACGAATCATCATTGATATACACACTAAGACAGAAAAATAGATATAGTGGATAATCTAGATTATGTAAGATAGGTTAAAGGTGTCTAACATAGACATTGGAGGATCTTGAGCGCAACACATACATATGGATTCATTTCCTTATAAAACATATATCACTCATTCATTAGGAATTGATCCATTTGATGCATTGTGTGGATTACCATGTTACTCTCTGTTGTGTTGGAAAAAGGGATGAGAGGCAGTAATTTTTTGTCCCAATGTGGTTCATATCAAAACCATGATGGTTAATTTGGTTCTAGAGAGGAGGAAATAAGTAATGGACATGCATATGTATTATTCTTATTATAGGAAGTGGACTCTATAGTGTGTGGTGGCTGACCATGTTTTCTTGACAGTTTCCCTTCGACTTGGTAAGAATTGTTTTAGTGGGGGGGTTACGATTTTCCATGGTAGGATGTTCCCTTAATGGTGTTGGGACTTATTTTCATGTTGGATTATCATTCGAAACTTTATTATTGAATTGACTGGATTCTAAATGTATTACATGTCACTCCAAAACAACATTTTTATCAAGATAACACTCATGTCATTTACTGTGGAGAGTATTATTTCAATGATGGGGAGATATTCATGGAATGATTAGTTGACATCCAATATCATTAAGAGAAGGACCTATGAAGATAGATCATTCTGTGAATTTTTTTGTTCTGGATCCATGGTGTCATGGAGGATATTAATTGGATGAATGAGACTCATTTATATTCCTAGTAATGGAATATATATGCAGAATTATTTTTCATTGTTCTGTTTTATTTGTGACCAGTGGTGTTTGAATTTTCTCTATTTTCTGTTATGTATTTTATTTATGTAACAATTGTGATTATGAAGTTTGGAATATGGGGAGTGTAGGACATGAATCAAAATTTAGATTTGTATTAATATCACATGGTTTAAACTTTTTAGGCGATTAAGTGTTTTCCAATGAAGAACGTATCCAAACATTGATGATGTAATTCCTTTAATTAAGTCCTCGGTTGGAATATAGTAATTTGATTATATGTAGCAGTGGATCACTTGTATAGTTTCAAGGTTGATTTAGATATTTTTAGATATGGTGGGTTTTCATTAATGCCAAATCATTAGTGTTATTCATTGTGAAATTTTTTGATGTGGTTTGTAAGAGATATTTTGTGGGTGTTTGGTTGGTGGTGTTTTTAAACCAGGAATATAATGTATCCCTTCAAGGGAAACTCAAGGGTTTTTTGATCAATTTCCCACTCTTTTTTTTGTTTTTGTTCTCATGATTGAGAATATTTTCAGTGGTATATAATGTAATGACCTAGACCATTTGGATGTTTACATTGTGTGAATTCATGTGATAGTGGTTTTTGGTGATATCCTGAGGTGTTTAGAGGAGTTACGGAGGGTAAAATAGTTGTTTACGTTGGAAAATACATATAAAGGTTATCCTAAAACATGGATCTCTATGTTATGCCATTGGGGTGACAACTGTTCCATGGGTGGTACAGTTGTTGTTTAGTGGGTGTTCAGATGTGTTTTTGAAAATAATAATAAAAACATTAGTTATATATTAGGGGACAGATATGGAATGGAGATGTATATACTACCCCAATTAAAGTTCCACAAAGACCCCAACCTCAACATAGTGTTTCGAGAGTCAGATTGTAGTTGTTCTGAAATTGTTTTAACTATAAGGGAATTGAGAGGGGCCATAGTGTAAACACCTATTTTGTTTTCAATGGTTTATAGTGTTGCAGCATTGGATGTATCTTGATCTGCTGCCTCTTTTGTTAGATATTTGGCATGTAAATTAATAAATTTCATATAGGTATCCTTAAATTTTTAGGCTACGGTGTGGTAGCCATAAATTAACTGTGCTCACCCATGATTATAGGAATTATGTGTAATTGTTTTAGGTGATTTGATGTGGTCATGTGTTTTACACACAACATATAAATTCAAAAAACTATTAAATATCCCTTCACTTTCACTTTTTTCCTCTCGTTTCTTATGAAAATCATGTATATATAAATTTGAGAACTCATCCCATAATCAGTGGCCTTCAACCCCAGCATTATCGTATATATCCATTGAGGATAAGGTTTGATCCCAAAAATATTTCCAAATTCCCATTTCAATGTTATTCATCTGATGTGGGGTTGTTACATTGTAAACCTTTATTAAAGGTATTATTTAGATAAGTGTATGTTTTGGGATATTGTTCAAGTTAGATCTCGATATTATTCAATCATTTTCGTTTTGGTGATTTCCAACCTTTTGATGTTATACTGCACACCTAAATGTATTATTCCATTTGATTTTGGGGATCCATTATTTATATTTTGTGTATCAGAATAGAAGGATTAAAACTTCTTCATATACATGAGGATGTTTTTAATTGGGATAATAATGATAATAATATAGTTAATTGAACATTAAATGTGATGTGGAATTGATCTCATGATATTATAACTTTGGTATTACTATTTAATGGGGATGATGCCCCACTAAAAATTAGGGCCATTGGGAGAATTGTATTGTGCTTATTTGACTAGTGATATGGAACCTTCTTTTGTTTTTTATTATAAGAATAAAAATTCAATTTCCCCGTATATTAAGATAGTAAAATGGTTTCAATTGGATTTTAGACTTCTATATGAATTCCCATAAAAAATAGATAAAATGTGATGAAATTTGATTACTAAATTATAAATGGTGGCACATTTTTATGTTAAATGTGTTGCAATATTTGGATTTAGTGTGTATGGAAGATGTTTTGAGGTGTGACTATGATGTTGGGTTGTGATGTGTGACTATGTTATGGGGAAGTGTGGTATAATTTTGTTGTGGTGTTGTGAGGTGTGATAGTACTTTTGGGTGGTCGGATGACATCATGTGTTGGGGTGGTGTGGTGTTCTTGTGGGGTGGTTTTGGAATGGTGATGTTGGGTTTCCTTCATTACAAATATTATTGGATGTTTTTTTAGTGTTGTGATGTGCCAGTTTATTACATACTAATAGAATTGGATACTAATTATATAAATGGAATATGATGAAAGGTTTAAAAATATTGAATTAAGGGAGTGGGGTGGCTTAAAATATCAATTTTGGATTATGAATTAAATTACTGTGATATAGATAAAGGAATTAATTGGATATAATAATTGGTTTTGGATAGTAATGTTGCCTATAACATGTTATGTGATGTTTCAAAATTAGTTGTAGAAATGGATGTAGAGGTGTTTTGAGGATGGTTGTTGATGTTGTGATCTAATTAGTGATTAGGTTATGAATCCATATTTTTGGTCCTTTGGTGTCTATATCTATATATAAATGTATTTTTCATATGGTTTTTTATACTCTCCCCACCCATGTTGAGCAATGTGAATTAAGACCCATATATATTGGTGAATCCTTTTAATAAAATCATGGAGTGAATGATAGATGGATAGATACCCACTCATACCCCTATTTTCATGTTTATACATTGAAATTAATGAGATATGATTAGCAGATGTTAAAAGTGATCTATCAATAAGAAATGTGATGAGATGGCCTATGTGACTTAATGTGAGTGGTGATCAGATGGTTTGTGATGATATGGCTTATAATGGCAGACGTTTATAGTAGTATTAGGTCATGAAGTTGATTTATTTCATGTTCTTGAAAACCTAATGTAATATTTATGAATTTTGGATGTTCTCTCAGGTGTTATCAGGTGATATGAAGTGTGATGGATCATGTGTGTTAAGGATTGATGTGATGGGAAAAACATAATGTGCGGTGGTAGGATGTGATGTTATATGGAAGAGACGAAAGTTCTAGATCGTATGATTTTTCGGTGTGAGAGAAGCATTCGAGTTGGAAGTTGGTGAAGAGTACACTTTAATATTATGATTGATTATTTTTTATATACATTCCTCGTGTTATTTGGTGATCACGAAATGGATAGATAGGGGATTGATTGGTATACTATTTAAGTGATATTTGATCTATTATTTTCTACTAGTCGTATTAGTATGCTTTATTAAAATTTGCGTGAGAGACTGTTGTTTTCCAACTAAGTATACCTTGTATCCCCATCCTTCGTATATGACTTTTTATGGTTTTCTGGATGACTATGTAGACTATGATGTACATTATTAACTAGGATCCATGGAATATTTCTATTCCACTACCAGATATTATTTTCTAAATTTACATAAAAATATTTTATATGTATCTATTAAATTTATCCTTATATTTGGTGTTAGTTTATTTCATTTTATATTATGTCATGGAGTTTTTTATGTTCGTTTATCGTAGCTACCATTCCTATTATTATAATATAGGGTAAAGTTGTCCACTTATGAGATTTTATTGCCATATTTCTAGTCACAAACCTAGGGTATAATAGTGGCGGGAATTAGAGGTTGTTATATATAGTCCATAATTTAGATATCATTCGATGATGGGGATTATGATATATATTGTATGGAATATCTATATATTGGGCCTCTATGTTTTTTATATAATAATAACTATAGATTGGATGATTATTTTTTATTGACCTAATTGGTTGTTATCAACATAATATCTAATTTCATTAATTAAATGGTAGAACCCATATCTACATATGTGAGTGAGATCTATAAATATAGAGGGTATTAAAAATTTTGTAGGATATGAGATTGATATCATGATAAGTTTCAATGTTCTAATTTTATTTTATTCATTGAGTTCTATTTTTTTCCTTCCAATGGTCGTGGACCAGTAGCCTGACCAGTTTCGAAAGTATTATTATTGGATTATGATGGATTAAGAGGTCATCTTCACTATTAAGTTTCTCCATAGGTATAGCCCCATTTTCATACCGTATTATGGAATGGATGTGTGTCAATTTATATTGATGAAATACAAATTTGTGAAACTTTGAGAGGAAAATATTTTTTCATCATATCGTGTCACCATGAAAATTCAATGTTCAATTTTAATATAAGGTGTTTGCGACTTTTTGAATTTTTATCGATTATTATATGTTTAGAAAATTGATATTAAATAATGAAAACTCATTTCCATAAATTGATGATTTTTTCAATCAAATCAATGGAGATCTCTAATTTTCTATGATCAACTTATGGTTAGGGTACCACTATTTGAGGGTCTAAGAGGAGGATGTTCGTAACACAACCTTTTATTGATGTCATATCGATTTTTATAATTTATTTATACAATTTTTCATTACTAATTATTGTGAAGTCTATATATCCTTATTGAATCATACCATAACTATTTTGGAATTCATTTCTATCATTCCTATTGATGATGTCATTATGTATTCAAACATGGTGGAGAACCATATAGAACATCAAGATTTTGTTTAACTAATATTGAGATTGTTTCATTTATATGAAAAGCTACCAAAATTTTAGTTTTTGAATTATGAGGTGAATATTATAGGCCATATGATTTCATATAGTGGGGTATCAAGGGATCTAAAAAATATCCAAACTCAGAAGTCATTGGAGTTGTGAATGAATTTTTTTAGATCATATTATTTTTTGTATTGATTGAAAATTATATACATATTATTTGGGAATTATCAATTATATATTCTCCCTTGATGACCAATACTATGAGAGGGTAGAATTAAGAAATGGTGATAAGTTGTAGGACAGTTTGGAATCCAACCAATTTTTTCTTCATCTTATTCTAGATAAATAATATGTGATCTATTATGATTTCTCAAGTGTGGGTTTTGGGTAAACACAAATTAATGGTGACCATTTGGTATATTTTCTATCATTGAATATTTACACACATGAAAGGATATACCCCAACTGTGATCTTTTGTTTGGGTTCATGATGCATTCATTGTATTCATGGTGAAATCAACTCTTATCGAAACATTTTATAGTCTAATAGGATCATTAGATCATAGATTTTATCCTCATAGATGAGAACATTATACCAAAAAATATTATTATTAGATTTTTGATTTTGAAATATCATATAACCCAAGAAATGGGAATATTTTCACCAATTATTTTTGTAAAATGTTTAACATCAAGTATATTCTAAAATCAACATATGAGTAGATCATGAGGATATTTTTTTATGATTTTGGAAGTATAAGATAATATTGGTTTGGTGGTTTTCCCCATTTTTTTAGGAAACAGACACTCTTTTTTTAGGAGGTTGGGAAAGAGAAAGAATCTGTAAATGAATCCAAGTTGATTAGTATTTCTCTTAATGGTGGGGGGGTCCTCATGTGATTTTCATCGGACTCCTAATGGTTTTCACCATTACAATAAGAGGATGGTAGTTCACATGACATTTAGGTTGGATAAGATAAATAAGGTTCACTATCCTAGATAGATTTTCAGAAAAATTATATTTTTTTATACCCTAAAGAGTAGTCATTAGAGGATGAGGACAAGGTAACCCGTTATTTATTTTATTCCTAATGTTATTCCTATTATATGATAAATGTTGAGAATCATATACTAGTGTAGTTTTTGTAGTATCTTCTCATTTCTGAGATTATGTCTGATAAAATATAATTATTTTTTTTATAATACCATGTTCTATACAAATATATATTATATATGGGTGATTATAAAATACTTTATCGAATCATTTCATTTCTTTCAGATCATTTACTCTATGTTGAATGACGAGTTCAGACACATAAATGTATGAATTGTTTTCAGGCATAATAGTGTTCCCTCGGTGATAGTTTATGGCTGAAATTATTCATTAAATTATTATTGATATATATCAAATTTGGAATCATTGAAATTGATGTTGATGATGAGCATGAAATACCACCCAATTACAGATGGTTAGTTTGAGTGAAACATCTAGAATCTTTAGTATATGGTCTAACCAACTATTATGGATATCCGTTTTTTGTGGGAGATGCATCTTCCTTTGGTTGAGTTTTTATGTAAAAAATATTATCATGAATTGATCAAGATATCCCTATATGAGGTTCTATATGAGTGTTCATGTGAGTCGCCAAATTTTTGGGATGTGGTGTGTGAGTGTTACATTTTATGACAGAGACTAGTTGAGAGGATGACTAAGAAAGTGAGTTTTATTATCAAACAATAGTGATTGCCCAAAAACACCAAAAATCATAAACTGATTTATGTAATTACCTACTAGTATTTTAGATCCTCAATCATGACTTTATCCAAGTTGAATATGACTCAGAAATTATTAGATGGGATAGTCAGTAAATCTAGTCACACATTATGTCATAATATTTCGAGTTGTAGTATATATTGGGATGGTAGATTATCTAGTGGAGTTTCTACATTAAATGTCCTGGAATTATGAAATAATTCAGATATACTAGCTAAATTATATCATCATGACCAATATCCGGTGGTAGATTAGTAATATTTGGTGTTGGATACTAATTTCACTATTTTAGTTTGAAATCTGTGTTTATTATATTGTTAAAACAACGTGTGCTACAAAAAAATGATCCAATTGGTCTATTTACATATGATGAATGAGGTTGATCATTACAAGACATGGAATTATAAATCCTTGGTAAGGGGAAAATGGCTTCTAATGTTTTATTATAAGGATACATGTGGAATTACCGGGGCCATATAGTAACATTGGAAAGAAGATGGTTACTTTCATTAGGTCAGTATAATGTTTTATTTTATTTTTTATTTATCTATATTTTATTTCATATTATTACTCGGTTTCTAGGATCATAAAAAATATTTTCATTAAAAATTAACCATAGGAAATGGTTTATATATCTATGTAAATATGGTATTTGGGGAAATTAGAAACATTCATATTTTAACCATGGTTTATGTACATGTTTGAGGTTCAACAAACACAATTTTAATTAGGTTCGAGAATACAGTGGATCCCACATGAGTTTTACATGGTATCACAAATAGATTGGCTTAAAATTAAGGGTTCTAAAGGGCATGTTTATTATGATAAAAGACCAATGTGTCATTTATATATTTAACTACCCATGGAATCATTTGTTCGCCCGTATTTCTATAACCATATCCATTGTCTCATGATTCTTTTCACTCTCACTTGTAGTGGTTTACCTTGATTTCTGGGTCGGTTGGATTGAAGGAAGGTTCTTTCTTCATGGTTTTTCCTTCATTACCACTATTTTAACATTTTTATTCATTTTTAGAGGATGTAAATAACCGTACTATTTCCTATGAAAAAATCATGGGTTGTTAAAAGTGGTTTTTTTGGCGTTTAGTTGGGTAAGGACTTATCATTCTAGATTATAGATGTTTCTATAAAAGTTTACATGATTCTGTTAAGAATAACGATATGTGTATCAATTTAATTTCTTTCATTATAGACTACCTTTATTCCCTTACATGTTTTGGTTTATAATTTTAAAATTTCCATTAAATGAATTATGTCAAATATTTGACCATGATTAAAGTGTCCCATTATTTTTATAGGAATTTTTATATTTTAATGAGATTTTCTAAAGATGTATAACATTAAAGCACCCCAAGGGTTTATCAAAATTCATGAAATAGGTTTTTGATTTGAAATGGTTTTTTAAAGGGTATAATAAATGAAATTTCCAGGAATTTATTTTTGATATAAATTGGGTTTCCCAGTTTTTTATTTATATTTTAGAAATGGATTTTAAAATTCTTACTTAGTGATGTTGATACTATTTGAAATGATATAAAGATAGTTAACATTGTGGATGTTTGAGTGTTTCAAATATAAAAAATGGTTTATTTTCCAATATATTGAGAGATACTTTTTAAATAATACATAGAGAGAATAAAAAATATTTTCCAATGGAACGAGTGAGTCTTTATGAATAATAATGATTGAGATATTAAAATGTATCGAAATATACTAATTGAGAATATATATGATTGGGAATGTGGATTAATGAGAGAGATTCCAATATGATTAGATTTACTAATAGAAAATAAAACTATTTTTCGGTCTACGTCACAAAAGACACTTGTGATTAGATTCCATGTTTTTTTAAATACATAAATGATTTATATTCTTAAGGATAATTTTACTTCCATGTTAGATTGATACCTCTTCACTCATGTTTTGAAACAAATATTGTTTTGAAGAACACGAAAGGGATTTCAAAACTGAATTTTATCCAAATTTATTTCATTAAAAAAGATCATTGTTTTAAAAATGGGTTTTAAAGGTTTTTATAGGGTTTCATAGTTATTATACATACATATATTCAAATTAGTATCATATGTTGTAATATTACTCACACACAATATATTAGTTTGGGAGTATATAGCTTTTTCATGATGATATCGACAAGGGAAAGGGGATAAGAATTTTAGTGGCTCTACATGATTACCATTGTTCAGGATTATTATATTATAGGTTATGTTGTCTAATTATATATTTTGGATTTGGTTATATTTTTTAATTTTTATATATTGGATTTCATGCTTTCCTTGTTTGGGTAATAATACCAATTAGAGTTTTGAGATATTTACTATGGATACAATGTATTTTAATTATTTATGATATGTTTTATATTGTGATGTGATGATGTTTATGACCCCAACATTCATTTATTGTTTTTTATTCTATGTTATGTATATTTATATATACTGGAACTTTTTATTAAATTTGTGTGGTCATCCAATGTACATATAGTCCATAGTAGTTTTTGATATGGGATACAATTCCACATTTTTTATTTATGATTTCATAGTTTATGGCTCCATTTCATGGAGATTGGGATCATGCTTTGGGTCTTGTGTCATTATAGATTGGGTGATGTGTTGGGTTGATTGGGATAGTTTTCTACTGTATCAACACTCTTATTCTATATTTGGATATCCCTCAAACGAATGTACATATTTCTTGAGTAAAATCTAATGAGATTATAAAAATATTAGTGTATGTTATAACTATTAATATTTTCTATATTGAGAAACCTATATCTTCACTACATGATTCTATGTTGTTGGAATTATTCATGTAAATGAAACTGACATATATGAGTTGAAATACTAATATTATATTAGATTCCCAATATGTAATGTACCTTAGAAATAAATTTCAATAATTGGAATTCAATATATGGTAAACTATAGTTATGGTTGTGTTTTGTTTAATGTGGTCTGTTAATCAGTGGTTGACATTGATTTAAAATATCATGATGTATGAAAAACAGTGGGAATGTAGTAAGAGAATTGTAACGAGATATTCAATGAAATTTTTATTTATTATGAATTATGGGTTTATTATCAATGGCACATTATAATTTTTTAGGAAATGGTGTTGAAATTATTGCTTTGTATGAAAAATAGTCCATTTAAAACTCATACTATGGAATACATACACCTTATAGTGAGTATTGTTTTTTAATTTATTGGTGGGATAAATACAATAATTTAAATGGTGTCACTCACTCAAAAACAATTTAACTCATGATGATATGGTATCATGTTCCCTGATGTATGAGATAAATTTATCTCTATCTTATATTTTCATTTTAAAGAAAGGAAAAAATAGAATGAATGATATCTATGTAAATACTGATATAGAAAAATGAAAAATGCGATGAGGGTAATTTCTAAGGTGTAATAATTTTGGATTGATACACCTTGGTATTTCTTAACACAAATGGTACATTGTTACATGTTTAGTGATAATGGACATAAAGATCAAGAATCAATGGCACAAATAAATTCTTCAAATATAACTTGATAGGGGAACTAATCACATGAATACCCCACACATCATGTAAAATATCATTTCAAATGGATAAAGGATAACATTCTTTGTTATATAATCATTAAAATATATTTTAATGTCATAAATATGGTGATGGATGGTAAATTACTCTTGAACTCAATTTTAGGTAAGGCATTATTTAATTTTTGATCTAAGAAGTCCTTTATATCTTCTATGAATATAGAATCATCACCTAAAACTATGAGAAATTATTTTCCAATGAAAAAACCTAATGAAAAAATGACTATAATTAGAATATAATTGGAGGAATATAATATAGTGCATAATTAAAATCTATTTATTTACATTTTATTGATACTGATTATTTTCATTTTCAAAAACACAAATTTTAGGGTTTTAATTATATTTTCATATAAATAAATCAGTATAAGAGTTATTAAAAATTCAATTTTGAAATAATAGTATATTTTTTAATAAAATTGGGATATAAAGTTTTATTACTTTTATTTGGGTGTGATTATTATTATATTAGGAATTAATGAACTACACTATGATAATAATGTAATTCATATAGATAATTATCATATATTATGGTACCAATTTTTATTAACACATGTAGATTATATTTTCTTTTTTCATGATTTTTAAGACTAATTTTTTTTGGATATCATGATTCACGCATGAAAATCACTCTTTGTCATTCTTTATTAGAATCAAAATATGAAAAGGATTGAAAATAAAATCAATGTCAATAATTTCCCAGAGAAATTAAAACGAAATAATGTATGTATTTGTATATTATTCATCATATTAATGAGAAAGATAATTTTTTACATAGTAAAAACTAAATTTTACCCATTTAGAAATCTAATCACAATTTTATGTGTAATAATAATACATATATGGTTTATAAAATATTTATTTTAAATATTATATTCTATCATAAGACATTATTTATTATATCTTTTTATATATTATATCTTGACTCATATTTTCATTTGTAAGAAATAATTTATATCCTTAGGGCATAATTTTTTTATGGGGTAGAATATAACACCATATTATTTTATCACATGTTTCCCTTGAATTAAATCATTATTAAATATAATATTATATATCAAACATTAAGACTAATTTAGAAATATATTGTTAACATAAATATTGATATATATCAAAATATAAATAAATTAACATAATTAGTAAAATCAATTATTATGTAATACATTAATGAATACAGGTTAAACAGAAATGTAATGTTTAAGAACATTATTTTTGTATATCTGTTATTTGAAAGATCATATTCCATAATTAGGGTATTAAAAATATACAATTTTATTTCTTATATAAGAATAAAATTAACAATTACTCAGAGTAATATTACTAGATGACTACAAATAAATATAAAATCTATTTATGATGCAAGGATAAATTAAAAAAAACTGTTTTCATGTAAATCAAGTATTTTTTTTACAATATATTATATAAATAATTAAAGGTAAGTGATGTAAAATATATTTTTAGTTTATATTATTAGTCAAGTAAATTAACATTCAAATAATGTTCTTTCCTTGAATGAATGATTATAATTCCATTTTTTCTTCAAAATACCACATTATAAATAAGATTTTGTTGCCTTTAATGCACAAATATTATAATTAAATTATTCTGCCCATAGAAATATTATCTTATATGTGGACAATTATTTTTTAATTCATCATTATCAAATTTGCATAAGTGTAATTATTTTCATTTTTAAAAAAATTGATTTTTTAGTTAAAAATAAGAAATATAGATTTTTTCAAGTCTACCATTTCATTTAATAAAATATTTTCATTTAAAATTATCATTTTATTTTTTAAATTTTTTTAATGATACATAGTATTCAATTCATAATTAATAATATAATTATTTATGTAATAATTATATTAATATTTGGATTTTGGTAATAGTTTTTTCTTAGGATTAAAAACACATTTTTTCTGTAAAAAATATTCATTTGGTTTTCACATAATTGTTAACATTAACATTCAAAAGAATTTAAAAATTAATATTAAATTGGATCAATTATTTTGAATTAATAATTTTAATTCTATAATTGAGGTGAATATCAAATTTTAGACTATGAATATTACAATTTCTATTAATATTATCACCACTATAAATGATAAAATAGGTTAAAGATGGAATGTAATTTTTGATATGATTATAAAAAATATTCCAAATTATTATTTTTTGAATTTATAATGACCCTTATTAAATTTTATTAAATATTTAATCTTTTATATTTGATTTATTAGTAAATTGGATAAATATAATATTTTGTAGGTTGGAATAATAACTAGTGTGTCACTCATATCACTTATGAAAGGAAAACATATCTCCTCCATTATTCACAAACATAACCAAATTAAATCTACCATGATATATATAAATACCTTTCCAAAATTATTTACTGGATTCTAGTTGTCCTTCTCTCTTCAGAAGTGTACATCAAGAAGGCTTATTTTGTAAGCCAAATTTTGGTTTACTATGAATATGTATAACTCTTAACATAGTGCTCCCATTCTTATTACTACTCCAACCTCCTTAAAACCCATAAAAACATGATGATATAATAACGTTATTATAATAGGTAAAATTATTTTTATTATTTTTAATTAGTAAACCTTCATCGTCTCTTTATATATCATATGTAAAAGGAATGCATCACTCATATATATATACAACTTATCATCACCATGTAGTGATGTATTTCATTTTTTGTCACCACCTCAAACATTTAGTAATAAATATGGTATTATGTAATATATATATTTTATAACATTATTATAATTATATAAATCAGTGATATAATCTAACATTATACGTTTTCATCCATAAAAATGTGATAATTTTTCATATATATACGTGTGGACTACAACCTGGGTGAAGTTTGATGATCTGATTTCAATTTACTTTTTTTAAAAATAGTAATAAGAAAAAAAAATTATTAAATATTTATGCTTTTATTATTATTCTTATTATTACTAATAATAATTTAAAATAAAATTTAATAAACATAATTTCCTTTTAATCAATTTGAATAATGGAATCATCACCCATGTAAACATACAGTATACTATATCCCTATATCATTATATTTCAATTTTCGTGACAACTAAAAATGGATGACACTAAAATTTTATTAAATTTATAATAACTATAAATATAAAATTTTAAATATTCATGAGTTGATGATACCATGACCATAGTTCATGTACAACTACTATAATATTGATACTTTTATGTCAAATAGAATAGTTAACACTCAAATATGGATTTCAAAAAATAAATAATAAATAAACTGATAAGTAGAAATTATTAATGAATTGTTTTAGGTTGAATTAATAAAAATATGGTTCCAATATATCTGTATAGTATTTATAAATATATTATAAAATATATTTATGAATTTTTTATCAAGAAGAAGTTTCATGTAAGGGACACTATAATATTTCTCTTTCATTGATACTTATGATGTTTTCATGAAACATTTTCTTTTTGTACTAAATATACAACCACATGCATTTATTTTGTAATTAATTTATATAAATTCGTGAGGTTTAAAAATCCATTTATCATTCTCATATTTAATTATCATTTAAATCAAATTTTTTCAAAGTGGTAAGGGTTAATTATGTAATCTTATTTGTTTCAGGATTGTTTAAGGTTAAATTTCAGTAGTTATAAATTTTAATTTTTATCTATTTTAAAATACATATGTTTTATTTTTCTATGTTTATATATAATGCATATGGTTTTTTATTTTTCTCTCCCTATAATAACAGAAGACTGAATAAATTATTTGTTAAATAAAATATCACCGTAATTTAACACTAATTAATGATTTTCCTCATCCTTTTCAAAAACTAATTAAAATGTGGTCAATAATGTACTTTTAGATGAAAAAATAATTTTTCAAACACATTTACTACCTTATTTTAAAATATTGAAAATTCTTAAAAATAAATCTTCATATAATTCTTGTGAGTCAATTAATTTTTACTTTTCACAAATGCATGAAAAAATATTTTTTTTCTTATAAAAAATGAATATATTTTCAATTATTAATAAATATTATATTTCAATGTATCATACTTAACAAGTAATTTTTTTTGAAATAAAATAATTTTATCAATTATTCGTAACTTATTACTTATTATTTTTTTCAAATGAAAAGTATATTTTTATAATGTTATTACTAAATTAAATGAATGTTCTTTTAAATGTATTTCATCTATGTAAATATAATTTGATGACCCTAATTAATTAATGGTGATATAATCCAATGACAAAATACAACCTATTTTATTGGATGTATTATGATCTTGTTTTTAATTGAGGAAAAAAATAAGGTATTTAATTCATGTTTTTAAATATGAATGTTTGTGTTTATTATGTACTGGATTTTTATTTTTTTATTTAATATATTGAATTCATTGGACTACGAAATTCAGTGGTTGGTTATATATATTATACATAACATCTATGAAGTGGAAGGCGTCATTAGAAATTGATATTTTGTATTTTGAATATGTATTAAGAATTTGCATATTCTGTCATGGGACAAGTCCATTTGGAATGATGATTATTTATAACATTATACATTTATCATTACAAAACTAATAATTATTATCAATGTGATTATTTTTCCATTGTTATCCAGGGATATATTCCCCATTAATGATATTATTTATCTAACATATTCAACTATTTTTCTCCCATAAATATAATTTATTTTTTAATTATTGTATATTAGATTCAATTGAATGCTTTCTATTCATGATCGTCTAAGAAAAACATTATTTTTTCTCCATTTCCTTTGGAAATTATGAAGTATTCAAAGAATGATTTTCAAGAATGAATGAATATTTTTTATGTTATGTTTTTATCTAATAATTTAAAATATAAGTCATTTATATATATTGTTTTCGAATAATACTAAACTGATTGGCCTTTTTTAATAAACCATTTTATATTATACTAATCTTATATTGTAAACACCTTCTCGTGGTTTCTCATTTTGAGTTTTAACAAAACGGAATCAAATAAAAACAATACACCCATTATAGTTCACCATAACAAGTTTCTTCCTTATCATCAAGGGCCTTAGAAATATGGGTTTCCCCTAAATATTCATTTATGAATGATATCTATTTGAGTTTATTAGTAAAATTAATCAATATTTTCTTGATCAAAACCCTAAAATTAATCATGGAACAATTCCTATTGAGATCCCAAAATTAAATAAAACCCATTATTTTGTCATTTTTTAGTGGGAATATTTGTGTCAAGACACATTGGGTATTAATATTACCAAATTATGAGGTTAATCATGGTATTTGAAAATTAAATATTAATCTAGAGAATGTGGGTTTGGTGAATTCTTCTAATTTTTTGGTTATGGTCATTATAGTTATCTATACTAATAATGTTATGAGTATCCCCATAAGGATCCAATTAGACTGTTTTAATATGTTTTTTGGTTAATATATAACAATGTTTTTTTTGAAAAGATAAATAGATCTCATATTGTTATATATTAATTGAGGTGATAGTAAATGTATGTCACATGTATTATTTTATACTCATATTCCCTTTTTTGAGTTCCTTAAAAGTGGTGGAGAAATCTTCTTCAAATATTATATGGTCATCTATAAAATATTCTTCTATATTTTTCATCGGTCTCAATGTTATCATTTTTAGAAGAATTGATAATGTATTTTTAAATTAGATATTATAGTTGGGAATATATATCCCAATGATGATACTGGAAAATGTAATTTATCAAATTATAGTTTTATAATTGTTCATTATAGTTAAACTCGTATGATTCAATTGATATCACGAATATGGGGATAAAAATTTCATAAACACTATTATTTCTTTATTCTTTTTTATTCATATCATTTTTATTGAAAATATATTTCTAGGGTAGTAGAGGAAATATATTTCTTAATCCAATACAATGTTAAAGATAAATAGGGGAATCTTTTATTATCATGGACAACATAGTAATATATAAATTCAACTATAGTATTTTCTCAATGGGAACATTCACATAACTATAATTGGAATGTAAATTTATCAAATTATTTTGATTATCATAAAAATATATAATAAAGACTACACATATTATATTTTTCACATATAATTGATAGATGGAGATCACATAGTAATGAATAAGTTCATTCTATTGAATGATAAATCCCTTTTCTAATTTATTAGGGGAAATTATCAGGATGGGTTTATTAATAATCCATTACTTCCACCTTTTTATAAAATAATGAGACAATATTTTGGTACTCAAACAACCCAAATAGTGATTTATCATTATATAGTTGACATTCTAATTAGATGAAAAAGTAATCGAGGCACTGATAGTATGTTGATGACACCAAGATAACCATTCAATTATATAATATCCCTTTTAGAATATTAAATTTCATATCATGGATAACAAAAATTATTTTAGATGTATAAATGAGATCTCAAAGTTGGGTTATGAAATTTATCCTCTTTATAGCTTTCTATACACTCTTATCATATACATAACATTTTATATTTGAATTAGGAAATATAACTATATTATAACATAAGTAGTGGATTGTTCATATTTGTTTGAGGTTTTTACAATAACTATAATCTAATATATCCCAATAGATATTAATTTCATAGATTCATTTAGATATATACAAGTATCTAAAATACCTAGTCATGGTAGTATCTTGGTATTGATTGATATTGGAAATGAAAAGTTATAAATTATTAAATCCTATATCTGCAAGATATATAACAACTACAAAATCATCATTATAAAACACATGAGGGTATAATTGGTCTTCTATAAGAGAATCCTTGAGTACATTAGATATGTATAAATAATCTTGGATTGTTTATTTCAGAATAACGAGATACATATGGGGACATTCATTAAATTTTATATATAAACCAAGGATCTCATCTTCCTATTTAGGGTATGTTACATGGATTGTGTTTTAGAGTCTAACATAAATAATGTCGGAATATTATTTCGATTATAATTATTTTGAAAAATTTATGAACTATGTGATAGTGTGATTTTTTACTTTTAATATTAAAATATCGACTGCCAAATTTCATTACTACTAACTGGTATTCATATATGAAAGGGAACAAAGGATCCATGAAGTATTTAATGATGGATCAATGATCCATTTGATCATAATCAATTAAATTACTCTTAGATTCAGAAATGATTATTTCCACATAACAATTAGTTCTCGAAGTAATTTTTTTATTTCAAAATTGTCTAACTCAAACGCCTCAAACTCAATTGCCACTTCTAGGTCTTTATATTGTGAATATTGTTATATAAAAGTTTTATTAACTATAAAAGGGTCTAATTAAGTGAATTAAAATGAAAAAAATAATATTCTGAAACATCATATAATGGAGTGGTTCATGTTTTAATATTTAATATTATGGTACCAATCCTCCCGATGATTTGTTAGAATGAATCATAGGGTATGGACCGGTTTGGGAACCAAAAATGGATCATCGTTATGTGGCTTATTTCACTTGAAAAAAATTTACATATCATGTGGTGGTTGTGATGATTATGTTTTCCTCTTAGATACCACTTGTTAATTTAATAACTAGTATTTATATTTTCCCTATATGGATGTTATATACCTAAGAGAATAAATCATTTTTCATCTATTCACAAATTAATTTTTTCATAATTATCAAATATTTATTTCAATTATACACCTAATTTAATGGTGGAGTAGATATATTGACCACCAATTTAAATGGTTTTCTAAAATTAATTATCCCAAAATCAACTATATTACATATTATATACTTAAACATCAAATTATATTTTAAATCATTCTATAGTATTTTCTGAAGGCGGTAGTACTCATGTAAATTGTTCAGCATAAAAACATTTTAATTATTAATCTATAGTTGATTTAGATGGTTTTTCTATAATGATGTGATGAAATTCCTAGGGAAATTATCTAAGTATATATTATATGTTTTAGTCATCCAATCTATAAATATTCAATTTTTTTACATAATTACTTCTTGGCAATGTTTTTTTATTATTTATACCTTTTAGTGGGAGAAATAATTGTTATTGTGAGGGTGTTGGATATAGAACTTGTTAAATAACTAGTTTAAGAGTGATAATTGTAGTCTCTACTATAATATATTTTATACCATGGTTTGTTGATTTCGGTTACGATTTAATATTGATGCATTAGATACTGTACTTCAACCATATTAAAATGATTGAAAACACCCAAAAATATATTAGATATTTTAGCAATACATGTAGTTTATTCAACATTTTATAGATAATTTCAATTCAAATATATTTTTGGTTCATATAAAGACCCAAAATTTCCATTAATTTGTAAATTAAATTGTGTTTCATAAATAATATATTATTGTTAATGCTTATAGAAAGACTGTTACGTTCTACAAGAACTTTACATGACATGAAATAATGTTTACTATAATAGATATGAATAGTATATGAAGTAAAATTAATATGAAATATTGACACATAAAACTAAGATCCATTATCTTGAATTATAAATTAAATATCAATCCACAATTAAAAATTGTAAAATTGAAAATTTGGCATTTCGAATTTGATATAAAATATCAAGGGAATTTTTGAACCATTATAAATAATTTAGTTAAAAGGAATTTTGAAAATGGTGGGGTATTTATAATTTTATATGGAAATTTTATAATTAAGATATAGATGTAATGAATTATGATAGTTCGGAATTATGAACACTAAAAATTATGGACACTGATAATAATTTTACCTTTACCATTAGTGAATATAAATAAAAATTGAATGAGATATTTGAGACAAAATGGAAAAACTTCATCCTTAAAAAGTGGGATAATATTTTTTACACTATTTAACAGATATTGGTAGGGAGTAATAATCACTAGGTTTTTCACATGATGAATAATAGATCTATTTTTAATATGTGAGGATTTGGTGGAATCACCTAATGTATATGTTCAAGTTAGTGGAGATCACCACCATATCAAAGATAATTGAACCACCCCCATAGATTTCTTCCAGCACACATCTCCCCCATATGGGATATTTTAGTCTAGTAACGGTTTATATACCTAGAACATATATAGAATTACTATAGAAATTAATTTTTAAATAAAATAGTGGTTACCCTTATTATTTTATTCAGGATATCATCCTTATAGAAAATATAAAATTCATATTACTGTAGGAAGAATATAATAATATTTATCTTAAAAATAAATAGACAATAAATCCTTTTTCTGAAAAATTTAAATATATAATTAAATTTAAATTCTAGTGATAAATTCATGTTTTTAAATTTAATTTTTATCTTATTTAAATGTATTCATACAAAATTATAATTTCTTATATAAATAAAAAAATAAATTTATACAATCCAATTTGTAATAAGGATAAGGATATAAGGAAAAGTATATATAATATATGGTTGATAGAGGAGTTCTATTATTAACCATTAATGTGACCATGGTTTTAAGGATAGAGAGAAATAGTTTGTAACAACCAAAACTTTTTTTAATAAAAAATACCCTTTATCTAATTAAATAAAATTTTATGATAAATGGTTATACAAAATATGAACATCCTTGGTATAATTTTTTTTTTGATTTTGAAATACTATTAATAATTATTATCATTTCTAATATATCTATTGAACAATGATCACATGAATAGTATAAATATAGGTAATTAACAAATCTAGATTATCCATACAAAGGATGTGATGTCATCATCTCATAAAAGTTCTCTATTCTAATCCCATTTGTTAGAGCTCTAAAAGGAGGTGGCATCACTCAGCTTCTATCTTGACTAATCCCAATCTGATCTTCAATACGTTGTGCTTGAACGGAATTGTCTATGTTAGAAGTGGAGGTTAATAGAGATTACTACCCGAGTGATGTTATTTGAGCCACCCCAATTGTCTTTCACCATTTCAAATCTTACCATTAGGTATTATGCAGGTGTTATAAAGGGATATGAAACAATACCCTAGCACCATGATTGTGTGCTTTTGTTTTGAATAAGGAATATAAATTTATTTTATTCTTGCATTGTAAATGTGTTTTAATGCATGAAAGATATTTTTAGTTAATTTTAAATCTATGAATTAAGAGATTTTTAATTAAAAAATTTTATAAAAAATGTTTTTACTAGATCACTTTTTATTAAATATAAATGATTGTATAATTTTTTTGAATACAATTGTAATTTTTATTAAAGTTTGAAAGCTATTTTTGTCGAAACCCATGAATTTATTATAAATGTTGATTTTTAATTTAAAAGTAAAAATAAAAAAATTTAGAAAATTATTTAGATAAAATGAATATTATTTTTGGATTCAAGATGTGAAAATTTTTCAACGAGGAATTTGTCCTAATTTTCTGAGACTGACAAATTTTTGGGTAAAAATTATATACTGTTTAAATATATAAAGTGGTTTATGACTTCATTATGACTCAATAGTGATGTAATAAAATACTATAAATGGATTATTCGTCCAATATATGTTTCAACATTAAAATTTAGTGATATTATGTTTTATTTAATTATTTTACACAACCTTATTGGACACTCAAAGACTTAAAAATATTTTAACTTTTTAAAATGATTTATTTGAGAGTGTGACTCACCTCCACATAAAAAAGCCTTGTATTTTAAGAATTTAGGAAATTGTATTTATAAAAAACATTTACACTCCCCTGTGGAATTATCCATGGGAATAAACCATGGGATGTTTTGTGGTTATGATTAGTAAAATGTGTAGTGTCCAAAACGCAAATAATAAAGAATACCCTCTCTTTTCTTCTATAATACCTCCCATGATACCACTTCTTATTTACCCAAACCCTTTTTATATAGATGCAAATATGACCTCATATCTCTCTAGTATCCTCCAAAGGCCCCCAAGCTCTATAGAGGCCTCTCTCATGCCCCTCCCATTCCTTTGGATCACACATCCATGTAAGGGATTTCTTCCACTTTCATTTTTGTCCACATTTATTTAAATTTATATACCATGATTTTTTAATTAAAAATGTTGGGGTATAGTTTCTCACCTCCATTATACTTATCTCCTTATGGTTTTAAGTTTTATACAACACTTTATCTCTCATTAATTCCTCCCATGTACACCCATTACAATGCCGAAATTTCCTAAGGGTTTTTTCCTCTCTCAATTCTTGACCTAGTATCTTTATGCTAATATACCATTGTATTTTCCATTAAATATTCTGGGGTAGGATTAATTACCTACCATATACATCCCTCCTTATATTTTGATGATTATATACCCCTTTATATCTCATTAATTCCTACCAAGTACACCTATTACCATGCCGATACTTCATAAGGGATTTATTCTTTTCTCATTTTTGTCCAAATTTTTTATATTGTTATACCATTCAATTTTCAATTAAATATGTTGGGGTATGATTCAGATCCTCCACCATACTTACCTAATTTTTATTTAATGATTATTTACCCCTTTCTCACTCATTAATTCCTCACTTGTACAATAGTTACTATACCGAAATTCTGTATGGAATTTCTCTCTTCTTGTTTATATTCATGAAATTATTTTATATTATGCATCTAAATTCTATTAAATAAATTGGGATATTATGTACCAAGACCCCCTTAGTTTACATTTCATGTATAAATTTTTAGATACCCCTTTCTCTATCATCAACCCATTTTACTCTTTCTATTTGACGTCGTTATGCTGCCAATGTTTCCCATTCCAAAATCAAAATGTATGTGAATACCATGACCATTTATCAATCATGTGCATTCACCATAATGAAAAATTACTTGTGGATTATAGGATTTCATGTATTTATTCAACATTTCATTATCATGGAATAAATGATGATTTTGAATAATACCATGTTATATGATCCATGTTGCACACTAATAAATGAAATGATGTTTTTAGAAAGGGTGTGCTCTGATAGGGCATCAATGAATTGGTTAAAGATTAGTACCACAATAAATCAAGTTAAATGAGGGATTAAATATTCTAATTCAAGGGTCACAATGGTTTACCCATGCTACATGTGAAATGATACTTATCTAATTTAACTACCATGTTATGTTTTGATGCCACACTTCCATGTTATGATGATCATACTATATCATGCCCTTATGTTCATGTTTCAATTGTGTTCGATTGATATGCATATTGCCTAACATGTACTATATTATTAATTTTATTTTTTTATTAATGTCTTACTAGGCTTTATAGCTCACCCTTTTTACATGTATGTCCTCATGTTATCCCATGAAATACTATGTATGAAAGAATGTTGTGGTCATGTAAAAGTTTTTTTTTTAAAAGATAGTGGCTTTTATGTTCTATGTTGTTATGTAATGTTATGAATTTCCTAGGACACAAAATCAATTGATCCTTGGAGTTTTATTAAGTGAATCTTTCTATAATAAATCATGTATAAGTGTGTAATAAAAGTAGGGTTATTATAGTTTCTATCAGAGGGGGGTTTAGTTATTTTTGGGATTAGGATTAGTGTACCCTAGTGAAAGACTTATGGATACTACTAAGTATAACAAAAACATACCTAAATATTTATAAGTATTGAGAATATATTTTATCAAGAAAATACATCCCCATCTGGATACGAGTATTTAGAGGAGGCTCGTGCATAATTTTATCTAGGGGTAATACTAGAAAAAACTTATTTAAGATAGACTTGAACGATAATAGGTGCATTAGAATAGGCCTTGCTATACTTTTGGTTACGACACTCCCAGGGGATATGATTTGTTAAATTCATAATCTAAGTATGAGACATAATTAAGAGAATAAAAAAAATTCCCTCAGAATATATATTGGGACATAGACCAAGGATGACATAAATTGAAGCCTAAATAGTAATAAGCTAAAAAATGTAATCTATAATAAATCCATTTTTGTCTTTCGATTACACATTATGTGTTACCCCTATATTTCATTTTCTTCCAGCGAATGGAAGGTAATAGGTTGACTTGGGATAATAACAGATTCAAAGATAAATGTGTTGACTGTTCTAATGGGATTTCCAATCTGATGGTAGTGGGAATCATAAACCATGTCGCGATACTCTATTATTTAACTCATGTTCTTAATAAGAACAAGGTTAAAGAATAACATTCACCTCCCCCCCCCCCTCGAAATAAATAATAATTCTCAGTTGAGAGCTTTATGTGAAAAAGGCCTCATAAATTTAATGGATCATCTGATATCTCAATTTATGAACAATGGATCAAATTCATTGAAAAGATCATCTCAATCCTTCAATGTTCTAAACAAGAGAAGGTTCTTATGGAAACATATCATATGGTGGGTGTAGACGAGCAATGGTGGAAATTGATTACAAATATGAATCTTAAGGAGAGATCCAGGCATTAGAATGGAACGATTTCTAGAAAATGTTTTTTGATATATATTTTCCTTGCACCCTCCAATATATGGAAGAAAGGGACTTCATTTCCCTCATGAAAAAAGATGACGAATCCATTAGAGAATACAAGGAAAACATCACAAGGATTACATGAAATGCCTTCGGAATTTTCATTAACCATAAATTCACGGTTTACCGCTTATTTGGTGGGATAAAACATACCCTACCGAAAGCCTTAGAATTCCATGACATCAAGATATGTGATGAAATTGTTATATGTTCCCTTAATGTCTTAATAGAGATTGGAGAATATTAGGGGTATCATGGGGATACGAAGAATAAGACGGTCTCTAATTATGGCATCCCGATGGATAAATCCAATAGGTGAAAAAAATCCATCACCCCATTATCTCAAGGTACAGAAATAAGCACCCTGGAAATTTCATGAAGGGGAAGAATAAATGATTTAAGTGTAGAAGAAAATGGAACATGGAAATTAACTACAAACAATAAAAACCTATATTTGTGAAAGAGGAGAGGAAAGCTCCTTTTTACCCTCAACTCGTTGTCAATTTCTTCAACTCCAAATTACTCAGGCACTTTGAAAACCAGTACCCTAAGCCAAGGGTATTTGGAGGAAACCAACAACCTTTAAGGTGGGAAGGGTGATATTTTTCCATCACTACTGTCGAAGCGAACCTCGAAAATGAAATGGTGACATGTACATTCGTTATTCATTTAGAATAGTGAACATGATTTTTTATTCTAGTTCAAATCATTCTTTTATATCCCAATATTTTAGTAGAAAAATCCCAACATCACCACAAATCATGGTAGTAGAGAATTTTGTGAGAATGAAAAATTGGGAAATCATTGAAACCAAGGAATATAACTCCTCCCATGACACAATTTGTGGATTTAAATACTGGGAAAACCTCATCATACTCCCTCTAGTGGAATTTCATGCAATATTTGTCATGGATTGTATTTCAATATATAGATCCAACATAAATTACCGTGAGAGGGAAATCTTTCTCAATATGGAGAATCGACCCCCGATTCTGTTGAAGTTCAAGGAGTATGAAGAATCTTATTTAGAATCATTGTATCAAGAAAGGATATTACTACCTTATAAGAACGCATATATTTCTCTAATTAATATGTCTAATGAAGAAACCATCCTTAAAGACAATCCCATTGTGAGGGAATTCATTGAAGTGTATCCTGAGGAATTACTTGGTCTTTCTCCTAGAAGTGATATTTAATTCTCAATTGATCTTATACCATGGCATTTTCCATTGTCCAAGAATCCATATAGAATTGATGTTATTAATATTAAGAGCTAAAGAAACACCTAAAAAGGAATCTAGATAATGGATATATACTCCCAAGTGTTTTACCATGGGGTTCACCAGTCCTCTTCGTCATGAAGAAGGATGGGCCAATGCACCATTGCATTGATTATCATGTTCACCACAAAGTCACGATAAAGAACAAGTATCCTCTACCCCAATTAGATGACTTGTTTGATCATATATGTGGAGCTTGATACTTTTACAAGGTGGATTTTCTGTCAGGATATTACCAATTAAGGGTGAAGAAGGAGGATATCCCCATGAATGATTTTCATACAAGATATTGGCACTATGAATTCAAAGTAACACCTTTTGGACTCACTAATTCTCTATAAGTATTCATGGAATTGATGAATAGATCCTTTAGAGATTACCTCGACTAATATTTTGTAGTCTTTATAAATGATATTCTAATATACTCTAAAACTATGGAGGAGCATGAGGAGGATCTAAGAACTATACGAGAGACCTTATGAAATGAGAATTTCTTGAAAAACTATAGAAATTGTGAGTTTTGGGTGAAGAGTGTATCCTTCATGGATCATATCATCACAAGAAATGGGATATTTGTGGATCCATCCTTGGAAACTACAATGGAGTAATGAATGAGTCCAAGATCGGTTACATATATTCGTAGCTTACATGGCATAGTTGGATATTATCGTTGACTTTTGAGATATTTCTCATGATTTTCAAACCCTCTTAACTACCTAACTCAGAAGGGAGTCATTTTTTCTTTGTGTGATGATTGTGAAGATATATTCAAGGAGTTGGAAAGATAGATTATCATTTTGCATGTTCTCATATTATCTACATATTGAGAAATTTTTGTTCTATTTAGTGATTATTTGAATAAGGGCTTGATATGTGTGTTGATGAAAAATGATAAAGTCAATTAATATCATTCAAAGAAATTGATTGTTCATGAGAAGAAATATCAAACAAATGATCTGTAGTTGGCTGTAGTAATATTTTATTTAAAAATTTGGTGACATTACCTCTTGGGGGAGAAGTTTGAAACATTCATGGATCACAAAATCCTCAAGTATATTTTCACATAAAAGAGTTGAATATACACTAACACATATGGCTAGAGAAGATCGAAGAATTTTACTACTCGATCCATTATAAACCTTAGACTGTGAACTAGGTGGAGGATGCTCTATGTAGAAAGGATAAAATGATTCCATCATTGATGAAAATTGAAAAGGGTCTAATATTGTTAGATTTGATGAAGATGGACATGAGAATCATAAAATGGGAACAAAATCTATCCTTTTACAAATGATTTCTCTACCATCACTTTTTTAAAGGTTAAAGGATGCTAAAAAGGATGATTTTGTAATTCATAAGAAAGTGGAAACTATTAGAAATGGTAAATCCTTGGAGTTTATGTTTATGGAAGAAGGAATTTTGATATTTGGTTCAAGACTATGAGTTCAATCAAATATAGAGTCAAAGAATGAACTTTCTATCGATGCACATTGTTTAACATTATCCATTCACCCAGGAAACACAGAGATGTATCATGATCTCTGAATGCTTTATTTGTGGGATAACATGTAGAAGGATATCGCTGAGTATATATCAATGTTTCTGATATGTCAGAAATTGAAGGCTAAGTGGCAGAAGTCTAAGAGGATAAAGAAATCATTTCCCATAAAAACATGGAAATGGAAAAACATCACCCTAGAATTTATCACTGGGCTTCTAAAGACATACAAAGAAAACAACACTATCTTGGTTGTGGCTGATCATCTTATAAATACTACACACTTCAAATAAATTTGGGATGATTTCTCCTTGGATCATCTAGAACAAGTATATATCAGAGAAGTGGTAATGATTCATAGGTTACCTCTATCTATTGTATTCAATAGAGTTCCATGATTCACCTATATGTTCTAGAAGAGCCTTCAACATTTCCTAAATACTAAGCTAAACTACAGCACGGGTTATCATCCTCCAAATGATGGCCAATATGAGCGGACTGTCCAAACACATGAGGACATGTAGATAGAATGCTCAATGGACTTCAAAGGAAGATGAGATCAACATCTTCCTTGGGATGAGTTCACATACAATAAAAGTTTCCACTCAAGCATCCAAATATCTTCTTATGAAGCCCTTTATGGGAAGAGGTGTAGAACACCGACATGTTGGGATGAAGATGGGGAGTGAAAACTCCTAGGTCCCGAAATGGTTGATGAAATAGAGGAGAAAGTTAAGACCATCCAACAGCACATAAAAGCTGCTCAGAGTCAACAATAGTACTATACTGATAATCATTGAAGAGACCGAGATTTCGATGTTGGAGACATGGTATTCCTCCACATATACTAGTGGAAAAGAGTTATCAGATTTTGGAAGAATATAACGTGTATTACAGTTTACATTTTCCCTTTTGAGACCCTTGATCGCATTGGAGTAGCGTCCTATCAACTAGAACTCACATAAAACCTATCTAAAGTACACAAGGCATTCCATGTATCCCTATTTAGGAAGTACATACCTATCCAATTACGTGTATTCAATCCATTGGTGCTGCAATCCGAGAATGACCTCTAATATAAATAGAATCTTTTGAGTATCATAGATCATAAGGAATAATTTTTAAAAGATAAGTCATTTCTCCTCATGAAATATTTGGGGAGAAACCAAATTTTTGTAGAAGAAATAGGGAAATCTGAATATTTGATGAGGTAGAGATACTCACATTAGATTTAGTTTGGGAAAATAAAATTTCGATGACAAATTTTTTTAAGGGGGAAGGCTTTAACAACTTAAAAATTTATTAATGAAAATTCCTCTTCACCTAATTAAATATAATATTATGTAAAATGGTTATATAAAATATGAAAGTCATTAGTTTGGTATTTTTGAATTTCAGACTACCATTAAGAATTGTTACCATTACAAATATATCTATTGAACAATGATCACATGATTTGAATAAATATAGGATTTTCACAAACCCAATTTATTCAGACACAGGAAGGGCTTCACTCATCTAGTAGAATTTCTCCATATGAATCTGATTTTTCAGAGTTCAGAAAGGATGTGGAATTACTAGGCTTCTCTATTTAACAAGACCAAGCTGAACATCAACACATTAAGCTTATACAAAACTACCTATAGGAGAAATGGATGTTGATAGAGATTAGAATTTGAGCGACATTATCAGAGAAACTCAAATATTCAGTCATCATCAAACACATTACCCTTTGGTATTATAAGGGTGTTATATGTCTATATGTAACAAGACCCTATCACAATTACTGTGTGTTTTTTTATTAAATAATATACAATAATTTTATTTTTTACTTTTTAAATGCTTTTTAAATCACTAATAATACATTTAGTTATTTTTTAATCTACAAATTAATGGATTTTGTAATTAAATAATATTTTAATATAATAATATTAATAAATATCTTTTTTTTAATATAAATTATTTTATATGTTTTATGAATACAATAGTAATTTTTATTAAGGTTTGAAAGCTGTTTTTTTGTCAAAACTCAGGAATTTTTGCGAAATGATAGTTTTTATATTAAAAGGAAGAATTAAAATACATTGAAAATTATTTGGATAAAATTAATATTATTTTTTTATTCAGGACTTCTAAATTGTCTAATGATTATTTTTTCATTAATTTCTGAGATATTATGTTTTTTGGGTAAAAAATAAATTATATTTAAATATATAATGTGTTTTATGACATCATAATCATCCAATTTTGATGTAATAAAAAACTATAAATGATTTGTTCGTACAAAATATATTTTACCTTTAATATAACATGATTGAGGTTTGTCTGATTTATTTTGAAAATCCATAGTGGACCATCCATGACTTATAAAACATTTTATCTTTAAAAAATTATTTCCTTGAGTTAGTGAGTGACCTCCACATAAGAAAGACAAATATTTTAAGAAGTTAGGCCATTTCCCTTAAAAATAATTGTTTCCAATAATTTTTTTCAGAAACCATGGTGAAAAACCATTGGATGGTCTGTGGTTATGATTAGTTTAATGTGTAGTGTCCAAAACCTAAATAATAATGATTTCCATTTTATTCCTATATAAACCCACCCGATATCCAACATCCTCTTGCCAAAAAATATTTTGAGATAGACCAAAATCTACCCTCCTCTCTATTAGATCCTCCCAAGGCTCCCCAAGCTTCAAAGAAGACTCTTTCAATCCCCTCTCAGGTCATTGGATCAGACATCCAATTATGGGATTTCTTCCTCTCTCGTTTTTATCCAAATTTCCTTATATTGATATACACTTATTTTTTCAATTAGTAATGTTTTTGTATGATTTCACAACTCCCCTATACTTACCTCTTTATCTATTAATGAATAGATACCCATTTATCTCTCATTAATTCAACCCATGTACACCTTTTGCCGTGAAGAAATTTCGTAAGGGATTTCTTCCTCTCTCATTTTTTTGTCCAGTATTTTTTTATGTAATATACCCTTGTATTTTTAATCAAAAAATTTTGGGTATGATTTCTCACCTCCAATATACTACCCATGTTATTTTTTTAATGATGAGATTCCCCTTTCTATCTCATTATCTCCTCTCATGTACATATTTTACCATGCTGAAATTTAGTAAGGGATTTCTTCCTTTCTAATTTTTGTCCATATTTCATTATGTTCTTATACCCTTTTATTTTAAATTAAAAATGTTATGGTATTATTTATCACCTCCCCCATACTGACCTCCTTATTTTAGAATGATTATGGACCTCTTTCTCTCTCATTATTTTCTCTAATTTACACCTATTACCATGCCAAAATTCTGTAAGGAATTCTTCTCTTCTTGTTTACATTCATGAATGTTTTTTTATTATGAGTTTGAAATCCATAATATATTTTGTGATATTATAATCGATGACCCCCTTACCTTCATTTTCATGTATAAATGATTAGATTCAACATTACCTATCATCAACCCATTTTACGATATATATTTGACATGGTTATGAAGCCAAATTTTCCAATGATAAAAATCATCATGTATGTAAATACCATACCCATTTATAAATCAAGGGTATTATCCTTTATTCACATATACTAATGGATTATAGTGTTTCGTTTATTTGTTCCACTTTCCTTTGTCATGGAATAAATGATTATGTTTAATTATTTCATGTTTTATGATCCATGTGGCGCACTTATGCATGAAATGAAACATTAATAAATAGTGTGCCCTGATAGAGTTCCAATGAAATGGGTAATGATTTAAATCCTGATACATCAATATAAATGATGTTTAATCATGGAAATTCAAGTGAAATGAGGGTTTATGGATGCTCAATGTTTAATGATCATTGGATCATGCTAATATCTTGTTAAAATTTTATGCCACATTTCCATGTTGTGATAATCATGATATATCATGCATTTATGATTGTCTCCCTATTGTGATCCATCACGTTTCCTATTGCTTAACATGTACTATATTTTTCATGTAATTCCTTGTTTACTCCCTTATTTGTTTTATAACTTAGCCTTTTCAAATTTAGGTCTTCAGGTTATCCAATTTAATATTATATACGTTGTAATGTTGTGGTCAGGTAAAAAATGTTTTCAGAACAGATGTTGGGTTTTATGTTCTGAGTTTTCATGTAATGTTCTTAATTTCCCAAGACGCTAGACATCTCAATCCTCATAGTTGACTTATGTGATGTATATGCAATAAATCTTATTTAATTGTGTAATAAAGAACACATTAGTTATATAATTCTTCTATATATGTCCTTAAATGTGATTAATGAGGTTTGGGATGAGGGTAATGGTATTTCCAATGTGTATTTTCTCATTGACAAACATGATCAAAACAAAAAGTTATCTATCAGCTTGAACACTTTCCAAACATGTCTCAAGTATAAAACTAGTTCCACATACCCCTCATAAGGATGTCCATACGATATTCCTCACATATTATTTATCAATAAGTGGTATGATTGGAGACAGATATTTCATAAGGGGAGAAGTAGGTAAGGATCATATAAAATATAGAAAAAGAATAATATTACAATATAAATCACCTAGTCAAAGTTATTTTGGGGAAATTATTGTATTACTATCATTCAAATAAACCATAAGAAGGGAATACGACTATGTATGATCCATTTTTCACCATAGTGTATAAAATGAAATTACAAGTGTGAGAATTCTTAGGGGGAAGAATGTTACAACCAAGAAATTCCATCTATTAGTTAATTTACTCATGATTAAAAATGAATTTTCTTTCAGTAAAGCACATAGAAAGAGTATGAAATTTAATTGTTACATTTAACATCATGAAATATAATTGAAAAAAACATCTTGGGATAGTAAATATATATATATATATATATATATATGAAAAATAATAACTAACATTGTAATGTATAATGAATAGGAATGAATTCTTCCTTGAATATCAAACCAAACATAAATATTGTAAAATGAAAAAGTGACATTTTTAATATTAAAAAAATTACAAATGTATGTGTTAAACCATCATTATCTATTTTTTGAAAAATGATTCATTATGATTTTGAATATTATATAGAATGTAATTGGTAATGATGCCATTTGGGTATAACTATTTGGAACTAAGAATGTTGATCTTTATGACCATTGGTAATGCTTTAAATATTAGAATTATTTTTTTTAAAGGGAAATGATTGTTAATAATTGATGTATAAGAGAGAAACTATGGCCAAAACATGTAGGATAGTTCTTTTTGAATCATTATTTTTACTGCCTTCTGAGAGGCAGCACATCATAGGTTCACAATTTCCCAACTCCTTTCTGATCTATAATATGTGAGGCTATAGTAAGGTCAGCAATAAGATCGGTTTATGTTAAAGGAAATCAATCCCATATTAATTTTATCTAAACCACCCCTTGAGAGTATCACCATCACACATGCAACCCTTAGTGATTTTTCTGAATAGAAAACTTTTTTATCAATCTTTTATGTAATATGAGGATTAAATTCATTTATAAATAAATCACTTGTTATAATTATTGCACATTTATATTCACTATTTCATCCATAATAAAATATTAGATTCATTTGGTAGAGTAAGAATATAAAAAAACTTATTTTTGAAGAAAATAGAAAATAATAATATTTTTGGATAATATATTTATATTTATAATTACTTAAAAACCAAATTTACATGAAAATCATAAATTTTGAATAATATTTCATTTTATAATTTTTTTAAATAAAAGTAGTCATTTTTACATAAATAATAAAATACATTCATGCAAACATATATATCTTTTAGGTGGTATAAAACATGATATTGATAGAAAATATGATATTTATCAATAAAGATGTATTTTATTTAAATATTTTATTTCTTATATATGGAAATTTATTTTAATAAATAACCATATTTTTTAATTAGTATATTGAAATTATGATATAGATTATTTTTCTTAATTTTTAAAGATAGTTGAATTTTGCGTGAAAAACAAAATTAATGTTTAAATTTCTAATATATATTATGAAACTATAATGACTAAAAATAAACAAAATTAATAAAATATATTCTTTATCAAACAATAATATACTTTATTTTTAAAAATATTTATTTTATGTAAGTAATATTTATATTTAAAATATATAATGAATCATCCAAAAGCTAAAAAATACATTTCATTTTTGAAATATTTTTATATGAAACTATATCTTCTCAACACCCCGAGTAATAAATTTTAAAGTTGTTATGGATAATAGACAACCATAATAAAAAACCCACTCAACAATGGAGATATCGATTTGACGACGAATGGTATTTCATTTTTTTAATCCTACTCATCGTGTCCTATGTTTAGAAATTAAAAAACAGTTACTATTATTTTTCTATAAATTTACAAATATAAACAAATCCAACTCCACTCCCAAACCAATGATTAGCTTATTCACCACATTTTATCTCTCTACTGACTTTCTAATGAGTATTTATGTTATTAAAGATATTTTCTTATGTGTTTGAAAGCCACTTTCCATGTAAGATATTATTTTCTCCTTCCTTTACAATACTTTACTTCGTAGTGGGAATTTTATTTTCAAATTACAATATAGTTAAACAAATTAAATCATTTCATTACTATTAAAATGATTTCATATAAATGAGGGAGTTTATATAATCTAGCATTATCCCTATTCCCTTAACATATTTGTATAAATAATTTTCACATGAAATTATTATTTTATTTTTTATGGAACCATTTTTTTATTAATAAATACAAAATTATTTTGATGGAATTCCTTTGAATATAATTTTCCTTCTTTGATTAGAAATTTAGATTTGTTGAACTCACATTAACTTTTTAATGGTTTTAAATGTTAAATAAATCATTATTTTATGCTCCTATGAACTCGTTGATTTTTATATTATATCTATCCTCTTTCTCTATGGGATATTTATGAAATAAATTATTATGATAGAATTTATGTATTTCCAATATAAAATTTAAACATATAAATTGTGAACCGCAAAATTATTCAATTAATTAGTTAATATTTCTAGCATGATAGATTCCATGTATGGTGATTGAGTGGTTAAACTATTACAATATGTTATGATATATTGGTAGTGAGAATCAACATATTATTATGTTATCATTGTTTATGTTGTCTTATAATTTATTTATTTATTGTCTTATGATATCATATTTTTATTCCATGCTTCTATATAATGATTCTATTTTATGATTTCATGATAATCCTTTTATATCCCATGTAGAATTCTAACTCCAATAGTTCTCTTACTGGAAGTTATATCTCAAAGACATTTATAAACTATTCACTATTATATCACTTAAATATTTATAAGAACAAAGGTATATAGTATCTAGTTATGTAGTTTAAAGTATCATGGATTAGTTTTGGATTAATGTTATTTTATTTAATAATAAAATATTAAAAATATATCAAATCACTAGATTCAATATTTTTTTTGGATATTTTTGTTAAAAATAATGTAATAATAGGTGAACTAAGATTTGGGTTGTTATAATATTCTTGTGGAGGTGACATGTTAAGGGAGTATGTTAGGCCATTAAAATGTTATGAAACATGATAACAATCCATTTTAAAACTTCATACTATTTGAGGGAACAATGATCATATTCCATTATATTTTTGAGTGGAATATGAATATGAATTATTGATTGATAAATTTATAGCTAACAACAGACCTGATTTTATTATAGTTATAGAAAACTATTTTTTATCATTCTATGGTTTTCTTGATGAATGTTTGAAAATTCTATTTTTTTTGTGTTCCCCATATGGCACATAAATGGGTCACATATTTTTTTTTCTTTTTATTCATTGACATTTAATTTTAGGAACCAAGTATTAGCAGGGTTCTTTAATTGTGGAGTTTCATCCATCAACCTCCGACGAAACATTATATTTTGATTCACTAGTGAAATTAATCATCTTATTGCTTCAATAAAAGTATAAAGGTATAGTATGAGTCAAGGAAATCTATTAGATTTGTGGACATGGATTACTCATCAGTATAAGTAGAAGTAAAATGGTGTTAATTTTTATACTATTCATAAATACATTGAGTTTTCCTATTATATCTTTCAAAAAATATAGAAAACTTCAAACATAGTCAAAATAAATTGTATTTATCATCTTTTATTGGTTTTAGACTAATGGGTTTTTTGTACAAGGATTTGAGTAGATTATTGGAAAAATAATTAATTTGTAGAATATCTTATTCCTATTATAAATAAACTAGGGGATTGTTATTTCCCCAATTTATAAGTTTTAGTAAAAATATTTCATCTAGGTCAATCAAAATTGTGTTTTTCAACTTCTCCAATATCTAAAAATTTTGGGATATCCAATCCTCATTGAAATGTGGTCCAGCTTTGTCATGTGATTTTTTGGATGTGGAATTCGCCACATAATTAAAATATATTCTAGATAAGGAACTAATGGAATTTAATGATGGGTAATTAAATGATCTATGAGTATGGGACTCTTCCATTGATTTTAGGTACAACTACATTAGTTATGAATATTTTCCCAAATCAAATTTTTAGTATATACAATTCTATAAAATATCTCCATACTAGATACATTATCTTGGATCTTCATAAAATTGTCAACATTAATAGTAATCAAACTGATGAATTCGGTTGATATCATATCTATAATATATTTTTAATGGGATTATTCACCCACCAAACATCTATTTAGAGAATAACCATTGCCCTTGTTGATATAAAAATTCAAGGATCAGTATTTTGGTGTACTAACCTGGTGAGGATTTATCACCCCTCCAAAATGGAGGATTACCATGATGAATTATCATCTATCTTTTACTTACTATGCTAAAATTTATGTAGATATACCACTAAAGGGAAGGAACTATGAGAAAAAATTGAGTGAAGATAAAAAAAATGTAGAGGAAATTGGTTTCCTTAGAAGAGGAGGGGTAATGATTTATCATATACTTTGGGATTTTTTGTGTTTTGTTCTTCTATCATCATGTTTTTGACTAATCGTAGATTTTCAAATCTAGAGAGCAATGGTTGTGATTACAATTCCTATAGTCATATTGGATTGAGTATCCAATACAATTTTATTCATATATGAGGGATTATTTACATCAAAAACAATATATCATATTTGTGATCATGATATGGGTTCATGTATTATTAGAAAATATATCTATATATAATATATTGAATCTCAGTGTATAGTATATTATTCTACCACATATATAAAGATAGTTTAAATGTATGGGATTTTGTATTCTGTATTGAATCAATGGATTAAACCCAATAACTACACAACAATTGGATATTATTAACATTATAGTTTTTCTTAATAGCCCATCAGGCGTATGAGTTTCATAGAACTAATATTTTTCTAGAGATGATGAAATTTTAGGTTTAGTTTCACATATCACTCTATATTAAATTGATCAAAATATCGTTTAATGGTCCACATTCTCCATAACCACATATTTAAACATCCCGTGGGGTGTTTTTTATTATCTGAGATAGGGGATATATTATTTTAAGGTATTCTTATTGGAAGATATCACGTTACTTCAATACATTAGGGATTCATTCTACTAAGAATGGGTTGAAATCGATCTAAAATAAATTCCATATCAATAATTTGAAGTAGTTATCAATTTCATTGTTATATAGATTTTTTTAAGAAATAAAGGATTTTATCTCATCATTTATAGCATATATATAATAAATATTATGATAATAATTAGTTTATAATGTGATTATTTATGATATATAACATTACATATATTTTATCCTCCCTAATATCCATCAAAATAAACATTTAATTCTCTTAACATTCATATATATATTCCTCTACTTACTAGAAATATTTTAGTTATTTCTTAGATAATTTTTCATGTAGAGTGTAGCCATTTAGGAACCCATAAACTATATTAGGGGGATAATTATCCACAAGAGAAACATATTATGATTGTCTAATTAGAGTTTTTTACACTTGGGATGATATTTCATGGCATGGAGAGCAGTTGAAATGAGAACCATGGTGATAAAATCCATGGATGTGAAATTTAATCCCTAAATATGACCATTTCGGACACAATTTACTAATGTATTAGTTAGGGGGACCTTCCTTCATATAATTTTTTATATTGATGGGATTTCCTTTCCATATTTCTCTATGGTGATGTCCTCTATCGATGATTATCTTATTTCCATAAGATTGTCCATTTTGGTTGGTACTCGTGGGAGGAACTCCATAGATACTGATATCTACTTTTAATTGAGTATATATTAATCAATTTTATATTAATCTTAAATATGATAAGTGGAATAATTATTTGTCTTCTAATAAAAAAATAAAAAAGGCCTAAGGAATTTCATTATTGGTTAAGGGTGTAATATGATCATACTATCTGATTATATGATTCCTAATTGAGAAATTTATAATCATAAAAACCGATCAACCAGGGTAAAAACCTCAAACATATTTTGATTCATGTAATAATGATAGAAACCTGTTTTCATATTAACTCTTTGAGATGAACCCCATACTACTATTAGAATATACTTTTTCATCCCAAAGAAAAATTCTATAATTATCTATTACTCAATAAATGTATTAAAATAATGATGATATAATCCCTTTATTATTATTTAACTATTATTTTATTACCCCAATAGGATTATTATGTGAGGACAAGATATTCCTCCTAAAATGCAATTGGGGAAATTTAAATATGTCATGGGAATTCATTTCTATTATAAGGGATATATTAATGATATATTTTTCTATATAGTTTATAATATCATTCATCACTATCCTGGGATAAGATATGAGCCTATCCCTATGTTACTGTATAGATAAACTGAATACTCCCACATTGTGGTAGGGGATATCTGTATCCCCCTATGTGACAACTAGGATATGTTAGTAAAATCTAATAATTGGGTAATTTATATGAGCCTACACCTGAATGACTGATATGATATACCATTTAAATTGTACAGTTTAGGGATATAATCATTTCTCATGCCTCCATTCCTCATTGAGATATGCCAATGGACCTCTTAAATGGGAGAGCGAATATAGGCACACTTAAATGTAGTAAATGGGATATTTTGATGATATCCATTGATATTGTTGGAAATAGAAATTTCTATGGTCAATTATACACCATGGAGTATTTTTACATTTGTCTGTACAGTCATCCATAATATCATTATTGTCCTTGAAGATTTGATATATGGTATAATCCTACTATTTATCTACCACTAGATCATTGTAATTAATTTCATTATTAGGAATGGGGTGATAATAAAAGTCATTATCTCCATATTTCATTAGGATATCTAGATGGGATTCATATGTCAGATTAAAAATACATAATATCTCCATAGTTGGAAACATAATATATTAATAGAATTATTTTAATATTGGGAATGGGTACATGTTCCGTAGTTTTGTTAATCTATACCCCCTAAGGATTTTTCATCACATTTTTATTAGTTTGAAAAACTAGGGATGTTATTCCATAGGTGGAATTAAGGAATATTCATGATGCGTTGGTGTCACATGATATTTGTGGTGGAAATTTATAATAGGAGGTATTCTAGGTTTCTCTTACATAATAGTGTGGATATTTAGGAATCGCTCCACCAACTGCATAAGTCATGGGGTATGTATCATAATACTCATTGGATATTATGCAACAGTAGATTTATGGGGTGTCTGATTCCACTAACATTTTCATTGTTCGCCATCATTGGGGTATCACATCTTACATGGTTTCCCTTATGGGGTTTAATATAAATTGTATTTTAATAATACTCCAGAACTTGGGTGTTCACCACATAATTTTTTAGTTTTTATGTTTGTTATAATATCCTCTTATGTTTTGTGTCAAAAAATATTATCATTATATCATATCAAATTTTTTAAGGGATTTATACATTTGATGGTTCACACTAAGATGTTTTATTATAGATCTATGGGATATTTCATGGGTTTCTGACACTCTTAAATGGATAAAGAATAATAAACAACGTAATCATCGATGTAGAATGACATGAATGAGTCTTTTAAATTGATCATTTAATATGAATAATATATATAATTGGGTCCACAATGTAGTTATTAATGAACAATAGGCCAAAAAACATCCTTGAGAAAAGGTATATCTATTTTACAAAAGTATGAAAATTCCTGATATCTAATTTAGATTCTTCAATAATGCATTAGTTGAGAGGATAGGATGATGGTATCAAAAACCGATTTATGGTGGAATTATTTCCTAATCTTAAACTCAAATATATATTTATGATATTTTCCTTCATAATTCTCAAATATAACTATGTTTCTGGTCATCATGTTGTAAAATATTGATAAAAAATGTGTATCTATGAAAACATCAATATGTATTACAACTTCTCTATCTTGATATTATTAGTTTTTTCCTGTGTTATAAGGATTTATAAAAGTTAATTACTAAATTTATCATAGTCCAAGGAGGTTATAGGTACAGTAGGGGTGTGATCGGTCCCTTCAGTAGAACTTCTAATGTTCCCAATAATTAGAATAAAAATTCATGTAGTTTTACTTATCCTATGTGATTCTATCATAACATTTAATGTCGTATTAAAACTTTTAATACTATTTCATTTAATTTCATACAACTATGAAATAGTGATGTTCCTATTTTGGTGGTGGATCAATACCCATTGGAAATTCATATTGAACCTATGAAAGTATTCATGTGTATCATGATTAATAAGAACCCAATCCCTTCATGTATGAGATAAATTTTTTATATTATTATGTCAAATTCATACCATTGAGTGTAATGTCATGTGGTAATGATGTATATGTCATTAAAAGTTATGGAAACATGGAATATATTGTGAATTATACATTTTGATTCCATTTCTTGTTCGTTTTACCCATAATAATTAAATATTAGTGGGATAAATTTTTTCACTAGCTATATATCCCTCTATTGTAGGATACTAATAGAGTATATACTTATTTAAGGATATGGTATTAGACATTGAGTTGGATTATGAAGGTGGCGTCTAATATATTTTACTAAAGATAAAATAAATTTAATATATTTGTGTGTTAGGACCATCCAATTTATTTTAATATATTGTGGAAGGAGATTAATGTTTGGAAAAGGTGGATTAATATAGAATATAAAATCAATACTAAAATGGGTTGTATTTTATGTGGGAATCGAATTACCATATAGTGTTAGATTGATAAATAAAAACAATGTGTAACATGGGATGAATGACCAATTGAGGGTGATTTGATGCTTTTGGATAGATGGATTCGATGTTTTTAGTTTCACCGAATGTTTTATTTTTGTAATTAATATATGGGTTAGTGGATTCATAGGGAATATATCCCAATGTGGATTAATTGGGGCCTAGACATAGTAAGAGACCCCTTTTCACTCCCATCTCATTGAGTTGGGTAATGGTATCAGGATGATATGATTCCAGATATGGGCTATAGTTGTTCTAAAACATTGAAAAGAGGAGGTTTAATAAGTATAAAATTAATTAATTCCCTAATTATAACAAGAATACATGATTTTCATTAACTTTATGGTCTTATCTATCTAGAATGGAACCCAAGAGAATTCCTTTTATTAATAGAGTACATGATCGATAGAGAAAATATATATGTGCATAGTATAATCATGTATTTCAAGAGGATATAGACAAGGCTTCGATGGATTGCCACAATATAAGTGTACTTGAGTTCGAATATAACCATGTTAAATATATATTATAAATTTATACAATATTTAGAGGGTACTAGGACTAAAATTGGTTCTTATATTTGAGGACCCAGTTGAATTGGTTCTATAATAGGTTAACAACGTGATGTATTCCCCTACTTATTTGATATGCTAAATATGGTACCCTGATGAATAGTATGATGATTGATCTCCCTAGTCATAGATAATGGTGTATGTGTATCCCTATTATAAATTTTCATTAAGTGTATCATTATTATTAGTTTAGACTGAATATAGAATCATGATGTATATGAGGGTGAAGTGTCAAAGTAATTATATTATAATAAGTATATATATCACTATTATGGTGTGAAGAGATATGGTCCCCCTTATTGGTAAATTATATGAGGTTTTTCCAGATTTAGGTTTATATGGGTGGTCGTCCTTATTCCTAATATTGGAGATCTCATATAAACATGTATTAAATTATTTTTCTTGTAATAACATTTGTAGAAGATTTAATTACCATTATTTTTTTATTCCATTAATTTTATACATAATAAGATACAAGAAAGTGGGGGATACCTAAGTGAATAGGTAGGTAGATCATACCTTCTTTTTTTCATATTTTCTTCAATGTGTTCTTATTTTTAATTGTCTAATATCGAGAGATGTGGGGTTTATTTATAATTAATAATCAAGGGAAGAGTGGATAGTGGAAGAGTGAATAATGTTTCTCTATAAAACACTAGGGTTTAGATGGTTGATTCACAAGTTCATTTCGATAATAAATATTAAATAAAGGGGAATATTCACTATTGATTTCATATATGTGTACCATATCATAGTATTTGGGAATATTGAGAGACTTGGTAAAACAGAACACATGTGACAGAAGATAGGCACACAAACCGTGGCACATTCGAGGACATGATTATAATTAAATTGTATAGGACCATCATAAAAATGGAAAAATAATTTATATGTATATTCATATTTGATCAGTGGGATACAAAATGGAATCTTATAAAATGAATTATTGTTTTGGCTATGATGTTCCCTAGTAGAAGGTTTCTTTTGAGGAGGATAAGTATCATGAAGACCCAAAAAAGATATATTTTCCTATATAGGAGAGATATTTTAAACTACTTGTCAGATAATTTAAATGTTTTAGTAGTAGTTCCCATGTTCAGAAATCATCATCACTAATTTTTTAGAAAAAGTATTTTGTTGTGTACTGACCAAAGGATAATGAAGGTAATGTTACACTAACATGAAATATTATGTCTATAAATAAAAACACATTATTTACACTTATTCATTGACACCAACTAAGGTGACCCAAGAAGAAAATATATTTTTCTAATATCATTATAAAAGGATAACCGTTATTAAACATAGATAATCTAACAACACCTAAAATTTAAGGGTTAGCGTCTTTCAGAATAAGCTATAAAAAATTAATGTACAATTGTTTTGAAAAATTCTCCCTAATGGAATCACAATAGATCCCTTCTAGAAATAAGAAAATTTATACTCATAATTATAACATGGGTAATCGAAACATAATAATGGCATGAAATAAAATTATCTTTATGAAAAAACATATCAAACAATTACATTTCTTAGATCAATAACTAGTGAAAAAACATGGGTATGTGAAAAATATCTTTATAAAAATCATTGGATCAAAGGTGGAAAGAGAAAAACATTTTTAATCATTAAGGATCATTATATTGGATAAAAATCCGAGATTATGTTCAAAAAAATTAATAATAATTCTAACCTAATGAAAAATCATACAACAAGAAACATATATTTTTAAAGTGTAACATAAAAATGTTTAATATCATAAAAACTTGGGAAAACATAAAAATAATTAATCATAAAATTTTGATGAAATATATGATTCTAGATATTTTTGTTTTTATCAAACCAATCATGCCTACGGATTATGTTGTGAAAAAACCCTACCTCCCAAGAATAATTTCATTTTCAAAATCATGATACCCACAAATTATATTTTCAATAACATCATGATTTGTAAGATATGTTATCGTAGAATATATAAATCATAAAAACTAAATTATATGGATAAATAGACTCCAACCATCAATAATAATAATTATGTGTGTGAAAATAAATCATATTTTCTTCATTCCCTAAAAACAAAAGGAATATAAATGGGATTCATAACATTTTTAAATGGAAACTTATTTCATTGTAGCAAAACTTGATCGATTCAATACTAACATTTAGTAATGAATAATAACTATTTTTGAAATTGATTTTGACTTTGATTAAAATAATATTATTTCATATGATATATAATTTTTTGTGCACAAACATAATATAGTCTTTAGAAACAAATTTATTACATTGCAATAAAGGGAATAAAATTTGAACAAAATTTTAAAATATCCTTTATGATAGGTTGATATTTTAAAAGTTATATGATAATAAATGTCAATATATTTTAATTTAAATGTAAATATCTATTTTATTAATTAAATGTTGAGTGTAATATTATATATTTAATATTGAATGAGATAAACCATTTTGATACTAAAAATATCATTATAAAAACTCACATATCAAAATTCTAATAAGTATTGCATTTGAAAAGAAGTAAATATAAATTTGAAGAGTGAATGAAATTATACATATTATTATTTCATAATAGTAAAGGATAATATTAGTGGGAGAAATGAATGCATAAATTGAAGAGAAATAATATATTTTAGATGAATGGGAATTATTTTTACAATGTTAAATTTGATAAGTGATGGATGGACATAATGAGATGAAGAGAAAAATGAAAAGATTTATTTACATATACATAGAATTACCCAATACTCCTAAATATGATGTTTGCATTATTACTATAACACCCCAATATTTAAAAATATGGTCACTATATATGATAACGTGTATGAAAGTGAACAAAAAGCATAAACAAACCATGAAATATTATTATTTTTATATGTCAATTATAAAGTATCCGTGAAATTGGAGGGTCTTGATAGGATTAATTGATTAATGAAATATATATGAAATTATTACTCAATATAAATGTATCGATAAATTATAAGTAAATAATCACTCAATTTTCTATGAAGTAAATTTATTCATAAAAATATAATTTTTCATCCCAAAATATTTTTATTTCTTTAAAAGAGAAAATTATAAAATAAATATTTTGTACTGTTATAAAATTTGTTAGATAATACTAAAATAATTTTTTATTATAGAAAATGAAAATTATATATTGGTGACTTTGTCGTATTTTTCTGAAAAGAATTATTTTTAATGAATATGAACAAAATAGTGAATTTTTTTAAAATAATGTGTATAAATACAAAATATTTTTCAATTTTAATTTATTACTATAATATATATACATAAATAATTTAAATTAAATCTATAAACTATAAATATGACTATATGAATTTATTTCTATATAATGATGATGAATAGTCATACAGATAATGTATGATCACCTTTTTCTTGAAATTGTAGTCCATTAAAAATTGATTTTCAACCCCATTTAGTGGTTCACATTTTATTTTAAATATGATTTTTTTTTTAATTTAATTTGATAAAATTTATTTTTTAATAAATTTTTTTAATTATTATTAGGTAATATGGTTAACTTAATCATTTTTTAAAATTTATTTTATATGTAAAAGAAAATAAGATCCATGGTAAATAGTAATGTATGTTTACAGGAGGTTCAAAAAGTAATATAAGTTATAATGACCTAAATACACTCTCAATTTCTATTGGATTGACATAATTCATCATTATATCATCTTATTTCAATATATTTTGCATATTGAAGAAATATTTTCTTGATTTTCAACCTTATAATAAATTATATAAGGAGAACCCATAAATTTCTCTTTCTTAGATTTAATAGCAATATTATTATGTGATAGGTATAAAAAATTAGTTATAAATATTATATTTAGTGATATTTTATTTTTTTAATTCTGTAAATTTATTAATTATTTCTAGTAATGAAATTAAAACATTTAATTATTATGAACCACTGAAAAAATAACAATTTAATTAAAAGGAAACAAAATAAATGACTTTATAAATATTAAATGAAATATAAATTAAAGTAATTATTATTTAGAAAATATGTTTACTATAATATATTTGAGAATAAATTATTTAATATAAACAAATTCAATATTTTTATAAATAGTTATAATTTAAAATTAAATATATAATGTCAAAATATACAATAATAGTATAATTAAAAAAATATTTTATTATTAAATGAACAATATTTATAAAATAATATCTTAAAAAATGATAATTATTCATTCAAAATTATCCCAAATGGTAAATTTTAGGACCAAAATTTCTTATATAGTGACTATATTTACCCCTAAAGTGTAAAAAAATTGTTACACTAATGAAAATTTAAATCAAGTTGTGTGTGTCGCACGATCATGGGTCAAAATTAAAATTCAACACAAATATTTTGTATATTTCTTAATTTAAATTTTTTTATAATCAATACATTTAATATATTGAATAAGAGAAATATAATTTTTAGTATCAATGAATTAACTACCTATGTAATAAAATTTATTACCATGGTGAAAACTAAAATGTTAACAAGGAGTTACCTTAGCGGTTAAAAGAATAGTATGATTAACCAAAATTTATTTGTTGTGTGGAAGGTTTATATCAACCTTATCATACCTCTACTCCATTATTTATAAATTTTCAATGAACATGGATTGAGAGAGTATTCCTCTTATAGAAAATTTTTGGATTTTTAAAAAAATCCCACCAATTTTCATTCATAAATTGGAACCGTCTCTTATACCCTCTACATAATTAAAAAGTCTTTTGGAACAGATGATACTTACAAAAATACCTAACATAAATATCTCCCTTCACAGAGTCTATAGTTATGTTACAAAAGCCTCATATTTTGTAATTATGTTCAATATTGTATATATTTTCAGAAGAACAGGTACCATTCTGAACAATTTTTTTTTCTTTTATATCATTTTCCACCTCCTTAAAATATTATCATACCATTATGAAATAAACAAAATAAGTACCAAATTAATATATAGATTATATTTTGTTAATTTAACAATGTAAATAGATCTCAAATTATATGAAATGCGAAAGAAATTCATATTTCTTGTATACAATGGGCTAGTTTCTCGAAAACGGATATAATATATTTTTTATCATTGCCTTTCATAACTTTTTTCTATAATGGTTTTAATTTTTATATGAAATTTTCATGAAATATTCATCATTCTATAAAATTAAGGAATTTATTATTATAATACCTTTCCATTCCATGAAAATGATATTTTTTCAGATGTTTTTTAGACTACCTCCTCATGATGTGATTCATTTCCCATCAATGAATCACATAGATGGCATATATAATCTTATATAAATAAATAAAAGGAAATTTATGATATAATAATAATTATATGATGTAAATATAATACATAGTTCGTTTTATCAAAGGTACATGAAAAATGGAAGCATTACTAATGCATACATATGACCTACCATCTCTATGACTATTATATAGTATGTTTTTTTAAAATCATTCATGGATGGTTTTAAAAGTATAATTACTGAAAAACTATAATTATTTCAATATTATTTTTCATTATATGATTGAACAAGGAATTTATTTAACATAATCATCATACCAAATTCGTTCTGGAAAAATGAACTTAAAATCATCAAAACATCATATGTTAAAATATTTTATTATATAAATAAATTTTAAAAAGTAATAAAAAATAAAATTTATAATTTATAATTTTATTAATAATGTAATAAATTTCAATAACTTTAATATTTAATATGAAAATGTTGGTACATGGGAATTCAAACTCAGTGTATAATATTTAATCTCAATTTCCATTCATTGAGGCATATTTTAATATAGCGAAGCTAATTTATTTTGGATTTGATATATATTTTACCGTTATTTTATATACAATGACTGTAATTATGTTAATTATATTTGATATTAAATGTTATTTTATTCAGTTATGTTTCTCGTGAATAAAATGTAACTAATGTGTGAAAAGATTATTTTACAATGTATTTAATTTTTGAAATTGATTATATTTATATATTTAATAAGTAAATAGTTTGATAGTTCTTTATTAATCCATATCTATTTTCTTCTGGATAGTTATTTTTGAAAATAATAATTTTAAAAATCATTTTTCTATTTTAAATACTCAAGAGAAAAAAATTATGTTTTATGGTAAACTGACATTATTTCTACTTACAAGGAATCATTTTCATCAATATGCATTTTTTCCATTAAATTTTTAATTTATTCCATTATCTAATTATTTTTAATGAAATTTTTAGTAATATATGTGTTTTAATAAATGATTTAAAAGTAATATTCTTATAAATGTCTGAAAAAGCAACCTTTTACATTTTAATGAAAATGTGAAAGGAGTATTTTTTAACATCCTAATCTTAAAATAAATTTTTCTATGGTACTGAAAAATAAATTATTTTTATCTCCCTTTATAGGTTTCAATATTTCAATTAATCATAAATTTTTTTATAAAAAAATATGGATGTTTTAATATTTTATATGTATGATTCCAATGTAGAATGGGTATTTTATACAAGACATATTCCAAGTATTTATTTAATGGAAATTTCTTACTTGATGATAAAATTTGTGGTTATGGATTAATTTCAAATTATATATATAAATGTCATACATATATACCTACCTCATTATACATTGCATGAATATGTTAAAAAAATTCAACTCATTGACCAAATTTATTATTTAAGATATCACTTTTGATTATGAAATGTTACAAGATTATAAAACCTATCTTTTTTATATGGGTAATTATTATTTCCATTCATTATGATTTATTTCTATTTTGTTGGACACATATTTGTGTACTTTTTACTGTGGGTCTAATAAAATATCTCATCAATGAATTGGGTCTATCTTTTATCTTATGATACATTATGTATTTGAATATGGAGTAAACAAAATACATTATAGGTCATTTTACATAATGTGATATTGTATAGGTAGTAAAATGGGACTCATATTTATGTCATGTTATGTTTGTATTCCCAATATTATAGGTTTTTATGTTCTTAGGAAGAAATTATCTTTTTTTAGCTTCCATGTGATTATTGCAGAGGATTTTCCTTTTTGATACCATGTTATATGCTTGACTCACATGTTATGTAACCCAATAATGTTTATTCTCTTTCATGGATTTTTATGTAACAAAATTTACCTATATAATCCGTGGGTTATCCTATATAGGATTAGGTTATCAATTAGATTTATGTGGTCACTAAAGACAATAAAAATAAAGAAATAAAGTTTTATTTTATTTTGATTCTATATGAACATAGTCTTTAAAACACCATTGGACTCAGGATTTTTGGCTTGTAATTAGAAGATTGTTATATTAGAAACCATATAATAATATGTATAAAATCCTTGGGAATCTATAGAAGTATTCAGATTAACGTCAGTATGCAATAGGATTAGTGAAAATTAGTAAAAAAAATATTCTATCAAATTCAAGGTGAAGGATAACCTCTTAATGTTTTAATATGGAATATATTATGTGGTTTTCCTATAAATGAACCCTTATATACAAATTACATGTTGAAATGGATTTATCATATATTCATAAAGATTTAATAACATTGAAAATATTTTTTTCAGAATATGTCAACTATATTTCTAATATATTGTGTGTGGACCCTTACTGTGAACCTTTTTTTAGAATAAGTGGGTATATGGTTGGGTAAAATCAAATTTTCATTACGAACCATAATTATTAGTGATAGAGTAAAACCTATTGATAATTATGATACACAAATTGATATGAGATAAAAATAATTTATATTTTTTTTATAATTATACATTTAAAAATATGATTAATGGAATAGATACCACTTTTTAGGTTTTATGTGATGTGAGTTCAAGAAAATTGAAGATATTTTTTGTGACTTTTTAGGAATAAAAAACTTTTATTAGTACAGTTTTTAATGAATGGATTCTATGATAAATAGTCAACTCTACCTTATGGATATATTTTATTGGTCTTAATAACGATTATGGTTTGTATAATCTTTGATGAAGATTTAATCATGTGTCACTAAAAATTGGGAATATTTTTAATATCATATTAGTAACCATTAGATTGATTTTTGTTGGTTATTCATGGAATTTTTTTATATTTTCAACATATTTCTAGGAGAAGTATTTTAATAATGTTAAAATCTCTTTTGAAAAATGAAAACCCATGTTTTTGGAAACTACCTATTATATGTAACAAGGCCACCATGCATAAACCCAAAAATGAAGGTAGAAAATAGTGAATATCCTTCATCTAGCTTATGTGATTCTGTAGTGATTATATTTGTATTTTTAGAAAAAATGGTCTAATGAAAAATATTATTTTTATTAAGGGATATTTGTTTTTGGATTATCTATTTTTTAAATTTTATTATATTTATGTGATTAATGATATTTTTCATAAAATTTTACATGGATGATTATTTATAACCATTATGGATAATGAATAATATTATTTAAGAAGAATAATACAACTCTTTTTGGGGTTTCATAATCTAAGTATATTAAAACCATTGAGGTTGAAATATTCATTATTATTAAACTTATTGATGATATATTGATATTAGTTTATTTATTTAATTTTTTATCTATGGGAAAAAAATTATTGATTAATTTTTGATATTATGATTTTATTTTTTATAAGAATTTTTATTCATTTTGTGTATTATCTTATATTGTGATAAAATTTTAATTTAAAAAAATTAAGGAGGAATAGATTAATATTATATTATAGAATCATGTGATCTATTAAAAGTTAATTTTATATCTTCATTTATAAAACATTCATCTTAGATACAATTATGATAAAGTAAAAAATGATATATAAATGGATCAAAGCTTATCCAAAGGATGAAAATATTCTTATCAAAAGATATCAAGTTAGTATGTTTTCTAGTGTAGTTTATAATTATAGAGAAATGGTTTCACTACTCTAAAATTTATCTTGAAAAAATATTTCCCAATTATTATTTTTTGATAAATTTAGGTACTTTTTTTATCCTCAATAAAATCAGGTTTTTTGGTCATTAATATTGTAAATATCATTTTATTCCATTTGATCAATGATCTCTATCACTATCAAACATTATTTTTGAAATTTAATTTCCCCTACATTTCAATATCTTCACATCCCACAAATGTTCTCTTAATTAGAAACCTAGTTATGTACTATCTAAGGCGACCTTCGTATTTCTCTTCCAACGTTTCAAGAGTAATTTCTATTAACTCTTTTGTGGTATGGGATTCTGTGAAACCATATTTCAAAATGAAAAACCATTTATTACAATGATCATGTTAAAATTTGGATAAAAAATATAGTTATTGTGGGTTAATTTATCACCATGAAATTTTAAATTATTAAAAAATGTTTGAAAAATTATATGACACAATAAACCATCATTAATAAACTATGAAAAATTGTAATTTAATGTGGACTATAATAACCTGGATACTAAATTTTTGGGTATTAATCAGAATAAAGTCACTCTGAAATATATATTAAATTAAAATCCAATATAATTTTGCTGACAATTTTTAGTAAATAATGAATCAATAATTGGTATGGTTAATTTATTTTTTAAAACTATATTTTCTTAAAAATATATCCTTTCTACATGTTGTGATAAAATAATGTATAATTTTGTCTCACATTCAAAACATTTATTATATAAAATGATATTAAATTTTAAATTCATCCTAATAATATTATATAATGGTGATTGTTTGGGATCTTTTAGTAATGGATGATTTTTAATTGATTAGTATATAATATTTCTTTTTATTTAATTTATTTTAAATACATAATATTACATCATTTTAAATATTTAAAATAATCAGTAATAATGAGTAATTTTAATTATTTATATATATTATATATCTTAAATATTAATTTTAATCCCTATAAAGAGGATAATGTTTAATATAGTTAATGAAAAATCATTTTATGCATGAAAATGAATTCAGTAATAAACAATTTTTCAGTAAGTTTAGTTTATTTATTTTTGAATTAAAATCTACCATTTTTGTTAATTTAATTTGAAAATTTTATCTATATATTTTTAATCAGAATAATTAATATTTTGTAATAAGGTAAAGTTAATTTTTGGTAAAAATGAATAGTTTAAATAGTAATAAATGTACTCTCACAGTTTAGGGTAAAACATTTTTATAGTGGGTTAAACTAATGATATAATTGTTATAATGATCTAAAGACTTGTATAATTTATATTTTAGAGATATATGATGACTCTATATCATATATATTATAGATATTTTTATTTCTGGAGCCATAATTCTGTAATGGGACCCTTGTAAAATTTTATGTAATGAAAAGTCAAAAATGCAGTTTTTTTACTCTTAATAAATATAACATTTGTTGACCAGGAAAAAAATAAATTTTTTTGTTATAAATATTCATTTTAAATGTGAATTATTATTTATCATGAAAATTTATTTCTACATTTTTGTAATAAAATAACTACCTTAAATACTCATGCAATGCCAATATAGTAATTATTTAATTAATATAAAAACAAATTAAATTATTTTAAAACATTTTTAAAATTTTTTGAATGAGATATTTTATTAAGTATTTTTATAGTAATATATACTATATTAAGAAAATTTTAACAGTATATATTCAAATTCATTATTTTTCATGATATTTTTTAAATTATATTCAACGAATAACGTCAAAATCCACAATTATGATATATTTAAAAATTAATTTTTTTTTAATTATTAACAATTCTTAAAAATAATTTTGTTTTCAATATGGTAATTATTCATTTTAAAATACAATTTATTTCCCATTAAGCGAGCAATTTCTCCTTGATAGTAGATATACTGGCCCGTAAATTGTAAATCCATTGTTAATACAATTAAGGATAAAATGAGGTTTTATTCGAGATACACGCATCTGATGAAATTAATTTTCCAAAGACATAAGCTTATAATTTAAAAAATTATAATTATTATTTTTAATCATTTATTCCATATTATATAATAATTCCAATTTTTTATCTTAAACTAAAAATTTCTTTGGTAAATAAACATGTTTTCTAGGCGAAAAGTATAACTGAAAAAGTAAAAAATCAATGGGGATAAAGAATAATATGTTTTCAAAAACATATCTCATATGTTAGTAGTGTGTAACAACCATATATTCCCTCTTCTATATTATTTCCTAATTTTTTAGCTACATTGAATAAATGTGAGTTCCCATTACGTAATAGTTTTTCGTATTTACAAAAAATACCAGTCCTCAAATATAGCATCGAACCCTATATCTCCTCAATCCACATTTCATGATCCTTATAGATTTTCACTGACCTACTCAAATCTCTAACATAATTACAAACACACATCACCGGGTCCTTACTTTCATCAGAATATCTTCATTGTTAGGCATTTTTTGTAATCCTAAATAGGTTTTACGAAGAAGGTTAATCGTTCTTAACCAATTTTTTTTTATTTTATTCTTCCCCCTCAATAATATATTATTCCACCTTTCCTACATCACCAAATAAGGATTCATGTTATATTTAAATGATATTATTTTAATTTGACAATGAAATTAAATATATTCTTTTATTAAATGGGAAACTAAATCAATATTCATGTGTATGATGGAGCATTGAATGGAAACCCATATAATTCTATTTTAATCATCATATCTAGTAGATGGTTTTTATAATAGATATAATATATATATATATATATTATTGGATAAATATTTATTATTATATATATTTAATTTATCATATAGTTTTATACCTTTGAATTCAATGAAAACATGATACAGTCATTTGTGTGTACTTGTGGACTACCACCTTCATGATGTGATGAGATTTTTTATTCATCACCACATCACTTGGATATTGTATTTATGTTTATTTAATGAAACATTATTTTATTTATAATTTAATGATATATGTGGAAATATGAAATAATACATGAATTAATTCCTTATAAATCATTTACAAATGGAAACATCACTCATGCCTATGTATGAACAACAATCTCCATGATTGTAAAATAGTTAATTTTTCATAACCTCATTTCATGGTTATATTATAAATTATTCTAAATATCTCAAAATTATAATTAATTCTCATTATTATTCAAGATATATTTTATATATGAAATATTTAATGAAATTCATACTACTAAAGTAATTTTGGACATTTGAACAAAATTTCATCATAACATCAAAAATTAACTTAATTGAATATGTAAAAAAATAAATATAGAAAAATTAAATAAAAGGAATAATAAAAATTGAAATAATATTCTATGAGTAGATAATTAACATATTTATATTATTTTATATGATAATTTATATACATGGTGAGTGGAACTCAAAGTAATAAAATTAATCTCAATTTCCTTTTATTGGATAATATTTTAAAGATACACATATAATTTCATTTATAAGGCTCATATAAAACCCCTTTTTATTATATGTCGATTATTCTAATAATTTTAATGATATTTTTTATGTTATTCTTCAATAGATATATTTATTCAAATGTTAACAATGTAATAAGAGATTATTTAACAATTTCATCATTGTTAACCATTTTTTATGTTTAAGTATCCATTAGAAGAATTATTTTATATTTCAAAGCTAATAAAAATTAATTTACTTATTCTATATTGTTTCTTTAATATTATAATTTTGTATTTAATTGTCTTAATTTCAGTATTCTATAGGCTAAATTAATTATTTGAAATAAGAAAACTAGTTTTTATACTTTTTTAGGAATCTTTTTGTTCTTCATAAATGTTTTCAGTCAAATGATTTAAATAATATTTCATGATTTCAAAATTATTTTTTAAGGATAATTTTAACCATATTTATTTTAATAAATGTGTTAATGTAATAATCTTTTAATTATCCAAACTAGTAACTTTTTTACTTTTTAATGGAAATGTGAATGGAATCATTTTTTATATATGAAATATGAACTAAATCTTTTCCACCATCATGACCACATCATAATTTTAAAATAGAATTGATTTTTCTCGTTGTTATTTGAATAGATAATATTTTCTATAACATTTTTAATGTTTTTAGATTTCAAATAAGTTTCCTCAATGTGAAAAAGGTATTTTCTTTACGAAATATTCCATCTCATCTTTTATAGACATTTTCAACAACAATGAAAACCATTAATGTGATAGATTTATTATAAATTATATATATATATATATATCATAAATATATTACTATCAAATACTATCTTCCATTGATAATGTAATATGTCCCTTATGTTCCATTAACAAATTCCTTATTTCAGGAATAAATTTTTATTATGATATGAGTAGACATTTTTAACCCATTTTCATTCCATGTGTAATTCTTATGCTTATGAATTATGTTTAATTTCATTTTTTAGAACACCTATGAATGTAAATATTAAGATGGTTAAAGAAATATAGGACTCAAATACAGTTTGAAAAACATTTTTTATCATAATACATTATTATTTATATTAGGGAGTAATCTTATTCTATTATGATAATTTTACCACTAAGTGATATTGTGTAGACATTTATCATTGAATCATGTTTGTATAATGTTATTTTGTTGTTCTATATTTCCATGATTTATATAATCTTTTAATACTATGATATTTTTCAATATATCCATGTAATAAATAAATAGCCATGTATTTTACAATAACATGTTTTACCCTTGACACACTCTTATGTTTTCCTTATATATTTTATTCTCTTAGTACGATTTTCGTCATAACATTTTTTCAATTTATTCCCTATGTAAACATATCCAATTTTTGGATCTCAATGAAATTTAGGATCTCATTAAGGAAAATAAAAACATTGTTATTGTTTTTTATTATTTGATTAATATGTATATTATCATCTTTAAACACATAGAATCATGGTTTTTGGGTTCTAATTAGTGTGTTTTTATTTTAAAAATCATGTTATATTATTAGTAAAATACATGGGTTTCTATAATTATATTTTTATTAGATACTAGTAATCACATTCCAAAAAAGGATATTTGTCTACTATTCCTAGAAACTATAAAAATAATTAAATCTCAAACATTATTTGAAATAATTAAATAAAAAAATTATTTTTATAGGGAACCCCATTACCCCTCTATCATATCACAACATACAAATCAAAATTCACATAAAATAATAATTGGGATTGAAAAAATAATAATTTTGGGAACTCAAATTCCTTATTGGTGAATTAGTACAAAGAATATATCATTCAATAAATTTGGATTAAATAATATGGATGGATTAGATGATGATTACACATTACCATATAAATAATCCCATTATATTTTTACATATAAATAGTTGATATAAATAAATTAATAATAACATTTAAGCAAATAACTAATTCCATAATGATGGAGTCTATTATTTTACACATCCTATGCATACTGGTGAGTCTTTATTCAAATTATTTGTAATGATATAAATAAGTAATTGTACTAACAAGTCATAGATAAATGGGCATGGCCTTAGAATAATATGCATAATGTTTTCTCTTATGAAATAATACGGATGCATTAAAGGGATATGTAATAATAGGCCCCACTCACCATATAACTATTTAAATACACCATTCCTATTAATAATTAACACATCATTATAAATATTCCTTAATAATCCAAAATCATTTTTATAAGAAGAACTATCAATAATATCCCTAGTAAAACTGATCATAAACTGTCTAACAAATTGGGTGAATAGTTTTATAATAGTATATCTACATCAAATAAAAATAATTGACTTTGTATTTTGAAATGCGATAAAATATTTTAAATGGATAAATGTAAAAATTTCTTGAAGAAAATACCCTTCACCCATTGAAATAAATTTTTTTAAATTAAAATTATTTATAATATAAAAATAAAATCATTTTCATGGGAAGCAATAATGGATATATATAAAGTATTCTACAAAACATTGATTTCTCATTATGGTGGGAATTTCTATTCATGGAGAGTATGTTAATAAAAATATTTGTTTCATATTTTGAGTAAAAACATAAATTTATAGTATATATTAAAATAAAATAATATTTATTTTTAAATTTTTTTTATTATGTGAAACATTGTTAAAATTTATATTAAATAATTATTGTAGAATATTAAAGACATTCTCAATATTGTTTTTTAAAAAACATGGATGTGGAATAATAATGATTTTCAAATGATGTCTGGAAAATGTTCAATTTCCATAAAATAATCTATCAATATGTTGAGTACATAAAGATATGAATTCACATAATGTAATTAAATAACTATAGCTTAAAAAATAAATTTATTTTTGACGAAAATATAAGATAATTTCAATAGTTGAGACACAAACTACAATAATATTGTAGAATGATGTGATTGTGAAATAATGTCTTTAATAAAGTATTATTTGATAAATATTTCTTTAAATTAATTTACAATAAAAAATTCTCATTATAATTCTATATTATAACTATATACATACTTATAATATCACAAATCATTTACATATAACATTTCATCACTTTTTTTTTTCAATAATTCATTTTTAAAATTAATATATTCAGTGTTAACTATTTTATTTCTCAATGTTGTTTAGGATTGGGAGTTAGGTAATAATAATAATTTTCCTGATTACATATAAAAAATATAAATCCATCCTAATAACTATCCATGAATAATGGTGATGAAAAATGAATTTTATCCTTATATGGAGGTGGTTGTCCACATATACTAATGTGAAATATTTGCACTTCCCCTTTTATAGGAAAGTGAGTAAATAAATATTGTGTTATTAGAGGAGGTAGAAGAATAAATAAATTTAATAATTTTTGGTTCAGTGATTAAATCCTATTCAGTTTTCCTCATAGTATACATTCATATGGACTCTTGAAATAACAATTTAAAATTCATATAACCAATAATTCATAGATATTGAATTTTATAATCGAATTTCAAAGGGGATTTGAACTAGAGGGTTTATCGTGGTGTAATAGAAAGACAATATGGGTGAAATTTTAAAAATGGGAGAGATGATATGTATTGTACAAGACCTCTCATGTCTATTACATTTTAAAAATCTAGTAATTGATGTGTTTTGGGAGGTTAATACGACATCATTCTAAAACATTGAAAAAATTTCCATTCCAGTGAATAACGTTTCCATGGCATGTGATTTAGGTTCGATAGGTTCAATAGTGTTTCAAGGACTAGAGATTTGTGAAATGGTAGGTTGAGTAGTGTTTCTCGGACTGTTGAGTCCTCTAACTATAGTTTGAATAGTGTGTCCTGGACTGGTAAGTTAAGAACTGATTATAGGACTCGTGAGTCATCCAATGGTATGTTGAATAGTTTTTCTAGGACTGGTAGGTTGAGTCATTTTTCTAGGACTAGTGAGTCATTCAATGGTAATATGAGTAATGTTTCCAGAACTGTTAGGTTGAACAGTGTATCCAAGACTATTGAGTCATCCAACAGTATGTTGAACATTATTTCCGAATTGGTATGTTGAATAGTGTTTCCATATTCCTAGTTTTCACCCCTTTGATTTTACCTTTGTTGTAAAACACATAAAAAGACTTTTTTATGTTGTTTACTGACTCTTAAAAGCCCATAACGCCTATAATAATCTTTCTAAGGGTCTTCAGGGCATTTACTCGGTCAAAATGTGCAATCTTGACTAGATCTTACTTTAATGGAAATCTAAACTATATCTAAACTTCTACTTCATTTATATTTTCAAAAGTTTGAGATACATTTAGAAACTGTTCATACATCTTGTTTTTATTTGGTACATGATACCTAGAGTTATTCCTCCAATATGAGATATGGGATCGAACTACAATCATTGGATTGTATTCCCTTTGAGTTTTTTCTACTACATGCACACCACATATTTTGGTGCAACACAGAAGTCTCGATCCATCATCAATATAATGTATGTTAAACCTCTATACTTATAGGTTCCTTGAACTATTTTCTATTTTTAATCATTTCATTGTGATGGAATGTGGTCTTCATTTTTCTAATGGAGCTTTATCGATTGATGGTTGTTGTGGTGGTGTCAAAACATCCCCGGGTGGATACAGTTTTTGCGGGAAAGGTCATCATGATCTGTTGTGGTGTTCATTCTTTTGCAAGGAATTTTGAAATTATTTTGAGGTAGGGGATTATTTATGTAACAACCTGAGATTTTATGAGAATTATCCATTTTAATTTAATTGAGGTCTTGTGTTGTATGTTACACAAAAAATATCTTGCATTACTCACATCCCTGACTTGGCTTGTATTACATGCAATCGCAACCTTCCTCGATAGCATGTGTAGTACGCAATACAGAATTTCACTAAACAATGATATATTGTTATAATATTATTATGGATTATCTTTAAATAATTTTATTAAATAAATTTTTAATTTTATAACATTATTATTTATCTTACACATTTTATAGAACATGGTATGAGAACAAAATAAATTTTTCGGGTAAAATAACTATTTTTCAAAAAATACTGTTTTCCACCTTTTGATGGCACACCCACATTAAATCTAGTTTTTGACATGTCTATAAGGTAAATTTGATAAAATAAAATTCTTCTTTAGAATCAGGATATAAAAATTTAATTTCGATAAATTTTTCTTCTTATTCTGATAACTTTAATATTTTAATGAATATTAAAAACACTATATATTTTAATTAAAAACAGATTATTTCATCGCAATAATTTATATGTTTAAATTATTATATTTAATGGTTTTAATATATAAATAGAATATATTTTTACAATTTAATATAATGTATTTCATTACAATTAATTTTACGTTGATTTCATAGGTAAAAACATTTCAATCTTTGGCAGTATTTTAACTATTAATACCTGTTTTCTTAACAACGGGATAAATTTTAATTTAATTACTGAAACATGTATGTTTTTAATTTTGGAAAATAGATTCAATATTGGGATTCAGTGAGTCTAAATTATTTTAATAGGTTAATTTTTTTTAATATTATGAATAGTAACTACGGTAATTTTTATTTACATCAGTTAAAGATAAATCAGGTAATTATGGTTAATCCTAAGATTATAAAATTACCCTAACACATGCCAAAAATCTATTTAATGACTAAAAGTCGACACATATCACCTAAGGTTCGGATTAGATTATTTTTATGGACTTTGGACAATGAAAATAATTTAATTATTATTAAAACCAATGAAAGTGACAACATATCACTCTCTTAAATCTTATAAGTATAATAATTTTACTTTAGTGATAAACTTTATGAAACATTGAAAATGAATAGTCACTAGAGATCTAATATAATTATCTAGATCATGTTAAATTATTTAGAATTTTTATGGATAAAATAATTATCATTAAAGGTGACATAATAGTGATGTTGAAATTATTTTATTGATTCAAATATGAAATAAATGGTTTTATAAAATAAAAATAAATATTATATGAACTATTTAATGTGATCCAAGAATTTTCAAGATATATATTACTTGTTATTAATCTATAAAACATTTTTTTTGAACACATCTTCTGTGTGGAGTTTAGTTCATTTCAAATAAATTAAATGTGTCAAAATTAACACTATTGATATTTTAAATAATTAAATTATTTAGAAATCACAAAATTATTTTAAAAATTACAAATTAAAATTTATATGATCTAAAATTACATAAAATATAAAATTATGTATAATTTAGAACACATAAGTAATTATTTATAACATTATAAAATTTATAACATTATTACCACAAATAAAATTAAATAGATTAAATAAGGATAAATCAAAATGATAAGGTTTAAAATAAATTCAAAATATGTTTAAATATAATTGGATTATGAGATTTTGACCTTATAATTTCTAATATCCTAATTTGAGTCACTTTGAAATATTTTATGTTGGTTTTAGGTTTATTATAAACAAATATTTTAGAGGTTTTCAAAAGTTCCCCTCTCCTCCCATATAAAAGGGAACCTCATCCATATTTTATTTACACAACATTGAGCCTTGAAGCTCGGCTAAACCCTACCCATTACTCTTCTCAACATCCATAGTAATATTCTTGATGTTTGTGTCTTCTCAAAAGACCAACTCTAGTCCCTTAAGAGGAACTTTAAAGGAGGCGCGTCGAAGAAGAGGTAATCTCTTCTACCGATTCTTTCATGTTTCTTTTTTTATTCAACTTCCTCTCCTTTAGTTTTTTCATTGTAATGTAATAAAATCAGTGTCACTAATATACTGATATGATATTATAAATATTAAACCACCCCATTTCACCTTATATCCATCCTACGGAAGACAAAGTCTCCCCGCGTGCGTACGTACAGAATACCGTCTCCACATCGTGGTGTAATTAGTTTTCCCACCACCACCTTACATGGATGGGTATAATGGTGTAAATAGTAACAATATAAGGTTATTATAACTTCATAATTATTCTGAGATATTATATTATTCACTCTATTTCTATTAAATAAATATGGGAATGATATCATCCCACGTGCGTACGTACGGACTACCGTCTGCATGAACGCGATGAGATTAATTTTCCATGATTAACCATTCAAGTATGATTATAAATTATATATGAAATAAATAATCATGAATTATATTACATAATAATTATACTGAATTTATTTACATATATGATTCATTTATTTAATTCCATTCAATTCAGTAAGGACACGAAAACATCGTTCATGTGTACGTACGGCCTACCGTCGCCATGAACGATGTATTTCATTCCATTTATCGATCTATCATATATAATGAATATATATTATATATAAATAATGTTTTAATTTCTATGATTAATTAAATAAGGATATGAGTAATAATATCACGAACAAAAAATCGAAACATGTACGATAAATGAAACGCTTTTAACCAAAACACTGCTTTAACATGGAATTTACAAAAGAACGTGTAATATAATGTATAAGGGAATCATATATGATATCATAACAAGGAATATGATTCTGTAATAATTCAATGAACTTATTTAAATCATTATTCTGGAGTTTCGGATACATATGTACCATATCAGACATAAGGTAAGGGATAATTTTACAAATCTTATTTTTATCTTAGATTTCTTATACGTAAGTATTTATTAGGGTACATTTTTCATCCATGTACATAAACATATTTTTCATAAAGTGTTTAATATTTTTCCATGTATTTTTAAAGTTATTTTTAACCATATTTGTCTTTTACTTTTTGTTATGGAGGGAATCTTTCATTTTTTACCATACGTGGTACTTTTTGACTTTTCCATTAAAAGTATTAGGAGAATGTTTTTTTACTTATACGACATGAATGGATTTTTAGGGTTTTATGACGCCATTTTTTAATTAACCCTAATCTACATGATTTCATGGTTATTTTCAATAAAATCATTTTCTTTTAAAATTTTGCGACATTTTGGGAAAAGAATTTGATTTTTAAGGAGAAAGGATATTTTCCTCAAGAATTAATTTCAAGTATTTTATCAAATCCATTTTCCATATAAGATGACATTATTTTATATGAGTATGTTTCAAGTATAATGTCTCTATGATTTACATGGTTTCCCTTTTCTTATTATGAAATGATATCCATTTGTTTTATGTGGATTATGTTATGATGGGACGATGTTTATGAAACCTATTTTATTCTTTGGGTTATGATGAATGATTAATATTTATGTTGTGGCACGCGTAAGAATGATTTCATTATGATATGTGTGGGACCTATATATCCCTCCAATTAATTGGGTAAATATTTATATCTCATGAGACAGATATGGATGGAAGGGTAAGTTAATCTGGTTTAGTGATACAGGGCTAGAACACAGAGTGAACTCGATTCAGAAAGGGACTTTGTCCACAAAGATTGTCTTGACAGCATTGCCTTGGCTACTATGAAATCATATCATGTGATTAATGGTTTTCCACAATTACATGTTTTATTCCCATGATAATTTATCATGATTGATGTTCCATTATGATATATGCCTTATGTACTTCCATGATTTTTGTCATCACTCAAGATTTTCATGTTTAGACTATATGTTCCTATTTTTCCATTCAAATTATTATGGATTGTTTTATATTCTCTATGCTTACCCTTATTGAGAATTTGAGCTCACCCTTTTTATGTTTTCTTTTCCCCAGGATAAAAATAAATGTTTTAGCTATGAAAATAAAAGGGAAATATCTTTATGGAAGATCTTAAAGATATTTCACCATGATTAGAAGATTATGTTCCAAGATTCCAAAGATACTAAACTATTACAGTCCTTTTGTGTCTTTTTTTGTTATGTATTAAGTATTCCTAAAAATTAATTTAATGTCTATGTATGTCAAGTACGGGTCTCTACAGTTGGTATCAGAGGAATGGTTTAGTCAACCTTTGGAAACTAGGATGCGAGAACTTTTGTGAGATCCCTAGATATATTTCTAAGGTATGTCTAGGGATGTACCTAAGGATAAGTATATGTATAGGTTAGAGTCATTGAATTATGGTTAAGATATTATAATTAAATCTAATAACTAATACATTGAAGGTACTCCCCCTTTATTATGTTATTTTCCTAGTATTATTTCTGCCTCTCACACTGTTCGTTTTGGGTTTTAGACGATGGATGGAACCCGAAGGAACCGTGTTGATCAATGTAATGGAAAATGCAATGATTGTACTCCCGAGCAACCAAATGTGATGGGATATGGAGTGAAAAGTCTTATTTCTATACTTACACAAGCTATGAATGATTTTGGATTTATAAATGATCAAAAAAGGGAACAATATTCTATTGAGTCCTTCATGAATAAACATCCACCGTCTATCAATGTGTCTTCTGATCCACTTATTGTTGAACAATGGATCAGTACCATTGAAAAAATATTTTCAATACTTCGGTGTTCAGAACATGAAAAAGTCATTTTATCTATTTTCCGTTTAGAAGGTGAAGCAGACCAGTGGTGGACTCGAATTAAGAATATAAGTCCCCAAGTTGAAATTGAATCCATGGAATGGGACATGTTCAAGAACATGTTTTTCAGTAAGTACTTCCCTCGTATTCTTAGAACATATATGCAAATGGAATTCCTTGAGCTTATGGTGAAGGATGATGAATCTGTAGGTATATATGAAGAAAATTTTACAAGACATGAAAGTTATGCATCTAGCTTTATCATCAAACCTGAAAGAAAAGTTGATCGATTCTTCAGTGGCATAATATCAACTCTTCTAAGGGCATTATCTATAATAGACTTCCGTAGCTATGAGAAAATGTTGAGTTGTGCTATCATGGTAGAACTGGAAGTTGGAGTAACATATCCACCACATGGTTTTAAAAAAACAAAATATGTAGTTCAAAGAAAAACCTCATAACACTGGTGAAAAGAAGGTGAATGTTTCTTTATGCTCAATGTGTGGAAAAAATCATGGAGGAGATTTCTTAAATGGTACTACAAAATGTTTCAAGTGTGAAAAAGAAGGTCATCAAGAAGCTGAGGGCCGATGTAATGGGAAAAAGGTTTCTAATGACGTGAATAGAGAAAAGTCTACAGAGAATTCTCCACCAACACTTCAATTCTTCAAGTGAAAGGAAATGGGGAATTATGATAATCAATGACCTGATCGATGTGAGAAACCTATTACGGAAAAGGACAAATGGAAGTCACAAGCAATCACTATTGGAGATGTTGAGTATGAAAAATATATAGTGGAATGATTATGTGTTTATGTAATGGGATTCTAGAATAATTTTGTGGGATCTAATTTATAGTATTGTGGACTTTTGAATATTTATGTGTTGGTTTATTATGGTTTTCAATAATTATATTGTACCAGTAACCATGAAAAGTAATTCATATATTTTGGAAAGAAGATGACATGCACAAAATTAAGGGATAAGCGGAAAAATAATATTAATGAGCTCATGACTGATTTAAGGACAATGTGATATCATGGTTTGAGTATATTAAAATTTTTGGATTTTGGTATGTGGAAAGAGTTAACTTTTGACTGCATTCATGTTTTTACTATGGTTCTATGGTAATTCATGTTGCAAGAGAATACAATATTAAGGTATTCAAATGTCTAGAATTTGATCAGCAAGATATATCTTATGATATATGGGAGATAAATGATGGTATTCACATTTTGGTTAATGAAATTTCCAGTAATAATTTTCTTTATACTATGAGATTGGACTGATGTATTTTGGATAAGTCTAAAGACTAAAATGGATTAGGTAGGACATCATATAGTATTCTTTATGTCCAGAACTTTTTTCTATATTATTTCAGTAATGTTATAATAGTGATGTTTTAGAAAAAAATACAACCTTCAGGACGGGAGACAACTCGTCATGTCAGAAAAGGTTGCGAGAATTGAACCCACAACCGAAGTCCACCAAGCCTTTATTTCCTACCACTGGCCTACTGGAAGTCCATGGTTAGTAGAATCGAGTTTCATTTTATTATGCGGTATTATAGATGAAGTATAAGTCCATTTTTGGAATCATATACTATTAAACTCACTATAGATGGACTTATGTATATTTTATAAATTTTGTTACCATTTGTTTGAGACATATGGAATGAACCATCATTCTATCACATGATCTGCTAACACTTCACAAATGAAAAATTCAAATTCATTTCTTTAAGAGATGATGTGGAAATTGTTCAAGGCACAAACAATGGTGATATTATACCGAAATAAAGTAAGTATTTCTTCTAATTCAAATTATTCAAATTTAGGGAAATGATCTAGATAACCAAAAATGTTGTCCTATTGCCCTTATATATGATGAATCAGTTGGTACCTTAGATCATGAAAAAATTTATGGCTTTGTGATTTTTGGCTTTTTCATAGCCATGTTCTCTACCACAGCCCATAAAAACTTGATGGTTAGGTTTCTCTTCCATATCCATGTTTTCGCCTATGTTTTCCTAAGTGGAAACCCAGTGATGAGTTAATTTGGGTAACCGATATGTATAATACATCACTTTTAAAAATTATGTTTTAGTATTCCTTTTTACGATGTGGGTTTATATGAACGAAACATTCAATTAGAATACCATTTATAACCTAGACGAATTTTGAGGGAGAAATTCATTTTAAGGGGGGTAGAATGTAATAACCAGAGATTTTTTGATATTTATTATTTTTTATTTCATTTATTACTTTGTTGACGCTACACCAAAAGGATCATTCACTACACGCATCCCTGACTTCGCATTCATTACACGCAATCACAACTATCCTCAATAGCGTGTGTAGTACGCAATACCGGGATTCACTAAAAACGATATATTGTTATAATATTATTATGGACTCACCGATATGAATAGTATTAACTACATTTTGAATTTTATAATATTATTATTCATCTTACACATTTTCTAGAACATGGTATGAGAAAAAAATAAATATTTCAGATAAAATAAGTATGTTTAAAAAAAATGCAGTTTTGCCACCTTTTGATGGCGCACCCACATTAATTCTAGTTTTTTACATGTTTATAAGTTCAATTTGACAAAATAAAGTTCTTATTTCAAATCAGGATAAAAAAATTACTTTGGATAAATTTTTCTTATTATTCTGATAACATTCATATTTTAATGAAAAGTAAAAACACGCTATATTTTAATTAAAAACAACTTTTTTTCATTGCAATAATTTAAATGGTTATACTATAATATATAATAGTTCTAAATTATAAATAGAATATATTTTTACCATTTCATATAATATATATAATTATAATTAATTTTACAATGAATTCATAGGTAAAAACATTTCAATCTTTGGCAATATTTTAACTTTTAAAACACATTTTCTTAACAATGGGATAAATATTCATTTAATTACTGCAACTTCTGTGTTTTGAATTTTCAGAAATGTATTGCATATTTTCATTCATTGGGTCTAGATTATATTAATTGGATACTTATATTTTTTTGATATTATGAATCGTAACAACGGTAATTTTTATTTACTTTAGTTAAAGATAAATCAGTTAATTAAGGGTAAACCTAAGATTATAAAATTACACAAACACAAGCTAAAATTCTATTGGAAGACTAAAGGTCAACCCATATCACCTAAGGGTCATATTAGATTCATATTAAGGACTTTTGACCATGAAAATAATTTAATTATTATTAAAACTAAAGAAAGTGACAACAAGACACTCTCTTAAATCTTATATGTATAATAATTTTATTTTAATGATGAACTTCACGAATCATTGAAAATGAATAGTCTCCATAAAGATAATAAAATTATCCACATCATGTCAATTTAATTAGAATTTATATGGATTAAATAATTATCATTAAAGGTGATACAATAGTGATGTTGAAATTATTTCATTCATTGATATATCAAATAAATTGGTTTTAAAAATGAAAATAAATATTATATGAAATTTTTTATGTGATACAAAAATTTTATAGATAAATATGACATGTTATTAATCTATTTTATATTTTTGTTCGATCATATATTCTGTGTGGATTTTATTTAAAATGAAATAATTTAATTATGTCAAAATTGACACTATTGATATTTTATATGATTAAATTGTTTAAAAATCACAAAAATATTTTTAAAATTAATAATTAAATTTTATATGATATAAAATGTAATAAAATTTTAAATTATGTTTAATTAAGAACACATAGGTAAGTATTTATAACCATAGAGAATTTATAACATTATTACCACAAATAAAATTAAATACATTAAATAAGGATAAATCAAAATGATAAGGTTTAAAATAAAATCAAAACATGTATAAATTTAATTGGTTTATGATATTACAACCCTATCATATCTAATATAATAATTTGAGTCTCTTTTAAAGTTTTTATGTTTGGTTTAGGTTTATTATAAATTAATATTTTAGAGGTTTCCAAAACTGCCCCTCTCATCCCTTATAAAAGGGCACCTCCTCCCTTTTCTCTTTACACATCATTAAGCATTCATGATCGACCAAACCCTACCCATTGCTCTTATCAACATCCCTAGTAATATTATTGAGGTTCTGGTATTCTCAAAATACCAACTCTAGTCCCTTAAGAGAAAGTTTAAAGGCGGTACGTCGAAGAAGAGGTAATCTCTATATTGATTCTTTCAAGTTTCTTTGTTCCTCAACTTCTTCTTCTTTATATTATTCACTATAAAGTAATTAATTCAGTATCACTAATATACTGATATGGTATTTAAAATATGAAACAACCCCATTTCACCTTTTATGCATTCTATGGAAAAATAAATCATCGTGTGTGCGTACGTACGAAATACCGTCTCCAAGCCGTGGTGTAATTAGTTTTTCCACCACCACCATACTTGGATGGGTATAATAGTGTAAAAAATAACTATATATGGTTTTTATAACATCATAATGATTATAATATTTTTTATCATTCACTCCAATTCTATTCAATAATTATGGGAATGATATCATCCCTCGTGCGTACGTACGGACTACCGTCTCGAGGAACGTGATGAGATTCATTTTCAATGATTGACAATTAAAGTATGATTATAAAGTAAATATGTAATAAAAAATCATGAAAGATATTACATAATAATTATAATGTATTTATATACATATTTGTTTCACTAACATAATTCCATTCAATTCAATAAGGAAATGAAAACAGCGTTCGTGCGTACGTACGGACTATCGTCTCCATGAACGGTGTATTTCATTCCATTTATAGATATATCATATATACTGAATATTTATTATATATAAATCATGTTTTAAATTATATAATTAAGGTAATCAGGATATGAGTAATAATATCAAGAAAAACAAATTGAATCATGTATGATAAATGAAACGATTTTACCCAAAACGCTGCTTTAACATGGAATTTATTAAATAACGGTTAATATAAAGTCATAACTGAACCATATATGATATCATAATAGTGAATATGATTCTGTAATAATTAAATTACATTATTTAAATCATTATACAGGAGGTTCAGATACATATTAAGCATATAGAACATAAGGTAAGGGATAATTTTTCAAATCTCATTTTTATCTGAGATTGCTTATATATAATGATTTACTGGGGTATAATTTTCATCCATGTACATAAAAATGTTTGTCATAAAATGTTTAATATTCATTATTGTATTTTTAATGTCATTTTTAACCCTCTTTGATTTTTACTTTGTGTTGTGGAGGGAATCATTCCTTTTTTTACCATACGTGGTATTTATTGACTTTTCCGTTAAAAGTACAAGGAGAATGTTTTTTTTACTTATATGACATGAAATGATTTTTATGGTTTTATAATTCATTATTTTCATGAATCTTACTCTGCAATATTTCATGGTTATTTTCAATAAAAAATCCTTTTCTTTTAAAATTGTGTGGCATTTTGTGAAAAGAAAATGATTTTTAAGGAGAAAGGATTTTTTCTCAAGAATTCATTTCAAGTATTTTATCAAAAAAAATTTCCATATACGATGACATTATTTCATATGTGTATGTTTCAAGTATAATTTCTCTATGATTTACATGGTTTCAATTTTCATATGATTAAATTATATCCATTTGTTTTATATAGATTATGTTATGATGTGAGGATGTTTATGAAACATGTTTTATCCTTTGGGCTATGATGAATGATTTATCTTTATGTTGTGGAACACGTAAGAATGATTTAATAATGAGATGGTTGGGACCTATATCCTCCTCCAATTCATTGGTTAAAGATTTATATCTCATTACATAGACATGGCTGGAATGGTAAGTTAATCTGATTTAGTGGTACAGTACAGGAACAAGGAATGAACTCAATTCAGAAAGGGACTTTTTCCACTAAGATTGTCAGGGCAGAAAGGCCTTGGTTACTATGGAAATTATATCTTGTTCTTAATATTTTTCCACAATTACATGTTTTCTTCTCATGATATTTTATCATCATTGATTTTCCATTTTGATATATTCCTTACATACTTCCAAGATTTATGTATTTTCTCAATAATTTGATGTTTAGATTTTATGGTCATGTTTTTTCATTCAAATTTTTGTGGATTGTTTTATGTTCTCTATGTTTACCCTTACTGAGCATTTGAGATCACCCTTTTTATGTTTTATTTTCCCTATGATATAATGAAATGTTTTAGGTAATAAAAAAGGGTATGATCTCTATGGGATATGTTGAAGATCTTTCACCATGATTAGAAGATTATGTTCCATGTTTCCAAAGACACTAAACTATTACGGTCCTTTGGTGTCTATTTTTGTTATGTATTAAGTATTCAGAAAAAGTAATGTAATGTCTATGTATGTCAAGTAAAGGTCTCTATAGTTTAGGTTTCTATTTATTTATGTGAATTCTTATAGATATTATAATATTTCCCTTTATATCTCTATGTAAATGAGATGATAAATATTTTATCCAAATTAAAGAATTTATACTGATCGCAAAGAGATGTTCTTGCTTTATAATGTGATAATTGTTTGCCGATTGATTTTTTATATAGTGTGATATATATTAATTGGCTAATTTATAGTGTTTATTGTTTAAATTGGTAAATAATGCAATGCATGAATTAATTGATAACTAATCGGAAAAATATATTAATAGGCATGTTAAGGAATCTAGTTTACGTTATAATTTAATGATAATCATACTAATGGAGATGTGCATGTTTAACTGAGTTGGTTGTGAACTTATTTTATTAATAATAAGATAATGATTTTGTGGGTCATGATATGTATTTTTCTGGTAAATGCCAAGTGCTTTTTTCTTTCATACCATGAGAGCTTGTTGTGTGGGATAGACAATTTCCTTGTTTAGTTCCAAGAGACTTCTTGTTTTGTTTGTTTGATTACTGCTACATTTGATTTGATGTGAGCCTGCAATGGATGATCCTAGAGGTATTTTGTGAGAATTGGGGAAGGTAGGTCATGTTTTTTGGTAGTAGTAGACACCTTGAGTGGAAATGTACATTGGATTGTGAATATGGGTGTCCGGGTGGACAACAGAGATAAAGAAACTAGTTGACGCAGGGATTACACATAGATATGAATGTTGGATGCTTTTTGAAAATGGTGTTATCTAATCTATTTTGATTCACCCACATCTTGATTCATATGATTTTTATTACCCTCCTTCCATTGGAGTATAAGATGCATGGGGTATGTCATATTCTTTCTGTGTTTAGGTTATTGAGGATGAATGGGTATATGCTCCTTCTATAGGTAGAAAAGACTCGAAGGGTAGTTCATTACTCATTATTTTCATAAGCCTCTATTTAGTATCGTAGAATGATTTCTTAGAATACATATAATTATTTATTGGGGTATGGTTTTTAATTAAAGAACAAATTTTTTACCCAAGAGGTTGGATGGTGCTGGGATACAATGTAGCGGTTGTATTTTTGAGAAACTATGGACTCAATTTGGTTATTCTTGTAGGTCATCGATCTTTCATGGAATGATAATGAAATATTATGTGGAATTGATAATGGTAAATTAATGTTTAAGTATATAATTAACAAAGTGCGGAACAAATTCAAAAGGATAAATTAATTTATTGTAGCTCTTTAAATGGTAGGGTTCTTATAGGACATCGGGTCTTTAAAGTTGTAGCGGGGAGTCCAAGTAATGTTAGCTATAGTTGATCATGAGAATAAACTATTCTCATAGTGTGGTTGTGAGATATATTATATACTATATTTTTCTTCTTCTTTACACTACTCCAGCCTTTCAGTAAGAAAAAATGATACCCCGAGTATTCTGAGCCATGGGGGGTGTTTTCCTAAACATTGTGGTAGGAAGATGGATGACTGAATACCCCCCTTCTCCCCACTCTCTTCCCTTGGGAGATACTTGTTATAGCAGGAAGGATAGGGTGTTTTTCCCATATCTGTGTTTATAGGGATATAATGGATTGTTTATATTACACAATATTACAGTCTGTATATAGTTTCATAACGTATATTATACATATAATGTTCCTTGAATGTGATGGATTGAGGATCCTTACTCATTGTATGGGATGTGATGGATTATGGAATCATAAAAGACATATAATACACCTTATGGGAGATGTGGTGGCTCGTAGAAACATCCCGGTAACTTTTGGTTGAGTGGAAAATGTGTTGTGTTGGACAAAGGTTGTTGTTTTAGTTCTTCTCTTAGGTGTCATCATAAAATCCTTTTAGAGAGTGATGATTATGATATATGACATTAGATAAATGTAGAAAACTAGTGGGGAAGTGGTAGTAGGGTACCCTTGATATTCATTATTTTATTATATTCTCTTGTATGAATTATTTTGGGAGAGTATCCACAATGATGTTGGGAACATAGTATACCTATTTATGTGACGTGTTAGTTACACCTGTTGTTCACTATTCTTTTGCTTTAATTTTTCAATTTTACACAAAACGCACTGGGGAGGATATTACATAGAATAATATAATAATCACCCAACATTTTATATACAACATTCAGTTCACATGGAGTATTTTGATGATCCGGATGGTTTCAACTATATTTGGGTTTTAAGAGATGTTCCGGCTTTGCGGTCGCTACCATTTTTCTTAATTTTTGTTCTTGTAGTTTCCCCGTTTTTCTTTTGTAGTTATTTCATGATATTATATAGGTGACCTTGATATTCTATTAATTTTTTTTTATGAGTTGGAGTTGGTTGGGTTCTGTCTTATCTATCTCTTTCGCATGTGTTCTTATAGAGGGTAATAACTCAGTCTTTGTGTTTACCATACCCTCAGTGCTAGTCGCCATCCCAGGGCCCAATGGAGGTGGGACTTAGGGGTCACTATCTATTTTATCCCCTTTCTTTCCACGTATGGGTAAACCTTCTTGTCAGTGTGTAATGATAGAATGGTATGAGAAATATTATTGAGGTATACGATAGAGTTTTGAGCCAGACATAATGGAGGATTCATGGTTTGGTAGGGAAATAGTGCCATTTTATCTTATAAAGTGTTGTAAACATGAGAGAATGGGTAAGACATGGGTATTTTGGTCACCTAGTGATATGATGCACTTTCCATCAAACTTATAGTGGGTACTAAATGAGGTGATACATGATACTATATAGAGACCTAAGAAAGGATCATACATCATTCTTCTTTTGTGCCTATATTAGAATGGGTACAACATGGAATATTATAACCTAAAATTAATAAAACAAAAATAATAATTAACGTTAAAGACATGAATATTCTAATTTTAGTAGATCTAATTGTTTTACTTTTATAAATATGGATTAAATTCATTGTCTTTCTCATGATGATGTAGAAGATTACCAGTAGGTTTCAACATTAGATCACCATATAGTAGAGGATGATGGTAGTGACACATGGAGAACGACACTCTAAGAGTCTCAATTTCATGTTCTACATATATATGAGGAATCCATTTCATATTTAGTCATATAAGACTAGTTAGAGGATCTTGAGATAGACTTTATTTTCATTCGTGGTTGGAATGAGCAATTGGTATCACTGATTTTGACGATGCTCTGTGGGGAAGCAAGGAATAGGTGGTTCTTATTCCTAAGGGATCATCATGAGTCTACAGTCTCATGGGAGATGTTCTGAGACTAGTTCATTTCTAATAATTTTTATTTTAAAGTGAAGGAGGACAATATCCACGAGCTTCTTACCATTCTGTAGGGAGGCACTATTTTATGAGAGTTTGGGATCCTTTTCAAGAACAATCTTTGATTTGTTTCAGACTTGTTGCTATGTGAGGAGCGTAGTGAGAAGAATTTTGAGGAGTATTTTCATCTTTAGATCAAATGAATGGTAACCCGGTTTATACTGACAACATATCTCGAGGTTCTAGCGAGGGAGGAGATCATCAAGAGGATGTCATCCAGAACTAGATCATCAAGGGAGGGGAGTCATCATGATTCCTCGAAAAGAATAGTTACGTTTTGGGGTTCCTATTTTTCAGGGAATAAGAGTTTCCTCTTAACATGGGTTAGGTCCCAACCCACAATATTTTGTTTCCGTTAGGTGAAGATGCTCTGAGGCTCATGCTATGATATCAAAAACACTTCATTATTATGGAGGCTGAGGTGAGAATCAGTATGAGTGACCGACCATTTAGAGTAGTCAGCGTGCACCAGTTGTTTCGCTCCGCTTTCCCCCATTGAGTAATTTATTGATGTGGTAGTCGTAACTAGTTTTAACAGATTTTTATGAACAATGAAAATATGGGGAAGGAATTTCCCAACCCAAGGACACTCCACTTCATCATTGAGCATATTGTTATTATGGTGTTGATTTTCAGTAGGATCAAAGAGGCTATTGAGTATGTCATGGTCAGTTTGCTGCATTAGTATTCCCTATTCTTGGTGAGGTAGGCGTCATTCAAGGAAACCTTTTCCTTTTCCACACATGGGAGTATGCATTGTTTTAATCAAGAATGGATCACCCTTCATATCACTTAAACTTTTTAATACATTGGGAATTTAGGTAAAGTGGCTTCCAGTGACAATGGCATTGACTATGCTAGTTACAGGTTTAGGTGACATGTTTATAGTTTGTAGATACTATGAGCTAGTTCTATGGTAGAACTTACTTTGAATAGATTTCTTATCTTTTTACAACCATACAATTTCATCCTAATCGTGGATTTGTTGTATTCGGTGAAGGATATTTTGAATTTTTTTATAGGCAGGGGGTGTTCATTGATGTTGATGGAGAGCTAATAGTGTTTTTGTTGATCGAGAACCTCAGATGGGTAAGAAGTATGGTTCCATCCTTATAATCTCTAATGGTGAGATTATTTTTAGGTATCTGTAGGTTCTATAGTCATAATCCTATAGGGTCATGAATGTGTACACATAGGTCTTTACATAAGAAGTTATAACATTACCCCTCGATGAGAGATTGAGTTCGGGAGCGAGCTACAATAATGCATGAATCTAATCTCAATGTATTAATATAGGATGGAGGCTTATGAGTTATTGTATCTACATATAAAGATAGACGGTTTTTTATGTATATTTTTTTACATCCAATATTTTCACCATAGTGTGTACTTATCATTTTCATTTAGAAAGCTAACGATAGTTTTCATTTGTGTGTCTATTATCATCTATTGAACCGAGTGATAGTGAAGACCATATATCATCTTCCATGGATTGATGATTTATTCGATCAACTAAATGGTGAAATTTGGTTCTATAGGATCCATTTTAATTTATGATATCATCAGGTGCATGAATGTATACTGATATTTTAAAGGATACATTCCATTATAATCATGTGAATTAAGATATTTTTGTGATTCCACTCGGTGTGAAGAATGCTCCATCTATGTTCATGGGGTAAATGAAAACTGTGTTTTGTTAGTCCATGGATATTTTTTGATGATATTCATCAATGAAATCCTTGTGTAAACTTTCTCCAAGATGGAGAATGCAGATCATATATGTGTTATTTTGTGATTTCTTAATTGACAATATCATTTTTGGATGTTGTTGAAGTGTGAGATTTAGGATTGAGTTGTTTTTTTATTGGGTGATGTTGTGTCTAGAAAGGGGGTAGTCATGGATCCATAAAAGATATTAGAATTTGTGTCTTGATAATCCTCCCTGACATTGGTTGAAGTTCAAATTTTCCTTTGTCTTGTAGGATTTTATAGGGGGTTCATAGCCTATTTATCTTGGTTTGCGACTCATCTAACATAATTGACTATAATTGATTAGGCAATCATGTAGAATGATCAGTTTCGAGTAGCTTTCGAGTATCTGTAAGAGGTTGTGAGACTCCACAGATTTCCAAGGATGATAACTTTAGATAGATATTCTCATTTTAACTCTAGTGTGTGCAATTTTCTCCCACATTCTATTGGTTCAGAATTATTCATTATGATTTATTTTCTTCTAGAAGCATATGGTCAAATATAATGGACCATAAAAACTCTTGAAGAAATGTAATTCTATTGTGTCTAAGAATGTGGTGGTTTGTGGATGAGTAACTTACCCTTAGTAGAGTTCCCTTAAGGCAATAGTTTCTAATCCACCATAATAATTGCACTATTTGATACCTTGTATGGTCGAACATTCCATTCTCTATTATGCAAGACTGGGGTCAGAATGTAATAAATTATTAGGCTACAATTGGTACAAAATAAAATTTAGATGGTTTAGTTGTTTCATGAGGGGATGAATGAAACACATGATCTTCATAATTACTATAGTCATAATTGGTTGATGCCTATGGAATTTATCGATAGGAATCATATGTTTCTGAATTTGAATCCCTATCGAGTGATATTATGGTTAGGTAATGGGGGTAAGATATCTCCTTAGTGTATTTGACCTTTCTAGGTGTTGTCTTTTGTTTGGGTTGTGGTATATCAGATATCACTTCCACAATTATTGAGTCGGGTAGATGATGTTTCTCATGTATCATTGGTACGTCGTTTCCTTTATGAGGACTCTGAAGTCATCTATTGAGGTGAGATATCCGTTGATGATAATGTTACCATCATGGAGTGACCGGTAGAGATCCAGGACTGTAGGGAGAAGGTGTTTCACTACTGTCTTATAGAATTACTTCATGAATTCTGGCGGCACAATGGTGTAGAGGAGAGTACTATGGAATGTGAGTCATAGTTACATGATTAGTACCTTGAAATATTAGATGTTTATATCTTCTCTTATAATGTTGTTCCTTTGGTTGTTTTATACCCTATCTGGTTATGGGAATACATTATCTTGTTCCCGGTTGTGGTTTTCTCTATTTTGAGAGGTATCTCATCTAGGAGAGTTTTAAGTAGCTAGTTGTGGTTGTCGTTGGTTTCACAGTATTCCATGAAGCTGTATTTGTGCTCTTGTGGTGCCAAGAGCTTTGAGAGGCATCTCACATCACTAGTGCAGAAAACGTTTTTTACGTCACCATTTTTTACGTCGGTTATATAAAACCGACGTCATAATATGTAAAACGAGGTTTTTTACGTCGGTTAAGAAATAACCGACGTAAAAACCTGTGTTCGGTACACATTTAACGTCGGTTATTTTTATAACCGACGTTATTAATCGCGCGGCTTCGTTTTTTACGTCGGTAATTTTTATAACCGACGTAACAAACGCGGTTTTCGAAGGCCCTTTGACGTCGGTTATTGAATAACCGACGTAACAAACGCGGTTTTTGAAGGCTTTTTTACGTCGGTTATAAAATAACCGACGTCAAAAAAGAATCCGCAGATGTTTTTGACGTCGGTTATTACATAACCGACGTAAAAAAACGCGGATTTTGAGCCATTTGTTACGTCAGTTATATAATAACCGACGTAAAAAATGAATCGGAGGAAGGTTTTTACGTCGGTTATTGAAATAACCGACATTATAAATGTTTTTAAAACACTTATCACGTCGGTTATTGAATAACCGACGTGATAACTCATTTAAAAATTTACCCAGACCCGTGGATTGTCATTCGCGAGTTTACCTTCGACAGTCGCGACTCGTCTCTCTCGCGCGTAAACCCGAATCGGCTCGTCCATTTCGTTGGTTTAGATTCGTTTTGCGATCATCGTTTCTCATATTTAATCTCCTCGGATCAATCATCTAAACTCGCAGCACTCAGGTAATCCTCCCACTCGTTCGTTTTTTTTCGCGGATAGTAAATATATATGTGTTGTGATTTTTTTGTTGAAACTAGCTAAGATTCTTCGATTGCGAACCCTTTTAACTCGTTTTGGCACCATAATCTTATTTATCATCCCTAGATCTATTTGTTCGACTTGCAATATTGAGTAATTTTATGATTTCACTAATTTTTCATCGTTTTCTATAAATCTCCGAGAGGGTTGGGGCGTGTCCATTTGGATGGGTTGCCCTTTTACAGTTGTTACTACTTTATTCACACACAACCATGGCATAGGTGCATGGATTTGGGGTCGGGGGTGTCCAGGGGGGTTTACAAGGGGGTGGGTGGGTGTGGGGGGCTGTCCAAGGGTGTGGGTGGGTGTTGGGGGGTGTCCAGGGGGGTGTCCAAGGGGGTAGGGGGTGGGGGGTGGTGTCCAGGAGGGGTGGGGGGGCTGTCCAGAGGGTTGGGGGGTGTCCAGGGGGGTGTCCAAGCAGGTCGGGGGTGGGGGTTGTGTCCAGGAGGGGTGGGGGTGCTTTCTAGAGGGGTCGGGGGCTGTCCAGAGGGGTCGGGGGGTGTCCAGGGTGGTGTCCAAGGGGATGGGTGGGTGTGGGGGGCTATCCAAGGGGGTGGCGGCCTGTCCAGAGGGGTCGGTGGGGTGTCCAGGGGGGTGTCCAAGGGGGTGGATGGGTGTGGGGGGCTGTTCACGTGGGTGGCGGCCTCTCCAGAGGGTATTTGGGGTTGTCCGGGTGGGTGGGGGGCTGTCCAGAGGGTTGGGGGATGTCCAGGGGGGTGTCCAAGGGGGTAGGGGGTGGGGGGTGGTGTCCAGGAGGGGCGGGGGGCTGTCCAGAGGGGTCGGGGGTGTCCAGGGGGGTTTACAAGGGGGTGGGTGGGTGTGGGGGGCTGTCCAAGGGTGTGGGTGGGTGTTGGGGGGTGTCCAGGGGGGTGTCCAAGGAGGTAGGGGGTGGGGGGTGGTGTCCAGGAGGGGTGGGGGGGCTGTCCAGAGGGTTGGGGGGTGTCCAGGGGGGTGTCTAAGCAGGTCGGGGGTGGGGGGTTGTGTCCAGGAGGGGTGGGGTGCTTTCTAGAGGGGTCGGGGGCTGTCCAGAGGGGTCGGGGGGTGTCCAGGGTGGTGTCCAAGGGGATGGGTGGGTGTGGGGGGCTGTCCAAGGGGGTGGCGGCCTGTCCAGAGGGGTCGGTGGGGTGTCCAGGGGGGTGTCCAAGGGGGTGGATGGGTGTGGGGGGCTGTCCACGTGGGTGGCGGCCTCTCCAGAGGGTATTTGGGGTTGTCCGGGTGGGTGGGGGGCTGTCCAGAGGGTTGGGGGATGTCCAGGGGGGTGTCCAAGGGGGTAGGGGGTGGGGGGTGGTGTCCAGGAGGGGCGGGGGGCTGTCCAGAGGGGTCGGGGGTGTCCAGGGGGGTTTACAAGGGGGTGGGTGGGTGTGGGGGGCTGTCCAAGGGCGTGGGTGGGTGTTGGGGGGTGTCCAGGGGGGTGTCCAAGCAGGTCGGGGGTGGGGGGTTGTGTCCAGGAGGGGTGGGGGACTGTCCAGAGGGGTCGGGGGGTGTCCAGGGGGGTTTACACATCGATTTGTTTTATATTTCAAAATTGTTATATTCAAATTATGATTTTTTTCATATAAACATATATTTGTCTTATCTAAAAAATATATATATTTTTTCTATTTGTTATAGGTAATAATGAGTCGAAGTTGGATTACGGCACATCGAATGAGCAATGAATATGAGGAAGGTGTTGATGCCTTTTTGGAATTTGCTAAACGAAATGTTCCAAGTAGTGACATTTTTTTCTGTCCATGCCTGAAATGTCTGAATATGAAGAAGTTGAAAAGTAGAGAGATAAAAGATCATCTGATTTGTCATGGTTTCAATCCGAGTTACAACCCTTGGATTTGGCATGGCGAAACTGGACAGAATGTCACTGATGATAATGAATCGCAAGATGGTAACTCCGATGGAATTGAAGAAATGATTCGCGATATTGTAGCAGAACAAATTGAGATAGAACCGAGAGTTGCACGTCTATATGGTGATGCCGAAAAACCATTATATCCTGGTTGTACAGATTTTACGGTTTTGTCGGCGGTGTTAAGATTGATTAACCTGAAGGCGAAACATGGATGGAGTGACAGAAGTTTTACAGAGCTGCTACAATTGATGAAAGACATTCTTCCAAAAGATAACGATCTTCCAGATTCACATTATAAGGCCAAAAAAATATTATGCCCGATGGGATTGGGATACAGGAAAATACATGCATGTCCGAATGACTGCATTATATATAGGAAGGAATATGAATTTCTGAAAGAGTGTCCCAAATGTGGGACATCACGGTATAAGGTGAAAGAAAAATCACAAGCTGATGTAGAGATTACAAAGCTCCCTTCAAAGGTATTTTGGTATCTTTCTATAATTCCTCGTTTCAAACGTTTATTTGCTAATTCACATGATGCAAAAAGGTTAAGATGGCATGCTGATGAGCGGGTATGTGATGGAAAAATACGTCATCCAGCTGATTGTCCACAATGGAAGAAAATTGATGCCCAGTACCCTACATTTGGAAATGAAATTAGAAATCTGAGACTAGGCTTGTGCACAGATGGAACGAATCCATACCGAACCCTCAGTAGCACACATAGTTCATGGCCTGTTTTATTGGTAATTTACAACCTCTCTCCTGAAGTTTGTATGAAGCGCAAATATGTCATGTTGAGTATCATGATCTCTGGTCCAAAGCAACCCGGCAATGATATTGATGTATACTTGTCACCGCTGATTGATGATTTGAAACTTTTATGGGCTGATGGTATTAGGGTGTATGATTCTTATAAAATGGAATATTTTCAACTGCATGCAGTGCTTCTATTCACTATAAATGACTTCCCAGCATATGGAAATTTGTCTGGATACAGTGTTAAAGGGCATAAAGCATGTCCAATTTGCGAACAACAGACGTCATATTGTGAATTGCATCATGGGAGGAAAACAGTGTACATGGGTCATCGAAAGTTTTTGCCTATGGATCACCCTTATAGAAGACTAAAAAAGGCATTCAATGGCTCACAAGAATTTGATACTTCTCCTCAACCTTTATCCCCAGAATTGTATTTTGAGAGGGTGAAAAACCTTGATGTGACATTGGGAAAGACACAGAAATCTGGTAATGATAGACATATTTGGAAGAAAAGGTCAATATTTTTTGAGCTACCATATTGGAGGTATCATGAAGTCAAACATAATATTGATGTCATGCACGTGGAGAAGAATATCTGTGATTCTTTGATCGGAACATTGCTAGATATTAAAGGAAAGAAAAAAGATGGGTTGAATGCAAGGTTAGACCTACTGTCAATGGGAATACGTTTGGAGTTAGCTCCCACTCCTAAAGGAAGACGAACATTTCTTCCCCCGGCTTGTCATACATTATCGAAGAGGGAGAAAAGTAGCTTCTATCAGTGTCTTCATGATATCAAAGTGCCTCAAGGTTATTCTTCAAATGTAAAAAATTTTGTCTCATTGAAAGACTTGAAGTTGATAGGTATGAAATCACATGATTGTCATGTCATGATGCAACAAATTCTACCAGTTGCACTGCGTGGAATATTGCCCATCCGTGTCAGAAAGACTATAATGAGGTTGTGTTATTTTTTCAATTCAATTTGCAACAAGGCGATTGATGTGAATGCTTTGAACATTTTGGAAAAGGATGCAATTAGTATACTTTGTCATTTGGAAATGTATTTTCCTCCAACTTTTTTTGATATGATGGTGCATTTACTGATTCATCTGGTTCGAGAAATAAGGCTTTGTGGACCTGTATATCTTCGTTGGATGTATCCTTTTGAAAGGTATATGAAAATATTAAAGGGATATGTTAAAAATCCATATCGACCTGAAGCCTCCATTATTGAAAAGTATATTTCTGAGGAGGTAGCAGAGTTTTGTACGAGTTACTTGACTACGGCGCAACATATAGGTTTGCCTCCATCTCGCCATGAACGGGTTAATAATGAGGGAAAGGGGATTCGTGGCTTGAAAGTCAAATCACTGTCAGCTGAACATATGAAGAAGTTAGAATCATACATCTTGAATAACATAGCTGATGTTCAACCGTATATCACATTGCATATTAATGAGTTGAAACAATGTCATCCAAAGAAGAAAGAAATGTGGATTTTGAATGAGCACAACAAAACTTTTTTGCCATGGTTTAAAAAGACCTTGCTTGGTAGATCAGATGTATCAGAGACATTAAAATGGATAGTGGGTGGTCCATCTTTAAATGTGATAACATGGTCCTCTTATGACATTAATGGCTATAAATTTCATACGAAAGCTCAGGACAACAGAAGTGCAGTTCAGAATAGTGGTGTATTGGTGTTTGCAGAAGCAATGCATTTTTCGAGTGCTAAGGACAGAAACCCAATTTCGGCATCAAGTGCATATTATGGAGTGATTGAAGACATATGGGAGGCTGATTACTTTAAAATTAAAGTTCCCGTTTTTAACTGTAAATGGTTTATCGGTAACAACAGTGTCAGACACGATGAATTTGGAATGACACTTGTTAATCTGAATAGATTGGAAGACACAGCTGATTCTTTTATAATGGCAACACATGCCAAACAAATTTTCTATGTAGTAGATCAATCAGATATGCAGTGGGCTGCTGTTTTACAAGGGAAAAACCAATATGTTGGTGAGGATGAATTTGATGAAGATGCTGATTTATGTGAGATCCCTACTTCCATGGAAAGATTAACAGAACATAATGCTGAGTATGTTGAAGACATGGTTTGTGCCATAAGGAACGATCACGACGAAGGAATTTGGGAAAACAATCCAACTGTACATTCCTAAAATTACAGGTAACACAAGTTTATTTCTTGTTTACATTTAGTTTTTTCATATAATGTTAGATACTGTAAATTTTTTACTTATTAAAATATGTATCAAACCAAAACGATAAAACAATAAAAACCGTAAAGAAGAGAAGTCCTGGGCGCACCGGCAACCGGTCCTCTCTGTCTGAACCACCGGCCGGCCGCTGGCTCACCACCGGCCGGCCGGTGGACCAGACAGAGCCTTCCTCTCTGTCTGGATCACCAGCGGCCGGCCGGTGTTGAGCCAGCGGCCGGCCGGTGGTTCAGACAGAGAGGAAGGCTCTCTGTCTGGTCCACCGGCCGGCCGGTGCTGAACCAGCGGTCGGCCGGTGGTCCAGACAGAGACCGAGCCTCTCTGTCTGGATCACCAGCGGCCGGCCGGTGTTGAGCCAGCGGCCGGCCGGTGGTTCAGACAGAGAGGAAGGCTCTCTGTCTGGTCCACCGGCCGGCCGCTGGATCACCACCGGCCGCCCGGTGGACCAGACAGAGAGCCTTCCTCTCTGTCTGGATCACCAGCGGCCGGCCGGTGAGGAGCCAGCGGCCGGCCGGTGGTTTAGACAGAGAGGAAGGCTCTCTGTCTGGTCCACCGGCCGGCCGGTGGTGATCCAGCGGCCGGCCGGTGGTCCAGACAGAGGAAGGCTGTCTGGTCCACCGGCCGGCCGGTGGTGAGCCAGCGGCCGGCCGGTGGCATCAGTGATTCCACTTTTCAGCTTTCTTATGCCAACTCCTTGGCAACATTTTGCCTGTGTTTACCATGTTTATCATTGTTTAACATGCTTACCATATTACCGATGTTTACTATTATGTAATTTAGTACACTTTTCTATTTGTGAACTAATGTTTGTTTTTTTGATTTGAAGGAAAATGACAGATCAATCAGTTGATCAGCCACATGATTCTGGAGATGAGCATATTGGTCATACATCTGGGGAGGAACATTCACATGCTCCTATTACGAAAAAGAGTTCAAAGGTTGGTAAGCGTGGGTGCACACGTTTACCAAAATTATCACTTGCCCGTACGAAGGAGGAGAGGATAGTCGTGGAGTTTGATGAGGATGATCTTCCTAGAGGTCCAAATGCTAAAGATTTTAAGGGTTTTGTAGCAACTCAGGCTAAGAGCAAAGTAAGCATTCTCTATGATGATTGGAGAAGTGTGGATAAGGCGATAATTTCTCAGCTGTGGGAGACCATCTTGGTAAGATCTTTTGCTATTGTTTGACTGTTCTTTAAATGTTTCTAGTATATATAATATTTTTAACCTCTTTTTTATCAGATGACATTTGATATTCCTGACACTGGAGGAGTCAGGAAGAAATGCTTATCGTTGGCTGCTAGGAGATGGAGGGATTTCAAATCTACCCTCTCATCTGATTTCATTTATGGTCATAGGAGTCGTGAGAATCCATGTCGTATATATCCTTTTATAGATGAAGACACATAGAGAGAATTTTTTGAAAGTAGAAGAAAAGAATCATTTTTGGTAAGGGCAATGTAAACTTTTATAAGCTTTCTTATATAAATGATCTTATTATTGTTTTGTTAATGATTACTTATTCTTAATTTACAGCAAACAAGGAAAGCTCATCAAGTGATCCAATCTAAAAATGTATACCCTCATAGTTTATCTCGGGGAGGGTATGCATTATTGGAAGAACAAATGATGGCAGAAAAATTTCAACAACTAAGAGCTGAGTCTTCAAGCTCTGGAGAGGTGGCCCCTCCATCCCCTCCATCTAGACATGAGAAATGGAAAAGAGCTTGGAAGGGCAAAAAAGGACAATATCTTTCGGAAGAATCGAGACTCGTAGTTGAGAGGATTGTAAGATATCTATTTTATTTATTTAAGTTTACTATTTTCGTCATATATTTCCAATCATTATAGAAAAGTTCAATTACTTATTACAGGACTCTCTTGAGGAGCAGAGTTCACAGGGGACATTTACACCATCTGGGAGGGAAGATATTTTATCTGTGGCATTGGGAAAGCCCGAACATCCTGGCCGTGTAAGAGGATATCTGGCAGGTGTATCGGTAAGAAAAGTGTTGCCACGTTCCTCAACTTCTAAAGTTGAAGGAGTTTATAAAAAAAAAATAGAATCGTTGGAGGCTAAAGTCCATAATATTAATGCGACAATGGAGGACAAGATTAGAGCATCGGTGCAGTTAATGTTTGCAGACTTGCAAAGACAATTTCAGGGTGCAGCTCCCACTCCACCTCTCCCGGTAGCTCCCACTCCCCCACCTCAGCCTGCGGACCCCATTTTTGATCCTCCTCCTCCGCCGCAGCTACCTACTTATTGTGAGTTGTATGTTGATGATCCTCAACATAATATAGTTGCATATGGGATGGTATATTGTATAGGAGATACAGTTCATCATCAACAGTTAGAGGTAGAGAATCAGAGGGTCACTGTACAGGATATTATAGATAGATCAGCTCGGATACCATTACCTACAGATGAGGTGACGACAGTTGGACATAGTATCGGCCATTTTTTACTTTGGCCATCCAGACTTCTTCGACTCATTACCATAGAGGTATGGATGTTATATCTTTTATTTTATATTTTTATTAATGTTTTATCATTTGAAAACTAATATATTTTTCAATTTATTTTTACAGGAATACTTCAAAGGTAAAGAAATACTGTATAGACAACAACAAAGATAGATAGCTATGACATCAGATGCAGATACTAGCAGTCTTGACAAATTGTCAAGATATTCAAATTTTTTGGCGGATCATTATGACTTTACAATGGAAGCTCATGTCTGTGGACGTGAACTATGTGTGGGGATTATGAAAACTGATATCATGGAGTTTGTCACTGGAGATAAGTTGGGCATCAACGTGGTGCAAATTTTTATCATGTAAGTCTTAACTCCTTTTCCTTGCGTTATATTTATTAAAAATGTATACTTATGTCTGCTTTGTATTAGGTATATGTATAAAATTTGTGAGAGGAATGAGCTGACAGATGTATATGGATTCGTGGACCCACAATTGATTTCCCCTGAAGCATGTGCATTGGATGAGGAACAAAGAATGCTTTATATTGCTGATAGATTTGAAAAGAATGTAATCACACAGTGTTGGATGATGCCTTTTTGTGAGAGGTATGAAACACATCCCTCTCAAAGAGTTAATTATCTTTTAACATAAAAAACCACTAACGTTAAATTTCCTTTTCTCAGGGATCATTGGATGTTAGGGGGTTTTTGCCCTAGGGAGAAAACACTTTATTGGATATGCTCTCTCCATGATGATGTGCGAGAAAGTTTTAAGAATATATTGGAAACGTAAGTTTCAATTTCACAATAGTTTTATATATTATAATGAATTTTAAATTTACCCCATTCGTATTATTTTCTAACAGGGCATGGGTCCACTTTCGAAAAAGCGCAAAGAAAAGGAATTACAAGATCAAATATGTACATGCGAAGGTAAATATCCATTTATAATTTGTACATTTTGATTTATTACATAAAAATAATATATTGAATTTACACTCATTCAAACAGAAATGTCATGAGCAACAAGGCATCATCGAATGCGGATATTACATGTTAAGATTTATGTATGAAATAATAACAACTGGGACAGTTCTGAGTTTTGACCTGGTAAGATTTCCTTTTTCTAATAATATTTCAATTTGATTTATTCATTATACACGTTGACTACTATCCTTTTCCTTTGTAGCTTTTTGATGACCCTCAACCCTTTACTACTGAAGATATCAAACACTTACAAGTGGAGTGGTCAAATTATTTTACAGGTTTGATTGACTTTTAGTTGTTTGTAATGTAAAATGTAATTTTGAATATTGTCAATGTAATTGTGTATTTCGTAGTCGTTTAGGTTGGATTTAGTTTTTTTTGAAGTTGACATTGTATGTTTTGAATGTTATATAAGTGAATGTTTAATTTTTCTCTACTTCTTGTTTTGGTCTACTGTTGATGGTTTTTCTGGTCTGGATTTTGGTATGGGGGGAGAGGTTCCAAGGGGGTGGGTGGGTGTTTGGGGGGTGTCCAAGGGATATGGGAGGGGTGTCCAAGGTGTGTTTGGGGCTGTCCTAGGGGTCGGGGGGGGTGTAAATGAGGGTGGGGGGGTGTCCAAGGGGCGGGGGGTGTCCAAGGGATATGGGAGGGGTGTCCAAGGTGTGTTTGGGGCTGTCCAAGGAGTCGGTTGGGTGTAAATGAGGGTGGGGGGGGGGGGCTGTCCAAGGGGTGGGGGGGTGTCCAAGTGGTGGGGCGGTGTCCAAGGGATATAGGAGGGGTGTCCAAGGGGTGTTTGGGGATGTCCAAGGGGATGGGGGGTTTCCAAGGGGTAGGGGGGTTTCCAAGGGGTCGGGGGGGTGTCCAGGGGGTGGGGGGCTGTCCAAGGGGTGGGGGGGTGTCCAAGGGGTGGAGGGGGGGTGTCCAAGCGATATGGGAGGGGTGTCCAAGGGGTGTTTGGGGCTGTCCTAGTGTTCGGGGGGTGTAAATGAGGGTGGGGGGGCTGTCGAAGGGGTGGGGGGGTGTCCATGGGGCAGGTTGGGTGTAAATGAGGGGGGGTGTCCAAGGGGTCTGGGAGGGCTGTCAAGGTGTGGGGGGGTGTCCAATGGGTGTTTGAGGCTGTACTAGGGGTCTTGGGGGTGTAAATGAGGGTGGGGGGTGTCCAAGGGGTGGAGGTTGTCCAAGGGATATGGGAGGGGTGTCCAAGGGTTGTGGTGGGGGAGGGCTGGCCAGGTTGTTAGGTGGGTATAGATGAGGGTGGGGTTCAGTTGGGGCTTGGGGGAGGGCTGGCATGTCTATTTTTGTTTGGTTTCTGGTTGCTTTTTGGTGAGAGCAGTGCAATTATTTAAAAAATAATAATTTCTTTCACGTCGGTTATTTTATAACCGACGTGGTAAATAAATCGGTAGGGGTTTATCACGTCGGTTTTTTCTAGAACCGACGTGATAAACCGTTCCTGGGGATTTTATCACGTCGTTTCTTAATATAACCGACGTGATAAAAGGCCTGGGAATCGATTTACCACGTCAGTTATTGAATAACCGACGTGCTAAAACGTTTCCCAGGCCTTTTTATCACGTCGGTTTCCTAAATAACCGACGTTATAATAGGCCAGGGGAAGGGTTTATCACGTCGGTTATGACATAACCGACGTGATAAATGATATCCCAGGCGTTTTATCACGTCGGTTTAGGTAATAACCGACGTGATAAAGCCCCCCGCGCATATTTATCACGTCGGTTATTATATGAACCGACGTGATAACCACCGTGATGTTAGGGATATTACGTCGGTTTTAAATAACTGACGTAAAAAACGTTATTTATAACGTCGTCCGTATTAACGTCGCCTAAAAACCGACGTAAATAATAAAAAATAACCGACGTAAAAAACGTTTTCTGCACTAGTGCATGGTGGTTGCATATACCAATTTTTATGTTTCATCTCTTTGTTGGTTTTTGATTCTAAATGGTGATAATAGTATAGGAGGTATCTAATGTAATAGATCAGTCTTCCCCAATCCTATACATTGTGAAAGTCTAGTGTTTGTAGTGTTTTAAGAGGTCAATCAATTTATTTCTAACACTTTTCTAAAATTTCCAAATCTATGAATAGTGTTTCTAGGACTGGTGAGTTAGAAATAATAGGTTGAATAATGTCTCCATGACTAGTTGTTTGAACCATGTTACCAGGACTGGAGAGTCATCCATCGTTATGTTAAACAATATTTCCAGGTCTAATGAGTCATCCAACGGTATGATGAATACTGTTTCCAAGAATAGTTGGTTGAAGAATGTTTCTAGGATAAGTGAGTTATCCAATGATTGGTTGAACAATGTTTCCATGACTGGTAGGTTGAACAGTGTTTCCATGAATGTTGAGTCATCTATCTGTTGGTTGAATAATGTTTCCTAGACTAGTTGGTTGAACAATGTTTCCAATACCAGTGAGTCACCCAATAGTAGGTTATTCAATTAATCTATTCTTGGTGGGTTAAATAGTGTTTCCAGGACCAGTGATCCATCCACTGGTAGGTTGAACATTATTTTTATGACTTATAGAATGAAAAATGTTTCATGCTTCCTAATATTATACCCTTTGACGTTATCTTTGACCAAAAATTCACTCAATGCCATTTTTAATGGATTTAAGGCCAATTCAAATCCCATAACTCTAATCTAATTTTTTAAGGGTTAGGGTGCCTTTGCTAAATACAAACATGTAATCTTTACCAGATCTTCCTATAATGTAAAATATATATGGTATCTAATCCACTACACTATTTAGATTTCAAAAGGCCCAGATAACTTACACCCATTTTATTCTTTCTTATTTATTGTCGGTATGTGATTCCCAAAGTTCTTCTTTACATAGGAGTCATATGTCCAAACTAAACTCCTTTTATTTTTTTTTCATTTTATTATTCCTTACTGCATGCACACCCCCTATTTTCCTGCAACCAGGACATGTTGATCCATATTTGATATAATGTATGTTCAACCTACATTCTTCTAGTTCCTCAATCCATTTCCTCTCATTTATCCATTAAATGTGATGGAATTTGATCTTCATATTTTTATTGGAAATTTTTCAATTTTTCCTTGTCATAATGGTTTCCTGACATCACCGTGTGGATACAGTCATTGCGGGAGAGGTAACTGCGACCCCTTGTGTTGGTATTTTCATGAAATGAATTTTTAAGTCATTTTGAGGCATGAGATTAATTTATTCCGTATTTATTAATGTTCAATCAAAAAGATATCATAATTTATCCCTTTATATCTCCATGAAAGGGAACTAATAAATATTTAAAACAAATTAATGAATTTGAATTGATCGTATAATGATGTTTTTTATTTATATCATGACAATAATTTTCCTATTGATTTTCTAGATAGTTTGATATACATTCTTTGGTTGTTTTAGCATGTTGTTCTTGATGGATTTTGGTAAATAATGTGATGCTAAATTTGGATAATAATTAATTGGAATAATTCTTAAATATGCATCGTAATGAATCTGGTTATTGTTAAAATTTAATTATAATTAAATTGATAAAGATATTAATGTTTACGTAATTTTTTATAGAATTGGTGGTATGAATAAAAATATAATGATTTTGCGGGTCTGGAATTTATTACTTATTTTCAATGGAATGTTCCTTGAGCTTATTACCCATGAAAGGTTATTGTTTTTTCTGGTTGGAAGTATTCTTTTGGGCCAGTAACCCAATAGCTATGTTTGTTTGTTTTCTACTACTTTAAATTTGATGCAGGCCAAGGATGGATGATCCTGGAATAATTTTGTGATATGTGGTGTATGATGTCCTAGTTTGTATGGATACATTTGATGCCTAATGTTGTGATATGTATCTGTTTATGAATATGGGTTTTATGGAGAAGACAAAAGATATAGGAATGGGTTGAATATGGGATTTCCCATTGATATGAATGCTGGATTCTTATTGAACAAATTGTATGTTTATATATTTTACTTTTCCCACTGTATGATGATGATTTTTCTATTTTTTACCATCATTCCAATAGAGTTTAAGGCACATTACTAATTACACATTGTTTCCATTTTTAGCTTCATGAGGATGGATGATTCTACACCCTTGATATATGTGGAAAATACTCGATGGGTATTTCATCTACTCACCATGATGAACCCCTTGTGTTTGGTATCATAGAATGATTTCATAGAATACCTATAATTATTGCAAATGATGATGTTGCTAATAACATAATATATGTGTAACACCCCGACCCCAGTTACCCAGAGTCGGTGCATTATTACATAACATTGGCATGATCAAAAGAAAGATCATGTCTCAAAAGACCAATTAGTTTAGTAGCCAGGGAATAACTAGATACATTCATAGAGTTTAAATTACATCATAAAGTGAAAACAGAAACAACAACATATTGTCTTCATATCCCCTCAAACTATCCTTGCAGGTCATTCATATATTACTTCTTCACATCTTGGGAAAATAAAACATTGAAAGGGGTGAGCTCAGATGCTTAGTAAGGATAACAATATAGCTGAAACTTTCATAAATAAGCATAAAAATTTATGGAAATGTATGACTCAAAAAAGCCTTTTAAACTATAACATAAACATAATATGGAAAAGATAAAATTAAATTATTCCATTTACTTATTTACATGGATATTCTACTAGTCGAATAATCACATGCAATATCAATAACCACTTTCATAATGATGGAATGCATTATTCCAGACTATAATAACCTTGTCGCCATGGCCTCGTTTGAATAATAAAAATAATATTTTGTCAAGTCCTTGTGCCAAGACACTAGTTTGTCTAATGAGACCTACTGATTAATCAAGGAGCAATAGTGGGATCCAACCATCACATATTATGTCCAATGCATTCCTCATATGAAGATGTTTAAACATATCATAAACATTCGTATTAAAATTGGCATAAAAAATGAAAATACATTCTCCATAAACCATGAAAGGTATAATAATAAAACATCCACAGTCAAACATATCAAAAAAACCTTCAATACAATATGGATGTTTTGTATCATAATAATAAACTTTAAATAAGCTTAAAATCTATCAAAGGATGTTGACATAGATGAAATCAAAACTATTTGAGAGATATATCTCTTTTTTGAAATCATTTAAAAGTCATATAATTATAAAATAAAAAATTTACTTTGAATATAATCTTATAATATTGTAAGGGAAGCTTCTACGATTTTATAATGGTGGAAAATAGCCGCACCGACTATATAAGTTAAAAAAGTCATTCTTACCTTAATTATGTCGAAAAGGTTAAAAAGGACCTGGTTTGGAAAATGATGGAAATATTCTGTTATAAACAACTTATAAAAAGTCAAACAAGTGTATAAATGAAATTAAACCATATTCTGTAAATTATTAAGAATGTTTTGAAATAAATTTTAAGAAACATGGATGTGGATGATGAAGAGGTCCCTGTAGGTAATTACATATAAACCACATCAGATAATGAAAATATTGTGAAATAAACCCTTACCATGTACATTTCCTCAGTATATGCTATGTTAAACACCTTTATAATAGTTAAAAAATTCTTATTATATTATATAGGAACTATATTCAAAATTATGATATCATATATGATCTTTTAATAATGCTTTGTTAATAATACATTAGTATTATCGTCGTTTCAGCTGTTAACTTACTCATTTTCATTTATATGTTTTGTTACATAAGTCATGATTGTTATGGATATGTTGTATCTTATTAATATCCAAAATCATATAATGTTCTTAAACATTACTTTTAATCATCATGTGAGAATTATTCTTGAATGGATACGATGGGGAATGAATCCCATCGTGTTCGTGGAGATGGTAGTCCGTACGTATGCACGAGCGACAATATCATTCTTTTGATATAAAAATACAATATAATTGGATGGTATGTCATATATAAAGAATAATTATCATGTTATATTTATTATTTACATGAATTATAAATCATTATTATACCCATATAAATAATAATATATTGAATAACAATTACACCACAACATGGAGACGGTAGGCCGTACGTACGCACGTATGGTAACATGTCATTCACGGGATGGATAGAATAAGGAATTTGGTTGTTACATATTTATAATAACATCACAGTATATATAAGATACTTGAGTTATTATTTTATAATTTAAATATCAAATAAAGAAGAAGTTGTGGAAGAAAGGAACTTGAAAGAGGGTGGTGAAAATATTACCTCTTCTTCGGGTTATTCCTTTTGATTTGATCAAAAGGGATCCATAAGTTGGATTTATGATCAAACTAAGGCCTCTAGGCTGTATTTATGGAAGTTGGGAGGATATTTGGGCAGAGTTTGGCCCATCCAAAAGGCTTAGAATGTGTGAAGAATTGGTTAGAAGTTGTGTCCTTTTATATGTGGGTGGAGGGGCTCTTTAGGAAAAACATAAAGTATTATTCTATAATAAATTTATGTTCAGTTTTTAATGGCTCCAAAGTGTTTTATTTAATGTATAAGGTGGGTATGGGTCGAAATCTTTTCAACCAATAGATTTTCGACAAGATTGGGTCATAATATTAACCATATCGTCTAGTTTTGTCTCTTAGTTAATTAGTTTGACACTTACCATGTCACTTTGTATTTTTATATTATATAGTTAATAAACATACTATATACATTCAAGAGACCCGAAAGTGGACCAATAATGATACAACAATCATTATATAAGTCTCTTGGCTGATCCTTAGATTTTTAGGAATAGAATATAAATTAATAATATAATATTTGTTTTAAAAACTATTTTCTGTCAATTTAGACACTATTGGGTATTTTTTTTTGATAATTTCATAAAAGAATTATTAATTCGAAATTAATTTATATAATCAGTAATAATATGTCATATTAACTTATAAAAGTAGTGTAATACATAAAAAGTTTAAAATTTTATTTTATTTTGATTTTAAATTTATCAATAATTTTAACATATCATTAATTAGGTAATAACTACATCACGATTGTGTCATAAATAAATTAACTTATTTAGTGTCTATAAGTTAAATATAAAATAACATTACATAGGAAATATTTTTAGATTTATAATTAATATTTATAATATAATTTATCAAATTTATATCCCTATATTAAAAATGTTTAGTTATTAAACTTTAATTTTAACTCTTTTAACTCTTCTATGAATTAAATAAAATTAAATCTACTAATCTAATCCAAGTGGACCTAAATGATAATATTTTATTTATAAAGTTTTTTTGGTCGAGATACACTTTTCCAATATAATTAGGACATGTGTAAGGGTAATATTAATATCATTTTTACGCTAAAGGACCCTATTTACTTTTAACCGTGGCAAATAAAAGTAAAAAGTTATTATTCACCAAAAAATATTTTCTTCTCATTGACCCAAATTTGAATCCTTAATATTAACCATGTCTATGTGATTTTCTAAATTCCACTCAAAGAAGCGGTAAAATTATGTTTTATGTGAATTTGCAAATTCTCCTAGGAGAAGGGTAAAAGGCGGTGAAGAGTTCAATAAACTTTTTATTTGTATAAAATTATTATAAACTGACTTCAATTAATTACATTAAACTTATATAGGTATTAAGTATCTATTTTGACCTAAAATAAATTTAGACAAAATAAATAATTATTTAAATAATAAGTCGGTTTTAACAAATAATTCAGTGTTTTTCACTATTCATCAAAAATTTAATGTTTTCAGAAAAATACCAAAAATTCAACCTAGGATAATTTTGATATTATGAATCCAAAAATGAAGTCCATTTTAAAAGACAAAATTTATAAAATTTCAAAAAGTGGGTATTACTATTCATAACAGGTAGTTTGATTGGACATTGTGTGTGTTAGAACTTGAATTTGCGTACAACACACGCTATTATATTATTCAATGAGAAGCATATTGTGGAAGCATGGGGTGTTAAAATATGAATAACCCATGGGGATGGATCTTGATGGGATTCAATGTAGGGATTGTATTTATGAGAAATGTTGGACTCATTTTGGTTATTCCTGGAGGGAATGGATCTTTTCTAGAATGCTAATGAAATGTAATGTGGAGTTGATAATGGTTAATTAATGGTTAAATAATTTTTTAACATAATATGAAATCAAAAAAATGGATAATGGAATTTAATGTGCCTTTTTATATGGCTATGTAATTATATTATATATAGTCTTAGCAGTGAAATCCAGCACTCTGAGTGACCTTAGTTGTAGTTGAGACTTAGACTATGTTATTCCCATAGTGTGGTGGTAAGAAATATTAAATAATGTATTTTTTTGTTTTTATATTATACACCACCTTATAGGTTAGGTAAACTGACACCCCGATGATTTTGATCCCTAGTGGCCCTTTTCCCCAACATAACGGTGGGAGGATGGATGACTGGCTACCCCATTTGTCCCAGCTCTCAATTCATTGTAGTCACTTGTGCTGGTAGGAACATTGTTAGTTTTCACCATATATGTGTTTAGAGGTTAATAATGGATTGCGGTTATTTCAGAAACATATATTCTGAATATAGTTTTCTAAGGAATACTATAGGTATAACGTGCATTGAATATAATGGCTTGAGGATCCTTACTCACTATATGGGATCTGATGGATGAGGGTACATTAACCAGCGTATGATACACATTATGAAAGATATGGTAGATCATAGAAACTACCAAGTTAATTTTGGATTTCTGGATATGGTGTTGTGTTGAATGGGTTGTATGTTTTGGTGCTTCATCCATGTGTCTTCGGGATACACTTTTTGAGAGAGATGACCAGGTTGTACAATGTTACGAAAAAGTGGAAAACTAGTGGGGAAGTGGTAGTGGGGTACCCTTAATATTCATTATTATATAATATTCTATTGTATGAGATATATTTTCAGGGTATAAATGTTGAGGTTGAGAACATAGTATACATCTTTTGGTGATGAGTTATTTTTACCTATTGTTCACAATACTTTATCCTATTTTCTTTACAATTACATGAGATTCCCTAGAGAGGATCCTATTGATATAATTTTATACATACCCAATCTTATATAAACATGTTTAGGTCACATGGAGTAGGTTGGATATTAGGTTGGTAACTTCTATCTTGGGGTTTTACAAGAGTTATTTGGGCTTCAGATTCAAAAATGTTTTACTTTCTTTTGTTACAAACAATTTCTCCCTCCATTTGTAATAGTTCTATGATGACAATCGAAATGTAGATTTGGGTTTATTTTACTTTGTGGTTTGAGTAGGAGTTGGTTCGTGTCTATCTCATCTCTATCTTTCACATGTGTCCTCTTATAGGGTTATTCCTTTCTTCTGTGTGGTTAATATACCCTCAGTTCTGGTCTCCAACCCAGGTCATACAAAGGAATGAATTATGGGGTCACTATCTCTCTTCTCCCATTACTTGTCCATAGGGGTACACCTTGTGGGGAGAGTCTTGAGATAGGATATACAGTTAATTTGTTAATATAATAAAAGATTATATTTTATACTCAAGAAAAATGATTACAAATTTCAATATATTTAATATTGGGATAATATACGGTCTCCATATTTCCATACAAAATGAGGCATGGATGTTTAATTGGAAAACATACACTTATATCATGATTTAACCACTAGGTAGAAACGTTTTATCATTGTCCAAAGTGAATGTTATATTTTGTTTTTACTATTAATTTTCACCAAAATAAATTGGCCTTAATAGAAAATTATACATTCTTAATCCAAATGTGATGCCAATTCAAAATAATCCTAATGTCGAAGCATTATTTTATTACATTATCATTTTTATAAGGAAACAAATCCTGAAGGGCCAATCAGTTTAGCTTACCAGGAAAGACAGATTAAATACATCATATCCATAATACATTGTGAAATATGAAATAAAAAAATGAAACATATAAATAAAATATACAACATCCTTGAAATAATATTCAAATATTTCTTTTTCATAACCTAGGGAAAGGAAAAAAATAAGGGTGAGCTGAAACAGTTAGTAAGGGTAAATAATTAAGAAGCAATATAGAATCAGTGAGAATAAATTAAAATGGAATGGAAAATAGATTATAACAAATGCTGGTAAAATAATAAGTAAGGTAAAATTCAATATATAAATGTAATAAACTAAAACCAATTCCATTTAATCAATGAATGAATAATTATATGTATCTATATATATATCGATGAAAATTATCAATGATGAATATTTAATGAAATGAAATAAGGGAAATGATTAATTTGTAGATTCCAAGTATCCTAGGTACATGGAATTTGAATCTTCACATACTTTCACAAGACGCTTTAGATATAGGATAAAACCCATCTATTTTTCCCATCTATTTCAAATTCTGAGACTATCGATGCATCAAGGGGTATTCAATAAATGGTCCATAACCTGTAGAAATTACCTTAAATGTCCCAAAAACGAGGTATTGCATGTAGAATAGATTAATCATATATCAAATATATAATTCTCCTTTTCAAACATCCATATCTAATATATAATATGTATTTTATAGGAAAACTATAGAGAAGGATAACTAACAATAATGGTTGTTGACATTACATCAATCTTGAGGAAAAATATTATTTTAACATTCCAATGTGTCCATAACACCTTAAAACATTGAAATCATAATTACCCATAAATTAAATGAAACATATAATATGATTATAATATGTAAAGTCATGATATAACATGTCAAAGTTTAGTATATACACAAAATAAAACTAAAGTCTTTCAAAATAAAAATAACTCTGAAAGGAATGTGAATTCATGCGAAATCCCATACCTAAACATTCATTCTGTTGTGTGGTATTAATCCTCATTTATAGTGGTTCTAAATATGTTAATCACTAATACAAGAACCATAATCATGTTATAATATCACATATTATCTTCTTAAAATATATTTTACACTTTATATAACTCAAGTTCATTATTTTTAGTATTTTCTTGGTTAATTTCTCCGTTTTCTCAAGTATGTTTTGACGTGTTAATTTTTTATCCTATTTAATATATCAAGATTTCATTATATTATGAATTTAAACTCTGAATTAATTTAATTATATATTTAGTACATATTTATTTATATTTTTTTATAATTTTTGGTGATATGAAATGAAGTGCACCGTTCATGGAGACAGTACGTCATACGCACGCCTGAACGCCGCATTAATTTCATTATCAAAACAAATAAGATGAAAAATAAATGATACATTTGTAAATTATAATTACAGTATCATATCTATGTTATATATGTTACATATGGTTATTATAATCAGTCATAACATTTTTCATGTGTAGCATGAACAAAACACATTGCTTCAAAGGGGAGGTAGTCGACACTTCCTCAAACGATGTTATCGTATTAACGCAAAAAGGAAAGTTTTAATGTTATGTGTTATAAAAGTATTACAAAGTATACTGACATAATAATTATTTTATATATCATATATTATTATATTTTATATCATAATGGTCAACATGAGAGATGGTAAAGGGAAATTGAATAATCATCATTTCGTGATTTGTAGTTCACCATACACACAAACAACTTGTTCGTTATCTTTTAGATGGAGGTGTATATAAGTGTAAAAATAACCCATTACATAAAATATGATAGTATATTGAGGATAATTGTATTGGTATATATTATTGCAATAATAATCTTTTAGGCTGTATTGAATGGAAATGAAACAAGAGAGCTTGAGAGAAGATATTACCTCTTAATCGGGTAACAAATTTTTGTTTGAAGCTAAAGGCTTCCATAGATGTATTTATAAAAATGTTAGGATAAAAGGTGTAGGGAGATATTCTAGGAAGATTTATGGGAATATAATGGATTAACCTACATGTATTGAGAGGTGTGTTGAATGGGCATATTTGGGGGTTTTTATAGGGAATTAAAAGAACACACTTGGAATTTTTGAAAATATGATTGGTGCAACATATTTTTTACCTAAAAAAGACATAGAACCCAAATATATTCAATAATTTAAGGATAATGGATTAATTATGGAAACAAAATGAGTTTTGGACAAGTTGAAGGGTCATTTGGGAACATAAATTAATGGTTTAGTCATTTATTAAGATTAATTTTACGTTGATAATTGTAAATAATTTTAACTATTTTCACTAATATTTTAGGTTAAAAAGGGTAATTTATTATTATATAATAAAAAATATTATGATTACAAATATAGAATCAATTTTCCAAATTTTAAATAATAGTTGTGCCAGAAATTAATTTAAATTTTACCTTACATTACGGATGATAATGCGGGTTTCTAAAGTATAAATGTCCAAACGTTTTCTATGATTTTATAGTCAATTTAATGGTGAAATGAAAACCAATGACATAAATTAAAATTATTGATAAAATTATTATATAATATAATTTTAAAACCAATCAAAAACTTAATTTAGTATTATAAATGAATTAGATAATTAATCTTTTTTGAACTAAATTTCAGTATTTTTAACCATTCGTTAGAAATAAAATTATTTGAAAAAATAACTATATATCATCATAAAGTAATTGTTATTTTTCCCATTAAAATATGAGAATTATTTTTTACTTATTAAATCAATTAATGTATCCAATTTCATATTTAAAATGTGTTTTCCACCAAAATTCGATAAAATCAACTTTATAAAAATTTAGGTTTTTAATAGTAATGTCTGGTTTCTTATTATCTTATTGTTTTCAAATATATTTTATGAACATAAAATATATTATATATAATATTATATATATATAAATTTAATATCACCCATTAATTTAAATTAAATTAATTTATTTGGGTAAAATAACTATTTTAAAATAATAAGCACTAGTACTCGCTCGTGCATACGCACGGTGATATAACAAAATTTTTATGTTATATGTTCACACGATGATGTAGTTCAATGATTTTTTAAAGAAGAAAATAATACATTTCAATGTTACTAATGAACATGAATATTCAATAGTATGAAATCATGATATCATAATACTTATTATTAGAATACAACTGGACAAAATATGGAGAATTAATAATGAAATTAGAATAACATTTGCATAAATAAATTTCCAAAGTTGAAGAAGAATCTATAAGAAATAAGAAATTATTTTCATCATGGAGATTTTAATTAAGTGAAATTCAAGGAACATTGAAATTGACATTTTTAATTCTGATAATTATGATAAATAATGTTCTAATTGAGGGAATTATAATGTAAACAACAAAACATGGAATAAATGATTATAGTTACAAATAATATAATGTTATAGTAAAATATAATTAATATAATAAGAAGAAAATATTGAAAACAGTAATTAAAATAATGAAAAAATAATATTTATTACAAGCTAACTCACAGGGAAGTAAATTTGAGTATGTAGATCATCAATATGTTATAAAAATTAGAAGCGGAGACAAAGGTGCCCATAATAAAATCTTTGGGAGAAAATATATCATTCAAAAAGGACTAGGAAATAATCTATCATGTTCAATTCCATGAGGGAGTACATCGTCATCATCATATGGATGGTGGTCTGATTATCAATATGGCCATTGATCCCCTGCACATGGATTAATCATTGGAACCAAGACAGATGCTATATTATGTTGACATTTCATTTCCAATTTCTTCTTTTCTCCTCCTCCTCGATTATATCTCTTATCTATGTTTTAGCCCTAGTTAAATATACGAAGGATGTCTTTTGTGTGATATTCATCATATTACTAGGATTTATTCTATGGTTGTTTGTGGTGTGATGAATCCTCATCCTTTCTATGTTGACACTGTCTCACTAGAGAATACTGTAAGTACCAGATTAGTTAGTGTCTTCTCATACAAAAGCTTCCATGCTGCAGAAGAAAACACTATAAATTTTTATAAGTAATCAACCATGTTCAAAAAGATATAAAAGTCTTATGAGCTTCAAATTAGTGAAGCATGCCATTTTGCAGGAAATGATACCTGGAACCTTTTTACATACAATAACATTGAAAAAATCATGTTTCTCTAAATATTATATTCTGTCTACCCAAATACTATCATATTAGTGGATAAATTTCCATGTATCTGGCTTGAGAAAAAAAAATTAAAAATGAAATCATTGGCCAGTTGGGAAGTTTACCGCTTGCATCTATCTGCTACTTATTTCTTAAAAAATCATAGGGTCATCACCTTCTCTTCCCCTATAATCATGCCATGATGTTATGAAATAATATTGAAGCTATATTTGAAATTTTATCCATATAGTTAACTATTCAAGAGACATAATGTGAAATTGACAGCACCTGTAATCAAATTAAAGATATATTTTTAGTTAACAATGCCTGATACAAGATGTGGATTAAAAGTGACATCGTTAAGATGGTCAATATTCTTAACAGAAAATAAACTTTGGTCCCGTGGAACCTTTTACATAGAGTGGGTGGGTAGGATTACCTAGTTAGATAGTAACTAGTTCTTGTTTTGAATGCATGTTATAATGCTTCATATAGAACTGCATCATAAAACATCATTGTTTTCTACAGGTTTTTCTGGAGAGATAACAAAGAAGAAAATAGTACTGCATTATATCTAAATGTATATATTGCAATGGTGAATAAATTATAATCATTAATCCAATAAAAAACCAAAAAACCAAATACCAATAATATATATAATGTGTGTTGATAGAAAAATGTAATAATATAGGTATATTTGGAAACGAATATGATAACTACAATTCCAAAATCAAATAATGACACTAGCCTTCCACTAAAAATTTGATTGTAGAGAATATTTATGGTTTATAAATTAATTTTATGTAATTAGAAGAATTTGTTTTGGTGCAGAAAATGTACATAAAAGGTTTATAATATAATAGGATAAGCTATGAATTTGATTGAATAGATGGAACCCTTTCTGTAAAGAACACATTTCCTTTACTATGTCTCGGATCTGTAAAATATTTGATAAATCAGCTATAAAGTTCAACTTTTAACTTGCAACAAAATTTTTCCAAATTCTAGATGGATTTCTATTTATGTATGTTCATATAAACTGAGAGGAAAAATGATAATGTTATCCAATAAAAAACATATTACCATAGAGCAAGGATTTTAGTCATATTAAAAGAATAATAGTTTAAAAGATATCATGTATTTTTTTAGGTATTAAGAAAGAAGAACCAATTTTTCATCATTTGTTGCACCATTTATGCATCAAAATGGAAAAGGATTAGGATGATAGGTCTAGAGGAAAATAGATATATAAGTGAGATTAAGGGGTAATGTACAGACACATATTATTTTGATTAGTATTAACCTAGGTCTTGGGTGGGAGAATAGAGGGGGACCTGGATGAATTTTCTACCCCACTCATTCTTCATCCTCCAATGAAAATTCTGTTATGTTCAACTTCAATACAAAGAATCACCCCACTCAATGGGAACAGTAGGCCATCTGGTGTATAGTTCTTAAGAATAAGTCCAACCCCAAAACCTCACCCAAAAATTTCATTTGAAAATTGGTTGAGTTTTAAATGAGGCTTTGTTTGTTTTGCATGAAACATTTTTATTAAAATAATGTGGTGTTTGATTCAATGCAAAATGTTTGCACAGAATTAGTGCTTATATAGAATTAAAATAGATATAACTAAAATACCATTGGTAAATTGGACTATATGTTAGTAAATGCCTAGTGGATGCTAATGTGGAAGACATGGAAAAAATAGAAAACATGTAATATAAAAATGAAATCATGGAAAATATACAATATGAAACATTGTGATAGTTATATGTTCCAACCTTAATTAGGAAGTCTATGGGATTTTATTTTAATCAATATAGAAAAAATTATATGAATCAGTGACTACATGTACACAGAAACGAATGATCAATGGGAAATAGGTTGATTGAAAATGAAATCATAAGAAAGAATCATCTTATTCATGATGAAGTTCTAAACAGTTATATATGATACCACATTATTTGTCTTTTTTAGTAATATGTAATTCTAATTAATATGGTTGGATAGTTTGAAAGAAGTTAATAGGTATACAGATTTTCAAAAATTTGAAACACCTATATGAACATAGAAAGACAAAAAAACATCATTTTTTAATTTCTATAGATATGTGACATGTATGAAGCGGTTACCCATATATAGTATGTTTAGTTGATTAAAAAATAATCAACATTATTAAATTGAAACACAACATACAAAATACATTCAGAATTAAATGAAATCCCACATGGCACGAACATAAGGACTGATTATGGGATGAACATATAGGCCTTCTCGCTTTGAACACAGAAATATATTGTAAATACTAAACACTTTTAGAATTTGTTTTATAGAATGTGAAGATGATATTTTCAAAAAAACATCAAAATTAAATATCATAGTTACCTAGAATGCAGTACCCTGAGATAATATTATAGGGACACCTTGTGATTGGAATAATACATCTACTTTCATCATATTCATAATTATCTCTACAAATTTATGTAATCCCACCTTCATCGCAAAAAATTAATCAGAGTGATTAGGATTGAAAACCAAAAAAAATCATAATAGAATGAATTATTTAATGGACCATTATAAGTTCTGAAACTAACCTTGAAAGGACAAATATCAGTTCTAAAACTTATCCATACAACATATTTCAGCAAAACAGGGAAATCCCTTTATTTTTTAAATAATTAAAAATACTCATTGTTCTTTAATTCAAACACATGAATATCTTGTACATAGAAAAATATTCCAATATTAACCAGTATTCCACTAGGAGTTTACTTTATTTGGGTTCTAAGGTGAATTTATAGGCCTACATGCTTCAACATCTTATCAAATCTGACCAAATCATTTCACCCTTTGACATAGTACTGCATAAAAAGAAAACAGACAACAGTGGAAACACATATAAATTTAAAAATGTACATGAATCACTACATTCTTAGAAGATGCAACATAATAACGTATCAAACAAATATTGATTTCAAACAAAAAAACAATAAATAAAACATTATGAAAATGGAAATAGAAATAATAGTGAGAAACAATTACCTTGAATTGTTGATACCATTACACTAAAAGTAAGGAGATAGTGATAATTATACCTAAATCAATGTAGACATGTAAAGTCATTCGACTTCATTTTAATTATCACGAAATGTAGTGTCCAAGAAGAGATCAGAAACAATATAGAATTTTGATGAATGTGCATCAAAGAATGAATTGGTGAATAAATATCAGTTAACAGAATGAAATAGATGGCATAGATTGTAAGGGGCAACCATTTTCATAAAACAATATCACAGGGATAAAAAATAATTCAACGATTCTTTGTTCCATGATGTTTTATTTCTAGAAAATCATGTTATAGTAAACCTTGTAAAATTGTATTCAGGGTTAAAAACCTTCATTAATAGACTATATTGAATATATTGAAAGTTATAATTAGTGGTATAAAATCTAGAAATACAATTAGACTACAAATATGAGGATAGTCAAGAGAGTAAAAAGAATAATAGATGATCTCATTGTACCTTTTTACTAAATCATCAACCTCAATATCAACCAACATAGTCAGGAACATATGTATATGACAATTGAAAAAATTATAAAGATAATATATAAAATATAGGGTTATAACTAATTGCATATTATATTCAAAATGTATGTATGACATGTCAGATTTTGTTTACACAAAATATATATAGAACAGCATCCCAAAAATGGTCCACCTCTTGGGGGAAGGAACTTATAATTGTGACAGGATCCATGGAAATAGCCTTACCTTCCACATGCATTATAATTACTCCAATATGACTGATTTTGTGCCCTGATCTACTTGCCTTCTCATTATAATCTACAATAAGAACACACTCGTAACCCCTATGAGATCTTAAAGATAGTTAACTCTTTTAAAACTCTTCTGAGATGAAAAAACATATCTTTCAATACATATTGAAGTTGTAAAAGAAGATCATTATATCAAAAATATATAAGTCCAAAAGAATTCATTGCCTATAACCACTATGATTTCATATAGAAATCTATGAACAAATCCCGGAATTTCAAACAAAATTTATTAGGCACCATCATACCTGGGAGGAACTCCATGGTTAACCCCTTCCCAGATATAAATCTAGAAGAAATAAAATAAAATTATTCTTTTATATCAAGTAATGAATAAGAAATAGTCAATGAAATCAAAATTATACCTATGATGGTAAAATAAATTGTGCTCTTTATATTGGAAACTAATCAAAATTGTTCGGAACATATGAGAATAGATGTGAATAGAACATATATAAAGATCGCTAGAAAACATCTTGTACATTACATATGTGAACGGATGTGATGCAGATACATTCAATAAAAAATGTTTTATGTATAAACTGTGATGGTTATTGAAATAAAACGTATCCAAATAGAAACTGAAAATAAAATAATATATGCAGAACAATGAAAATATCAATTGATACTAAGAAATTGTTGATGATGGAATTAAAAAAGATTAGTTTCATAATCATAATAGAAGAAAGCATACAAGAATAATGAAATTTGAGGTAGAACAAACATATTTCCCAAACCCTTTTTGGCATCATGAGAAGATGAATGATGGGGTTTAGAGGCATGGAGGAGAATGAGGTGGAGGATACGTGGTTGGAGGTGTTGGAGCTGAACAATGCATGGTGTGAGGAGTTATTGGCTATGCACCTGTAGACGTAGAAGTCAAATTAAAAGCATCCAGACGAAATATCTGGTTATTGGGCATGGAACAGTCAATGAAAGAGGAACATGAGGAATAATAGATGTTGGTGGAGCAAGTAGATGTCGAGTGGCCATTGGAAAATGATTCATTTGGTTGGGAGCCGAAGGCGGTGGAGTCTATGTTTGAGAAGCCGACTGTGGGGGTTCTGAAACAATAGAAATCATAGAGGACAGCCATGATGGGGAGAGAGGTTAAAGCGACGAAATTAGGGTATGGGGTAACAAACCAGCGGAGTGAGTTGTTTTGGGAGTGACGCATGTCAGTAAAGAAGCATGGTTTAGTATATATAAACATTTCATTAATATTAAATCAATTTTCAAAATCATTACAATTTAATTTATACCTAATTAATTAAATTCAAATTTGGTTATACCATATATTTTCAATAATTTGTGACCCCTTTTCATTTATACTAATTTAATGACTAGGTTATATCTTATTATTCTTAATAATATACCATAATTCCGTAAAACATGATCTAGCATGTAATGTAAGCTTTGGAAGAAAGTATATGTTGCATATAACACAACATAACATGTTATTGAGTGAATTACAAAAAATATAATATATAAAATCTAGTTAAATTAGTAAATATATTTTGATGTATTGGTGTATTATTTTCCATTATGTTCATGGTGTCACATGTAATTTACAATATTGAATATGAGGTTCTTACTTTATAATTTTGTGTTGTAATTTCTACCAACCATAATTAAATTATGTCAGTGAAATATAAAATTGATCTCATAAAAATAGGGATTGGAAGTAATATTTTATTAATGACCCAAATCATAAAAGGGGTTAATATCACAAACTGTTAACAAGAGATAAATAAATGTAAAATTATTCCCTAAATAGATCTTTTAAAATGATAACATGAGTTGGAAATGGAAATATGGATATTGAAGAAAAAAATACAATAATCAAGTTTTGATGGAGAGCACTAGAGGACATGTTCAGGTGAAATTTATTTACCCAAAAACCATATATCAATCGTATGAATAAAGTTCATGAAAATCATTAAACATAATGATAATAGGATAAATTATTTATCTCAAGATGTTCTTTTCTATAATTGGAAAAATATATCAATCAATAATAATATAAGTAAATATACATTTATTTAAATATAATATTTTCATTTGGATCATCCTTGAACTATTTCATTTTTCTTTTTTATATGGTTAATAAATAAAACAATACATAAAATCTTTTCCAAATATAAACTTAAACCATTTCATAAATGGTTATAATTTTCAAAATATTATAATCCAATAATTTATAATGAATGTAATAAAAATTTAAAACATTAAAATATCATTATCCTTTCGTCAACAAAAAGTATCATTAAATTTTCACTTTCCAAAAATGTGAATAAAATCATCATGTATCCTCTTAAAGTATGTTAATAACTTGAATTAACGTAAAAGCTTGTTGGAAACATGAATTATTTCTTATTCAAAATGTAAGACACTTGTTATTCTATATATTCCTTAAATTCAATAGTGTTTTAATTTCCATAAATTATATCATTGATCAATTTTAAACTAGACAAGAATCCGTTCCAATGTATTCATCACTAGTCCAAATATATCATTTCTTCATCATTATTTGGATATCATAAAATCATAAAGGGTTGTATTTCCCTCAATAATGTGTTTTCAAAAATTTATTACATTATAATAAATGATTTTTTAGGAAAAATTCAATATATAATCAATAAACCTTTATGAAAAGTTAAAATATTACAATCCTTAAATATTTCTTAATTTAGGTGATGATAACATCTTAAAAAATTATTTTACAATGTAATTTTTAGATCAAAATATTAATATACATTAGTCATTCTCTTTAATTATGTCAATTAAATATTATTAAAGTTAATCCATTAGATAATTCAGATCTAATTTCTTTTCATGTCTTTTTAATTTTTATGTATAGTTATCCTTCTCCTTACCATTGAACACTGAATATTATACTCTTTTATGTTTGAATTATTTTTCTTGGTGACCCTTTTCTGCTTTGTTATGAAAAAAATACCATTCCTTTAAAGAATTTCCTAGGGTGATTCATTGAACAGTTATCACATGTTAGAAAATCCTTATGTCCCTAAATCTTCATTGAATCATTCACCTTATTAGGTTTTTTATGATACCACTTCATCTTTTGGTTACCCTTGAAACCATTAGACATGTATAATTTATACTATGTAATGATAGAACATAGAACTATTTCATCATATGGTGAAATGTTTTGAGTCATAGTTCCCTTCAAATTCATAGGTAAATTTCTTCAATGAATTGGTTGATATTTCACTCTAAGTTGTGTATATAATCTATATCATACCTGGATAATGTTGTAAAGGTATCTTCACAATCTTCACCACTCTCATCATCATTATTCATTATGCAAAGTAAATTTATCTTCATTTCCATTTTTTGATCACATGGAATGTATTTATTCATGAATATATACTTAAAATTTGTCAATTCCATGTGTTAAATTTATTCATCATCCCTTTTATTATTGATTAGAGACAAATACTAGTATGTGTCACATTTGAGACAATTGATCAAAAATGTAATGTATTATTTTTGATGCATCCCAAGAAAGTAAATATTTATTATGTATACTTAAGAATCTTCTCAGCTAAAAATGGGTTAGTAGTCCCACAAAATGATAGGGAGTTCATTCGAATAAAGTGATCAATCATTTGATATTCTTTTAAGGAATATGTTGTTCTATTTTGGAAATTTTATTTGTCATTACCTGATTACGTTTCAGTAATATATCTATGACTATATAAATTCTAATACAATTTATATGCGTTTCCACAGTAGGTAAATCCCTATATTTTCTATGAGTACGGATATAGTTATTCCTTCAAGGATCCATTTATAAATAATTTGATACACAAGATTATTATATAATGTTGTGAACATTTTATAAATCAAGATACGGTATACAAATTTACATAAATTAGTCCATCATGAATCCTAGAATCATAAATTTTTGTTAAATTGGATATATATTTATTTTTTAATCCTTATTAATGGTAGCTAATGAAAATTTGATCTACCCTAAGATAATTCCTTAATAGTGTCAGACTGGGTGCACTGTAATGACTGTTGTTGTGGTTTACATTACCTCGAGTTAGGCCTCGAACGCCTTGTCTGGGTTATTAATCTGACATTAATAAGTTCTAGAACCACATCCACTTGTAGTATCAAGACATGGATATATTTCTAGGAATATAGACAAAATAACTACCTTACAAAAAGTCTGTAATGTAATTTTATACATATCCTTAAATTCTATATTTGTTTTATCTCTATAATCTATGTTTTCTAAATTTTGTTTTCATGGTATCTTATAAATATTCTATAATACCAATTGTAATTCCTTGACACTAGATTCATGGTTCTTTTGATTTATTTTGTTAAATTTGCATGTTTATAATGAAAAAATCTCAATAGACCGATTAGTTTAACAGTCTTCGAAATCCAGAATAAATACATTATACCCATAAAACACTGTGAAATTTGAAATAAAACATGATACATAAAAATAAATTACACTGCATCTTTCAACAATTGTTCAAAAAATTATTCTTCATAACCTAGGGAATGGAAACATAATAAATTTGATCTCAATTTCTCAATAAGCGTAAATAAATCATAATAAATAATGAATTAATGAGAATAAATTATTATTGAAAGGTAAAAAACTAATATCATGAAACATTAAAATAAATAGACTAGGTACATCATTATGGAACGTTAAGAAACTAAAATATATTTTATTTAATAAATTAACTGATAAATATATATATCCATTGATATGTCAATGTAAAATTTCATGGATGAATATTAACTGAAACTAAATGAGGGAAATGAGTACTTATTAGATTCCATGTATCTTATGTACATAGAAAAAGTACCCTCGAGAACATTCAAAATACAATTTATCTATTGTGTAAAACCAATCTATTTTTAAATCTATCCCATCTCATCAGACAACTGATGCATCAAGGGGCTTTCATTAACTGGTCCCCAACCTGTAGGGAATAACTTAAATGGTCCCCAACCTGGTTATTGCATGTCCAAAAAATTAATCAGAAATAAAATAAATAATGTTCTATATCAAAAATCATTTTTTAATAGTGAATATAGATTTATCAATAATAAATTATATGAGGAGGATAATAACAAGGGTTGTTGACATTAAATCATTCGTGAGGAAAAATAATATTTATACACTCCAATGTGTCCCCTACCACATTAAAAAAATTAAATCATAAATACCTGTTAATTAAGTGAATATTATAATATCATGAGAATAAGTACATTCTTGATATAAAATGTCAATGTGTATTATAAAAAATAAAAAAAATTTAAGTGGTTCATAAAAAATAAATCTCAAATGAGAGTAAGTTGAGACGTATCGGTTACCTTAAACTTCATTATATTTTGTTGTATTTATCCTCATTAATAGTGTTAAAAAATATGATACTAACTTGTAATATAACTACAATCATATTAATAATATCATATATTAAACATTACATAATTTTAATACCCTTTTTTAACACCCTTTCTTTATTTTAACTATTTTAGGTGTTAATTGTCTAGTATTCTAATGTGTGTTTTGACATGTTACATGTGGTTCCTAATTATTAGATCATGTTTTCATAATATATAGAATGTAGAACATGAGTTAATTATGTTATATATTATGTACATATGTATTTAAAATAGTCTATATTTTTTGAGATAATATATGTCATGCACCGTTCATTGATACAGTAGGTCAAACGTACGCAGGAACAATGATTTTTTTTCATTGTTGTATTAAAAAATGACAAATAAATGATAAATTTTTACATTGTAAATATAATATCATATATATTTTATATATGTTACATTGTTTTATTAAAATAATCTTTAATATGATGATTGTATATCCAGTATGAATGACATCATTTTGAGGGGCCATAATCCACACTTCCCCAAACAATTTTATTATATTAACATAAAAGGGAAGTATTAATGTTATGTGTTATAAAAGGATTAAATAAGTATAGAGAAATAACAAATATCATATATATCATATATAAATTGAGTATCCATCATAAGGGAAACCACGGTAGGTAGAAAAGAGAAAATTAAACACTCATCATTTTGTTAGGTAGTAGTTCACTTTACTCATAAATAATATATTTTTTATCCATTTTATTGAGTTTCTAGTAATTCTATGTAAACAATGTTCATAAAAACATAATAGTATATTTATTAAACTTTGTTTAAATTTAATCATGGAAAAATGATATTATTGTTCTAGAGTGTGAAAATTAAACAACAGATCTTTAGAGAAGATGCTTCATCTAAATCAGGTAACTTCTTTTGGTTTATTTCTAAAGCCATACATGGAAGGCCTTCTACCCATGTGAAATGGCCCGGGTTTTTGGGGTCCATTACTTTGTGAAAATATCATGTTGGGCTTTCTTGTTTTGGAATTTCGGTGAAGTTTGGCCAACAGTAGGCCTACCGGTAACCATAGACTACTAGTAGTAGGCCTACCGGTATCCTTAGCCTACCGGTAGCTGGCCTCCCGGTAGCTCGGTCCATCGGCAGCTCTGTCTGCCGGTAGCTCTGTCTACCGGTAGCTGCAGCTACCGGTAGATCTATCTACTGGAAACTCGGTCTACCGGTGGCTCCAGCCTACCGGTAGCTCAGTGTATCGGTAGCTGTAGCCGACCGATAACTCGGCTCCCAGTCACTGTCATCCACCAGTAGCTCTCAGCTACTGGTGGCTCTGTCCTACCCCCGCGGGTCTTTCCAGTAGTGCTCCTTCTTTAGAAAATTAGGTTTTAAATCATATTTTGACCCCGTTTAACTCATTTTAAAAGCCCGCTAATGCCACCAAATTTTCTAATTAAATATTTAATGAATTAACCTGGTGTATGTGTCAGTTTAAACAACCTGAACTCTTTAATAACGTGTGGGGCCATGTGGTCAACCCACGACCCCCGCTCCATACGCGGTTTTGCGTTCGTATCTCAACCGTCTGTGGCCCTTATAACTAAAGAGATTTTCGTGGGTTTCTTCTTTTCTCGACCACCCTTTGTAAGGAGTATCCTTCGTTCAGAAGAGGCGATTTTCATTCAGGCAAGCCGCATCCCTATCTGTGAAGTTCCGCGCCCGGCCTTAGTGTCGATCGTTGATCAACAATTAGGGAATTTTTCCTTCGTCTCTCCCTTTTTGTGTATCATGCGGGGAGGGCATGCATTTGATTTTGTATAATTGGATAAAATAGACATAAATAAAGATAATGAATGGATTCTATAAATAATGAAGGTGGGGTTGTGATCGTTGATGCTATTTTGTATTATGATCTTATTCTGAATTGGGCGGGCTTACGCGTACGGAAAATCATGGCCATTGGTTGTCTTTCACTGTTCACTAATGAACCCCTAGTGTTGTTTTAAAGGACCTGTTTGTAGTTGTGAACTCCTTATGTAAAAAGGAAATTGATTAATCATGTATACGAGGCTAAATAAATTGAATGCACCAGGATCAATACTTATGTGATAACCCCCGGTTAAAGAACAAGAAAATTGAAATCATGGAGTGTGTTATATCTTATAAATCTGAAAATACCTGCATGGATCTGCTGTGTGTAGGTGTTAGTGGTTTGGTTGTTCTTATTTAACGGTCTGATTACTGGAGATATGGGAGGGGATGGGATCCATTGGTTTTACACTCTCGGTGGTTGTGAAATTGGGGATGGGATCCCCTGTGTTATGCTTCCAGTGGTTGTAAATTTTAAGACCGGGTGGTTACATGGTTATGTCACGAATTTGGGTGAGATCCTCTATTAATGAGAAACCATTTTTGGTGGACATGGGTTAGTGTCTCGAGGGTTTCACTGGTGCCAGTACTTCGAGGGATCTCACTTATCACATTTTTGTTGTGACTTTACAAGAGAACCAGGCGTGAATGTTTAAATTGACGTTTGGATGGATGTTTTTCATTTTTTTTTCTTGGGGTTTTAGTTGCCCAGTAGTGCATAAACTTATTTAAACAATATTTCTAAACATGAAAACAAAGATGGGAAAAATGGGTTTTGTTGGCGAGAGTTGTTACTCGGACTTGAGTGCTGTTTGTGTTCTTTAGGCTGGCTAAAGAAAAACCTAAACATGGGAGACTGCTTTTTACCTATATATATACTTGTAGTTTTGTGTTTCATATTCGCGCCCCACCTAAGTTGAGCACTTTGTGCTGAACACCCCCATTTCACGGGGGAGGCTGTTTTTCCCAACACTATTATTAGTGGATGGTTATTAGTTCATGTTTCAATCCCTTTCCTGGATAGCCCAATTATCTTCGGACAAGCTGTGATGGCTTGAAGTCCATTACTTGCCCAAGAACCTTCGAGTGGGGTAGTGTGGTTGTTGGACCAGGTGTGTGCAAACAAGTGGTTTCTCAAGTGTCATCGGGATGAGTCCCATGTGTCTTCGGGAGTGGCAGTGTATCTTCTAGCCCAGGTGTATTCGTGCATGGTGGTGATTGTTCTGTACTAGATGTTTTGAGGTGTGGTTACTTGTGACAGTTGTGGCCTAGGTGTTTGTGTGCAGGTTTTAGCAGTGGGATTGCGTGCGGTTGTGGCCCAGGTGTGTGTGGGCGGGTGTGGTAGTGGGACTGCGGTGAGAATGGTGGGATTGTTCTGATGCATTGGATGTCTTCAAATAACCAGTGGGAAAGTGGCATGGGGTACCCAAACATCTATGTTCTCTTATTATTTATATTACTTGACTTGCGTTATTTGGTGAGTGTAGATAGTGAGTGGGAAGGATAAACTCCTTGATAGTGTTGGTTGTATGCTTTTCTTGGGACTTTAGTATGTTCCCCAACTTGTGCATGAGAGACTTCGGTTTTCCCTACTGAGTGTAATTTTTTGCTCACCCTATTTATATAAAACTGCTTTCAGGTTTCCAGGAGGACTTTGGGGATCGTGCGGGACAATACTAGCTCGGGCCTTCGGGGCAGTTGCAGTTGATTTTTTTCTTTCTTTGGTACATACCCTTATAGTCACTTTTGTACTTTGTGGTTTTTAATTTTGGAACATGCATATTGGAATGGTTTAATTTTGGATTTACTTTTCTTTAATTTTGGTGTTGTTGAGTTTCATCGTCTTATCTCCTGATCCTATAAAACAAAAAAAGTGTAATGCCTTCCATTTGTGTGTAATTTCCATTCCCTTGGTGCTAGTAACCACTTTGGGACCTATAGAAGGTGGTTTTCGTGGTTCATTATCTCTCCTTCAACGTAAAGAAGGAAGGTCTTGGAAATTTTCTGACCATTCCCTCCTTTTAGTGAAGGCGGGTCGTGACAGAATGGTATCAGAGGCAGGTAGCATGATAGGATGGAGTCTGGAGTTAGGTACAGTGAGGATTTCATGGGATGGTAGGGACACAGTGTTGGGTGACCTTGGTGTGTGAATTAGGCCAGGGAAGACCGGCTAGGACATGGGATTTTAAGGCCCCCTTTGATCTGATGCAAGGACTCTAGACCTACCGAACGACCATATGAGGCCACACTGATTGTAGGGTAGAGATCCTAGGAATGTTACAAGCATCTTAATGACGCGTGTTCTCGTGTTTCTGGGGTGTCTTGGGAATTAAGAATAAATGAAATGTTTAAGATGTTTTATGAACAATATTCTGCACTACATGGGCTTATGTATTCCTTGTTTACCTTGCAGCTATAGCACATGGAAGGCGACAACGTGTGGTACAGGTGATCCAGGCCCCGAAGACTACTTTGGCCGATCGGCAGAGAGCTGATTGAGAGGAGGATGACCAGTGGCACAAGACTCTTTGGGCCTTCCAGTGACAGACCCTCGTGAAGTATGATGGCAGCACCTCTGACATGAAGACAGAAGGCTGTCTAGAGGAGCTAGTGATATCTTTCTGCCTGATTCGGGCCCCGACCGAGTAATGGGTTCCTCTGGACAACATCCAGATGTGGGAAGCAGTGCGTCAGCATTGGACGCTTTACCTGGGGGAGAGGAGAGAGGCTGAGGTGGCATGGGATGATTTCGAGAGGGAGTTCCCGACGGAATTCTTCACCTCGACGATGAAGGAGGAAAAGAGATAGGAGCTACTCTCCCTCTAGTAGGGGAGTATGTCAGTGAGGGAGCTAGGAATCAAGTTCAAGGACCTCATATGCTTTGCTCCGGACCTCTTTCCCAACAAGGAGTCTGGGGAAAGACGTTTAGAGGAGGCGATCTGACCCTCCCTCCAGTATGCTGTTACCCCCTTTACCCTGCCAATGTACATGGTGGTCCAGAAGAAGGACGAAGTGGTGGAGAGGATGCACAATCTAGGAGGAGTGTCACGAGAGAGGATCCAGCTGGGACCATCAAAGGGGAAGGCCATCAACACCAGGCCTCCAGCATCAGGACCCTCCAGGTTTCGACCAGTAGGGAGAAGGCCGCAACAGTTTTAGTTTTGATCCCCTAGTCCTCGCCCTTTTTCTTCGGGACCAGGGCCGCGATGCTTCGTCTGTGGGATCCATGGACATCTCCGGAGTCAGATCCCTGACCAGGTATAGTACGGCGGTGGAGGATAGCCCCACCACCAGCCCCAGCAGCAGCTTCCATCCAGGCCTTTCCAGCAGCAGCAGTAGGGACAGCGAGCTCCCGCTCCTCCGAGAGGAGACGTAGGAGGAGGTGGCCGACAGCAGAGGGGTAGAAGAGCTAGGAGTGCACTGTTAAACTCCATGGAGATATCAGTTCTAGCAGGGCCGAAGGTTGTTCTAGGTACAATCATTTTGTTCAGTACCCTTGCTTATTCCTTGTTCAATACCAGAGCTTCACACTCATTTGTTGCGCCTAGTCTAGCACGTGCCTTGGGCCTAGATGTTGAGAGTCTTCCAGTTCCCCTGGTGTTGAGAAAACTAGTCGGAGGTCAGACCGACTTGTTGTTTGTTTTTTGAGGATGCAGATAGATGATAGGGCCACATCAGTCGGTTAGGGATCTTATTCTGCTACAGATACAACCATATGATGTCATCCTAGTCATTGACGGGCTATTCTCGGTGTGTTCCGTCATCGACTACATCCGAGGAAGGGTTTTGATCTCAGACTTGGGCGGCCACCGTGTTACCTTCACCGGCGAGCGGAGTAGTCAGAAGGGCAGCAGTAGAGAGGAACCCCTCATCTCCTTGCTAGCCGAGCTATCAGTAGAGTTAGTGGATGTCGAGATGGTGGAGGTGCCAGAGATCGTCCTTGAGTTTATGGACGTCTTCCCTGAGGTGGTGATGACTCTACCCACATGACTTGATATCGAGTTTGGGATATACCTACAACCCGACGCTTGTCCGATTTCAATGGATTTTAAACGGATGGCACCTTCAGAGCTACGGTAGTTGCAGATTTAGATTGACGATCCGGTGAAGAGGGGTTATGTTCAGCCGAGTGTGTCACCGTGTGGTACTCTAGTCTTGTTCTAAAAGAAGGCATATGGTGGCCTCAGATTGTACATAGACTACAGGAGGCTGAATCAGGTAACAATTAAGAATTTATACCCTCTTACGAGGATAGAAAACCTTTTCGACCAGCTGAAAGGAGCAGGGTGGTTCTCGAAGATCAACCTATGGTCTGGGTACCACCAGCTGAGGGTGAAAGATGGAGACATCTCGAAGCCAGCATTCATGTGAAGATATGGACACTTAAAGTTTGTGGTCATTCCCTTCGGTGTTACGAATGCCCTGGCTGTGTTCATGGGGATTCTGAACTCCATCTTCTGGGAGTACCTAGATCGGTTCGTAGTTGTGTTAATCGAAAAAATACTAGTCTATTCAAGATCCGAGGAGGGCCATGCGGAGCACCTGAGGACGTTTTTGGAGGTCCTCCGATAGCACTAACTCTGTAGTAAGTTATCAAAATGCAAGTTCTAGACACGATAAGTTCACTTCCTCGGGAACGTGGTGTCCGAGCAGGGGGTAGCGGTGGACCCATCAAAAGTTGAGGCAGTTGTTTCTTGGGAAGGACCCAAGAATGTGGTAGAGGTCCGTAGTTTCCTCGGTCTAGCAGGTTACTATCGGAGGTTCATACCCAACATCTCCCAAGTATCATCCCCTTTGACGGACATGACCAATAAAGACCAGGTTTTTTATTGGAGTGAGCAGTGCGAGTCAGCCTTCGGCTATCTGAAGGAGAAGTTGGTTAGTACCCCAGTGCTGAGATTACCAGAAGAATGGGTGGCGTATGAGGTGTTCTATGATGCTTTTGGATAGGGACTGGTATGTGTGTTGATGCAGCGACATGGGGTGATCTCTTATGGGTCTAGGAAGCTATGACATCACGAGAGTAATTATTCCACCCATGACCTAGAGCATGCAGCGGTCGTTTTTACACTGATGTTATGGCGGCACTACCTCATCGGAGAACTCTTTGTGGTCTTCACTGATCACAAAAGCTTGAGGAATATCTTCTCCTAGTGGGACCCATAATTGATGTAGCAAAGGTCGATGCAGTTCCTTCAGGATTACGACTTCGAGGTTTCCTACACTTCAAGGAAGGAGAATGTAGTGGCTGATGCCTTGAGCAGAAGGACGCAGAAGGATGCGGTCCGAGAGTCGGCAAATGTCTGGAAGGCGATGGAGGAGTTGGATGCCTTACACCTGGATGCGAGGATGGATAGCCGTAGAGGTTTCTTGTATCAGATGACAGTGCAGTCTTCTCTGTTGCACCAAGTGGAGGAGTCTCAGTGGGGAGACCGAGAGTGCGAAGTGATGCGTGGCCGAGTTGACCAGAGAAATGCTCCGGAAGGGTGGACGGAGGATGGTCAGAACCAGATGCTTTTCCAGGGAAGGATGTTTGTTCCAGATGTGATGCGCGACAAGGTTCTCAGTGAGTTCCACAACTCACCCCAAGCGGTACACCCATGAGATTCCAATATGGACCAGTGACTGAAGAAATAGTTTAGGGGGCCCATAGTTAAGTGAGCAGCGGCAAAGTTTGTGGCCATGTGCCTAGTGTGTCAGTAAGTGAAGGATGAACACTGAGTTCTAGGCGGCCTACTGCAGTCTCTAGATGTCCCCGAGTGGAAGTGGGACGACATCTTGATGGATTTTGTCATGGGAATACAAAAGGTCCATGGGGGATAGGACGTCATCTGGGTGGTAGTGGACTGGTTGACAAAATTGGCTCACTTTTTGGCGATCAAGGAGTCAGGTGCAGTAGATGCTTTGGTATGAAGTTACGTGTATGAGATGGTTGGATTGCATGGAGTTCCGAGGTCTATTGTCTCGGATAGGGATGCACAGTTTACCTCGTTAGTCTGGAGAGGATTGCATCATGGTTTTGGCACCTAGCTGCATCTTAACACTGCTTTCCATCCCCAGACAAATGGACAGACAAAGCGCACCATCCAGACCTTGGAGGATATGCTGCGGGCATGTGCTCTGGACTAAGGAGGTTGATGGGTGTGATACATACCTCTGATAGAGTTCACCTAAAATAATACCCATCACCCTACCATTGGCATGGCTCCTTTTTAATCCTTGTACCGGAGGCCATTCCGCTCACCTAGGTGTTGGACTAATGTCGGAGAGGTAGGCATCCTTGGTTGGGAGGTGGTGTAGAGCACAACGAAGAAAGTTCAATTTATTCGGGAAAGGATGAAGGCAGCCTAGGACCTCCATAAGATGTATGATGATACCAGGAGGACGCCCTCGTAGTATGAGGTTGGAGACCACATGTTCTTAAAGGTCTCCCATCGGTGAGGACAATGGCGGTTCGACAAGGGGAGTAAGCTTTCTCCCAGGTTCATCGGGCCCTTCGATGTGTTGTGGTGGGTTGGCGATGTGGCCTATCAGCTTGCGTTACAACCACCGCTACTGAGGATACATTACATATTCCATGTGTCCCGGCTCTATTGATATCTGCCCGACGATTAACATGTCCTCGGCTGGGGAGAGATGGTCATCAAGGACAACATGACTTTTGTGGAGAGACCAGTGGTGAATGAGGATCACAAAGATAAGGAGCTTCGTGGGCAAAGCATTTCCTTGGTTCATGTGTTATGGAGACATGGTAGGCTTGAGGAGAGTACATGGGGGAGGGAATCACAAATGTGTGCCCAGTACCCAGAGTTGTTTTGAGTTTGTGATGTTCTGTTTCTTATATCTGTTATGGTAGAACGTTTCACCTTGTTGGCTATGAAATACTAGTTTTCTTCCCTCTTAATGTGTCTGAAAAGTCATAGCCATGGGGAGGGGAGGACCGGACCCCTAATCAAGACGCATTATGGTGGATGTGATTAAACCCGTTCGGGCGATTCAGTTCCACCCAAAGCAGATAGTATCTTGACATGGGGAAAGAGACTCCCCTACTCACATGCCTTGGCAGTTTGACATGATATGTTTCTTGGTTCTTGACTGGAAGGAGTTCTTAGTTAACAATGAGGTTCAATCCTAAGAGGTATCTTTTGAGATGGTTATTCAAACTCTCTCTTTCCTTCTGGGTTGTTTTGATTATCAAGGACGAGAATCATTTAAGATGTATCTGATGTAATGTCACGGGTTTTTGGGGTCCATTACTTTGTGAAAATCACATGTTGGGTTTTCTGGTCTGGGAATCTTGGTGAAGTTTGCCCAACGGTAGGCCTACCGGAAGCTCGGTCTACCAGTAGCCACAACTTACCGGTAGCTCTGTCTACCGGTAGCTCTGTCTACTGCTAGCTTAGCCTACCGGTAGCTGCACCATACCGGTAGCTCGGTCAACCAGTGTAACGACCCAAACTTTTTAAATAGTATATTAACTTACTCTTAATGATTTAATAGAGATGTTAATGGTTAATGAAAAAAGAGGAGTCAATGGCTTCATCCAGTAGACTCGAACCTTATGAATCCCACTTATTAGAGCTAGGGAAGGAGGTAGCATCTGTGGGATTCGCTTTGGACCAAGCCCAAGCCAAACTCCAGCGTGTCAAGCTTGAACGGAAACTCCTACGGGAGAAGTTCATGTTAGTAGAGATTACTACTAGGGCAATATTATCTGATCCTCCCTTAGATTCTCTCACCATAGCACACCTTACACTTAGGTCATATGCCGGTGTTATAAGGGGCAATGTGACGAGACCCTAGCTTCATTGTGTAATCCTTTGGGATGAATGAATTGAGATTTCTTCCTTTAGTGATTTTTGTGAAATTTCAAATATCCAGATAATTTTAGAATGTATTTTATTGATAAATTAAAAAAAAAAGATATTTTAAAATATTTATGAAACCCCTAAATAACTAATGATGTGTAATGATCTTCAAAAAATGGTCTTCTACAAAAGTGTTCAGTAAAGAATTTGGATTCTAATAAGATCAACTTAATTTTTGATGAATAGTAAATTATGAATAGTGATTTTACGCTTAGGATTAGTAATGTGACCAAATGGATTAGTAATTTCACTCAAAAAAAGTTTTAATATAATTTAGACACCTAGATTAAGTAATTTGATTCAATAAAATGGGTAAATAACGGTTTCATAAATGATTAATCAAGTATTAGTTTTTTCGGGTGAATAGTGTTTTTTAATTAAAAATTTAATTAAAAATAATTAGATAATTATTTTTATAAAAATGACTTTATTTTTGAACTCAGAGCATCGATATTGTGGTATGGTAATTTTTGGGGATTTTTCTTAAAAAATGAATTTTCGATGAATAGTGCTTTTATTTAAAAATTAAATAAAAATTATTTAGAAAATTATTTTTATAAAATGGAGTTCATAAATGTACTTAGAGCATCGATAATTGGTTAAGGTAAAATTTTGGTATTTTTCTGAAAAAGTTGAATTATCAATGAATAGTAACAATACAGTTTTAGGGTTTCAGTATGTTTAATGACATCATAACTGTGTCACGATGATTTCATGAGATATTTTAAGGGTTGTCCAGCCAAGGGTGATGAATTATTGTTTTGGGGGCCCCATGTGGCCTAACTTTATGGAAAATATCATGAGAGAGCACATGGGTTTGAAAAAAGCACTTGTGAGGTGTCCCATGGCTATTTATGCCTTGTCCCCCCAATTTCCCTATAAATACCCACCCTTTCCTCCTTTAGTTTTCACTCCCAACACTCCCCCAACGAAGTTCTGGACTCCTTACCTCCCAAGGAGTCCTCCCAAGGTTCCCCCAAGCCCTCAAGGTCCAAACCGTTGAGTTTCAAGAGTCACGTTTTAAGGTAAGGGATCCGACCCCTCTCTTTCTTTTCAAATGATCTCTTTTATGTCATTCCTTTTATGCTCCATGTTCTTATGTGAGATTATGTTCTTTTATATTCCTCTTAATGCCCTTTTCATGTTTTTATGATGAGAGATCCCCTCTTACTCTCATCATTTCGTTTTATGAATGTTTAAGTGACTCCGTTAGGCTGCCAAATTTTTAAGGGATTCTTTCACCCTTCTTTTTTTTAAGTTCTATTTTCATGTCAAGTCTTTCAAGTTCCTTTTTATTATGTTGTGGTATTATCTCTATATCTATCATACTGATCTCTTATGATCATATGATGAGAGACCCTATTTGATCTTGTCTAATCTTTTTTATTAAAGTTTAAGTGAAGCCGTTAGGCTGCCGAATTTTCATAAAAGAAATCTTATTTTTGTCTCACATGCATGTGTTTCATTTCATATGGTATATCTTTCAAATTTAATTACCATGTTCTTAAATCTCTTATATTCTATCCCCCTACCATTTTATGGATCATTTATGAGTGGGTGACCCATGTCCCATCTCTTTTCAATGTTTTCTAAAACCTTGTAACATAGCCGTTATGATGCATAATTTTCGTCTCAAAATGTCTCGCTCTTTTCTCAAAATTATTTTATGCTATAAAGTGAATACTCAAAGCTCTTATTTCTACAAGGGTATTCACATATATATCAAAATGTTATATTTTAAATTCTGGGATTTTCATACATTAAACCGTCTTTCCCTTTCCGTGGGTTTAAAGTGACACAAAGATCATGTCTTTAAAGCAGTTTTTAAAACATTATGATTATAAAATGAAACCCATTTATTTTATGCTATATGGGTTATTTATGAATTGTTTGATGATGATATATGTGGCTCACATGATAATAAAGTCAAATTTATTGGTGCTCCCTGATAGCACCCCATTGCATTGGATAATGATGTAACACAAGAGATTACAGTTTAAGGGTGCACCCAGATAGCGCTCTAATGTGTTGGGTAAAGACTTAATCTCTAGAGATGAATTTTTAGACTGATACCTTGGTGAATAACCTTGGTAATTTTTAATGACACCTTGGGGATGGACCTTGGTGAAATGGAATGATTGTCAATAATAAATGTTGCATCCACATCTTCAAGTTATGAAAAATGTTATTTTTATTATGATATGCATCATGATTTTATTCTCATTCCTTAAAGTTATTTTCATGGCGTTATTGAAGTATATAAAGTCCACATGTAAAATGTTCCTCTTGTTTCCCTTACTGGGCCTTCTCCTCACCCTTTGTTTTGATGTATGTCCCTAGGTTACGAGACACAGTAATGAACCTAGGATGAACATAAGGAGAAGCCTTTCAAGTATTTAAGAAGAATGATTTATGTTTTTTTCATGTATCATGTTCCTGGTTTCCAAGACACTAAACCTTAATGATCCTCAGTTTTGTGTATTGTAATGAATGTTTATGTTATAAAAATACAGGATGCTATAGTTGGTATCAGAGGATGGTTTAGTTATTTGTGGAAATTATGATATAAAAACATTAGGAAGATCCCTATAGAAAAGTTTAAATATAGGAAAACATCCTGGTATTTTGGTAAGTATTGAGTAAGTGGTTTATCAAACAGATACATCCCTGTCTGGATACGAGCAGGTAGAGGTGGCTCTAGCACAGATGTACATAGGGGTAAAACCCGAAAACACCGCTTTAAGCTAGACACGAACGAGAACTGGTGCACGATAACAGGCCTTGCTGCACTCTTGGTTACGACACTCCCGGGGGATATGTTTGGTTAATCACAAGCTTTTTATGAATCATTATGAAGGAATTATAGGGAAGTGTAATTGTCTAAGCATTAAGTCTTAGTTAAAAGATTCATAAATGACATAATTTTCTCACTACGTTTTTATTCTTTTAGAAAATGGCGGGCAATAGGAGAAACGGTGCCGACGGTGACCGCAATGCACCATGTGCTGACGACCCTCCGATGGAATCCGGAATGGAAACATTCATTCAAATGATGATCCAACTGACTCATGTTATGAGTAATAACATGAATCAAGCTGAGAGGCCAATCTCACCACGAAGGGAGAAACATTCTGTTGAGTCCTTTATGCGTCAATGACCGCCAACATTTAGTGGATCTACTGACCCATTGGTTGTGGAACAATGGATAAGCTCCATTGAAAATATATTTTCTGTACTTCAATGTTCGGAACAACAAAAAGTCACCCTTGCTGTTTACCGCCTAGAGGGAGAAGCTGATCAGTGGTGGCCACTGATCAAAAACATGAAGCCACGAGGAGAGATGAAAGCTATGGAGTGGGAAGATTTCCAGGGAATATTCATTAAAAAATATTTCCCTCGTTCCATGAGAACGAGAATGGAGAAAGATTTTCTCGAGCTGAAGCAGAAGGAGAAAGAATCTGTCAGAAGCTATGAGATGAACTTCACAAGGCTTTCCCGTTATACCTCAAGCTTTGTCATGGACCCTAATGGGAAGGTTGATAGATTCTTTGGTGGACTACGACCTCATCTGCAGAAGAATCTAGCCAACAGGGACTAAGATAGCTATGAAGAAATAGTTCGAAGTGCTATGAAAGTCGAGCTAGTGTTTGGTGAGACATAGTGGTCTCACAAATCCAATGAAAATAAGAGAACATTGTAGCCCAGTTTAGGGAAGACTTTTGATCAGGGAAGAGGTGGAATGCAAATGGAACTTACCACATGTAATAAATGTGGGAAGAAGCATCTGAGGTACTGCTTTAATGGAAGTGTAAAGTGCTACAAGTGTGGAAGAGGTGGCCATATTGCTCATAATTGACATAGTGAGGTGAAGCCTCAGCTTCCCAACACTAATGATAGGGGAAAGATGGTTCTGGCCCTACCCGAAGTCACATGCTTCAAGTGTGGATAGCTTGGGAACTTTGCTAATCAATTTCCAAATTCGAGTGCGGTGGAGGAAAATCACCATCAACCTCAGCAGAGGCCACGGGAGAATGTTCGTGATTTCGCTATCACAACAACTAAAGTTAAAGTTCCAAATTATGTGTTAGAACGTACTCTTGTTGTCCTCTCAAAACTAGAAAGTAATTTATCTGATTCTGGTCTACGCATTCCATTTTTTCTTCCATGTTTGAAAAGAATATAGAATCAATCCCCGAATTGCTTGAGGTAGAGTTGTCAGTCAAGACTCCAAGTGGGATTATCCATGCATCAACAGTGTTTATAGAATCTAGTGTTTACTTTAGTGAGCACAATCTTATCTCAAATCTAGTAGTCATTCCCATGTTGGAATTCGATGTTATACTAGGGAGGACTAGCTCTCAATGTATAATGCTAAGATCAAATGTAGAAGTAAGGAAATCTATGTAGTCTTGAATAAACGACCTACAATTATCTTCCAAGGAGAGATATCCTGAACTGATCCCTATCTAGAAGCACCTCCCATAGCTTTCTTTATGGATTTAATCGGTGATGATGAAGAAGGGAAAGGGAGCATAAAAATTGAATATGTTCCGATTGTTCAAGAATACATGGATGTATTTCCTGAGGAGTTACCAGGACCTCCCCCAGAAAGAGAAGTAGAGTTCTCCTTTGAACTCGTACCTGGGTCTCAACCGATATAAAAGACTCCGTATAGAATGGAAAATGTGGAGCTATAAGAGTTAAAGAAAAAACTACAAGACTTGTTGGAGAAAGGGTTTATCTGACCGAGTGTGTCTCCTTGGGGAGAACCAGTTCTCTTTGTGAAGAAGAAGGATGGATCAATGCGTCTATGCATTGATTATAGAGAACTGAACGGGATCACAGTGAAGAACAGATACCCTCTTCCAAGAATTGATGATTTATTTGACCAACTTCGTGGGGCTCAATTCTTCTCTAAGATTGACCTTCGATATCGTTATCATCAACTGAGGGTGAAGAAGGAAGATATTCCAAAGACTGCCTTCTGATCAAGATATGGGCATTATGAGTTTACTGTTATGCCTTTAGGCTTGACTAATTCTCATGCTATTTTCATGGATTTGATGAATAGAGTCTTTAAGGACTACCTTGATAACTTTGTGGTAGTTTTTATTGATGATATTTTGATATAGTCAAAAAGTCGTGAGGAGCATGAAGATCATCTAAGGGTTATTTTGAAAACTCTACGGAAGGAGAGGCTCATTGGAAAGTTCAGAAAGTGTGACTTTTGGTTACAACAAGTGGATTTCTTGGGGCACATCGTAACCAATGAAGGAATCTCGGTTGACCCTGCAAAGACAATGGTTGTGGAGGAGTGGCCTCGACCCACAACAGTAACTGAGATCCGTAGTTTCCTTGGTTTAGTGGGATATTATAGGAGGTTTGTGAAAAACTTTTCATGACTTTCTAATCCACTAACCAAGTTGACTTGAAAAGGGGTTAAGTTCATCTGGACAAAGGAATGTGAGGAATGTTTCCAAGAGCTGAAGAAGAGATTGGATACTGCACCTGTGTTAACACTACCCTCTATCGAAGAAGGATTCGTTATTTTTAGAAATGCATCTCTGAAAGGGCTTGGGTGCGTCCTCATGAAAAATGACAAGGTAATTGCTTATGCATCTCGACAGTTGATGATTCATGAGAAGAATTATCCTACGCATGATCTAGAGCTGGCGGCTGTTGTTTTTGCTCTAAAGAAATGGAGGCACTATCTTTATGGGGAGAAATGTGATATATAAACTGACCACCAAAGTCTAAATTATATTTTCACATAGAAAGAATTGAACATGAGACAAAGGATATGGTTGGAGCTTATTAATGACAATGATTATTCAATACATTATCACCCGGGAAGCGAAAACAAAGTCGCGGATGTGTTAAGCAGGAAATATCATGTTGTTCTGGAAACAATGAGGATCTTAGGAGATCCCTTGATTAAAGATCTAGTAAAACTGGACATGGGAATTATAAGGAAAGGGACATCATCAACCCTATCCCAAATGATTTCTCAACCTTCATTACTAGAGAAGATCAAGAAGACTCAAAAAGAAGATCCTTTGCTGTAGGTGAAGTTTGAGGCTGTAAAGGATGGGAAGTTCCCTGATTTCAATATTGATCAAGAAGGTGTATTGAAATTTCGTACAAGACAATGTGTTCCATCTATTCCGGAGATAAATAAAGAACTGATGGATGAAGCTCATAGCTCTACTTTCTCCACACATCTGGGAAGCACTAAGATGTATATAGACCTTCGTGATCATTATTGGTGGGATAACATGAAGAGGTAGATTGTTGATTACACTACAAGGTACCCGGTGTGTCAGCACGTAAAGGCAGAACGACAACTTCCTAAGGGGGTATTACAACCGCTACCCATACCAGTATGGAAGTGGGATAATATCACTATGGACTTTGTAACTGGTCTCCCGAAAACATCCAAAGGAAACAATGCGATATGGGTTATTGTGGGCCGTCTCACCAAGACAGCCCATTTTATCTCTATTCGGGAAGATTTTTCTCTGGATCAGCTTGCCAAGATATACGTGAAGGAAGTGGTAAGGATTCATGGGGTACCACTATCCATCATATCTGATCGTGACCCCAGATTCACATCAAAATTCTGGAGAAGTCTTCAACATGCTCTGAATACTGAATTGAATTTTAGTATGGCCTATCATCCTCAAACTGATGTCCAATATGAAAGGACTATTCAGACACTCGATGAAATGTTGAGATTATGCTCAATGGAATTTAAGGGTGGATGGGATCAACACCTCCCATTAGTGGAGTTCTCCTATAACAACAGCTTTCATGCGAGTATTCAGATGGCGCCCTATGAAGCTCTGTATGGAAAGCGGTGTAGAACTCCTACTTGTTGGGATGAAACTGGTGAGAGGAAGCTTCTTGGGCCTGATCTCGTGAAAGAGATGACGGAATAGGTTCATGCCATCCAACAACACATAAAGGCAGCTCAGAGTCGGCAGAAGAGCTATGCTGACAATCGTCGAAGGGACTTGGATTTTAGTGTTGGTGAAAAAGTCTTCCTTCGAATCTCTCCATGGAAGAGATTCATGCGGTTTGGGAAGAAAGGGAAGCTTAGTCCTAGGTACATTGGCCCTTATGAAATCCTTGATCGCATAGGAGTAGTGGACTATCTTCTAGCACTTCCACCGAACCTAGCTCAAGTTCATAATGTCTTCCATGTATCTCTCTTGAGGAAGTACATACCCGACCCTTCGCACGTAATGAACCCAGAGGTGGTACAACTGGATCATGACCTCTCTTATGAGAAGCAGCCAGTGGAGATCTTGGACCATAGAGACAAGGTTCTATGAAACAAGACTACCCACCTTGTGAAAGTGTTGTGGAGGAATCATAAGTATGAAGAAGAGACTTGGGAGCCTGAGGAAACGATGAAGCAAAAGTACCCTCACCTTTTCGACTTGGCCTCAAGTATAAATTTCGAGAAAGAAATTTTTTAAGGGGGGAAGAATGTAACGACCCAAACTTTTTAAATAGTATATTAACTTGCTCTTAATGTTTTAATAGAGATGTTAATGGTTAATGAAGAAAGAGGAGTCGATGGCTTCATCCAGTAGACTCGAACCTTATGAAGCCGACTTATCAGAGCTTGGGAAGGAGGTAGAATCTATGGGCTTCACTTTGGACCAATCCCAAGCCAAACTCTAGCGTGTCAAGCTTGAACGGAAACGCCTACAGGAGAAGTTCAAGTTAGAGGAGATTACTACTAGGGAAATGTTATCTGAGCCTCCCTTAGATTCTCTCACCATAGCACACCTTACACTTAGGACATTTGCCTGTGTTATAAGGGGCTATGTGATGAGACCCTAGCTTCTTTGTGCAATCCTTTGGGATGAATGAATTCATATTTCTTCCTATAGTGATGTTTTTAAAGTTTAAAATGTAAAGATAATTTTAGAATGTATTTTATTGATGAATTAAAAAAAAAGATATTTTAAAATATTTATGAAATCCCTAAATAACTAGTGATGTGTAATGATCTTCAAAAAATGGTCTTCTATAATAGTGTTCAGTAAAAAATTTGGAGTCTAATAAGATCTACTTAATTTTTTATGAATAGTAAATTATGAATAGTGATTTTACGCCTAGGATTAGTAATGTGACCAAATGGATTAGTAATTTCACTCAAAGAAAGTTTTAATATAATTTAGACACCTAGATTAAGTAATGTGATTCAATAAAATGGGTAAATACCGGTTTCATAAATGATTAATCAAGTATTAGTTTTTTAGGGTTAATAGTGTTTTTAATTAAAAATTTATTTAAAAATAATTAGATAATTATTTTTATAAAAAGGACTTTATTTTTGAACTCAGAGCATCGATATTGTGGTATGGTAATATTTGGGGATTTTTCTGAAAAAAAATGAATTTTCGATGAATAGTTATTTTATTTAAAAAATAAATTAAAAATATTTAGAAAATTATTTTTATAAAATGGAGTTCATAAATGTACTTAGAGAATCGATAATTGGTTAAGGTAAAATTTTGGCATTTTTCTGAGAAAGTTGAATTTTCAGTGAATAGTAAAAATACAGTTTTAGGGTTTTGGTATGTTTAATGACATCATAATTGTGTCACGATGATTTCATGAGATATTTTAAGGGTTTTCCAGCCAAGGGTGATTAATTATTGTTTTTGGGGCCACATGTAGCCTAACTTTATGGAAAATATCATGAGAGAGCACATGGGTTTGAGAAAAGCACTTGTGAGGTGTCCCTTGGCCATTAATGTCTTGTCCCCTCACATTCCCTATAAATACTCACCCTTTCTTCCTTTAGTTTTCACTCCAAACTCTCCCCAAACGATTTTATGGTCTCATTACCTCCCAAGGAGTCCTCCCAAGGTGCCCCCAATTCCTCAAGGTCCAAACCATTGAGTTTCAAGAGTCACGTTTTAAGGTAAGGGATCAGACCCCTCTCTTTCTTTTCAAGTGATCTCTTTTATGTCATTCCTTTTATGCTCCATGTTCTTATGTGAGAGGATGTTATTTTATATTCCACTTACTTCCCTTTTCATGTTTTTATGATGATAGATCCCCTCTTACTCTCATCATTTCGTTTTATGAATGTTTAAGTGACGCCGTTAGGATACCGAATTTTTAAGGGATTCTTCCACCCTTCTTTTTTTTAAGTTCTATTTTCATGTCAAGTCTTTCAAGTTCATTTTTATTATGTTGGGTTATGATATATATGTCTATCATACTTATCTCTTATGATCATATGATGAGAGACCCTATTTGATCTTGTCTAATCTTTTTTATTAAAGTTTAAGTGACGCCGTTAGGCTGCCGAATTTTCATAAAAGAAATCTTATTTTTGTCTCACTTCCTTGTGTTTCATTTCATATGGTATATCTTTCAAATATCATTACCATGTTCTTAAATCCCTTATATTCTGTCCCCCTACCGTTTTATGGATCATTTATGAGTGGGTGACCCATGTCCCATCTCTTCTCAATGTTTTCTAAAACCTTGTAACATAGCCGTTATGCTGCAGAATTTTCGTCTCAAAATGTCTCGCTCTTTTCTCATAATTATTTTACGTTATAAAGTGAATACTCAAATCTCTTATTTCTATAGGGGTATTCACATATATATCAAAATTTTCTATTTTAAAATCTGGGATTTTTATACATGAAATGCTCCTTCCCTTTCTGTGGGTTTAAAGTGACATAAAGATCATGTCCTTAAAGAAGTTTTTAAAACATTATGATTATAAAATGAAACCCATTTATTTTATGCTATATGGGTTATTTATGAAATGATTGATGATGATATATGTGGCTCAAATGATAATAAAGGAAAATTTAAGGGTTCGCCCTGATAGCGCCCCATTGCATTGGATAATGATGTAACCACAAGAGATTACAGTTTAAGGGTGCGCCAAGATAGCGCTCTAATGCATTGGGTAAAGACTTAATATCTAGAGATGAATTTTTAGACTGATACCTTGGTGAATAACCTTGGTAATTTTTAATGACACCTTGGGGATGGACCTTGGTGAAACGGAATTATTGTCAATATTAAATGTTGCAGCCACATCTTCATGTTATGAAAAATGTTATTTTTTGTATGATATGCCTCATGATTTCATTCTCATGCCTTAAAGTTCTTTTCATGGCGTTATTGAAGTATATCATGTTCACATGTAAAATGTTCCTCTTGTTTCCCTTACTGGGCCTTCTGCTCACCCTTTCTTTTTTATGTATGTCCCCAGGTTATGAGATGCAGTAATGAACCTAGGATGAACTTAAGGAGAAGCCTTTCAAGTATTTAAGAAGAATGCTTTATGTTGTTTTCATGTATCATGTTCCTGGTTTCCAAGACATAGAACCATAAATATCCTCAGTTTTGTGTAATGTAATGAAAGTTTATGTTATAAAAAGACGGGATGCTATAACCAGTCGCTGCAGCCGAATGGTATCTTAGCTACCTGTCATTGTCATCCACCGGTAGCTCTCAGCTACCGGTGGCTCTGGCCTACCCCCGCAGGTCTTTCCCGTAGCGCTCTTTTTTGCACGAAATAGTTTTTAAACCATATTTTGACCTTGTTTAATCTGTTTTAAAAGCCCGATTACTCCCCTAAATGTTCTAATTAAATATTTAATGAATTAACCTGGTGTGTGTGTCGGTTTAAACCACCCTACCCCTTTAATAACGTGTGGGGACACGTGTTCAACCCACGACCCCCGATCCTTACATGGTTTCACAATCTTATCTCAACCGTCTGCGGACCTTATAACTAAAGGGTTCATCATGGGTTTCTTCTTTTCATGACCACCCTATACAAGGAGTATCCTTAGTTCAGACGAGGCGATTTTTGTTCAGGCTAGCCGCATCACTATCCATGAAGTTCCGCGCCCGGCCTTAGCATCGATCAATGATCAATAAGAAGGGAATTTCTCCTTCGTCTCTCCCTTTTTGTGTATCATGCGGGGTGGATGTTCTTTTAATTCTGTATAATTGGATAAAACAGACCTAAATAAATATAATGAATGGATTCTATAAAAAAATAATGGGGGGATGTGATCGTTGATGCTGTTTTGTATTTTGATATTATTCTGAATTGTGCAGTCTTACGCCTACTGAAAATCATTGCCATTGGTGGTCTTTCTCTGTGCACTAATCAACCCCTGGTGATGTTTTAAATGGCCTGTTTGTGGTTGTTAAATCCTGGTGTAAAAAGGAAATTGGTTAATAATGTATAACCGACTAAATAAATTGAAAGCACCAGGATCTATCCTTCTGTGATAACCCCCGGTAAAAGCACATAGAAATTGAAATCATGGAGTGTGTTAAATCTTATAAATCTTAAAATACCAGCATGGCCCTTCGGTGTATTGGTGGTAGTAGTTTGGTTGTTCTTCTTTCAGGGTCATGTTTCTGGAGATATGGGAGGGGATGTGATCCCCTTTTTCTACACTCTCAGTGGTTGTGAAATTGGGGATGGGATCCCCTGTGTTATGCTTCTAGTTGTTGTGAATTTTATGACCGGGTGGTTACTTGGTTATATCACGAATTGGGGTGAGATCCTCTATTGATGAGAAACCATTTTTGGGGGACACGAGGTAGTGTCTCGGGGATTTCTTTGGTTCCATTACTTCAAGGGATCTCACTTATCCCTTTGTTATTGTGACATTACAAGAGAATTGGGTGTGATTTTTTAAATTGATGTTTGGATGGATTTTTTTCTTTGGTTGTGCTTGAGGTGTTAGTTTCCCAGTAGTGCATGAACATATTTAAACATTATTTCTAAACATGAAAACAAGGATGTGACAAATGGGTTTTGGTGGCGAGAGTTGTGACACAGACATGAGTGCTATTTGTGTTCTTTAGGATGGCTGAAGAAAATCCTAATCTTGGGAGAGTGATTATTACTTATATATTTACTTGTATTTTTGTGTTTCTTATTCACGCCCCACCCAAGTTGTTCACTTTTTTCCGAACACCCCCATTTCATGGGGGAGGGTGTTTTCCCAACAGTATTATTAGTGGGTGGTTATTAGCTCCTTTTCTCCTCCCTTTCCAGGATAGACCAAGTATCTTCGGGCAGGCTCTGATGGCCTGAATTCCATTACTAGCCCAAGAACCTTCGGGCGGGGTAGTGAGGTGGTTAGCCCAGGTGTGTGCGGACAGGTGGTTTCACAAGTGTCTTCTGGATGAGTACCAGGTGTCTTTGGGCGTGGCAGTGGATCTTCTAGCCCAGGTGTCTTCGGGCGTGGTAGTGATTGTTCTGGCCTAGGTTTTTGCAGGCGTGGTTACGTGTGAAAGTTGTGGCCCAGGTGTTTGAGGGAAAGTTTTGGCAATGGGACTGCATGCAGTTGTGGCCCAGGTGTGTGCGGGCGGGTGTGGCAGTGAGACTACGGTGAGAATGGCGAGATTGGCTCGATGTGTAGGATGTCTTCAAATAACCATTGGGAAAGTGGCGCGGGGTTCCCAAACATCGATGTGCTCTTATTATTTATATTACTTGACTTGCGTTATTTGGTGAGTGTAGCCAGTGAGTGTGATTGATGAACTCCTTGATAGTGTAGGTTGTCTTCTTCTCACGAGATTATAGTACGTTCCCCCACTTATGAATGAGAGTCATTGGTTTTCCCTATGAAGTGTACTTGTATGATCACCCTGTGTATATAAAAATGCTTTCAGATTTTCAGTAGGACTTCGGGGATCGCGTGAGACCATACTAGCTCGGACCTTTGTGGCAGTTGCAGTTGCTTTTTTTCTTTCTTTGGTACTTACCCTTGTAGTCACTTTTGTAATTTGTGGTTTTTGGTTTTGGAACATGGATATGGGAATGTCTTACTTTTTTCTTTACTTTTGTTTTAGTTTTGGTGTTGTTGAGTTTCATCATCTTATCTCTCGATCCTATAAAACAAAAAAGGTTAATGCCTTCCATTAGTGTGTAATTTCAATACCCTTGGTGCTAATAACCACTATGAGACCTATTGAAGGCGGGTTCAGGGGTCATTATCTCTCCTTCAACATAAAGAATGAAGGGCTTGGCAATCTGTTGACCCTTCCCTCTTTTTGGTAAAGATGGGTCGTGACACCATGGGTCAGTTTCAAGGTCGAAGGAACAGATTTTGGTTTTTTATATGTGAACATATTAGATTGAACTATGTGGTTTGAGTTGTGTGACTAATGTGGATAGGTGGTGGGATTTTGTAAGGAAAGATAAGGACTCACTTGATATTTTTGAAAAGATGTTAGGTATACCAAATTTTTAAATAATAAATCATCAAAATAACCAAACTCATGAAAATAAGGTTAATAGAGGATATATGGACCACCAATGGATTTTAGAAAGGTGTATATGTCATTTGATATATAAAATTAATGGCATATACCTTTATTGTGTTTAATTTTACCTTAATAACGTTAATTAAATTAAATTACTTCACTAATATTTTTCGTAAAAAACAAATTTGGTCTTATTATTCATTATAAATTTGGATGATTCAATATATGGAATCCTTTATCCCAAATCCAATCATATAATTGGATGGAATTAATTAAAAATTCATCCCATATGAGGGTTTCCAATGTAATATTTTAATGTAATAATATCCTAAAGAATGTGGTAATTTTATTGTAAATTTAAAATTGAAATTGATCCTGATGTGAAAAACAGAACGATTTCATAAAAATATTATCTAAATAAACATTAAAATAATATTATAGATAATTTTTCCTTCAATATAAATTATATTAAAAAGTAGGTTTGAACTAAAATTTAGTATTTTTTAACTATTCATTAAAATATGAAAAGTTTTAGAAAAATACCAAAAAATCACCCTAAAGAAAATTTTATGTTTATATTTCAAAGATTACATTTATTTTAACAAATTTAATTAAATTAATGTTTAAAAATTAATATTTAAGATTGGTTCTTTATTAAAAGGAAATAAAAGTTCCTTTTTAAAAATATATGTTTATATGTGTAATATTTGGTTTATTCATACTATTTCTTGTGAAAACTATAGGATGAACATTAAAAATATTATATTGAATATATGATATATATATATATATTAGTAATATAAAGAAGAAATTTTATTAATTGAATATGTTATTCTATAAACTATTTAGGAAAATAATAATATTTTCTTTTATATTCAATTTATTTTAATATTAAATATTTATTTATATGTAAACAATGATTACATTTAAAATATTTTTAAACCACATATTTTTAAAAATTTGTTAACCCTTTTCAAAAATACTTATTTAAAGCATATGATATATCTTATTATATTTAATTATATGTAGTTTTCGGTAAAAAATGGTATTACGTGTAATGTAAGGATTTAAATGTTGATAGACTTGTCTGTAGCACAAGGTAAAAAGATTTCATGTCTGTTACAAAATATATAATATATCAAATACCATTAACACAGTAAATATATTTTAAATTACTAGTATATTAATTTCCCTTACACATTTTGTGTCACATTTCATGAATGATATCGAAAATAAGTATATTATATTACAATGTAGACATGTTACATCAAATTGTAAGACCATTTTATCAAATTTAATTCATAAAAGTGAAAAAAATATTATTTTTAAATAAATCTAAAAAAGGGGAAATTTTGAATTTTTTCCAAAAACATTGTTTCCTAAAACGTATTTTTATAACAAAATCATACATATACATAATTTAATTAAATATTTTTGGAATATTGTTAATATAAATGAATTATTTTTGTCCTTAAAAAAATATTTTCTTTAAAATGGAACATTGTAAATTATTATAAATTTTTTATAGTTCAATAGAATTTGAATTTTCACGATTCCCGAAAAAATCATAATATTCTCATAAATTCAGAATAAGAAAATTTTGATATAATAATTTTAGAAAATCAGTATATTTATTTGTTAAATATTCTAATATTTTTATAAATTAATGATATAATTTCGTAAAAAAGTATAAAAACCCATTATAAAGAAAAATGAATATTTCAATCATATCACATATTTACAAAATTTTGAGTATTTATTAAAAAATATATTTTAGTTAAAGAAATCATTTATACATTTAATTATGAAAAAATTTCAATTCATACCTAAAATTTAATAACTAAAATATACATTAAACCATATTATGAATTTTTTTTATTTCATGCATCACAGTATATCAAAACGCTCTAAATAACATGAAGATAAAATATATTATAATATCATTGGGCGTCACATTCTACCAAGATTTAAATTAATTTTTCCTACAAATTCCATTAATCTAATACAGAAAGCATGAATATTTATCTATTTGATCGTATCTGTAACATTTGATGTTGATTTCTTAAATTTTAGATTCCCCAAGTGAATTTTATCCGGTTAGTTTTCCTGTTTGGTGTAAATTTGTCCTTATTGTTCATTTTTTTATTTATTTACTGGAAAGATAATGCTACAATTTTATAGCCTTAAAGTTTAGTACATTATAATTATTTTGTATATAATTCCTTATGAGAGATACAATGAAAAAATAAAGATCATGAGTAATTTTGGATGGAAGGACAATGCGATAAGCTATTGTATCAACTCTATCATGAATCTTTAAGGTGTAGATTTATCAAGGGATCAAATCTCTATTATTTCATAATCACATAAACATATTCCCTCAATAAATTAATAGGAATTTATTCTAACCAACTAATAATTTTTATTGTTCCAATGCTTGTTAGAATAAATATTCTATCAACTATAATTTTCCATGAAATTTTGTTCAACTGCTCTTACATTAGCTTCCCTATCCTCAAATAACCCTGACCCCAAAAGATTTCATTCTCCAACATCATTACAATACTGTATATTTATACCCTTCTTTCCATATATGTATTTATAAAAAAATTTATAAATTCTTAGGTAAAGCTACAATTATAAGAAAACTCAACTAAATGAAGGTTTTCATCAAATAAACCTTTGAAATATAGTGATAAAGATCAAAAAATTTCCACTAGTGTTTTAATGCATCACTCTTACAAACCATTTACCAAAGAATAATATGCATTACTGATACATAAATTAGAATCAATACCATGATAAGGGCATCCATAGAAAATCATGGTTAAGCATAGATCTATATCAAATACAATAAAATGTTTTCTTGTATAAAACCATGAAACATATATAACATATATTTAGTAAATAAAAATAAGATATAATTCATCTTCAATGGAAATGTCGTATTATGAATTCATATGTTTTCCAAGTACATCCTATACATCATTATGATCTCTAAAGTTTATAGGGAGTTTGATGACAAAAATATATGGAGGTGATTTCTCATTTCCACTATTCTATGGATAATGGTTGTAGTATCCTTTTATAATTTTTTCTCTCATCCCCAATATGTTGGCATACCAATACATAATAGGAAAACTCTACAATATTTCTTTTCTTATTATTAAATTATAAATAAATTTTTATATCTATTTATATATTCATATATCAGAGATGAATAGAGACTAATTGACTATGAGATTTATCAAATATATCATTCATTAATTCTAGTATCAATATGAAACATACTCAATTACATAACCATATTATTATAGTTTGATAATGGTTGATCAATGGAACATTAACCAAAAATATTATATAATTCTACAACTTCCATATATGCCTTATTAATGCTCTCATGGATAGATGGTTAAACATTTATCTGGATAAAAAATTGCAAATCTCTTTTCCTCTTGATTTCGAGATTAATCTACTACATATCCATATGTTTTGGATCGCTTTCAATCTTTATAATGGAACAAAATATCAAAAAAAATTACTCCAAGAATCATCCTCCTTGTTCACCATCCCATGGTTCTAATGCATTGAGAATTCATAGTCCATAATCAAATATAGCCATATTTTTTCTCACATATTCGATCCATTATATGAAAATATATAATTCATGATTTTATGATCAGAATATAAATCACATGTATCACTATACATATAATTCCTCCATATAATTAATAGAAAAATCACCTATGCTAACTCCAAATCATTAGTTGAGTAATGTTTCATCTGATTTTTTAATTAACGAGAGGAATATGCTATCACAGAAGCATTATTTCTGAGAATACATAATAATCCATTAAATGATTCATCACCAGAGATCAAAAATTATTCTACAATTTTTATTTTTTATGATTATCCAAATAGATAAAACATATCTTTAGTGAATTGAAATACAAATCACATTTATATCTCCACAAGAACATAACCCATTCAAAGTCAACATGTTGAGTGAATTAGTTAGCCATGTCAAATATCTCACAATGTGTTGGTGGTATCTTTCTATCCCAATAAATATATGGGTCACAGTTACTCTGGTTTATCTAGTCTATTTCCCATGAACATCAATCACTAAAGAATCCACATATATATCTTCAAATGATATTATTTATCCCCACAATCTATCTCTATTTAAACAAAATTTAATTATTAAATTTGGAATATATATATTTTATCCTTAGTGTCTTCACAACTATTCTAAAGTATTCCTCATCATCTCCCAAAAAATTAAAATATCAATTATAAAACTACTAAAAATGGTCATCGTAATAAATGACATCTAAATTCCATAAATACAATAATATATTAGGGACATTGGAAAATTGAAATATAATTAATATAAAACCAAAATAATTATACCCCATATAAATAATATCGTGGGTATAACATCCTTTTTTATCATTGGATGATGGTAACCAAATTGATGATAAATCTTCTATAAAATTTTGATTCATTAAATTCATCAAAGAAATAATCGATATAGGGTAGATGATACTTTTTCATAACAATGATTCAATTACATTCATGCGAATAAATACAAAGAAACATTTACTGATCTTTCTTCTTAAAAAAATAGGTTCACTCCATGGGGAATCACAAGTCTAAATGAACCCTGTTTCATGATTATTAAAGTGTTTCTTCATTATTTCCAACTACTCAATCAGGTTTATTCTTCATATAGCCCTTGAAATAGGTGTTTCTAAAGGTATGCATCATATTAAAAACAAAATTCTCATTTAAGATAAAGGTTAGTCATGACATAAAAATTACAACAACACATTCTAAAAAACTTTCACATATCTAACGTGGAGATTTTTCCTAACAATTTTAGATAAATATTCCTTATTAATTGGTATCAAAACCTAATGGTTGATGAATTTCAATTGGATGGACATGTTTATCATTGAACAAATAGATGGGTGAATGATGATTCAAAATATTCAATTTGACTTCCATTCCATAACAATTCAAATGGGTTTTATATAGAAAGAGACAATTGATTTTGAAAATAACATCAAATTAATCTTGAGGGAGAATAACATAATTTTAAAGAAGAACATTTCCTCACACATCAATCAATTTGTTATTATAGATAAGGGATGTGGTAATCTTGTGATTAGAATTTTTTAATACCACATGAAAACATAGTTATTGAGGTGGTGACGTGATAAAATTAAAAAAATTATTATGATATAAAATATTGGGACATACCAAGACCATATATAATATTCATAATCACAGATTTGGTGACATGCGTACATTTTATCAAATCACTAAAAACATCCCAATTTTCTATACTAGTTTAATAATAATTCAATTCTCCTGTTGGACTATTTTTCAATATATTCCCTTTCTTCATGGATAATTTTTTATACTAGTCACACATATCCATAATGATAATGCACTATAAATTGATGGTTTATCATTTACCTAAGAATTTGTTATAGTGGTGTCATTTTTTCTATTATTAATGAAAACTCAATTTTTTTAATCAGATTGGAAGGGGATTATTTCTACAAGATTCACATGATATAATGTTCCCTTTACCTTCTTCCCCTTATCAATTTTTTTTCTCATTCAACCGCATCTTCACACTCTTTACTTTGAATCTATAATACATGGAAAAAATCATTCATTTTGTTCATATCACATGATATTATATCTATATATGATGATAATATTTTGGAGAATTGTTCCCTTTAATAGATTGACATGATCCCATGATTGAAACATTAAAATGTTCATATTTAGATTATCTCAATATTGTTTATCATTATTTTATATCATTGAATGGTCATCTTCATACAATGAAAGATTTTACTCTAAATATTTATAGAGAAAATAATTTTCACTCTATAATTTTTAATTTATCATTTGTAAAATACAATTCCATGAAATGTAAATTAAAATTGTCCAACTCCATGCTCGATATTTATTTCATATGAATATTGTTTTGAATCAATGACCACTATTTATTTGTGTCCCTATGGGATGAACAACATTGTTGAAAACCATCTACATTGCATTAATTCCCCAGAAAGGAAATATATTTCTTATGGAACTTCCCATTTTCATAGTTAAAAATAGATTTATTATTCTAATGAAAGTATGGGTTCATGTAAAATAAAAAAAATAGTCCTTTTACATTGATATATGGATCATTTGGTTTCTATATATGTTCCCGGATATTGTTCTTCACATGAGTCGGTTGTATCAATATAGTAAAAATTAATTTTGTTGCAGCACCATCCCAAACTCCATCATCATTATATTTTCTAGGAGGTAAATCACAATATATAATACATACATTGATATAGATTGAATTCATTCTTAAAGGTGTAATTTATAATTAATCTAATACACTATAAAATATATTTATATTAATAATCATATTGTATCATTTTTTAATTTCTAAAATATAAATAATAAATTGAAAATTTATTCACAAATAAACAAATAATAATAATCCTATTTTTTGGGACAATTTACAAATCATAAAAATATTTTTAAAACATTCATAACTTAATATATGGAAAATCATAATTAAACAATGAATAAACAACCAATGGGATAAACTATGTTCATAGTAAGGGAACACTCAACATGCGCTATGATGATAGTCATGATATAATTGAATTACCCTTTTCAATTTCATTATCCCAATTAATATCATTACCAAAACACTATAAACATTTTGCATCTTTAATGGTTTATATATATGGGAAAACAAAAAATTAATTACCTTACCAAAAAATTAGGATTATATCATATACATAGATTTATCATAAGACTCATTTATTGTGTTATTTTCCTAATCTCTGATTTCAAATATCCACTTCCCATGGTTTCTAGTAATCCTTATATGTTACCAATTATAATGTACATGACCCTAGAATCCCAGAGGATATGGTTTATATATTACACTGTTAAAAGCTATAATACATCACATCCTAGAGGACTGAATAGTTTATTAATCTTGGAAATATTTATTCATAGTTCAATCTCACATTAGATATGAATACAAAAAATTAAATATATTGTTTTCATTTAGAAAATAAAATTTACTTCTTGAATATTAACGAATATTAATCATATTACACTTCTTAAAATATATTGGAACTATAGATTGTAAATGGGTGAGATCAGAATATTAGTAATAAAATGTGCAAGATAGATGCAATCAATGAATAAATAAGATAATAATGATACAGAATGTTTAATGTATGAAAAATATTTTTATATGAATAATGCCATGAGCTTGAAACATATCCTTATAAGATATAACTAAATGAACAATAATATTTATCCTTATTAGAAATCATTATTTTTAATGTAAAATGATGGGGAATAAAAGGAAAAAGAGAAATGTGAAAATCATTCAATTTAAGGAGGTCTCAAATAGTATAGGCCAAGAGCGTCTCCTGTCACTAAGTTCACTCTTACAAGGAAAAGGGAGCCCGTTATTGTGGAACTGGTAACTTTTTACCTTTGGTATCCAATGGATGTGAAGATTTATTCCACCATTTTCCCTTCTATCTATTTGTAGAGAATGTCTATATGGTTATTGATATGTCCCTTGCAACTCTTAATGGTGTATAGCATGGTCCATAGAGTGGTACCTCACCTAATTAGTTCATCATGATGGATGGTTGAGTCCATTTTGATCACAAATAGGTGAATATTCTCTTACTTACACATGATAAGACCATTATACATGTAAATTTCTTAATCTTGGAGAGAATTATTGTATCTAATGAATGACTAGAAGGACACTATAACTAATATGATGTGGTCTCAAAGCACTAATCTTCCATTCAAGGCACCTAGATCACATGATCCATATATTTTTAGCACCAAACAATGAGAAGGGGGAGTTAGACGAACCCATCTGATGTGATGATAGTTTGGAGGTGAGATAATATGAGTACTCACTAGAATAAAGGGGTAAATTGAGAGCATTATCCCACATATTAATTGATCATTATATATTATTCAAGATATATTATATCAAAGATGATAATTATTCTTTTACATGACGTACTCTAATGATGGGATTCTTTTCACACTATCTAGATAGACCACTAACCTAATATGAGGAACACACTCCACAACCTCCACTTGGGTCTTATATAATATACTATATGGGAAAAAAGGATGAGAAAAGGTATGATAATTGATTCCTAATAATGGAAGATATTGATGTTACATAAAAAATCCAAGATGGACTAATCCCAGTCTCCCTCGTTGAATATGTGATACACTGACTCCTCCTCAGTCTTTCTATAACATGGAAACATGGACATAAGTTATATTCCTAGGCACTAAACGTTATCCTATATCGGTAAGGCTATGTGTCTAACACTCCATAGATTGAAGTTGTAATTAGATAGAAAATAGTTTCCAATGAACCTAACCTATTTCTCCTTAGAATCATGTTCCACCATGAGTATCCAATATGTTTTAATTGAGAATCTTCTAGCCAATGACAATGTGAAGACACAGGTTTTCATGTCAGAATTTGTATAATATGGTTAAAAACTATAGTTGAGAATTGTCCAAAATAGCATGGATGAGACCCAATAAGGATGCCACCTTACTAAATGTGATATTTGGAACTTGGAACCCATAAAATATGGGAATAAATTCTATATAATTATAGTTATCGGAGATGATTTCCATTATAACTGAAATCCCGTGACTATAGTTATTATGTTTCGAGAGTTTGGTGATAATCATGGTCTAAACTGTAGAGGAAAAGATTCTCTATGGGTCTATCCCCATACCATGCTAGACCAGGATGAAACTAACACATAGTCTCTACCCCTTGATAATTTCCCATGCATGATTCCTATTCAAACATTTCATAGTGTCTATAATGTTCTTGACATTTATTTTACCCTAATTCAAGGGCTTATACATCCATATCGTTGATTTATAGTGATTTTATTTTTCCATGTTATCATCCAGGAGGAACATAGACAAAATTTTCTCAATATAAATGATCACACATTTCATAAATTTAATGGATGAAATATCAATTATGGGGGTGGATGAAAAATGAATTTTGACTAAAGGGATAAATAATATTGGATTTCCATAATAATATATATCCGCTATCATTAGTAAATAATGATATTAAATCGTATAATTTCTATATATAACTATATTAATATAAAATATAATAATTTTATTATATAAATAACAAATAATTCCTCTTGTGGAGACATTAATATAAAAAATCTCAAACAATGATGAAATTTTGATATAAACCATTACATGAAGTTGAACTTTATTAATATGTCCCATTAAACATATGAGAAATTAATTTATTTTATAAAAATATTAAAAATTTATAACATCATATATGACTTAATAATAATATTAAATTGAAATTTTATTAATTAATCATTATTAAAAACATCATTTATTGGGGTGAACTATTTCAATTTTCATTGAGGTTTCAGTTCGATAGTCTATGTTCATATATATTAATCATTATTACATAATATAATGAAATTTAAATTTGATATTAAGAAAATATATATTATTTATATATATAATTATGGTGATACATTAAATATATACATATAAATATAATTAAACTATTCCTAGACATTTTAGGATGCATATATGCATGGATGTTGTTTTCACATTTTGAATGATTGAAAGAAAGAAAGGTAAATAATAAATCACCATTATATAATCATTATTATAGCATATATTTTATATATTAATTATATTTAACCGTTAATCAATTAATACAATTAATTAATGTAAACAATCGCATCACTTCATTCAGATGGTAGTCTATATATATATACACGAGCGATGTTATCATCTTAAAATAGTTGAGAAGGTCTACAGGTAGTTTTTTTTATAATTGTAGAATTTTTATTATGTAATTAATATTATATATTAACGTTAGCCCCATTATAAAACCTATCTATGATATATGGTGATGAAAATGAATTATATTGATATATGGAGGCAGAAATACACAGGTTCGTTTGAGCGAATTGTTTAATTCTTATTTCATCATTAAGATAGTAATAAATGTTGGTTTTATGATAAAATAATGTTTTAGTATATTGAGGATAGTGAATATATTTTTTCTAAAAAGTAACAAAATTTTCGTGGAGCTGAAATGTTAAAAAAATTGGTTTCCTAGATTAATTACCCCTCTTTTGTTTTCCCTCTTTTAGATCAGTTCTTAATAAACCATGGAATGGGTTTTTAAAAATTGGATAACTACTAAATAGTGGATAGGTATGTTTAGTAGATAATTAATCTAGTTTTGGATGAACTATAAGGCCCAACATGGTGTAATTAAATACATAGTGGGGAGCCCTTTCATAAGAGGGGGATACAACTCACATTGAATTTCGTAAAATATTAAAATATAATTATGTTATAAAAAAGAAAAATTATCCCATGTTTCTAAATAATAAAATATTTTATAGGATGAGGTTGAAATATATCTTGAAAAAAGTTTCTATGCATATTTAATTGGAATATTATACATTATCTCTTGAATAACCCTTGGTAAACCCATTTTAACATTAACCATGGTGAACTATTTTTAATATTTATACTATTAATTATGACAAAAAATAATGTTATTTTATTAATAAATGAAAATAGATTTCAATTAAATTATTTTATATATTCTATCAGTTTCAATTCATAATAGTAGTATAATTTAAATAAAACCTAAAAATGTAAAAGACAACAAAAACTAGTTTTCAAAAAAAATCTTATATATGAAAAGTTTTTATTGAAATATATCAAATAAAATTTATTATATTGATCCCACTTAGAAGAAAAAAATATAATTTAATTAATTATAAATTTAGTAAAAATTAAAAAAAAATGTCTTCGTAAATGCTTATATAAAAATATAGTTTTCAACACAAATTGGTACTTTCTATTCATTTAAAATTTATATTTACATGAAATATTAAAAAAAATAACTCTAATAAAATTTAATACATTTGAATTAAAATATAATATAAATATTTTAAATTTAAGTGTATAATATATTCATAAATTACATATATTATTTTCTCAACCAAATTAAAAATAATTATTTATTGGAAAAAGGATTTTTAAATTATATAATGAATTTAATTAAATGGGGGAGTAATTAATCAATTTATTATAATTATTCCAAAATTTTCTACATATTGTTTGACCAATTTTATTATACCTAATCAGATCTACAATTTAATTAGTTGGATATAATGATATATTATATTAATGTTTATTTATACTTAGGGTTGCATGTAACACAAGCTATCAAATATATTAACTATTTTTAAAGTGAAATATATAATAAGAAATATTATTGATTCATTTACCCAAATTAAAGAATAAATATAAAATTCAATTTATAATTGGTTGTATAAGATAACATAAAATATCATAGTTGGTCAAGATGTTTCAAGACTCAACAAAATAAAAATTGAAGTGACCAAAAATTATTTCCCCTTCTCACAACATCCACAAAGGTGAACTAGAATTCTAAGTAATAATAATGACTAAATTAATAATTTACTTCTTAAAATTCACATATATATTACCCAATATATTCAATAAATATAAGCATTTATATATTTTTTACAATTAGTAATATATAAATTTCATCATTAGATGTTGGTGATTTTGATTGATTCCAGCATGTATTTAAATGACTATATTGATACCAATTCATTGATACCTTTGAAATTAGTCCTATAGTATAAAATTTAATAGAATTGATTATTTATAATTACTTATAATGTTTTAATTTCATTAATTAAGGATTCTAGTCATGATATTTAATGGTAGAATCAACGACATACTGATATTGGTAATTTGAGAAATACAAACATTATTATGATAATAATTAGTTAAAAAAATATATTAACAATATACATTAGTTATATTTACATAAGAATGAGCCAACATTTTTATATGAATAATCATAATCTTACAATTAGAGTTATGATGAGAAATGTAATACATTTCTCCATCTTTGTGGTATCCGGAACGTACACATGGGTGATGTTTACTTTTTCTATGATATAGAATATATGTAGAAATTTATTTATATATTATGAATCTTTATAATATAAAAAATATCATATTTTTTCTCAAAATAACCCCTTTTAATCATTCATTTATGGTGGTAATGAAAAATTAATCACAACATTCACGGAATTTGTTGTCCGTGTATAACATGAATGGTGTTTTTTCAATAGAAAATATGAAATTTATAAATTGTAAAAAGAAAAAACTTGTACATACATTAATATAAAATAGTATTTAAGATAAACTACATAATATAGAATGAATCTAGGATCCAATGGTTTAGTTTCTTAAGACAACATGTCTCATACATATGTTTTAAATAATAAAACGAAAACCTCTATTGAATTCATCTTAATTTTTCATCAAAATATCTTACAATATATGTAGTATAATTTTATACATGATGATATACATCATAGAATTAGGTGATCTATAATACTATTAAGGGGATCAATAAGGTACTTGAATCCATAGTTCATGTTTGAGATTAATCAAAACCTTCATTTTGTAAGCATAAGATAACCATTGTAATCATAAGGGAACATTTGGTAAAAACATAAATTTTTTAATATGTATAATAATGATAAAAAATACTTATTGGTCAAATTAGACAAATATTTTGAATAAATCTCAGATCTTTTCCACAGATAACACATAAGCATATATCATTACATCAATGCGATAATAAATGATATTATCTTGTTCCTGAATTATGCACATAATATCATGTTCTTAATTAATGAAAATAACATCACTTGAGGGTTATATAATATATGACCACCCATCACATTTTATAATTAACATTATAATACATTACAAAAGGAAGGATAATAATAATGGTCATGAAATAACCCATGGATTGGATTTGGATTCGTAAAATATTTCACATAAAATATTTTATTAAATGAACTCATGAAATCAAAATTAAAATGGGGGATCATATATTTTAATAAATGATACATTTATTCTATGAGAAGAGAAAAAAATCATTTTGAATCAATAGATATTTGGGAAATTAGTATATTTTTTAGAAGAAATTATTAATGGTTTTGAAAAAAATTGGGAAAGGTAGAAAATTTTATCTCCAAAAAAAATAGAAATTATATTTAAAAGTAATATTATAGATACGAAAGAAACCTTCAAATAATAATTTTTTTGAAATAGGAGATAAACTAGAATAATAGTTTGGGTTTCAGAACTACCTTATCATGTGCACCTCATTATTTAATCTCTTTTCTAATAAATATAAAATTATTAAAACCCTAAAATAGAAGTTAATTATGATATTTTGTTGACATTTTAAATTATAGTCAATTTATTAAAATCCTTAATTCACATAATTAGATGGGAAATTTTTGGATATTATGTTTTCCTTAGAAGTTTTATATTTTATGTCGATATTAATATTTTTTTCTATGTAATTTTTTATAAAGATGAATTAATTTTCAATATATTTAAATACATATATTTATACATTTATATTCCATAAAATTTTATTATAAGATATCATAATTTTGTTGATAATAAATTTATTTAAAAAATCCTCATTGGTGGAAAATTGATGGTTCACATGGAATAATTCAAGGAGAAGGTACAAGAATTATGAAATATACTTTCATAGTAGATATGATTATTTATGTTGGATAAAATAATTAATATAATTTTTAAATACATCCTAATTACCCTTAGATGATTTTAGTTTGGAAGGAATAGAGTAAAAGGGGAAGCAAAGAGGAAAATGAATAGTAGATTCGATGAAAATATACCCACTTCTCAGAGTTTCTTATTTTGTAAGAAACTAGACTCACTTAATGATTAATGTTGGATACTCCAGAATGTCCATAAGGATTAAATTGGGGCTTCTATATATGATTTTTGAAGATAATTGGATTTTAAAAGTAGGAGTGATGTTTCTTTCCGAGTAGATCGAGAGGGGTTATTTATACTTGAAGAGAGGGGTATTTTGGGATTAAAATTATATATGAATATATAACAATATTTAACAATATAATTGAGATCTTTTTTAAATATTGTATAATTTATGAATGGGAAATTTTTTTAAGACTATAAAACCATTTAATAATATAATTTATCTAATTTAATAAATGGGAAAGTTGAATAAATGAGAAAAATTATTTTAAAGGAACAATTTTTGAGTTTTGACTTTGGTAAACGTGTTTTAGGCTTGGAATTTCTGCATATTTTTTAAAAAAATTTAAACAAATCAAATATTATAAATAATTATTTTTGATCATTTTTATATAATTTATTATATTATTGTCTTATTAATGATGATGTAATATTAAATACACCAGTTTTGAAAAATACCTTATTTTTACTGTTTACCAAAAATTGAAATATTTTATAAAATTACCAAAAAAAATAATCCTGGGAAAATTTTAATGTGATAATTTCAAAATAGATTGTATTTGATAAAAATACAATTTTAATATGAATTATTTAAATTTTAAAAAGAAATTATTGTTTTTATGAAATACTTTGACAAAATGATTATTAAAATTGTTCTTATATCATTTTATAGTTTTTAAATTTCATTATTTATTTTATGGAATTATAATATTCCTATTTAAATATGTAAATTAGTATAAATATTAATTATATTTAATTATCTCGTTTTTTTGTCAAATTACAATTCCAATGTTTACAAAACTAATCTTAATAGTCATGTTACTATTCCCAATGACTACATTACCACCAATAAATGCTATATTATTCCTTAAAAATTCATTAAAACTATATCCATGGTTCTATATTTATCATTTTTTATTGTTTCAATTGGATTATTAATATTTGTTTTTCATTTCTATAGTGCTGGATTTTGGGAGTGATGAATCCTAGGTGATTTGAAACATCTACATTTTCCCATTCTATAATTTATATTTTATATTTTTGTCCCTTCATAATATTTTCAATTGTTAATGGTTTAGTTACAAATTAATGAAAATATATATATTAATGAAAATTTTCTCCCTTCTACCTTATGATCATAATGTTTTCAATAGAATCTATCTCACACAATTTTCAATAAATAAAAACAATTTATAAACACATGGTTGTCACATTCATCCCCCATTTACATAATTCAACCCTGAACATTCAACTCATATTTGAGGTTGAGAATAAGTGATGGTAAATTTTTTTCATTTTTATCTCTAGTTCCCACATCCCCACTTTATACTTATGGTTCCAAAAAACAAATTAAAAAGGTTATTTATCTTGTTACCTGTAATTGTTTCTCTGTGTTCCAAGATCATATCTCTCTTCTCATCATATGAGAGTTCATTCACCAGTTTTACAATATCTAGATTTCAAAAATATGTGGGATATGGTGTGAAATTAATCCTGATAGATAATCTTGTTAAATAATGAACATGAGAAACATTTGGTGGATGTTATATTTGATATTCCACTATTCTTATACAATCAAGGATCTCAAATGAGACCATTTAAAAAAATTATATTCTTCCATTATTTTCCAATCCATATGAGTCTATTCTTGGGGGATATTCAGAGGAAAAAAATTGTATCTAAATATATTCTCTAGGTACCTTTAATTTTTTCCCATATAGATCTTTTAATGACATTAAAGAGACGTTTTTTTTGAATTGATTTATCCATATATATCAACTCTTTTTCGTGACAGTCTCCATGTTGTGTTAATCATTTGGAATCATTTAAAAAAGAAAGATTGCAAAAGGATATTCCATACATAGCTCTATAAGGATTCATTGAAATACCTTAATAGACATTATTGTTTTATATGAACTAAACTAATGTGAGATGTTGATTTCATCAACCATCAAATTCCATTAAGTTTTATATATTCATGTCATCAAGTAGATAAATTGTTCGTTCTAATTATCCATACTTTTGAGGTGACAGCCCACATGGAAATTTAACTTGATATTAAAATCAGGTTGATGACTTCATTATTATTTAGATGTAAAGCATTGATAGTGTTCAGAGATGATCAAATGTTGTTCCCCATAAAGCCATAAAACATCTATAACATATATAATAATTTTATATTGAAGATAGAAATATTATTGAATAATTATGAAGTGGGTAGTCTTGGTGAGTCAATCCACCACATCCCATATCATATTGATTCCCTTGGATATTTTTGGATGACCATGGACAATATATGTGGTGATGTTTTCCATTTCCAAATTGGTGTAGTAAATTATTTCATTATTCAATTGCACATATATTGATCTTTTTCATCACTTTGACATTATAAATAGAATGTGTTATACTCAGCAATCCATCCTATTATATTGTATGTCAAGAAGTACTCTTGGAGATCATGATAAATCATGATACATCTAGGATGGATGGGAAATGCTTCTCTATGTGAATTATCAAATAGCCCAGATTTTATCTCTGGTGATGAAGAAATTATAATTATAGTTCTTAATATAATCACACTCTCATCATTGATATTCAATTCATAAAATGTCCCATAATTTTCAGATTTCACAAACTTTTTTATGATCCATATCATCCATGTATTCATCCTTGATTTTTTATGGAATGGTTAGTGGTAAATATTTGTCAAAATTTAGGATGAATTCACTTCTTTTATGATTTCCAGATCTATTTATTCTAATCCATGAAGATATGGTCATTTAAGATCCACATAATGGAAATATTAATAGGTTATATTCTAGTAAAAACATCACCTAATTTATTTATCATTCTTGGATAGTAGTGAATATTGGTATCATTATCCATTAGGAGGTCTAACCAACATCACTAATTCCATTTATATTATTCTAAGTGGGTATTTATTTTAGTTGTTTATAATAGGTATATATGTGACACTTCTCAAAATATAGATATTATAACCATATCCATAGAGAAAAGTCACATCTTCTTACTCTAGATCAAGCATGAAGAAGTTCATCTCATGTATCTTCAGTTGATGTGGGTTGTAGACTATGATGTTTTCATTATGTATGAAAAAAACCCAAACCAATATACGAAACATCCCTATATATCAAAAATACTTCTCCACTTGATATTAGTGAGAGTATATGTGTAGTTATTTGAATCTTATTTATATCCTTTAATCATTAATCAAATTATTATATAATTATATATTTTCCTCTTTATATGTTATCATAGTATTAATGTAAAGAAGTTATGAGAAATATCTAACTAAATGATTGTAGAACCCTTATAAGTAACAGGAACATTGAATTTATTTGACTATATTTGGCCAGTGTCATTCCTTCAAATCCCCTGACCATAAACAAATTAGACTGTAGTTATTTAAAATAAATATATCACATTATTTTAAAAAATAAATTTTAGTTTTTTAGTTTTAGATAATTAGTAAAAACACATAGTAATCCCATAGTATACAAGGGGACACTTACACTCAATATCTATTATTTCCACCAACAAAAAATATTTTAAAATAAAAAATATTTTCTTATAATGAAATATTTTCAAATATTTTTCAATGATCATATCCATGTACATACTCCCCATTAATATATTATGAAAACCCTTTTAAAAATATGGGATGATCACAAGAATCTCTTTTAGGCACATAAATAATGGAAAACATTAGTCCTGTGAAAAATATGATAATCCTGGTAACATTTACCATTTTCACAATCTTCTTTGGTCTATGAAAATAAATAATTTTCACATAATAAAAATAAAATTTTAACTCATATAAAATCATTAAAGCCCATATTATCAAAATAAAATCCCTTTGGGGAAACAATGATCATAAAATTCATAAAACCATTTAAAACTCTTTTTAGTGGTATAAAAAAATAATCAAAATACAATATAATATTTACCGATTGAAATGTATCATAATTTGGGTACACACAAGGATATAAAGGGCTCACTAGATGCTATATTGGACACCCTTTTGTGTAATCTAAAATAGGATCATCTACTCTTATGTGGGACACCTGGTCATATATGTTGTAATTGGGTCACCCAATGATATCTGGTATGTCCCCACGTATAAGTTATAATGTGGTCTCCCAATAGTATCTAGGCCATACCATCATATAATACTCAAATAAATCATTTTTACTTAAAAATTTATATTCAATCACTTTTTCATCATAAAATATTTTTTTATCTATTTTTATGTAGTAAAAAAAACCATTCTATTTTAAAAACATTTTTAAAATATAAACTCGTTGACCATTATAAATGACCATTTTCATTGAAAATAACCCTATGAACTTATAAATGATTCTTAAAACCCATAAAGCATCATGATGTGTAAATTTTAATCATTTTTTATATGATAAAAATATACCCCTTATGTATTCTTTGTTATAATATCCACATATAACATAATTTAGAAAATGAAAAAAATCCTTTCGATATAATTTTTAAATAATTTAAACATGATTGGAAATGAATTTAAAACATTACACAATATTTTTGAAAACCTATTTCAATTTTTTTTTATAAAACATGGAAAATATGAAATATATATTTTAAATTAAAATTTTAAAAATATTACTTTTATGAAAATTTATTAATTAATATCAAATCATTGATGATAGAATTATTCAAATGAAAAACTATGGTTATCCACTATAAATAGACATAATACCAGTTTAAATTCAACATAATATATAAAAAATCTATTTAGGAATTAGTCACAGCATGACATAATCAATTAAGTAGATGTACATTCCTAGGAATGTATTTTGGGTAACAATTCAGATTCCAATTTAAAATTAGTTGAATCGTACGGCCCATAAAATTAATAACTATAAAATTAATTATTTAATATAATTTAGATATTAATATTCATTATCTTATATATCCAAATATAGTATATACATCACAAATATTTAAAAACTTATTCAATAAGGTATGTATCTCTCAAAAGTTAAAGTGAGTGAGAAACCCTTACCTCGTGCTTCCATTTAGTATTTTACATACATTAACCTCGTATATAATGGTATATGGAATTTTTATAATTAATTATTGAAATATTATCATATTTAATAACTTATATTATACTTTTGTGACATATTAGCACCTATTTATTAATAATATTTCATGATGTTAATTTTTTCAAGGGAGATCATTTCATGGTTTCAACGTCGGTTCACTTCTGTATAATTATTATTTTTGTCGTATTACATTAAAACACCATATGTTAGATTAAATAGTATTTATTAACTTATATAAGTATAAATTTCCCCATATATAATTTTTATCTTTTTATGAGGTTGATTATATTGAAAAAAATGTTAATGATAAATGTTTAGTTTAATTTTGTGTTTTTTCTTACCAACATAAACTAGTTTCATTTAATTTAATATTATTTTTATATGTTAGTTCTACAACATGAAATAAGATATAATATAAAAATTAAATTCATATTAAGTCTTAATAATACTATTATAACCATCATCTTAATCAGTAATTGAAAACAAAAAATTATTATGCCTGAAGATTATTAACCACCATAATTTGGTCTATGATTTAGTTTTTGTGAATAAATAGAGGTCATAAAAGTTATTAATATAAGTTATTAGATTAAAAACATAAAATTATAATATATAAATTAAAATGGAGGTATAATTATATGATAGATTAAGTAGGTGAGTAGAGTCTAGATGAAAAAAAAGAAATTAAGAGTGGTAGTTTAGAGAAAATTACCTTACGATTTTCTCCTCCTCGATGGATCCATTAATGAATTTGGAAACTCTAATTGGGTGAGAAAAAAATGAATATAAAATGTGGAGAGGAGGGAGAATATTTATTATCTCACATTAGAGTGTCTTAATGGTTTCTTGAGTAAAACAAGGATAGTGATGGATTATATTTATACTTTGGGGTGGTTATTAAGTGATTAACTTATGATTATTTCATATTTATAACCATAAATATTTTTATATAATTAATAAAAATATATTAAAATTGTATTTACTATTTTTAAAGATTTTTATGGTGGATAGAAACATCAAACGCAAATATAGTGTTTTAATTTGTAGCTGTTTTATTCTTTTACCTTTTAACGTTATCCTGCTTCATTATTTTACCTATGCCACAATAAAAAAATTACCATAGTAATGTTTTTGTAAATAAAAATGAAAATGAATCATGTAACTAATTTGCAAGTATTTATTACAAATAAATAATCCTTTTTAGAAATTGAAATTATATAATTCGAATAATCGATAATCAAAACACACAGATGCGACGGAAAAATGGTTTTTCAGTGTGTGTTTTTCAAAACAAATGATTTTATATTAAATTTATGTCTACACATTAATATTTTATGAATCTAAATTAATAATTATTGATATATAATATATAAATTTTATATATAAAATTACACATTATGGTTTATTTTAATTAATTATGATTGAGAAACATTTTTTACTTTACTGTAGCTTTTAGTCAAATCATCATTTTTAAACCAAATAATAAACTTATTATAAAAAAAAATATAATTAATTCAAAATAATTTAAATGTGTGAAATAAAGAAATAATAATTAGGCCACATTAATTAAAATGAAAAAAATATTGGGAATTTTAAATTGTTTAATTTTTTGAAAATAAATGTCATTTTAAAAAAATTCACATTTTCATTATTCAATAGAAACTATGCATTTTCGGAAAAATCCAAAGACTTACCCAAATGTAAAATTTGATAATTGATTTTAAAATTTATTTTGGTTTTATGATATTAATTTTATTTATTTACCAATAATTATTTATAATATATATTAATAAAATGAATGAAACCCCATTTTTTGAAGAAAATGTATTTTTGAAAAATAAAATTACATTAATAGAAATTTGTGTGATTGTTTAAAAATAATTTATTAATAAATTATAAATGTGTATAAAAATTACATTTTTCATTATTTCTTTAATAATGCTCATATCGTCCAATGTAATTGCTCTATTATAAAAGTCACATTTATATAATAAGATTTTATTGTATGTTTGTTATCCATTTTACAGATCATGAACGCTATCAAAAATATTCATTCCTTATAAAATATTAGGAAATTATATTTCCTTTCCTTTTAATAATTCTTTCCCTCTAAATTTGAACTTTTTCATGAAAACTAGGGATTTTAATTTCAAATATACCATTATTGAAATCTTATACCACAAAAATGATCAATAAAACATCCCCATTATTAGTTTGAAAGAAATTTATGATGGTAAAAAGAGACGATAAATAATAGGTTTCATGTTTTAAAACATGGAAATGGAAGATAAATTCTATCTCCCAATGACATATGTAAAATGATTGAGAATAGGTTATGATAAATTTAACTATCTTAAATCTATGAAATATTAAAAGAGGATTGATTTCTCAGTATGAAATGTAAATAAATATAAATATTTATTCAAATTTTTTTTAATATATGTTACCATTTATCTTAATACTTGTAATAAGAAAATAATTAAATATACTTACTTGACTTTTATAATTTCATCCTCATTATTTCTCTAAATAATGAGTTCTCAATATGAAATTTTCTAACTTGATTTATTGTAATTAACATATTTGTATTAGAAAATTATAAATATTATAACTATCTATTCCACCTATTTTTAGTAATTATTGAATAAAAAATTCATATATTAATATAATATAAATATATAAAATGAAAACATAATTATAAAATGAAAACATATTTAATCTTGAAAGTTCAACTGTAATACCCAATGTTCCACACAGATCATTCAAAAAATAACTATCGTAACTGATTATCATAAAATTTGGAAAAAAACATTATAACCCATAAATCATAAATATTTGATCACATTGTCTTCCTATGATAAATTTTATATTTATCTTTAATTAATAGAAATCACTCTTAATGTTCCATTTGAGTGTGTAATTTACCTATTAACAAAATCATTTTTTTAAATAAAACAATCACAATTACTCATATATGTTACCAAAATATAATTCATTGTTTATTTCTCAAATGAAAAATCTTATTACTTTTTATACTTTAATCATATAAAGTTCCCATAGTAGATATTTTTTTTCAAAATAACAATTCTCACATAATACACAAATCAATTTCAAATAAAATCATTATCACTACAATAAAAGATATGATCCCTAAATGAACTTATTTTTCATTTGTAAAATAATTTACCAAAAAAGAAAAATATCAGACATAATAATATTTTACTTAGGGAAATGGTAGGTGGTGCACCCATTCTACCATTCGGTTATAGGATAAATTTATGTGTTATTTTATATATATGAGGGGTTATCTCGCATTATTTAGTTTTCATTTTTATAAAACTGAAATATAATCATTATAAAATTATATTCATGTAATAAATATCCTCAAAAAATGAACATAATATTATTAACAATAAAGTTTATCTAATAACTTTAATTTCTTATCCCAAAATTAGAACCCATAATTACCAAAAAATCAGTTATCATATAAACCAAATCGATTTCCAATACCTCAAAACTTCTGTCTACCAAATGTTATGAAACTATTTCACATATAATATTTTTCTACTCATAAAATTCAAGATCACATGTACATAAATTTTTTCCCTTTTTAACACTTTTTGAGTGTATAAATTCAATCATACATATGTTTCCAAATTTATTAAAAAACATAATATAAGAAAATCCATAAGAATTCCATGATCCCTATTATATTTATAAAAGTACACACTATCACAAATTTGAAAACTCAATACATAAACCTGTCCTTTATTGAACATCCATTTTAAACCATTAATCATGTTACATTAACTTATTCATTAATAAATAATTTTTATAATCAACGATGTGAATTATATCCTTATGTTTCAACAATATCAACCTAAAATTTTTCATTCTTTATGCATAAGAAAATAAAACATAACATAAATCCATAAATCACAATTTCTTTCATATCTCTTTTATCTTATAACATGACGACAACCTTCCATAATGAAAATGTTCATGTCCTTTTTTTAATTTCATTTGGTGATAATGTTGGTACCATTAGGAATTTTAAATTCAATTAAAAATATACAATGAACCAAAATTTTTTTTGAGAAAAGAAACAGTATTAGATAATTTAAGATGTTTCTCATAGGTGATTTGAATCCTCATAAATATTTCAACATCATTTGAATATAAAATTACAATAATAGTAATAAATGTATCAACTAGAATGGATAATTAGGTTATGAAAGATTTTTTTCCCTCCATCATGATAAATGATCCTTAATTTGTAGAATAGATCCTCATTAAAATGTGAAATTAAAAATAACATGATAAAATGTAAATGGATCGTTAAAATATGATACCCATATAACCATTATAATACTTTAACCATAAAATATTTTATACCAAAATTTATTTACCTTTATAAATTCAATTTCCAAACATATGATTTATCTCCAAGAAATTCATGAATTTAAACATCAAAAGGGTACTCTATTACTTTGAACTTTTAATAAAACGCAAACTTGTAAACCCATGATAATATCTATAACTCTTGAGAAATCATTAGAGGAATACATCCTAATATCCCAAATTTTCTATAAACATCTTTGATATTATCTTAAGGACTCAACCTTAATAAGTAAATATTATATGTCTTTTAAAACTATAAATAACTTTCTTTTCCCAAGAATCATTTAGGTTTAGAGTTTTGGAAAATAACAAAAAAATATTATATACTAAACCTAAACATTGAAGGTGGAAACTTGAACTCAGTAATATATTTTTTCCACCGAAAGAAACCATATTAAAATAACAAATTTTTTATTATAATGATTCATACGGACAAATTTCATATCTATCTCATTATTTTCCCAACTTCACCTTATAATATTATTAATCATTTTAAAAATATCAAATGAGAAGAAAAATCCTCAGTATGGGACATAAATAAAGATATCAATTTGTATTCTAAGAAAAATGAAAACCCATTTCTTATTTAATATTATATCAATGAAGTTTGAGATTTTGAAATAAAAAATTTTCACGTGAAATAATTCATACATTTATCTTAATCAAAATCAATAAAACCCTCATAAAGAAAACCCCTTTTTTTTGGAAACATAGAGCATAAAATTAATAAATCCACTTAAATCCCTTTTATATTTAATAATCGTAAATCTTAATTCAAATATAATATTTAAAAAATACTTTGGATGGAAATCTGGACAAACCCAAAGCAATAGCGGGATCACCTGGTGTTAAGTGGGCCACACCATTATATAAGATGTAATGGGTTCACATGGCGCAATGCAGGCCACCCCCATAGAAAAATTTTTAATTGGATCACCCGCTACTATCATTCCCTAAAATAAAATAATTATCAATTACCATATTATTAATTTAAAATTTATTGGATTTCGATTTTTCATAATAATATATTTGAAAATATATTTTCATGTCATAAAATAACAATTTTATTTAAAAAATGACCATTAAAATAGTAATGGTACACTACTAACAAATAATCATTTTTGTTCAAAAAGAACCATATAATAATATATATGAGGCATAAAATCATTAAACTATCATGATAGGTAGAAATACACTCATTATGTATAAGATAAAAAGCACTACTTTCAATTTTTGATGTGAATGTCATGAAGAATACCATTTTTAGAAAAAAATAATAATTCTTTATAATTGTTTTGTAAAAATTAATAAAATTAGTTAAATATAATTTTGAAAAGGAAAAACATTGTTGAATTTATTTTTAAGAAAACATGGAATTAGATATTTATCCCAATGAATAGAAAATGGGTTATGAATTCTCTTTCCACATTATAATCTGTCAATTTGTATGACCCATAAAAGTAATAATTGTCAAATTAAACAATGAATATCATGAATATAATAAGATTCATATTATTATATAATAAATTTCTATATATAAACCATGAAAAAGAAAAATGAGGTAAATAATGAATATATCTCACGGAAATAAAAATGAGACGATAACCCCTTACCTCTTGATTCCATTTTTTCATACATTTAAATTATTATGTAATAGTTTAAAAATGTTATAAATTCTTTAAAAAAATATTTATAATAACATATATGTTACATTAATAACATTTTACCAACTATTTATTAATAATATTTCATGATTTTCATTGTTCCGTGTGCTTTCATTTAATGGTTCCATGATTGGATCACGGGTGTATAATTTTGAATATTTTTATTAAATGGGATTAAAAAACTATATTTGGAAAGAAAATGGTATTTATGAACAGAAATAATTAATAATGGTCACATAAATAATTTTTCTTCCCTATATGATGAGGATTCAATTTATAAAATGTTAGTGATAAATGATTAGTATAATTTGTTGGTTTTTGTAACCATCAATCACTAGTTTCATTTTAATTAGTATTAAGTATATATTTTAGTTATAAAATGAAATATGTAATAATTTAACAATTAAAATATTTTGTAGCCATAAAAACAATCATATGTCTATATTTGAAGGTGGTAATGGAAAACAAATTATATTTATCCATGGAGATGATTAACCTATATAATTTGGACAATGTCTTAATATATTTTAATAAGATAGAGAAGTAAATGGTATTTATATAATATTAGAAAATAAAAATAAAAATAAAATAAAATAAATAATAATGGACTAATTATTATTTTATGGACTACGGATTTAGGGAGAAAATATATGAAGAAATGAAATTAAAAGAGGTGGTGTGACTAAATTACCTCTTGAATATCACCTCTTTGAAGGATCTCATACAGACAATGGAATTGGTCTTTTGGTGTGACCACAAGTACATTAATTTTAATAGAGTGGGTAGGATAGGTTTTGGAATAAATTTTAAGATTTATAAATATTTTAATGATTAAGGGGTTAGTGGAGAGTGGTATTTATACTTTAGGAGGCATGGTTTGGAGTTATTGAATAATTTTTATTTTATATTTAATGCCAAAAAATATGGATGGAGTATATTAAATTGAAATATATTTATAATTAAATTTATAAAGTTGTGTTATTTTCAATAAAAACATGAACCGCTGATTTAATGTTATAGTTTTTAGTTAAGTAAAGATTTCACTTTTTATCTTGAACCATTTTCTTTATTCTACTTATACTAATGAAAATAACTTTTTATCGTGATATCTTTTTGTACCGAAAAATTAAAGTGAACATAATAAAAAATGTGTCCCTTTATATTAAAAATATATAAACCATTAAAAATAATTAAATTCTAATAATTGGGATAATTAAAAACTAGTGAGCTGATGAAAAAACCGGATTTTAAGTAGTGTATTTCATTAAGAAAGAGATGATTTTATATAAACTCTTTGAAAAATATAATTTAACAAATATATATTAATAATTAATGATATATAATATATTAATTTTAGTTAAAATATTCCCCATTAGGGATTATTTTAATGAATAAAAATGGAGAAACATTATGTACCTTTAAATAGTTTTAAGATGAATATTGTTTTTAAATCAAAAAAAATTACATATTCTTATACATAATTTAAAATCTATTAAAAATAATTTAATTTGATAAAATAAACCCTTATAATAATTATTTCATTTTAAATAAAATTTAACACATAATATAATTTTTTAAAAAAAATTCATTTACTAAAATGAAATAACATTTTAGAAAACTCTGTGTTTTCCATTGTTCACTGGAAAAATATATTTTCCAAAAAATCCCAAATTTTCGCCCAAATTAAAACATTTTTTTCTTATTTTAAATGTGAAGTTTTTTTGAATTAACTTTATAATATTTAAAAAAAAATGGGTACATTCGATTACAAAATGCTTGAAAAACAATTCCCGGAAAAAAATATGTTTTTTTTCAAAAATAAAAAGAATACATTAAAAATAGATTGATTTGTTAAAAAAATTAATTAGAAGATTACATATTAGTATAATAATTATATACTTCATAATTTTCTTAATATTTTTAACAGCCAGCAATTTAAAAATTTGAATATAAGGGCCACATTTAGTTTAAAATATATCATTGTTTATTTGTCTATAATATTGTGTATCTTGTACACTATGAAACATAGTCTTTAAACTTATGATAATGGGATGTTGCATTACTCATTTTTATTTTTATCTTAATTTTCCATATAAATTTCATCAAATGTAATCATAATCCCCAATAAAGTGAATTTCTACAAACAAAATTCACACTTATTAGACTTTATACATATATTTTAATACTATCCTCAAACCATTCAAATTATTCTCTTCATGATCCCCCATCCCATAGAGTGAATGTGAATATCATTAACGGAGGCTATGATAAATTTATCATATAAGTCATTGAAGTCTCTATTTATCAATAACATGAATATTTCCAAATCATCATTATGTAAAAATGTCACCACTATGAAATCATGATATATATTCTATGTACGGAATATTGTGTTAAAAAAATATTCAGTCCCTTTCTTCTTCTAATGATATCCTAAATGATTATCAAAATTTTAGTAGAACTATGTTTCTATTAATTGATATAAAAATTCATCAATCCTTTTCAGGGGATACATGTTCCTTATATTGATCATTTTTAGATGGCCTTTGTTGGTCGAAGTGGACACTCAAGAGGGGGGTGAATTGAGTTCCAATTAAAATTTCTGCTAAAAACAATTTCTATTAAAATCCCCCAATTTCAAAAACAAATTAAACTGTATTGAATTTATACAAATTACAAAGGTTCAATTAGTTTCTCAATGATTGATTAATTATCAGTTAACATAATCTTATAATTAAATTAACTTTTGAAACTAGCTTACTTGATTACAATAAATATAAACACTTGCGAGTTTAACTATCAAAGTAGCTTTGAAAATAAATTACATTTCAAAGTAATAGCAGCGGAATATGAAAGAAATGAATATAGTATGGATATAGATTTTAACTAAAAACACAAGAGTTAACCAAGAGGTTCAGTCTCAAGCCGAGACTTAGTCCTCTCAAAATTTATATAAAGTGATCCACACCCTAGATCTGGGTTAACAAGAGTGATCACACTGTTAAGGTCAAGAGACCTCTACCATAGTTTTACGTGGGATAACAAACAATAGCTCAAAGCTGTCCAGGTCACACTCGACCTCTACCACTATCCACAGTGAGAAATAAAGGATGTAAAGATTGTGAGTAAGGATTTAAAAATCCTCTAGTTAAGGTTTAGGAGACAGTGTGTGTGTAATAATTAACAGGATACACACACTGCTCGTAATGCAAATACTAAATCACTTAGAGAAAGATATTGAGTTTAGAATGGATTTAGTGATTGCAGTGCAGCTCTGGACTCCTTTGGATTTGATCAGAAATGGTTCTGAGTCCTTCTCTAGTATTTGACTGAATAACAGAGTATCGTTTCTTCTTTCAGTGATTCCAGGTTCAGCTTGGTTATCGGCTCAGAAAATGAAGTGTTCTGTGTAGTTCTTCATTAGCATAGATAGCTCGATGTATGTTCTGTGTTCTGGAGTTTGGTAGTAGTAGTCTTTTGAGTGCATGTTCTCCAGTTGTTATTGGCACGTTTTGAGCTTGATCGCGAGTGTGTTCCCGTGTTCTCAATCTCTTCAAGTCTCTTGTCTTGATTCACTGATACATACACGTTGTTCTTGGTTTTTTTATTGTATTTCTTATCTCTTTCACATTTACCCCCTTTATAACTTTATGCCTTTTTGCTGAGAAGAATGAATGATTATCCTTTTCAATTGTACATGGTACGATTTCCTGAAATGGAAACAGAAATCATTTAATAACATTAAATGCATCAAAAGGAACAAATGTATCCATTAGTGTAATAAACAAATAGTGTAGAGGATATAGGATTTGACTACGCAGTTAATTATAGGTAGCCGTTTGTTTGTAGACGTGTATGGTTGACTCTGTGTAGGATCTTCCATCGGTAGCTCTTCAAACTCTTATCGGTAGCTCTTATCGGTAGCTCTTCAAACTGTTATCGGTAGCTCTTATCGGTAGCTCTTATCAGTAGCTCTTATCGGTAGCTCGATGAACTCAGTTTCATCGGTTGCTCTTGGCTGTCGGTAGCTCTATGCATCGGTAGCTCTGGCTATTATGCATATCGGTAGCTCTCTGTCTATCGGTAGCTCTGTGTCTATCAGTAGCTCTGGCTGTCGATAGTTATCTGTCTATCGGTAGATCTGTGTCTATCGGTAGCTCTGGCTGTCGGTAGCTATCTGTCTATCGGTAGCTCTGGCTGTCGGTAGCTATCTGTCTATCGGTATCTCTGTGTCTATCGGTAGCTCTATGCAGTCATGCACATCTGTATCTCTATTCAGGTCAGTGATACACTTGACTGTCTTATGCAAAACACATCTAATTCACATAGAATCATTTCAAAACTTATATAAACATGGATAATCGAGATTAACATAAATCAGAAATTATTTTAACATTATTATTAACTTGATCATCGATTTGAAAGAATTAAAGTGTAGATCAACAGTAATTGTGAATATCATAATATATGAACACATAATTGGGATTGCCAAAAAATATGAATACATGATTGTGATTATCAAAACAGGTGACGTCAACAGCCTTATTATATATATATTCGCAATGATCCAACCGTAATCATTAAAAGGATAAAGGGATCAACCCCAGGAGACTCACATGGATTTATGGACCATATAATGAAATTCACATATATATGCATATTTAACTCATCATGTTCGATATGGGATAGTTTATAGTAGAATTTGGCGATAAATAAAGAACTTTTATTATTCTCAATTATTAATTATACCTCACACTATTGTTTAAGTATAGGTAACTCATTAAGAAATACATTTTTATATTCTTATACAGTGGAAATTTCCTCAAGGTTGATAGATTCTATTAACTCATCCATTGGGGAACCATATTCATATTCCTAGGGAATCAATACACACACCACTGGGGGATTTTCCTATGTATAGTAATTATCTATGATTCATTAGTATAGGAAATTTTAATGTTTTCATATATAGAAATTAATAAACTTTTATAGATATTTTTTGTGTTATATATATAATTAGGTAGAGTCCATTTATATTAAAGAATAACTTTTTACCAGTGGAAGGATTACAGTTTCTTAATAATAATATTCATAAAGACATGAATACTATAATACTCCTATTGTTTGGTTAAAATGAATGCACCATGGGGTATTTTTTCATATATCTATGCTTTAAGATATCAGGGCTTTGATTCAACAAATCTAGATCACATTCTGAATATACTAGAATGTGTAGAAAAAAATAAAAAAAAATTTCCATTATTGATTTAATGTGATGTTTATAATTTATAAATGGATTTTCATGCTCTAATAAAACATTACTTTTCAAAAAACATTATATTTCCCTTATGGATTCAGTAGTTTCTGATAATGATCTCCCATAAGGACATGTGGTTTAGTGATCTTAAATACAATGTTCCCTCTCTCCCTACATTTTAAGCATGGAACCTTCTATGGTACATTGATAGGTTCCTTCCTTTCATCAATCATGATATTCATATTATAATTATCCATTTTACATTCATGATATTGGATTCATTCTCTCCAACACATGAACCAAATTTATATACCTTGAATTTAATTTCGATGATGTGTCTTACAACCTTATATACATGTGGGTGGTAAGTTCCACTTTACTCCTTTTCCATTTGACCCACCATCTTGAAAATACAATTTACTATTATTATATCCACAAATATGGGATAATTTTCAAAAATACATCTCTAATTTGAGATCACATCAAACAAATTATTCAAAACATCTAATGTCTCTTATAGCTTAATCCATTTTAATATGTGTATTTTATAAAAAATAAAATGTATCTATTTTGAAATCATCTACGATTATAAATCCCATGTAATATCATTAATTCCTTGGCATTTTTCTTCTTATATCTCGAAATATTAAAATTCATTTTAAATAATCTCTAATAATTCCCTATAAATCATTTCTGGGGGATTTCTCGGGAAATAAATACTAGTAAATATTTTTATATATTCATACAGAATAATCTCATCCATTTAGACCATTAGCTTTCCCATTTTTATCACTTCCCACCATTAATCATCCTATACATCTAAATTATATATTTCTAGATTAAATTAATATTTCTCAAAAAAAGTCGAGTAGAAAAAAGATCATCTCTATTTTGTTATCCCTCTATTCAGCGATAAGTGGATTTAAGGTGTCACTAAATTTTAGTGTTTATTTCCATTAAAAGGCTAAATATATAGTAGAAACTTCATGAGATATGATGTAAATCACATATAGATATGGTTATTATTCCTTCAATGAGAAAAAAACATATGATTATCCATGGTGAAAAACATCGACCTATAATTGAATTGGGGTTCTCATTTGCACAATAATTTCATTGTCCCTCACATTTGTTTGCAGTCTAGTTTCTCCTGGTTCCTAAAATTTTACAAAATTGAAAAGGTATAACAACAATTAAAGTCAGAAAATCATGAATAAATAATTTATTTTTTAGATTAAATTATCTAAAAATAAATGTATTATGGTATCCCTATGTCTAGCCTTTCTCTAAAAATATTCATTTATGATTTTTACATATACAATGACATATAATTATAGTTTTCCCATGAACTAAACTATATACTCTAATAACATGTTACCCATCCTACTCTGACAAGTAATGATATGAATTCCTAATAATCATCAGTCGGTGAATATCACTTGGAATAATGCAATAATTAAAGGGAATTAACATTCCATAAAATAGCGGATGAATAAAGATTATAGATCATAATGGTAAATAGTTAAATTGGAGTAAGTATTAAAACCAAAATAGTTATCAAAATATCCAAATAATTACACATTCGGTCTTCTCAACATATAATAATAGAAAATTAAAAAATCCAATATTATAAATGGATAACATCTCCATGGATCACCTCCATCACTCCATTTCCAAGGGATTAAGAACATACACCACCTCTAAGTGGTTAATTCTATTTTATCACACCTTCCAGAAGAATATCTGCAAATTTATTAAGGAAAATGTGTGTTGCTGGATATGAACCATCACGATATCACCAAGTGTACCATTATAAATTCAATAATAGTAAACCAAATAAGGATTTAAATTTATATAAAAAAAGCTAATGGAATTATATATCATTAATATATTTATACCAAAAGATGTTATTTTAAAATGGGTTGATAACATTTTAAACATTTCTTAAATTCATTTTTAAAAAAAATATTATATATATAATTTTAAATGAATATAGCATTTCTATAATCAATTGATTATATATCAAAACGTAAAAAACAAGCACCTTGGCCATCTTCCCTGAAGTTCATTTGTTTTTGTCTATAAGATCCCCACACATCCCAAATTAGTTATCACAGTTAAGCATTTGTGCTCGTGTCTTTTTGGTTCTGGCCGAGTATGAGTTATCAACATCCTATTTGGTATAATCTTGGAAATTTTTTCTTTTTTAGATTTTTCTGCATCAATCCATTTCATGTTGATCAAGATCCTATTATTCTTTTTCAAAATATCCAACTTACTACCCAGGATATCATGTTATCAATAAAAAAATAATGAATGGTAAATTAAACTCATTTCAATCAAATCATCAATTATAATAAAATTTCAAAATTTTAATTTTCAATTTACAAAATTCAATTTCAAAACCAAACAATGTGGTTTTCAATATTTCATGAATTATAAATACAATACCTATATTATGTTTTCATAATTTAAATTTTATACTTGTTCAAGAAATTATTCTCCAATAATTCTATGATTTCAATAAATTTAATAATAAACTTAATAATAATGATTCCTTTGGAATTTTGTTTTATCTCAATATCTATTCCATTTAAAATTCCATAATAAAATCACATCAGGATTATGTTTTATAAATAAATTGGAAGACATTTCAAATAAATAATGAAAATGAAGGATTTAATTATATAGAAAGATATCAAGTGGAACCACCAAACTTTAGTTATAGAAATAAAATTATAACCAATCTAAACATGACATCCAATGTAGATAAAATGTGATGGAGATCTAGAAATCAATACAACAATACAAATCTTAGAAAATAGTGATTATATCCATCATATACCTGATGATCCATCAAACCATAAGAATTAATGAAGGATAATTTTGATTAATTATTAGAGGGGAGATATAAATAGATAGAAGAGATATAATGGGTTCAAATAACAGTAAATCCTCAATGGAATGGGTTTGGAGGAACCAAAATTTCCTTTAGGGAGCCTTCAAAACCCAGGAAATCATATATGTGATGAATGGGTATGATAAACATCTTAAACTAGGGGTTTGATAATTTTAAAAAAAAATTGGGAGAATTAAATCATGTATGAATAGTTATCTGGGGAGGGTCTTATAGTTAGAAATATTTGTGCCCTAACCATGTTTCCTACTGTTTGGGGTTCACAGTTTATTTTTGGTGAGAGAATATATTAATTTTATTATTCCTTAAACCCAGAAGCCTGAATATGAGCCTTAGTTTATTATATTGGAACAATTACAACGAATGAAATCCTAGAGAATTGATTAGCTCATAATATTTGGAAAACCATATAAATTCATGGATCCTATTTTATATTGTTAATATAATATACGACATAATTCATAACAAAATCTAGAAACAACATCCCTGAAGACTCATTCTATGATCTCTTCATGATAACCATGGGAACAAAAAAAAAATAATGGTGACGAAAAATGATCCGTAAGGGTTATGTACATTATTATTTATCATCAATAAATGATAAATAAAAAATAAGGAATGGTATTTAACAAAACACACATGTCATTTAATCAACAAACTGAGAATAAAATGCATCAATAGATTTTTTCATTATGTAAATCCTCATGATAATTATAATTGAAACAAAGGATGTGATAAATTAGCAGATGTCATGTGTCTAGAACATAAACCATTATACCATGATGATCTATCGTTATAAATGTTTATTTATATGGGTATAATCGCATCTGATTCTACTTGGATACAAACTTGAAGGGTCTCTTGGACTCTAATTTCCCCTCTTATGACTACCAGTGCATCTTGGGGATTACATTTACTATTCTCAAACCCATCAGGATTTCATTAACAGATCTAAAAACCCCTATTATAATAGTAAAAATAATTTATTAAATAACTAATAATTTCTTTAATTAATAAATAATGTTACATTTATATCAAATATCAATATTGAAAAAAATACAGATTTATGAATATTTTCCTAGTTAAACAAATAACTATCAATGTAAATAACATATAAAAAATGGAATATGGTTTAGGTAATAATATTATCCATTACACAAGAATATGGATATTCATGATAATGTAATGTTCTAATGAAAAATTATTTCAATAAATTTATTGTCTCAATAGAGGGTTAATAATCCCAAAAGAAGATGATATTGAAACATAACATTCACAAGATTGTTGTTTTCATGTTATAACTCCTCGGATGAGATAACCTAGTCTAAAACATTAAATACAATAATGATAAAAAGGAATCAGAATTTAATATATCAATAAAGAAATTATATGCACCACACACAAAAATTCCACAATGAATATGACATTTATCTCACATATGTAAAATGGGTGATTAAAATAACTTACATTACAGTTCTTATTGGTTGAAAACAATTTAAAATAATTAAAAATGGTTTAAATAATGATATTTACTTATACCTAAACCATAATAAAATTTATAATATCATATATTATCTTCTAATAATATATTTTTACACGTCTATTAATAATCAGTCATTATTTACCTTATTTTTTGGGGTTAGTTGCATATATTTTATATTATGTTTTGAAGTGTTATTTTTTATCCTATTAAATTTATCATATGTTAATCATCTACTAATTTTAAAAAATTATTTAAATATCTTATATATTCAGAATATATATACATATATTAATCAATATAATTTAATCATATGAAATTAAATTCATCATTGAAGGAGACTGTAGGTCATACGTATTCATAAACATTGCTTCAATTTTCTTTTCATACTTGATGAACGATCAAAATTGGTATTCAACACGATAGTTGTCCATAAACCAAAACTATGATTGAAAATACATTTTTTGGATGTGTGTGTGAGTGTATGTAATACCATTGACATAAGAACATTATATTATATTGATGTTGTTTTTGTTTTTGTTGGTTGGAGTGGACACTCAAGAGGGGGTGAATTGAGTTCCAAATAAAATATCTATTTACAATCCTTTAGCAAAATCCCCCAATTTAAAATACTAATTGAGTTGTAGTGAATTTGAAATAAAGCAAACATTCAGTTAGGTTCTCAAGGGATTGATTAATTCCCAGTTAATCTAATCAGAAGATCAGATTATCATTCTAAACTATCCAAATGATTTACAAATAATGAAAACACTTTCTAATTCAATTATCAGAGTAACGTTGAAAAACAGTTTAAATTTTAAAGAACGTAGCAGTTGAGCAAAAAGGTTTTAGATAAAACTAAAAAAAGAACAGCAGATATAACCAAGAGGTTCAGTCTCAAGCTGAGACTCAGTCCACTCAACAATTTATATACATTTGATCCACACCCTGGATCGGGGTTCATAACAGTTTACAACTGTCCAGGTCAAAGACCTCTACCACAGTTCTACGTGGGAAACAAAAACAACAGCAAATACAGCTGTCCAAGACACACATGACCTCTACCACTATCCACAGTGTAAAATAGAAGATTTAAGGAGTTTGAATGAGGATTTAAAGATCGTCCAGTTAAAGTTCAAGAGACAATGTATGTGTAAATTAAAACTGATGACACACACTATTCACAATGTAAATAATAAATCACTGAGAATGATATAGAGTTTAGAATGTCTCTAGTGATTGCAGTGTAGCTCTGGACTCCATCAGATTTGATCAGAAATGGTTCTGAGTCCTCTTCTGGGTTTTTTTTTGAAAAACAGAGTGTCTTCTGCTTGACATCCAGGTGCAGAGATAGTGAGAATGTTGTCGATGAAGTTCTTCAAAATCCTTGTGAATGTAAAAAACTCTTCTTGAGTAATCTTGAGTGTGTATGATCTTCTATGTCTTCTTGGTCGTGCATGTATATATGTATACGATCTCTTCTTGTGTGTGTCACTTGTATTTCACTTCTGTATTTCCCTTGTATATTTTGTAGTAACACATACTTGTTGTATTTATGGCACGATCTCCATCAAAAGAAATGATTTATTTTTGTAGGTACGAGGTACAGTTCCCTGACATCCAACAACCTTCATTAAATAAATGACAGAGATTTAAAATATACCTAATATGACTGTTGGTTAGATTAAATAAAGATAATGAAATTAAGGCAGCGTCGGATTCTCTGGAACTGTAGCTTTGGATATCGGCAGCCTTGTGTCATGGAATGTCTTTGTATCGGTAACCTCTTGTGTAACTACATCCTTTATATCGGTAGAATTCATGTCTGTCGGTAGACTTGATCCATAGCGGTAGACATAAATAACGGCCACTTGTCTGTATCGGTGACCTTCACGTAATGGTAGACTTGTTGTATTGGTGACCTTCTCGTAACGGTAGACTTTTTGTATCAGTGGACTTGATGTATCAGGGACCTTCACATAATGGTAGACTTGTTGTATCAGTGACCTTCTCGTAATGGTAGAATTTTTGTATCGGTGGAATTGATGTATCAATAACCTTCACGTAACGGTGGACTTTACACATTGGTATCTTTTTTCTGTAATGGTGACCACTTTTCTGTCTAAGCATTCTATTGGAAGAAAGGGTTGAGATAATATATATACATCCAGTAACCGTAATCTCTGTAAATATTATAATATATGAATATGTGCATGGTGTACAGAAATACTGAAATAATCAATTAATAATTAATCAATATAAGAATTATCAAAATATAATTGAGCATAATTGGGATTATCAAAATACAAGTTCAACTAATTCTCCAGAGCGTTCAACAGTATTTATATAGGAATAACATAAAAGTATTTCATTGGGTAAATAAAAATCATAATAAAAAGGGATTGATGAAGAACACTACCACTTTTTTATATAACTCTTATAGGATTATACCTGAAGTCATCTTTGGTTCTAATTCATCCAAAATTTTGGCCTCTACATTTGGCGGGTGGATTTTGTGAGCTTATTTGGGAAGGTTTTGTATGATTCAAATAGCTTGAGAAGTCTGAATAAGTTGGAAGCTGAGTGCCTTTTTATAGTGGAGGAGGAGTGGTATTCTTGTAAATATAAAAATTAATACAATATTAAGTGGTCTTCCAAAAACAATTTCCCCATAAAAATGAATAATAATTTATTAGAGTGAAATTATGTTCAATAGAAAAATTGAAAAAACATTATGTTCATTTTCATAATTTTTTCATTAATATATATGTTTCCCCACTATTAAAATTTTGGATTTTATGAAGGTAACTAGATTTCTAAACTATCTAATTTAACCATTAAGATTTATTTTATAAATATTAATTATAAATTATTAAACACTGGATTCTAAATGTGATATATTATTTATAAAATTAAAATATCATGTGTAATTGAAATTAATCGTAAAACATGTTCATGTAACCCACCTAAGCACAACATTAACTTGATATGGTCTAACAAAGTTTTTACTATTTTGGTGTCAATATGTTCATTATAAATGATATATTCATACACAAATAGACTATATTTTATATTTATTAAAATTTTATACTGTTTTTAAATTATATGTAATTTTTATTATATTGTATATCATTCATTGTAACATCATTTTTTATAAAAAACATAACTATAAATTTTTAAATTATTTATTTAATTTAAATATAAAAATATAATTAAGATGATGGAAAATGAATATATTAATTTTACACCAATGTAAAAGTTTATATTCATCTTAATAAAATTTATGTTAATAAGTCAATCAATTTACCTCATTATAATATTTTTCACATATTTTATTTTAGGTAATTATTAACTAAATTATTACCACATTTGAATTTGTTAGTTAATTTATCTAACAAATTCATCTATAAAAATTAAATATAAATTAATATGATGAAAAAAATTCTTTAACATTCAAATTAATGTATATAACAGGACTAATGTAGTTTTTTCTATTTCTCAAGGATTTATAAACATTATTGTTATTGAAGGTTCCTTGTTTTTGTCCATACATAACATATTATATGAGACATATTCATGGACTAGTATCCAACTAAATCATAATATTCTACCAATTGGGTATATGGGAAAAATATGTAAATCCAATGTCTTTTAGAATCTGTCTATGTCATATTTTCCCTAAATTTATGTTTTAGTCCCTTAATTGCAAACTTTTACCTTAACCAATATAATTAATTTTTACTAGCATTCAAAAATAAATTTTTAAAAATATTATGTTGATATTTGTATTCTATAAATAATATAATTATCTCATCTATGTATATAATTTTCCAATTTATATTGACATATGTTGATAAATTAAATTTAAAGACAATATCACAGATGTGGTGAGAAAGCATGATTTTAAAGTGAAAATGTGCAAATGTTCATTGCGTTTTTAAATATGTTTTCAATATAAAAATGGTTGTAATGAATTAAATTTTATTTATATATTTATTATTTTAATATTGTTAATTAAAAAATTTAAATATTATTTAACATTACTAGTAACGTAAACAAAAATGCAGTTTCAAACTAACATTAAGTATTTTTAAGTATTTATTAAAAAATTAAACTTCTCATACAAATAATAAAATATAAACATTAATAATTTGTGACATTACAAATTAAAAAATTAAGTTTATTATGGAAAAAAATTTATAAATGGGTCAAAATTTAGTTTTAAAATATATGTTCAATTAAAATGTGGTAAATCTGCATTTAGAAGAATACTTATTTTTATGTATAAACCTAATTTATTCTTTTAATTTGTCTATAAAACATTTTGGAATAATATAAAAACATTATATTTAATATTATATATATATATATATATTCATTATCTAGTTAATCATATTCATAATGCACAATTTAATGACTATGAGATAATCAAAAAATTTATAATATTTATGGTAAAACATGGACTTGCATGTAATGAATGATAACTCAATTTTGGTTGTAAAATAAACTTGAAATTGTGATGTGTATTAATCATGGTAGAATAAAATTAAATTTATTCTAAAATTTAAATATTTTATGGTCTTTGGGAGTTATATTCTCTTCGCCTTAATTAAAATGCTTCCCCAAAATATAAAATTGCTATCAATAAATGATTTTTGGATATTGGAAATTATTATTGTTGATAACATCACATAAGGAATTTGGTTAGTAACACATATTTTTAATACGGGGTAAAATGAAAATCCAATGGTCTCTAAAAAACTATTCTTTAAAATATGATAATATTAATGTTATCTTGTACATGGAAGTGAAATCTAACTATCATGTTTTGATATAGGGGGATAAAGATGATGTTCTGCTAAAATATGATAAACATAAATTCATTGAACTTATTTTTGAAAAAGGCCAGTGATATCTTCCAAAATAGCCCTCAAAATGATTTTTTTCCAAGTCTTTTTCCCTAAATTTTAGGAATTCTTCAAATCTATATAAATATAATTAATTATAAATTCCTATTTTATATACACACTCTTATCCTTTGATTGATCATTGTACTATTTCTACTTCATCCTTTATTAGATGATGATTTATATAGTAAAGTAACACAATAATCTCTAAAACATCATCCAACGATCAACAAAAACCATTTCATAAATTCTTATCATTTTCCAAAATATGATGTGCCAACCTTTATAAATATAATCACTAAATTTATAAAATGAGAATATCATTAAAACATGAACAAGTTAAGGCATACTTTAATTATCACATTAAAAACATGTAAATAACCTCTTCATGTATTCTAATGAATCATGAAAATTAAATTAATTACCAAAAATGGAATTGAAAATATTAAATCCTCCATACTCCATAAATAAAAAATTGATTAATAGATATACTGCATAAATTCAAAAAAATTGAACTCTATCGATGTTAGCAAAAACCAATTTGACGGAAAATAATTAATCAGTTCCAAGTAGATAAATATTTTATAATTTAATTTTTCCAAAAAAACATATCTATATTTCAATAATGTAGTCCCATTATAAGGAATATATTAAGGGTTATCATTTCCTGACACATATGTTTTCCAAATTTATTAACTTTCTCGTGAATCACTTTTATTGGTATAATTCAATATATTCTCTCAAATCCATAATGAACTATTACTATAGTATAATCCTTACATATTTCATAATTATAAATACCAGTTTGTCTCTAATATATGATCAAATGATATATTCCATGAATCCAAACACAATGATATTAATCCTTCCACTTCATCTTTAGGATGTAGAGCAATCATCAACATGATCTGTTAACCTATTTGGGGGTATATTCATTTTATTATTAATAAATATATTTTTTAATATACTACCTCATTTTAGTTAAACAATTTAACATTTTATAATCATATACATACTTGGAAACTATATTACATTTGTAATAGAAAATAAAACACAATAGACAAAAAATATAATAAACTGCATCCTCGAATACAAATTTAATGATCTCTATTTCATACCCTATAAGAAAATAACGGTGAGATAAACTGATCAGTAAGGGTTATGTTTAGTGGAATCTATCTTGATTCAATGATGAATAACGAATATGGGAAATAAATAACTAAACACTCATATTAATTAATAAATTGATGAAAATAAAATGCATCCATATATTTTTCATAGTAAAAATAATCTTAATAATAATTACTAGAATAGATTAAATTTTTCTTTATCAGAATTCATATATCTATAACATGAACCAATTTCCCATCATGATCCATTATCAAAACAGTTTATTTCTATGGGGATGATCCCATCTGATTCTGTTTGGAAACAAATATGAAGGGTTTTTCCCACAAATTTCATCTCATGAGACTACTGATGCACCATGGGACTTACATTAATATGTGACCAACTCATATGGAATGGATGATCCAATACCAAAACCATTTCATAAAATTCTAAATAATTCATCATATATCAAATAATTAATTATTAAATATAGAATATGCTATGTCATCAAATATCTATCTTCAAAAAAGATAAGAATTAATTAATATTTATCTTGTTAATCAAATAAATTTTAAAAAATAGTCTTTGTAAAAATATAATATTCTTTAGGAAGTAATAATATCTATAACACAAGAATATTTATATTCAAGTTAAATTTAATTTTAAATGGATAATTATTACAATAAAGTTTCTATCTCTAATGAATGATAACAATCACCAAATTATTTGAGATTATAATATTACCTTTAAAAGCATGTAATTTTCTAGTTAAAACCCATTAGATTATATAATTCAATGTGAAATGATAATTAACATGAATATAAAAGGATTATGGATATAATATATTAAAATGGGAAGTAGATACAGTATTCAAAAGAAGTATATGATGAGTATGATATTTATCACCCAAATGTAGAAAATGGGAGAGAAATTGTGTTCATACACATCCTTTCAGAGGAATTCTACTTAAAAAGCATTATAATTGGTTTAAGAACATTATTAACTTATTAAAAAACCAAAATAATATTTATAATATCATATATGATCTTTTTAGAATATCTTATAATCTGTTTGTTAATAATCATTCATTATTTTCACTATTTCGAGTGTTAATTACCGAGTTTCTCGAGTATTTTTTACATTTTATTTTTGTTTCCATTACATAGATCATGATTTATTGATATAATTATTTTAATTCATCATTTAAATATAATATATTTTTATTTATTTATTTACTATAATTCATTAAATTTGAGGACATGAAATGAAATTCATTGTTCATGGAGCCAGTAAAACTACGTACGCATGAACACAACATCCCTTTTATTGTCGTTTTCAAGAAGTATGTGATATATATATATATGTAATCAATAAATTATCAAATTTATGTTATATATATCAGATATTTTCATTAAAAATATCTGTAATAAATTCCCTTTAATGTGTGAATGAATTTTATCACATTGAGGAGGTGGTAGTCCACACGTCCCCAAATGATGTTATCATATTTCCACAAAATGGGGAGGATAAATTTATCTGTTATATATTAATTATATAATAATAATGTAATTATAAATATCATATATATCATATATAATTTATAAAAACATCATTATTTCCAACTATTAAAGGTGGTATATGGAAGAGTGAATGACATCAATTCAAAAGGAGGCAGTCTGTTGTATACACGAATTAAGATTGGGTATCCCAATTTATGAAATATTTTGTGATTTTTGGTCATACCATTAACAAAAAAAAATATTATATTAAGGATACATATTTTATTATTTTGGAAATATATAATTTGAATTGAAGGAGTGGATAAATAAATTAAATGAATGCGGTCGTTTAAGAACATTACCTCTTTTTTGGGTAACTCCTTTTGGTTTATATATAATAAAATTATTGGTTAGATATTATTCCAAATTGAGGATTCCAGGATTAGGGAAGGTATTTAGGGAGATTATTTAGGTATGTTACGGGTGCTACAATTGTATTTATATATGTGAATTAGTGTAAGGGGTGAGTGATAACTTTTAGTAGAGGAGAAATGGAACTCTTGTAAATATAAAATTGAAAACAATATTGAGTGGTCTTTCATAAATAAAATTCCTTAAAAATTTAAATATAATTAATTAAATTGAATTTTTATAGATTAAAAAATTCACTAAAAAATAATTTCATTTTTATATATGTGTTCCATAACTTCCATTATCCCCTACTATTATTCATTGGGTTTTTATTATGGTAACTAGTTTTATAACCTTAGAAACAATAGCCAGTAAAATTTATTAATGTGATATTTAGTATAAAATATAGACCCACATAATTATATATATTAAATCTAATTTCAATTATATAAATCCAGTTTTTCATGGAAGTTAATTTTAAAACAAACACATGTAATGAGCAAGAACACTTAATTTAAATTTAAAAGCATAATGAAAATGACAGAATATGAAATTACCAATTTAACACATGTGTAAAATTATAAATTTTTCTAAAAATTATTGAAGAGAATAATTCAATAAATTTATGTCACAGTTAATAATTTTTGTACAATTTTTTAGTTAATTATTAATTAAATAACTATCACATTGGCATTACATAAGTAGTTTTTAAAAAAATTTATCTATAATAATTATTTATAATTAATAATGAAGAAATAAAATACTTTACCATTCAATATTAGGAGTGTAGTTGATGTAATCTGTATTTTACCTAACACAAGGATTTATAAATGTTAAAGGTATGAAATATTAATTTTTTTCCTTTTCATTAATTAACTAATTATATAGATCACATTCATGGAATAGTATCCCAATAACACATAAAATTATAATAAATAGGTTATATGTTCTAAATATTGGGATCACAAGTCTTCTTGATAATTTTATAGGTTATTTTTGTCCTTAATACCGTGGTTTTGATTATTGTTATGCTAAATTTTACATAAATCACTATAATTAATTTTATATGTATTTACTAACCGCATTAGAAAAATATTAATATGATATTATTAGACTGTAAAATGATTATGAAGACCTAAATTTGGTTAATAGATTTATAATTGAGATATCTTTACATCTAAAACCATTTACAATAAAATTTAACATATATAAGTATTTAAATAAATGTACTGTTTTCAATTAAAATACAGTGTTTTTCAGAACTCATCCAAAAATAGAAAATTCTCAAAAAAATGAAGAATTTACCGTAATATAATTTTTAAACTATTGCATCCAAAAATATGTTTATTTTGAAAACTAAAAATCATATAAGTTTAAAATTTTATTTTTAAAATATGTTCTCAATTAAATGGCACTAAAACTTCTTTTAGAAATATACATCTTCTCGGCATAAAGAATAATGATTCCTATCATATCTCTATAAATATTATTAAATGAATGTAAAAAAAATAGATTGAATTAATAATATATATATATACATATATATATATTATTTAATATTATTCATAAAATCTAAAATAACAACTAAGAGATAACTCCATGATTAAGAACATTAATGTTATAAATTTGTCATGTGTGTAACACAAGAAAAATAGGTGTTGTGTTTCTTTTAAGATTGTCATAGAGTAGTGTGTGAGGAAAGATAGAAAAAAATTACATTTATTTTAAAATGAAAATATAATAATTTCGTGGAGTTATTTATATTTATAATGAGCCATCATTGAATATTCCAACTATTAGAGGTCGTACCATTTAGAGGGTCTGACTGTTCTGTTTTTACAATCCATGAAACGAATTTTGGAGAACCATCAAAGGGAACATGTTTTTGTAGACCAAGATGAAAAAAGTTCCTTAATTATTCAACAACCATGCATAGCCCAAAGGTATTCCTTTTTTTAAATTTCACTCCAAAATATTAGAGACAAGACCCAACAAAAGCATGATCGAAACTATGGTTGAGGAGTTCATAAAAGCATTTAATATAATTTCACAACCTCCCCCCCCCATAAAAACATTTTGTCACTAGTAATCCAATTTACATGTTTCCATATAAAAGATATTGGATCACTATTATCTCATTTTTCCCCCACACCCTCGAATCACATGAGAATCAGAACCATTCGTCCTTAGAATATAGACCAGTTTTTTCATCCTCCCTTGAAGTACCTCTGTCTCAAAATTAATATTAATGCTTGGATTACCAGTCATGATTAAATCTGGATCTATATAAATATCCCCACAAATCAAGATATGATATTGGTTATAAGGATTCTTCCAAATATGCAATAATTTTAATAAATTAAGTATCAACGTCAATTACAGTGGAAGATATGAATATTAATACACATTTTCAACTTTTGCAACCTCCTCAAAAGGTCCCACAATATGAGGATCAAGTTTCCCTTACCACCATAGATGTCAGTGACCCATCTTAGGTGGGACTCTCAAGAACACCCCATTGAAAATTGAACACTCCAATGGTTTAAAATAACAATCATCATACTATTTATACCCAATATGTTCTATAAACATTATACAGTGATTCAATTAAGTATTCATCATTATATCTTAGACTAGAATCTTTAAAACCAAGGTAGATTCACCAATATCCTACCAACATAATATTCATTTACATAGACTACCTTAAAATTAACACAAAGGATTCATTCTGGTCATGAAATTGTGTCTATTATTATAATAAAACAAAACAATACCAAATTTATCATCGGAAGCTCCAAAAAAATGAAACATTACATGATTACTCTGAGGTCCAAATAGATTACTTTTTTTTGGGTTAAATTAGTTTCCCTATTACAATACCATGTGTCCCAATAAATTAACCTCCAAAAAAAATAATCATTTTATACTAATTTTCTATTGAGAAGGTGATGTCACATAAATTCAAGAACTGACCTCTAATAATGTATATGTTCCTCCAAATACTAAGTGTAACTCTAGATTTCATCCATAAAGACCACCATGCATATATAAACAAACCAATGGAAGAATAAATTATTCAAATCCATAAATACTGAAGGATAATTTGATAGATCAAATGGAATGACACGATACTCATAATTGAAAAATCAGCTCTAAGAGGAAGATTTCCGAATATAAATTCTTTTATTCTCAATAGGTTAAAATCATATCAAAGATAAATATTATAGAACAAGATTTATCTATTTAAATGGTCAATCATATCATCAATATAGTGTAGTATATACTTTTTATTTTTCATTGCATAGTCGAGTTTCTTGAAATCAACAGTTATGAGAAGTGTTCCATCATATTTCTTATCAAAGAGAATAAGAACCTCCCCTTGATGCACAATCATGCATATAAATAATTTCTATAATTGATCATCTAACTGATTTTTCAAGACACTCATTTCATCTAGTTCAATATAGTATGAAATAATAGACATTATATAATAACTAGGAACTAAATCAATAAAAAACTCTCTCTCTCTCTCTCTCTCTCTCTCTTGTAGGTGGAAAACTATAGAAATTTGATGGAACAATATTGGGATACTCAATGAAAACTATAAAGATAGCATCACTCAAATATACTTGCTCCAAATAATAAACATAGATATTACTTTCACCAACTCTAGATAAGAATTTCTAGCTCCACTCGACCTTAGGTCTCATTCTCCATGAAGGACATGGTAGAACCCATATAGTTTAGTAATGAAGTTTTTTGAAGATAAAAATGAATTCATGCCTTAATAATAATGATCTAGCCCCTCGAACAAATTGTTATGGTTCCTCTCATTATCATTGGACCCATATCTGATTCTTCTAGATACTCTTACACCTCATGAAGAATATTTATTCCATATGTATGTGGTGGTAAACCATTTATTCATCAATAATGTGAATTTAATTATACTTATTTTATATGATGATGATATTTTGTTACATTGTGGGGAATTAAATATGTAAATTAATTTTTTCAGGTGACCTAAAAAACCATAGTAACTACCGATATTGCCTTCATCTATGAAAACCCAATTTATTTCCCATTATTCCCACACTGAACTAAATTCTATGGCAATCTTCCACGATAATAAAGTTGTCTTGATTAAAACTTCTATAGATATATACTGTGATACTAATCATTCAATATATTTCCATTAATGGATATCATTGATCTACCACTAGAAGATAAATTCTCTCATGTAAACCATGACTTACACTCTATATCAAGATCAACCATCAACACCCTATCTAGTATATAAAAATAAGAAGGGAGAATCCGAAAAAAGACATTTTAATGGATATATGGTGAAGGATCCATCATGAACCATTAATTATTAAAATTTTAATTCCAAACAATATCATGTGTAATCTACAAAATATTGGAAAATAAGTTCACATAATCTAGCACGGTCATATCTTCCTGAAAGATATTGAAAAACATTATTTCCTTATATAACACAATAGATTATATACTTAAATGATTAGTGAAAATTAATCTAAATACCTTAAACTCTAAACCATTGTTTTTATTCTCCGTCGCTAACATATCTCATAATCTACTATTAGACCCTTCTATAATGATGGGGAAACATTTCACCTTAATCAAATTTTGAATTTCAATTAAATCAAATTGAAAATATATCTTTATGAAGGAATCCTCAACCTCTTTAAGAACATTAAATACTTGTAATTTTAGTGTAATATAGGGAAGGATCTTTTTAAAATGATTTCTAGATTCATCCTTTGATGTTTTTGCAAGTACCACCTGAATAAGAATAAGTGTAGATGATCATCCCAAATCATGGAAATCATGAATAAAAATCTCATAAAAATATGGTTCGTGTGATGATCCATTCATTAAGATTCACCAGTATCATATTCATGGAGTCCATCAAAACATCATCAAGGATGTGTGTTACTAAAAAACATCAATAAGAAACTATGGAGACTTTATAAGATTTCACATATAAACAACTCAAATAAGATAAATGGGAATTTAAATCTCATTGTATAAGATATCAATATTTTTCATTGTAATCTATAGACATTTTTAGGGTGGTCAGGAAATGGGTGCATGATTATTCAAAATCCTGAGGCCATACCCTCCAAACTACGAGGCCTCATATAGTTGAAATTATAATGGGTTTTTCATTGTTAATAAAATAGTACAATCTATATAGTATTTGAGAATGAATAGAGAACACATGTTTCCAAACTATGTGGGAATCCCCAAAAAGCCATACATATAGGATTAAAATCCTCCATTAATTTATTTTAAATTCCTTAACCCCCCGTTTGGGATTCCGATCCAACACATTCAATCCATATAAAATTTTTATGTGTTTTGAATGCTCTCTAAAATCCATTTTGACTCATACAAATCCTTTCTATAGGGTATGTAAGTGGCGCTGGTCTCGTTCGATCTTCTCTTGTTATGTGAATATCCTCTCTAATTATTTCTTTCAATAAATATTATATTATTAAATTTATTTTTATAGATATTCATATATTGGATTGATATAAACAATGACTTATTGGATCATTATTCTAGGCATGATTTCTTGATCTTATTCACCTTCAATAAATCTTATTGTTATTTTTTCATGTTTTTATCATTTTATATCTATGATTAAATGTTGATGGTGATATTTCATATTTTTTATCTAATTGAAACTTTGGGTTTTTTATTACGTAAAAATTTCTATCAATTTATTTATAAATTTTTTATTTTAAGTTACTATATTATAGAATTTAAATTGGTTTAGATTATTAGAAAAAAATCCATTTCCCATGTAATTGGAATTATTCTGTTAATTTTGAAAATAATGGAAATGATGAAATGATATTAGAATTGTTTTGAGAAAATTTCCATCAATTGAAATTGTAAAATCATATGATTTTTTACTGAAAAGGCATGAAATTATGAGAAACCTATATATTGGTTTTGAAATTTAATAGAAATATCGAATCAATAAAATGATAACATGAATTATAAATGATGATTCAGTTGAAATGAGATGATTTCTCCATTAATAATTGATTGGTTGACCATATACTAGCCTAAGTAGTTAGTGTGTCATTTGGAAAATTAGAGCATGCATATAGATCCCCTAGTAATGGATTGATGGGAAAAACTCTGATAGAATTATTATTTGGAATGATTATCCTTGATAGGATGTTGATGATTTATATGCTGCATGAGCACGAGGGACAGGTTCACTAATGATTATTCATGATCATTGATTTCAGAAGTATAAGTATACAAATGAAAGACACTAATATATATTACGGTAGAATTCCATGTTTCCTATTTATGGTTTTATATATATTCTATTGACTATAGAACTATTTTTCTCATTCTAAATGAATTATAAAATTTCTTTTATATATTAATTTTATTTAATCCATGTCTAAAAACTCATCTTTTCATAGAAAGGAAAAAATGGATTTTTTAAAATATGTATATGATATATTATTCAATTACAAATTTTATTAAAATTTAAAAAATATTTTGGATTTCAATTAGTAAATCAATAAAGGGTCACATGGTGAGACCCTACTCATCTATATATCTGACACATTATATTTTCCTTCGAGAAGATGCAGACAATCTAACTCTAGGTATAGTGAAAGTGAAAGTGTCACTTGGATTTGGTATATGTTCTTGATAATACATGCATTGAATGATAGAGGTGATCGGTGGAGAGTTTTTCCACCTTCTAAATGGGATTTTTGAGTTTTGACTTATTTGAATGTGAGTACTTTGTTGATGTACTACTTTTGATTTTCTTATACCTATTTCATTTCGAGTACATTCTCCCTTTGTAGAGATGATAATAATGAATTATATTTTTTTCATTAGTTATTTTTTGTGGAATATTCATTCCCCACTTTTAATATCTGAAGCCATGTCCTAATATCCAATGATTGGGGATAGAGATAAATTTTTGGGTCATGATATAGTCGACATGCGTATTATGGTAGCAGGGCATCAGAGTTGGCTAGTGAATTTGTTTTAAAAAACTAAAATCCAAAATTTTAATGTAACTAAATAGTACATTGATAAAAAATTAGTGACCCATATTTTCCATACATGAACACTACATATTCATAAATATAAATTACATAATTGCGATAAAATTCGATATGAAATTATTTAGATTCATATAATAGGTAGGATGATATTTACATTTCACATAATACAACATAATTTTTTTTAATTCTTCATATTTATACATATAAATATTTTAATATATACTTAGTATATATATTCTGTTATGGATATAAATCAAATAATGATGTGATATATAATCCCAATAAGGTGATGAATAAGGGAAATGAATCAAAAGTACGTGGATGTAAATAAACAACATCAACATAATATAAGTATAGGGTCATAATTATAACAAATAGGGAACCATTTTTTAATTAAATGGAATCTGAAATATAAATAATAATTAATAATAATAAAATAGTATTCATATACCACTCATAGTTTTGAACCATGCTAACATCATTTGAATGAAAAAAATATGTGAATAAATCCTATCATCAACATTGTTAAAAAATATATGAACATGTTCACTAATAATATATATAATATCATAATATATATCCCATTACCCATTTAATTGGAATGATATTTGTTAATTGGTACACCTATCACATCATACATTGATTATAATCATATATGAAACAAGGAAAGATAACAAATGTTGTCGTAAAATAACCCTGGGAAGGGAATCTGTTGGAAAAAATACTTCACATATTATATTTTATGAAAGGAACGTTAAAATTATATTATTAGTAATGGAGATCATACTTTTTAAGTGAAGACAATCATCATCAATGATATGAGAAACATCTCAAATGGATTCAATATTTGTTTTACAAATTTAATTCTTATTAAAAACCCACAGTAAATGGAATAAAAAAAATTATAAGGGTAAAAACATGTGTAATATCTAAATAAATGTGATATAATATTTATAGGATATTGTTTGTATATTTAAATAACATGAATACAGAAATATAATTGAAATATGAGATAACCGATAATAAAGTGTTTGTGTTTGAGAATCCCCATACCAGAAATCTGAATTTATTTCATCAATTTTTTTCAACTTGAATAATAATACAATATTTATAAAAACAATTAAAAAGTAAAGAATTATGACAAAATGTTTATTTATTTACCAATATATTAATTTTATTATATTTAATAATTTTCATCATTAAAAATGAAATGTTTTTATTTCATATTATCTGTAACAATTTCATGTTTACTAGTATTTAACTATTAATTAATTTTAAAATATATATAAGTTGACTAAATTTCAAATATTTACAAAACATCTATTAATAAATTTATATGTCATAGGAAATATATAATATAAATCCATATTTTAATAGATATGTGAATAATTTTCAACATCTTTATTGGAAGATAGTTGATTGTTAAAGGGAAATTATCCAATAAGGAGTTATGTGTATTATGAAAAGTAATTACATAATATATTACATTATTTAAGTAGTAAACCATCATTAAAATTATCAAAAATTACTACTCAATTATTCATAAAATGTTTTAGTTTGGATTGGATAGAGAAAATGATGAAGAGAAGTGGAAAACATAAAGACAATTTGATGAAAACAAACCAACTTCTCATAGATTCTTCTCGTATATTGAACAAAAATAAATTGATGATTCGACTTGGTAACCAAAAATTTTCCCTAATAATTATATGGATTTTGAGAGAGTGTATTTGGAAAATGATTTGGATTTGTAAATTTCAGGTGAATTGGTTTTCTGGGAAGAGGGACTTAGTTTATTTAATCATGAGGATTAGTGTATGTTTGAGTAAAAATATTGATTAAAATACTATACCAAAAGTAAAACATGAAATAGTGTTATTTTTTACAAAATTAATAACATATTAGTAAAATAAAATTGATTAGATACATAAAATATTATATATAAACCAAATTAAACATTTTTATAAAATGTAAATATGAATAAATTTAAAAAATATATTTTAAGGGAAATATTTTTAAATTAGACATTGAAAAATTGGTTTTTACATTTGGGAAAAAAAATTATTTTTTAACATGACTCATTTATAAAATTATATATGATATCATATATAATCTTTTATCATTGATTTTTTGACAATATCTTAAAATTATCGTCATTTCGGGTGTTAACGAGTTCATTTTACTTTATAATCATTATTATGTGATCCACATTCGTTATTAATGGGATGTATATTATTCATATCCAGAATGATATAAAGTACTTAGATACAATTTTTAAATCATCAATTTATAATTATACTTGAATGGATTTGATGGAGAATGAATCTCATCGTGTTCGTGGAGACAGTAGTCCGTACGTACGCACGAGCAACAATATCATTCTTTTGATATTAATATATTATATAATTGGATGGTATATCATTTATACAGAATCATTATCATGTTATATTTATTATTTACATGAGTTACACATCATTATTATACCCATCCAATTAATAATTTATTGAATAACAATTACACCACGACGTGGAGACGGTAAGCCGTACATACGCACGTATGGTGACATGTTATTCAAAGGATTGATAGAATACTGAATATGGTTGTACCATATTTATAATAACATCACAGTATATATATGATACTGGATTTATTATTTTATAATGGTAATAACAAATAAAGAAGAAGTGGAAGAAGAAAGGAACTTGAAAAGGGGTGGTGAAAACATTACCTCTTCTTCGCGTTCTTCCTTTTGATTTGATCAAAAGGGCTCCTTAGGTTGGCTTTATGATCAAAATAAGGCCTCTAGGTTGTTTTGAGGGAAGTTGAGAGAGTATTTGGTCCGGGTTTGGCCGAACCAAAAGGATTTGAAGGTGTGAAGAAATGAGAAGGACGAGTGACCTTTTATAGGAGGGGTGAGGGGTACCTTTGGAAAAACTAGAAATATTAATTTATAATAAATTCATATTCAGTTTCTAATTGTTCCAAAGTTGATTATTAAAATTTTAAGGTAGGTATAGGTCGAAAACCATTTATCCAATATAATTTAGATAGGTTTTGGTCACTATATTAACCTTATTTTTTAGTTTTAACTCTTAGTTAATTAGTTTGACATTTACCATGTCACTTTGTATTTTTATATTATATAGTTAATAAACTTACTATATACATACAAGCGACCCCCAATTGGTCCATTAATGATATACCTATCATGATATAAGTTTCTTGGCCGAACCATAGATTTTTAGGAATTTAATATCAATTAATAATATAATATTTGTTTTAAAAAACTCTTTTATGTCAATTTTGACACTATTCAATAGTTGATTTTTTTGAAACACATAACAGATTAATTACTTCGAACAATGTTAATTAAATATATCCTAATATGTCATATTAACCTATAAAATTAGTGTAATTCAGTAATAGACTCAAGTTATATTTATTTGGGTATTTATAATATCAATTATTATAATTTTTCACTATTATGGTAATTACTGCATCACCATTGTGTCATAAATAAATAAATTTATTTAATGTCTAAAAATTATAAATAAAATATAATTATGTAGGAAATCTTTTTATATTTCTAATGAATATTTATAGTCTAAATTCAAACATATATAACCCTATGTAACAATTGTTTTTTTAAATGCTATATGCTTGTGTCATTTTTGTATTTATTTTAACTTAATTAAAATAAATTGTCATTATCACATACAAGTGGATCCATGGGGTCCCAAAATCGACCCAAAGATGCCCATGGTCTACCATGTATTAAAAAATAGGGTTAAGACACGTTTTAGGGTAATTATTATTATTATAATATTATTCTTTAACCATTGTTTACCGAATTTACCCTTTAACCATGGAAAATAAAATATTTACCGAAGTAATTATCCAAAATGTCTAAAAATAAAAGTTACCCATTTACAAAATTTGAACATCCTGATTCCAAATATGGAATCCATTTTTCCAAATTCAAAACACAGAAGTGGCAGAAATTAATTTAAAATTAATTCCTGTTTTTAAAACAAAAAGCATGTTTTTAAGAGATAATAACTATCAAAAGATTGGCACTTGTTTATGTCTGGTTTAAATGTGAAATAATGTTCAATGACCCACATTTTATTATATGGTAAAACTATATTCTAAATATAATTTAAAACCACTCAAATTCATAATTTATAACTATTAATTATTTTGATTAAAAAAGTTGTTTTTAATTAAAATATAGTAAATTTCACTATTCATCAAAATATGAAAGTTATCCGAAAAGTACCAAAATTTCACCATAGGCTAATTTAGATATTCCAAATCCAAAAATGAAGTCTATTTTGAGAGGTATAATTTATAAAATTTCATAAAGTAGGTATTACTATTCATAACGGCTAGTTTGATTGGTTGTGGTGTGTTAAAATCTCGAAGTTGCGTACGATGCACGCCATTGAATTATTCGAAGAGAAACATACCGTGGAAGATTAGGGTGTTACATTCTACCCTACTTCAGTAAAATGCGTCCTCGCAATTTTTAAAATAGTTCTTGGGAGTATAATGGAAAGTCCCACATCAGAAAAAGAGTCAATAAAACTATCACTTTAAAAGAATGAAAGAGATGTATTAAGGTCATCCAAGATAACCCATACTCCGATTCCATGTAGGAAAACATGGATATGGATGATAAACTATGTGTCATGTTCTGATGGAGAGGGATAGAAATCATGATCAGGAGAAAGTTAACAATAAGAAAACCACAAACTTGTTTTGGGACAAACGACCATTAGTCTCCTAGTAGGAAAGTAAACAGACAACATTTTTTTGTTTGTTTTAAGTTACATTACATAAGGAAGAGGAATTCATTTATGATATTGACTATGAACATAAAGAGATATACTTACTTTTTAAGTAGAGTTTCATTATTTAATAAATTTTTACCACTAACTTATTTTTTTTAACAATGAGTATTCATGAAGACTTGGTCATAATAAAAGAGCTAGAATAAACTTATATAGAAATACATGATCCATATAGGATAAACTATATATTTAACTTGTCTTTAGATATTAATCAAAACCAAAATGGTTAGTATAAGATCTGATGATCCTCCAAATGTATATTCCATTAGAGAAAAAAATACTAATCTTAATTTCTAAAATTAAACCAACAATACCCCAAAGTTAAATAAATACCATTCAATAATTAATTTTCCTTAAAATCCATCAATATAATCCAAACTAATATTGAAACCCAAAACTTATAAGAATGTAGTATTCCACGTTAAATTGTATCTCCAAATGACATCATCTACTCTTATAATCACATACTTAAAGGTAATTAACCTAATCAGATATTCTTTATTATAGGTTAATCATTTCCATAAATAACCCAAATCACTATAGATCCATAATAAAAACATAGATAAAAATCCACCATTACTCCTCTAATGACATCCCATTGTATTCTATTTTCCTTGGACATATAGTGTTCCCAACAAAGCGAACATCTTCCAAAATGACATTTATCACTTAATCACCAAATAATTTTCCTATACTAAAGGTATTCATTTGATAAGAAATAAGAACCCAAATCAACAAATTATTGTTCAATAAAATCATTTAACTAAAAAAATTAGTCACACTAACCAGGGACTTCACGTAGTCCAGTGGTAGGTGATAAATCCCAATCTCACTTTGGTTGTGGGTTCGATTTCCACAGCTTTGTCTGACACAACGGGTTGTCACACGGTCTACGTGTTGTCCTTTTTCAAAAACTATATTTTATAATATTACCAAAATGAGATAAATTCCTCAAAATAACATAATTTAACCACAAATGTTATATCATACCTTGCATTTTTATCCCAAATGATAATAACTTATAATTCTATCAAACCCCAATGATCATATAAAACCAAATGGTTATTTATACCGATATCCACAAGAGAAGTGAAAATTCTTCCTCAAATATCATTCTCACATGGAAAACTGTGGGGTTATAAATACAGGAGAATATTATTCCAAATTAAACCCATCAACAAGGAGCAATAATTCTTTTTAAACATTTCTCCAACCATTTATTTCCAAATAGCTTCTCCTTTGACCAAGAAAATATCCTATTGAATAGGACATTCACTCGGGTAATGGCCAGGTCCTCTACATTTACGGAAAATTACTGTAAATGGACTCTTGGGACCATTTTTATCTTCTTCCATAGTATTCTTCATTTTTCTTCGGAAATTCTTCACTTTATGTCCTTCCTTCCTGCACGTAAAGCATTTCGTTGTCCCATTGAGACACTTTCCTTAGTGTCTCCTTCCACATTTCCTGCATGATGAAAATTGAGGGTCCTTTTCTCTATGGTCCCCATTGCTGGAGCTCTTATCATTCATCACCTTTATCTTCCTTTTTGAGTCTGGGAGTTGGTTAATATATATGTTGTTGATCATATTTTTGGAAAATTGATTTGGCATAAAGATGATATCTTTTACGTCTATCAACATTCCATTTTGTTACTCATTTCCACCACCGTTCCCACATTGTACATCATTCTGAAAGTCACTATGACTTCCTTGGAATCTAGCCATTGACTAAAACAAGAAATCATTGTATGAGTAAAAATAGTCATAAAATCATTTAGAGATTAACATGTCACCATATTCTCAATTTGAAACATATTAGGATTAACCAAGGTCATTTAATCTCATCTTATATATATATATATATTACATAAATCGATTTGTAAAGAAAATGTAAATTATCCTAAGCATATCCCCCGGGAGTGTCGTAACCAAGAGTGCAGCAAGGCCCGTTGTCGTGCACCAGTTCCCGTTCGAGTCTAGCTCAAAGTGGTGTTTTCGGGTTTTACCCCTAGGTACATCTGTGCCAGAGCCACCTCTACCTTCTCATATCCATACAGGGATGTATTGCTCATAAAACTCCCAAAATCTCTACACAACCAAAATTCTAGAAAGTTCTTCTATATTAATCCTCAAACATCATCTTAGGTCTACATGCTCTAATCAGAGTTTATCTAAATCTTGCTTCCAAGGTTTTTACTAAACTTCCACTGATACCAACTGTAACGCCCCGACCCTAATTACCTAAAGTCGGTGCATTATTACATAACATTGGCATGATCACACGAAATATAAAATCCTGAAAGACATATCAGTTTAGTATCCTTGGAAACAGTAGACACATTCATAAAATTTTACATTATTTCATAAAAAACATCTTATCTTCATATCCCCTCATACTATCCCTACAGTTCATTCATAAATTACTTCTTCATAATCCTGGGAAAAATAGAACATTTAAAGGGGTGAGCTTAGATGCTAAGTAAGGATAAAATTATAGCAGAAGCTTTCATAGATAATCATAAACACTTAAGGCAATTTATAACTAAAACAAAATCCTTTTAAACATGAACATCAGCATAAAATGGCAAAGGTAAAATGAAATAATTCCATTTACTTACTCACATGGATATTCTACTAGTCAAATTATCACATGCAATATCAATAACCACTTTCATAATGATGGAATGCATAATGCCAGACTATCATAACCACATAGCCAAGGCTTCGTTCCAAGACTACAAATAAGATTTTTCCAAGGCCTTGTGCCAAGACACTAGTTTGTCTCATGAGACCTACCGATGCATCGAGGAACTATAGTGGGCTCCACCCTTCACTTATTAAGTCCAATGCATTCCTCATATGAACAGGTTTAATCATAACATAAACATTCGTATTAAAACTAGCATATGAAATGTCAATACTTTAACCACAAACCATGAATGGTATAAAAATAGTACATCCAAAGTCAAACATAAATCATTCGATACAATATGGGAGATTTTATTGTATCACATTAACCTCAATCAAGAATAATGAATGGTGTTGACATAGATGAAAATGATCATCAAAACTATTTGAGAGAAATATCTCCCTTTTTCTTGAAATCATTTAAAAGTCACACTATTTGTCAAGAAGAAATTTAAAAATAGATTTTTGAATCAAAGTGTCACATACCACTTTGAAACTTTTAAAAGGAGTTTTAATTTTAAAACTTTAATGTCCATATAAATAAATCCTTAAAACCATTTTTTAAAACATGGACATTAATTAGCATGATTTATAAGAATAAGTCTTTAAAACATTTAAAAATGGTATTTTAGTTAGAGTTTCTAACCAAAAGAGAGACACTTTAATACAAATAATTGAGGTAATCAAAACATTGTAATATCATGAGAATAAAGGGATTCATGATATCCTTTTTCAAAGTACATTATATACACCACATAAAAGAGATTTGGTGTATATCAACAAAGAAGTCTCAATGGAATGTAAATTGAGATGAAATCTCTCATAAAGGCTATACCCTTAGGTTAAGGATAAATAAACGACATAGTTATGTGTGAAGAATCTAAATACACTAAATAGGATTGGATATTCATTGTAAAACAATCAAAGGACATTCACACATAATCTTGTAAAAACAACACCAATGAATTGGATGTTTAACTCAATAAATGGAGAATGAGTTAAAATTACTCTTATCAAATTCATATCAATGACTTGAGAAGTTATAAATGGAGTGATTATGTGTATCAAAAGTATATCCACAGAAAAGGGGAGTGGAAAAAATGACATTAGCAAATGAATAGTGATTCCACACATAATCTCGGAGTAAAATAATCAATGGAGTTTGTGTAAAGTCGAATAAATGGAAATGGAAATTTCAAATTCCCTTATCGATTAGGTAACATACGAAACATACTACCATGAAAGAAGGATCATAACATGATGATTTAAATAACCATAAATTAAAGTATATTACATAATGAATACAATCATGGGCAGTACAAATACATCACATGCAATAATTAAGTGGTGAACAATGGAATTCTCACGAAATTAAGAGTGAGATAAGAATCTACTTACTTTTTACTTTTTCCTTGGCCGACAGTAGGTTGACCTCTATTATAATGGTGAAAGAATTGTTATTTAATTATAAAAGAATCATTTACTTTAATATGATATCATATATGATCTTTTAACATTGATTTGTTAATAATATCTTAGAATTATTGTCATTTTGGGTGTTAACGGGTTCATTTTACTTTATATTCTTTGTTATGTGAGCCACATTCGTTATTAATGGGATGTATATTATTCATATCCAGAATGATATCAAGTCCTTAGATACTATTTTTAAATCATCAATTTATAATTATACTTGAATGGATATGATGGAGGATGAATCTCATCGCGTTCGTGGAGACGGTAGTCCATACGTACGCACGAGCGACAATATCATTGTTTTGGTATTAAAATTATATATAATTGGATGGTATATCATATATACAGAATAAATATCATGTTATATTTATTATTTACATGAGTTACACATCATTATTATACCCATCTGAATAATAATATATTGAATAACAATTACACCACGACGTGGAGATGGTAAGCCGTACGTACGCACGTATGGTGACATGTTATTCAAAGAATGGATAGAATACTGAATATGGTTGTACCATATTTATAATAACATCACAGTATATAAATGATTCTGGATTTATTATTTTATAATGGTAATAACAAATAAAGAAGAAGTGGAAGAAGAAAGGAACTTGAAAAGGGGTGGTGAAAACATTACCTCTTCGTCGGGTTCTTCCTTTGATTTGATCAAAAGGGATCCTTAGGATGGCATTATGATAAAAATAAGGCCTTTGGGTTGTATTGAGGGAAGTTGAGAGAGTATTTGAGAAGGGGTTGTCCGAACCAAAAGGCTTTGAAGGTGTGAAGAAATGAGAAGGATGAGTTCCCTTTCATAAGAGGGGTGAGGGGCACATTTGGAAAATCTAGAAATATTAATTTATAATAAATTAATATTCAGTTTATAATGGCTCAAAAGTTGATTATTCAAATTTTCAGGTAGGTATCGGTCGAAAAACATTCATCCAATAGAATTTAGAGAGGTTTGGGTCACTATAATAACCTTATCTTTTAGTTTTAACTCTTAGTTAATTAGTTTGACATTTACCATGTCACTTTTTGTTTTTATATTATGTAGTTAATAAACATACTATATACATCCAATCGACCCCAAAGTGGTCCATTAATGATATACCTTTCATGATATAAGTCTCTTGGCCGAACGTTAGATTTTTATAAATTTAATATCAATTAATAATATAATATTTGTTTTAAAAAACTCTTTTATGTCAATTTTGACACTATTCAATAGTTGATTTTTTTGAAACACATAACAGATTGATTACTTCTAAAAATGTTACTTAAATAAATCCTAATATGTAATATTAACCTATAAAATTAGTGTAATTCAATAAAAATCTCAAATTATATTTATTTGGGTATTTATAATATCAATTATTATAATCGTTCACTGATATGGTAATTACTCCATCACCATTGTGTCATACATAAATTAATTTATTTAATCTATAAAAATTATAAATAAAATATAATTATGTATGAAATATCATTAGCATTCTAATGAATATTTATAGTCTAAAATCCAACTTATATAACCATATGTAACAATTGATTTTCTCAAAGCTATATGCTTGGGTCATTTTTGTATTTATTTTAACTTAATTAAAATATAGTGTCATTATCACAAACAAGTGGATTTATGGGGTCCCAAAATCGAACCAAAGATGCCCATGGTCGACCATGTATTATCCAATAGGGTTAAGACACGTTTTAGGGTAATTTATTATTATTATAATATTATTTTTTAACCCTTGTTTTCAGGATTTATCCTTTAACCATTGTAAATAAAATATTTACCGAAGTAATTATCCAAAATGTCTAAAAATAAAAGTAACCTATTTACACAATTTGAACATCCTGATTCCAAATATGGAATCCATTTATCCAAATTCAAAACACATAACTGACAAAAATTAATTTAAAATTAATTCCCGTTGTTAAAACAAAAAGTGGTTTTTTAAGAGATAATAACTATCAAAAGATTGGCACTTGTTTATGTCTGGTTTAAATGTGAAATTATGTTCAATGACCCACATTTTATTACATGGTAAAAATATATTCTAAATATAATTTAAAACCACTCAAATTCATAATTTATCACTATTAATTATTTTGATTAAAAAAGTTGTTTTTAATTAAAATTTAGTAAATTTCACTATTCATCAAAATATGAAAGTTATCCGAAAAGTACCAAAATTTCACCCTAGGATAATTTCAATATTCTGAATCCAAAAATAAATTCAATTTTGAGAGGTAGAAATTATAAAATTTCAGAAAGTTGGTATTACTATTCATAACGGCTAGTTTGATTGGTTGTGGTGTGATAAAATCTCGAAGTTACGTACAATGCACGCCATTGCATTATTAAAAGGGAAACATACCGTGGAAGCTTGGGGTGTTACAGTTAGATTACCACAGCTTTGTCCGACACGACGGGTTGTCACACGGTCTGCGTGTTGTCCTTTTTCCAAAACTATATAATTCTTAAATCATTCCCCAACAACGAGATAAAATCTTCAAAAATAATCATAACATAATTTAACCTCAATTTTATCTCATGCCTTTAAATTCCATCATAACATATAATTACCCATAATTACCTCAAAAGTAAGGATCATATAAACCCAAATGTTCCTTTATAACTATTTACACAAAAGAACAGATAACCATTCCTTGAATAAAATTTTCATATATTAAAAATCAGGGTTACACATAATATAAAAAGTCTTCTAATGTAACCCCATCATCAAAAGAGACTTAATACTCTTAAGAATTTCACAATAACTCTTGAAGCCCTTATATGTTGACATCTTACTCATTCAACATTCCCCGTGATCCATTAACCATTCCTTTCCAACTTATTCTGAAATACATCTTTCCTACAAACAAAATCATGAATCATATCCTACGATTCCAAAATAGGAAAACAATAGTCATGAAATAATCCATACCTTTGATTGGTCATTTTCAGTTTCTTCATCCTCAATCAGAAAGGCATTAGGTATTGGTAAACGAATATTTGTACGATATTGGTTATCTCATTCACGAAACTTCTTTATAGGACATGTGTTTGCATAATGACCATGCAAACCACATTTCAAACATTCAATTGATCCCTCAGAAAGAACTTCTTTCCCTTTCCTCGATTGAAATGGGTGATTCCTTTTTCCATGGTAGTTTCTTGATTTATGACCTTCATTTCCACAACTATAGCATATTTTTGTCCCTTTGAAACATTTTCCTAGGTGTTTCCTTCCACATTTTTGACACATAAGTTTTGGAACACACTTACCTTTATGATTATTACCTGTAGTTCCGTAGGGATTTGTATCTCACATATATGATGCCTTAGAGAAATCGCCAAGGTTTAGGTGGTCAATAATGACTCCAGATAGTTGGTTGAGGATAATCACAAGAGTTCTCATTGCAGCTCCCATATCATTCAGTTGCTTTCTCAAAAAACTGTCACAGTTTCCTTCACATCCACTGTTACGTTGGTGCCTCCTAGATCCAACCATTTACTAAAAACAAAAAGGTCAGTGTGAGTATATCAACAAAAACATCATGTACTAATGAGGAAGATAATCACTAAGACATACTTACTCATTCAATTTATCCAAAACTAGGACTCTTTCTGAAATCCTAACCATTATGGCAATGTCACTTATGCTTAAAGAATACCCTAACCTATAAAGTTATCTAAACTGACCTTTGATACCAACTATAAGGCCCCAGCCTTATACCTTACTTAATATTGAGTTATTACAAGATTACACATTGATGATCTTTTTAGGTTTATAGTTTTAGAGAATTAGATCATAAAACTTCCATTACATTCCACATTTAAACAAAGTGGTTATATAAAAGATAGTATTCATTTTTCCCATCAACGGGAACATATTTAAAATAAAACATGGATTATTTTTTGACACTTCCTTGACACTATCATCATATCATGTAACCTTCCCTTGACCTGTGAAAACATTTCAAAAACATGGTATGAGCATAAAAAGCTCAGTAAGGGATATAAAAATATGGAAAGGAAACATGAGTACATGTATACATAAGAATGAAATCATACTTCACCCATAAAACATAAGCACTTTAACATACCTCATAAAATCATGAATAAATCCTAGAAATTATAAGACATAAATGTAACTTGAGGAATTCATAACATTCTTACATAGGGAGTAACCCTCTTGGTTACGTTTGGAATACCCACCACAGTATATTCCCAAAATCTCTTCGGAAAAACCTTAACGTTTCACTTCTTCACGTTACCCAATGCATTGGAGAGCTATATCGGGCTCACCCGCCATTAGTTTTTCACGGAACCAACCATTTTCATAACAATTCCCAAGAACCATAACATAAACGTATCACATAAAACATGCATAAAAAAAACATAACCTTTCCACATTTCAATCACAATATAACATTTTAGTATATTGAAATAATGAATCCATTCAAAAAGAAACCATTTCCAAAACCATTTAAAACATTTAATAAATAGATTTTTGAATCAATGTGTCTCATACAACCTTGAAGATTTTAAAATTTTAAACCATTGATATCCATTTAAATTAATCCTTAAAACCATTTTTAAAACATGGATATTAATAAGAACAAATAATTAAAACATTTAATGTGAAATTTTGGTTAAAGGGGTTCTACTGAAATTAGAGACACTTGAATACAATAATTGAGGAATAACATTTAGTCAGAACTTTATAATATCATGAGAATAACTGGATTCATGATATAATATTCCAATGGACAGTATATACACCATATAAGAGTGAATTGGTGCATAAAAACAATGAAGTCTCAATAGAAATGTCAAATGTGATGAATTCCCTTATAAAGAAGGTATCTTTAAATTAATGATAATTCAATCTCAAAATTATGTTTGAAAAATATGAATACACCCAATATAAGTGGATATTAAGTGTAAAACAATAAAAGGTCATTCACACATATTCAAAGGATATAATATTCAATAACTACATGTTGAACCCAAAGAAATCGAAATTGGGTTAAAAAGTTCCCTTGGTACAATTCGACAGCCTAACGACATCACTTCAAATTTCAGAAAATGAGTTGATGAGAGATAAAAGGTGAATCTCATCACTTGGACATAAAATTTACATCAATAAGGATATAAAAGAACATATACCAACATAAAAATATGTAAATTAAAAGACATAACAAAAGATGTCTTTTAAAAAGAGGAGGGTGAAAGGTCCCCTTACCGAGTTGGGTAACTTTCAAAACGTACACCCCATCGAAGAAGGGTCATACAATGAAGATGTGAATACCCATAAATGAAATAATACTACACAAATTGTATAATAATTTGCATTACATACACCACTCAATGGAAATTGTGGCAAATGTAGCATAAATCTCACGGGAATAAAAAAGAGATGAAAAATCCCTTACGAAAACTCGGCAGCCTAACGGCACCACTTAAAACATCCAAAATGGATTGATGAGAGTAAATAGGGTCTCTCATCATATGAACATAAAAATTACAGTAATATTAATAGAAAATAACATCCCAATCAGACGAAATATGAGCTTAAAAGGAATGACATAAATGAGTGTACTTAAAAAGAAAGAGAGGATTAGAATCACTTACCTCGGGTCCGACTTGACTCGATCATTATTTAATCTCATGAATAATAAACATGATTTAATTTATACTTCCTTAAGAACCTTTTTTCATGACAATTATTCCTTTTATAACACTTATTACCATGTCATGAACACTATGTAGTTATTTTAGTTAATAACGGTCGTTTAAACGATCATTGGTACTTGAGTCAAAATATGCTCTTTATAATTACAAGTTGTTCTTGTATCCATTATATCCAGAGTTATAATCATGATGTATATATCATATATATCATATATATCCCTTAAATATTCATTTTATACTATTCAATATTATTTGGAGATAAAAAACGAAAAGCATCGTTCATGGAGACGGTAGGTCGTACGTACGCATGAATGCTACTTTGATTTTTTTCTTTTTCATATTAATGGAATTAAAAATAAATGACATATACTTATATATTATTATTACAGTATAATATATATCTTATATAGGTCACATATTTTCATTAATTTCATTCTTTATACATTCCATGTATTGCATGTACGAGTCACATCACTTGAGGGGGCGGTAGTCCGCACTTCCTCATATGAAATTATCACATTTACACAACATGAAAAGAATAAACATATGGTTTAAATATAAAATACAGAAGAATATAGTAAAAATAAATACCATATATATCATATATAAAATACAGTGACATCATAATGGCCACCTGGAAAGGTGTTAAAAGAATATTGAACAATTATCGTATCGAAAGGCAGAAAATCACCAACCACCTTCTATAACCATTAGACAAAGTCCTGTGTAAGTGTAGCTTGAATAATTCGTATAAAAACATCCTAGAATATTTAAGATACTGTAGTTGTTAAAAAATAAATGAATAAAAATAGTTTAGGGGGTTGGAGAAGAAAAATAAAACAAAAGTACTCAAGTGAAGACATTACCTTAAAATCGGGTAACTCCCTTTGGTTTGAGCTAAAAGGCTTCCTTGGGAATACTTCTTCCCAAATTGAGGCTTCAAGGACTTATATAGGGATGTGGAGAGACAAAATGGGAAGGGGTTGGCCGAGCCAAAGGCTTTGGAAGTGTTGGTAAGGAGGTAGAGGTGGGGGCCTTTTATAAGAGGAGAGGAGGGGCACTCTTGGAATGTAAAGAAATGTTACTTTATTTTAGAATGATGTTTCGGATTTTAATGGTCCCACATTGATTTGTTTTTAGGGTAAGGAGATAAGGGTCTAAATACACCCATCCAATAGGTTTTGGACATTTTTAGGTCTTAGATTTTACATTATCTTTCCATTTTATTTAAATCGTTAAATAATGAGGTCATCGCTGCATCATCATGATGTCATAAATAATTTACATTATTTAATGTCTAAAAATTATATTAAAAAAAATGCGATTATGTAGGAAAGCTTTTTATCTTTCCAATGACTATTTATAGTCAAAAATAGGACTTGTATAACCCCACTTAAAAATTGTTTTCGTAAAACAACTTATGTTTGTGTCATTTTAATTTTAACATCAAATAAAAATGTATTTATGTCATTTTCCAACCAAAGTGGCTCCATGGGATCCCCAAGTTGACCCATGGATTTTATTGGTCGGACATGACTCATCCAATTAGGGTAGGACATGTTTCTAGATCATGTAATATTATTAAAATATTATTTTTATCTTAAACTACACTAATTACCTCTAATCGCGATTAAAAACATAATAAGTTACTATTCACCAAAAAATTATTTTAATCCCATTGAACCAAATTTTACATCTTAATGACAACCATTTTTTTCAGATTTTTTAAATTAAAAACACAAATCTGGAAAATTTTCATTTAAACGGAAAATCAGTTTTTATAAGTACCACTTAGTGGTTTCACTATTCATTAAAATTTGATGTTTTTCAGAAAATTACCAAAAATTCACCCTAAGCTATATTTGATATTCTGAATTCAAAAATGATGTCTATTTTAAAAAACTCAAAACATATATGTTTCATTAATTAATTTAATAATTAATTCCCGCTATCAAAACAAATAGCAAGTTTTTATCAAACAATATATATCAAAAGATTGACAGTAGTTAAGTCCAATTTCAAGGTGAAATTAATTCAATGACAACCATTGGATATAATGGTAAAAATATATTCTAATTTCACTTTAAAACCAATTTAAATGATAATCTAATTATATAAATAAATTAGATTAAAAAGAGGTTTTGAATTAAAATACAACATTTTTCATTGTACATTAAAAATTGAACTTTTTTGGAAAAATACCAAAAATTTACAGAAAGTAAATTTTGATGCCCCGATTCTAAAGAAGAATTTTATTTTGTCAAATATAAAACATCAAACTTTCAAAAATTGGATTTAAAAGGGGTTCGCCATCAAAAGGCAGTTAATCGACCTTTTAGAGAATATTAGAACGTTTACGCTTAAAAACTGGATTCATTTGCATTTTAAATCCTCTAACATTTATTGAAAAAAAGAAAAAATATTTGAAAAACATATATAATCATTTTTTAGTTAGTTCTATTCATTCCCTCCATCACAACAGCTAGGCATTAACTACCATTTAAAATAATATTTTTTTATTATTAGAGTGAAACGTAAGATTTCCAAGAAACTCGTTGTTGCGTGTTGGGTACGCCATCGAGCATAGAATCCCCTTTCAAGTTATATTAATATTTTATTCAAAAATATGGATAAATGTGAAAATGTCATACTCTTTATTTACCTGGGGTGTTACAAGAATGATTCCCGGTCATAAAGGAAAAATATAGATTGTTGTTCATAAAAATAATATGATTGTATTTTTGACTAACAAATTGAGGAAAAGATTATGAAAACATGGAATACCCATAAATATCCACATATGAGTAAAATAGGGGGTTTAAAATAGAGGAAAAGTGACATAGTATACAATTTCTCTAAGATAAATTCAGTCATGAAAATTTTAAATAAAAATTAGATTGTAACATAAACCATTCTAAATATGCAAACCCATGAAACGAATATTCAGGAAAGAGGTAAAAACATATGTATATTTAAATCACAATAAATATTTTAAAAATTATCATAGAATATATTCATGGTTAGTATTTACAACACACAGACAATATAAGGTATTGACTTTTTAATATATCTCTATAATGGGAAATTTATATAAGGAGACCCTTACCTCATTTCCTTGCATGATTCTTACATGTTTAAATATCATGTATAATGAATTTTTATATTTTACAAATCTTTATAATAATCTTATTAATATTTATATTTACATTTATTAGTTTTTTGTAATTTTCAATCACCCATTTATTAATAATTCATCCATAAAAATAGTATTATGTGTGTTATGAAATATATTTCCCATGCATGTTGTAGTTCAGTGGTTTAGGGACTTTTACCATAATACATGTTAAATAAAATCCATCATCAAAATAATTTGAAGAATGAAATATTTAACCATAATATGTATATTTATAATTATCCATTAAGGGAATTATTATAAATTTAATAACATCAATTCATGGAGGTAGTAGTCTATAATTACAAACACATTATTCTTTCATTGATCATTGCTAGGAATAAATGGAAGGAATAAATAAATTACCTTTATTGAATTATAATAATTTCAATAATATATTTCACTACATAGAGATTTGACATCATACATATGCATGAATGATCATTTTTGTTTCTATTTTATCGATGAGAAATTGATAATGGTTATTCCATCATCTTGATAACATTTCAATATATTAATGATTCTGAATTAATTATATTTATTAGAACATAGTATATTTGAAATTTGTGGAATATGATATAAAAGTGAATGAACACAGTAAGATAAATACATATTCATTGAGTGTCTTCCATTTACTTATACCAAAAAACATCTAAGTATGGAGTTTTGGTGAGACTTGAAACACTAGAATATAGGGATGAGTTTTATTTGTTGATCTTTTTTGATAATGGTCAATCTAATGATTTACTTGTATTTAAATAATTTTGGGGATGTTTCTCCATTTTATAAATGAGTATAGTTGTACAATTATAAATATTATAAACTTTTAAATATAACAAAATTCAACTTCCATGGAAAGTTAGACGAATAAGAATCTTTCTTATATAAGTTCAATGGAGGTCAAAATGCACTTGAATAGTAAAATTTATATAATTTGTTATTTTATTTTAATGTTAATATTTTATTTTAACCCATTTTATTCCTTTTAAATCTTAATATAGAGTAGTACATTTTCCTGTGATAAATAATAAATAAGAGGAAGAATAAAATTTACCATATAACCAAAAAATGGAAATTATGATTCAATGTATTTTATACTTATTATTATATTCAATTTTTAAATTTCATCTAAATTATTTTTAATTTCAATACATAATCTTAAATTAAAGACATTTTTTAGTAAAATAAAAAATTTAAATGAAAATTTTATTTTTAAAAAATTAGGTATTAAAATATAATATAGGATATTTATTTGATTATAGATAAAAAATTATCATTTTATGAATTTTAAAGGAATAAGAAACCAAATTGATCATTATGATTATATAACTAAATGTTAAGGATGAAAATATTTTCTTATTACAAAAAAATATAACATTGGTACCAAAAATAATTTTACAGTTTTAAATATATATATATATTAGTTTTAGATGATTTATTTTATTCCCTCATGTAATAATTTTTTATACCCAAATTAATATATTTTAAATTATTCATATAATTTAATAATGATATAAAATTAACATATTTATAATGAAAACAATTTTCAATATTTATATGATCATTAACCATTTTAGAAAAATATCAACAATTATCAAAATGACAGTTTTAAAAATATGATTTAAAAACTAATTATTTTTATTATTTTAATAATAAAATTTTAATATTTTAAATTTAAATAAAATATATATAATATTTCGTAAGAAAAAATCATTTCAAAAATACATTATTTTTACTCATGAATAGAAAAATTATCATTTTGTATATTCTAGAAATTAATTATTCTACTAATGATTTGGTAAATTATATTGAAATATACATAACATTTTATTATTAGATGTCTCTATTTTCTATAGTTTGGTTTTGATTTTTTCACCAACTATTGAATGTGTCAATTTTATTAATGAGAAATATATTATTAAATATTGTTTTGATACATGTTAAATATTTTTACTTATATAGGTCATATATTCCTACAAAAAAATAACTTCCTTCATGATTCACAGTGTTCAAAATCTAAGGTTTGGGTGGTTTAGGTGGAATGTAGTGACTGTCATTTTGAAAAAATCATTAATGAGATGACACTATATAAAAAGGATTATCAAGGATAAGAGACCCAGAAATCATTCAGAATTTTATATTCAATAATCATGATGGTAATTTCATTTTATTTTCCATGAATCAGATTATCAGATGATGTGTTAAAATACTTATTTATGGTATACATGAGTTAAATGGTCCAAATATTTGTACAATTATAAATTATCATTGAGTTCATTTTTTCTCCAAATGAACATGTGTTATAAGATGATATAGGATTCACTTACTGTATAATTCCATTTTCACTAAAATAATAAAATTAAGTATCATGAATGTGATTATTGATTATTATTCTCTTATCAGTAGTTGATGTTCGAGCCCTATTGAGCTACATTCCTTCTTCAATAGCCACAATGTTTTGATTGGATATGGGATGATGTTATGATTAATATCTCTATGCGATTATTGGGTAAATATAAATGGTGTGATGTTTTATGTGTAATCATGTACCATTGGTCAAAATCCACGTATTTATATTGATTTGAGACACATGATCTATTATGGATATTATCTACTTTACGTCTGAGATAGTAAATTTTCACCGGCTTCATGGGATAATACACGAGGATGATGACACTCATTTTACATCATACATAATGTAATGATCAAAATTTTTCACTCATATGTAAGTAATATTAATGACACCATGTCATAAATAGGTATGCATTTATTCTAGTCAGGCCAACCAAGACATAGAAGAGAATTTATTTACATGCATCCTTGATTTCATTAGTTTTTTTAGAAACCATCTTGAACTTTTACATAACACGTATAAAGCATGATTCCAAACAAATATATTTATATAACTATTCAAATCGATGTATATAACACAATTATTATCATAATGCGTTTATTTTGGGATATGGGAGTTAGTTGTTGTCGAGTCGAGCATAATGTGCGAGATTTTAGCATATGCATTCATTCATGAAATAGATACCAACGACGTAGGAGATAAATGGATTTTATTCTAACATGTGACACTATCTTATGAAGACTAATGTGGGGGGTTTCAAATTATTAGGTGTGTCATAATGTTTGGGTAACCCACATATATATAGGCTCCTAAATATTTATCCCGAGATTGAAGGGTCGTTTGATCTTGTATAGAAGAATCATAACATGTTATATATTTTAAATTTTTTTGAGATATAATGAATTTTGTGAAATCTTCATTTTATATCAGTTTCGAAGACACCATCCAAACACATCTTGCATGACAATAATAGATGATTTTAACAATGATGTTGATTCAACATTTAATTAATGATCTATTAGTTTCAGGTATTAGAGATATAAGACATTTCTAGAGAATATGATCCCTATGGTATTTCTATATTTTCATAAATAGTGATCACATGAGGAGATATGGAAATAATATATTTATTTTTAACTAGAAGTGATGGATTTCATGGTAATTTAGGATTATTGATTAATCTTGATGTTGATCGGGAATATGTGGTAGAGTATATAACATCCCTAATTTATATAATATAAATTCAATAAAATTATGATAAACAAATATATTCATATTTTTTTAATATATAGTTCAGTAGGTATTGGAATGAGATGGGGGTTATTTGATGATGTTAGATAGGGTTCATAAGTATATCTACTTGAGATATAATCCACCGTTTCCATAGGGGTATAGAACAGGTAAATTGTAAATCAATATATTGGGGGGGGGGTTCATTAAGGGATTGTAGGTGACCATTTCCCCTATTCTGGTAGCCTAGTGGGAACCAATTTCATTGAAAAGGAATGTTAGATAACTAGAATATATTTTGATGATTTTTTATTTTTGTTATAAAAAATTTAATGACAAAAATATATAAGAATTATAAATTCTAGATATTTATTCATCACCATTTACATGTCTCCCTATACCCTTCATTGTTTTCCTATTCTCCAAGTGGTTTAACTTTATTATTAGGGGCATGATCAAAGGGATATTCATCATATTTAATAGTTTATATAGTGGTATATTTCCACATTTATATATATATATATATATATTCATCACATTCATTTGGTGAGCCTGAATTTTTTGGGATTTTGACTTATTTTATTGAATTTACCATTAATAGCCAAGTAATCAAATTGTATTTTATGAAAAAGTACCTATAGATACATTTTGGTGGCCCTTAGTTTTCACATTGTATTTTAAAGGATTTTTATGTCTCTTATGAAATTAGACAATTGAAAATTCATTTTTCATTCACTTGATTGTTATTAGATTTTTCTTATTCAAAATCTTTGGTATGAATAAAAACTAATATACACATGAGTAGTACATTGTGTCCTGAAAGTATATCTCCATGGCCTCAAATAACTAATTACTAAGTGAAAAGTTATTTTTGAGTATAAACCATAAACCGTGAGGGTTTTCAATTAATATTACATAACCTTAGAATCCATTTGTGGTGTTTTATTAAATTAGTTGATAATAGAGATCCAAAAATTTATTAGTGAAATGATTTTTGAACATTGACAAAATCCATGTATCTTGTGAGATGAGGAAAAATATTCATCACTAAAATAAGATATAACTGTATTGATTATGAAGATGATCATCATATCTTATGAGATGAGTACTAATATATCAATCACACTATAGGAATGTTTCAACCATGGGTGCGTTATCTAGTTTGGGTAATATCTTGAGCATGAATTTTCATACAAGGAAATAGTACATAGAATTCTATATTGTGATGGTTATTAATATAATTTCTTAATCATCATTTTATATCATTCATGAACTTATTTTGTAATTATTTTCTTAAGGAAATGTTTTTTATATTATTAATTTTTACTCACACCATACTGAGTCACACTGGTACATATTACTCATAATGATTATAGGAAAAAGATAGTGAAAAAATAGTCACTAAAGGAAGATATAGATGGATGCTGTATGAAGATGGATCAGAGTAAGGAAATCATGACTAGTTATCCTTGATTCTCATTATTTTTTTTATTTTTTTATTCATTATGTATGACTTATACATGAAATATCCAACTATTTAGGTATGATCATGTGACATTACATAAGATTCCATCTTATTATAAAATATATTTTTTATTTATTGTTGAATATCATATTTTAATAGTTCAATATATGATTCTTATTTTCATTAAAATTTTATTTATATTTTTTACATTGTACTTTAAGGTTATGTAAACAAGAGGGTATATTATCTCATAATTCTACATGTTAACCATTGTTGATTTTTGAATCATTTATAATTAGATTAGAAGCACACAAGTTCATTTGGTACAACTGATATTGGTTTTTAGGAGACTGTGTCTATGTTTTCATAATTATTGAGTAATATAAATGAGTTTCCTCAATGTGAACATTTGGTAGATTTTTGGAGAAATAAAAATTCAACTATTTATATTTTTTTTATGTATTTATTAATTATTATTATAATTTTGTGACATTTGTGGGGATTGTATTCATTCTATAATGTTTTTGGGATTCAGTTTTGTGTGATTTACTTTGTCGATATATTGATGTATAGCTATGTATAGTATGAATGTATAATTCCTTAGATAATAAGTTTTATTTTCCGAATATGATAAAATTATGTTATATACTTATACAGTCCACTATATAAATACAATATGTAACAAAAAACATTTGGTGCTGTCTAGTTTTTTTACTTCTTATAAATTCCCCATTGAAACTGAGAAGGTACTTATATTATATTTTTAGTAGTGTTTCCCACATTCATTGAAGAATTTATATCCCATTACTATTATTAGTGATTGGTTGATGAAATTATAAAATTTATAAATGATAATGTAATTGAGATCAATGAATATTTTAATGAAAAATTATGTGATGGAGGTGGTATATTATATTGGATTTTTAATGATGATCAAGTCAGATGATTATTCATTATTTAAATTGTTATTGTGAATGAGATTATATCATTTTTAGTTTCTATATATACATTAATAGTTAATTTCACCATTATATTTTTAGTAAACATAATAATGTGATTCAAATTTTGGAGGATATATTTTTTCCGACATCTACAGTTTTAGGGGATTATGGGGGGGGGGGGGAATCTACCATCATGGATATTTTCTTATAGAGGATATTTTCATTCCTATATTTCCATGAAGATTTATTATTTTTTTATTTGAGACTATATTTATTAAACCTCTATTTTTAGTGACGTAACTCTAAATTCATGATATAAACTGTTGGATATAGAAGAATTATTCCATTTATTTGATAAATTAGTAGGATTTCTCAAATTAAATAACAATCCAATATTAATTAGTGGATCTAACTATAGTAGTTTTGATTAGATGTTCATATATTCTTATGAATTTATCTATGATGATGAAAACTATGGATTGTAAGGGGGATAAATTTATAGAAAATATTTATTGGCATTTTTGGTACTTTTGAAATATGGTGACATAGCTTATCAGTTAGTGATTACCCCATGTTTAGAAGGGATAAATGGTTTATTTCATTTTATTCACGATATTTAATTAATTATCATGAACCTTTTATGGTGATTAATTAAATAAATAGTGATATTTCGGAGAATAATTACTTTTCATGAGCATATTATAAATATGAAAACATTAGTGTGAAATTGAATTGGAGACACCATATTTCCTAATGTTGAGTTTTATTACAGACATAGTAGTATTGATGACATCACATTTGGTATAGAATTATACATTCATGAGCACTATATCAAATTTCATTTAATTTTTCTTATTTTTATTCTTATATTTTTGTTTTCTAATATTCATTAAAATTTAATTAGTAAAAGTGTTTATTAATATATATTCCACTTTATGGTTATTATTCAACCATTTTAAATCATTTTTAAGGAATCCTTAATGTAGATATCATGAATTTTATATTATATGAGTCTCTTAATTTTTTAATATTTTCTATAATGATGGGTAATATTTTAATTCTAAACTTCCTAGAAAAAATATATCACAATTTCCATGGATTTGGCAGATGATGTTTTTTGATGGAATATATTTTTATAATTTTTTAAATTTGATGAATATTATGATAAATTTCATTAAATACAGGATTAAAATTTATAATTATTTTATTTATGTAATTCAACTAAAATATATTATTTTTAAAAAATTATATACTTATTTATTCTTTGTTTTTGATTTTATGGTTTGTAATATTAGACGCATATGTGACATTTATATTGTATTGTATTCGTGAAATCTATATTTGACTTTTTAAATGGGGCTTAGAATGAAGTAGGGAGAAAAAATTACATGGAAAATAAAAAATATTTTCATATGATTTTTTTGTGTAATTTAAGGGGGAGCATAGTCAATTTTTCATTATTTGATCAACTTTTATTCCCTCCTAATATTTCACATTATACACTAATTTCTCCTATTCAAAAACATAAAATTTTTTTGGTGTGACTGATCGATGAATTTAACCTTTAAATAAAATATAATATGTGAATGATCATAGGTGGTTAATGATTTATTATCATCATAGAATCTAGGTAAGTTACTCATAATTATCGTCTATTTTAGAAATCATTTCCACTATACCATGATTCTATTTTTTATGATGGGTTGGCTCTATATAATTATTTTATAAAATGATTCATTCTAACATTTGTAATATGAATATTATATAATTTCACTAATATTATTATTCAAAATAAATAATATTTATGAAAATATTATTGATTAAAAAACATTCCCTATAAATATATTAATTGAAAAGAAGTTTTCCCTGATATATTAATAAGAAAACATCAATAATGGTGGAATTGAAATTTTTGAAATGAAGGTAAACATATATTCTTTGATAATAGATATTAAATTGTGAATTAGTTCAGACTAAAAAATTAAATTTTTTAATATTTTTTGCAATAATTAATGTAGGTTATAATATAATGTGATTTTATGTTGATTAATTATTAATTTATTCTTGGTAATGATTAATGTCTAAATCATATGAAATATTATTATTATGAATATTTTAATAGATAATTATTCATGAGGGATTTAAAATTGTCAACATGTAAATTTTTTAATATAAGTTGATAATGAATTTTTAAAAATAATATAAGTTTTATAAAATATTATCTTATGTGTTTTTGGGCCAGGATAATTTGTTATGAATTATATTCAACTCTATTAATAAATTTATTGAAGTGTTCGATTGAGTGTATACCAAAATGAAAATGAGGTACATGGGATCCATTACATAGAAGAACAAATCCATTCCAAATTCTACAGTATAGGGTATTTTCTATATGTGGGTTAAATTGGGGTGGTATTGATTTTTCATATGTTACACCACCATAGAATATATTATCCAATATTCAATATGGTTCATAAAACATAATTCATTCTTTATATAAATAAATTTAATGGAAATTATCATATTGGTTGATAGTGGTAATATAATTCGAATGTATTCTTGTTCACATAGATATAACTTTCTTATCTGAATATATTGGTTTGTGTTCCTAGAAGTGTGTGGGGTATAATTATATTTAAATAATATGGGTAGTACAATGTGACTTTTCTAGGGATGCAATTGTAAAACTCTTTATAACAATGGAATAGGTAATTTTATGGATTATGTAATTATTCTAAATGATCTTAATTGTTGTAATCCTTGGTAACAGTATGGTATAAAATCTTGACGTGTTATTTTCCCACAAAAATCCTAATATAGGGGATTTGATGGGAGAATGGAATATTTATGTGTTGTAATATAGTCCAATGCACTTCATAAGTGTGGTGGACTTGTTTGGATATAAATGGATTGGGGAGATGTGAATCCAATTTTATGATATGATAGTGGTTGTGGTGGATACGGTGAAATAGTTTGCATATCATTCTTATATTAAACAATTTTCATGTGTGTTTATGATAATTTAGGATGAAGAGGGGAAACTACACATTCATGGATATAATGAGGAATAATGAGACACCCATAAAATGGAAATATACTCAACTATTAAATGTTTATTTTGGTGTTTCTTCATTGGTGGACAATGAGGAAATCAATGAGATTTCTTATTGATAGTTAGTGTCCCAATATATATATATATATATATATATATATATTGTGGTACCTATATATTGATATATACGTCTTGATATATAGTAGATTATATAATGGTGGAAATTTTCTTCGTGTTATTATAGTGAGGCCGCTATGTGTAGATAACTTCTCAGTTCTCTGTAAGGGTTCGTTTAGATATTAAAATAGTGGTGGTAATGGGTTGTTGTGGAATAAGTTATGAGTTGTATATTAATAGTGATATTATTATTATTCATGAGTTGGATGAGGCTTGGTTTCTAACTGTATAGATATATATGTGAATTATTGTTTATATATTTACCATTTAATGTGATTTTAATAAAAAAAAATTGAACCGACCCACATAATCCTCAGCAGGGGTCATCAGTGGGCTTCTTCTTCCTCCCAAATACCATCCCTAATAGAGTAGTGGATATTTACTATCACGTAGAAAGAAAAAATATCATATATAATAACTATGTATGTTCAAACTATTTATGAATGCACCACCAATCATCTATAAAATGCAACTCAATGAGAATATATTTATATTTGAGATTTAAAATCCTTGAAATCAAATTATAAAACCCAATGAAGTATGATAATAATTTCCACTAAAATGGAAAAAAATAATTCAAGTCCCAACAATTAAAAAACATTCGTCATGTTACTGGGAAAAATAGAAAGATAACAACATGGAAATGATTATCTAGAGAACAATTATCCAAGAGACCTATCAAATCCAAAAAAACTATGATTCAACTAGATGTATTGGATATACATGCTCATTCCTATGATAATTCCATCAAACCTTAGTAATCATTCAAAGACATAAAAAATGTGGGAACTAGTCTCCTCTATACGTGAATAAATAAATAAATAAATTGATTAATTGAAAACTAAAAGGATTTCAGGGATGAATGCCACGTGAAATGGAATGTAAAGTCAAACAGATATAAAACAAGATCAAGGATGAATCAACAACTAGTTATAATCATCTACATCACTGCCCAATATGACACAAACAGATGCACATGAAAAAAGTAGAGATGACCCTAAATGTGAACATGTGTCATAAAATGAGTAGTATCTGAAGAAATGTGATGAATTATATGAAAACTATGTCTTAGTCATATTCCAATGTAGAAAATATGTCAATATCATCTGTAGAGAAAAAAATATATGCCTCAAATGTAAACCCCCATATCTTTTGTGACATGGAATATGAATCCACATCAGTCCATATGAGGGAACTAAAACCAAATTCACAATATAGAACCACATGGATCTAGTTAGAGAGATCCCATATGGATGGTACCATGATCCATTATATACCTTTTACAATCATATCCTCTCTCACCCATCACACTAGAAGAATGGTCCTAAAAACATATGATTTCATAGTTAATTGAATTCCTTATGAAATAAAGAAAATATGAATACCTGATCCTAAATGTATAGAACTGATGCTGATCGATATAGGCCACCAAGATGCTTGAGAATTATAATGATCCTAGGAGAAACTAACCCTATAAATGGGTTACCCACACATTTTTCCAACCTATAAGTGGGACAACCCACATCTGAAAAAAAAATTATGAACCCATAAAGTTAATTAGAAATGATGAAACAATCTTAAAGAAGTTAATTTCCAACTCAAACCACCTCCACATAATAGAAATTACCAATGGGTTAATAGGGACCACACTTACAATAGTCCCCAAACACGTAATCAATGTACATTCCATTAATAAAAATATATGGTCATTCCATAATGAGAAATATTTGCAACGGGGGACCATATCAGCACTTTAGTAAATTTTTAATGAATTAAGTTTATGATAAATTTTTTAATACAAGTTTTTTTATTTATTGAAAACTATCATGTTATTGTTAGAATGTTCTTTTATTTCTATTAATTATATTAAAAATAATCAGATTCAGATTTTTTTTTAATTGATGTTTACTTTTTCTATAATTAGATAAATAATGATGTTGCTAAAGAATTTTGAATGAAAAATGTTATGTAAAAAGTTAGAATATATTCCTACCTTCCAAAACAATATATGATGATTCTTTTTCTATTCAAGACGTTCTCAAAAATCCTTAAAATGTTCATAATAAAATAATTTGAATAAATTGTATGAAAGTTTAATGTAATTTGGAATTTCATCGTAATGATAATTTTATAATAATGAGATTTAAATTTTTAAATACTAATAAGTATAAAAATATTATAAAAATCAGATCTATAAAATCATAACTAGATTACTGCATAAATTCATATCCAAAAAAATTGGCCCTAGAATCCTGAAAAAATCAGATATAAAAAATCAGCACCAGAATCTTACAAATTTTAAATCAAAAAAATCAGCACTCAAATTCTAAAACAATAGGATCTACACTTATTGTTTTTATATATAATTTGTAATGTGATAATCATAAATACTTGATTTATTTTTTCTCCCAATTATCAATCAAATAATTATTAAATGATCGTACCAGATTGATTAGAACCGAATGGAAAAGGGAAGATATGTTGGAAATTATATCTATGATGATTTAAAAAGATCACAATGAGATAATATTGAAAACTATCATAATGAGATGAGATTTAAAAATATCAAAATTAGATGAGATAGTAAAAGATCATAATGAGGTGAGATTGAATAAAATCATAAAGATATGTTATTTAAAAATATTGTAATGAGATGAGATTGAAAAGGATCATAATGAGATGAGATTGAAAAATCTTCATAATGAGCTGATTTGTAAGTAACGTTGGAGATGTAAAACTCAAAATTCAATTTTTTTTATAAATTTGGAGAAATCAAAGGGGAAATGAAGATGTGAAAATTGATGTTTTAAATGTGTTATATTTTTTTGTGTAGATAGTTCCATGTTTCCTATAAATACCAATTCAGATCATTCAGTCATTGACAATATTTTATATACACATAAAAGGCGGAGCACTGAAGAATTTATGTAAAAGTTCCCATCTGATTAAAGGATGATTTTTTGAGCATTCTAGAAGATTTTATGATTTTATTGATTGAGTTCTAGTATCATTTCATTGATAGTAATAAGATCCAGAATCCAACATCATTGTTTTGATAGAAATCAGACAAAAAATGCTACATCATCATGATGACAAAAATTAGATCCATATTCCAGCATCATTGTATTGAGAAAATAAAAATATGATATCATCAAATTGATATTATTATATCCATCCTAATCCGTCCAAGGATTCATACTGAGCATTTGTTGAGTAGATTGAAAAATATATTTATTATTTTTATTGGATTAGTTATTTTAAATTAAACCATTTTAAACTCGTGGGAGTGAATATAATCATTATTATTGTGTTATAGAAGGTTTTTAATAGGAGTTGGCACAAGTTGTATTCACATCTTCATTATAGTGGATTTCCATAGACCCATGAGAGTGTATATCTCAATGTTGATGGTTATCACACTAAGGCTAATCCTTGTAAATCCAATTTTCTATTCATGACATCGAAATTTTGTATGAATGATTATTTACTAAAATATCGTATGGATATAAATCATAACATGTTTGAGGGGTTATGCTTCAAAAAATTTAGAAACTTTGAAAAAGTCGACAATTGATTGAAGCACCTCTTCATTGTTTTTATTCGATCATCTGAACATCAATTTGTATCAATGGGTCAGGTTCCCTTGTTGAATTCTAATCATGTATTATATCAATTCTATAAATAGTATAGGAATTAAAATACATGATGGAATGAATTATTATGTAAGGAAAAATAGTATTATTCCTTATCTCATATCTCTTGTTTTGGACGTTCTTGATGTTGTAATTATTGTTTTTCCACATATTTAGAAGGATTGTCCTATGAAATTTCTTAATAAGGGAAATATAGATTTTTTTGGAAAGGATATAAATTCAGCATGTATGTCCTTAATAGAGAATATTTATTATAAGGTAATGGGTTTCATGACATCTACAAGTATTTGGGGTAGTCTATAATTTTTTTTAAAGTGAATATAAAAGTCAAGGAAGGAAAGAAAATAAATTGGCGTATTAAGTATGAGGGCATCAGGATAAGAGATTTTTAAAAAAATGATTATTAATTCACCAGAATAAATGAAATTGTTTTTAAAATCAAATGATTTGGAGATGTCTTGGAATATTCTACAATTATGATGAAAATCATGAAAAAAAAAAATCCACACAAGTTTGATTCTAAAATTTTGAAATTATAATATGGGGATGATATATCTCTTGATAAGTTTTATAACATCCCTTTTATTCGTAAATTAATAAAGATACAATATTTAAACAATAATATAAAAGATGAAATGGATTTTGAAGTTATCAGAAAGATTAAATTCCATAATGTTGGAAAATCTGATCCTTGTGAGTCTGATGATAATGATGATTATGAGTTGAATAAAAAATTTAATCCTCTTATATCCAAGAACTATAAAAGAGTAAGAGGAAAATATATAGGAAATATTATTCTCAAATATGTTGACTATGGTGGAATTAGACACATTACTAAGAATTCCTGAAGAAGAAAGTTTTATAATATTGGGAGGATTCCAATGAAAACCCACAATGGTAGAAGTGAACAAAAAAAGATATAGACGGAAAACCCTCCAAAAATTCAGGATTATCTTTTTAGGAAATATAAATGTATATTGGGTAAGAAGTTTGAATCAAATTAAACTAACAATGATTATTCTAAAGTTGAATTTTTTGAAATATTTGAATCCTTCATTGCAATTATTAAGAAAACAAAAGACTCATCAGAGAGTGAAGAAGGTTTAGTAGAATTTTATAGAGAGTATTAGCTCCGAACTGAACTTCTTGTTTTTTTTGAGAAACAAATCACTTTGGAAAAATTTAGAGTAATGATAAAATATCAAGAGGATGGTTCTTATGTTATAAAATATGTTATAAAATATGAGGATGAATACATTCATTAAATTTGAAGTTAAAAACATAGAATTTATTAGTGAGGAAATGGTATTGAAGATCTTTTCAAGAAGATGGATGCTAAATAATTAGTGGATAAAAATTGTGGATAAAAAAACAATGAGTCTAAAAATACCTAGTTGAAGATGAATGAAAACATCAAAAAATCTAAAGAAATAAAATATCATACCTCCAAAATTGTGGAGAAAGACCCATATATGAATAATAGGATACATTCTATTAAAAAATAATATATCATCTGATTCATCTAACATTTCAATATTTAGAAAAATTATTGGGAATGCATGGGTTAATAAAGGAAGTGATAAATCTATCAATTCTAAAATAATAGATAAGTCAGTCATCAGAAAAAATGGTCCACATCCTGAGTGTGTATGATTTGAAAGAAGTTTCCAAACTCAACAATGTTTCTATAGAGAAAGATATTTATTGAATATAAAATCATAATTTTAAGGATATTTATAGTTTTGTGTAATAAATTTTCATGAAGATTATAATTATTGTCACAAAATATCACTACCTAAAAGAAGGCTTGATAGAAGTGGAAGAAATAGTTAATGAAGAATAAAAAATTCTTCTAACTCACAGACAGTTTGAATTGTGAATTACTGAGATATAAGATATTTCAAAAAATAATCAATAGGAATGTCTAAATTTTTTTTGGAAGATTTGAACTTTTAGGTAATCATTTTAAAATATTTTTGACCTCCTTTCTGAAGCAAATTAATTATGGAAAAAAAGAAAACGGTGATGAAAAAGAAGAAAAATTATTAAAGGGGTATTTTTATTGATATATATTTTACTGAAATTAAGAGGAACAAAAAAATTATTCTTGATTTTATTTGTTCGTACCATGTGAGTTGTGATATAAAAATCTCAAAACATGTAGACTACCATGATGGAGGAGCATTTAAATTTTGGAATGACATTTCCTTAAAAATCGAAGGAATCAGAATGGTGGAAATTAAAGTCAAAAAGATGAAATGAGAAGATGTTTTACTTTTTGATGGGATAAAACAAAACTTACTCAGTAAAAGTCAACTATGTGATGATGGAAGAGAAATAATTTTCACAAAGGATTTTGGTATCATCAAATGTGTGAAAGATAGAAATACTATTAAAAAAGGATAAAGGACAAGTGGGAATTAGATCAAAAAATTAAAACTCAATAACTTGTGTTACGTCAGTGCAAACTATAATACAAAACTCTAGCATTTATGACATTGGAACCTTGGAATTAATACTATGAATAATTTTTATAAATTTGGTGTTTTTTGAAATATTATATACATTTAAATTATAGATGTAGATGTTTTTATTACATTCCAGAAACGAATTATTACTAAAAAATTCATAGGAGAATTTTTATTCAATCACAAAACCACGTGGACATTTTTATTCTAATCAATATTTTATGATGATACATGTATCAAAAAAATATTTATATTGTTTCCCTTTTTTGATGATTTCAATATGGTGAAATATATGTTTTTCATGAATCACAATTCTCAGTCTATTGAAATGTTAAAATTCCTGATAAATATAAAATAAAGAAGGGGTTTTTTCATCAATAAGTTGATAATAGATAATAGAACCAAATTAAAAAACAATACTTTTTAAGCATATCTGAGAAACAATTATTTAATGCATTATTATAGTGGTTCATGTACTCTAAATTAAAATGAATTCAAAGAAGAAAATAATAATTTGTTGGTTGAAATGGGACGAAGTATTTTAGCATAACACAAACATACAATTTTCTATTCTAGGAAATCTATTTATACTATTGTACAAGTTCAAAATAGATTTTTTTAGATCAAAAAGCAATATAACTCATTTTGAACTATGGTATAAATACCCTACATTGAAAAACACGAAACATTTTATAAGTCCATGTTTACTCGAAAAATATGAATTTTGGAATCTTTGAGGACAACGATGACGAAGGAACATTCATGGGATTTTCACCAAATGGGAAAAGTTACAAAAATTGTAAAAATCATTTCAAAAATTTGGCGGATTCATATAATGGTTAGGTAATTGAAAATCATTGTTCTTTAAATAAGTTTGATGAGAATGATGAGGATTATAAATTTTAGATTTCAAATGATAGATAAATTTATTCAAAACATTCTTATCATGATTTAGAATAGTTATGTGATGATGAAATTTCATCTGGGAGAGAAACTTTGATATTTCATACCTTCCAAAAACATGTTGAATCCAAATAACTTATTGGGAATTTGATGGCTCTGATTCAGACTATAAGAATTTTGATAATATAAAATCGAACATCATTGATCTCAAAAGTGGAACGAGAATCAGTTTTTGAGGCTATTAATTATAATGAAAGGTTGGATGTTATGAATGAGGAGTTGTATTATATTTATAAGAATGAATCGGGGGAACTTGTTCCAAGTCCATAAAGTGAAAATGTAATGATAAAGAAGTGTGTTTATAGAATCAAATTGAATGAACATGGAGAAGTCTCAAGAAACAAACAAAGTATTGTTTGTAATGAATATGAACAGGTGGAAAGTGTGGATTTTGATGAAATTTTCACCAATTGTAGGACTAGAAACTATTAGAATTTTACTTTTTGTGGACACATATCATAATTAATATATTATCATATAGATGTAAAATCACCATTATTGAATAGTTAGATTGAGTAATATGTATACATTGATTGACCTTGGGAGTTTCTAATTGATAGGAATGAAAAAAGAGTTTGTAAACTGTTGAAAGCCTTGTATGGGGTGAAACAAGATCTACATTCTTGATATTCGATGCTGGAAAATTGTTTCAGAATGATGAAATTTCATAAAGGGAATTTTGATTAAAACTTGAATATGAATGATGTGGACTCAAGAAACATAATTTAATTCATTATGTGGGTGAGATAATTTTTTATGGTGATGAAGAAAAGGTTTGTAAATATTTTTTCTGATGAAATAAAGATGAATATTGAATGTGAAATGTTTTCCTATTTTACATTCATCCTTGGATTTCATGTTCAATAAAAGAAAAAATACATTTTCATATCTCAGGAAACATTTTTTGTGGAACTTATAAAGATTTTTAGTAATGGATGAATCCAATTATGTATTAACTTCTATTTTAGTGAGAAAAAAAGTTGAGTAAATATGAATATGGAATAATCATGAATCAAAATGACTTTTGGATGATCATAGAATGAATTCTTTACCTTATAGCTTCATGTCGTGATATTGGTTATGTTGTGACTTTGTGTTCTATAAATCAATGTAATCCCAACAAATCATAGATTTTGTTTGAAGAAATAATTTTGAGATATTTGAAATGAATAATTTCAAATTCGTTTTTATAAAAAAGATCTTGTGATAAAACGTTTCATGGTTATACTGAAGCTGAATTTCTTAGATATTGTAATGATATAAAATGAACCTCAGGAAGAATATTTTTCTTGGGTGAATATATAATCAGTTGAAATATAAGAAAACAATTATTAGTAACTTTCTCAATATCTGAATCCAAATATATTGTAGCTACTATGGCTTGTTCACAAATTTAATGGATAAAAGTTCAGTTGGAATATTTGAAAGTGTAAGTTTCTAAATCAATAAAGATATTTTGTAATAATAACAGGGAAAAATATCTTTCTAAAAATTCATTCCAACATTCATGATCAAAACACATTGATACAATGTTTAACTTTATAAAAAGATAAATTTTTTGATGGAGATGTTTTACAAGAATACATTTCAATAAAGTATCAGATTGTTGATATATTTATAAAATAAATTTCAAAAGAAATTTTTGGGGAATTGAGGATATAACATCATGTTAATATTCCTTCTATGTCATCCTCAATTAAATAAAAACTACAACCAAAGTGTTGTAGATTATTTTCACAGTGAGGGAGATAAGTTAACCACATTATAATTGATATGAAGTTTTATCTTACATTATTTTATGAATATTAATATATTGTTATTATAAAATGGGGGAGAGAAAATGAAAAGTGAGAGAAAAATAAAGTGAAGAAAATAACGATTTAGGATAGTTTGTATAATGACACAGCCTTAATACAATACATAATATTGAATTAAACTAATTATTTCACATTGAGTATCTTTTTAGGTTTAATGTTTTAGAGAATTAGGACATAACTACTACATCTCAAATGATTACAAGGTATACACTTATACTCAGTTTCAATTTTTTCATAAAATAAAAACTCATGAAAAAATGATTCATGTCTAGTTCCATGTTTTAGACAGCATGACTTTTCCTTGATCCAATCCTTGTCCCTATTCATTGTTAAGTCATGTGAAAACATTTCAAAACGTGGTACGAGCATAAAAAGCTCAATAAGGACTATAAAACAAATAAAGAAAACAACAGTTTATAAATACATACAAAAAATAAACTCTTTTACATACCTCAGGAAATCATAATATTTATGAATTACACATAGAAATCATAAATAATAAAGGTAACTACTAGCATCTATAACATACTTACATTGTTGATATCACAGTTACATAGGGAGTTACTTTGGAATACCAATCACAATATATTCCTTAAAGCTCTTACGATAAACATTCACATTTACCTCCGTCATGTTACCCAATTCATTAGAGAGCTGTCTCGGGCTCACCCACCATAGGTTTATTACTGAACCACCCGTATACGTAAATAATTCCAATGAACCATAACATGGTCATAACACATAACATAAGCATAAGAAAAGATAAAATTCCCATATTGCAATAATAATATAACATTTCAATATATTAACCTATCAAAACCATTGTTAATACCAAAAATAGGTAAAATAATTTATGGTATTTATTTTCATTTTAAATTATGGCATGTAAAGGTAGCCCAAGATCAAATAATACTCGCGGCGGCGGAAAGGTCGTTGTCACTTCTTACGTTAAAAAGAAACATTATTTTTTTCGTTTAGTAAAATTCTTCATAGAAAAAATATTCCCTTTGAATGAAAAGAAAATTCAAAGGTGTTGATACAACGTATAAAATAATGTTGTGTATTAGAACAAAATATGCCTCAATGAAAGTAGATTGAGATGAAGTCCCCTACCTCGTGTCCGACTTGACTCGATCATTATTTAAAATCCTGAATAATATACAAAAGTTAATTTATAAATGATTAAAAACCCTTTTCAAGTTTATTATTCCTTTTATATCACTTATTACCATGTTATAAACATTATGTAATCATTTATGTTAATTACGTTCGTTTTGTCGATAATTGGTACTTGAGTAAAAAATGAACAGCTTATATTTACAAGTTTCCCATGTGGTCAATAGTACATTATATCCATAATGATATTAATTATTTATATATCATTTATATCATTTATATCCAATATATATATATATATATATATTTAAAAAAGTACATCTCATTTGGAGGTAAAAAATGAAATGCACCGTTCATGGAGACGGTAAGTCATACGTACGCATGAACGCTACTTACATTTTTATATCTTAATTTAATGGAATTAAAACATAATTATACATAGGTATATTATAATTACAGTATAATATCTTATTTAATATCATTAACTCCATCATTTATATGTCCCACATATGGCATTAATGAGTCATATCACTTTGAGGGGGCGGGAGTCCGCACTTTCTCAAATGAAATTTTCACTTTAACCCATAATGGAATCCCTAAAGGTATTCTATAAAATAAAAATAAAAAAGCATAAAGAAAACATAAACATAATATATATCATATATAAATATAGTGACATCTTAATGCCCTCCATGATAGGCGGTAGTACATAATCGAACCATCATCGTCTTCTGAGGCGTTAGTTTTCCATCCCGAGAAACAATATGTTATTCACCCATTAAATGGAGGTGTGTGTATGTTTAGATCTAATACTTCTCATAAAAACATCCTAGTATATTTATGATACTAAATTTGTTAGAAAATATTTTAATAACAAAATTTTAGGGGTTTTAGAAGTAAAATAACAAACATGATCTTAAGAGAAACTGTTACATTTAATTTGGGTAACTCCCGTTGGTATAAGCCAAAGGGGTTTCTTAAAGTGCCTTCTACCTAAGTTAAGGCTTCTAGGAGGTGGAGAGGTGTGTAGGGAGATTAATTGGGATAGAGTTAGTTGAGACAAAACTCTTGAGAGGTGGTAGGATTTGGATAGAAGTAAGTGAACTTCATAAGGCGGAGGAGGGGCTCTTTAGGAAATTGAGATAATATTATATTATTATATAATGATATTCAGTTTAAAAATGTCAAAAAATAATAATGGTAGAATATAAGATTAATCATGGTCAAAATAAATTCATCCAATAAGAATTGGACAGGATATTTATGAAATTTTAATAATTATAATCTTATTTATTTAAATCATTTATTAATGAGATAAACACTACATCATTATTGTGTCATAAATAATTTAATTTATTCGATGTTTAAAAAGTATAAAAAAAATACTAGGATTTAGGAAAAAAAAATTTATTTCGAATTAATATTTATAGTCGAAATGATAACTTATATAACACATTGTATAAATTAATTTACAAAGAGATACGTTTTTATGACATTTTTTCCATTACATTAAGTTAATTAAAATAAAGTCTCATAATCCTTCATAAGTGGCCCCACTTGGTCCCAATATGGATCAAAGGATTCCCATGGTCGGCCATTACTCATAAAATAAGGTTTTGAAAAGTTTTAAGGTATTTTTGAATTATTATAATATTCATTTTACCTTAAATTACCCAATTTACCTGTAACAACTGTAAATAAAAGTCAAAAGTTATGATTCATCAAAAATCATTTTCATCTTATTGAACCATATTTTACTAACTAATAACAACCATTTATGTTGTATTTTTGAAATCAAATTCACAGAAGTGGTAATATTTCATTTTAATGAAAAATTTAGTTTTTAACTACTACGAAGTGGTTTCACTATTCATAAAAAATTGAAGTTTATCAGAAAACTACCAAAAATTCAGTCTAAGATATATTTTATATTCAAAATTCAATAATGATATATATTTTTCCAAATTAAAAATAATATAATTTGCATTAATTAATTTAAAATTAATTCCCATTTTCAAAAAAACAGCATGTTTTTAAGAAACAATAACTATCAAAAGATCAACACTTGTTTATGTCCTATTTCAATATGAAATTAATTCTAATGACCGAAATTGGATTAAATGGTAAATATATATTCTAATTACACTTTAAGACCAATAATAAAGATAATATAGACATATAATAAATTATATTAAAAGGAAATTTTGAATTAAAATACAATATTTTTCACCATTCATTAAAATATGAACTTTATCAGAAAAATTGCAAAAAATTACACCATGTTAATTTTGATGTCTCTATTTTTATAGAAGGATTATATTTGGTCAAATATAATATTTGAAAGTGACCAAAACAATATTTAAATAGGGTTCTCCATTAAAAGGTGGTAAATTGACCTTTTAATTTAAATTATGCTTAAAATTAGATTCATTAATTTTTTAAGCTTCTAAATTTTATTAGATAAATGTAAAAACATTTAAAAACAAGTATAATAATATTTTAGTTTGTTGTTTTCATTCCCTCAAATACAATGGTTAGGAGTTAACTATAATTTAAAATAACAATAATATATTATTAGTGTGCAACGTAAGATTTAAAGGAAACTCATTGTTGTGTTTTGGGTACGCTATTGAAAATAGAAACCCCTTTAATGTAATATTATTATTTAATTCACAAATATTAATAAATATGAAATATATATTATTCATTAATTTCCAAGGATGTTACATCCCTCCCCCTTTTTTAAATTGTGTCCTCATAATTTTATTCACTTATCAAATAAATGGGGGTATTTATCCTTAATATCATTTTCATATTCCCATGTTGCTTCGTCAACCATTTTGTTCTTCCACAAAACCTTAACCTGGTTAATTACCATATTCCGCAACAATTTCTCTCTATGGTCAAGAATCCGGATTAGTTGTTCCTCATAAGAAATATTCTCTTCCAAATGAGTTACCTCTAGGCTCAAAACATGAGATGGATCTAGAATATACATTCTCAACATCAATACATGAAACAAATTGTGTACCTAGATAAACATGGAGGTAAATCAACTCTGTACACAAGTGATCCAATTTTATCCAATATTTCATATGGTTCAATGAACATCAGACTCATGTTTCCCTTCTAACAAAAATGCATGACACTTTTCCATTGAGAAACTTTGAGAAAGTCATGATCGACTACCTCAAAATAAAGATCCTACTTCCGATTATCCACATAATGTTTCTGCCTGCCTTGAGCTATTCGCATGTGCTTCTGAATCAATTGAACATTCTTTTCCATATATTCTACCAATTTTTGTCCCATTAGCTTCCTTTCACGTATTTCATCCCAAATTGCTAGAGTTCAACAACGCTTTTAATATAATGTTGTTATTGGAGCCATGTATATACTGGAATGAAAAATGTTATTATATGAAAATTCAAACAAAGAAAGATGTTGGTCCTAACATCCCTAGTAATCCAGTGAATAGGAACATAGAATATCCTCCAGGTTCTGAATTGTTCGATCTGATATCCCATATTATTGAGGATGAAAAGATGTACTAAATTTTAATTATGTACCCAATGACTTCTGAAGTCCTTTGAATAAAGTTATAAGTAAAACTGGGATCAAAATCAGATAAAATGGAGAGGGGAACTCAACGCAACCTGACTATCTAATTAACATACAACAGAGAATGATGATCTAGAGTCAATGTATCACTGGTATGAAGGAAATGATCAGATTTAGTCAATCAATCAATAATAACCCAGATTGCATTATTACATCGGCATGTATTCAGTAATCACACAACGAATTCCATGGATATATTTTCCCATTTCCACTCTGGAACTGGTAAAGGCTAAAGCATCACTATCGGTAACTATCTCTTTTCTTTAACCTTAAGAAATGTCAAACACATCACATGAAAATTAGAAATATCTATTTTCATTCCATCCCACCGGTAATACTCCCGAAGATCTGTGTACATCTCAGTACTGCCTGGATGAACTGAAAACGGGGAACTATGATATTCACATAACTAATCATTCGTCAACTATGAATCAAAAGTCACACGTATTCACTTTCAAAATTTGAAAACAATATCATTATTAATGTTAAATTCAGGAAAATTACCATTCGGAACAAACTATAGCTTTTTCTGTAACTCACTGTCCTCCTTCTGTGCTTGCTTAATTCTGTCTGATATGGATGATCTCACTGAAACCTGATACAAAACATAAGAATTTTCTGCACCTGCAAATTCTATACCAAAGTTTATCAAATCAAAAACCACTGGATATTTTTCCAAACGTAACACGATTAATTAAGCATTAATTTTTTGACTCAAATCCTTAGCCACTTTATTTGCTTTTCCTGGATGGTAATGGATTGTGCAGTCATAATCATTGATTAATTCCAAACATCTCCTATATCTCATGTTTAATTATTTCTACATGAATATATACATTAAAATTTTGTGGTCAGTATATATTTCATATTTTACTCTATACAAATGATGCCTCCCTATTTTTAAATCAAAACCAACAATAGCTAATTCCAAATCATGTGTAGGGTAATTTAACTCATGTGGTTTCAACTGATGTGAAGCATAAGAAATTACATGATCATTCTACATTATGACCTAACCAAGTGATTTCAAATAAGAAACACTGTAAATAACAAACTCACCATTTCTCGATGGTAGTTCCAAAACTGGAACATTCATCAATCATCTTTTCAATTTCTAAAAACAATCATCGCATTATTTTTTCTAGATGAACTTAACACCTTTTCAAGTTAACATAGTATTTGGACTAGATAACCATGAAAACTTTTCAACAAACCTTCTGTAATATCCTATCGAACCAAGAAAACATAGGATCTTGGTTATATTTGTGGGTCTTGTCCAACCATCAAAAACTTTTTTAGCATGATGAACAGTTATGCCGTTTTTTGAAACAATGTGACCAAGGAAAGAAATTTGTTGCAAACAAAACTCACACTTTCTGAATTTGCAAAATAGTTTATTTTCATTCAAGGTTTGCAATAAAACCATTAAATGACATTCATGTTCCTCTTAAATTTTGAACTAACCAAAATATAATCAATGAACATAAGAAAAAACTTATCCAAGAATTCACGGAAAATTATATTCATAATATCCATGAATACTGTAGGTGAATTGGTTAAACCAAAAGGAAAAACTAAAAATTCATAATGACCATATATAGTATGAAACACGGTCTTCAGAATTTATTCTTCTTTCACTTTAAACTGATGGTACCCCAATCTCAAGTCAATCATCGAAATATACTGAGCTCTATGGGGATGATCAAACAAATCATCGATATGAGGAAAAAGGATACTTGTTCTTAACAAAGATTTTATTCAATTCTCTATAATCAATGCAAAGTCTCATTGAACCATCTTTTTTTAACAAAAAATATAGGATCACCCCATGGTGATGTTATAGGTTGAATGAAACCATTATCTGATAACTCATGCAATTGCTTCTTTAACTCTAAAAGTTCAATTTGAGCCATTCGATAAGGGGATTTAGAAATTGTCTTAGCATCATGAACTAAGTCAACAATAAATTCAACTTCTCAGTCATGTATAATACTAGGATACTAATTAAGAAAAACATCTAGGTACTCATTTACCAGTAGAACATATGTAATCTGAACAGTTCCTTTGTTTTCATCATTATGTGCATGGTAGCATTCATTTCCATCTTTTACAAGTTTCTGAGCTTCCTTTTATGTTATCAAAAGTAAGGGTTCATTATTGTATACAAACTAAACATAATTTTGAAAATAAACCTCTTTAGCTCTGTAGTCAATCTTATCATCATAAACAGAAATCCAATCCATACCCAAAATAACATCAAACTCTACTAGAGGTAAAATAATAAGTTTTGTAGGTATATTCATTCCACACACAAGAATAAGAATGTTTTTATGTTTTCGTTTTGTCTCAACATTTCTTCCATGAGTTCTTACCATATGTTTTGTATTCATATCATGAGATGGAATTCCCAATTTACTAGAAAAATTCTCAGAAATTAAAGAGTGTGTAGAATATGAATCAAACAACACATTATCATAATCTGAACAAATAAACAGTGTACTTAATACTACATCATTTAATGGCACATCATCTGCTGAAGTAGTTGCAAAGGATTACACCACCCCTTTAAGCTTGTAGTCTAGCTACTTTTCCTCATTTGAGTTTTTTGTTGGACACTCATTTTCATAATGACCAATTTCATTACATTTAAAAGTTTATACTGACTGTAAATCATATTTTTTCTTACCATTATCCTAATCTTTTTTAGTGTAATTACGAGCCTTATGTCCAATTTTACCACATAGGTGTCACTTACCAGAATTCAAAAGACATTCCATAGCATGTTTTTTAACATAATTTTCACAAACAATAAACTTATGTTTCTTACCGTCAGAAATTCTTGAAGAGTTCTTCCCTTTTGTCTTCCACATCAGCCACTAATTCTATTGTTTTTCAAAAAACACATGATCATAGAAAAACTCTATTTCCACCTTCTCCGCACAACAAACAAATGTTTTAGAACTTTTGAACACACGAACATATAAATACCTTCTATACTGTGGCTTTAATAATAAGTAAAAATGGTTGATTTTATTATCAAGATCTTGTATTATGTTTTTAGCATACCTTCCCAGTCGAGTGAATTTTTTTTCATAAACAACCACTGAGTCATCCTCCTGCCTCAATTCTAGGAATTTTATTTCCATCCTAAGATGAACCATCCTAGGAAAATATTTCTCAAGAATCATACCTTTGAATTCATCCCAATCAGGAGAATCAATCTCATCATTATCCCTAATATTTTTCACCACCGACCACCACTGACCAGTTTCACCGTCAAAATAGTAAACATCAAGAATAACCTTTTGATTTTCTAAATACCCCATGAAATAAAAAATATCTATAGTGGTTTAATACACCCTTCTACTAGCACACGGTCAGGTGATCCTCTAAATGATGGGGGAGGTTTCCTCCAGAAATACTCTACTACTGACATGTTCCTCTATGGTTGATTAGGCCGATCTCGTGCATGGATACCTCCACCATTTATAGCCTGATTCAAATGTTCCATAACTGTAACAAACTATTTAGTTCTGATTCTGACCATCCCAGTTTTCTGATTTTGAAGGTTGTCTTCCTCTTGATTTTTTCCCAACATAGCTTCCTTGTTTCCTCTTTGGAAACCATTCGGAACATCGAAATATCGTATGCGAAGAAATATAGTAATATTTAACGCTATATGATTTAAATATTAACATAAATTAATTTATGGATATTAATTTATCAATACTCTAACTCCTAAATTTATCTAAAAAGACCTCTATTACCAACTATAAGGAACTGCCCTTAAAACATTACATAATATTGAATTATAAGAATTAATTTACATTGAGGGTCTTTTTAGTTTTATATTTTGTGAGAATTAGGACATAACTATTACATCTAAAAAGATAACAAAGTATACTTTTATAATCTATTACCATTTTTTTCATAAAAGAAAAACTCTTAATAAAAAATAGCTTTTTCTAGTTCTATGTTTTAGACAGCATGACTTTTCCTTGATACCATCCTTGAACCTATTCATCTTTAAGTCCTATGAAAATATTTCAAAACCTAGGATAAGCATTAAAATCTCAATAAGTGTTATAAAACAATGAATGAAATCATTACCTCATAAATACATATAAAACATAAACTTTTTTACATACCTCATGAAATAATAATATTTATGAATAACACAAAGAAATCATAAATCCTAAAGTTAACTAGTGGCAGCCAAAACATACTTACATTGTAGCTATCACAGCTACATAGGGAGTTACATTGGAATACCAATAAAATAATATTCCATAAATGTCTAAGGAGAAACATTAACATTTACCTCCATCATGTTACCCGATGCATTAGAGAGCTATCTCAGGCTCACCCACCCTCAGTTTATCATGGAACCACTCGTTTACGGAAATAATGCCCAAGAACCATAACATGATCATAACACATTACATAAGCATAAAAGAATGATAAAATTCAAAAATTGCAATAAAAATATAGCTCTTAAATATATTAATATATGAAAACCATTATTCAAACAATTTTAAATACCAAAAATACGTAAACTATAATATGGTATTTTTTTGAATACATTATATCTTGTTAAGGAAGCCAAAGATCGGATAATACTCGTGGTGGTGGAAAGGTAGTTTTCACTGCTTACGTTAAAAAGAAGCATTATTTTTTTCATTTAGTAAAATGCTTCATAGAAAAAGATTACATTAGAATTAAATGAAAATTAAAAGGTTTTTATACAGCGTATAAAATAAAGTCATGTATTAGAACAAAATATGCCTCAATGAAAGGCGATTGAGACGAAGTCCCTTACCTCGTGTCCGACTTGACTTGATCTTTCATTATTCTCCTGAATAATAAATTAAAGATAATTTCTTCATTCTTAAGAACCTTTTCATGTTTATTATTCCTTTTATATCACTTATTACCATGTTATAAACATTATTTAATCATTATGTTAATAACGTTTGTTTTTGTGGATATTTGGCACTAGAGTCAAAAATGAACACCTTATATTTACAAGATGTACTTGTGTTCTATAGTCCATAATATCTAGAATGATATTAATTATTTAGATATCATATATATCTAATATATCTAATATATATATATAACAGTACATATCATTTGGAGGTAATAAATGAAATGCACCATTCATGGAGACGGTAAGCCATACATACGCATGAACACTACTTTCATTTCTATTTATTATATTAATATAATTAAAACATAATGATACATAGCTATATTATAATTACATTATAATATCATATATAATATCATTAACTCCATCCATTATTCATAAGAGATATGGAATTAACGAGTCAAATCACTTTGAAGGGGCGGTAGTCTGCATTTTCTCAAATAAAATTATCGCGTTCACCCAAAATGGAAATCATAGAGGTATGATATAAAAAAAATAAAAAAGCATAAAGAAAGTTAAACATAAAATATATCATATTAAAATATAGTGTCATCTTAATGGCCAAAATGATAGGCGGTATGAGATAATCAAACATTCATCATCTCGTGAGGCGTTAGTTTTCCATCCACAGAAACAATATGTTTTTCACCCATTAGATGGAGGTGTGTGTACCTGTAGTTCAAATAATTCTCATAAAAAATCCTATTATATTTAAAATACTATTTTTGTTATAAAAAAGGGAATAAATATATTTTAGGGGTTGGATAAGTATAATAAAAGAAAAGTAGTTAAGAGAAACTATTACCTTTAATTTGGGTAACTCTTTTTGGTATGAATCAAAAGGGTTTCTTGAAGTTCCTTACGCATAAGATAAGGATTTTTGGAGGAGGATAGTGGTATAGGTAACATAATTTGGAAGTGGTTCGATGATCCAAAAGGAATGAGAGGTGTGAGGAATTGGTTATAACTGAGGGATTTTTATAAGGGGGAGGAGGGGCTCTTTAGGAAAGTGTGATAATATTAATTTATTATTTATTTATATTCAGCTTATAAAAGTCATAAACTAATTAAGGTAGAATATAAAATGACTAAAGGTCAAAATAAATTAATTCAATAAGAATTGGACAAGTTTTAGATGTTATATTAATATTTATAATCTTATTTATTTAAATAATTTATTAATGATGTAAAAACTGCATCATTATTGTGTAATCAATAATTTAATTAATATGATGTCTAAAAATTATAGAAAAAATTCCATTATGTAGGAAATCATTTTACATTTTCAATGAGTATTTATAGTCAAAAATATAACTTATATAGAACCATGTAAAAATTAATTTACAAAGAGATATTTGTTTATGTCATTTTTTCCTTTACATTAAGTTAATTAAACTAAAGTGTCATTATCATTCATAACTGGCTCTATGGGGTCCCAAAATAGACCCAAGGATTCCCATGGATGGAATTTACTCATCCAATAATATTAGGACATGTTTTGAGGTAATTATAAATTATTATAATATTCTTTTTACCTTGAATTATCCTATTTACCTTTAACCGTGGTATATAAATGATAAAATTTACTACTCACCAAAAATTATTTAAATCTTATTGATTCACATTATACATACTATTAACAACAATTTATGTTAGATTTTTGAAATTCATTTCATAGATGTTGTAAAATATCATTTAAATGAAAAAATGTCTGTTTTTTAACTACTACTAAGTGGTTTCACTATTAATCAAAATTTGATGTTTTTTAGAAAACAACCAAACATTAAGCCTAAGATAAATTTGATATTCCAAATTCAAAAATTATTTATTTTTTAACAAATTCAGATAATATATGTTGCATTAATTAATTTAAAATTAATTCTCGTTGTCGAAACAAATAGCATGGTTTTTATAAACAGTAACTGTCAAAAGATCGACACTTGTTTATGTCCAATTTCAATGTGAAATTAATTATAATGACCGATGTTAAATTAAATGGTAAAAATATATTATAATTACACTTTAAAACCAATCAAAATTATAATTTAACCATATAAATTAATTAGATTAAAATGCATTTTTGAATTAAAATACAATATTTTTCATTATTCATTAAAAATGATCTTCATCGGAAAAATTCCAAAATTTTATACAAAGTAAAATTTTATGTACCCATTCTAAATAAGGATTTTATTAGGTCAAATTTAACAAATAAAAGTGAAAAAACTAGAATTAATGAGGGTTCTCCATTTAAAGACGGTAAATCGACCATCTAATGTAAATTATGCTTAAAATTAGATTCGTTCACATTTCAAGACTCTAACATTTCATAGATAAATGTAAAAACATATAAAAAACATGTATAACCATGTGTTAGTTAGTTCTGATCATTCCCTCCAATACAACAACTAAGAGTTAACTACCATTTATAATAACAATATTATATTATTAGTGTGCAACGTAAGATTTAAAAGAAACCCATTGTTGCATATCGGGTAGGCTATTGAACATATAAACCACTTTAATATAAAATTAATATTTAATTCACAAATATTAATAAATATGAAATATGTTTTTTTATTTACTTGGGATGTTACAGTTTGTATATACCATGCTAGAAAAGTTTCTTTCCACCAACGGATGTAATTTCATTAAAACATAACATTATTCAGAAGTGTGGGGTCAAAAAACTCTCTTGTTAGAAAGGATATGTTTTGATAAAATTAAAGAAAAATGATTTGTCAAAAAAATATGAGTTGTGAAAAATTTTGAGAGTTTGAAAAGTTGTTAATAATGGTTTCTAATAAATCAAAATCAAGATATTGAAGTACCTTTGTGATAAGTTATTTTAACAATGTTTTTATATATGTTGACCACAATTATTTTTGTATTAAAATTGTTTCTTCTAGGAATCAGATCCAAAAGAATTAGAGTAAGACTGCTTTTCTTGCTGGATGTTTACTTTTACAGTAATTAGAGAAACAATGATTTTGTTGAGGTGTTTTGAAAGAATAATGTGAAGTCATGAGATAAAAATTTTCATACAATCCAAAAACAATTATAAAATTATTTTTTGATCAATATATTCCAACAAATCATGGAAACATTTGTCATAAATTTTTTCAAATGAATTGTTGAATTTTTTAAAGAAACTCATAATTTAATGGTAATGAGATTTACATGAAAAAATTATTTTAATTGTATTAAGACTGATAGGACCTTAATCCTACAAAAATTGAATATAGAGAATCATAAATATAATCCCGAAAATAAATAGGATCTTAAAAATCATTACAAATATATTGAAAAAATCTGATCCTGAAAATCATCACCAAAATCATGCAAAAATTGGATCTAGAAAATCAGTACCAGAATTATGAAATAATAGGATCTAATTTTTTTATTTTGATAAGTAATTCATAATGAGAGAAATTTATGGGGATGATTTACATTAGCTTCCAATTTTCCATTGTAAAATTATAAAATGATCATGCCCATATTGATCAGAACCAGTTGGAATGAGCATTGGATAATAGAAATCACATCCAGGAAGATTGAAAAAGATCATAATGATATGACATTGTAAACAATTATAATGATTTGATATTGAATAATATTGAAATGAGCTGAGATTTAAGTGATTTTAATAATCTAAAATTAAAAATTATTTTAATGAGTTGAGATTGAAAAAGATCATAATGAGTACAGACTAAAAAAATATCATAATGAGTTCAGATTGTAATAGATCATAATGACATGAGATTTAATAACTGTCATAATGAGATTATAATGAAGTAATGGTGAGGAGGTAAAACTCAAATTTTAATTTTATATAAATATAGAATATAACTAAGTAAAATTTAATATGGTAATTTTTTTTAAAGAATAGGAATTTTCAGAGTTTTGATATTTCTAAGTGTCCTATAAATACCTACTTAGATCATTCTCTCATTAAAAAAATTATATATACGAGAATAGTAGAGTGATTGTGAATTCACGTGAAACATCCCATAAGATTGATGTATAATTGTATTGGTCATTCTAGAAGAGTTTTAGTTTTTATAATTTGGGTTCCGGCTTCATTATATTGATGTAAATCAGATCTAGAATCTAGAGTCATTACAATGAAATAAATTGGATCTAGAATCCAGCATCATTGTATTGAAAGAAATATGATCCAAAGTTTGACATCATTCTGTTGAATGAAATTGTATCTAGAATCTAAAATCATTGTATTAAGAAAAATAGGATTTATAATCATCGAATTGAGGGAATCTAATCCCTCCAAATCAGATAGAGGATTCAAACAGATCATTTTTTGGACTAGTTTCAATAATGTCTTTTTTGATTTGATTGGCTCAATTGCTTTGAAATAATACATTAAAAACTGATAATATTAGATATAATAACAAATTTCGGGAAATGGATGTTGTTTAATGGGGGATAAAACATGTTGTATTCCCTTCTTAATAGCAGTGGATTTCCAATGAATGATGGGAGTGGATATCGAAAGGGCATCGGTTCTCATAGTATGTCTTAACCGTGTAAATCATGTGTTCCTTTATTGATTTCGTAGTTTATCATGCATGACTATTTATTAAATTTATATATCGATATAAATCATAATAGTTCATAGGGGTTAATTTCTAATAGTTATTAGACATATAAAAAGTGAAAAATTGATTCAACCTCCACTTCTTTGTTTTTATTAAATCCTTGGAACGTCAAATAAGATGTGATGAGATTTAATAACCATGAGAATCTAATAATTCCCACTATATTCTCAAAATAATCATCACATTATCTCTCGAAAACATAATATGAAAACTAGAACTGACTCAGGTGTATGATCAAGCCAATGTAAAACAGAAAGTCCACCATCATATCAAAATTGACTAACATTTTCATAACTATGTAGTCTAATGAAATGATCCGCTGAGGTGTTTATAAGGGGAATGGAATATCCAAAATCTAAATGTTCATTCAATACTTCTTTTAATTATACCGTATTCCATATGGTCACCACCAATCTCTATCCAAATTATAGAAACGATTAACTGGAAGAAATATTAATGTTTACCAATCACATCTTGAAAATGGACTCAGATTATTGGAAAGAATTATTCCTCATGATCTATACGAAATAATACATAGGATATGACATTAATTTATTAATAATATTATATATATGAAAAAATTAAATTAATCTGGTCAAACAAATAATATATATAAGGGGGAACTAGGTGTAACACCCCATGATTTAAATTTTTTTATAAATTATATACACTAGACCACCTATATAATATACAATACTAAGCACAAAAAATAATGATTTTAATTTTTTTAATAAATCAATTGAATTGAAAGGTATAAAAATGTAACATAATTTTGAAGGAAAATTTAAGGAAAAAAATTTAATTTATGATACTAGTGCATTTATAAAATTCATTTTGTGAATGTAAAAAATGAATAGTTAATTTAATGTTTTTGTACAAAATTTTAGTTTTATGATATTTTTCTAATAAAAAAATAAAATATAATATGAATAAATTATTTTAATATATAATTTTTATATAAATAAAAGATTAACAATTATTATGTTTGTCGTTAATTGTAATCATGAATAAAAAAATTAATGAATAAAATATACTTTTTCGATTTTTTTTTTCAATACATAAAATGATAGAATTTAAAATTCAATTTTATAATATATGAAAATTTCATTACATTATAGGGACTATAAATTCAGAATCAATTCACTAATATTTGGATTGATTTTTTTTCTAGTAATTTTAGTAAAAAAATTAGGATTGTAATAATATACTATTGTTTAACATGGGTATAAATATGTATCATTGTGGATAGAATTTAGTTATGAATTTATGAAACATCGACCTTATAGAATTCATTTGGTATTTTATAATGTGGCACCCACACATCTCACAATTATTTCCACACAAAAATTTCCAAACTCTCTAGGTGTTTCATTATTACCCATTACCTGACACTCATTTACATGTTAATAGACCTAATTGTCCTATATAAAAGGATATGACTTCCAATAATATAAATAAACACCTATCAGTCAATATTTTCATAAAAATTATACAAATTTTACCACATATTGAGTGTTATTAAATTTTAGGTATCCTTATTCTCCAAAAAGAATCTATATGTGTACCATATCTAAAGGATCCTTCATGAGAGGATTCAATCTCTCAACATGATGGTTAATCATTTTCTAACATTATATTATATGTTATTCTGTTCCAAACTTGTCAAAATCTATCATAAATAATATAATATAATAACATCCATATCATATGTATAATTAATTTTTATTATATTAATGAAATAACCATTAAATATATTCTTCCATACCATTTGAAAAAAAAGTTTCTCATGTTACATTTGGACATCGTCTAACCTGAAAAAATCCAATTAATTCAATAAATTTAGAATATCGTAGTATTTATCAATAAAAATTATAATTATAATACTATTTATAATCATAAAATATAAATTAATTTATATCTTCTTTCCATTCTCTGGATAATGAATACATGAACTGTGTGAACATGTAGACTACATCCTCCATGGAGTGATGTCTTACATTTTCATAAAAAACATACATAGGTAGTTATTAAATAAATATATATGATCAGTATTTTTAATAAATTTTATGAATATGTTCCATAATAGTTGATGGATATTTAATGAGATAATTGTAAATTATTTTATTAATAACCATAAATTACATACCACAAATTCAATTTTTATCCATTTCTCAAAATCCATCACCATAGTTTCCTAATAATGAAAACAATAATGAATAAAAAGTTGAGTTAGAAATATTCTGATATAATTTATAATCTAGGAATGATGAATACGGAATCAATAAGTTGGGTTTGACCTCTATTAAAAAACATGTGCAATCCAATCAAATTACTAACATTTATCGATGGAAAGAATAATTAATTTATTGATACATGTAAATGTAATTATTATAAAAAAATATGAAATTTAACAGATATGAATTAATTTTTGAAATAATTCATTAATGGTGATATATTTATAGTAGTGGATGTTAAATATCTTCCATAAAATTTCAGAGAAAAAATACAAGTATCTCGTCCCAACATTTATCCATTAAGAGATATACCATATTAAACACTTGTTTCTTTATTATTAGTACACTACCAGTTGAATAAGCTCATCATAAATTACATTATATTATTTGTATCTAAAAATAATACATGTGTGTCTCTTTCATGGGGATTTGACTCCAATGTTACCAAAGTCATAAGGGTTTCCTTCTAATCTCATTTTAAAATTTATATTTTTATAATGAAATTTACATATAGAGAAAAAATTGAGAAAAATATCTAGAAAACCCAAATAAATTTATTTCATATGGTTATTATTGGATATTTACATTTCCTCTATCAATTTCATTTCATTTGGTAATTATTTTTACTGATGTGGCAATTATAATTTAAACTGACCCACCTCTTATTTTTGGTTAGGAATTTTAATACTATTTATTCATATTCATTTTATATATATCCTCAACCATGTTTTAAAATTTTATTATGTTAATTATAACCTATAATTACATTTTTATATATATTTTTTGAAAATACATTCTAATATTTACCACACATGTTGTTTTGGAAAGATTATCCCTTTTAATAGTTTTCCATGCTAACATTGTGTCTCATTATTATGATAATTATTCTTTATAAATCATGGATTAAATTTTTAAAAATTGAATTCAAAAAGATTTATAATTCATAAGAATTTTTATTACAAAAGGAAATAATTTAATATTATCCAAAATTAACTATTTTATTTTAAAATGGAATTAATTTTATTAAAATTTAATTTCAAGGATTGATTTCAAATAGATAATTCTTCAATGTTGTTGTATATTCTCAATGAACACTTTTATAATTAACCCAATTTTTTAAACCATTTTTGGTTTTAAAATTTAATAATTTATCTAAATTTACATATTTTTAAGGAAAACAATTACAATGATTTTCTATTTTTCATAGAGGGGTGTTTGTTTTTATTTTTCAATTTGATTTATCTAATATACTAAAAGCATATTCCAAATATATGTGAACATCCATTGAAAATTATTATGTTACACATGGGATATTTTCTTTTGATGACACCCACTTTTATTTTCTAAATTAGTTAATATGACAATATATTAACTAATTTTTTTATGAATCATGTTTCATTCCCACTGTTTAATTATCTTATAATAAATTGATAAATGTTTTTTTATTTTTTGGAATAATTATATTTGGTTTTCATTAAATAAATGGAGGGCATGTGATTTTTTATCCAACACATGAATTGGAAAAATTATATCTCCTCTGATAAATTATAAATGGAAGTGAACACAAACCCTAAATGGACTATGTAAATTATATGGTGGTTGGGAAAAAATTATATAACCCTTCAATTATTTGGGTGAAAGAATTTATCTCATGATATGAAATTTCCTTTATTTAAAAGTGAAATTGATCCACTATGGGACTTGGTTGACTATATGATTATTCATTTTAATGTTATCTTTGACATTGAAAATGCTTCTTGATTCTTATTCTGATGAAATAATCTTATATTTTTCAAATTTTACATGTTATAATAATTAATGTCTTATGTAATCCTCAGGTCCTCATATATTTATTTGTAATTTAAGAGCCTTTTTTATATGAGTATTATATTCATGCATTATATAATTAGACCTTGCATATTTTCCCATACCCACAAGATTTATTTAATCTCAATTGTGATCATAAACATTTATATCCTTTTTAACCTTATTGATCCTATGATCATACCCCTAAATCATCTTTCTATTCTCCATTATTTTATTAAATGTATTATGTTTGTTAAATTCAGAAGTGTAAAATTTGAGATTAACGGTTTTTAGAAATTTTGATGATTATTTATAAATATGTTGATTTTTTATATAGTCTCAAAAGACACAAAAATAGTATGGTTTGTGAGTGGGAGTTATTATTAGATTTGTTGAATATTAATATAAAATTATGTAATATTAGGGAATTTATTTCATGAATTACCAAACTGTTTCTTGTTCCACGAGTCATGTTTTGGTATTCCAAATTATTCTTGAACTGTTCAACTAAACAATGGGTCCCTGATGCCAAATAAGGAACACCAATTTAAAATATTGTTTAATATTTAATCATGATAAAATATTGAATAATTATTATAAAAAAATAAAATTGTAAAATTAAAAATGACATAAATAATGAAAAAGAGGATATTGTTATGCAGAATCCAATTTCCCTCTCTAATTAGACTCATATAAGCACTTAAATATCCCTTATTGTTAAACCATTTTATACTTTTTCCCTTTAAATATCTATATAGGCCACATTGGGGAAAAATAGGAATTGAACTCCCTTTAATCAAAGCCCCTCAATTTAAATGTGGGATTTCATATAGTGTGAACCCTTGAATCAACTCTTCCCTTATGGCAGCCCGTACATCACCCATACCGCATCACATATGTAATGTTTCAGCATCCTAAGCACTTCAGTGAGTTAGAATATGTGCGCCACATTATGATCTCCTAGTCCAAACAAAACATGTACCAACTTCAATAGGGGAAAAATGAAGAATGATGGAAAAATAAAATACTAAACCAAACGAAATAATGAAACACTAATGCTTTTTGGACATCCCATTTAAATGTAGCTCCAATAATCCTCCTCTTAAATATTTCTTAAGTATCTCTAATCATTTATTTGTCCAAATGTGTGAATTCATAATTCCCATTTTTAAAAGATGTAAGAGACATTGTCGAGAATATATGTATATTTAATTAAAATATCATATGGGTTGGAAAAAAATTATAAATTATAAAATTTAAACAAAGGATCATGATGAAATTTATTCCCTTTTAGTATATCCGGGTGTATAAACACTACCTCCTAGAATCAACAGACCCTTAGATAATTTGTTAAGATTATTTATATAATAGATTGATTTTTTAAAATAATAGTCTATTTAGTAGTGTAACCCATAGATTAAATGAAGATCACAATATTAATATTTATGTTTTATTGTTATATCCATATCCTTAAAATATAGGTTATAAATAGGATTAACTAAATTTTCAAATAGATAAATTTCCCCAAATCAATAAAAGTTTATTGATTAATTATTAAAAAATAAGCACTAAATTTTAACAAGTTATTTTTTTCATCAAAATTGCATAGTATTGTTTTATGAGTGAGAATATTTTCACAAAATTTCTGAAAATGTATAATTTATAGTTGATAAAAGTATATAATTTTGTAATATTCATTTAAATTTAATCTTAAATCAAATTTTTTTATTTTTCTAAAAGGATTTATTTTCTATTAAATTGTGATACATACTAATTAATATTTTAAATGGGATTTTTATTTTGAAAATTTAGTAAGATAACATGTGTATTAAATGGTAATAAGAGTAATATTAGTTAAAATATATTATTTTTTATAGAATTGTGTTCATTAGAATAAATATTATGATTGAATTTGTTAAAAAGCAACAATATACTTAAAATGAATCTTTATAAAAAAATTCTATTCGATTATTCATTTTATTATTATATTATTTTATTCGATTTCTAGAAATTGAAAATTTAAAATTTCATTCTATATTTTGAATGACTATGTTAGAAATTGGTAATTTGGTCCCATTTATTTCTATCCATTAAGAATATTAAAAATAGTAAATAATTGTAACCATGGTATGTATAATTTTGGTAATTAAGGTAAAAAAATATTATGTTAAGGACTAAATAAATAGTTGAAATTATTGAATTTACACTTTTGTATGGGTGTATTTTCACCACATAGTTTAATGTTTCAAATATATTGTATCTTGGATCCAAATTTATTTTATTTTGATCTTAATAATATTTATTTAATGGTTAAAATCTTAAATGTCATTTTCTTGATTTTTATTTCTATTAAATCTCATAAAATGGATTAAATAACATATATTCAGTTATAAATAATCATGTAAAACATAAAATAATTTAGTAATAATTTTAATTTATTTCTAATATTTTATAATTAAATATATTTCTGAAATTCATACACATCACCAATATAGTATTTATTCAATTCATAGAATAATAATATAAATGATATAAAAATATTAAAATTAGTAAATTTGAATTAATTATTTTTCTGAATTACTATTTTGGATTTATATAACATATCAGGTAATATTGAATTATTTAAATTATAATTCCTTTATTCTGTGGATTTATTTAAATTCAATTTAATTTAATGATTATAAAAATTAAATTAATATTATTTTATATTAATTAATATTTTATTATTTGATTTCAAATTTATAGAAACAATTTCTTTCTAAAAGTGATTGCTATATGGATTAAAATATCTACTATGTGTCATCTATGGCCGAATATTCCTTTTATTTTGATTAACATGACCCCTAAATTGTAAAAATAACATTGTTATTTTGTTAATAGACCAAAAAGGTTAACATAGATTAAAACAAAATGATAAGGGTGAAAACATCCCATCAATATATCTAGTTTTTGTTGTATGAAATTATTTTGAATGATAATCTTATTTTAATTATATTATATCCATTTTTATTCTTTTTAAAATTGAAATTACTTTCTATTAATTTAATACTTTAATAAATTACAAGAGTTCAACACCCCTTCCTTATAATTGGACACTCATGTCATATTTTATACACCCTAAATATCATATTAAATTATACAAGTGATACCAAAATTCCTGGATAATATCCATATAAATTTTCCATCGTAAGTTGTTTTAAATTAATTATATCCTAGTATTGATTTAGGTATAATCCATAAGTGGATATCTGGAAAAGGGGTGTAGTTATTAACCAAGACATTCTAATTTATTTATATGTTTACCTCAATAAAATCATATTATTCCATGTGGAAATATTAAAAAAATTATATTTCATATAATAAGATTTTAAAAGGTTAATTAGATAACCTATATCCATCTACAATTTAATAAATTTGGTAATAGAACCATAATTCACCTGTACGGCGGACTACCACCACATGAACTAATGAGATTCATTTTCCAACATCTCCTCTCATGGATGGATATAATAAAGGGGTTTTTTGTATATTTCTAACATTAATGAAAATTTTATAATTATTTTAATTTTATTAATCATATTTTTTCTTAACATTATATTATTTATGAAAATTGATAATGGTGTTTATGTGTACATGTGGATTACCAGCTCAACAAAGTGGTGTAATTATTTTTTTCATCATTACATCACTCGACTTGTTTTTGTATGTGTATTTAAATAAATTATATTATATAAATGATATATTAATCATTATGTAATTATAAAATAATAATTGTCTTCTTTATAACAAGATCATTGATAAATATACATGTCATTCATGAGTACATCCGATCTATCGTCTCTAGGACTGAAACACTATTCATATTCCTTAATAATATTTAATTATTTTATTTAAAAGTATATTATATTTATATAAATTACTATTATTCAATGATTATTATTATGGATATGATAGAATAATTACCCCATTTACCATTGTCAAACTACTAATGTTATATTAGATACATTAGACAAATATCTTCAAAACATCAGACATGAACATAAATGATGATGTAGTTGAAGGTAACATGATAATAACTAAAATAAAATGAATAAAAATTTTCAAAAAGGATTTATGAATGTAAAATATAATCATGATTTTATTATTCAAGAATATTAAAAATGTGCCTAACTGGTTGGACATGAAGTACAAATTCAAGTTAAAGTAAATGATCGATTTAAATAATTTATATATTTATTTTTTAAAAAAATTATTCCACATTCATATTCCTTAAATTATATTATATAAAAATTTATACCAGCATGAAATTTTAATAAATTATATGGTTTGTAACTTTCAATGGTTATAAAAAACAAATATTTTTATGGGACACTTTTACATTCTTTAATGTAGATTTATATTATTATTATTTAATTATATACGTGGTCAATGAAATTATCTTCCATAGTAAAAATAAATTTTTATATATATTTATTTTTAATTATCCATTTTTCATCAAAGAAAAACTGTCCATTATATGTTATATGAAATTTATTTATAAAAATTATTTAACGTAATTGGTATTTGGATATCCAAAAATATCTTGTGTATGAATTTAAAATATTTTTTCTATGTTTCATGAAGAAAAGATGAATTCTTATAATAAAATTATTCAAGATTTCTTCCATGACCATTTTCTATGATCATGACTCTTACCATAATAAATAAGAAATATATGGTTTTTTTATACTTCATTTGGGGGATGTATTCGTTATAAACCAAGGATTATTGGTTCTATTATAAACCATGGATAGCTGGTCACACTATAAGGCATGGACGAGTGCTTCTATTCAAATACACTAATTCATTGTGTAGTAACTATTTTTCTCAGAGTATTATAGTATATGATAACCATTTGTTATAACAATTTAAATTGTTTCAATAAGGGTTCTGTGAATATGTCTTCTTAGGGAACCAATATTACATTTAAATATCTTGTATGAGTATTCAAGAGAATTATTTGATTTCAAAAGTTAATCAAAAGACACGTTATTTTAAAGTACTGATTATGAAATCATTTAGTAAAAAAGTATGTTTTTGAGAAGGTAATTTCAGGGTTTCCCTTTTTTTAGGAAAATTAGTATTTATGATATTTTCTTTTATGTTTTGTTATAAATTATTGTATGATAAAAATTGGGAAGAAATGATGATTCATTCTATTAGTAAATGATAAATTTTGAGTTCATTATTTTTATTAAAAGTGAATATATTTTATGATATCATAGTTAAAAAAATAGTATAACAGGATTCTATAGACCATTATAAATATATAATTGAATTTTTATTAAAACCTTATTATTTAATGAAATATATTTTTGTAATAAATTTTATTTCTCGATCGCTTCTGCTATATAAAACCTAGAGTTTTTAATAAACCATGATATATTATTAATATTATTAATATTTTTATTTAATCAAGAAAATCATAACCATGAAATGAAATATGGTGTAAGGACTATGATTACCCAATTTTTAAATATTCTTATTAGTTATTTCATAAAAATAAAACATATTGATGAAGACATAATTTTTTTGTAAAACGTTTTTATGTTTCGAGAATAAAATTGTTGTTAAAAAATTTATTTCATTTCATGAAATAAAAAATTAGATTTTTTGAAAATTAAATTTAAATGTTAAAGTTCATTTTTGAAATATACATTTCAAAATTATCTATTAGTGAATTTTATTTATTTTTCAAATATGATTAATCTTACAATAAATAGAGAAAAATGGTGGTATTTTTTTAATACTAACTTTTCCTTTATTTAATTTATATGAATAGATTTAGTTTTAAAACATTATTTAAAGTATAATTATATCAATTATATAACAATTAATATAATTTAGGCCTTTTGAGTATTGTTTTTTTTGAATTTTGATCAAAAAACTATTTTAACATTTTAAAATTATCTTATTGGAAAACTGATTTTTTATCATGTCTGCATGATAAATGTTAATTTAAAATTTTACAATTATATGAATAGAGTAAGAAAATTTTTATCAATGATTAAGAATAATAATAAATAAATTTATCTAATATTTTCACATTTAATTTTTACCATATGCAACAATAAAATTATTTAAAATTAATTTATATAGTTAATGTTAAAACCAGATTATCGGGGGTTAAACTAAATTGCTAATGGGTCAAATCTCATATAAACTTATCCAAAAACCATTTAGTGGAAATTTTAGAGCATTTCACCTCTAACATTATTTATCTACCAATTATATATCAATTTGGAATGGAAAAAACATGGAAAAAATTTGTTCTTATTATAAATTTCATGCCTGCCCCCCCCCCCCCATTATGAAATGCCACCCCTCTAATCTCATAGACACACTTTATGAAACCATTACATCATTAAATAACATCACAAATATCTCTATTAATTACCTACCAACTTGATAGTGGAATTTATTTGAATATGAATCCTTTCTAAAATGATTTTAGGTATAAACCTACATAGGTTATCTGATGAAGTGGTAAAACTCTTAAACTCATGTATTTGTTTGGTTTATTCCTCCACCTACTTATGATCATCTTCAAATTTGAATATATATTTACACATTTATCTCTAATATATTTATATGTTATTATTTTAATTTAATAACCAAATTATATCTAATATTCCATGAAATTGGAAATAAAATGGTTAATCAAGTGTAAAGTGGACTACCACGTCGTAAAGAGATATAATTCATTTTTCATCACCACTAATCAAGAATGAATATAATGATGGATTTAACATATATATATATATATATTATATAATAATACTTATTTATTTATAATATCACATATACCATTTTACATTCTATTCTTTTGGAATATGATGACGTCACTATTATGTACGAGGGACTACCATCACGTGAAATTATGTGATTCATTTTCCACATACGCATTACATGGAAGTTAATAAGGGTAGATTTATTGAATATTATATATATATATATATATATATATATATTAAATTAATTTTATTCTTTGAATATAATATATTACATTCGTTCCTTTCCAACTATCCTTCAAGAAAATGGAATCATTGTTCATTCGTATGTACGGCTTACCATCTACTTTAATATTTGAAGTCATTTTCTGCATCTAAATTAACATTTTAATGATAAATACCTATACAATGAATATATATGAATTCTATATATTTTTTATTATTCTTGAAATGATTTATCCACGATAAAAATTAAACAAAAAATATATAGAAACACAAAACATAAATTAAATCAATGCATTTTATTACAAAAAATGTGAGTCTAACAATGAATTGATAATAAATGGGTAATAAATGGTCATAATTAAATCATATATAGTTATATATATATATGGTTCAAGAGTAAATCATTAATAAATATTTATTTATTATAAATGAGATTAAAATATGTATGAATGGTGTTAAGAATTACAATAAAGAATTAATGCCCTAATTGGTCACCTTTGGGATATATATTATTTTGTTCACCTATATTCTATTATGTGGTGTATATAGAGACCCGTGGAAAATTAAGATCAAGAATTTATTTATTCTCATGATATTTTTTTTTCATTTAATTTCATTTTTAATGGTCATTATGATTTAAAACATACCAAAGTGGTGAATATTTTATATTACCATCTCATTGTTTATCAGGATTAATTATAATTTATTATCCAATTATGAAATATTATAGAATATTTATCAATAAATTTATTAATTTCATTTTAAAATGGTTGGGTCATTAAAATATATGTGTTCTTTTAATTTTTCAATCTTAATTTTCGAATAATTTTAAAATAATGTTTTTTTATAAAAAATAGACTTTATTTCACCCCTTATTCAAAAAACTATTTTCTTACATATCCATGTTTTACCATAATAAATGTTTTATAAATTTCATAAAAATATAAATTTATTATTTAAATTTATTTACCATTTTATAATAATTAATAAATGGTTTAAAATTATTCTTTTTTCCCCTAATGGGATGATTTAAGCATTTCATAATATTCAAAATAAATCATTACTCTTAAATAAGTATGACAAGAAATTATTTTTATGTCATCTAAAATGATCAATGATTTAAATACTCAACTACATGTTTTAAAATATAATTTCAATGAAATTTATTTTGAAATTTTATTTTCAATGTCAAAATTCTATTTTCCCCATTAAAGGTTTCAGGTGATCTTAAAAAATTATTTTCCATCTAAATGACATACTTTGATGTTACTTATGTATTACTGAGGAAATGACACTAGGATACCATTAATATTAATACATTTAATTGTTCTTAATTACTTTTATGAACACCTTTTCCCTTCAATAGGATACATAATGTAAAAATTATTATAAACCCATTATTTTTACATAGTTTATACTATAATGGAATGATGAAATTATTATGAATCCAATATATTTTCCACATGTTTTTATGTGATTAAATTTTTATGAATCCCAATTCTTTAAATGGTTTCTGATATAACTAATTTTTTATGACCTATTGAGTAACGTATGTTTTTTTCATTCTATAACTTATAGGACCTATATCTCCCTCAAATGTATTTAGAAAAGATTGAAATCATATCCTTTAAAAAGTAGTAAAATTTGGTGTGGTCTTAGTTCATTAATTGGAATTTTTTCTAAAATGATATTCATTAGAGTGGTACTCAACTAATACGATTGTCTGAAGAGTGAACCCATTCAAATATGATCTTTTTGGAAATGTGAATTGACAACTAAAAATGACTTTAAATTATTATGTGTATTCCAAAAATCTATTTCTTATTATAATCTTTTGTTCCCTTGGATCATGTTATCTGATTCTATTTTGATTTGTGTATTATAAATATCTGTTATTTATTCCATGAATCATGTTTATGATCTATGATATTATGGGTATAGTTTTAAATTGTAATTATCATGTTCACATACCATTATCCTCTTGATATTTTGATATCTACTTTTTTTACCCTTACTAATCATCTTTCCTAACCCTTTCTTAAATTTCATTTCCACATGTTATTATGTAATGTATTAAGTATTATATGTTTAATAATGGATAAACTAATTAAGAGTATAATGGGATATGTCATAGTTCAATCATTTATTTGTTGTTTATATATCCATTTTTCATTTCAACTATAATTAAATGTTTTTAGACTTGATAATTATGTGATGAAATGAATATTCATTTATTATAATGTGAACATATGTATGGGAAGTTTAGTTTCGTTTAGTTGATAACAATTAACGTTTTATTTATCCTTTAGATACTAGTATTAGAAAATATCACTAATATCCCAATGGATATATATAAGGATATAAATTAATGACAATACATTGTATATAAAAATTTCATGGAATTATAGAGAAGCATAGACTGAATGGTTTCCATGAAATGATATCCATTTTTGGATTATACAACAGTACATTGTTCTTCGATACATTTACCTAGGGTAAATTACTCTGAAAAAGGAATATTGGGATTGATTAAATATTTACTTAGTACACAACAAATACCCTTATTCACACATTATTTGGAAATCCTAGGGGATATATTTTGGAAATTTAAAAACGTAGTGTGACCAATCATTTAGTATATGAATAATGACCAATAATGTCCTCAGGTAGGGATAATGATTCTTATTTTCAAAAGAAGGTGTTATGATTTAGACATCCTATTGGTGATCTTTCAAAATTATGTGGTTCACCCCTATGAGAGTTGTTTATTAACTATGATTTTTTGATTCAGTCAGTTGTTGAAGGAGAATGGATCTATGTTAATGATGAGTATGTTATACAATTAAATGATTATCCTATTGATCAAAAAAATTTCTTGTGATATAGAATGAAAAATGTCATTTTCTTATACTCACAAAACATACTCAATCTATGAATATTAAAAATTCCAAATGACAAAAGGATGGAATAATGTTCTATTGTGTTCATCATTTGTTAATTTAAATGTTCTTATTGAGGTTTTGTTGATCCCCTTGTTTTTGAGTAAGGAAAAGGCCGTTGAAAATATATTTTCAGTTCTCTATTTTTTAAATCATGAAAAATTAATTTCAGTTGTCTATCATTTGGTTACTAAATTGTATCAATGGTGAAATCATATCAAGATTACAATTTAACATAATGAAATTGAATCTATGGAATGATATTATTTTAAAATTATTTTTAATAATTACATTCCTCGGTAATTTTCATGAAAATAAATAAAGAAATCATTGAGTTAAATAATAAGTATGATGAATATATTGGTACCTACGATGTGAATATTTCACGAAATTATAGGGGTTATTTTTGTATTATCATTCAATCATATTGTAGTTTTTATCACTTATTTGGTGACTTGAAAAAAAATTTGTAATGGGTTTTGTCCATAATTGATTATAATAGAAAAAGGAAGTTATTTTTAGTTCTATGATGGAAGATATTGAGATTGGGTTTATCATTAATCACATTGTTTTAATAAGAAAACAATAATGGAATACGATGAAAATTCTAAAAAAATTGTTAAATAAAGATGATTTTCCCTTTAAATCAATGTATGGAAGCAAGAATGGAGGGAATCCTCTTAGGGGGGTCATAAATGTATTATATTTTTGATGAAGAGTTATCCTAAAATTGATTATTAATGTTATGGGAAAAAGATATAATGATGCGAATATAAAGAAAGATCAAAATATTGAACCACCCACAATCCAGTGCTTAAAATAATAGATTATGTTCATTATGTTAACTAGTCCTGAAATACAATTTTTAATGATTATAATAATGACTGTATCCTCTTAAACTAATAAAAAAAATTGAAAAGACATACGATCACTATTTTAGATGAGGGGTACAATAATGAAATATTGAAAGGTACACTAACCTTCTGCACTAGAATAAATAATTCCTTATTTGAATTTTAATTTAACTACAATTTTATACTTGAATAAATTTATAATAGTATCAAAATGAAAACCAAATTATTATATGTTGAATTTTCAGTGAAAACCCCTTAAGTAAAAATGATACAAAAAAAGATTATGATTATTTCATAGTATATGTTTGTGATAATTTTCATCTTTAAAATCTTCTTATTCTTTCTCTAGTTTAATTTTATGTTATCATTTAAAGGGATTGGGTTTCAATATATAAATCCCATATCACTTTGTAATGAATAAATATCACAATTGATATTCCAAAACAACCTATAAGTTTATATCAACGTGACAATAAATATTGAATTCTAATTGAAATAAAATCCATTATAAGGGTTTTTATTTCTATTAATCAATATTTTTTACCTCATATGGTTTTGGAGATTGTCGACATCGATGATAGTCATACTATATGGGTGTTTATTGATTTATTTTCAAAAAATATTTATAGTTTTCCCCGAAAACTGATCTTTATTTCTCAATATTACTCATACATAGTGACACAGAAATATAAAAAACTCCCTATATATTGTACCCAATGGTGTATTAGGAATTGAGGAAGAAAATAATTTAGAACCTTGAAAAATGATTCATTTTTCAAAGTGTGAAACCTTTGGGTTGACCTATTGTATATGTTAAAAACAAATATGGATCGATGCGACTCTACATTTATTATTGTGAACTAACCAGGATCATGTTTTAGTGCATGTATTTGAACCACACATTGATTATATATTTGATTAGTTTGGTAGAGTCTAACAAATTTCCATGATTGACTATTTTTTATGTCATCTATTTGTGGTCATGAAGGGGGATAAAACCATGAAATTACTTTTTATATTGTACAGAAAATCTGAGTATAAAATGATGGTATTAGGTTATACTAATTCCCACATTATCATCATGCATTAAATTAATAGGGAGTTCATATATTACATTGATTACTTTTTGGTATTAATTATTGGTGATTTTCCCAAATAATACAAGATAAAGGATAAGCATGATGATCACTTTAGAATTGTACTAAGGACTCTATGGAAAGATAAAATATATTGAAAATTCCCAAAGTGATAATTTTTTCTATAAATGGTTTTAAATTTGTGTTAAATAATCTCATGATAAGGTATATTTGTTGATCCATCCGTGAAGTAAAATATTGAATATCAATCTAGACAAAATATTATGATTGAGATATATATTTTACCTATTTTAGTATGATTTTATCAGTAGTTTTGGAGAATTTATCATGAATATTTAATCCATTCACCATGATGAATTAGTATGGATCCAATCTCGAGTGGATTGAAGAACGTGGGTAAAATTTTCATGAATTGAAGATAATGTTAGTCATTGCACCTATTCTTACATTACCCCTCAGTTAATAATGGTTTATAATATATAGTAAAGCATCAATGAAGGGATTAAAATATGTTATCTTTTATAATGACATAGTAATATCATATTAACCATGAAACAAAACTATTCATGAGAGAAATTTCCCAGATCATGATTAGGAATTAGACGCTGTAATTTTTAAATTATATTTCGAGATAAATAATATATATATATATATATATATATAAGTATGATATATAGACTTATCCAAAAATATATATATATATTTACACAGAAGTTTTTGAGTAGGTTCCAAAAAATATAGTTGGAAATGATTAAATATAACCACATCTCAATTTATTACCACCAAGGAATGTGAACAATGGGAAAAACATTTAATAAAAAAAGTATCATACTAGCTTTTGGATGATAATGATCACACAAGATCTAATTTTTATTGATTTTTAAAGGATGGATCATGAATTATTTATGGAATAAGATAAACCATAACTTTGGCAAAAAAGATTTCAACAAACTTATTAATGTGAGGGTAAAAGATGAAATTAAAATTTATAATTGTCTTACAAATAACATGAAATATATTCATAAGTATAATCATGAATATAATGGAATGATAATGTTCCAGAAAAATTTATGTGTTTCTTCCAAAGAATAGCTGTAGAAAGATAGGTTAGAAAAAGATTATAGTTATTCTATATATATTCATTATGGCGTTGAAAAGTTTTAGAGAGCAATGAAAGACTATTTTTAGGGGGATGTAATAAAAAGAGATATTAAAAAATTTGTGTCTCAATACATAGACTATTATTAATTTGATTTTGATATAAAAAAGTATAATTGATTGTTAATACCAATACCCATACATATGTGGAAGTGGGAAAACATCAAAATGAATATTATTGTTTTACTCCCAAAAAAATCTAAAATGCCCATTGATATATTTGTTTCAACTGAGAAAATTTCATAGTCATCAAACTTCATCACTAAAAGAAATTATTGTATTATAGACTAGATTTTTATTATATATATTTTATAAGTGTTTGGTATTCTTATAGTAAAACATTAAATTGAATCTGATTGGATATGAGGCTGAACTCAATGTTCAAGATATGTATTTAGAAATATCAAGATGCAGTGTTCAGTTTCATCACGGTGTGTCATCCATAAACTAATGGTTAGTCTGATAGAACCATTAAAACCCATGATTCTATTTTGATATATTATTCATTGAATTTTAATTTTGTTTGGAATCAACACATTCATATTTTGTGTTTTCATAAAACAATACCTTCCAGTCAAGATGTTAGATGGATCCTTATAAAGATAAACGAGGAAAGAAGTGTAGAACACCATCATACTGGGAATAATATAGAGAATGAAAAATATTGGGGTCTTATCATACTGAATAAATGCCAAATAATTTTAGATCAATTGAGAAAAAAAAGTAAAACATAATGTTGGAAGAAAATATGTGCTTATAATCTCTAATGTCATCTTGAATTTGAGGTTGGTGAAAACAAATTCTATGTTTCTATGAATTATTCATTGTTATGAGATATGTAATGAATGGGAAAAAATACTTATGTATATAGGTTTATTTTATATTCATGGTCATAAAATATCATATCTTATTGATTCATGTTTCCACAGAACCTCTCTCTAGCCCGCAGTGTGCTCCACAAATCTGTCTTGATAAAGTACACACAAGATCTTTCAGATGTACTGAGCTATGAGGTCATGAAGTGGGTGTATGATCCTTTGTATAAATTATTTTTTTGGATAAAATATGTCATAAATAAAATGAACTACAAAACCAATCCACTCACATAGTCGAATATGTTTTGTGAAACCACTACTTTTAGGAAGCTATGTGGGAACCTGGTGTTATAATAAGGCCAAAGAATCCTTATTTTTGGTATTTAAGTCATGGAATTAAAAAGATGTAATTCATTTTATGGGTGGATAATGTAATAACCCTATATTTCATGAAATATTTTAAAAAAATTAATTTCTAAAATAGCTTGAATTACATGAAACATCGAATTTTTAATGAACCATGAAATATCATTAATATTAATTTTTTTGAAAGATAATTATAACCCAAATTTTAAATTTGTGGTAGAAATAAGAATAAAAACATTTCAAATGTTACCTATACTGGTTTTATATGATAAAAATTTAATGATAAAAATTAATTAATTATTGGTAATGTCCTTGTAGTTTTCCAAAATACTAATTTGAAAGAAAATGTTTTTATTTCATTTTTTAAAAGAATAAGAAAATTAATTTTTTTTTCCAATACTGGAATATTTATTTGGATAAATAAAATTATTTTTTGAAATCTACAATTGAAAATTATATTTCAGTGAATTTTTTGGAATATTATAATATGATTAATTTTTTAATGAATAGTAAACTATAATAGTTTTTATTTAAAACTACCACTTTATTTAATAAATATATAAGGTTCTATTTTTTATTAAAATTTCCTTACAATTGAAATTCGAGAAATTATATTAGAATAAATCAAATTTTTTTTATTTAAATCAATTTCATATTGAATTTTGATATTAAACCTTTTAAAACATTTCAAATTTTTCTCTTTATAAAAATTATTTTACATCACATCTACTAGTTTAATTTTAAAATAAATATTGTCTCTTCAATTAATAGAATTTTCCAAAATGGATTACATATTTATAATTAGTATAATTATTATTTTCTAATTTCATATACTTAAATCTTGAAATTTATTATTTTTAAGAATAGTAAAACTTAACTACCATTGTTAAGTTTTAAAAGTGTTTACATCGGGTTAAAATAAAACGAAAAGGTGTAAAATGACATAGAAACTTGTAAAAAATATATTCTAGGGACCAAAATCTACTTTTTGACAATTAATTTTTGATTATAAACTATTTTAGAGCCCTGTATAAAGTGATCATAATTAGAACACATTATTTTGTACAAGCATTAAATGTGTCTCCTATCACCCACTTTTAAATGGCCACCCACCCTCCTCCCCTCTAAAAAAATAAATATAATGCTGGTTAGTACAAGACCTAAAAAAATTATCATTTCATCCCTAAAAATATCCCAGTGTATTATTTTATTATGAAACAATCCAATAAATTTTTTCATTATGAACATAAATAGGTTCTTCGAATAAGAGGTTAAATTATTAAACATTTGTTTTTGTTTTATTTCATTTTCAACCTCATATAGATAATCTCAAATTGTTATAAAACAATAAAAATAGTATCATATATAAACTTATATTTTACTATGTTAATTTAATTACCTATATCTATCTCATATTCTATCGTGTAATAAAAGAAAATTTCTATCATTTGTAGGGCAGACAACTGCCTCTCTATCACCGCATCTAATGGATAGAAATAAGGAGCGATTCAATGATCATATATGAAATTTATTATATTTTTGTAATTCATGATTTATATTATCAGATATAACTTTTTAATTTTTATTCCATGTGAATATGATAAGGTCACTTATTTTTAGGGAGGACTATCACCTCACGAATTGATGTTATTTATTTTTTACAGATGAACAACATGGAACCTAATAGGGGTAAATTTAATGAATCTATGTGATATATATGTGTGAATAATTATTGTAGAAATCTAATATATTATTTAAATTCCTTTATTTTAATCTATAAAGAAAATATAAACAACGTTCATGAGTACATATTTTCTGCCATCTCCATGAACGGTGTAAATATTTTTTATCTCAAAATTTAATGAACTATTATAATTTCTAATATAATTCATATATTTCATATTTATATCATGGATAAAACTATTTCGATGATGTAACACTGATCAAAATAAAATTATTTCATATACCAAACCAAAAACATACATGAAAAACAATATTATTATTACCCAAAATATTATTTTTACATGAACCATTAATAAACAATTAAATGAAATTATAATAAAATAATACATAATAATATATATATATATAATAATGTATTTGGAATACATGTAGAGTAAACCAAATTTAATGATAAATTATATTTAAATATGTACAATGGATTTTTATTTTTAATGAAAGGGATTTTTATCTATATTTTTCATCTTTGGGATTGGTGATATGTTGTGTTCCAATATAATTTTAATATGTGTATCTGTATCCCCTTTAACCAGTTATATCATGAATTTATTTGCTCTATTGAAATATTTTATTTTATTTTATTTTATTCATTCATGGGTCGTATGATTTAATAGATACCAATGTGGTAAAAGTTTTATATTACTTTCTCATGGATTATTAGGAGTAATTATGATTATATTTTGGATTTTAAAATCTTGTGACCTATCTCTCAAAAACTCATGAATTTTATTCACATCTTTTTTATGTAATGAAAATATGTGTATTATTTTCATTTTACTATTTTTATGTACACATGTTTTTAAAATATTTTCTTTAAAAAACTAAGGTTATATACAACTTCGGTCAAAAAACATTATCATATATATCTTTGTTTTTCTAAAAAAATTAAAATGGTTTTTCATCTATCAAATTTTTATTTAAATAGATCATTATCCATGTTTGACTCTTTATAAACTACCAGTATTTCACCCATGACTCACATTTATAATCTATGATATATAGGGTATGATTTTAAAATTTTATTCTCATATTATCATGCCTTTATGCCCCACATAGGTTAATATATCTCTTATTTAACCCCTCTAAAAATTTTACCTCACCCTTTCATAGGATTCCCTTTATCGGTTTCTCGTGAACGGTGTTATGTACGATATGTATAATAATGATTTTAGTAATTATGAACATTGTGGGAGATGATATAACTCACTTGTGGATAAATTTTGTGTGTCATTGTTTATAAATGAACAATAAATAATATCTTATCAGATAGATCATTATGTTATATAAAAAAATTTATCTCTTCTATTGTGATATCTATATATGATAAGATCAGGCCTTTACATTATCTTCTAATTTGAAATTGTAAATATTTTTAATAGTGAATATAGATGGGTATAAATGATAATGAATTTAATTTTATAGATATTAAAGTTACATTGATCGAAGAATGGATATATTTTTAAATATATTATTTTGTAGTATAAATATATATTTTGATTACATTTTAACATTGAAATAGTTTTTAAAAATAATTTTAAATCATAAAACAATTAATACCCTTCATAATTAATGTGATCCTATATTTCTTCTTTATGTTGTATGTTTGGATTGTATAATGTGGGTCATTATTATTTGTATTGTACCTATATGGTTCATAATCATGTTTTATGATGGAATCCAGATGTTCTGGATTGAGGTTTCTAAAAACAGTATTAGATAATGGTTTAGAAAACATTAAAGATTATGATATTTTCATTTTGATAGATGTAGATACCTCATGGGTATATAATTTTATGATTTATCACAGCTTTAATGACTTAGATGTACCATTTTGATGTTTTATGTGATGGTATATTGATGTGAATAATTAAAATTTTGAAAATGGTTTACTTGGAAGATGTATTTCTAACACATTGGATTAAAATAATGCATTATTTGAGGAAGAATTAATTTAATGTTTTTGCGAATAATTTTGATGTTATCTATAACCATAATTATTAATATGATCTTAAATTTTAAGGTAGTTAGGGGTTATCAAACATCAATATTATATGATATAGTTGTCTATGGTATGGAAAACTGATTTGGTGACTATGTGACTAAGGTTATTTTTCACGAAGTTCGTTATTTTGGAGAACAACATGTGATATTTTAATATTAAATTTTGAAATATATTTCTTAATATTATATTATATTAACATATATTTTTGTTGATTAAATTTACATATAGAAATTATTATCATAACTTATAGAATATAGGATTTCTGTATATCTATATTGGTTTGAGGCTTTAAGTGTGATTGATTTTATTTTATGAAAAATGTTAAATTTAGGATGAATGAATGAATTTTAATCTAATTTTAATATTTATCTTTCTATTTTTGTCAGTAATATTTAGAATATTTTTATGTTTTTTTGCTATCAAATGGTCAATGCAAAACTTTTTGCATTATTGTCGATTATTTGGAGATTAATATTATATTTTTTATATGATGGTTTATTAATTTTTTAATTATATTAAATTTTTTCATAACTTTTTTGGTTTTTGTTATTTTACATATGTTGAAGGAATGTATTGTAATCTTTTTTTGATTACGTGATCTCCTAAAATTAGAATTTGGGGCATTCGGATTAAATAATTATCTTGAATTATCATTGTTTAGGGAAAAATATGATATTGTACTTGAAATTTTTTATAGGATAAAATATTACATATAATGAACTTATATTTCTTCATTTTTATAGTATATATGATAAATTAAATCATTATGCCAAGTTATATATTTTGAAATTAAAAAATATATCGTATTAACTTCATTTATGATAAATGTGTTGTCCTTCTAACATCTCATTGGTTTAGTTGTTTCGTCATTGAAATCTTCTTGTCCTTTTTTTTGAATAAATTTTCTCTATCATTATCCGTCATTATTTGGACATTAAATTTTTTATTTATGTCTAAATTTTTACTTCCCTTTAATGTTTTTCTATTTTTCAAAAGCTTTTATGTGTTATTCCATATGTCATTTATACTTCCTTTTCTCTCCTATCAAGTGGTTTTTTTATTAACCATTTTGATGATGTGGGATTCCAAAAATAGTATTTTCATATAAAAATCCCTTAATTAAAAATCATGGGATTAAATTTTATAGAATAAGTATATTAATATGTGGGATAATATAACACCAAATGATTTAAAAACAAAAAAATATTCGATTGTGCAATAATAATCAAAACCAAACCTTTATATAGTAATATTTAAATGTCATATTGATTACCAAGAAACTATATTGGCATGTGTGAATAATTTTATCCAAAATATTTAATATATTTTTTTCATTCAATAATAAATTATTGATCAAATTCTTGGAAATATTATTCTATAGAAATATGTTTTCTTCAAAAATGGGCATTATTAGTTTTTGTGACGAAATATTATAATTTGTTTCCAGAACATGATGAAATTTTATTTGAAAAAAATGAAATCATTTTTAAAATCAAAATCTAATAATTATTTTAAAGTGAATTTTTTTGGTATATTTCTAGAAAAAAAATATTTCATAGTGAATAGTGAAACATACTAATTTGAATCTAACAACACATGATTATTTCAATAATTTAAAAATAACAATTTGTTTTTAAAAAATAAATTTAAAAATAATTCAATTTTATTATTAATAATCCAATTTTGTAAATTGGAATAAATATTAAGGTCAATTATTTTATAAAAATAATTTATATACAAAGAAGGTATTTTTAGGAAAATTATTTTTCATTTCATTCTTACATTAATTTAATAAACATATAGAAACATAACCATAAAAAATGTATACTATGTTTTGAATTATTATTTCTATATTTGGAAAATACTTACCATTTATTTTTATTCTTTTTAAATAGTAGCCATAGTAAATTATAGTCAATAAATTATTGTAAACAATGTAATTAATGTCAACAATAATATGATACAGACAAAAAAATGTCCCTAAAACATTATTTTATCTTATTGTTTTGTGTATTTATTCCATATCTAACAATGTTACATATATATGGAATATTGGTTCAATATTTATTTGATTTTTTTCATTTATAACTTTTATGTAAAGGATAAATTCAAAAATATCACTCAGTTGCTTTTAATATCTACGATATTTAATTATAGGGAGAAAAATCATTTGATTAGTTGTAAATGTTTATTTTAAATATAATTTCATTAAAATGGTAGTGAATTTTAATTTTTTAGTTATGAAATAATTAAGATAAATTCCCATGCAACATTTCAATATTATTTATTTTATTATTATAGAAATAAAATAATTGATTTTATAAATATGAACAGAAATAAAATAAAAAATAAATATTGTATTCCATGAATTTTTTGATAAGTATAACATTTTATGGATTTTTTAATTTATTTAATTTTTTTCCTCTTCTATATGGATGTTAGTAATTTCAATATGTTTAAATAGTTCTAAAAATGTCATTAATGATATTTTAAAGCAATTAATAACATATAATATGATAAAAATTTAAAACCACTTTCATCATGAAAGTGACTATGATATCATTTAAAAATTCATTCATGGTCTATTTATGGGATAATTTTCCTTTTATTATTACTATCTTGAACCCTAAATATATATATAATTTATTATCATGTTAGTAATAAAAAATTATTAAAAAAGTCAAAAACTAAAATATATGTATGATAACATAACCAAAACAAAACTATGTTTTTTATAAGAATTAATATATAATCATCCTCATATTATCTTATATAATATAACTTTGGATCAATTTAAATTTAATATTCATTAATATTCATTAAATTTAGTTTGAAATTCTTATATTCTCCCTCCCCTCATTTATAAAAGGGTGTATCCTATCCAGTTTTCATTAGAGATGTAAATCCTTATGATTTGGGTTATCCTTAGACAATTAATTTACTAAAATCCTCATCTAAATTATATAGTATTTGGTTTATCATAAGTATATCCTATGAAGGTGTCATATATAATCATAAAGTGGTTTTCCAAGGAAGTAGTATAATTACTAATAATAAATTTTTTATTTATTTCTTATTCAACAACAATGAAATATTATTCCAAAATATTAAAATTAAATAACTAGTATCTTAAATATACTATGAATTTATTATCTTAATAGAATAACCTACATCCAACTCCTCTTCCATCAAATGAAAAACGAAACCATCCATTATCAGTACGAAGGAGTACCACCTAATGGAATGTTGTAAATCATTTTCCAGCACTACCATCAAAAAATAGTAATGATAATGGATTTATTATATATATATATGATATTCAGGACATAATTATTATTATATAAAATTATTTTTCATACGCATACATTAATTGAATAAAAACAATTTTTGTATTTTGTTTATATGTGTCGATTACCACCTCCATGATGTGGTGTAATATGTTTTTCACACTAAAAAACATTGATGGTATTGATAAATAAATTTTAATAAATAAAAAATTTATTATTTAATTATAATTATTGATAAACAAAATCATAATTATCTCCGTTCAATATTTATCTTTGAAAAATTGAAATGTTACTCATGTGTATATATGGCCTACCCTCTCCTTGATTATATCATAACTCATTTTTCATAACCATATTTAATGGATTATTCTTAATGTATTACAAACATATAAAAATTATAACTAAATCATAATTAATATTCAATATATAATAAAATAATTACGGTTTGGATCATTGTGAACCAATCAAAGTCATTTTGGACATATAAGCTAAATATTATCATATCATCTAACATTGAAAAAATCTATTATGTAACTAAATGTGAAATTATAAAAATAAAAAAATATGGAGAAATAAATCTGATTATATTTATTAGGAATTTAAATAATTAACATATTTTTTTCATTCAGATGATAAATATTTTTTGTGAATATCCAATCTCGTGTTAATGGACTCTTTAATGTAAAACCACATTTAATTTTTTCAATGATTTAATTTATAAATTTTATTCTTCTCTATCCATATTCACAAATTATTATATAAATATATTAAAATAAAAATAATATAATTTTGATGGTAATTTTATTTCCTTTTAAATGGACTTAAAAAGTGAATCGTTTTAAATAATTCTTTTACATTCATTACAAAAAAACATAACATTTAATTTTATTGGATATTGTGTCATGGATTTTCTTTCCCCACATCCATTATTTGAAATTTTTATTACATTATAGGGTTCCTTGATTTCTTTAACTAATTACCCTCATTCTCATGTTCTGTAAACTTATACTATTAATGATAATTGGAAATTGATGAATATTTTTATATTCTATAGTGTTTTTAAAATTAGTTTTAAAGGGGTTTTCAAGGATTTTATGATGATAAAATGGAATCTTTTATAGTTTTTTTCGTGATATTTTCATTGAAAATTATTTACGTAATCATTTGGTTATGGTATAAACCTATTACTTGTAGTTTCATTATAAACCCATGATGGGTGGGTATATTATTAGCCATGAACTGGTGGTTCCTTTATAAACCAATGATGGTTTGTTACCTTATAAACCAAGGACATGTGGGTCCATTATAACCCTAAAATGTTTTGGTATTGATTATTTTAACTATTGGATTATATTTTACTTCAACTATATGAATATTCCATATATCAATTTTATATGGTGATTGTGATAACCCTTACACTAGTAGCCCACAGCTGGTGACTTTCTTTTTTTACATTGCTGCAATAATGAAGAGATAGAATTTCAATCTACTAGATAATTTATTAGTTTAGATAAACTGTATTCAATCATAAATATTACATTTTATCATGAACTGAAATAAAACATAGAAACTTCATGAAATACACTATAGTAATCATATCTTATCCATGCATGTTAGACATAATATACATATTCAAATAATGGGAAAGACATAAGAATTGGGGTGCATAGATTCTCAGTAACGGTAAAAATAAAGTGAAATATTTAATTATAAATAATAAAGAATGGTTAATAACTAATGAAATGTATCATTAATATATATTCTGGAGTATAAAATGGAAAGTATAAAATCATAGGGCTATAAAACATGAAGATAATCCATGTATATTCTGTAGGAAACATTATTTCACTACATTCTCTCCACCATCATGACCATTAAACCAAAAAATGATAACATCATAAATGATCTCTAGGTTCCACACAATCCATCCAAAATGTGAAAATAAAATTCTCATATATATTCTATTTGAGTGGTGGAAGGTCCAAAATCCAAAATATCAAAAATTAAAACACATTTAGGAACAAATCCCTTTTTTATCTATTAATTTTTTGAAACAATATCTGATATTTTCAATCATCCACAAACATCAAACAACCTCATTCCATTTAAGGGGATACTTTTGAACCCATCATTAATACATTTTTATATTTCATCAAGAATTTCAACCTAATGAATTTCCCTCAAAATAAAAGACACTCGTCAATTCTATCTACATGTGATGCCAAAAACTACCAGTATCACTATGATACAGTTCTTCTACCACGTCGTTTCCTCTATGGACGAATCATTCTACATACTATTAAGAAGGGTAAAAATGAAGATAGTCATTCCAATAAAATCTAACCAATCCAACACTATATTTGGGTACCTTAGAAAGAGATAATTTAAAAACTATAATTTCATTTGAGGCATCTATTTTTCATCAAAAAATGTCATGAAATCCCTTTGAAACTACCTAGATATAAGAATGAGGATAAAAAACAATATGATCATATTATAACTAACAACTGTATAGAACATTCCTACCCATTTGTACTCATCCAAATTATCTTCGTCCATATATTAAAAAATCTATATCACTAGAATAATATTTTAAAATAATTATAAAAATCAATGTATATAACCACAATCACATGAATGGCACACTACATTGAACAACTTAATATGCCACAAGGGATCTCCCTCTAAAAATACTAACTACATGGCCTGTGTGGAAACATTAATGCCTTGGTGTTTTTGTACCAATTTCAATTTAGTTAAGTACTATACTGAACAAATTCAGTTACAAACCATGCTAAATCAAAATTAACAATATTATATTATACAACGATAAAATTAAACATAGAATATGTGTCCATTGTAATATATAAATTGATTTGGATGCTATTAATAGTTGTTAGAATTTTTTTCTATGATCAACAGAAATGATGGATTAATTTAAATATCAACTGATTGATAAAATTCATTTAATTTATCTATATATCTAATATGATCATTTTATAAAAATTGTGAATTTATGAACAAAAAATCATTTTTATGTGATATTTATTTATATTCATTAAACAACATATATTATTTTTCAATGTGGTTGAAATATATTTTCAATAGTAATAAGTGATAATCACTAATTAAAAAACAAATAAATTATAAATTATTATAAAAAAATTGATATTTGATAATAAAGTCATTTTTTTATGAAAAAGGTTTCTCATTACATTTTATATTTCGATTTATATGTAAAATTTTAAAAAATTAAATATATATTATGAAAAAAAATTTGATTTCATATAAAAATATTTTCTTAGGATAAATTCTTAGTATGTTTTTAAATGATTTATTTTTATTTGAATAAGAAAAAATAGAGTATTTATTAATACTGTGTCTTTTATGAAATAATTATGATAAATTTATAACATAAAAATAGTTGTAACCTTATTATAAACAAAATAATAATTTTTTTCATATATATACATTTAAAATGTGATTTTTAATATTTAAAAATGAAATAAACATTTTTAAAACTTAAATAATTTTTTTAAAAAAATATTTCTTTCAAGTTATTAATTTATTATTTTAGAAGAAATTTCTATCTTATTATAAAATTTAATATTATGAATTTTTTATATTTTAAACTATAATTACCAAATTATAAAATAACTATAATTTGTTTTCATTCTATAAAAATATGTTTTCAAGAGTAAAAAAAGTAATAGTTGTAAATTTTAATTTTAGAAAATGGTAAAACTAATAATAAAAATACTATAGTCACCCATATATTTTAACATATTGGTTATTTTATATGAGGACTATCTCACACTAAATAACTCTAAATTATATTTCAACATTTGTAGCCGCATTCTTTTCATAATGACTTTTCAATTAATGTTTTCACAAAAATGTCACTCCCCTCAATTATAAAAAAAGGCATCCACAAAATATTTCATATAAACTAAAGAAATATAATTCCCCTTGATTATCCTTTATTTTTATATCCACAATATATCTCAACAAATTTTTTCCACCCTATCTTCTAAGGAAGGGCCATAAATTCATCATTTCCTAGTGCTGCTCGAAATAAAAATTCAAACACTATATGGGATTTCTAATTACACATTAATTTTATTTTTCTATCTATTTATCCTAGAAATGATTTTTACCATTATAAGATAATTACATTATCATTAGGAATATAATTAATTTTAACATACTAATATTATAACCTATATGCATTGATTACAAATCCATTGATAAATCATTTCTTCATTCATGCATAAGTATATATAGTTGCCTGTATGAAAAAATCTGTACATTATTATAAATATGTTACATGAATTTTATTAAAATGGAATCCAATGAATAAATATAATATTTATGAAAATTTATTATTGTTAAAAGATAATATATTTTATAACCTTCTCTCATTGTATAGAAAATTAAAATGTTGTCCATATATATGTTAATACTACCACATCCATGGAATGATTTTATTCTATTTTAACCTCGACAATAATTTAATGAACCTAATAATTAATATGATAAATTAAATATAATTTAAGTATTATTTATAAGTTTTATATTAATATTTAATGTACTGTTTTGAAACAAATTTTGGTTCCTTAAACATTACAAAAACAAGATCGTCACTCATTCCGTCTTCGTGAATTGAGTGTAAAATTATCTTTCAATGAAATGTGATATTTTTAATTACTTTTGAAATATAAAATCTAGTACCTCTAAAAATATAGGAATAATTAAATTTTAATCCATGAATTGGTGTTAGTATCGATACAGAATAGTCAAAAAATAAAAAACACCCATATCTGATAATACTTGACATTAATATGTTATTATGTTTGTATGGTATGATTATAATTAAACAGTACAAATGATAATAAAAATGAATAAGGTTTATATATAGGGTATTAATATATATTTTTTATGATATATTATATTAATTTACTACCACATAAAAAAAGAGTAAAGGTAATAGGTATTTTTTAGTCAGTATCTTTTCTCGATTCATAATAATTCCTCTAAAACTATGGTCCAAAAATATAGTTTAATATAATCTCTAATTATAATATATTTAATTTAATAATTATTTTCTAATTAATTACTCATTTACTTCATGTATATCTTATTTGATAATATTTTTTTCTTCATTAAATTTGATGTTTGTTTGAATTATTTCCATCATCCCCAAAGAAACTCTTACTCTTCTCTATCCATGTCCAATCTTCGTATTAATGTTATCAATCATGATTTTTAAATATTAAAAATAAATACATTGTTTATATTAAAATTTCATTTTACCAATTTCAAATGGATAACGTATCACACTTTCTTTGATGTGGGATTAAATAAATGTATTTAAAAATATTAATGAAAAGGTATTTCATTCCCTAAGCATACATAAAAGGAACCAATCCACTACGTCCTACATGGCCAGTGGAAGGTCAATCCATTACAACCACTAGTCCCATGTCAATTGGATAAGGTGTGGAGATATGTTTTGTGATTTCATAAAAAAATATGGTAGGCCTTTTCCTAGTGTACATACACATGTGTATCGTACCGTCTCATGATATAGTGTGGAGGAATGATAAAATGGTATGTAAAATCTAGAGTAAATCCATGAATTCCATAACGTATAGGTTATGGCTCATCGTTTGGAAGAATAAAACCAAATTATAATGGGTGGAAATACATGACCAACCATGAATAAAGTCCTAACATTACAATAGTAGTAATAATTAAAAGTTGATAGAATCTATATCTAGATCCTCATGATCGACCACCGTATGTGGCCAATTCTCCAAAGAATCCATATTCTCTTATAAAATCTGTATTAATTTCTATATCATCTACATGATACATTACATCTATGAAAAAATTCCTTGCAAGTGTCAATATATATACTCCCATTAAGATTTCCCAAAAATCAAAGGGGAGAATTTGGAGATGCAACATAATTAAACAAATAATCTCAAATAAAGAGGGAAATGAAAGCCACACACACAGAGATATATATAGTCTCATAATTAAATACATAGGAGGTACAAAGGGGGTATCCATCTCACAGCCTAGCCTAGGATGATGATTCCACATGTTGCTCTAATGTTCCATTATCAATGCTCAACATATCGTATGTCTTCCAAAAAAAGTAATGATTATGACCCACACCTCACCACTAAACAATATCCTAGGGAAAAATATCCAATAGGAGACCTACACCAATGTATTGTTTGGGGAGTCCACTCACTATATAGTTAATTTACCCACACCTATATATGAAATGGGAATTCCACAAAGTATATTGTTCGAGAACCCATCCCCTAGTGTGTCTGTGGGATAATACTCAATGTATGAAGGACTCAAACCCTAGGGTATCAGGGGAGTTCTACTCTTTAGATGTTAATATATGATTCATAACCTGTTTCATCTATGTATTAACCTCAATTTAACGAGATAAAACACCATAAAACTATATGGCTTCCACTCAGTTTGTAGAGGAATTGGGTCCATCTCTCATATAGGGGTGATACTCAATTAGTGAAGGGAGTATTGTTGACCCACACCCTACTATTGATGTGGGGTTTTTAACCTTGTAATATCTAACTATTGATCATGCATAGTCACTAACTTCACCATGTGTCCCACAACAAAACTCCACACATATAACATTTCACATTATATACATATTGACACAATGAAGTCTACCACCATGTTCTATATTGAAAAAATCATTAGATAGGATACTCATTGGAAAACATCTGAGTCCAGATGAATGAGATACTCAAGGTGGAAGTTTATCATAGTGGTAAAATGCAAGGGTCATGTCCACATGGCATCTGGTACCACTTACCTATCATGTTGAGATCTTTTATGGACAAGTATTAGAGTACAATTAAGCTTATACCAATATAGGGGTAAATGATGTGTCTCCCCCACTTGGGTCTAGCCCATGTGCTCTTCGATTTTTTAGATACAAGATGTGTCCTTAACCATTCCCATGTTCGGGCCATGGACCATGTACTCCCAAAGAGCACAGATTTTCCTCCCACATGGGGTTCTATTCATGTGTAGTTTTCATCGAGAATATAAACACAAGGATGGTCGCATTTCATGTGGGACAAGACACACAACATATGATCCTTATATTCCCAAAACCCAAGCCACACGAGCTAGGTGGGGCTACATGGCTTGTGTTATTACATTAAATGTTATATTAACAATTTTTCTCTAACAAATTTATATTCAAAATTCGTTCTATATATTAAATGATCCCACCAAAAAAACACTTATTGAACACATAAAATCATAATAAAACACCTCCCTCATTGTGAATTACCTCCATTATAAGGACAAAAATAGTATCATAGGGATCCCTCGAATCCCTCAATATCACATGTATGTCCTCAAATATTCAACAGTATCATCCCAAAAACCCACCAAATCATAAAACCATAGAGTGTATCCTGAAATTGTTTTTATTTAGTTATAAATCATAAAATCATAAATACACTTGTCATTCATTCTACCACAATGAATCCAGGTGTATTATCTCTCATAAATAATCCTATAAAATGATTATCCACACCCCCATATGCTAATATTGATGAACATAATGAATAAAGAGGGGAATGGAAAAGAACAAAGTAAATACTTCAGTAGAAAATAATTATTTGTCCATGTTTACAAAACATGGGTTTTTGATGGAGATAGCAGGGAATAAAAATTTTAAATTGATTAAACAATTAAATTAGCCAAATGGACTAATGAACATTTTGTTAAAAAGTATATCAAAGGTAATGTATATGATCAATACATCCTCAAACCATTAATACTGTGATAATACCCAAAATTTGGATCATGATGACCAATATGGATCAGTTATTGGTGAAGAACACATTCACTAGAGATTGATAAGACTCAATATTTTTGAATTTATATTGATTTACCAAGATAGGATCATTGTTCATCATCTGATGTTAATCCACCTACAATGAGCACTCTACTCGTCCTATTGGAACTATAAAGGTATGTGTATTAAACCATTATCAAATTATTATAATGAAATATTTATAGATGGTGTGTTTGGATAGTTTTATTAAATAAATTAATAAAATTAAATTAAATAATTCACCTAACTCACCCACCAATGGCTGCCTCAGTGGAAAACCCAACATCGACCAACATTAGGTTGTACCATGGGTAAAACAAATATTTTAAATTCAAGATTCATCTTATATTTCTAATCTAAGGATACGAACATAATATATTCCATTATTTTTGAAAAACTGTGCACAAATGATATTACTAAATTTAATATTTTTATAATAACATTTCTGGGAAAAGATGGTCGCATTATCTCACACTATATCAATGTCTAGATCCAATAATATTTATTAACATATTTAAAAGTCATTCAAGGGAAAATAGGGTAAAAAATTATTCCAAATTCAAGTATTTTCATCCCCAAAAAGTATAATCTATGAAAGGTGTGGATAATAAGATCACATATGGCTTTCAAGCTTCAAAGAGATCTCATGTATGCTCTCATGCTTCCAGAAAAAATGAACCAGCATAATGTTCTATGATCTTAGGATCCTCTCCTACCGAACCTCAATCTCTATTGGGTAATCTGAGAAGGTGATCCAAGTCTTGATTTCAATCTCACCCCAGTCAATTACATGTGTAGGGTCTTGCACGAATCTCCAAATCTATGACACATGGAATGAATCCTTTACATACTCCAACTATAAGGATAAATCTATGTTTTTTAAAAACTCAACAGCCATATGTATGATCTACGATGGTCCGATGAACCTCAACGGTGGATTAACTCAAATGAAAATCATCATTAATCCTTATCATAGGGATACTCTTCAAAAATCATGGTTTCACAGCTCGAAATCCAAGGGCATGTGATGTCGATCTATGTCATATTTCTATCTACAATGGCTTATCCTCATATGCTCATGCACAACCTACATATTCTCAATCATCATCTATAGTATCTATAGACCAACAAGAGACTCTTATCCAATATCATTCTAGTACAAGGGAACCCTTTATGGTATCTCGTACAAGGCCTCAAAAGAATACATGTTTATTTTATAAGGATAGCTGTTATTATAAGATAACTTTGTGAAGGTAATGTTATCCTCCTAGATTTATTCAATGTCCAGTAAAAAATCTCTCAACATATCCTACAAAATGTGGAGAGTGAGGTTAACCGCACCATACAACTAGTGATTAAATACCATATGCATCCTAGACTGGGTGCCGAATTCATCCTGCAGGCCACTATAAAATCATGAGTTTAACCACACATCATAGTTAGATATGATAATAAGGAGTACCAAATGTAGTCTAAAGATCGTCTGTACATAAAATTATTAAATAAATTATACAAATATCATCCCCCCAGGGTAATGTAAGTGCACTGACATCATTTTTTAGGAAATAATATCCCATATAACATCATGTATGCTTACTTTACACGAAATCACTGTCACAATTTCAATTGATTTGTCATCAAATATCAACTCTAAGATATCAGGAGGTCGATTCAACAAGCTACAACATGGTCCTCATCCATGACCTACTAACTTGTGACACTCCCAGAGATGAACTAAGATATGATATGATTTAGGAAAGCCCACCAAAACTGTCACTGAGGTTCCTTGTATATATTCACTACTCAGTGATGTAAAGCCAAATGTGAGTTCTGAAATTCCCTCATTACATACTCTCATAACATGACTAGAACAACCATCAGTCTTTGTAAACGGATGACTTGTTCTCCTACATCCAATAAATTGGATGGTGAATCTTGAGAATATATATAATCATGAATAACTTCACAATCAATGTCTCCCAACAGAGCCTCCACCACACGATAAAGCGGTGGAGGATAAAATAACATCATGTAAAGATTAGATGCACCCCACTTCACATCTAGTGATGGATATAAATAATACAAATTCTCCAAAACGTCATCCACCAAACAAGAAGGCAACTTCCTATAAATAGAATCAGCCACCATGTCTTTATTTTCAGGACTACAGGAAATCCCAAAGTCATTGTCCTATATGAACTCAAACATGTGCATATGTTTCAAGTTCAAATCCCTATGCTTGAAGATATTTAGAAGACAGTAATAGTCACAATAATAAAATAACCCTCCCAGAATTTAGATCATCTATGTCATCAATGAAAATACTACCACTGAAAACACTATGTTGTGAGTAAAAGAGTTCTACTTATGAAGTTTCAAATACTTTTTCCCACATTTGATGGATTCTCTCCTCTACATCAATACATATTTGATCCCATATCTATAGGAATCACAATAAACTACATTTTCCACACCCACAACAAGTGGATTCAACCTATGAGAACTGAAAAACCATACCCTCAACTCATTGAAGGCTCTCTAACACTACTCAATATAGGTAAACAACTTCGATTTCCACATCTATGTGGTCATCTGGGATTCAATCAAACAGAATTCCTCCATGAATCTCAGGTAGTCACCCTAAAGGACATGGAATAGTTGTACCTATAACACACCCTATGGTGGATCTCTAGAATGAAATATATCAATATTATTGGGGTCATCAACTAAACTATGCTCATAAATGAAATTCCTCATTGTGCGAACCTCAAATATCCAAATCTAAATCCTCAATAGATTCACATAAATATGGTTCTTTTGAAGTATGACCATGATGATCCCCATATTCCATGAATTATCATCCTATGAATAATTGTAAAAAGGTAATTCCATCAATGAAGGAAACCCCAAATCAGTGTAGGTATTGTTAAATGATTTGGTTCTTCAAGTCCATAAACAAAGTATAAGTATTCATCACACTGAAAGGCATCAACAGGGTCTTGTAATGATTGCAGCTACATGAAAATTCCATCATTGGAATATCAACCTCATAAAACCCTCAATTAGTGGTATCCAATGTTGTGATCAATCATTAATAATAATCGTTCACCTCGCAATTGAACATCAAGGTCATCAATCTTCCAAAATGGGTACTTTTGCATTATCACTAATAGGATTAGGTGATGACAATCCTCATAAATCCAAAATATCCCATCATCCTTTCTTATAAATAAAACTACATCTCCCCAGGTGGACACACTGGGTAAAATAAAACCCTTCACATGATGGTCCTATAATTGCATCCTAAGATCAAATAGTTCCCTAGGGTCCATCCAATATGTCGTATAACATATCTATATAGTACAAGGGTGCATGTAAACATGTAAGTCCATATCCCAATATAGAGTTAATCATTGAACTACCCAATGGAAATTTTTTATAAATTGCTACACAACCAAAGAAATATAGATAGTTAAAGTGCCTGAAACGCTAAGGACTACGCTTGTAAAATTCTGGGAGATGGGATGAAGCCTCCTCCTCTCATGGACCACTCATTCAATCAGGAGGTCTCTCTTTCCCAAAAACAATAATCTCTTTTGATTCATCTAATAAAATCTCAACCAATTATGATTTTCAATGATCTAGGATTGAACTTTGAACAACCAATCCTTACCCAAGATGAAATATTTTTTTTTTCAAATTGACCAAGAGGTCCCATGTTAAACTCACTCCACCAACTGTATGATTTCACTACCAACAGATAAGGGATCTCAATGAATCACATACATTCAAACATATAGAAAAATATATTGTTAAAAATCATAATACAGAGATCTAGAAATCACACAATGGTTATTGAAATGATTTAGTGACTCTAAAATATGTCAAAAAATATTTTATAGTGTTTATAATAAACATACACCATACCTCATATCGTTTCATGAGCTTTTAGTTTGTTAGCTTACATGGCCTATAGCTACCAGCGACACTGACTGCCAGCTCCCGGATCTAGGCATTGTGTACCTAGTTTTGGTAGTGGAATAATCATATTAAATTTCCCTCCTCTAAAAAATAATCCTCTTGTGTCCCCTATAACACGTATGTAAGAACTACCTCCTCGAATTCCACCCTATCAACACATGGGAGAACCCTGATCAGAGTACTAACACTACCATAGATGTCCATCATCTACCCTCCTTCCCTTCATAGTATGACTTGTTGGGTAATGGAATTCCATGTGGCCAACTCCATAACATGAAATTAATTTCCCCTCTTTGGGTTGAATTAGTCTTATTCATGAATGTAACACCCAAATGTTTTGATAAGGAAATTGTTTAAATTAATTTGATCTTTTTGATATTTTACAATTCACACAACACTAAATATAATTTTTTAAAGGAAATATGTAAGTATGGAATCCATTATACACATCTTCATGTTATTCTTATAGAACATGAAACACATAGAACAATTTTTTTTATACAGAACTCTCGGTTTTTCTTATGTTAAACACAATACTGAGTCTCTTCAATATGTTTTGTTAAATTCGAGGCCTATTTTACCAAACTACAATATATTATTAGAATATTTTATTGAAATAAAATTTTAGCTATCACCTAGACATTGGAGTGGAGTTGGGAATGAAATTAATTATTTGTGAAAATATTATTTACACATGTTTGTAAAATGAATCTGTTGGATATAAATTTTTTCGAATTTAATGTTATATCTATTTTTTAAAAAATAAAATACTTTTCTAATAAAACCAATTTCCCTAATAAATTAATAAATATTTTCTAAATAATGACAAAAATAATATATATATATATATAATATTCAATTAATTTTTTTAATACTCACACAAAAGATATTATAGGTATAAGATAAGAATAAATTCAAATTAATGAATAAAAATATGCATTTTAAAGGTAATTTTACTACCTTTTAATAGAGAAATAATTTTAAATATGAATTTTTTTTATTTTATTAATTGTTATAATAATAAATAATAATCATTTATTAACTAAAAATTTTAATATTTACATTGTGTTTTTTTTATTTGTATGAGATGATGCATGGTTTTATTAATAGTGAATGGACATTGAATTATAATTCAAAACTACTTTTTCATCTAAATAATTTATTAGGTTAAATTTTATAATTAATTGGACTTGTATTACATTAGATAAATATTATATAAATTAATCTAGTATAGGTAATTGGAGTATATTCCACATTGAAATAGGATATAAATAAATTTCAATCTTTTTAGCATTTTTTACTTTAAAAACATGATTTTTCATCCCATCTGCAGGATTAAATTAAAATTAATTTTTAGCACTTATAGGATTAAAATTCGTAAAAATGTATTCCTTATTCGGAATCAAAATAATTTATATAGACTAATATTTTCAACAAAGATTATGATAAAAGAATATTAGTGAAATTGATTAAATTTAATTACTGCATTTATTTGAAGAATTATCTTAACAAAGGATAAATATTAAAAGTATGGACCAAAAAGTCCTAGATATTTGTTCAAAAACAATTATATGTCCATATTTCGAACATACCCTCATTTTTCATTGATTTGGACCATTAATCAATCCACTTTACATGGGAAAATATTGGGTAGAAATTCTATTTCCAAAATTTACAAGAATCCCACCCTTCCACTGCTATAAAAAGGAATTTAAACCTCCTAATTATATGCACCACTCTATCCATTTGGATTTTCCAACCACTTCCAAGATCTCCTCCAAAAATTCCAAAATTAATCCTATATTCTTCCCTTTGTTTCTGAATCCAATCATGGAATCCCATTTATGAAAACCAATAGGATTTACTCATAGAATATGCAACATCATTCCACAAGATTTTTTATGTTATTTCTAGTCTCCAACCCTCAACTCTTCTTATAACATAATTGTACAACAACCCGAGTATCCAAAATATATTGATAATTTTTTAATCTATGATTTTCAAATTAAATTACACACATATTCATCTAATGTGTAATGAACATTCCATTCATTTGTTTGGTGGATGGTACTTCTTTACAAAACGATGATGTCTGTTTTTTATTTACCACCTCTCATGGGTGTGAATTATTATCGAAACACTATTTTATATGATATTTATGATATTAATGTTATATTAATACTTATTTAATTTATATAAATAATATAACATCATTTATTCATTTTAGGTGAATATGATAACATCATTTGAGGATGTGTGGACTACCACCTCCTAGAAGTTAGGTGATTCGTTCACAATATAAATGGATTGTATTATTGATATTTTTTGTGTAATTATTTGATATATGTTTCAAAATAATGTTAATGGAATGATATTAAAATTATATATACTTATATGACATTTAATTTTCTTTCGATGTGAAACGAAAACAGAAACTGGGTTCATGCCTTCGTATGACCTACCATATTTATAAAATGTGTATTACCTTTAATATATATATATTTCATATATTATTATAGGTTTTTTATGAATATATATTATATTAATATCATGTTTTAAACTCTGTAAAATATTAAATCATTGCCTATGTAAAATGATTAATAATAAAAATTCAAGATATATATTCAAACCCAAGCAGATATTACCTAAAATGTATCATTGACATGGAAATGTTAATAAATGTGTTATTTAGATTCATTAAAGACCCATATATCATATTTAATACGATATTATGGTTTTTTGGTAGATTCATAAAAAATATATATTTATCATATAAATTTTTGAATGTGTACGAATATATTCAAGACATAAGGTAAGGGTTTTTTGTCTCATTTTTATTTCTATTAGTCATATGCCTTATTCATCACTCATTTTCAACAATGAAAAATTATACCGAGTAAATAATTTTTTATCTTGATTTCTGATTTAGAAATTTTTCTTAATTAATTATATCATTAAATGTCTCCCATTATTTAATGGAATTATAGGAAGCCTCTCTACTAGAATCAGAATATGATGTTTCTTGAGTATAATAGTGGAATGGATCCATGAAATTCCACTCATAGTATATTCTATTTTTCTACTCCACTACATGGAGGATTCATGATAGGATTTATGCTAGCCAACTGTATTTACTAGTGGTTCCTTGATCTGTGGACTCACGTCCTAGATTCTATGATCTAAACATGATTTACTCGATGGTTACCCTTAAAATGATAGAATATTAGGTATGGAAAATCTGTAATAACAATTTAGCTAATTCAAACAACCACTCAAATAATAATGACCTGGTGGTAAGTGGAACCCTTGGTATTGGTGTGGGGATAACCACGAATACCCGATTTCATTCATATTTGAATAATAAATCACATTTATGATGTAATATTTATTTGAGAGGATTATTGTTTTTATATGATGAAATAAATAAATAATTACCTTCTTATAAATTATTATGTGATCTCACATACAAAATAAGATAAAATAAATAGAAAATATATATTTTACCACATGACCATTTAATCTGTGAGTGCTTGTTAAATTTTTTATGCGATCATGTGTAAACTAAATATTTATAAAATAAACAATCATGAAAAATAAAATGAAAAAATGATCAAGATATGACTGTAATTATTTATCCATTTAATGAATAATGAATTAACCTATATCCTAGGGGTAATATCTTGAGCCGCATCGCTTATAACAAGAGTAATATTTTCCTTCCATCTACAGTGTGATCCACTTTTCTAGTGCATCAACAAAATTCGGTGCGAATTACATCACTGGTCATATAGTCATATATAACCATACACACTCATATGTGAGGGGATATGAGGATTAAAAATTAAAAATGGGAAAATGGAAATTCATTCGCTTATAAATAAAATAACACTTAGATAACACACATATTTCCATTTAATAAAAAAATATTATTACTACACAAGAAAAAAATAATAAAATAAAATATGCGCCAAACATACAACATTCATCTAATAGCTAATGATTAGTCTAAAACACACTAAACACAATTATTAAAATAATGTAAGAAACAAAATTAACCCAATATTTATAATATTATTTCAGGGAATTTTTATTTAATTAAAATTCTCTATAATTATAGATAAATATTTCCCTCATTTATTCCCTTTATTTAATATAATTTTATTAGAAAAAAAATTAATAATTATTTAATATAGTTTATCACCAATATTAAATTAATTTAACTAGAATAATTAATTTTAAGAAATATTAATAATTAAATAATTTAAATTAAAGGAAAATTTAAATTAATTACTTGAAATTAATTTTTGATTATAAAATTATTATAGCCCCAAAATGCTTGAGCATGTTAGCCAGAAACCGTGCAGGATGAATATGGGCCCTAGAGACCCCGTGCATGATTATTATAGTCTAGTCTAGCCCACCACACCCATACATGGTTGGGACGTCCTATCAGATCCCATTTTATGATGACTCCATATTGGGCATAGGATTACCCAAGCTAGACCGAGGCCAGTTGGAGAGCACTTCCTACCTAGAACTGAGGGAAAGCGACCATATTTGGTGGGTTCTGGTTTGGGATATGTTGGGAATGGAGGTAAGAGTGGGCGAATTTATCTGGCAGGGTGGGTGAACATGGGTTAGGAGGTGTCAGGAAGGAAGTGTGTGGGTGGAGTAGTCGAACTAGTGGTAGAAACCTGGTCTACAGACCAATATAGTAGATTTGGGTGTGATCAGCAGATAATGGGTGGGAAATGTATCTTTGTGATGGATGGGGGTCTACTCAAACTAGAGAAGAATAGTCAAATGATAGCTATGCCATTTTAGGTTCTAAGGAGTGGTCATTTCTAATAGGAGGGTCGCTCCCCTTTTGTAAGAGAAGGCTGCAACAGGGTCCCCTAGGCTCTCTAATATAGGGCGGATCTAGCATTATAGGATATGGAGAATAAACCATGGGACTCATCACCCTGGAAGAGTTGTAGAGGCCCCAGATGACACATGATGCTGGAAAAGAGAAATATTGCTTGATGTGGACATCTATGGGGTCATGGTTGTAAGGAGGCCCACCGAGGGGGGAGGGCAGCCCAATGGAGATGTTTGGATAACTGGAGGCGGTTTGGAATGGAGGCATTGGTCAGGGAGGGGTCCACGTGGGTGGCCATAAAAGAATGAAAGATAGTATACGAGGGGTGTAGTTTTTGGGAAAAATATTTTCAAATAAGATTAATTTTTTTAGTTCCATTAACACCCCCCCGGAAATAATTCAACAAATAAATCCTCCCAATAATTACAAAAATAATAATTTATAATATGAATATAATTTTAAAATAATGTAATTGTGGATCTGGTAGAATATATGGATGGGTAGAAATTAATATTCCAACCACCATCTCTCATTAGAATTATAATGTGGTGAATGGAACCACCCATCTCTATCAATTTTTGTAAAGATATATTTAAAATGGTCAAAAATAATACCTAAAGGGATGAAATAAATTCATATTTAAAAGCAATTATGGCCATAATGTGGCCATATGATGTAATATTTAGCAACCATCTATGACATTGGGACCATAATGATTCCATCTATTTAAATTAAGGAAAATTTAATTTTTAATACTGTCCTTAATTCATCAAAAAACAATTCTGAAACCAATTTGATGAAACAATAACAAAACAAAAGCCCCTAAAATGGGTTTTAATATTTTTCAAATAACAAACAACATCAGCTATTTGTCATTGGTGAAATTTTTTCCTTTGTTATAGAGAGGATATTCATAAGAGGAATTTTATGAACAATAACAAAATCATAAAATAACTGGGAGGATATGATGTTCTTCATGACATTTTCTCATCATTATTGATCACCACTTAGTAATTCTAAATCCTAATTTCTTTAGATCATCCAAACTTAATTCATGAAACCATGGGAGCTCTGATCGTCAAATTATATGTTCCGGAGTAGTGATTTGATGATTCCTTCAATGCTCTGAAGATTACCCAATCACCATTCTTTTGATGCATGATAGAGAGCTCGATCTGAGAACCTAGATCAAGATCCTCTCTCTTTAGGATCTAAGAGAGAGAATAAGATAGATATATAGGATGTTAATAGTTACTAGTGTGAGCCTCTATTATTATATTAATATGATGTTAGGAAATAATCTATTATTTCTACCCCGAACAATGAAAAATTAACACTCTATAAATGAAGTATTATGAATATTTTTCTATATGATAATTATTAATATCACTTTCTTATTATATAAATAATATATTACATGATAAGAACAAGTCAATTTACTCGACTCATCCTTCCAACAAATATTAAATGAGTCTTGAATCTATTAAAATAATTTTCATTCAATTACTATTTTTCATGTATTTACACTAAGACTAGTAAATATATTAAATAAATATATTCAATGATTGTTTTTCATAACATGAGTAGTATGGATTTATTTATTACATTGGTGATCATATAGAATTGGTCAAAACATATAACTCCATAGTAGGTCCCACCAATTTCCAATATACCTATTGAACTGGATATGGAATATTTTTTTTATGCAATTGTGTGTGACCTTATAGTCCCTTTACATGATAGAAGTGAATTATATTCATTGATCAAGTGCGAGATCTAGCAACTCATCATGGACCCTAAAGGGATATTTAATGTTCTAGAAATGACTACCAACCATTGTAAATGCACTATTTAATATAATATCTTTTCCATTAATATATTATAAAGTCGGGCGTACACCCATGTTATCATTCATTCATGGTTTATTATTAGTTTCTCTAACAAGTTGTATTTTCCCTCAACTAGCACGACCATGTTGTTATGATGGTTCTTCCATCCTGATCAACCATTCCAAAATATATATTACATCTTTTTTAATGGATGTGACTATACAATACCTGATATTTTAACTAAGGCCATACCAAAAACGATGAACCGAACACATGCCACCTCACCACGATTTCATTATCATTATTTTTTCTTGAATAAAATTAAATGACCAAATGTCACTCATTAGAAAAGATCTCAATTCAGGACACAATTACAAATTTCCATATATAGGAATATCCAATGACACAAAAACATGAGGTGTTATTATTGAAATGTATGTCATCAGGATATCATTCTAGAGATCACCAAGTGCACATGTTGTTAGAAGAAGTACCAATTAATATGATCACATAGAACTTGATAGTCAAACAAATACTATATCTAATCAGTATGATGTATCTTGACCACATAAACTTTGTTTAAAACTAACGTCATAGTATCTGAAGGTTTTCATTATACCATGGGATATATGATAACATTTTGATAAGAAATTTAATCTGTGGGCTTTACCATTAAAATTGGAATACATAAATTTCTATAAAATAATATTATTAATACATAATGTATAAAAAACTATATACCTGATATTCTAATCATATGAACTATTCATGTTGGGTCTAGGACACATACTATTACAAAACTCCAATTTTCACAATATCGTACATGCTAACCAACCTTGTTAGCTCTCAAATGATCAAAATCATGTTTCTATTGAGTCAGAACCTTAGTAGTTGGGTCTACCATATTTTCACCACATGGCCTTTCTAATATTTGTGACCTCATCTATTTGAGTAAAAATTCTGGAGAGGTGGAATCCTCAAGTATATCCATTTTTTCTACTGTCAAAACACGAAATCATGGATAATAAGAATAAAATAATTTATATTTTGATAATTTCTTTCTTTCTATGATAGATTCCATGAACAAGAATAAAACATTGCATTTAAATGCTTCTTTCCTTCCTAAAAGCTACAATATAATCAATATTTATATGCATGGCTACGACAATATTATATGAGTTTTTCACCCTAATCACCAAAGCTGAACTATAATATTATTCACATAGAACCACATAATACTATTTTTTTCACTTAAAAATAGGTATCATTTCTTATCCACTTACCAGGTTTGTATCCTTTGTACATTCCAATGTACAATTATATAGTCCTGATTACCTCCCATGCAATTCTCCTAGATGTAACTAATATATTCCTACTATAAAGACTATTATGGAAATATCATTTTTTGTACATATCATGGAATGAATTGTTGATCCATATCTTAATCATATAGACATAAAATAACATTGTTTATATCATATCATGTCCCAAATTAGACAACATAGGGAGATATAGGACATGTCACACTGACAAAAATTCTATATTGAATTGTTCTATCTTTTAATTTTCAATATCATGTCTCTATATGGATGATTAAATAGGTACAGACAACAATTATATCTACCTCATTATATCCTATACCCTAGAACATAGGTTTCTATATTAAGTCAATCACTAGAGAATAGATTATTTCATTTTCTTCTAAACAAACTGGAAAACCAATATTTTTTCCATATGTCACGAAATATATTTTACATAGAATCAGTGGTGCTCCATCTAACCACTGGTAAGCACATTAAAATATTCATTCCAAAATAATATTCTATTATTTATTTTATTACTTCCATACGAAACTAGATTTCAGTGACTTTGTAACATTTATACCAATTATGCGGCATTACCTTCCCATTATTGTTGCATTGTAAAGATACCGTACATGATCAAGGACCATGACATCTAATTTCGAATAAAGTGACCAAATAATGAAATAATGACAATTAAATTTGAAAGGTATTTAGGCATAACAACATGGTGTAACAAATTGATCTTTATTTCTACCATGCTTATACCACCCATGTATAATCATAAATGAATACGCATCGTAGTATTAAATTTAAAATCCCCTTTCCAATTTGAGACATGGAATCCAACATAGAATTTTAATTTACTTAGTTAACCAAATATTATTTCCATAAAATGCGTACTTTTAGGAATTATTATTCACAGGGAATAATTTATCATTTTCTATAGTGTATACAAAACCATCACTATGGTTTTAACCTACCTATGTATTATGTCTCTCAAACATTTCTTTTCCACATGAACATGTGGGTGTTGTTCCAGTGACCACTATTTGTACATCTCGTGAATTGACTAAACCGAGGTCTGTTTTTCTCCTACAATATTAAGTAGATATGTGAATCCTTATATAGAAATTTATTCAGTCTCTTGAATATATTAATTTAATCAAATTTATTTATATATTATCTTATGAATATAATATCATTATTACTACATATACAATTTTTTTAATGCAAGTTTTCTCATTTCCTAACAAACACCATTCCCCCAAACACAAGTCCTTTTGAAATAATTGATTTCAATCCTAATATGAATCAAATGATATCCATTTTTTACCATAGTTTGTATAATGTTATGGAATACAACTATAATATGAAAATAATGTCACTAAATATAATGTAAGTTTATACAAGTTTCAATATTGAAAATCCTTACATCATAACTCTGATGAATGAAATGTACGTTTAGGAATTACGCCACGCTTCCTTTTTTAATCACTATTAACATTTAAGAGTTCATAATTGGTACTCCTTATTAAAATCAATACAATGGTGTGGATAAGGTAAATGTTTTTGGAATTTCTCCTTGACAAATTTTATTGATTGTTATTGTTTGTTCAAGATATTCTTCAGCAAGTCGTCCTAAAGAAACAACTATATTATATGAATTCATATATCATACTTTACATTACCATTCTGTAATTACCTAAAGGAATATTATGAAAAATATATACCTCTCTTATATTCTTGGAATAGTTCACTCTCTCTGGATGAACTAATACTAGTAGATTTGTGGCATACACTTATTTATAAAGGTTTCATTGTCCAATATAAAGACATCGATAATACAAAATGTGTTTATCTTTACTGAACCTAAATACCCAATTTGGTATTTAATTATATTAAACTCTTAATATTAATGGAAAATGAATTATCATTCCACAACTGGGTATAAATGGCTTAAATTTAATATTCATCATGTATTTTATGTTATTCTACTATCACCGAATTATTAATTGACTGTGTGATACCATAAACAACATTCAATCATAAACTTGTAATAATGTATCATTGTTTTTAAATGACACATGAATGAAATTTTCTAATTATACTCTATCACACCCATGACTTATTTTAAAGGTATTTTTCATTTAATTTACATTCTTGCTTTCTATTAGGGGTTTACCTAGGTTTTAGGGAGGATTAGATGAGTATTCATGAATTGGGCCAAACCGTGAGCCCAATTTCAGATTAAAAAATAAATTTTTTATCTTTCATAACTTTTTCATTTTTCAACATTATTCACCCATTAGAATTCCTCAATGGCCTCCCTTGACCTATTAACACCACCATTGAAATTTGGAGCTTTTAGAAATCCATAACCTGGGTTTATTGGGGTTTTTATCTAAGTGGTTGGGCCTGCCCGAAAGCCCAATTCCTGTTTTAAAAATAAATTTGGATTATGTTATTACATATTCAATTTTTGTGATTTTTCGGTGATTCCAAGTCTCACCCAAGACCAATTAACCCAAACGCGCGTATGATCTCTCTCGCCCCTCTTTGGAGCTCTGGTTAATCACGATTTGTTTCCAAACATCATAGGCTTCCTCAAATCACCCATATTTGAAGAGGTAATGTATTTCCTTAATAACTCTCTCAATTTTTACTATTTTCCCCCATTAAAATTCCTAAATGATATCCTTATCGTTTTTAGAACCTCCCTTGAAGGGTTGGGTATTTTTGAAATCAGCTACTGGTATTTTTGGGCTCCATTTCTACAAGTTATTTTAAGTAAATTGTTCTCCTTTCTTCTTTCAATTTGTTTAGGGTTACATCCAATTTACTTAGGTTTTATTCCCTTATCATTCAGGTTCCTAATGTACAGAAAGTAGGGTTTAAAAATTAGGTTTTTATCTTGTGTTTCACGGTCTGATATTCTGGTTTTAGGTCTGGTTTACCTTCCTTGAGGTGTGGCGGTGGTGCGTTTGTGTTTTCGCACAAAGGATTCAAGGGTTTCCTTGGTTTTGGTAGGTGATTCCATTGTGTATGAAATCATTGTGAATTGGCTACTAATTTTTTTGGTATTTTCATGCTTATTTAATTTTATTATTGCTGAAAAAATAGTTTTAGTGGTGTTTGTATTTAGAATGAATCCTAAATGCCAATTTCATGTGAAATTGGGGGTTTCTTTATAGAAATGTTTTTTTAGTTTAATTAGGGATACCCAATAAGTAATTAGTTCATTTTATTTAACCAAAATAGGGATAAGAATACTGTTTTTAATGATTATCCCTAGTTTTTGAAGATGTAAATCGTATTTTAATGGTGTTTGTGAACCACATGAAATTATAATAGTTGTGTTGTGTAAAAATGGAGATTTTGCAATGATGTCGTTTCTTGAACCATATGGGGATTCCCTAAAAATGATTCTGTGTTTCCACTGAAATGTAGTAGGCTACCCTTTATTTTTTGGAAACTTAAAAAAAAGTGCATATAGTATGAAAGTGAGGTTTATAAGTAGTTTTGTGTCCGAAACACTACGGGATTTTGTGGAATTGTTTTATGAAAAATCTAAGTGTTTTGTTGCGTGTTTTATGAGGTATAAAATGTGATAGCTACTTTTTTGGATTTGTTTGACCAGTAATGGTGTGTTCTATGAAAATTTATCTATGTTGCATGCTGAAATTGATTGAGAACAAAAGGGGATGCCTGGGTACCTAGGTGGGGAGGATTTGTACTAGAACGGCTAGTGGACCAGATGGGTTTTGTCCCTGTTTAACTTAGAATTTCGATAATTACAACTCTAACTAAACTATGTGGATGATTATTGGGGACCACTAGGTTATGGGTATGTTCCCTACTAGTGGCTCATGCATGAGAACATATTGTTCTATGGTTACATTACACCGAGGTACGAGGTCCATAGGTCCCAAGACAACCTAGTGCCTAGGGGTGTTCCCAATGTTGTTTCTTATTGGATTTGTAGTATTTACCCATGTCATAGGGTGTGTTTGGAAGTAAATTACAGTATCTAACATTACTTTTTCAATTTTTTTATTTTCTGAAAATTTTGGATTGAGAACTATTTTCAATTGGAGGTTTCATTTCATGAAATTTTAACACTAATTTTCCATGTGTTTGAAAACTGCTTGGCTTTTCACATTGTATTTCGTACTCTTTGGAATAATTGGGTGGTATCCTACTGGGCTTAGGCTCACTCCCTAATTACACCCCTTGTGTGTATGTAGATTTGGTTATGTTTGATTTAGGTAAAGGAAAGGCTAAGGGTGATGGTGGTTCAGGGTGTTAGTTCCCATCCTTGGTGCAGAGTTGTGGAGATAGCTTGGGGGCGATGACCCCTAGTCGTGTGGAGTCCTTGGGGCTGTCTTGATGCTATAATTTTTTTTATTTTGACCACTTGATTTATCATTAAACCAATGTATTTAGTTCTGGTTTTTACTTAATTCCTGTTTGTCTCAATAATTTCAGATTTATATTATGGATTGTTTTTAATGTTTTATGATTTCATACACGGGTAAATCATTCCCAAACCTAAATTAATGTCACCCGGGCTCTTGTGCCAGCCCGTTGGGATAGGGAACGCCCTTCGGGTCATGTCACGGGCTGGGTTTGGTGCCGGTTTTGGCGGCGACCAGATTTGGTTCGTGACAAAATGGTATCAGAGGATGTTCGCTCCTTGGGTCATGTTATTTGTGGAAGATTCAGGATAGTCTAGATCTAGGATTGTAGGGAATTGAAATATCAGTCATCGGTAGTGTTCCTGGCCAGCACACCACATGATGGGATTCAATTCACCAGGTGAAGTATGGATTTATCTGAGTCCTTTGGTTTTCTTGGTTTAATGATGACTATGGGAAATTAAAAGAGAGTTGGGTGAATAATCTCAGGGAGCTCACAGGGCCTGGCAAGCCATGTGTAGTCGTGGATATTTCCCTAGAATACTCTCTGTGACGGTGAAGTGATTGGACTATGGATACCAACCATATGTCCAAGTCACCCACTGAAACTACTTTCCTTTCACATTGTCTTGTGTCTCTTTGTTTTGGAATCATGGAAGCTTGGATTTTTTTAGCAAACAAATAACATCACATTAAGGAGTGTGATTTTTTGTTAAGTTATTTTCTAGTAAAGTGAAAATGGTATTATTTTTTTATTTCCTATAAATGGAATTTCAGAATTATTTCAAAAGGGTAAATTATGTGTTTACACCTCTTTTGAAAGTATGAACTATGTTAATTGGGGTTTTGAAAATATGTTTCTAGTGGATTTTTTTTAAACCATGGAAAAGTGTTTTGGGATTGAATTAAGTGTTCTAGAATTTTTGTGTGGGGGTGAAGATAGATTTTGGGTTTGGTGTCTACTAAACAAAAAAAAATTATGAACTTTTAGAACCTTGTCTTGTAATTAGAAGTGTTTTGAAATGGGTTGAAATGTATTGAAATGATTTTGAAAGGCATGAATATGTACTTTTATTGAATTATGGATTCTTTTCTAAATTGGTTTGTGAGATGAAAAATTGGGTTTTGATATTATGGTTATTGTTTTTGAGAAAGTGAAAGTGTGGATAAAAGTTTTGATTTTAAAAAGAGTAAAGGTTTGATTTTTGGTAATTGGTGCTCTAAAGGGTGACCACATGCATAGTTTTATTTGGGAATATGGATGGATATGAGGTGTGTAACACCGCAAGCTTCCATGGTACGTTTCCCTTCGAATAATGCAATGACGTGCATTGTACGCAATTTTGAGATTTTAACACACCATAACCAATCAAACTAGCCATTATGAATAGTAATACCTAATTTTTGAAATTTTATAAATTATACCTCTCAAAATGGACTTCATTTTTGGATTCGGAATATCGAAATTATCCTAGGGTGAAATTTTGGTACTTTTCGGATAACTTTCATATTTTGATGAATAGTGAAAATTACTAAATTTTAATTAAACACAATTTTTTAATCAAAATAATTAATAGTGATAAATTATGAATTTGAGTGGTTTTAAAGTATATTTAGAATATATTTTTACCATGTAATAAAATGTGGGTCATTGAACATAATTTCATATTTACGCCATACATAAACAAGTGCCAATCTTTTGATAGTTATTATCTCTTAAAAACACGCTTTTTGTTTTAACAAAGGAAATTAATATTAAATTAATTTCTGCCACTTATGTGTTTTGAATTTGGAAAAATGTATCCCATATTTGGAATCAAGATGTTCAAATTGTGTAAATTGGTAACTTTTATTTTTAGACATTTTGGATAATTACTTCGGTAAATATTTTATTTTCCATGGTTAAAGGGTAAATCCGATAATCAAGGGTTAAAAAATAATATTATAATAATACTAAATTACCCTAAAACATGTCTTAACCCAATTGGATAATATGTGGTCGACCATGGTCATCTTTGGGTCGATTTGGGGACCCAATGGATCCACTTTTATGTGGTAATGACACTTTATTTTAATTAAGATAAAATAAATACAAAAATGACACAAGCATATAGCTTATAGAAAAACAATTGTTACATATGGTTATATATGTTGGATGTTAGAATATAAATATTAATTAGAAAGCTAAAACGATTTCCTACATAATGATATTTTATTTATATTTTTTAGACATTAAATAAATTAATTTATTTATGACACAATGGTGATGTAGTAATTAACACAATAGTGAAAAATTATAATAATTTATATTATAAATACCCAAATAAATATACTTTGAGACTTTTATTGAATTAAACTAATTTTATAGGTTAATATGACATATTAGGATTGATTTAATTAATATTTTTATGAGTAATAAATCTATTATGTGTTTCAAAAAAATCAACTATTGAATAGTTACAAAATTGACATAAAAGAGTTTTTTAAAACAAATATTATATTATTAATTGATATTAAATTCCTAAAAATCTAAGGATCGGCCAAGAGACTTATATCATGATAGTTATATCATTAATGGAACACTTGGGGGTCGCTTGGATGTATATATTATATTTATTAACTATGTAATATAAATATACAAAGTGACATGGCAAATGTAAAACTAATTAATTGAGAGTTAAAACTAAAAGACAAGGTTAATATAGTGACCCAAACCTATCTAAATTCTATTGGCTGAATGGTTTTAGACCTATCCCTAACTTGAAATTTGAATAATAAACTTTGGAGCCATTATAAACCGAATATGAATTTATTATAAATTAGTATTTCTAGCTTTTCCAAAGGTGCCCCTCACCCCTCTTATAAAAGGACACTCCTCCTTCTCATTTATTCACACCTTCATAGCCTTTTGAATCGGCCAACCCATGCCCAAATACTCTCTAAACGTACCACAATACAACCTAGAGGCCTTATTTTGATCATAAATCCATCATAATGAGCCCTTTTGTTCAAATCAAATGGAAGAACCTGAAGAAGAGGTAATGTTTTCACCACCCCTTTTCATGTTCCTTTCTTCTTCCACCTCTTCTTTATTTGTTATTACCATTAAAAAATAATAAATCCAGTATCATATATATACTGTGATGTTATTATAAATATGTTACAAACATATTCATTATTCTATCCATCCTTTGAATAACATGTCACCATACGTGTGTACGTACGGCTTACCGTCTCCACGTCGTGGTGTAATTGTTATTCAATATATTATTATTTGGATGGGTATAATAATGATGTGTAACTCATGTAAATAATAAATATAACATGATAATGATTCTGTATATATGATATACCATCCAATTTTATATTGTTTTAATATCAAAAGAATGATATTGTCGCTCGTGCGTACGTACGGACTACCGTCTCCACGAACGTGATGAGATTCATTCTCCATCATATCCATTCAAGTATAATTATAAAATTATGATTTAAAAATATTATCTAAGGACTTGATATAATTATGGATATTAATAATATACATCCCATTAATAATGAATGTGGCTCTCATAACAAAGAATATAATGTAAAATGAACCCGTTAACACCTGAAATGACGATAATTCAAAGTTATTATTAACAAATCAATGTTAAAAGATCATATATGATATCATATTAAAGTAAACGATTCTTGTATAACTCAATAACAATTATTTCACCATTATACAGGAGGTTAACCTACCATAGACCAAGGAAAAAGTACAAATTAATGAGTTTCTTATCTCACTCTTAATTTCGTGTGAATTCCATTGTTCACCACTTAATTATTGCATGTGGTGTATGTGTACTGCCCATGATTGTATTCATTGTTTAATATAAATTAATTTATGGGTATTTAAATCATCATGGTATGATCCTTCTTTCATGGGAGTATGTTTCGTATGTTAACTAATCGATAAGGGAATTTGAAATTTCAATTTCCATTTATTCGACTTTACACAAACTCCATTGATTATTTTACTCCATGATTATGTGTGGAATCACTATTCATTTTCTTATGTCATATTTTCCACTCCCCTATTCTATGGATATAATTTTAATACACATAATCACTCCATTGATAATTTCTCAAGTCATCGATATGAATTTGATAAGAGTAATTTTGACTCATTCTCCATTTGTTGAGTTAAACATCCAATTCATTGGTGTTGTTTTTACAAGATTATGTGTGAATGTACTTTGATTGTTTTACACTGAATATCCAATCATATTTAGTGTATTTAGATTCATCACACATAACTATGTCGTTCATTTATCCTTAACCTAAGGGTACGACCTTTATGAGAGATTTTATCTCAATTTACATTCCATTGAGACTTCTTTGTTGATATACACAAAATCGCTTTTATGTGGTGTATATAATGTACTTTGACATAGTATATCATGAATACCTTTATTCTCATTATATTAAAATGTTTTGATTACCTCAATTATTTGTATTCAAGTGTCTCTCTTTTGGTTAAAAACTCTAACTAAAATAACATTTTTAAATTTTTTAAAGACGTATTCTTCTAAATCTTGCTCATTAATGTCCATGTTTTAAAAAATGGCTTTAAGGATTTATTTATATGGACATTAAAGTTTTAAAATTAAAACTCCTTTTAATAGTTACAATGTGGTATGGGACACCTTGATTCAAAAATCTATTTTTAAATGGCTTCTTGACAAATAGTGTGACATTTAAATGATTTCAAGAAAAAGGGGGATATTTCTCTCAAATAGTTTTGATGATCATTTTCATATATGTCAAAATCTTTCATTATTCTTTATTGATGTTAATGTGATACAATACAATCTTCTATATTGTATTGAATGAGATATGTTTGACAGTGGATGTACTATTTTTATACCATTCAGGGTTTGTGGTTAAAGTATTGACATTTCATATGCTAGTTTTAATACGAATGTTTATGTTATGTTTAAACCTATTAATATGAGGAATTCATTGGAATTAATAAGTGACTGGTGGAGCCTGTTATAGCTCCTCGATGCATCGGTAGGTCTCATGAAACCAACTAGTGTCTTGGCACATGGCCTTGGAAAAATCTTATTTTTTGTCTTGGCACGAGGCCTTGGCTATGTGGTTATGATAGTCTGACATTATGCATTACGTCATTATGAAAGTGGTTATTGATATTTCATGTGATCATTCGACAAGTAGAATATCCATGTGTGTAAGTAAATGGAATTATTTCATTTTACCTTTTCCATTTTATGTTGAAGTTCAAGTTTAAAAGGCTTTTGTTTTAGTTATAAATTTTCTTAAGTGTTTATGCTTATCTATGAAAGCTTCTGCTATAATGTTATCCTTACTAAGCATCTGAGCTCACCCCTTTCAATGTTTTATTTTTCCCTGGATTATGAAGAAGTAATTTATGAATGACCTTCAGGGATAGTATGAAGGGATATGAAGACAATATGTTCTTTTATGAAGTAATGTAAAATTTTAGGAATGTATCTAGTGTTTCCAAGGCTACTAAACTAATCGGTCTTTCGAGATTTGATATTTCTTTTGATTATTCCAATGTAATGTAATAATGCACGGACTCTAGGTAACTAGGGTCGGGGCATTATAGTTGGTATCAGAGGAAGTTTAGTACAATCCTTGGAAGCTAGATTTAGAAAAACTCTGATTAGAGCACGTAGACCTAAGATGATCTTTGAGGATTAGTATAGAATAACTTCCTAGAATTTTGGTATTGTAGAGATTTTTTGAGTTTTCTGAGCAATACATCCCAGTCTGGATACGAGGAGGTAGAGGCAGCTCGGGCACAGATGTGCCTAGGGGTAAAACCCGAAAACACCACTTTGAGCTAGACTCGAACGAGAACTGGTGCACGACAATGGGCCTTGCTGCACTCTTCGTTACGACACTCCCGGGGGATATGCATAAGATAATTTACATTTCCTTTACAAACCGATTTAAGTAATATATATATAATATGAGAGTAAATGACCTTGGTTAATCCTAATATGTTTCAAATTGAGAATATGGTGACATGTTAATCTCTAAATGATTTTACGACTATTGTTACTCATACAATGATTTCTACTTTTAGTCAATGGTTGGATTCTAAGGAAGTCATATTGACTTTGAGAATGATGTACAAGGTGGGAACTGTGGTGGAAATGAGCAAAAAAATGGAAAGTTGATAGAAGTAAAAGATATCATCTTTATGCCAAATCAGTTTTCCTAAAATATGATCAACAACATATATATTAACCAACTCTCAGACTCAACAAGGAAGAGAAAGGTGATTAATGATAAGAGCTCCAGCAATGGAGACCATGGAAAAAAGAACCCTCAATTTTCATCATGTAGGAAATGTGGAAGGAGAAACCCAGGAAAGTGTCTCAATGGGACAAAGAAATTCATTACGTGTGGGAAGGAAGGACATAAAGTGAAGAATTGCGGAAGAAAAATGAAGAGTACTATGGAAGAAGATAAAAATGGTCACAAGAGTCCATTTACAGTAATTTTTCGTAAATGTAGGGGACCTGGCCATTACCCAAGTGAATGTCCTATTCTATAGGATATTTTCTTGGTCAAAGAAGAAGCTATGTAGAAATAAATGGTTGGAGAAATGTTTAAAAATTACTAGCACTCCTTGTTGATGGGTTTAATTTGGAATAATTTTCTATTGTATTTGTAACCCCGCAGTTTTCCATGTGAGAATGATATTTGAGTAAGAATTGTCTCTTCTCTTGTGGATATTGGTATAAATAACCATTTGGTTTTATATGATCATTGGGGTTTGAGAGAATTATAAGTTATTATAATTTGGGATGAAAATGCAAGGTATGATATAAAATTTGTGGTTAAATTTTTTTATTTTGAGGAATTTATCTCATTTTGGTAATATTATAAAATATATTTTTTGAAAAAGGACAACACGTAGACCGTGTGACAACCCGTCACATCGGAAAAATCTGTGGGAATCGAACCCACAACGAAAGTGCGATTGGGATTTATCGCCTACCACTGGACTACGTGAAGTCCCTAGTTAGTGTGACTATTATTTTTTTAGTTAAATTATTTTATTGATCTATAATATGTTGATTTGGGTTATTATGTCTTATCAAATGAATACCCTTAGTATAGGAAAATGATTTGGTGATTAAGTGATAAATGTCATTTTGGAAGATGTTCACTTTGTTGCAAACACTATATGTCCAAGGAAAATATAATACTATGGGATGTCATTAGAGGAGTAATGGTGGATTTTTATCTATGTTTTTATTGTGGATCTATAGTGATTTGGGTTATTTATGGAAATGATTAACCTATAATAAAGAATATGTGATTAGGTTAATTAATTTTAATTATTTGACTTTAAGAGTAGATGATGTCATTTGGAGATACAATTTAACATGGAAGACTAAATTCTTATAAGTTTTGGGTTTCAATATTAGATTGGATTATATTGAAGGATTTTAAGGAAAATTTATTATTGAATGGTATTTATTTAACTTTGGGGTACTGTTGGTTTAATTTTAGAAATTAAGATTAGTATTTTTTTCTCTAATGGAATATACATTTGGGGGATCATCAGATCTTATACTAACCATTTTGGTTTTTATTAATCTCTAAAGACAAGTTAAATATATAGTTTATCCTACATGGATCATGTATTTCTATATAAGTTTATTCTATCTCTTTTATTGTGACCAACTCTTCTTGAATACTCATTGTTAAAAAAAATTAAGTTAGTGGTAAAAAGTTATCAAATAATGAAACTCTACTTAAAAATTAAGTATATCTCATAATTTTCTTAGTCAATATCATAAATTAATTCCTATTGCTTGTGTAATGTAACTTAAGACAAACAAAAAAATGTTTTCCGTTTATTTCCTACTAGGAGACTAATGGTCATTTGTCCAAACACAATTTTGTGGTTTTTTTATTGTTAACTATCTCCTGATCATGATTTATATCCCTCTCCATCAGAACTTGACACTTAGTTTATCATCCATATCCATGTTTTCCTATGTGGAATCCACGTATGGGTTATCTTGGATGACCATTATACCTCTCTTTCTTTCTTTTAAAGTGATAGTTTTATTGACTCTTTTTCTGATTTGGGACTTTCCATTATATTCCCAAGAACAATTTTAAAAATTGCGAGGATGCAATTTATTGAAGTAGGGGAGAATGTAACACCCCAAGATTCCACGGTACGTTTCCCTTCGAATAATGCAATGGCGTGCATTGTACGCAACTTTGAGATTTTAACACACCACAACCAATCAAACTAGCCGTTATGAATAGTAATACCTACTTTTTGAAATTTTATAAATTCTACCTCTCAAAATGGGATTCATTTTTCGATTTGGAATATTTAAATTAGCCTAGGGTAAAATTTTTGTACTTTTCGGATAACTTTCATATTTTGATGAATAGTGAAAATTACTAAATTTTAATTAAAAACAACTTTTTAATCAAAATAATTAATAGTGATAAATTATGAATTTTAGTGGTTTTAAAGGATATTTAGAATATATGTTTACCATGTAATAAAATGTGGGTCATTGAGAATAATTTCACATTTAATCCAGACATAAACCAGTGCCAATCTTTTGATAGTTATTATCTCTTAAAAACACGCTTTTTGTTTTAACAAAGGGAATTAATTTTAAATTAATTTCTGCCACTTATATGTTTTGAATTTGGAAAAATGGATTCAATATTTAGAATCAGGATGTTCAAATTTTGTAAATAGGTATCTTTTATTTTTAGAAATTTTGGATAATTACTTCGGTTAATATTTTATTTACCATGGTCAAAGGGTAAATCCGGTAAACAAGGGTTAAAAAATAATATTATAATAAGACTTAATTACCCTAAAACGTATCTTAATCCTATTGGTAAATACATGGTCGACCATGGGCATCTTTGGGTCGATTATGGGACCCCATGGATCCACATTTATGTGATAATGACACTTTATTTTAATTAAGTTAAAATAAATACAAAAATGACACAACCATATAGCTTTTAGAAAAACTATTGTTACATAGGGTTATATATGTTGGAATTTAGACTATAAATATTCCATCGAAAGATAAAAAGATTTCCTACATAATGATATCTTATTTATAATTTTTAGACATTAAATAAATTAATTTATTTATGACACAATGGTGATGTAGTAATTACCATAGTAGTAAAAAATTATACAAATTGATATTATAAATACCCAAATAAATATAATTTGAAACTTTTATTGAATTAAACTAATTTTATAGGTTAATATGACATATTATGATTTATGTAATTAACATTTTCTTAAGTAATCAATCTAGTATGTGTTTTAAAAAAAATCATCTATTGAATAGTGTCAAAATTGACATAAAAGAGTTTTTTTAAAACAAATATTATATTATTAATTGATATTAAATTCCTAAAAATCTAAGGTTCGTCCAAGATACCTATATAATGATATTTATATAATTAATGTACCACTTGGGGGTCTCTTGGATGTATATAGTAATTTTATTAACTATATAATATAAAAATACAAAGTGACATGGTAAATGTCAAACTTATTACCTAAGAGTTAAAACTCAAAGGAAAGGTTAATATAGTGACCCAAACCTGTCTAAATTATATTGGTTGAATGGTTTTCGACATATCCCTACCGTAAAATTTTAATAATCAACTTTGGAGCCATTAGAAACCGAATATGAATTTATTATAAATTAATATTTCTAGCTTTTCCAAAGGTGCCCCTCACCCCTCTTATAAAAGGGCACTCTTCCTTCTCATTTCTCCACACCTTAAAAGCCTTTTGGTTAGGCCAAATCCTGACCAAATACTCTCTCAACATCCCTCACTACAACCTAGATGCCTTAGTTTGATCATAAATCCAACCTAAGGAGCCCTTTTGAACAAATCAAAAGGAAGAACCCGAAGAAGAGGTAATGTTTTCACCACCCCTTTTCAAGTTTCTTTCTTCTTCCACTTCTTCTTTCATTGTTATTACCATTATAAAATAATAAATCCAGTATCATATATATACTATGATGTTATTATAAATATGGTACAACCATATTCAGTATTCTATCCATCCTTTGAATAACATGTCACCATACGTGTGTACGTATGGCTTACCTTCTCCACGTCGTGGTGTAATTGTTATTCAATATATTATTATTTGGATGGTTATAATAATGATGTGTAACTCAGGTAAATAATAAATATAAGATGATAATGATTCTGTATATATGATATACCATCCAATTATATATTATTTTAATATCAAAAGAATGATATTGTCGCTCGTGCGTACGTACGGACTACCATCTCCAGGAACGTGATGAGATTAATTCTCCATCATATCCATTCAAGTATAATTATAAATTGATGATTTAAAAATAGTATTTAAGGATTTTATATCATTATGGATATGAATAATATACATCCCATTAATAAAGAATGTGGCTCACATAACAAAGAATATAAAGTAAAATGAACCCGTTAACACCCGAAATGACGATAATTCTAAGATATTATTAACAAATCAATGTCAAAAGATCATATATGATATCATATTAAAGTAAATTATTATTTTATAATTCAACAACAATTATTTCACTATTATACAGGAGGTTAACCTACCGTCGACCAAGGAAAAAGTACAAAGTAAGGAGTTTCTTATCTCACTCTTAATTTAGTGAGAATTCCATTGTTCACCACATAATTATTGCATGTGGTGTATGTGTACTACCCATGATTGTATTCATTGTGTAATATACTTTGATTTATGGGTATCTACATCATCATGGTATGATACTTCTTTCATGATAGTATGTTTCGTATGTTACCTAATCGATAAGGGAATTTGAAATTTCAATTTCCATTTATTCGGCTTTACACAAACTCCATTGATTATTTTACTCTGAGATTATGTGTGGAATCACTATTCATTTGCTTATGTCATATTTTCCACTCCCCATTTCTATGGATATACTTTTTATACACATAATCACTCCATTGATAATTTCTCAAGTCATCGATATGAATTTGATAAGAGTGATTTTAACTCATTCTCCATTTGTTGAGTTAAACATCCAATTCATTGGTGTTGTTTTTACAAGATTATGTGTGAATGTACATTGATTGTTTTACACTGAATATCCAATCACATTTAGTGTATTTAGATTCTTCACACATAACTATGTCATTGATTTATCCTTAACCTAAGGGTACGGCCTTTATGAGAGATTTTATCTCAATTTACATTCCATTGAGACTTCTTTGTTGATATACACAAAATAGCTTTTATGTGGTGTATATAATGTACATTGAAATAGTATATCATGAATCCCTTTATTCTAATGATATTAAAATGTTTTTATTACCTCAATTATTTTTATTCAAGTGTCTCTCTTTTGGTTAGAAACTCTAACTAAAATACCATTTTTAAATGTATATAAGACTTATTCTTCTAAATCTTTCTCATTAATGTCCATGTTTTAAAAAATGGTTTTAGGGATTTATTTATATGGACATTAATGTTTTAAAATTTAAACTCCTTTTAAAATTTTCAAAGTTGTATGGGACACTTTGATTCAAAAATCAATTTTTAAATGGCTTCTTGACAAATAGTGTGACTTTTAAATGATTTCAAGAAAAAGGGGGATATCTCTCTAAAATATTTTTGATGATCATTTTCATCTATGTCAACATCCATCGTTATTATTGATTGAGGTTAATGTGATACAATACAATATTCCATATTGTATCGAATTATTTATGTTTGAATGTGGATGTTCTATTTTTATACCATTCATGGTTTGTGGTTAAAGTATTGACATTTCGTATGCAAGTTTTAATACAAATGTTAATGTTATGTTTAAACGTGTTCATATGAGGAATGAATTGGACTTAATAAGTGATGGGTGGAGCCCTCTATAGCTCCTTGATGCATTGGTAGGTCTCATGAGACAAACTAGTGTCTTGGCACAAGGCCCTGGAAAAATATTATTTGTAGTCTTGGCACGAGGCCTTGGATATGTGGTTATGATAGTCTGGCATTATGCATTCCATCATTTTGAAAGTGGTTACTTATATTTCATGTGATCATTCGACTAGTATAATATCTATGTGAGTAAGTAAATGTCATTATTTCATTTTACCTTTTCCAATTTATGCTAAAGTTCAAGTTTAAAAGGCATTTGTTTTAGTTATAAATTGCGTTAAGTGTTTATGCTTATCTATGAATGCTTCTACTATAATGTTATCCTTACATAGAATCTGAGCTCACCCCTTTCAATGTTTTGTTTTTCCCAGGATTATGAAAAAGTAATTTATGAATGACCTGTAGGGACAGTATGAGGGGATATGAAGACAAGATGTTTTTTTATGAAGTAATGTAAAATTTTATGAATGTATCTAGTGTTTCCAAGTCTACTAAACTAATCGGTCTTTTGAGATTTGATATTTCATGTGATCATTCCAATGTTATGTAATAATGCACTGACTCTTGGTAACTAGGGTCAGGGCGTTACAAGGTGGGTTCCCAGTGTGGAATGTAAACATGCATGTGTGAGGATCATGAGATACTATTTGTAAATGCGCAACCCAGCAACACTGTTTTTTAAATAATGTTTTTGAAAGAAAGTGATGTGTTTTGATAATGTATGGTTGGGAGGTAGGGATTATGTGATTTAGGGATTATTATTGTGGGATGTTTCGATTTCAATAACCCCACTTTTTTGAATGATGTTTTGGTTTGGTTTTTCATTGATAAGTTGGAATGAAGTGTTGGTTAGTGGTCTCTTTTGAGGAAAATTTTGGGAGGCCAATGTGGTGGCTCCCCACATGTGTTCGGTTCATGTTTCTAGTATGTTGTGACCAAATGACCAGATCGGTTGGGTCCTTGGGTTTTCATGTAGGCTAGGGTACTCCCCCATAAAGTGTTAATGTATGATTGATGTTTGGCCTATGGTGATTCACCGTTGGATGATTGTCCTGTTGATCAACATAAGGACTTTATTCTTGAGGTTTGGAGATTGTGATTACCACTATTCTTTTTCATTTAAGTGGACCCCCCTATAGTGGGAGAGTGTTTTTGGGAGGTTGAAGTAGACCTTAGATTCTTATGTTTCCTAAGTTGCCAAAGGTCAATAAAGTTCAGGGTTGTCAGTGTAGAATGATGTCTTAAAGGGCCTCTGGTTCTTTCGTCAGTCTCATTGAAGAAAGAGTTCATGTTAGGACACCAGTGTGCAAGATCTGGCCAAGAGTGGCTATTATGGACACTTACTGGAATCAAGTGCCATTTGGGACTCAGTAAAAGGTCCCTCTCCTTGTGTTTTCTTTTATCCACAATGGTCATGTTCGGTGATTCCCTGTGATGTCATGTGTTTATTTAACTATTAGGGTGAAGATTGTGCAATCTTATGAGAGCTATTTTTTGTTGGATGTGTGTCCCCATATAGGAAATTCTAAATCCTATGTTCTAGAGGAATGTGTTTCTATATGTCATTTCATTCCGTTGTTTAGCATCCGAATAAAAAAAGGGGTGATGTGTGTGCATCCTCTATGTTCTTGTTTTGGTAAAATGATGGGTTGGGGAAAAGAGGGTTTGAAGTGTGTCATGTCTCAATGAAAAAATCTGAGATTACAGTATAATTGTTTTTGTAACTGGAAGAAGATGTTCAATTTAGCAGTTTCCAATTCCTAACTGCGAGGCTGAAGATGCTTCAATCCATTAAGCTCCAGCCATAGGCCCCATAGAGAAGCTGGCACGTAGTTAGGGGAAATCCTAGAGTAGTTCAAACTTTTGGTCAAGGTCATATCCTCAATATGAAAGATAGGAATAGTTTAAACCTCTGGTGTCATCTTCTTGTTCCAATTTCTCACATTTGGTGGAAAGAGGTGTGATTACCTTGTTCCCATGTCATACCCTGAGTTGATTTTTCCCCCTTTGGGGTCTATTTTTTTGGAGAAAGTTTAAAATTTGGGTTAGGAAGGTTGAAGTTCATAGATTGTGGGCGGTTAGAAGTAACCATGTGCCAACCCAGAGGGTCGTGTGATAAGAGACAGCAGCTATCGCATGGTCTCTGCATGTCCATAATCCTTGGCCAAGGAAACTGTGTGATGTTTACTCTTTGGACAGAATGATCTGCACAGTTAACTCACGGTTTCCCAAACCATGTGAACCAACCTTGCAGGCATTCCAGCTCCTTAAAATTATGTTTTTTTATTGTTTTTCTTATCCCATACGATTTAGTTAAGATGGTTGGGTTTTGTTTGTGTTATACCCACAATTGGACTCATTTATGTTTCATTGGAAGAATTCTGATATTAATCTACCCCTAATTTTGGGATGTCTGTTCGAGGCCCCCCTGTTAGTGTCTTGATTTTGTCTTAAAGAAAGTTGTCTTTGTTATTATGGTGGGGAGACCCTTCATGGGTATCATGTGTGTTCTCTTTGAAAAGGAATAATTTTAGTTTACAAATTATGATGGGGAGACCATTCGTTCCTTCCCCAATTGTTATCCTTATTCTGTCTTAGAAATTGAGTTGTCCGTGGTGGTGGGATGAACGGATTGGGTCTCCCCGTACTGGTGATTCAGTTTTATCCATGGTGGATTCTATTTAAGAGGTAGTATCTTTCAAGTCTATCAATCCAAATAAAATTTACTTGGGTAAATTTGGTTTTGTAGAACACCCAATTATTTTTTTACATAATGTTGTGGTAGCGTTATTCATGTTTGTTTTTCGTTTCAAGTGGATTTCATGAGCATCGTCTTGTAATGTTTGAGGTGTTTTGTTTTGGGATGTTTTTGGAATGTGATTCATATTTTTATGTAAGTGGGGTTATTTTTGGTTGGTGAGAGTATTATATTCCATTGTTTGATCAACTGGAGATGTTCGTCCTTTTTGAAGCGGGTGAAAATGTGGCAAGGAAGTCTGTCTTGGTCTATTGTTTGGGCTTTGGTTTTGCATCTGGTGTTGTTGTGGCATTCCGGGGGCGGAATGCTTTATGGTGGGGATAATTTTCACACCAATGACTTATTTGTAAAGTTAGTTTTCATTTAATTTACATCCTTGCTTTTTTTGGGGGTTTCCCTAGGTTTTAGGGAGGATTAGATGACTATTCATGAATTGGGCCAAATCGTGAGCCCAATTTCATATTAAAATAAATTTTTTTTATCATTTATAAATTTTTCATTTTTCAACATGTTTCACCAATTAAAATTCCTAAATGACCTCCCCTTACCTATTAATATCACCATTGAAATTTGGAGCTTTTAGAAATCCATAACCAGGGTTTATTTCAGTTTTTATCTAAGGGGTTGGGCCTGCCCAAAATCCCGGTTCCTGTTTTAAAAATAAATGTTGATTATGTTATAACATATTCCATGTTTGGTATTTTTCGGCGATTCTATGTCTCACCCAAGACCAATTAACCCAGCCTCGCGTATGATCTCTCTCCCCCCTCTTTGGAGTTCTGGCTAATCGCGATTTGTTTCCGAACTTCATAGGCTTCCTCAAATCACCCAGATTTGAAGAGGTAAAGTATTTACATCATAACTCTCTCAATTTTCACTATTTTCCCCCATTAAAATTCCTAAATGATATCCTTATCCTTGTTCGAACCTCCCTTGAAGGTTTGGGTATTTTTGAAATCAGATACTAGTATTTTTGGGGGTGATTTCTACAAGATATTTTAAGTAAGTTTTTCTCCTTCTTTCTTCTTTCAATTTTTTTAGGGTTACATCCAATTTACTTAGGGTTTCATCCCTTATCATTTAGGTTACTAATTTACAGAAATTAGGGTTTAAAAATAAGGGTTTTATCTTGTGTATCATGGTCTGAAATTCTAGTTTAAGGTCTGGTTTACCTTCCTTGAGGTGCGGCGGTGGTGCGTTTGATTTTTCGCATAATGGATTCAAGGGTTTCCTTGGTATTGGTAGGTGATTCCATTGTGTATGAAATATTTGTGAATTGGATTCCGTTTTTATGGTATTTTAATTCTTAGATAATTTTTTATTTCCGAAAAATAGTTTTAGTGGTGTTTGTATTTAGAATGAATCATAAATGCCAATTTCATGTGAAATTGGGGGTTTCTCCATAGAAATGTTTTCTTAGTTTAATTGGGGATACCCTATAAGTAATTATTTGATTTTATTTAACTATAATAGGGATAAAAAAATGTTTTTAATGATTATACCTTGTGTTTTTTTCTGAAAAATCTGGTTTTAATGGTGTTTGTGAACCACATGAAATTATAAGAGTTGTGTTGTGTAAAAATGGAGATTTTGCAATGATGTCGTTTCTTGAATCATATGGGGCTGCCATAAAAATGATTCTGTGTTTCCATTGAAATGTAGTAGGCTACCCTTTCTGTTATGGAAATGTAAAAAAAGTGCACATAGCATGAAAGTGATTTTTATAAGGAGGTTTGTGTCCGAAACACTACGGGATTTTTTGGAATTGTTTTTCGAAAAATCTAAGTGTTTTGTTGCGTGTTTTAAGTAGTATAAAATGTGATAGCTAATGTTTTGGTTTTTTTGACTAGTAAAGGTGTTTTATATGAAAATTTATCTATGTTTCATGCTGAAATTGATTGAGCACAAAAGGGGATGCTCGGGTACCTAGGTGGGGAGGATTTGTACTAGTACGGCTAGTGGACCAGATGGGTTTTGTCCCTATTTCACTTAGCATTTGGATAACGACAACTCTAACTAAACTATGAGGATGATTATTGGGGACCACTAGGTTATGGGTATGTTCCCTACTAGTGGCTCGTGCATTAGAACGGATTTTTCTATGGTTACTTTACATCGAGGTATGAGGTACATGGGGCCCAAGACAACCTAGTGCCTAGGGGTGTTCCAAATGTTGTTGCTCATTGGATTTGTAGTATTTACCCATGTAATAGGGTGTGTTTGGAAGTAAATTATAGTATCTAACATTTATATTTTAATGTGTTAAATTTCTGAAAATTTTGGATTGAGAACTATTTTAAATTGGAGGTTTCATTTCTTGAAATTTTAACACTAATTTTCCATGTGTTTGAAAACTCCTTGCTTTTTCACATTGTATTTCTTACTCTTTGGAATAAATGGGTGGTATCCTACTGGGCTTAGTCTCACACCCTACTTACACCCCTTGGGTGTATGTATACTTGGTTATGTTTGATTCAGGTAAAGGAAAGGGTAAGGGTGATGGCGGTTCAGGGTGTTAGTGCTCATCCTTGGTGCAGAGTTGTGGAGATAGGTTGGGGGCGATGACCCCTAGTCGTGTGGAGTCCTTGGGGCTGTCTTGATGCTAAATGTTTTTTATTTTGACCACTTGTATTATCTTTAAACCAATTTATTTAGTTCTGGTTTTTACATAAGTCTTGTTTGGCTCAAAAATTTCAGATTTATATTATGGATTGTTTTTAATGTTTTATGATTTCATACTCGGGTAAATCATTCCCAAACCTAAATTAATGACACCCGGGATCTTGTGCCATCTCATGGGGATAGGGAACGCCATTCAGGTCATGTCACAGGCTGGGTTTGGTGCCGGTTTTGGAGGCGACCATATTCGGTTCGTGACATACTCAATTATAGTTTTTCAAGATTCATTAACATGAAATAACGAAAGTCAAGTACTTCTCATTGTTTTATTTGATCTTCAATTGTTTTTTTCATGACATGTGATGAAAATATTATCCCATTTATACCACATTTGTTGAAATAATTTTAAAATGTTCATGTGGAGTAACAGTCCATGTGTTACATGCCATTGTAATTTTTTCATTTCTATTAATGGTTTTTCCCATATGAATTAAGATTAAATTGTTTTTATATTTTTATTTTATTGGAGAACATTATCTCAATAATTTAAACAATATCATTCATTTTGTAACATAAATCAGACTAAAATAAATGGGTAAATATGATATGAGAAAGGCATTCATAGAAATATCATGAACCATCTTTCAATTTATACATGTCTAATGAAATCCTCACATTGCTAATATCTTTTATCACTTTCTCCTCTCAGACATCATAAGGATGAGTCTTTAGGTTATTTCATCCATGTCTTGATGTAGAGACCAAAAATAGTATTAGAATTTGGTTATAGAATTAAGAGATAACTATAATATGATTCTGAAATCGAATTATATGATCAATTTTTAAACCATATCTTATGTAGGTATCCTAACAGGTATTGGGGATACTATCACCTTGAATTTTACATACTGTATTGTTGTGCACAATCACCAATACTACCCTTGCAATCTTATGCCATTGTGGACATTTACTTTTTCCATTATTTAACATAGTATTTATTATGTTATATCATACCATTATCTATAAAAATAATTTTTATATTATTTTTGCCATTTTAACTGGATTACTAATTTAGAAATTTGGATTAATTAACTAAATCAATAAATGTCTCCCACTACCCTATCGTAGACTAGGATCACTCTATATGAGAATTAGAAAACTATTTCACATGAGTATTATAGTGGGAAGGATCTCTAAACCACCCTCATCATGTAAAGTTTTTAGCTACACCCCTATATAGAAGGTTAATGGTATGCTTTAGGTTGGCCAACTACATTAACTAGTAGTTCCTTGATATATTGAGTAAAATCCAAGCTTCAAAAATAATTACATTATTTACTAAAAGATTACCTCTAAAATTATACAAGTTATGTATGGTTAGTAAATACTACCAATTTAATTAATTCAACCTGTCACACTTATAATAACTCTTTTTTGTAAGAGGGACCCTCAGCTTTATCATGATGAGCACCTCGAGCACCTAGTTTTTCCCTAATTTGATGATGTAAGGGGGTTACATATTAATATTTCATTAATATTAATGTCATATTATGTTATGAATGAAATAGTTTTCTATATTATAATACTGTACTATGTGATCTCACTCAGAAACGGCCATGGAATAAATCCAAAATATCCATTATGCCACATTTTCTTTCTATTTGTGCATGATTTTATATTATTCTTTGTGATCGTCAGTAAACTAAACATTAACAAAACAATGATCCATGTAAAAATAAAATGACATGATCTTGAGAGGATGATAATTGTTTACCCCTTCAGTAAAATATGGATCAATTTAGACCCTTGGGGAAATTCCTTGAGATGTGCCACTTCTATCCCTAGTTGCATAAACATCCCATCCAATGTGATGTCCTACAGTCTGGTGTGTCCCCATTACTTGGAATGAAGCACATCACAACTCATCAAATCATTATAAAATAATACTCACTCATATATGATGGGATCTCAAGAGTAAAAATATCAACTAATAAAATTTGAATGCATTCCATTATACCTTTAAGGACAGTTAGACAAGATGAAAATCACAATTCAATTAAACTAACTATTAAAAGAATTCAAAAATAAATAAATAATTAGAATATACACGAAATATATAATGTTCAGTCTATAGATCATGATCAATATAATATGAATATAAATCATATATTAAAATTAATTTAGATATAAAATTAAACATGATTGGAAAATAATTTTCAATGTAATTTTTATTGAAGTTAAATACACAATTATTTTAATTCAATATTTCAGTTATTCGGACCCTTTAATTAGTTTAATTTTTAGACCAAATGATATATATTTTAATTAATTAAAACTAATGAAAAAAATAATTTAAATTAACTAGAATAACTAATTTTGAACCAAAAATTAAAATTTCATTAAATTAATTTCATTATAAAATTAAATATATTACATGAAATTAATTTTTTATTATAAATTTGGTTGATCACCAAAAACCCCGAGAATGGCCTTTACGGGTTAGGATAAAGCAATGAATGACCATTATGGGCTTCATAGACCCTATTTAGGGTTATTCTTAGCCGAGAACACCTGCCCATGCCTGTCTCAACGTAGGCCAACCAACCCGACCTCTTTTCAGGATAATTGGTGTTGTAAAGAGGATTACCCCGTGATGATGTTCGCCAATAACAAAACACCGATGAAATAAAACAAAGGTATACTAATCAGATATGGATGATTTTGGTTTGCTATGTTCTGTAGATGGAGGCATTGGGAGCTGTATGAATCTATTAGGACAGTAAAACCAAATCAAGGAGGAGGGGGGAAGGCAGTGCACTGTGGGAGCGGCCAAAGAAGAGGTGTCGACGAAATCTGTAGACTAGGAAAGTGTTGTAGGGTGTAACTAGTAGATAAGAGGCATTAGAGGTAGGTAGTGTGATAGAAGGAACTCTCACATATTTGGATTTTCACATTACCATCCCATTATCAATTTTAAAAAATCACTCTTAAAGTGGGGCTTTATTAGCACTAATTTAAGGGGCTGATAAAGACCACCCTTTATCTGTGATTTTTTTGTAGTGATTATAAAGAGAACATTTCAAAAGAAACATTAAAATTAATATATTAATATATTAACATTTTAGAGTATAAATATATTGATTTTAATATAAATGTAATATATATTTTTAAATGTGTTTTAGATAAGGATAAATAAAAATTTAGAATTAATATATAAGATATTCATTAAATAAACATATAAAATAATTTAAAAAATATTTATAATATATAATTTTGTGTTCTTATCAAATAATATTTATTGAATTACAATTTAAATATAAAATTAAAAATATATATAATAAATTTAAAAAAAACTCAAACATCAAACAACCATAACATTGGATCTGGTTGTCCGTTAGAGATCTACTACATATTAAATTGAAGATTGCGATGAAACTGACACCTTTATGACTTAGGAGTCCCCAATCAAGGTTTTTGAGTGGCCAAAAAGTTCTAGAAGGCCTCCAAAATTGATTTTTTTTCAGCGTACCACAATTTTTTTCCATTTAAATTATTTTATAACTCATTTAACAGGATCTTTTTTCCCTTTTTTATTGGGGACTAAATTTATTCATAGGTCTTACATTAATCTTGATGTAATGGTTTTAAAATTTTAAAATTTTTTCACAATGTACTATAATTTATAATAAAATATATAACAATATAGACATATTTTTTTTATATTCACACTTAAATTTTTTTTCATAACTAATTAATTAAACATATTTACTGATAATATGTATTTATTAATATATAAACCTCATATAAATAAATATAAAATATATTTTATTAATAATAAAAAATATGAATATTTATATACCAATATAATTCATGTGTGTGTGTGTGTTTTAGAAAATTGATAGATTATATATATATATATATATATATTCTAACCAATAAATATAAATATAAATATATAATATTGTAAATATATATAAATATGTATAATTATACTTATACATACACATATATATAATATATATACATGTGTATGTATGTTATATAGATGAACATATAAATTTATTTATAAACACCCACAAAAAACATATTTTATAAATTAATTTGAAACTAATATGACAATAATATATTCATATATGAATAAATATATGAATAAATATATATTAATATATGAATAGACATATAGATAAAAAATATAATTATATATATTTAAATATATATAATTATTTATTAATATACTAATACATATATTTATATATATATATATATATTAACATAAATATATTTTAATATATGAATAAATATAACTATATATATAAATACATATATCATTATTGGGAGAAAAATATTAGATAGTGAAGTGGAAAAGTGTCCAGCGTGTAGGGAATAGGGCTTGAGTTCGAATCCAGGTAGAGGCAGGGGAGGGCATGTAGGTGCATGGGGGATCTAGCATTATTAAAAGGCTAGGGAGGGTGATGGTAAAGGTTGGATGGCTTGGGTGGGAGCATTTGGGGGAGAGGGTGGTGAGAATTGTTGAAGGGGGTGGCTTGCATTGTTGAAAAGGGGTTCAAGGGGGATATAGAAAAGTACTATATGAGGTAATATAACAGTATTGTAATAGTACTGTAGCAGGTACTATAGCGGGAACTGTGTAGTACTCTAGCAGGTACTCTAGCAGGAACTGTAGCAAGTACTGATTGGCACTGTAGCAGCTGGGAATATGCCCCCGTTTGGGCCTTCGGGCCACCGATTTGGTCCCTGAGTCCTTTAAGGCCTTCGGGCCAACCAGGCCTTTCGGTTAGTGTGTCCTTCGGGCCATCTCATTGCCTTCAGGCCACCGTAAGTGCAGATGCAAACCAGGAAAACCTATAAGGATGAATCTCTACAAGGAGAATGAGAAAGGATATTTCACCACATTAGAAGCTAAATGGATTGCAAGAATGAGAGGGTGTGGCACCTTCCATCGGTACAAGGATGTGAGTGAATGAGAATGCCTAGCCGAATAGCCTGCAAAGGTGGAGAGCTGATTTCACGATGAAGATGCTGGGGAGGAGCAGTTCCAAGTAGTGAGTATCGGTTGTTTGTAATGTTTGAAGCCTATGGGAAATGAATTCCTCTAAGGCCTATGGGCCATGTAATACGTATGCCTATGTGCCTTGTAAGGGTTACAACTCACCCCTAGAAAGGTGGATTATCAAAATCAATAAATAAATGAAGTCCTTCGGGCCATTGGATAGATGGATAAAAGGGGCCTTTATTAGATCATTTCTGAGCACTGATAAAATGGACCCCCTTTAACTTCAATCTGATTAACAGTGCTAAAAATTAACTTTTAGAAATTGTTTCTAGAACTTCTAAAAGATCTACTTGTAGTAGTGAGGCTGCTCACCACTCAATGGAGTAGGATGAATAGACAACCCTAGCACTTCGGCAGGTTCTATGGGGTTTCCAGTTTTAACATAGATGGTGGATCACTGTTAGAAAGAGAAGACTATAGAGGGTTCCATTGGGGTATATATAATGGACTGAAAATAGAATCAATGTATAATTAGAAGGATACTTTGTTATCATTAGAGTGGAGGAGTTAAAACATCCATGGATGGGCAAGGAGACCAATGAGGAGGTAGGTCTATGGAGGTGGTTAGTTGGGAAGCCACCCTGGAAGGTGGTCCTACTGAGGGAGTAGGGTGTACCGATAGTGAGGAGCAGTGGCAAGAGGTACTCCAAGATAGAGAAAATGGTCTGGGAGGTGTCTATATGGGTGGCCACTCAAGCGGCATGGATGTTGTTGGTGGGGTCTATGTTTTGTAAAATATATTCTCAAAAATTATTTTATTATTTTTTAATTGGAATTGACTGACCCCAAAAAAGTAACCCAATAATTCATCCAAATTATTAGAAAAAATAATAGTTTTATAAAATAAAAATTATTATAAAATTAATTAACTGATGGTCTGGTGGAATGTATGTATAACATAAAATTACTATTTTAGCCACCATCACTGACTAGATGTGTAATTTCGGGACCACAACCACCCCCACTACTAGATTCGATTAAATATATAGTTAAAATGGTCAATAATTATAAATAATGAAATGAAATAAATCTATTTTTAATACATCAGATGGACGTAACATAGACATCCTATGTCATATTAAGTTATCTACTAGAGTATTTCGACTTGAATGATATCATTTTTTAAAAATTAATGAATTTTTTTTATAGGCTTAAATTCGTCATGTGTTGCTTTGGAACCAATTGAATGTACCAGTCAAGAAATGGAATCCCCAAAATGATTTTTTAAAATTATTAGTGGATAAACGGAATCAGCTCATCAACGCCATTACAAAGTCGCCAGGTATTATATTGGGGAACTTCATGAGATGAATTTTAAACACAAAAATAAAACCATAAAAGACTTGGTTATAACTAAATTTTCATTTGATGTCTCCTATTAATTGGTGATCATTTATCGAGGAATCTAATTCAGAATTTCTCATGAGAATCCACATGCTCTTCAAAAAAATGTTGGAGTTCGAGTCATCTAATTCTTGGTGCTCATGTGGAGATCCGACTATACAATCGATGCTCTGATGATCACCGTATCACTTTTCATTTAGTGAAATATAGATAAATCAATCTGATCTCGTAGATCTAGAGCCTCTCCCTCAAGTATTAGTTTGTGATAATGTGAGAGATAGAGAGAGAGGATATTAATATTTATTAGTGTCATCCTCTATTCCTTTATTTAAAGGTTGTTAGAAAATTATCTGGTATATCATTCCTGACTATCAGATAATTCACACTCTTTAAAAGACATATTATTACTATTGTTCTAAGTCATAAATATTATAATAATTTTATTATAATATAATAAATATATTATTTGATAAAAACTGGGAAATTAACTACACACATCATTACCACAAATATTATTTAAATCATGAATTTTTTAATGTACTATATATTCATATAATATTTTAATATATTTAATTTTAAACATGTAAACACATTAAACAAATAAATAAAATTTCCATTATTTTTATCTTAAAAAGTAGAAATTTATTTATTACTTTTGTGATCATAATGCTTTGTAAAAACTCAAACCTCAGTGTTGGGGTCCACCATGTTCAATAATCCTATTGAACTAAGAATTAATTATTATTGAATACACTATTTTTTGTGATACTCAAGGACCTTAAAATGATATTAATAAATATTATTAACTAAAAAGGTGTGGGATGTAGAGACATGTCAGGGATCCTAAATTGATAAGGAAAGTCATAACAATGAAAACCAAACTACAATCACACACAATTTAATATAATCACTCTGTGTTTAATATCTCATTAAGAAGGCCACACACCCATGTCATCTTACTTTATAGATGTAATTTCTGTTGATTTAACTAGGAATGTTTACCCTCGACTTCCATGGACATAGTCAAATGAATTTACTAACATCCTGATCAACCATGCCAAAAATATATTATTTCTTTAACCTAGAGGTTAAAAATCCATTCTTGATCATTCAACTAATGTCATACCACCATTTATGCACCCAGGAAAAATATTTTTATCCACCATTTTATTATCATGGATTTCTCATTGCATCAATGTGCATTATCAAATGACACACATTAGAATGGAACATAAGTCATCTGCACATAACACATGTCTATACATTGGAACAAATAATTAACACCCAATCATGTGGTGAACCTATTGGTGGGTTTTACCTCATTATCTCACAACTAGAAATCACCATGTGCAGACATCATTAGAAGTATTCTCAATGATTATAATGCACCAGCACAGAAAAATTTCAAATATCTACCTTGTCATGACAGTAAAATGTACCTAGAAAATGTGACCTTGATTTAATATTAAAGTCATAGAATCCTGAGGTTCTCCTTTTAGCCTATGATCTAATATAGCCTTTTTTAATGACATTTTATCAATGGAAATTAACTATAAACAGCTGATGCATAAATTTATACAAAGTGATGAAAATAAAACATTAGGTATAACAAAATATATACACATTATAGTAATGAAAATTATAGTTCAAGTAAGGTGTAAGGAACCCACAAATAAAATAGTATCCACAAGTGGTTCCATATCCAATAATCCCCACTAAAGACAATTCAACAATTATTCTGAAATTCCAAACCAAATCCTCACCTTGGTTCTATATCCAACTTCAATCCAAGGATGAACCACATTTGATACCAAACTATAATGAAATGGCTAATCCGAAGCATTATGGATGGAGTAATTTTAATAAATCAAAACCCCAAGTCTGACTCGAATAAGCTAGAGGCTAGCAACAACAATTGATAGGTAATAATATAAATGGGAGGCCTTTCCTAGTGTACATTCATTCACAGACACGCCTTTCCCTAAAAAAATGTATATAAGAATGAAAAAAGGGTATTATCATCTTCTGTATAACTGTTCACCCAATAGCTTCTAGGTAATAAATATGAGTATATGAGAATAATACCAATGTATAATGGGGAAAAATAAATTCCCAACTAGAAACGAAGTCTTACATTAAAAAAACAACAATAATGGAATTCTTTGAGATCTGAGCTCTTTATTTCAAGTCCCTTTGGCCCTAAATGATCTTATGGTTTTGATTCTCTTAATTTGTTCATGATCCTTATTTTTGTGATTTTCTATCAAAGATTTACCTTAATGTCATTTTTGGCGTAGAGTGGATTTTTCGTGTGATATTTTTTGGTTTATCCTATCCACTTACAAGTTTTGTTCTTTAATTTATTCTTGATGTTTATGGATTCTTTCTAGAGCCTCATTTGTTTCTTTGTGTCCTTTCATGATGGAAGATATTATTCCTTGTTTGCATGAATGAAGCTTCAGGTCTGTGGTTTTGTATCTATCCTATGTTGGAGGAATATTATTTCTATTTTTATTTTTTTTATATAAATGAATTTGAATTATTTAATTTTGTGTGTTTAAATGGTATTTTGAGAAAAGTTCATTTTTATGTTGATTTAGAAAAAATAATTTTTTAATAATTATGAAATGGATTTATGAAATGGATTGGATTTTTTTGTTAGAAAAATGTATCATATGGGAATACTTAGGTAATTAAGTGGAATGTGTACTAGTATCCCTCATATAATTATATATTCACGGGGTTTTGTAATGGGTTATTCTTCTTCTACCTAGGACTGTTGTACATGGGACTTGTTTGAATTTTTTTGATTCTCACCTACTTGAGTGTTTCTACTCACTCTAGATGCATTGAATATATATATAGAATTGATGTTTTCAATATATTATGTATGATTAACAGTGTTTTATCCGGCCTAACCTCTATCAATCTTTAGCATGGATTACCTATGATATGGTCTTTAATTCAATGGATTTAAAATGATATGTGATACATTCATTGACTTCTTCAATATATGTTGTACAAATTAAACCTATTTTACATAGAATATTTTGAAATTTAGGAAAAGGGGAAAATATTTTACAATTCTTTTGATATAAAAAATGTTTAATTAATTATCATTCCTTATTTTCTTTAAATTTGAGCATCCTTGGAATTTTTTTTCAAATACATGATATGGAACACCAATGTGGGATTGTGTTGAGATTATTTAGTTCAAAATATGGGAACCCCTTCATTGGTTCTTAGACCATGTTTTTTCATTCAATGGAGGGAATAAAAAATTTCCATAGTGAGGCTATGAGGTTTTTAACACCCATGTCTTGCATGTTGTCTAAGAGATGGTGGGAATTTTTCCACACTATCAAATATAGTAGTTGATAATTTTTATCTGTTTTAGTGTGCAGTGTTATGAGTTCGATATATCCTTTAATAGATACCTCATGATAGTGTAGTGGGTGTTCCTTAAGGGAATACACCTCTAGATATGAATCTCATTGATTATATCATGCTTTTAGTTTGCGTTATAGTCCAAAATGTACCATAATTCTAAAACTTAGGTTTGGAGTTACAAAAACGATATATAGCATAACAATTTTAATGACATGACTTATTAAATTAGAATACATCATCCTTTAATTGTATGAATGAAACTCAATAGTAAGTGGAATAGATAGAAAAGAGTTTTTAGATCTTTGACTACATGGATACATCAAATAATTTCAAGGAAATGTGTGCATAATTCCATCTCAAGGGGACCAACAAGCGATGATGGGATTCCATGGTAAAAGAGGATAAACATGTGGTCTTAGAATGGATGTGTTTCAAGAAAAACCACTTTAATTTTTTATTTCTATATTCACTGATGATAATGAGGTCTATGGAGTCCCTCTCCTTATACTAGATTGATAATTTCGAGTCGGCATACACCAATCAGTTCATGGATCTGGTTCAATTTTCCCTAGAGGTAGAAATGAATGATTATATGAAGGCTTAAAGTTACCTTAATTGATTGAGACCATGAATCATATCATATGTATTTACGTTGAAGCATTCTATCTATGTAGAAATAGTGGATACGAAAACTATTATATAGATGAATATGGAAGTCTTGGTTGGTTATTCTTCCCCTTCTATTCCACCTAATGAATGATTCAGTGGAACATGTATGGGAAAGAGGAAGTGGCATGATCCTCAATGGTGTGGTAAGGGGGTTCTCAGATGAGTTACTCCCTTACACCTTCAGTTACTACCAGAATTGTGACCAAACCATTCTATTCATGTGGAATGGTTGGGGGAACATGGAATTATTTTTCCACACCGGTGAAGACATTTAAAAGTTTTGGGAATAGTGGAAATTTGTAGAATTTATGTCATGCTATGTCTAAAAACTGTTATAATCAAGGAACATTGGAAGAAAATGTTATTTCAACGCAGTTAGATACATGAAATTCAATAGTTATTCATCCCAAGGAATTTGTATTGAAGCACATTCTCAAATTAGATGAGTATCCATGTGATGTATATTTGGATATGTGGGTAGGTATAGATACCAATTTTATTTCATAATTTGTAGAAATGTATTTTTTAAGGTTTCACCCACTAATTTATATATACCCGTTTTTTGGATATTCAAAATCTTTTGGAATAACTCATGTCATTTATATGGAGATAATGACACTGCATAGAAAAATGAAAGATAAGGGGGTTTGGTCACCTTCTAGTTCACTATTTATAGGTAATGTAATGTTAGAATATTATTTTATCATTCTCAATATGGTTCTTTTGGATGTTATCATTGTGATAGATTATCTTATCACTCATCATGGTGAGGTTGATTGTTATCAATTGAGTGTCCCATTTCATACAATATATTGGATCTCTCAGGTGTTTTGGGGAGAGTTATATCTGAGTTCTTTTAATTTAGGACCACATTAGACATATAAAAATAATTTTATATCTATTATTGTAGATGAACAGAATGAAATTAAATTTTATGTCAATCTTCACATGGTTTTCAGATATTATCCTAATATATTCTAGGATTATTTATTAATCCTTACACTTCAGATAAAGAGGTAATTATTATGATTTATCTAGTCCTTGATGCATAGCTGATGTCGAATAAAAATATATGAGTTGTTTGATTTTATGATACATTTCGATGGTACGATGGAGAAATGTTTCATTTTAGCTAGTGTTTTTTATTTTATTTCCCCAGTTCCCTACTCCAAGAAGGTATATGTTTCACTCAAATTGTCAGTGTACTATTAGAAGATAAACAATGAATTTTTTTTAATACCTATAATTTTATTCATGTGAATTAATCATTTGATCATTTTATAAGGTGGATGTTTAGTTTGAAGATCAACATTTTTCCCGGATATATTGATATATTTAGCTCAATGTTTAGCTACATGATATACCAAATACACCATTCAAATACAGGCATGGAATATAAGAATATCTTGTGATGTTTTTGGATAGGACTTACCCTCTATAAATTTTCATGGATTTGATGACAAAATATTCGATGAGTATTTAGAAACTTTTTTGGTTGTGTCTATGGATGATATTATGATCTATTCATGATTTGATTTTGATCACATTCACTATTTGAGTTCGGATCTAGAAATCAAGATTGGACACTATGTTTATCAAAATATTTAGAAATATAATTTTTCAATCTAGTAAGTGATATTATTGGGGAACATGATTTCTGAGAATGTCTTATAATTTGATCCTTGAATGTTTAGGGTAATCTTGTCATGGGACGTTCCACAAAACCTATTCAATAAAAAATGTTTCCCTATCCTTTTTAGATACTACAGATTGTTTTTTCAGGATTTTGTAATGATGAAATATCATTTGAATTTTATTTTATAGGAAATGGATGAAATTAACATGGATTGATAATTTTTATTCTTGTTTTAATGAGATGACATGACTTCAGACATTAGGATCTATTCTGATTATACCTGGGACCATTACAGGGTATGTTCTTTTCCATGATGCTTTCACGACTGGTCTGGGTTTCATGATTATCAGGGATGTTTAATTTGTGGCTTCGTGATCTCAACTACATCAACTTCATGTGAGAAATTACCACACATATGATTTATATCATTCCTTGGTTATGAATGTACATATATATTTGTGAAAATATTGTTTTGGGGACCTGCTGATGGTATATTCTTAGCAAAGGATTCGAAGATTTATATTTTAACATAATATGTAGAGTATAATATATGTGAGGTGGGTTTAATACCATTACAAAATTTACATTGATATAACTTATTCCTCGAGGAAGGTCAATGTTGTTATAGATTATGTCAATAAAAAATTATCATTGTATGATATTCGGAAATCAAATAAGGAGTAAAACCCTTTGAGGATATTCACATTATTTCATTTAAATGATAATGAAGATTTCTTAGGTATGTTTATATCCAATTTTCATTAATAGTCATCTCTCATTGATACTTTTTTCGCAGGATTAGTAGCACGATTACGAGTTTAGGTGAATCTGAGAAACCCAATATAGTGGGGAGAATGTTTATATTTTATCATAATATGAAGAGTATCATATATTGGAGGTGGGTTGAATACCATTACAAAATTTACATTGATATCACTTATTCCTCGGGGAAGGTCAATGTTGTTATAGATTCTGTCAATGAAAAAATATCATTGTATGATATTCGGAAATCAAATGAGGAGTAAAACTCTTCGAGGATATTCACATTATTTATTCTAAATGATAAAGATGATTTCTTAGGTATGGTTATGTCCAATTCTCATTAACAGTCATCTCTCATTGATACTTTTTTACGTGATCAGTAGCACGATTATGAGTTTAGGGGAATATGAGAAACCCAATATGGTGGGGAGAATGATTATTGATAGTATCTCCCTTAAGAAGACATTGTATGTTTTAGAGATCATTGTTTCATCCCAGTATCTATAAGGGGATAATTTTTTATTAATTTTAATATTTATTTATAGTCCATTCATCTGGGAACTAAAATGATTTATTATGACATGAGGAACTTTTTCTAGCGGTCTGTTATAATTCATGACAAAACATATTATGTTACACACTATTACACCTTCCAAAATGTAATGAAAAATCGACAAAACCTTCTTGGTATGTCAACACACTCCTAATAATCGTGTTTAAAATTTAAAAGGTTTCAATGTAATTTTTTATTTGATTACCAGTGACTCACATGGGGAGGGATTAAACCTTGGTGGGGAATGATCAGTTCAAAAATTTAACTCACATCATTCTGATTAGGTTACCAATGAATGTTAAATTATTTGGAATGGTGTATAAACATGACATTTTGAGGTAACATGGGATTCCCATTACATGTTTATAAAAGGGATACTAGGATTACCTCATGCTTCTAGAAGGGTGTCCAAGATGTAATTGAATAAAGTCCTGGTCGAGAATATCTTACTATCTAGATATAGATTTCTAGATGTAACGTGCTTTTCAGATCATGGAATATATGCATTATTCATGAGTCATATATTTTGCTGGAACATGCAATAGCTAACTGGGAATGCATTGGTTTGAATATAAAAATACATTTTTATGACATATTAAAATTGATCCATTTGTGTCTTATTAGGATTGATCATGAAGAGAAACTCAATGTTTGTAATGTGTGGGTAGGGACACTATTATTGGACCGTGACTCATTTAGGGGACATTAGGGAGGATTCCATATATATTTTAGCATCTGGTTATATATCAATGTATAAATAATTTTTTTTCCAAATCATCAATGTCTTTCTTTTAATTTTCCCATAGCTGACATGGATTTCAGAAAATTTTCTCCTTGGATGGATCACCACCGACATTTAAAATATCTTTTCTATAAATTTTATATACAACACAATGTTAGTTTGTGTTATACACAAAACCGAGTTTTATAGTATTATAATGGTGCACCTCTTTTAAAACAAAAATTTAAACTTTTATTAATCTTATTTTTAAAAATAAGCATAATTTATTATTTTTGAATTAAAAAATTATATTAGGGTGAATTTTTTGTATTTTGGTGAGAAGTTTCTTTTTTTGATAAATAGTGAAAAATAATGAATTTTTGTACTAAATGGATCTTTTGTTGAAATTATTATTATCATTATATTATATTTTAAATTTGTCTTTTTTGTAAAAATATATCAATAATAAATATATTAATCCAATGTAGGTGATCGAAATCATTTTAAATTTTTTATTAAATATAAAAAATTATTGGACTTTCGAAAATGTTTACTTTAAAACCCCACATTCTCACCATGTCCTTGTGATTAGAGTTAATCATAATTTTCCAATTATATGATTTGAATTTTGAAAAAATGATATTAAAGGTTTTAATTAGTATAAAATTTGAGGTGTAATAAGCACATCATTATTTTTTCCAAAAATATTAAGGAATGTGATTTATATTTATTAAGTTTATTCAGGTAAAATTAATCTTAACAAGGGACTAAAACATAATATTAAGGGCCAAAATGACCTTGAAACTGGTCTAAAACCCATTGGATTCCAATATATTGACCAAAAAACCTATTGGAATGAATTTTATCTATAATTTTGAATTTTATTAAATGGAATCTCACAATATAAATTTTTAAGGAAAGAGACAAAAATTAACCTTTTCTTACCTTAAACATTAATAAATTATTTTGATATTTAAAAAACAACATATTTTCATTTATAAATCTCATTTAGAAATATAAATGGGATAATTTTACCATAAAATTTTACCAATAATATTTAAGGATGATTTAGTTACCTACGATGCTTAAGAAATGAAAATGTAGTGAATATTTTGTAAACAATTAACTAAAATAAATGATACTATAAATATTAAAATTAAAATAGATTTATTGAATTATTGTTTTTAATTTTATTTTTAAATGAATATATAATACATCAAAATTTGATTTTTAATTTTTTTTAAATCCAATATTGTTTTGATAATTTTTTAAATAAAATTAAATTAATAATGTCAAAATTGAAATTATTGTTATTTTACTATAAATAATATATTTTTTAAATGATTTAAAATTTATAAAAATCCTATTTCGTAATAATTTATATCTAGGAGTAAAAAAATAATAAATATTATCTATTAAAGGAAAAAATTATCATTTATAATTGACATATTGATTTATATATTGTAAAAACATTGTTAAGATGGTTTGGGTTTATGCAGTGTTTTAGGGCGTCACATGCTCATGTAATAAAAATAATCTCAAAAAAGGGGGATTTATTTTATAAATTAGATATTATATTAGAAATGCAGTGTCTCTATATTTTCTTATTAATATCATTTTATATTATTCTTAATGATTAAATTACTCAGGTTAGAAAACTAGATGCTTCAATAAAAACACTAATGATAAAATTTTGGAATCTTAGATGTTAAAGAACCAAATTATTAAAATGAACTTATTTTTTGGTGTCTATTTTAATCAACCATTATTACACTATAATGAATTATTTTTCCTTTTTTGAGTCACTTAATTTAGGTTTATCTCCCCATTAATGATATCCATTTCATATTTTCAAGATCTCCACTCCCCCTACACTATAAAAAGGAAATAATTCTACCCAATCCTCACACATCTCATGCAACTTTTTCCCTTCCAAATTCTACCCAGATAGTCTCAGAACTACACTACCCTTTCTGTATAATCCTTTATTTTGATATAAGTATACCTATTTAATCACTTTAGTAAAAACCAGAATGAGTTACTTGATTAATAGGTAACATCTTCCCTCATGCTCTTTTAATTTATATGTTTCTCCACTCCGTCATTTGATATTATTACATCATTTTATTATAACAATAGTATCATAAAAATATTTATATGTTTCTATAAAATGTTTTATATCTATATATTCACAATCTTACTTTTAATGGGTAACGAACATATTTTATTTGTGTATGGTGAACTACCACCTCATGAAATGATGATTGTTCATTAATACTGTACCTCCTCCCATGGTGGACATTATGATAGAATCTATAATTATATATAATGTATATGATATGTATTAGGTATTTTTTCTTATTTAATTATTTTATAATTCATTCCTCTATGAATTTAATTATGTGTAAATATTATAACACTGTTTATGGAAGTATATACTACCACCTCCTCAAAGAGATGTGACACGTTCACACATTAAATAGAATGTATGATGGATGGTTAAAATGTGTTACATAAAAGACATATATATGATTTTAATGATATTTCTACCTTTATAAAATATATAAAATATAATTTTCATTATTACCCTTTTCATGTACAAAAAATGTGATAACTTTGATCGTGGACATGTGGCTTACTGCCTCATCGAAGCGATGAGATTCTCTTTACATAAAAATAATTATATATAAAATAATATTTGATTAAATGTAATTTTATTCATGATATAATGATAAATCTATAAATATATTTTGTTTCATACATTCTTTCCATAATGGTTATTGAAAAATGAGAATGTTACTCATGTTTACGCATGGCCTGCCATCAGCATGACTATATAATTGTTTCATTTTTTATAACCAACATTCGTGATTGATTTTAAAATTATAATTGATGTATAAATATGATAATTATTTCATGATTATAGATATGGATATTTTTATATATTAAACCCATTGACCAAAGTTGACATACCATAGTATTTTTTGACACATGAACCAAATTCTATCAAATTAATGATATAAATTTCTTTGTTTAGGTTGATGTACCGAACATAGAAGTAAGTGAAATAAAAGATATGGTAAAGAAGTATTTTTTTTTAATTATGTAAATAATTAATATAAATTTATAATTTATTAAAATAGATACACACAATACAATTTAGACTCAAGGAAATGGAATATTATCTCAATTTACATTCCATTGAAACTTATTTATTATTATACAACAATTCATTTTCAATTGGTGTATAAACTACACTATGACATATTATATCATGAATCTCTTTAATCACATGATTTTATAATCTTCATGCCATATTATTCATTTATGGGGATCATGATTAAATACTTCAATGTGGTATGATACTCAATGAAATGTTTAAATGTCTATTCTCAAAAAAACCATTTTTATGATATTTCAGTCGTTTTTCATTTAACTAACACCATCCAACCATGTTTCTACATAAAAGCCGTAGGGGAATTATGGATAAATAAGTATCATTTATTTAACAAAGATATTTGGTAAGTTATATTTTTTATTTTTTGAATCGATTATTCTATCTAAGGAATTATTCATAGATATATGCCATAGTTGGAGTGTGGTTATTGATAACCCCTCGAAGCATCGAAAGTCTCATGATTCAAATCAATTGGCCAAATTATAATAGTTTAAAATACATCAAGAATTGATATTTACGATATAGAGGTTCATTTTCCAGATACATGGTTTTAATATTAAATAATTTCATTCATATTTTTTATCATTTTCATCCATGAGATTTTTAGACGACATATCTATTTATGCATTTAATTTTTAGTTTATTTATTAAATTGAATTTGTTTTTGTTTTCTTATAATTCCATATTAATTTTTACATATTTATTTATTTTTATACAATGTGATATCGGTTATTTAAAATTCCATTTTTCTCATTTATACATTATTTCTTGAATTTTACATAACCTTACTAGACATTGGATTTTACCCATATAATGATTCCATTCACCATGTTATGGATAATAAATATTTGAATAATATTTCAAGGAGGCTGTTTAATTAATTATATTTAGTATTATGTTTGTATTTTATATTTCCTAATGTATTGTTGGTTTCATTTAAATTATATGGATTTCCATTACCGATAACTTAATTTGTCCTTTAGGGTTTTATTCCTTGTAATGATGCCAATGTAATAAAAAAATTCAACAACTATGGGCTTCTAGGGTAAGGGCATTATATTTTGTACCATATAATGTTTAGACGCAACCTTTGAAACAATATTGTTAAGACATATATTATTGAGAACAACGCTATTATAGAAATTGAGGATATGTATAGAAAAAATCCTATAACTTTTATAAGGTTGGGATTATGTGGGTATTCTTATAAATACATCAATTTCAGGATACAACACGTTTGTGTGGTTCTAAAACAGTTGTACGTATGTCAAAAAACATTGAAATGTTGTGTTTATCCTAGCTCGGTGAAACCTAGTACATGAAAATGGACATTACTTCTTAGATAGTTTCACACTCCCAGAGGATTTTTATAAGATAATTCTCATTTTTCATACCCACCATTACGATGGAATTGAATGTAACGATTTCTCTAATGTAAATAATGTTTATGAAAATATGATTCATAATGCCTAAATTTATGTCTTGTACAATACCATAATTTGAATTATACATTATGATTTGATCCAGTCTCTTACATTGTTTAGGAATGGTTTTGAGAAAAGGAATATGAACTCCACCAAACCACATGATCCAATGATTAAGAAGGATCATATCGTTTATAGTCTTAAGACAACATTTCAAAGGGATGTAATTTCACATGGGTTCCCTTTATAGAATGAAATAATATCAAGTGGTAATGATATAAGTAATTAATTTTCTATAATATATAGATTTTACGGTCAGAAAACTGAAAATATTATGATAACTAAAATGATGGATTAAGGGAGTTTTGGAAAGAAATAATTTCCCAGATGTGATAATTGGGGAAAGAAAAATCATGTTTTTTTAAATGGAATGGGAGTTTTATATATCTGTGGATAGAAAGGACAACATGGTTGTGATTTTAAGTGTAAGAAATTTTTTTCCATTATACAATAATTCAACTGTAAAGAGATGTGGCACTATGAAAATCAATGTCTCAAGGGTTAAAGTAATATATCTCAATGGGTGATATTAGATAATGGTCATGTTATGATACTACCACAGATTATAAGGAATTATTAACATGACTATTCAATAATTATTCCATTTTAATATTTGATCAGAAAATTACTGATCATAATAATTCAGGGATATATGAGGATTATACTTTAGTACTTTTTTTTTGTAATGATTTGAGATCATATTTTGAGTCGAAAAAATGAAAGTGATATAATAGAAAATTAATCATTTTGGAAAACACATGGTTGAGGGAATGAAAATCAAAAAATAGTTCAGTATGATAAGATAATGATAATGAAATTATTGATTTGGATAATTGATGAAAACCATGGAACTGAATAATGAAATTTTGAAAAGGGTTCTATGCTATCATTGACGGAGTTTACAACACTTTTTTATTTAAATAATATATCCAATAAAACTTCTATTACTTAAGAAATATATAATAATTCAAGTTTACTATATGTTTTTATGGTGATTCATGTAATTACCATACTTTAAGAGGATACATGATGATGTTATTCACAGGATTGTCATGTAAAAATTTTAACCTAATTCATGATAATGATAAGTTCATCTTGGAAATTTAGTGACCTTATTTCTAAATTGTTGGATCATAATCTATTGTAAAGGTTAATAATTTATGAAATTATTTAAGACGATATTTGGATCTGGTTTTAGAGATTGTTATAATACATCACTATAAGATGAATCATATTTTATGAGATGATGTATAAATAGATTAGTAAATTACCAAAGGATAAGATTTTGCATAAAAAATGTACCAAGTAAGTATATTTATTTATATTCATAGAAAGAAAAAATAATTCATCAACTAGATGAAAAATAATCTTGAAATAAAAATCATTTCACTTGTCCATTCATTTACAATGAATCAAATGGCCTCATAAATCATTGAAAATTTATTCCTTTTTTATTATTGACATTCTATCAACAATGATATCTAGATCTCCTCATCAGAACATGATTATCATATTTTCCGATATATACATGTTTCCATTTTCCACCCATTTTCTTCTACTAGGGAACCTAGTTATGTGAACATTTTAATTCACATTATCTATTATTATGAATATATTTTATTAATAATATTTACAAAGTGGGTTTTTCAATAATATTATTTTCTAGTATCAATTCATTGATTACTAAATTAAACTTCAAATAGAGAGTACAAAATTAATTTATAGTGGGATAGATAATACACCCAAGACATTAAAATATATATTTTTTGAAAATATATTAATTTTTTTAACATTTTTATAAAAAAACCATGTTTAGATTTCCATGCACAAAACACTATGTCAGTGTTGGTTATAATCAAAATCGAGTTTTATTTCACTAAACTGTGCACCTATATTAGATTTAACTTTTAATAATTTATAAAATATTATTTTTAAAAATAAAAATCATTTTTTTAAATTTTAATTTAATAATTTCATTAGGGTTAATTTTGTTTGTATTTTTCTGAGATGTTTTATTTTTTGATGAATAATGAAATTTACTACATTTTAATTAAAAATGAATATTTCATTTATATAGTTATTACTGGAAAATTATATTTTAAATTGGTTTTCCAAGTGAACAACAGATCACATATAAAAATATTAATATAATTCAGTACATTAGAATCATGTTTATATTGAAATTAGATATAAAATATTATTGAACATTTGACCATTTTTAATTTAAAAAACATCTTTCCAACCACATCTATGAGAATAAATTTAATCATAATTTTCCCACTTATGGGATTTTAATTATTTTTTAAAAAATACATATATTGTTATAATAATTATATTATGTTTTCACTGGTAATATAAACATAATTTTTTACTAAAAATATTAGTGAAAGTGATTAAATTTAATTATTTTGATTATGTAAATCTTTATCTTAACAAGGGGAGAATCCCTAATCATAAGGGCCAAAATTTAATATAAGATTGTCCAAAAAACATTTGATGTCAATATTTCGACCAAAAAACAAATTTTTTCCAATTTTATGGGTTAATGGTAAATTATTAAATTGAATTTTCCTCTATAAATGTTTTATTGTGGAAAAAGATAAAAAAGGAAACTATCCATACATTTGAAATTTATAAAACATTGAGATATGTAAAAACATCATATTTTAAATTATAAAAATCCTTTTAAAATATATATGGGTTAAATGTATCATAATAGATAATAATTAAAATATTTTGATGATTTAGTTGTGTAAGATTCTTAAGAAACACCAAGGTAGGGATTATTTTGTTAATAATTGACTAAAATAATTGATACTATAAATATTGAAAGTGAATTAGATTGATTGGATTATTATATTTAAAAAAATATAGATGAATATTGCATGTTAAATTTTTATAATCATAATATATTTGAATTAAAATATTGTTTTGATTTTTTATAAAATTAAAATTAAATAAATAATTCCAAAATTGAAATTGTTATTTTTTTTTACAATAATTGATATTTTAGTAAATTATTTAAATATAATAAAAATTTTATTTTTTTACAAATGATTTTTAAGTGATACTAAATATTAAATATGGTCGATTAATAGAAAATTTATCTTTTATAGTTAACATATGGACACATATTTTGTAATATCATTTTTAAAACGGTTTACGTTTAAGCAGTGTGTTAGTTTATCACACACCCATGATCAAAAATTAATTTCTAAACACTTGGTTTTTTTAATTTATAAATAATTTTTTTAAAACTATTTTTATCTTTTTTTAATATTAAACCTCACATTAATTAAGTCTTAATGGTTAAACTACTTATGTTATAAAATCATATTGATGAATAAATATCTTATAACATGAGGGGATCATTGACATTATGGAACTATATTATTAAAATGAACTTATTTTTGTTCTTTTTAGGTTTATATACAACATCATTCTCTGTTAATCCATTATTTTTATATTTTAGAGGCACATTAGGTAAGTTAGACATCCCATTAATGATTTCCTTTTGGTATTTACAAGAGTTCGACTCACCCTACACTATAAAATAACAAGGAATCAACACCTTCCTAACACCATTCAAGCCACATTGCATCATCCAACCACTACCCATATTATATCCAAAAATCTCAAACCTTGACTTATAATATTCCATTTTTTAATATATCATCCTAATGCATTCTTTTGGTATATATCAGTAGGAGTTACCCAACTAAGAGGTAACATCTTCCATCATGTTCTTTTAATTTATTTGCTTCTCCACATATTGATTTCTTATTATTACCTGTTTATAATATTAAAAGTGTAACATAAATTAACATATATGTTTTTATAAGAAGTTCTATACCTAAACATACACAAACTACCAGCAAAAGGGTATAGAACATATTATTTGTGTGTATGGTGAACTACTGCATCATGAAACGATGATTGTTCATTTTTCCTATACCACCACTCTAGGTTCCCATTAGGATAGAAAATTTGATTACATATTATATATATTATATATTATATATATATATATTCTTATTTAATTAATTAGTAATACATAACTATATATATTCCATTATATATAAATATGATGACATTGATAGTGGAAGTGTGGACTAATGCCTCCTCAAACTGACGTGATATGTTCACACACTACATTGAATTTATTAAGGATTATTTTAATTAAAAATATGTGACATAAAAATATATATATTATATTAATTAAATAATCATCATTCATGAATACATAATATATAATTTTCTTTATCACCCTTTTCATACACAAAAAAACTAATAACATCAATTTTGGATGTATATGCTATGTCCTCCTAGATGCGATGAGATTATTTTTACATCACATGAAATCTATATAAAAGTACGTGTGATTAATTAACATTATATTAATTATATAATGATAATTTGTAATGATATAGTGTTTATTAAAATCCTTCCGTAATTATCATTGATATATTGGATCGTTACTCATGTGTGCACCTGACAAACCATCTCCATTATTTTAATAGTGTTTTGTTTTTCGTAACCAACATTTTTGAATGGTTTTAGAATTATAATTGATGTATAAATATGATAATTATTGGAAAATACTTGGTAGTTATATAATAATACAATTTTATATATATTAATATTTATGAATTATAAATTAATTTTAATTTTATGAGAAAACTATATGAGATAGAATATCTGACATGAAATAATGGGTTTCTCTGAAATACTATGTTACACAAAAAACTGAGATATATTGAAAAATAATAGATTAACAATATTATTATTTTATATTTTAGTAATCTCATACCTTGTTTATTGGATAGAATGAAAAAATATAACTATATTTTGTTTAAACATGCTTTTTTAAATGTTTTTTACTTTCTTTTAATAAATTTCAGATGCCTAAAATGAGAATAAAACCAATTATAAGAATAAAATACTCTAATATTTTTTCAAAAAGTAGTTTACCACCATTTTATGGTGAACCCTTTCAAAATTTATTATATGTCATTAATATATGTTCAATTTATAAAATTATTTTTTATTTAGAATCAGCGTTTCAAAAAATTTCATTAGTTATTTTTTTATTTTATTGATAAAATTTGTTTGCTAATGAAATGTGAACAATACAGCAATTCAATTCAAAACTTCATTTTCATCCAATTAATTAATATAGATATTTTACTTTAAATTTGTTTTATAGTGTTATTTGATCATGTTTTTATCATTTAATCAAATTTTTGTTAATGGAGGAAATTTCACTTTGAAATTTGACATGAACACATCTGAATATTTTTATGGTGTTTACTTTTAAAAAATTGTTTTCCCTTTTTGACAACTAGAATTAATTTTAAAATAATTAATACAAATTATTTGTTTTTAATATGAAAAAATAGATTCCATATTTGGAATCATATGATACAAATTATTTAAATAGGTATTTTTATGTTTTGGACATTATGAATAGTAACATTAACAATTAATTTAATAATCACAGTCAAGGTTAAATCGGATAATTAATGGTTAAAATTAATATTATAATAATTTTAACCAATCATAACACTTTTACAAATTTAATTTATTAGAATAGGCCTACCATTAATATCCTTTGGTTGATTTCAGGGCCACATGGAGCATCTTGGATGTGATTGTGACACTTATAAACATTTTATTTAAAATAAAGAACAAGATTTAATAATCATGTCTCTCATCATGAAATAAATTTTTATGTAGGGATATAAAAGTGATATACTAAACTATAAATAGAAATTAGAAAGAAAAAATATTACCTGCATCATGGTAATTTATTTATGCTTTTATTGAAAAAAATAATTAAATTTAATTGTGACACAATGATTGTATAGTAATCACTTAACTAATATAAAATCATATAAATGATATTATAAATATTAATATTAATATAATATGACATAATTTATACCATTAAATAATAAAATAAATAATTTTGAAATTATTTCTTTCATTTGAAGAAGTTGGGTTGAACTTGTATTCTTATTATTTTATTTTTAGAATTCGACTAATGAATAATATGAAAATTGATCTTATTGGTATTTTAACGTATAAACTATTTTATTTAATTAATTTAAATTCAAAAAAATATAGGAATATGTAAAATGGTCAGTATAGTAACATTATATCATAAATGGATATTTTTAGTTTCTTTTGACATGTTATTGAAATTACATTATCCAACAAAGTGTAAATAATATTATATCACATTAAGATTAAAAAGGGTAAAATAACTGTTAAACCAAAATGAAAAGGATTAAGATTTATAAAAAACATTTATAAATTTAATTGTATGATATTTATTATACATGAAATAATATTTTCTTAGAAATGAAATATTTTGTGACAATTTTTAATTGAAAGTCTATTTATATTAATTTGATAATTTAAGATCTTCTAAGGGTGCCCCTCCCCTATCCTATAAAAACGTACTCATTAATTGATAATAATCACACTTAAAAATGTTTTTTTCAGCAAATATATTCCAAATAATCTTCCTAGAATCCTTCAACATAGTATTAAGGACTTAGTTTTTGCAGAATACCCTCCTTATGGGAGTTAGGGTGTTGAGAAAGTGGTCATCTGAAGGAAACATAATCTTGTTTATTTATGTGATTCAATTGTATTTATTATTCCAAATTATTTAAATATTCTCCACCAATGATTATAAAATAAATCTAATATCATTTATATATTTATATTTTATTATTTTAATATCATCCCCTAAGTACATCTCCAGTTCTATAAAATGGGGAAATGATCCTTTCATTTTTGTGTACGGCGGACTACCGCCTCACGAACCGATATAAATAATTTTTAGAAACGTCTATAAATAATGATAATAATTAAGGAATTAATGTTTAAATGTGATATTAACAATATATTTATCATTATAATAGAATAATATATCAATTATGTTCATACATTCCATACATAAGAAAAAGATAATGTCGTTCGTGTGTAGGTGTGAACTATTACCATTACAAAGTGGTGTGGATCATATTTTTAACACATTACTTGTATGATATATATAAATATATATAAATAATTTTTATTTTTTAAATAATATTATTAAAATTCAGGAGTGTTAAAATAACAGTTAACTTTTTTCCGTAATTATAAAATGTAAAAGGAAACATTAATCATACGCTCGTACATGTTACTATCTCCATGATTATAACATTGTTCATTGTTCGTATCCTAATTTAATGAATAGATTTAAAAGAAACATTGATTTATAAAAGTGATTATTATTTCATTAATATTATTATATATATTATTGACTTATGGAAACATGGACTATTGACGACATACCATGTACATTTTTGACTCAAGTACCAATTATCGACTAAACAGCTGATAAGAACTTAAATAATTATATAATTGTTATAACATGATAATAAGTTATATAAAAATAATAATAAAAATGAAAATGGTTATAAGTAATGTATGAATTAACCTAATATTATTATTTAGTGATATAAATATTTTACATGCCGAGTCGGACTCAAGGTAAGGGATTTCATCTCAATTTACATTAATTGAGTCATTTCTTGATAATATGAACCTTTATTATTTTATAAGGTGTATATACAAACACATTGATATTTCATATAAAAATTTAATATATAATATTTTTATTAACTATATTGATATAATTTTTAAATCAAAGATATTAATATTTAAATTATCAATCTGGCATGGGACACCTTTAACATTTAAATATTTAATAATAAAATATTTTTATTCAAGATATTAATTTAAATATTTATTTATATAAATATATATAGATTATATTGAAAAATTTATGTCTATCATGAATTTAATTCAGAATTTAAAAAAGTTTTATTTTTGTAGAATGTGTTTTACATTATTTATAATATGAAAAAAGGCTGTATTTTGTTTGGATATATATGGCGATAACAAATTATCTACCCTCATAACTGTTACTTGATATTTTGAAACGTCTAAAATCCTTAGTGTTTTTAAATGATAAATAAATCCATTATTACTTTTATGTGTATTTTGTTATTGAAAATGGTTTTGAAAATGGATTGAAAATTTCAATGTTGAAATGATTTGTTTTTATTGAAAATAAGATTTTATGAGTGAAATGTTTATAATTTCAATGTTTTATATGTTATTATTGTACTTGGGAATTTGAAGGGAGGATACGTGATAATCCAAATATGGGTGTCTCTATGATAAATGAAGGGCCAGCGAGCCTGTGATAGATCATTAATCCATTGGATAATAATATGGGGTTAACCAACTGGGTTTCTCATAAGAGATTTAGGGAATATACTATGATTGGTATTTCAAATGTAATCGTGAATATTACTCTCTATATATATGTGAAATCTATAAAGTAACTATGATATGGATTCCACAAGATACCTCTATTATTTGTAATTTCTGTGAGTTTCATATGAACCTTATGATTTCATGAGGTATTGTAAAGAATATGAATTTAATGGGTGAAATGTGTGATTTGGTGAAAATGGTTTCATGAGTTTGAAATATTCCTGGACTAACAGTTTCAATCATTATTTTTTATTCTGTAATGATATTATTTATTCTGATCACATTTTTTTTTAATTTTTTTCACATATCATAATATTGGTAAGGTAAAAAAATATTCTATATTAAATGTATTGAAGATGTTCCTTTAAAAGAAATATTGTATTATTTTTCAATGGATACCCATTTGTAAAATAAATGGATAATGATTATATGTGTCATTTGGTAATGTATGTGTTTAATATGTAAGAGTTTCTCCTGTTTCTCTAAAAATATAGACCTAATATTTTTTTTAATGAATAATAATAAATTCTAGTCATAAGTCACTAGAATAAGTTATGATAAAGGTTGGGTGTTTATATTTGGTATTAGAGTAGGGTTTAAAAAACATTATAGATTAGGATGTTTTATTTATAGTTATGGTTATCATCATGAGTTTATAGGTTTATGGTTGATCCTAATTCTAACTTCATAGAAATCATTTAGGGGATTATTTTATGAAAATTCTAGTTTGTTAATAGTATTTTTGGAAATATTTATTTTTATGTTTTATATGGGTTATTACTTTTTGGAAATAAACATGAAAGGTATATAATAACATTGGAGGTTAAACTATGTAATGTTAATTTATGAGGATTTTATCTCATTTTGATAATTTTTTAATAATTATATAGATTTTCTAAATAGATAACTCATAGATCTTTTGATAACCCATCATGTCAGACAAGGCCACAAGAATCGAACCCACCACCAAATTGTGACAAGTATTCATATCCTAAAAAATCCTACGTGAAGACACTAGTATGTATGAATTATTATTTTTAGTTAAATGATTTTATAAATTGATAATAATATTATGTATGAATCTATTATTTTTCCCAATATATAACCATGGGATTGGAAAATGATTTCGGTATTAGGTGATAAATGTTATTTTAGAATATGTTCATCATTTGGGGAATAATACATGATTAAGGTAAATAGATTACTATGATATTTTAATTAAGGAGTAATAAAAGTATTATATTATGTAAGAATAAATTATTTTAATTGTTGTATTATGGCGATTTAGGTTATTTATAGAAATGGTCAACATATCCTGATGAATTTCTGGGGAATTTACTTTTTGGTATGAGGCATTAAATGGGGTATAATTTATTTGGAGTTAATGATAAAATTTATATTGGAAACTTATTTGATAAAATTAATCTATATTTTTCGATTGAATTTTTTTTTGGATTATTTTGAGGAATTTTGTAGGCAATTATTTATTGAATTTTCAATATTGATCATTGTTTATTACTGTTGAACATTGGAGATTAAAAGATGTCCTCCTTAAAAAGACAATTTTTTTGGGGAGTAATCTGATCTTATAATAAATATTTTGGTTTTGGTTATTGATTAAATGTGGAATAAATGGATAGTCAACCTTTTGTGGTCAATGTGAAATTTTAGACTTCAATTATATTTCTTCACGCATGAAAATTTCATCTTAAATACAAATCATTTGGAAAAAAATATGAGGTTGTGGTGGAATTCAATTAATTGATGAAACTCTGCATGTAAAATCCGAGGTAAATGAGGAATAATATATTTTTTTATTTATTAATATTTGTGAATTAAATATTAATTTTATCATAAAGGGGTTTCTATGTTTGATAGCGTACCCGATACGCAACAATTTGGAATCTCATGTTGCACACTAATAATATAATATTATCATTTCAAATTGTAGTTATGTCCTAGCCATTGTATTGGTGGGAATGAACAAAACTAACTATAATAAGATTATACATGTATTTATATTTATCCAATAAATGATAGAGGCTTAATATATGAATGAATCTAATTTTAAGCTTAATTTACATTAAAAGGCCCATTTACCACCTTTTAGTGGCGAACTATATTTAAATCTAGTTTTGGACACTTTAATACATTATATATGAACAAATAAAATCCTTCTTTAAAACTATTTCATCAGAATTTAATTTTGGTAATTGTTATTGTATTTTTCCGATAAAGTTCATTTTTTCATGGAATAGTGAAAATATTGTATTTTAATTCAAAATAATGTTTTAATCTAATTTATTTATGTGGTTAGATTATCTTTTTAATTGGTTTTAATGTGTAAATAGATTATATTTTTATCATTTAATCTAATGTTGGTCATTAGAATCAATTTCACATTTAAATTTTATATAATCAACTGTCAATCTTTTGATAGTTAATATTTCATAAAAACACGCCTTTTGTTTTGATAGCGGGAATTAATTTTAAATTCATTTTTTCTAGTTCTGTGTTTTGAATTTGGAGAAATGGATTCCATATTTGGAATCATGAAGATCAAATTTTGTAAATAGGTAACTTTTATTTTTAGACATTTTAAATATTTATTTCGGTAAATATTTTATTTACCGTGGTTAAAGGGTAAATCAGGTAAATAAGGGTAAAGAAATAATATTACAATAATATAAAATTACCCTTAAACATGTCCTAACCCTATTTTATGAGTCATTTCCGACCATGGGAAGCATTGGGTCGATTTTGGGTCCCCATTGAGCCACATTGGAGGGATAATGACAATTTCGGTTAATTAATTTAATATGAAGACAAAAGTTACATTAACAAAACTCTTTTAGTAATTAATATTTATATGGTGTTATATAAGTCCTATGTTTTACTATAAACATTAATTGGAAATATAAAACGATTTCCTACATCATGGTATTTTTTTATAATTGTTAGACATCAAATAAATTAAATTATTTATCACACAATAATGATGTAGTGATTACCTCATTAATAAATGATTTAATTAAATAAGATTGTAATGATTAAAATATTATCCGAAACGTGTTCAATTATGATTGGATGATTTTATTTCAATTATTATTCTTCTTATCTTCGACCATAATTATTTTTGGACCATTAGAAACCGAATATCATTATATTTTAAAATAATATTTTCACTCTTTCCTAAATAGCCCCTCATCTCCCTTATAAAAAGAGACCACTTCTATGAAATTCCTCACACCTCTAAAGTCATTTGGCTTGTCCAAACACTGCCCAATTAAGCTCCCTACATACCTAGACTCCTTCTATAATCCTTACCTTAGGAAGAAGTCACTTAAAGAATTCATTTGGTTCAAACCAAAGTGGGTTACCCAAATTAAAGGTAACAGTTTCTCTTAAATTGTTTTATTTTATTATGCTTCTCCAACCCCTAAACTCTTTTTATTTCCTTTATTTTGTTACAAAACCAGTATCCTCAATATATTCTCGTATTTTTTAATGATATGTATTCAAACTACACTTACACACACCTCCATCTAATGGATGAATAACATAATGTTTCTATGGATGGAAAACTAACGCCTCACGAAACGATGATTGTTTAATTACACCTTACAGCCTCTCATGGTGGCCATTAAGATGGAACTGTATTTATATATGATATATATTATGTTTATGATATTATTATTCTTCTTTAATTCCCAATTATATCAAACCATTATGGTTTCCATCGTGGGTAAATAAGATAATTTCATTTGAGGAAGTGCGGACTACCGCCCCCTCAATGTGATGTGACTCGTTAATTCCCTACGTGAGATGTATAAAGGATAAAGTTAATGATATTATATAGGATATTATACTGGAATTATAATATACCTATGTATCGTTATGTTTTAATTCAATTAAAATAAGAAATAGAAATGAAAGTAGCGTTCTTGCGTATGTACGGCTTACCGTCTCCATGAACGGTGCATTTCATTTCGTACCTCCAAATGTTATTTACTATTATAAATACATGTACATGATGGATATATATGATATATATGATAACCAAATCATGAATATAATTCTGGATATAATGAATCTTTTACCATGTGAACAACATGTAATTATAAGAAGTCCATTTTTGACTCAAGTACCAAATATCGACAAAATGAATGTTATTAACTTAAATGATTACATAATGATTATATCATGGTAACAAGTGATATAAAAGGAATAATAAACTTGAAAAAGGTTCTTAAGTAAGTAGAAATTAACATTAGTTTATTATTTAGGAGATTAAAGAACGAATGGGTTAAGTCGTACATGAGGTAAGGGACTTCGTCTCAATCTCCTTTCATTGAGGCATTTTTAGTTTTATAAATGACTTTCTTTTATATGATGTATAAAACCATTTGAATTTTACATCGATTCAAAAGTAATATTTTCTATACAAATCATTTTACTAAATAACAAAAAAGAATTTTTCTTTAACGTAAGCGTTGACAACGACCTTTCCGCCGCCGCGAGTATTATATGATCTTTGGCTTCCTTAACAAGCTGAAATGTTTTTAAAGGAAAAATAAATTCCAAATACCCTTTTTACATATTTTGGTATTGAAAATGATTTTTAGAATTGATTTATTATTTCAATATCTTGATATGATATTTTATTATTGCAATATGGAAATGTTATCTTTCATTTATGCTTATATTATGTGTTAAGATCATGTTATGGTTCATGGGAATTATTTACGTATATGGGTGGTTCCATGATAAACCTAGAGCGGGTGAGCCCGAGATAGCTCTCCAATGCATAGGGTAACGTGACGGAGGTAAACATGAATGTTTCTCCTAAGAGATTTAGGGAATATACTGTGATGGGTATTCCAAAGAAACTCCCTATGTAGCAGTGATAGCTACAATGTAATTATGGTATGGATGCCGCAAGTTACCTTTATGATTTATGAATTCTATGTGTCTTTCATAAATATTATGATTTCATGAGGTAAGTAAAAGATTTCATGTTTTGTATGTATTTATGAACAAATGTTTTCATTCACTGTTTTATAACCCTTACTGAGACTTTTATTCTCATCCCAGGTTTTGAAATGTTTTTTAGATGAATTAAAGATGAATAGGGTCAAGGATGGGATCAAGGAAAAGCCATGCACTCTTTAACATTGAATTAGACATGACTTTTTTTTCGAGAGTTTTTATTTTATGAGAAAAAAGTGGATTCTGGGTAGATGTGCCTACTTTTTAATATTTTGAGATGCAATAGTTATGTCCTAATTCCCTAAAACTCTAAACCTGAAAAGATCCTCAATGTCAATTATTCATTTCATTCAATATTATGTAATGTTTAAGGTCGGGTCCTTATAGTTGGTATCAGCGGTTGGTTTAGATAACTTTAGGAGATAGGATATTGTTAAATTAAAACCCATAAAGTAATTTCTGTTAATATTGACATCATATAGAATTTCCAGATTACCATGTTTCTTCACATAAGATATTTCTTTGTTTAGAATGGTTTTTCGCAAAGGAAACACGGCAGCTATGTTGAGACAACATCAGGAGGAAGACAACCTTCCAAATCAGAAACCTAAGATGGTCTCAATCGAAAGTGAATAGTTTGATGTAGTGATGGCACAATTGACTCAGGCTATAAATGGTGGTGGTATCCATGTACGAGATCATCCAAATCAACCACAGAGGAACATGTCAGTAGTGGAGCATTTCATGAGGCAACATCCCCCATAATTCAGAGTATCATCAGTTCTGGTGCTAGCTAGAGGGTGGATTAAAGCACTGGAGAAGATTTTTGATGTCATGGGTTTGTCAGAACATCAAAAGGTTAGTCTCTATGTTTACCGTTTTGAATGTGAATCTGATTTGTGGCAGTCGATGGTGAAAAATATCAAGGATAGTGAGTAGATTGATGCTCTTGATTTGGATAAATTCCAAGGTATGTTTCTGGAGAAATTTTTTCCTAAGTTGGTGTGTCTTAGGATGGAAAAACAATTTCTGGAATTGAGGCAGGAGGATGACTTAGTGGATTCTTATGAAGAAAAATTCACTCTACTGGCAAGGTAAGGTCCAAAGTTCATACGAGATATTATTAGTGAAATAAACCATTTTTACTCAGGATTAAAGCCAATTTATCGAAGGTCATTAGCTTCTCATGAGTTCAAATGTTATGAAAAACATTTTTGTTGTGTGGAGAAGGTGTAAATGGAGTTTGTCGATGATCAATTATTCTTTTACAAACAACAAAATAAGAGGTCAAGGTGGAAGGTGAAAGGAAAGAACTCTTCAAAAAAAGTCTGTTGGTAAGAAGATTAAGTTTAGAGTTTGTGAAAATTGTGGTAAAAAGCATGCTAGGGAATGTCTTTTGAATTGGGTATGGATTGGATTTCTGTTTATCATGATAAGATTGACTGCAGAGCTAAAAAGGTTTCTTTTCAGAATGATTTTCAGTTTGGGTACAAGAATGAACCATTTTTTTTGATAACATATCAAGAAATCAAAAAACTAGTAAAAAATGGAAATGAATATTACCTTGAACATATTGTTGAAAACAAAAGAACTATTCAGATTAATGATGTGCCCGTGGTAAATGAGTAACTTGATGTTTTCCCTGATTAGTTGCCTGGTATTATACCTGATCGGGAAGTTTAATTTACTGTTGACATAGTTCCTGATGCTAAGCCAATTTCAAAACCCCCTTCTCGAATGGCTCAAATTTAACTTTTAGAGTTAAAGAAGCAATTGCAGGAGTTATTAGATAAAATTTTCATTCGGCCTAGCACATCACTCTGGGGTGCTCCTGTCTTGTATGTTAAAAAAAAAGATGTTTCAATGAGACTTTGCATTGATTATAGAGCATTGAATAACATCACTGTTAAGAATAAGTATCCTTTTCCTCGTATCGATGATTTGTTTGATCAACTCCAGGGCGCTCAGTATTTTTCGAAGAATGACTTGAGGTAGGGGTACCATCAGTTTAAAGTAAAATAAGTCGACTTGTCGAAGACTGATTTTCATACTAGATATGGAAATTGTGAATTTGTAGTTATGCCTTTTGGTTTAACCAATGCACCTGTTGTATTCATGGATGTTATGAATAGAATTTTCCATGAGTTCTTGGATAAGTTTGTGGTTGTGTTCATTGATTATATTTTGGTTTATTCAAAAATTAAAGAGGAACATGAAAGTCATTTAAGGGTTGTGTTGAAAACCTTAAAAGAAAAGAAACTTTAAGGAAAATTAAGCAAGTGTGAGTTTTGGTCACAACAAATTTCTTTCCTTGGCCACATTGTTTCAAAAAATGGCATAACTTTTCATCCTTCAAAAACAGAAGTTGTTGAAGAATGGCCAAGACCCACAAATATAACTGAGATTCATAGTTCTCTTGGTTTGGATGGTTATTACCGAAGGATTGTTGAAAACATTACACGGTTATCTAGTCCAGTGACTATGTTAACTCGAAAAGGTGTTATGTTCATCTGGAAAAAAGAATGTGATGATTGTTTTCAGGAATTGAAAAGGAGATTGGTGAATGCTCCGTTTTTGGAACTGCCTTCCAGAAATGGTGGGTTTGTTATCTACATTAATGCTTTGTTGAAAGGAATGGGTTGCGTCCTAAGGAAAAATGATCAGGTAATTGCTTACGCTTCATGTTAGTTGAAACCACAGTAGTTAAATTACCCTACACATGATTCGGAATTAGCTGTTGTTGTTTTTGCTTTAAAAATTTGGAGACATCATTTGTATGGAGTTAAGTGTGAAATATATACTGATCACAAATGTTTGAAGTATATATTCACTCAGAATGAATTGAACATGAGACAAAGGAGATGGTTGGAATTAATCTAGGATTATGATTTCAGGATCCATTACCATCTGGGAAAATTAAATAATGTGGCCGATGATTTGAGTCGGAAAAGTAATGTCTCGTTATCAATGCTACGTTTGGAACAAGATCCTTTGTGTTTTGATTTGATGAAATTTGGCATAGAATTTTTTGGTGCAAGAAATTATTCTGTTTTGTTCCAGGTATCAGTGAGATCATCTCTATTAGACAGAAAAAAGAAAGCGCAGAAGTAAGACAGTGAGTTGGAGAAAAAGATAGAGTTGGTTCAGAAGGGTAAGTTCCCAGAATTTAACATTGATAATGATTTTGTTTTGAGGTTTGGAAAAAGATTATGTGTGCCTTGTGATTCACAGTTGAAGAATGTGTTGTTATGTGAAGCTCATAGTTCTCCGTTTTCAGTTCATCCTAGCAGTACTAAGATGTACAGAGATCTTCAGGAGTATTAATGGTGGGATGGAATGAAAAGAGATATTGATAATTTTACTGTGAAGTGTGTGAATTGTTATGAGGTTAAATCAGAGAGACAGTTACCGAAAGAAATACGTGAGCCTTTACCAATGCCAGAGTAGAAATGAGAAAACATATCCATGGACTTTGTTGTGGGATTACCAAAGACATGTCGAGGTAATAATGAAATCTTTGTAATAGTTGACAGATTGACTAAATCTGCTCATTTCCTTCCTATTAGAGATACTTTGTCTCTAGATTAACTTTCTCGGTTTTATGTTAAAGAGATAGTCAGGTTGCATTGAGTTCCCCTCTCTGTTGAATCTGATGGTTAACCCAGGTTCACTTATAACATTTGGAAAGGCCTTTAGAATTCATTGGGTACTGAATTAATCTTTACTATAGCTTTTCATCCTCAATCAGATGGGCAGTCAGAATGAACAATTCAGACATTGGAGGATATGTTACGTGATTGCTCGATGGACTACTAGGGAAGTTGGGACCAACATCATTCTTTGGAGGAATTTTCTTATAATAACAGTTTTCATTCCAGTATACATATGTCTCCATTTGAGGCATTATATAGAAAGCATTTTCGAACTCCTACTTTTAGGGATGAAGTAGGTGACGGAAAGATGATGGGACCAGAATTGGTAGAAGAGATGGTAGTGAATTTTCGGTTGATTCAGAAGCACATGAGAATAGCTCAGAGTAGACAGAAAAGTTATGCGGATAACCGGATGAATGATATTTTTTTGAGGTAGGTGATCATGTCTTTCTCAAAGTTTCTCCTTGTAAAAGTGTGATGTGTTTTGGTAGGAAGGGAAAATTGAGTCCGAGGTTCTTTGGACCTTATGAAATTCTAGAGAATGTTGGATCAGTTGCGTATATAGTAGCTTTACTTCCATGTTTTTCCTAGGTACAAAATGTTTTTCATGTTTCGATATTGAGAAAGTATATGTTAGATCCATCTCATGTTTTGAGCCCAGAGGTAGTTTAGTTGAAGATAATATCTCTTATGAAAAACAACCAGTCCAGATTCTGGATTGTAGAGAGCAAGTGTTACGGAATAAGGTAATTCACCACATAAAGGTTTTGTGGAAAAACCATATGGTTGAAGAGGCAATGTGGGAATTGAAAATTTTATGAGGGATAAATACCCCCCACTTATTTTGATAAGTGGATAAAAAAATTGTGAGGACAAAATTTACAAAATGGGAGAAGGATGTATCATCCCAGGTAAATGAGGAATAACATATTTTTATATTTATTAATATTTGTGAATTAAATATTAATTTTAGCGTAAATGGGTTGCTATGTTTGATAGCATACCCGATACGCAACAACGAGTTTCATTGGAATCTTACATTGCATAATAATAATATAATATTATTATTTTAAATGGTAGTAAAATCCTAGCCGTTGTATTGGCGGGAATGAACAAAACTGACTATAATATGATTATACATGTATTTATATTTAACATATAAAAGTTAGAGGCTTAATATAGGAATGAATATAATTTTAAGCATAATTTACATTAAAAGGCCAATTTACCGCCTTTTAATGGTGAACCCTTTTTAAATATAGTTTTGGTCACTTTAATACATTCTATATTACCAGATAAAATCCTTATAATAAGGACATCAGAATTTACATTGGGTAATTTTTTTGGTATTTTTCGGTTAAAGTTTATTTTTTTTAATGAATATTGAAAATATTGTATTTTAATTCAAAATTATGTTTTAATCTAATTTATTTATATGGTTAGATAATACTTTTAATTGGTTTTAAAGTGTAAATAAATTTTATTTTTACCATTTAATCTAATTTTGGTCATTAGAAGCATTTTCACATTTTATTTTTATATAATCAACTATCAATCTTTTGATAGTTAATATTTCTTAAAAACACGTCTTTTGTTTTGACAGCGGGAATTAATTTTAAATTAATTTCTTCCACTTATGTGTTTTGAATTTAGAGAAATGGATTCCATATTTGAAATCAGGAGGTTCAAATTTTGTAAATAGGTAACTTTTATTTTTAGTCATTTTAAATATTTACTTCAGTAAATATTTTATTTACTGTGGTTAAAGGGTAAATCAAGTAAATAAGGGTTAAGAAATAACATCATAATAAGATAAAATAATCCTTAAATATGTCCTAACCCTATTGGATGAGTCATTTCCGATCATGGTCATCTTTGGGTCGATTTTGGGACCCCATTGAGCCACTTGGGAGTGATAATGACAATTTAGATTAATTAATTTAATGTGAAGACAAAAGTGACATTAGCAAAAAAACGTTTAGTAATTAATATTTATATGGTGTTATATAAGCCCTATTTTTGCCTATAAATATTCATTGGAAAGATAAAACGATTTACTACATCATGGTATTTGTTTTATAATTTTTAGACACCACATAAATTAAATTATTTATGACACAATAATGATGATTGCTTACCTCATTAATAAATGATTTAATTAAATAAGATTTTAATGATTAAAATATTATCCAAAACATATGAAATTCTGATTGAATGATTTTATTTCGATTATGAGTAATCTTATCTTCTACCATAATTATTTTTGGACCATTAGAAACCGAATTTCATTATATTATAAAAAAATAGTTTCACTCTTTCCTAAAGAGCCCCTCCTCTCCCTTATAAAAAGAGACCACTTCAATGCAATTACTCACACCTCTAAAGTAATTTTGATCTTCCAAACTCTGCCCAATTAAGCTCCATAAGTCTCTCTACTCCTCCTAGATGCCTTAACTTAGGAATAATGCACTTTAATAAGTCCATTGGTTCAAACCAAAGTGAGTTACCCAAATTAAAGATAATAGTTTCTCTTAAATTGTTTTATATTATTTTGATTCTCCGACCCCTAAACTCTTTTTATTTACATTATTTTGTAACAAAACCAGTATACACAATATACTAGGATTTTGTTATGATATTTATTCTAACTAAACTTACATGCACCTCCATCTAATGGATTATGAACTTAATGTTTCTGTTGATGGAAAACTAACGCCTCACGAAATGATGATTGTTCAATTACATCTTACTGGCTCTCATGGTGGAGATTATGATGGAACTGTATTTATATATGATATATATTATGTTTAGGATTTCATTATGCTTCTGTACTTCCCAATTATATCAAACGTTTATGGTTTCCTTGGTGGGTAAATACAATAATCTCATTTGAGGAAGTGCGGACTATCGCCCCCTCAAAGTGATGGGACTCGTTAATGCCCTATGTGGGATGTATAAAGGATAGAGATAATGATATTATATATATGATATTATAATATAATTATAATATATCTATGTATCATTATGTTTTAATTCCATTAAAATAAGAAATAGAAATGAAAGTAGCGTTCATGCGTACGTTCGGCTTACCGTCTCCATGAACTGTGCATTTCATTTCCTACCTCCAAATGTTATATACTATTATAAATACATGTAAATGATGGATATATATGATATATATGATATATATGATACCCAAATCATTAATATCATTCTGGATATAATGAACCTTTTACCATGTGAACAACATGTAACTATAAGAAGTCCATTTTTGACTCAAGTACCATATATCGACAAAATGAACGTTATTAACATAAATGATTACATAATGATTATAACATGGAAATAAGTGATATAAAAGGTATAATAAACTTGAAAAAGGTTCTTAAGAAATTATAAATTAACTTTAGTTTATTATTCATAAGATTAAAGAATGAACGGGTCAAGTCATATACAAGGTAAGGGGCTTCGTCTCAATCTCCTTTCATTGAGGCATTTTTAGTTTTATACATGAAATTATTTTATATTATGTATAAATACCTTTGACTTTTACTTCTATTGAAAAGGATTATTTTCTCTATGAAGCATTCTACTAAATTAAAAAAAGTAATGTTTCTTTAACATAAGTGCTGACAACGACCATTCGGCCGTCGCGAGTATTATTTGATATTTGGCTTCCTTAACAAGCCAGAATGTTTTTAAAGGAAAAATAAATACAAAATACTCTTTTTACATATTTTGTTATTGAAAAATATTTTGAGAATGGATTTATTATTTCAATATCTTGAAATGATATTTTATTATTGAAATGTGGAAATTTTATCATTCCTTTATGCTTATGTTATGTGCTAAGATCATGTTATGGTTCTTGGGAATTATTTATGTATACAGGTGGTTACGTGATAAACCTAGGGTGGGTGAGCCCGAGATAGCACTCCAATGCATTGGGTAACGTAACGGAGGTAACCATGAATGTTTCTTCTAAGAGATGTAGTTAATATATTATGATGTGTATTCCAATGTAAGTCCATATGTAACTGTGATAGATACAATGTAATTATGGTATGGATGCCGCAAGTTACCTTTATGAATTATGGTTTCTATGTCTCATTCATAAATCGTATTATTTCATGATGTAAGTAAAAGAGTTCATGTTTTGTATGATTTTATGAAAAAATGTTTTCATTCACTATTTTATAACCCTTACTGAGCCTTTTATGCTCATACCACGTTTTGAAATGTTTTTTACAGGACTTAAAGATGAATAGGGTCAAGGATGGTATCAAGGAAAAGCCATGCTCTATTTAACATGAAATTATACATGACGTTTTTTCAAGAGTTTTTATTTTATGAAAAAAAGAGTGGATTATGGGTAAAAGTTCCTACTTTGTAATATTTTGATATGTAATAGTTATGTCCTAATTCCCTAAAACTCTAAACCTGAAAAGATCTTCAATTTGAATTATTCATTTAATTCAATATTATGTAATGTTTAAGGCTGAGTCCTTATACTACATGTCATGTAAATATATTTCCTTGTGTTATTATTCTAAGTGGTAACATAATTATTTAACTTTATGAGGAAGATATTAAAACAAAAAAGTTGTATATTTACTTTTTCCTACAATTAATTAAAAACAACATTTAACCGTTAAATTTTTTGGGGTTTTGTGATTATTAACTTTTTCCTAACAATGTTTAATATCACTCTCTATCCGAACTTGATAGTTAGTTTTTCTTTAATATCTACGTCTTCCTACATGGAATAATTGTAGGTGTTATCTCATGTGATTTTCTTACTATCCATTCATTCTTTAATGTGGAATTTTTATTAATACTTTTTCTGATGTGTCTTTTCAATAAATTTATTCTTAAATTTCTAGCCTTAGTTACCAACCCTAAATATAAAATTATTAGGATTCAATTTCAAAAGGGCAAAGAATGTTCCACCCCAATTAATTATTGTATAATAATTTTTCATGTCTATTAATTTTTATGAATTAGAAGTTAAATTTATATTAAAGGTGACACTATGTGCGATAGTGTACCCAACACATAAAAATGGGTATCCCCAAAATTCTATGTTGCATAAAATGCCGAGATAAACCAAAAAAATAATATATTATTAATATATAATTATTCTAAATTGTAGTAATTTCCTTGCAGTTTAGTTGGAGGTGATGAACAGAAATAACAATAATATGTTTAAACAAATTTATTAAATCTTATAACTTTTTTTTTATAAATTTTAGATGCTTAAAATGATAATTAATTCAATTTTAAGTATAAAATACACTAATATTTTTTATGTTGTATCTTACCACCTTTGGATGATGACCCATTTTTAAATATAATATTTTCCACATTTTGTATGTTATATTTGAACAAATAAACTTCTTATATTTAATCAAGAAATAAAAAGTTATTTCGGTAAAATATTTTGTATTTTTTCTGATAAAATTCATTTTTAATGAATAGTGAAAAATATTACATTTTGATACAAAACATTATTTTGATCTAATTTATTTATGTTTTTATATTTTCATTTTAATTGGTTTTAAAAGATAATTGGAATATGTTTTTAAAATTTAATCAAATTTCATTTATTGTAGTTAATTTTAAATTGAAATTATATATGAACACATATAAATATTTTGATAGTTTTTACTTAAGAAAACTCTGTTTTGTCATTTTGATAACGTGAGTTAATTTAAAATTGTTTATTGAAACTTTTGTGTTTTAAATTTGGAAAATTCATTACATATTTGTAATCAATATATCCAAATTATGAACTAGGTTCTTATTATTATTTTTGGACAATATGAATATTTCTAGCCATATTTTTGGAAAATTCATTACATATTTGTAATCAATATATCCAAACTTTTGTGTTTTAAATTTTTATTAATTTAATTTTATGAGTTTTTACCAGCCATTTTCATCCTTGGGTCATTTTTAGGACAACTTAGAGCCACTTTTATGTGATTATGAATCTTGTATAATATTATTTAAAATAAAGACCAAGATGTCATAATCATGTCACTCATAACATAAAAAATTTTATTATTGGGTTATAAAAGTGATCTCTATGACTATTAATAGTTAAAAATTATAATATTACCTACATCATGATAATTTATTTATTATTTTTATGAAATATATAATTAAATTAATAGGTGACACAAAGATGATGTAGTAATTTCTTGATTAATGAATGAATCAAATAAATGATATTAAAAATATTAAAATAATTTTTATCTGATATAATTTAGGCCATAAACAAATTTTTTTGGATATTTTTTAAGTTTTAATCATCATTTAGTGAATTTGGTTCTAACATATCTCTATTTTATGATAATTTTATAAGTCAACTAATGAATACAGTCGAAATGGACACTATTGGTATTTTAAAATATAAATTTTTTATTGGATGATATTAAATTACTAAAAATATAATATTCATCAAAATGGTTTGGATAAGTCTGCATATTTTAGAAATGGAACTTTTATGGGTTTTTTAAATGTTAATGTAATTATATTAACCCACACTATGTAAATAACATAATATCACAGTAAGATGAAAAGTGGATAAATGTGAGTTAAACCAAAAAGAGAAGTATTATAAAATTTCAAAATTGTCTAATTTAAAATATATTATTTTTATTCAACCCAAAATCATATTATCTTAAAAATTAATGATTTTTTTACATTTTTGAAATGAAATATATTTTATATTAATTTAATATTTTAAGAGTCTCCAAGGTTGAATCTACCCTCGCCTATAAAAAGGTACCCATTCTTCTCTATTAATCACACATCCAAATCCTTTTAGTTTGGACAATATGTACCCAAAAATATTCCTATAATCCATACACACAATATTGAGGCTTTAGGTTAGGCATACCACAAACCATACAGGAGGTAAAATTTTACAAGAAGCGATCGTCTGAAAGAAAGGAAATATTTTTATTTTAGTGTTTCTATTTTATTCCTTCTTCTTCATCCTAAAAACTTTATCCAATCATGATGATATAATAAATACAGTATACTTAATATATATATATATATATATGTTATTCTGTTAATACCATAACCTAAATCCGTCTACAATTCTATAAAATGGGAAATTAACTTTTCATTTCTGTGTATGGTGGAATAACGCCTCGTGAACCGATATAGCTAATTTTGCACAACCATCTCTTAATAATAATCATAATGCTGGAATTAATGATTATTCAATATATTCATGAAATATTTATCATTATCATATAATAATTTATCGATTATGTTCATGCATTCTATACAAATAAAAACGATAATTGCGTTCATGTTTACATGTTTACTATCACCTCCACGAAGTGATGCGAATCATTTTTCTTCACCACATCACTTTTATGATATATATAATTAAATTAAGATTATTATTATGTTGTTAAAAATAATATGATCATTCTAAAAAGGTTAAATAACAATTACTTTATTTCTATGATGATAAAAAGAAAAATGGAAATTTTACCCATGCGTTTGTATGCCATTCCATCTCCATGATGGTAACATTGTTCATATTTCATATCCTAATTTAATTAATGGATTTAAAATTTTAACTGATATATAAAATCGATTAGTATTTCATGGATATTATTCCAGATATTATGGACTTATGGCCACACGTAATATTGATGGCATACCATGATCATTTTGGACTTAAGAACCAATTATCGACAAAACATCCGATATGAAAATAAATAATTATGTGACAGTTAGAAAATGATAATAACGGATATAAAAGAAATAATAAACATTAAAAAAATTCTAAATAAATTATTAATTACCCTAATTTCATTATTCTTGAATAGAAATATTGTAGTTGATTAATCAGACTAAAGGTAAGGGATTTCATCTCAATCTCCTTTCATTGATAATTTCGTGATAATATGAACTTTTATTCTTTTATAAGGTGTATATATAGACACTATGACATTTAATATCTATATTTTATCTATAAAAATATTATTAATTATTTTTTTGAATTATTAATTCTTTGAGATTATGATTTAAAGGCTCAATAAGGTATTGGACACTTTGATCATTTAAATATTTAATTATCGAATTTTTTTCTTCATGATATTTAATTAAAAATTTATTTACATGGATATAAAAGGAGTATATAAGCCATTTTATTTACATCAAAAATTTCATTCAGATTTTTAAAAATGAATATTTTTATATGATGTATTTTACATTTTTTACAAAACAACAATGGAATGTTTTTTATTCAATAAATATAGAAATAATAACATTTCTTCCTTCATAATTATTACCTGTTATTTAGATTCATCTACAAGACATATTGTTTTTAGAAGAATAAAAAATCCATTATTCCATTTATGATAATTTTGTAATTGAAAAAAGTCATGAAAATAGATTGACTATTTCAATATCTTGAAATGGTTTCTTTTGATTGAAAATTAGAATTTGTGAGTGAAATGTTGATAATTTAAATATTTTATAGGTTATGATGTAACATTGTAATTTGATGTATGGGTACGTGATAAACCATGGATGGGTCTTTTAGTGATAAAAAAAGTGTATGTGAGCCCATGAAATCTCTCCAATGTATTGGGTAATGATACGGGGTTAACCAGTTGGGGTCACTAAAGAGATTTGGGGAATTTACAGTGATGGGTATACCAAATGTAACTATTGAGGTCACTCCATATATAATTTTTAAAGCTTCAATGTAAGTATGATATATATTCACTGAGTTAGCTTTACGGTTTATAGTTTCTATTTTATTTACCGGAATCATATTATTTGATGAGGAATGTTAAAGAGTTTATGTTTTATGGGTGAAACGTTTGATATGGTGAAAAGTTTTTCATGAGTTTGATATATTCATGGACTAACTATTTCAATCCATATTTTATATTCCAAAATGATATTTGTGTGCTCATCCAATGTTTATAATTTTTTTCATAGGTCAAAATATCGGTAAGTAAAAAGATGATTCTATGACTAAAGTATTCAACTCATGTCTTGAAAATAAATCATGTTTCATTTTTAAATGGGTTTCCTTTGGTGAAAAATTTGATACTAAGTATAAGTGACCTCTTGTAATGTATGAGTTTACTATGTAAGTGATTTTCCTAATTCTTCGTATCTGATGAACAAAAATATTTTTAGGATATAAAGAGAATAAATTATAGTTAAAAGTCATTGGAATAAGTTATTCTTAAAGAAGTTTCCTTGTAATTAATTCAGAAATGTGATTCTAGATATGTTTGTAAAATAATCCACTTAACCATAGATGACCTACCAAAGTTTTTTTTGACACATTAACCAATTTTGTTCAAAACACCCGACATAAACACAATTATTTTTATAATTGTTTTAAAATTGGTGATTAGTGATATAAAATAAATGATAAATTTGAAATATATTTTTAATCAGGTAAGTAATTCACATAATTTTATCATTAAATTTTATAGAGACACAAATGTGAGGTCGGACTCAATGTAAAATAATTTCATATGACTTTACATTCCATATACACTAATTTGTTATTTTTCATGAATTTGGTTTTATGTACCCTATATAACACCTTTTGAAATATTATAAAATCAATCCCCTTTCTATCATGCTTTTATAATCATAATTTAACATTATTCCTTTATAGGGATCATAACATAAATGCATTCTGGTAGTATGAGACTCTTTGGAATTTTAAAATGTTTTTTACATCAAGAATTTTCTAATTATGCTTCAATGGGGTTCAGATTCATTAATATTATGAATTCTTGTTGTAAAATTTACCCCATTGGGGAAATATTTATAAACCCATTTACATTATTCATTACAGATATTTGATAGGGCATATTTTTTATTATTTGAAATGACTATTCAATATGAATATTTCTTTGGACAAGTATGACACAAGTATGTCCCAAATATAGATAGCCCCTTGATGTATCAGTAGTCTAATTAGATGAATTAGTTGTCCAAACAACAATAGATTAAACTAAGTTGAGAATATATGTTTAAAGTATGTTTTTTAGGTTCTATATACATTATATTGAGTATTAAATCATATTCTTCATTTTAGTTACCATTTCTAACCTTGATATTTGGCATTGATATATATATATATATATATATATATATGAATTTAATTTCTAATTCATTTATTAAATGTATTTTTTTAGTTTATTACCTTGTCATAATGATTTTTCCTTATCCAGTTATATTAATGGAATGCTCTATCTATTATTTAATGTTCTATTTATTCAAATTTATTCATTATTGTTTCTGTTTTACTAAAAATTACTAAGAATTTGAGAACATCATTATTATGCTTCCTTTCCCCATCTTATAAAGGATAAATCATCTAGTAATCATTCAAGGATGCAGCTTGTTTAATTTTATTATGTTTCATGTTGGAATTTTATATTTCCTAGTCTATTATGGGTATCATGTATATAATACGGATTTATAAGAAGTCTAAACTAATATATCCATCACGATTTGATTCCATGTAATCATGGAAATGTAAAAAAATAATGCATTGATTATAGATTTTGGGGTGATTAATTTCATATTATCAGTTGAAATTTGTATTTTAGTTGATGCTTAGTCATGAATCTTTCTATATATCTCAACTTATTATGTACCATCATAATCCCTATCACATTTTTACTAGGGATGAAATTTATTTGTATATAAATATATATGTGGTAGGGAATCTAGTGGAGATTGTTGAATCTTATGAATATGTTGTGCATTAGAAGTCAATACTGTTGGTCATGGTATTATGGTAACACAAATTTATTCAGTTTATTCATTGGATTATGAGTCATAAATGATGGATTAGTTACCTAACATCATTCAAAAACACATTCATAAATATTAATACTCTGTGATGGAAACCATTATGGTGTGGAGTTTGTAATATCCCATTAATATCATTTAGTTATTTCTTATATATCTTTTCATTTACATATTTTTTGGGTGTGTTTTGGGACGTTCAAGGATATAGAGTGTTTGTTCTGAAAATGATCTATTTTTTGGGATGTATATTTACTATAATTAATAGATTCCTTGTAAAATTTAGAAATATATATACGAGGATGTCATATGGGGCCTCTATAGAACTAGGGTAATTTTTTATGTGGATATATATAATCATCCAACTAGCCATTTTCACATCATGAGAAAGTTAAAAAGTGTCAAATCTATGGTGAGAAAATGTAATGAACAAGTACAAAGCCAGTTATCGATGTTTTTTTATCTAATGTGATTAATTTTTTGGTGTATATGAATTTTGTGGATTTTACATCACGATACACATATTCACATCATAATAAGTACAAGGTATTTAGGTTTTTATGTGTGTCATATATGATTATTTTTTATTCGATGTCCATGATTCTCTCTCGAAACCTAAGATCCCTATTAGGTGATTTTATAGATCTCATATATTTTTGGGTCATTTTTTTGGAAATTAATATTCATTTTGGTTTAGATTCATCACATCAGGTAACAGGTCCTTCTAATTATATGTTATCGTTGGTGGTATAAACATTATTTCACTACATTTGAATATCGTTTGGTCTTTTGATGTTAATTTTTTTGATAATTTCTAGATCTGTTCTGTAAACACACTTTATTTTTTTACCTTTGGGTTTGTTGTGGGGTGGTATGTGAGTTTTGTTTTGTAGATTTTATTTCATATTCTCTACAAAGTATTTTTTCCACTGAATTTATTCTCATCTTTAATTCTTAATTCTAGGTCCTCTGTTTTCATCATTTCATTTTACGTGTTACTATATCCCACTACATGAATGTTTTACAAGATTTTGATATAGGTGGTTTCATCTCTACCCTATGTTGCATGAGATTTATTTCTACAGTCTAATAAATTGAACTATAAATGAATTGGTATAACTAAATTGGGGGTGTGAAAATAGGTTTTTGAGAAATGGTTTTTTATTCATTTCTTTATAAATGAATGTTTATTTTTAGTGCATTGTGAAAGGTATTTGTCAGATGGTTTTCAGTGAATTATTTTAATGTTTTTTTGTAAAATATAACACATGGAATGGCAGGGTACTATGGTCTATGGTGTTGTCAATATTCTTGTCCGTTGATATTGTTTTAGGGGTTACATAAGGGGTGTTCCTCTGATCCCTAGTAATATTATTCTAGGGACTTTTCAGACCTGTTGGGAGGTTTACTTGTCATGTTGTTCTTCTGCTATTTATATTTGATGAATATATCAAGATAGTTTTTTTAAAATGATTTTCAATGTCTCGGTAAGAGAGTTTTAGTTATCCTAACTAGTAGTTATCATTGGATTGACTTACATGTTCTTTTTTTTAAAATCATTGGATTTTATGTGATACGCGATAAATTATTTTACTGAATTGATATATGTGATATTTCTTGTAATTGTTTTTCCTAGATTATTTGAAATTTATAAAAACTGAGAAATATTTTACCACGATTTTGAAATAAATTATATTAAATGGAATATAATTACTTCTTTTAAAAGTATTAGAATGATAATATTATCATAAATATGGTTGATATGAAATACTTGGGTGGAATCTTAATAAGACTCGTAATATCACATCATGTTAACCCCTTTGTTGGTTCATGGGCTATGTTATTTATTTTTTTGTATAGAAAGTAAATGCATTGTAGTGAGGGGGTCATGATTCAATAATCTATTTTGGATTAGATTCTTTTAAGATGGTTTGATATTTCCCACAACATCACATGAAGTAGCTATTTCAGTTTCATTTATACATTATTTTTTTTATTTTCCCATGGAAAATGCATAAATAATTTTCAGTTGTAATTCTTATATTATTTTTTTTATAAAAAATATTTACTTTTTACTCTCCCAAATTTTCTTCCTATAATATATATTTTGATATATAATATATTTTCATAAAGGATGGGTGAAATCATCCCATCTGGTTGTTATTGATGCCCAGTTGTTAGAAGATTTCTCATGAGAACCAGGAATTCCCTTTGGGTAAGTTACTGCTTATGTTGGGTACAAGATTGTGAGGGTATTGGGCTAGGGATTTCACATATCTATAATTAAATAGGATATATCATTATCAAAAAAAATATTTTCTAAATACCATTTTAACTCCTAGGAATTCATATTGTAATAAACTTGAGATTTTTTCCATACTTTTGACATGTTGTGATTTGGTATATTTTTCCAAGTTTCCATAAACTATAGGTTTAGAAAACATAATAAATTTGATTTTCCAGATACATATCCTTCACAATATTTATTATTTTATCAGGACATGAAATTCTATTTTATGGGGTTAGAATCCTATTTTACATAAAATTTTCTTACTAAAATATACCACTAGAGTGATGTGGTCTATAATTCCTTCATTACTCTAAAACTTTATCATAGTTCCTTGGTGGGGGAGAAAGTATAGATTCAAATAGACATATAAATTATACTTTAATATTAAGGCCATTGTTTTATATTGTCTCTTAAATAGAATAATAAAATCCAAAATTATATATATAGAAATTGTTTAAACCATACATCATATTTTCCATTGATTGGTCAACTCCCTTTCGGTGTGATTGTTGTTGCTACATATCCTTGAATTCCTACATTCGTCTTGAATCCAAAAAAAATTAACACAGAAAAAATTATTTCCCATGATTCATATTCAAATATATCTAAAATTAAAACCCAAAGGTTGAAAATTTACCTCTATTTGGATGAGTTTGTTAGTCCTTATATCAACTATCACTACCTTATATTCTATATTTAAACTTCAATCTCAAATCATTCTACACTTTCTGAAATAAAATTAAATGTATTTTATTATCCCACATTTTTTAATCAATAATATTTATAATGTACTAATGATTTATAAATAATATAAAGATTGTTAACAAGTTATTGTATGAAAACATGAGTCAATTGACATTATAAGAAAAAAATATTTGTTTCTATAATTGTATCATTAATTTTTATTGAAAACCCTTCTCTCATTACTAACTACCATCAGGAAGTATATCTCACAATATTATTTATAATTTTTTCATAATATCCACGTATGAAAAAATAAAATTAAATTATTAATAATTTGGAGAATATATATTAGAAACATTATCAATATGATTGAGGACATTGATTACAAAATTTCCACTGATATTTCTCACATGATAGTGTCAACATTTTTATTGTGATGATGTTTTTGACTTATTTATTTTTACCCATTTTCTCCTATTTATAAATTCTCAATTCATCCTTGGATTAAATAAGGTGATACTATATCTCTATATTTATTTTTCTATAATGTTATACTGAATTCATTTTCATCATTATTTCACTTTGGTGGAAAAAATGTACTATCGTGGGTTATATCACCTCTTCTCCAAGATCACCAATTTTTTCATTAAATACAATTGTGTGAAATAATTAGAATCTTAAATATGTTAAACTATACATCTAATAAGGGATGCACCTTTAATATTTTTGTATCCATCTTTAGAAATTTTTTTCAATGAAAATGATCCTCTTCATATAGATTTTATGACCACAATATCCTTATCCCAATACCTATCCATGTATATATCATTTGCTTTTATTTCCTAAATAAATAACTAATAGATTCTTAAATTGGTCACTAAATTTAACTCATGTTTTAAATCAAATGCACACAATTATCTTCCTTGTGTTTAGTATGATATAAATAATCCAAACATAATCTTATAAAATACATCATCTTGTTTTTTTGATACAATTGGATTACAATCATCATTGAGTAAAGAGTTTGAACAACTAATTTCCCTTCTTCATGACATACTAGCTTTATTACCTACATTATTAGTTTTGTAATTGTCTTAATATAACTAATCTAATACTTCATTATTAATTCAATTCCATAGATATCATATTAATCCAAATTATACCTTCTTTTCTTGAAGAAATTTTAGTATATAGAAAAAAATGTGATATACCTACCGATAAATATTTAAATCTTTAAGATCATAATTTTAGAATATTAATTTAAGGAACTCATCTAGTTCCCACTTAATATTATTCAATCATCGTAGATGATCCTAATGAACTACACTTCCTTAGATGACATTACAATAAAATTATGATTGAATCATCATGTCATAAATTAATTTATCCTTGTAAAAGTAACTAATAGATAATACACTACATGATGTAATTTTTTTCAAGTTGTACATTACTATATTTAACCTGAATTGAAAATGAACATTTTAAAAATAGACAAACCCTTCTACTATTCAATAGAAACCCCTTCATTGAGACTTCAATTAACAAAAATTGTATTTACATTAAAATTTTATATTCATCCCTTTTATCATGTATCCATTATTAATAAATTTTTTAACTCACATTTTATAATCGTTCTAATGTCTTCTCCTTAAAATTAAATTATACTTTTATATATCCCTTTCAAAAAACATGCCTTGTATTAATTCTCATTTCCCTCGTTATGAAGATTATTTTTAAATACCCATGTTCATCCATAAATCATTATACCCATCCATAATCGACAAGATTCCATTATTTCTTCTTCTCAATTTATCTCACTACTCATGATTATTTATAACCCATGACTAACTATTTATAGCTTCATTAGTTAGTATAATCATCATTTGAGGAAATATAATTGTGTAATGTAAATTTCACATACAAAATTTTTGTTAAAGAGTAGTTAATCCTAAATATTATTGTATTAAATAACATTACCTTGTTTTATTCCATGTGGATTCACCTATAAAATACTTTTGAAAAATTCATTATCCACAGATTCAACATTAAATCATCTATATATGTATGACTATTAACAAAATTATGATATGTATATTGTTTACCTATTGATTCACTAAAACAGACATATTGTGAAATTTATATATTTCCCTATGTTTTTTATAATAAATATTAACATCCTATCTCGTAGCAATCCATCTAAATGATTATTAACAACATTTTAAGGTCATACACCTGAATTGTTAGGCCAAAAATTTCTCTTCAACTATAGTATATTGAACATTCCCATGGTTTCCTTCCATGTTTTGAATGTAACCCTAAATTTTGAAACACTCTAATGTGTATCAACATTTGTTTTCTTCCTTACTCTATCTTGATGGTGGTAATTTTCATTATATGTACTAGAAAAATATAATTCTATGAGAAAAAAGTAAAATTAAAAACATCTTTCCATTTTTTATTAGATATTCAACATTGAATGAATAAATTATTGACTATTGTTTTCACCATTTAATTCAACCATTATAAAAAACTATTTTCAATGATGTTCCCAATGATGAAATAATTTGACCTATCTAATTATTCTTCATGTAATTTTCTACCTCATGGTAGTTGTATTCTGCGACATTATTACATCTAAACACCATGATTGGTTGTTGGGAAAAAATCCCTCAAGGCATCATTGAAGTATTTTTGGGGTGATTGTGTTTGTGGACAAAGTGATTATCTGTGTTGTGATTGTTGACAATGAAAACAATGACATACAAATTTGTTGACAAAGGGAATTTCATGATGAAATGTCGAGTTCAGGAGCTGAGTTCAATGATCCATTTTTAATTCAAGAATGTCGACAAAAGGAATGGATGATCTGGATGCAATACAAAAGAAAAGATACAAGGTGGCGCCGTTTTCCAGTGATTGCCAAATTTTTGGGCCTGAAAATCGAAAAATGATGAAAAAGTCATTTTTGGCAAATGGAATTGCACGCCGTGTACATGAAGGCTTGGAAACATGTGCGCCATATGTTTTTCAATATCATATCATCAAAATATGGCAAAGGTATAAGTGTCGCGCAAGTATTGGTGGTGTCGCACAGGTGACTTGCGTGTCTTGAGGAGACTTGCGCGTCGATGCCTTGGAAGCATGAGAACATGCGCGCCTATGGTTTTTCAAGATCAGAAGATCAAAATATGGAAAAGGAAAGAGTTTCTCTCAAGTTTGGAAGTGGGTCGTACAAGAGACTTGCAGGGGAAGAGACCTGCACGCCGAGAGTTTCACGCTGATGAGAAACTTGTGCACCGTCACGCAAGGGTGACTAGATGCCTATAAATACTGGACCACCCCATTTATTCTTCATCAGAGTTCAACACCTTAAAGATTCAGAGCTTCTGTCGTGTAGGTTTGGTGGTCCTGCAAGTGGTGGTGTGTCGCGTGAGTGGGACTTGCGTGCCAAGTGTTTGTTGTGCGCCTGAGGTGGTTTAGGCGAGGAAGGAAGTGACTCGCGCAAGTTTGGAGTTGGATAAGCTTGTTTCATGAAAATATATGAGGAGTAAATGCGCGCCAGTTGTGACTATGTGCCGATACATGTGCATCGAGGTAGACTTGTGCGCCAAGTAATGTTGATTCCTCGTCCTTATTTTGGGTCTGCGTGGAAGCTGGAAGATTTCCCGATACCTTCGGTGCAGAGAGATATTCATATACGGGTGAAAGGTGTACTTAAACAGAGCATATACATACAGAGTAAGATGGATTCTTTCCTGAATATGAAGAGACATACAGCTCTATAATCTGTGAGTGGATTCCTTCCAAGTGCAGTGAGCAAAGGAAGATAAACAAGGTGATCCTATCCACCGGTAGTTAGTCAGAGAGAGAGAAACAGGGAGTGACCCTTGGGAAAGTAGTGAACTGACCCTAAACTTGTAAAGGCAGTGATCATGGGATTAAATGTGATCTAACCCGAACATTGTAATCCACAACTATTGAAGTTTAGTAGAATTGGTACGACTGGGAACCTGTCGGCGTATGCTCCTTGGACATAGCCCATAGCGGTGAACCAAGGAAAATTGTTGTGTCCTTTGCTTGATTTACTTTCTGTTTATATTGTGAAAAAATAAAGAGATAGACGAGTGTTTTTCTTAACACCTAAACAAGATCAGTATGGTATTTATGTTTAAATTAGTCATACCCTGATTCACCCCCCCCCCCCTCTCAGGGTATTCAGACTTATGGACCTAACATTGTTCATCTAGTTTCATTATCATATTAACTCCAAAAGATAATAAATAATACAATAGCCTCTATATAATTCTTTAAAAACAGAATTTATCCTGTAATATTAAAATAATTTTTGAATAAGAAGATTCATATTTCACCATATTATTAAGGATTCTTTATGGGACTACACAAATTTATGTGGATCAGATCAAGCAGGTTTCATTCCATCTTATTCTTTATTCATTTAGGATTCCATAATAATTTTCCTATTTTATATGAATCATATTTTGTCTATTAATTTCATATTTAATTTGGAATTTTAGTTGCATCCTTTATTTTGGATTTATTATTCATGATTTGTGGATTGATATTCATAATCCATCAATACTAATAGACTATAACATCCTCCACCATAATAAATATATATGTTTTCCCTATGTAATATAATTGATAAATACTACCACTAATTCTCCATTATTAACCATTAAATTATATAGTTTTTTATTGATAAATCACCCCTCATGATGATAATCTAGAATACCTATTCTAATCTAGTACATATTTAACATGATTTTCACAATTTAATATTTACATCTAAAAAATAATATCAAAATACTATATCCCAATGAATTTTTTACACTTAATATTATATTAAAATCATATTATTAAAAATTATTTATTTATCATGATGAATATATATATATATATATATTTATTAAACAAATATTTTTTCTTATAAATTTATGATGAATTGGAAAAAAAATGTTTGAGTTCAAATCATGCATTAGGTAAACCATATCTACGATTCATAATGGGTTAGGTTATATGAATGTGATAAAATATGAACAAGGTATTATATCTCATCAAAAAGGAAATGTTGTCAAAATAATTAATCATAATCAATGATATTAGATCATTTATCATGTCATGATATAATTAGTTTATGGAATCATAAAACATATAAAACTGTTTTAAAACATGTGAAAATAATCATAAAATATAGAAACATAACATTTGAATATATATTGATAATTAAATGTGTCAAAAAATCGTAGAAACTATATTATATCTCATGATTTACCAACAAGATCATCATACGATATTTGATCAACTATTAATAAATGTTTACCATTACATTGTGAATCTACGGTCACTATATATTTACCTTGATAGGTTGAGAATAATAATTTTTTTATTACAATTATCTCATGAGATATAAATATTTACTCAATTTATCATATAGATATATAGGGCCCACCCATTATATAATGATATTTTTATACATATGGGTCCCATGTGAAATAAATAATCCCTCATATAGGTAAACAAATAACCCATAAAAATGTGCCTCATATAATTTTAATGGGATCTCATATTGTTAGTTCAATGAAAGAATCAATAAAACAAAAAAAATAAATATATTAATTTAATTATGTTATAAAATTACATAAATTATGATCAGAAATTCAACTTTATAATAGTTTTATCCTTTATATGTAGAGATGAAAAATGAGGTGAAACAAATATTTTGTAACATTATAGTAAAAAAAATTATAAGTCACCAAAACATCTAATTTAATGTTATGAAAAATGAAATTGAAACCCTTTATTAAAAAAATATTTTCCACTTCAAATGAAATTAATTTACTAATAAAAAATAAGTTGTTGTAGAGGGAATTTTATATAAGTGGAATGAAATCCATTTATCACTAAAAATAACAACTGAACATTTATTTTTTAAATAATTTTATTAAATTCGGTGAGAATAAAATTTTCATTATAAAAATAATAATTATTTCAGAGTAAGTATCACTAAAAATGGTTATAAAAGATGAAATATTCACACATTTGAAAAAAGTTAAAAATAATATTTTCATAACATAATTTGGTAGAAATCCAAAAAATAACCATGAATTAAACATATAAGAAGATTCCTCATATACCATTTTAATTAAATTAAATGGTAGTATAAAATTTCATTATACATTTATTAATGTATATATATTAATAGACTTGAAATATTATAATGAATATAAACACGAATTGGAAATAAATATTCAAAAGGATTAGAATTGTTTTTAACAATATAATATTTGTATTTAGAATAAAATACGTTAAAGTTGATTATTTTGATATAAATATGTAATTTCCAATACTGGAAATAGGAAATAACCTAGAGAATATTTAAATAGTAAAATAAAATTAACTAATAATAACATAGTGATGGAAAAAAATTTATGACCTAATGAAAATGAACATGAATAAAAAAACATTCACAATTTTATAACATGGGAGTGAAAACTGTATAAAAGACTAAACTTTTAATGGAACCTTAAATTCATGGAATAATTATTTAATATTGATATAATATTTTAAATAGTTACTATATCACCATATAAAATGACATTGATGAATAAAAAACATATTTTAATAAAGTGAATTTGTGATGAAAAACAATAAATTTTGGTTCCATCAAGGATGATCATGCTATAACCACCTAAATAATATTATAATAATAATTAATAATTTTTTGCAATATTATTCATATATAATAAAATATATATTAATATATTATATTAAATTATTAAACTATTAATATTTCTTTTTAGTTTATATTTATCATCAATTATTTTAGTTTTAATAAATCCATTATTATACCAATGTAGTTGTTTTAGTTATCATTCCATGTTCATGCATTCAACACCTTTATAATATAAGAGGAAGTTAAATATAAGTCCCCTAAAAACTCATGAATCCCATGTTCACTCCATGGGAGTTTCAAGTATGTCCCTTAATGATGAAATCTATAAAGAATTTATTTTATTGAATTTTAATGAATAAAAGGTTATTATATTAGTAATGAGTTAAAATAAAATATTAACATTCTAGAAAGAATATAATTATTTAATTATTATTTTAATATTGTAGTATCAAAACCATTATTTTATATGTTAATAGTTATATACAATATATTGAAATTATGAACTATATATTGGAATGATAATATGGGTTGTGTAAATCAATATGTTCATTTATTGATAATATCATGAATATAATTACTATAAGATATTTCTGGATTCTAAATCATGTCATTAATATCATATTTATTCATTACATCCATTTTTATTACGGGAATTTAATGTAGTTATGGAAAATGAATTATGTTTTTCATGGTAGTAGAGAAGTCATAGTAACCCAAGAAATGTTTATATTTTCTAAGGGACAGAAAGAAAGTATAAAATTGATATCCCATAGACATAATAAAATATATTTATACAACTTATATTGAATTTGACACATTTGTAATGGTAATATAATGTAGAAAGATATTACTATAAACCATTCCATTAAATAAATATAATGGGTTCAAAAACATGTTTCATAAGAAATATATAATTAAAATAACCAATGACATGGTAGTGGAATATAATAAATAAGACATATTAAAAATAATATCAATAGTAAATATATTTATTTTTCAATTTATAAAATTATACAGATTTGAATAAAGAATAATGAATGTTTTAAAAATGTATTTTTTCACTAAAATAAATATTTTATTATATATAGTATATTTATTAAAATGTAATTTCTTTTTAATTTTTAAAATTTAACATTATTTATTTATTTATTAAATTATAATTAACATTTATCCATTTTTTTATTTTTCCAACGTAATTTATTTTTTGGTAAGTAGTTAAAAATTATTGGTTATGCTAATTCATTAGATTTATGAAATTATCATAATACAATAATCATATATATTTATTTGAAATAATTGTTTATATATAAAACATTTATTTATAAAATGAAATAAATCATTTAAAATTAAATATTCTATTAATAAACCCCATGGGTATTGATTTGATAACTAAAGTAATAATTTACTATAAAATTGGTTTTTATTCAGTTATATTGTCAAAATAGTTTTTAGTACTCATATAAAATAATGGATATCATAGACTCTATAAAAAATTTAGTTTTTCTTAACATGGTTAAGTTAATTATATGGAATAGGTGTATGATTAATATAATTATTGTTAATGAGTTGAATAATTGTGAAAGAGTTATTTTTAAACAATTATTTTATTAATGTCATGATATCTTTTTCATTGAAATTAAATTTATATATTTTATATAATTAATTTGATACATTTTTTTATGTTTATTAAAATATAATATCAGTCTTTTAATTAGTACTTAATGTTAAGTAATATTATTAACAATAGATGGTGGGGGTATTATTTTTTCTATAAAATAATTGTACTAGATTTTGAATGATTTAATTTAAAATTTTATTTATTATTATATAGTAATTTAATTGGATAATAAGAATAATAAATATAATTTCAAAACAAAAAACACAAATAATTATTAAATTATATTTTTTAAATAATATATAAATTACTTGGTTAAAATCTAGTTACCATTATAAAAATAGAAAATAGTAAAATATGAAAAATCTATTGGTGAATGACATTAGTCATCACTAAAACTTATATGAAAAATAATTTTCAAGACTTTATAAACCATATTTAAATTATTAATTATTTATTTCCATTTTTAGCCATTAACCATTGAATAATGTCATTCCATTATTCAAAAAATAAGTGGTATTACAAATATTCCATTTTCTCCACTTATTATAGGATATTAATTTTTCACATTTCTCAACCAATTACAATGCACGATATAGACAAAAACTCAATCCTAGACACCCCAAAAATCTATAAACCGGTTCTAGAATCCTTTCAAAATGAAAAATACAAGGAAATGTATCCCTGAGTTGTTACCCAATGGAAAATCCAAAGGGAAATGTAATTTTATTAATTGAGTTCACATTAATATTTTCCACTTCTTCCCTTAAAAATATACACTATCCATGAAATCATGATAAAATCAGTATTAATAATATTCTTAAATTTTTTTTATAGTAATGAGAAATCAATTTTCTATTATTATTTAAAACCATAAAAAAATGAAGGAATTCTCATGCATAGCACTAGGATAACATTCGTCTAGTACCCTTCCAGCTGAATAATTACATGGAAAATTAATTGAAGAGTAGAATACTAAATTAGAGGATTTCAGAAATAAATTTTATAGTTTGTAGACATTCAATCATTCACCATTTAGTGTTACCAGCTAAGACTTTCCTGAAACAGATGGATTGTGTTGGTTTGATCATCACATAAACTTGAAAGGATATTCAACTATGTAATCCAAATGAAGTTCAATATATTCCATACAATAATCCTTACCGACAACAAAATTATCAACCAAAAGGCTTTAAAAAATTATCCAACAGACAATCCTTATCTCATGAACCATCATATGAATGAATAAATGTAATTTATAATGGGATATGATAAATATAATGAAGTATTTGTCAAGTAATTTGAGAGTCAGAAAGACATGATGTAAAAAAACCTTTAATGATACTTGTATAAACCATCCCAATCCTGAAAGAGATTGTGAGTATGAGTATCACAATAAATGTAATAGATATTAAGCCATATATTCCCAATTAACATGAAGATAAACATGAATAAGGTAGTTTTGAAAATTATATACAAACAGTTGAAAAACTACATGCTGAAGAAAGTGAAAAATAAAAAAAATAAGGAATAATATTGGTGGATAAGATAAATAATAAAAATACCTAAAACTCGCGTTCAATGTAAAAAAGGAGAATATAGATATTCACCTTCAAATCCCTTTAAGGACTACTAAATCAAAAAATATATATATATGGGAAGAGAAACTATAACTTGGATCGAAGAGACATTCCAAAAATTTGAAATAAACATACCTCTCATGAATTTCGTATGAAAAATTCCAAAATGTTGTAAATTTCATTGAAATATTTTTGTAAAATATAAATTCAGGTTTATAATGAGGGAATCAGCTTATGGAGGAGTTTCTAGACTATGATCACACCACCATTTCCGAAAATATACATTATCCAGGGATATTTTCACTTACAAGAACTATTGGTTAATTGCAATATTATAATAAGTTGTCTGTCATTAGTGACTCTATAAATTCCATTTATTTTTTAATCTTTTAAAATAGTTGAATGAATGTCCAAACTACTGGTTTTCCAATTTTTTAAGAAGTCCACAATTTTTCTAGGAGAAGCAAAATAAGATGTTCTTGAATATTCGAAGGGTTAATTTTTCTAGAAGAATTATTTATGATCAAATTGTATAAATAAAAAAACAATTTAATTAAACCATCTTATTAAGAAGATCCTTCCAAAATATAGTAAATAAAATTATTCACATGAAAAAAAGGAACCCAGACCATTAGGCTTGGGGACAAAAAAAAGAAAATAAATATAATGGAATAAAAAAATAACCCTTAAAGAAATTAGTTATTATTTTGAAATTAACATGAATAAGATGGTGAGACCACTGAAAATTAATGTATTCTTCATTAATTATTAGTAATAGGAGATCACTTTTCAATTGAAAACATAAATGAATAAGTGAATAATCTAATATATATATATTATTTTTGAAATTTCAAGAAAAAATATCCACTTCTTTTATTGATTATTTATCATAAGAAACACAACTTCTTCCCTTTACATTGAAAATTCATGATTAAGATGTTGGTAGTTTTAATTTAATCTAATCTCTAGAGAGACCCCTTAAATCTGAAGTTAATTCTTTTTCAACATATGGTTTACATCAATGAAATGAATTTTTTCTAGAAATTTAAATTGATAGATAGTATTAAATATTAAAAAATATTAATATTTATTAACTATTAACTATATCAAATCTTATAAAAAATCATATGAATAATAAATGCATCATCTCATAATAATTTTTGACTATCGCATACATGAAAGTGGATTATTTTACCATTCAATATATTATTATATTATGTTTATATATACCCTATAACATAATTAAAAAACTTAAGAAAAATATATATATTTATAATTATATAATAATTTTATTATTCTAGATGAATCACATTATTAAACGTACATTCCCTCAGATAATAGCTCGTTCTTTTTGGGAAAATTTAACAATATATTTGAGAAAAGTAATATGCTTCCATAATTGATAACTATAGAAATATATATACTAGTATTATTGGAAATTTATGGTCAAGTAATACATCATTTATGTTTCATTAATTGTTATATTATATTTTATCTCATTATTATTATATAAATATTGTTGTCCGAAAAAATATAGAAACTAATCATATCAGATATTCTATTTTCATGAATTATAATTAAAATTATATGGAATGAAAATATCAAGTTATACATAAATTAATAAATATATATTCTATTACCAATAACAGTCACATTATGATTCACCCTTAATGGATAAACAATAATTGACAGTGACCTTATTATACTAGTATATAACAAATAATCAATGATAATAACATCCAGTGAGGAAAATAAAATTTAATAAAAAACAATTTTTAATAAATGATAATGAATTATGATTATGGTATATTATAGGTAGGAATAATGATATTAAAATTATTATTATGTTAGATATTATTTTTATAAGAAGATAGAATATTTTCGACTAAGTGGGATTCATGAGAATTGTGTTTCATCTAAGTTTCATTTCATTGTGACGTGTTTATTAATGAAATTAATTTCCATTAAATTGTGGTTTATACATAATCATAGATATATAATATCATGATTTATCATTATTTGAATTATTTTGAAGTTTAATTATATTTACTCATTATTTTAATATATTTTTATTAAAATGCTTCACAAGACATAGTTGTTTCTTCATCTCAATTTTTCATCACTGCGATATGATGTCTATCAACCACATGATTTACTTTTTTATTTTACATATTATTCATATATTTAATTTATTTTAATTTTTCATTAAAGATATAGGATTCGTAAATCAATCTCATGTTATACGTTTCATGGGTTTCTACTTTGAAATGCAATGATAATGTAAGGGTTTTTTGAAATCCAATTCTAATTCATCATGTTATGATTATGTATCTTGAACATATTTCATATAAGTTTGAAATATTCCACTATTTTTTATATAGTATTTAAACATTTTTCATAAATTTTATTTTCTACCACATAAATGAATTTCTAAATGTCTATTTCTTCTTGAATTATGATATACATAATCGATTTGGTTTAATAATATTTCTTTTATTTGAGTTAAAAATTATAATCATTGAGAATCCATATTTAGTGTATAATAAAATATACAATTTAATATTTCATAATATATAACAACTTCATTCTCTATGTAAATTTTTTTATAACACAATGACAATTTCTTGATGAATTAAGTTATCGTAATGGTGAAAATGATATAAAAATATCATATAAATTTATTAATGTTATTCACATATTCCCAGGTTCTTTATTTCCAAAATTGTTTTCCCTTGCTTATTTGGAAGTAAAAATATGTGTTTACTCGTGTCAAATTACTATTTTACATTACGACATTTCAAAGGAAAAGTACAATACATATCATTATGATTTTGGTTTTCAATTATGGTATTTCAAAATATTAACATTATTTTCCATACATTCATAATCTAACAATGTATTTTCAACTCTAATTTCTCATTATAAATCATTTTTGTTATTTAAATGATTTATTATTGAATATTTTCTTAGATGTGAATCATTTCACAATTATTTCACTTCAACTGGAAAAAAAAATTATATATTTTATAGGGATCATCTATTTAATTTTAATTTGAAATGTAATGTATCTCAAATGTTTTCAACTGATCATTTAGAAAATGAATTTTGATTATAATACAATAGTTCTCCTTTTAATGAAATGAAATAATATTTCTAAAAAATGTTAATGGGTTTACTAACATATTCATAATTATATCAAATATATTTATTTCCATAGAAATTTATGTTCATGTATCTCATTCTGAATATTCATGTAATATAATCCAAGGGGTGAGTGAATTGTTTCTATAAATAATTTAAATTATTGAGGTCAACATTTGTGATATCAATTTTAATTTTCATGAAACTAAATTTTTTCCTTTTAGTTCCTTATGATGTAATGAATGGTTTTTATCATTTTTTATGCATAAATATGTTTAATTGAATGTTATGGTCTTTTATCACTCTCTCTTGCATGTTAAGGATTTATATATAATTATATAATTTTTTCTGATTGGACCAAATCGAATCTATCTTTTTTTACATGGAAGTGTAATTAAATTATCTCATATAGATTTTATTCACTTTATGTTGTATAGACATGATAATATATTTATTTTATCATATGATGCGACATTAACATAAAAACATATAGCCTTGGTCGCATTGTGTGTAGAGACCCGAAGCTTGACGTACATGGACATTACATTACTTTTGCAGAATACTTGGTACATAACAAAAACACACACACAAGGATCGTAATAGTTTAGTGTCTTTGGAAACTCGGAACGTAATCTTCTAATCGTGGTGAAAGATATTCAATATCTCCCATAAAGATCTTCCCTTTTTTTTACCTAAAACCTTTCTTTATATCCTGGGGAAAAGAAAACATAAAAGGGTGAGCTCAAATGCTCAGCAAGGGCAAATAAAGGAAATAAAAATCATATCATATCTTTTTGAAAATCATAACCTACAAAAGAGATCATAATATCTTAACATGGAACAAATCATAGAAGTGAAAATGAGATCCCCATAATCATAACATGAAACTTGAAACTTTGTGGCATGCACACATAATCATGGAAAATCATTTCTTGTTAGTCATGACTCATTGCCAATACTATCTTAGTGGACAAAGTCCCTTTCTGAACCGAGTCACCCTCGATCCAGTCATGTTTCACTGAACCGGTATAACCTACCGTTCCAGCCATGTCTATCTCATGAGATATAAAATCTTTACCCAATGCATTTGAGGGATATATAGGTCCCACCCATCTTATAATGAATCCTTTCTTATGTGGGCCACATAATCATAAACCATACATCATAGCGTAACCCATGTAATAAAAATGGGATTCTTAAACAAAATGACATCATAAAACAATTCATATAAGATAAATGAATTCATAAAAATATTTCCATCACAACATAGTCAAACCAATGTAATAATAGGGATAAAAACATAACCCTTTTATTATCTTAGATGGAAAATAATTTTGATAAAATACTTGAACTCCATTCTTGAGGAAAATATCCTTTCTACTTCAAAAACATTTTTCCTTTCATAACATGTCATACGACATTAAAATAAAAGAAGTTGATTAAAAATACACTTGAAAACTTGTAAAGGATGTTTCTTGGAAATAATGTTTTAAAAATCCATTCATGCCGTATAAGTTAAAAAAAACATTCTTCGTACTTTTGTCGGAAAAGTCAAAAAGTACCTCGTACGAAAAACGACAAAAGATTCCTTTCATACATATTACTAAAAACTAACCGAAGGGTAAAAATGGATTTAAAAAAATTGTAGGTGGATGGAAATAATATCACATATTGATGAAACATGGATGTTGATGATAAAATACACCCCAGTAAATACATACGAATACACAATCTCGGATAAAATTGAGATTGTAATATTTCCCTTACCTTAGGTCTGATTTGCTTTGTACGTGTCTGAAGCTCCATTATAATGGTTTAAATAATGTTATTGACTTATTCCAGAATCATACATATTGATATGATATCATATATGGTTATATTCTTAGCTTCTTGTTAGTAATATTTCATTGTTACTTGTTACTCGGGTCCTTATTGCCTTTTGTTCTTATGCGTGTTTTGCCGAATAAATTCTTATTCTTCTTTTAAGGTTATAGATACCTTATATCCAGAATGGTATTAGTGTAAAATATATCATATTTATTCATTCAATTTATTTATATAATTAATATGTAATGATGATCATGTAGAACGAGTCGCATCACATCGTGGAGACGGTATTCCGTACGTACGCACGAGTGATGATATCGTTCCTATGATCGTGGAATTGTATTTGAGTATATATATATTATTTCAGTATCAATATTACATTATAATAATCATAAATAGTTACTCATTAAACCATTATACCCATCCTTGTAAGGTGATGGTGGAAAATAGATTACACCACAGCGTGGAGACGGTATTCCGTACGTACGCACGCACGGTGATTTCATTTTTCCGTAGGATGGATAGAAGGTGAATTAGGGTTGTTTCATATTTATAATAACATATCAGTATGTAATTAATACTGATGTTATTAATTTATAATGAAACAACTAAAAAATAATAAGTTGAAGAAGAAAGAAATTGAAAATATCGGTAATGGATATTACCTCTTCTTTGGAACGCCTCTTTGAATCCTCCACTTAGGAAACTATGATTGGTCTTTGAAGAAGACCAGGACCTCTAGGATTATTCTAGGTAAGTGGAGAGGAGAAAATGGCAGGGTTTGGCCGAGATTGAGTGCTAAAATTGGTGTGAGGAGGAGGGGGAGGAGGTGCCCTTTTATAAGGGAGGAGAGGCGCACCTTAGGAATATCTCAAAATATTATTTTATATTGAAGTCAAAATTGGTTTATAATGGTTCCAAAGGGTCTTATTTCGAATCTAAAGTGGGTATGGGTCGAAATCCTATCATCCAATAGGATTTAGACAAGTTTAGGGTATTATTTTAACCTTATAAATTATATTTAACTCTAAGTTAAATAATTTAACTTTTACCGTGTCTTTTTGTTTACATTCACTATATGGTTAATACACTTACAATAACATGCCAAACGAACCCCAAATTGTATTTTATTAATACATATATCCTTATCTAAGTAATTTGGCCGATCCTTATATTTTTAGGAATAAAATAACAATTAACAATATAATATTTGATTTAAAAACTATTTTGTGTCAATTTTGACACTATTTGATATATGATTTTTGTAAAAGTCATAACAGAATTATATGTTCTAAACAAGTTGATTAAATCAACACTAATATATCATAGTAACCTAGAAAATTAGTTTAATTCATAAAATGTATTAAATTACATTTATTTTGGTATTTATAATATCAATTATGTCAATATTTCATTAATAAGATAATTACTGCATCATCATTGTGTCATAAATAAATTAAATTATTTAATGTCTAAAAATTACAAATAATCTACCATTATATAGGAAATCTTTTTATCTTTCTAGGTAATATTTATAGTCGAATTTATCTTATGTATAACCCCATATTAAAAATGATTTACTTATTAAACTTTGATTTTAACTATTTTATCTATTCATTAAATAAAATAATATTAAATGTCCTAATCTAATCCAAGTGGACCTAAATGGTCATATTATATTCATAAGGTTGTTTTTGGTCAAATTACACTTATCCAATAGAATTAGGACCTGTTTTAGGGTAATAGTAATATCATATTTACCCTTAGTTACCCTATTTACTATTAACCGCGGTAAAAAAAGTAAAAAGTTACTATTCACCAAAAAAATATTTTTATCTCATTGAACCATATTTTACTTACTGATATCAGCCGTGTCTGTCGGATTTTCGAAATTCCATTCACAGAAGCGGTAAAATTATGTTTTATGCAAAATTCAGTTTTTAACCTACCACTTAGTGGTTTCACTATTCATCAAAAATTGATGTTTTTCAGAAAAATTCCAAAATTTCACCCTAAGCTATAATTGATATTTTGAATTCAAAAATGATTTCTATTTTACAAAATTCCCAACATATAAGTTGTATTAATTAATTTTATAATTAATTTCTGCTGTCACAACAAATAGCGTGTTTTTAAGAGATAATAACTATCAAAAGATTAACACTTGTTTATGTCTGGTGTAAATGTGAAATTACATCCAATGACCAAAATTGTATTGAATTGTAAAAATATATTCTAAATATACTTTAAAACCACTAAAATTAAAAATTTATCACTATTAATTATTTTGATTAAAAAAGTTGTTTTTAATTATAATTTAGAAATTTTCACTATTCATCAGAATATGAAAGTTATCCGAAAAGTACCAAAATTTCACCTTAGGCTAAATTCGATACTCCGAATCCAAAAATGAAGTCCATTTTGAGAGCTAAAATTTCTAAAATTTTAAAAGGTGGTTATTACTATTCATAACGGCTAGTTATAATAATATTTTAATAGCATATCGTTGTTTAGTGAAACTCGGTATTGCTTACTACACACGCTATCGAGGAAGGTCGTGATTGCGTGTAATGAAAGGAAATTCTAGGATGTGTGTTTTGAAAGCTTCTTTTGGTGTAGCGTACAACACAAGACATTAATAAAATTAAAAAGAATATTTTTCATAAAATCTCGGGCTATTACATTCTTCCCCCCTTAAAATGATTTTCGCCCTTGAAATTCGTCGGGGTTATAAATGGTTTACTATTCGAAAGTTTCTTTAATAGAAACCCACATCGTAAAAAGGAATATCAAAACCAATCTTTAAAAACAAAAGTATGAAACGTAATGGTTACCCAAATAAACTAATCACTGGGTTTCCACATAGGTGAAAATATGGATATGGAAGAGAAATCTAACCATCATGTTCTGATGGAGAGTGGTAGAGAACATGGCTATGGAAAATCCAGCAATCAAAAATCCATAAATTTGTGACGATCTAAGGTACCATCTGATTCATCAGATATAAGATCACTAGGACAACAGTTTTGGATTTCAAGATCGTTTCCCTAAAGTTAAAGAATTTGAATTAGAATAAATACTTGCTTTATTTTGGTAAAATCTCAATGTTGTTCATGCCTTTAACAATTTCCACATCATCTCTTAAATAAATGAAGTTGAATTTGTTATTCGTGAAGTGTTAGCAGATCATGTGATAGAATGACGGGTCATTCCATCTGTATCAAAAAAAAGGTTAGCAAAAAATTATATACATAAGTCGATCTATAGTGAGATTAATCATATATGGTTCCTAAAATGGACTTATACATCATATGTCATACAACTTAATATAATAAAACTAGTTTCTACTAAACAGGGACTTCCTGTAGGCCAGTGGTAGGCGATAAAGGCCAGTCACACTTCGGTTGTGGGTTCGATTTCCATAGCCTTGTCCGACGCGATGGGCTGTCGCCCGTCCTGCAGGTTGTCCTTTTTATAAAACTATATTACTATAACATCCTATAAATAATATCGAGAAAACTTCTATCCTTAAACAATACTAACTTATATCCAACATAATCCATTCCAATCTTTAGGCTTATCCATAATACTGCAGTCCACTCTCATAACATATTGAAAACGATTACCAGAGATTTAACACCATCGTCGATCCCCATATATCATAAGATATGTTTTGTTGGTCACATTCCAAACATTCAATGTCCTTAATCATGTATTCTCTTGAATACCTTATTAAAAACATGAATTCAGTAAAAATTTAACACTTTCCACATACCAAAATCCTCAAAATTCTATATACTCAAACAATGATATCACATAGTCCTTATATCAATCATGAGCTCATGAATACAGTTAAACATTTCATTTTCTCATTTTCCCTTCATTATGCTCATATCATCTTATTTCCAAAAATATCTCAGTAACATTGAATACCACATTAGACCAATACATAAATATTCCAATACTTTATGATATAACATTATTTTGGAATCCCATTACATAAACACTTAATCATTCCACCACATCGTTATCATATTCAACATCGCCAATGGTGATCGCATGTGACTTCCCTTTGTCCTTTTCCTTAAGCGGTTGCTCATGTCGATCATCACTAACCCTTGGATTAGGGCATTTATTAGCATAATGCCCCATTTCCTTGCACTTGAATCATTGAAGTGTTGGTGGTGCGTTCTCTGCAGTGTTTGCTTTATTCACATCATTATAATCCCTTTTTCCATTACTTTGACACTCAGCTGCTCGATGACCTTATTTTCCACACTTAAAACATTTTCTAGTCCCATTAAGACAATCTCCACCATGCTTCTTTCCACACTTTGTGCATAAGGAAACATTCATCTTCTTTTCACCATTATTTTGAGATTTCTCCTTGAACTCCATCTTTCGTTTCTTGTCAAAACCATGAGATGGATATGTAACACCAACTTCCATTTATACCTTGATAGCACAATGCTAAATTTCTTCATAGCTACTAAAGTCTCTTATAGCTAATTCCCTTCGATGACTTGGTTTTAAGCCACCGAAAAATCGATCAACTTTACTTTCAGGTTGGATGATAATGCCAGATGCATACCTTGCAAATCCTGTAAAATTTTCTTCGTATATACCAAAAGATTCATCATCCTTCTGCTTCAACTCAAGAAACTCATTTTCCATCTTTGTTCGAAGAATACGAGGGAAGTACTTATTGAAAAACAAGTTCTTGAACTTGTCCCATTCCATGGACTCAATTTCATCTCTTTGCCTCGTATTCTTGATAAGATTACACCATTGATCAGCTTCACCTTCCAAACAATATACTGCTAAGATGACTTTATCATGCTCAGAACATTGAAGAACTAAAAATATCTTTTTAGTGGTACTGATCCATTGTTCAGCAAAAAGTGGATCAGAAGACCCACTGAAAGAAGTTGGACGTTGCCTCATGAAGGACTCAATAGAATACTGTTCCTTTCTCTGCTCATTTGGAAGTCCAGAATGATTCATAACTAGTGTAAGGATAGCAATAATATTTTGCACTCTATCTCCCATAACATTTGTTTGTTCAGGAGGACAATCATTTCATTGTCCATTGCATTGATCAACACGGTTCCTTCGGGTTCCAGCCATCGTCTAAAACCCAAAAAGAATAGTGTGAGAGGCAAAAATCATGCTAGGGAAAACAACATAATAAAGGGGGAGTACCTTCAATATCTAACATATTAGGTTTAATTCTATGATTGTTAGTGTAGTTCTAGTACTATAACCTATACGTATACATAACCTTAGGGACATCCCTAGACATGCCGTAGAAATATCTCTAGGGATCTCACTAAAGTTCTCGCATCCTAGTTTCCAAAGGTTGACTAAACATCCCTCTGATACCAACTGTAGAGACCCGAAGCTTGACATACATGGACATTACATTACTTTTGCGGAATACTTGGTACATAACAAAAACACACACACAAGAATCGTAATAGTTTAGTGTCTTTGGAAACTCGGAACGTAATCTTCTAATCGTGGTGAAAGATATTCAATATATCCCATAAAGATCTTCCCTTTTTTTACCTAAAACCTTTCTTTATATCCTTGGGAAAAGAAAACATAAAAGGGTGAGCTCAAATGCTCAGCAAGGGCAAATAAAGGAAATAAAAATCATATCATATCTTTTTGAAAATCATAACCTACAAAAGAGATCATAATATCCTAACATGGAACAAATCATAGAAGTGAAAATGAGATCCCCATAATCATAACATGAAACTTGAAACTTTGTGGCATGCACACATAATCATGGAAAATCATTTCTTGTTAGTCATGACTCATTGCCAAGACTATCTTATTGGACAAAGTCCCTTTCTGAACCGAGTCACCCTCGTTCCAGTCCTGTTTCACTGAACCGGTATAACCTACCGTTCCAGCCATGTCTATCTCATGAGATATAAAATCTTTACCCAATGCATTGGAGGGAGATATAGGTCCCACCCATCTTATAATGAATCCTTTCTTATGTGTGCCACATAATCATAAACCATACATCATAGCGTAACCGGTGTAATAAAATGGGATTCATAAACAACATGACATCATAAATAATTCATATAAGATAAAGGAATTCATAAAAATATTTCCATCACAACATAATCAAACCAATGTAATAATAGGGATAAAAACATAACCCTTTTATTATCTTAGATGGAAAATAATTTTGATAAAATATTTGAACTCCATTCTTGAGGAAAATATCCTTTCTACTTCAAAAACATTTTTCCTTTCATAACATGCCATACGACTTTAAAATAAAAGAAGTTGATTAAAAATAAACTTTTAAACTTGTAAAGGAAGTTTCTTGGAAATAATGTTTTAAAAATCCATTCATGCTGTATAAGTTAAAAAAACATTCTTCGTACATTTTTCGGAAAAGTCAAAAAGTACCTCGTACGAAAAAAGACAAAAGATTCCCTTCATACATATTACTAAAAACTCACCGAAGGGTAAAAATGGATTTAAACAATTGTAGGTGGATGGAAATAATATTACATATTGATGAAACATGGATTTGGATGATAAAATACACCCCAGTAAATACTTACGAATAAACAATCTCGGATAAAAATGAGATTGTGATATTTCCCTTACCTTAGGTCCGATTTGCTTTATACGTGTCCGAATCTCCTGTATAATGGTTTAAATAATGTTATTGACTTATTCCAGAATCATACATATTGATATGATATCATATATAGTTATATTCTTAGCTTCTTGTTAGTAATATTTCATTGTTACTTGTTACTCGGGTCCTTATTGCCTTTTGTTCTTATGCGTGTTTTGCCGAATAAATTCTTATTCTTCTCTTAAGGTTATAGATACCTTATATCAAGAATGTTATTAGTGTAACATATATCATATTTGTTCATTAAATTTATTTATATAATTACTATGTAATGATGAACATGTAGAACGAGTCGCATCACATCGTGGAGACGGTATTCCGTAAGTACGCACGAATGATGATATCGTTCCTATGATCGTGGAATTGTATTTGAGTATATATATATTATTTCAGTATCAATATTACATTATAATAATCATATATAGTTACTCATTACACCATTATACCCATCCTTGTAAGGTGATGGTGGAAAATAGATTACACCACGGCGTGGAGACGGTATTCCGTACGTACGCACGCGCGGTGATTTCATTTTTCCGTAGGATGGATAGAAGGTGAATTAGAGTTGTTTCATATTTATAATAACATATCAGTATGTAATTAATACTGATGTTATTACTTTATAATGAAACAACTAAAGAAGAATAAGTTGAAGAAGAAAGAAATTGAAAAGATCGGTAATGGATATTACCTCTTCTTCGGAACGCCTCTTTGAATCCTCCACTTAGGGAACTAAGATTGGTCTTTGAAGAATTCCAGGACCTCTAGGATTATTCTAGGGAAGTGGGGAGGAGAAAATGTCAGGTTTTGGCCGAGCTTGAGTGCTCAAATTGGTGTGAGGAGGAGGGGGAGGAGGTGCCCTTTTATAAGGGAGGAGAGGGGCACCTTAGGAATATCTCAAAATATTATTTTATATTAAAGTCAAAATCGGTTTATAATGGTTCCAAAGGGTATTATTTCGAAGATAAAGTAGGTATGGGTCGAAATCCTATCATCCAATAGGATTTAGACAAGTTTAGGGTATTATTGTAACCTTATCAATTAGATTTAACTCTAAGTTAAATAATATAAATGTTACCGTGTCTTTTGGTTTTCTTTCACTATATGGTTAATACACTTACTATAACATGACAAACGAAGCCCAAATTGTATATTTTTAATACATATATCCTTATCTAAGTCATTTGGCCGAACCTTAGATTTTTAGGAATAAAATAACAATTAATAATATAATATTTGATTTAAAAACTATTTTATGTCAATTTTGACACTATTTGATATATGATTTTTGTAAAAGTCATAAAAGAATTATATGTTCGAACCAAGTTGATTAAATAAACACTAATATATCATAGTAACCTATAAAATTTGTGGAATTCATAAAAAGTCTTAAATTACATTTATTTTGGTATTTATAAAATCAATTATGTCAATATTTCATTAATAAGATAATTACTGCATCATCATTGTGTCATAAATAAATTAAATTATTTAATGTCTAAAAATTACAAATAAACTACCATTATATAGGAAATCTTTTTAGCTTTCTAATGAATATTTATATTCTAATTTATCTTATTCATAACCCCATATTAAAAATTATTTACTTATTAAACTTTGATTTTAACTATTTTAACTATTCATTAAATAAAATAATATTAAATGTCATAATCTAATCCAAGTGTACCTAAATGGTCATATTATATTCATATGGTTGTTTTTGGTCGAATTACACTTATCCAATAGAATTAGGACATGTGTTAGGGTAATAGTAATATCATATTTACCCTTAGTTACCCTATTTACTATTAACCGCGGTAAAAAAAAGTATAAAGTTACTATTCACCAAAAAATTATTTTTATCTCATTGAACCACATTTTACTTACTGATATCAACCGTGTCTGTCGGATTTTCGAAATTCCATTCATAGAAGTGGTAAAATAAAGTTTTATGCAAAATTCAGTTTTTAACCTACCACTTAGTGGTATCACTATTCATCAAAAATTGAAGTTTTTCAGAAAAATGCCAAAATTTCACCCTAAGATATAATTGATATTCCGAATTCAAAAATGATTTCTATTTTACAAAATTCCCAACATATAAGTTGAATTAATTAATTTTATAATTAATTTCCGCTGTCACAACAAATAGCGGGTTTTTAGGAGATAATAACTATCAAAAGATTAACACTTGTTTATGTCTGGTGTAAATGTGAAATTACATCCAATGACCAACATTGTATTGAATTGTAAAAATATATTCTAAATATACTTTAAAACCACTAAAATTAATAATTTATCACTATTAATTATTTTTATTAAAAAAGTAGTTTTTAATTATAATTTAGTAATTGTCACTATTCATCAGAATATGAATGTTATCCGAAAAGTACCAAAATTTCACCTTAGGCTAAATTCGATACTCCGAATCCAAAAATGAAGTCCATTTTGAGAGCTAAAATTTCTAAAATTTTAAAAGGTGGTTATTACTATTCATAACAGCTATTTATAATAATATTTTAATAGCATATCGTTGTTTAGTGAAAGTCGGTATTGCGTACTACACACGCTATCGAGGAAGGTAGCAATTACGTGTAATGCAAGGAAAGTAAAGGATGCGTGTTGTGAAAGCTTCTTTTGGTGTAGCGTATAACAGAAGACATTAATAAAATTAAAAAGAATATTTTTCATAAAATCTCGGGCAGTTACATTGTGTGGCATTGAAATGATCTTATATATATTTATTCACCTGATGGTTCATGTAAATGATCAAATATATCTTTGTTCACGTGATGGTGCATATACATGATCCAATATAGATTTTTTCACATTATTATACATGTATATGATCATATGTAATATTTTTAACATGATGGTGCGTGGTAATGATATTATATAATTTTTTTAACAAGATGATCCATATACATGATCACATATAGTTTTTTAAGATGATTGTGCATTAACGTGATCAAATATATCTTTTTTTACATGATGGTGCATGGACATGATTGAATACATTATTGTTCACATTATTTTGTGTGGACCTGATCACATTTTCTTTACACTCATGATTTTCCTAGACATTATTGATGTTAATATTTTTGTAAATATTATGATTTACAATTCCTTTGATTATTCTTTGTGTTTATGTCATATTCATATGATTAATTCTCCTTTGATTATTATTTTATTATCTCATACACTTATTCCATGGTGCATATTTTTTCAATGGATATTTGATTTCATTGTACCATGGATTATGGAAAACAAATATTGTCACATATTTTTTAATAATATATTTCACCTAATATCACATCTGATCATATTCTTATGAACTGACCTGTGATGAATTATGGATAGGTAATCCATTACTAAAAATTTGTGAACACCACTACCTAATGATTTCATTCCCCAGATTGTATGGATGAGTATAACCTGTTAGGATTCTATATGGGAGTCTATGTTTTGTTGATTATGTAGAAATTATTACAATTGTTGTGAAATAAAATTCTTATACAATTGATGATTAAATACACTTATTATTCCGTTTGGAAATATTTTTATTACTTTGAGAGTTATTTTCTAATTTGTTGTTATATATGATTATTTAACTAGGGTTATCTCACATAGTATCAAAACCATTATGTAATGTATATGTTATTATCTCCCGACATAAGTGTTTTGGCCTTTTGTGCCTCAATTAGAATTATATAATGAAATATTAATTTCAAGTATTATTTTATTGATTTTGAGTTATTATGATGGGATGAAAAATTTGAAAAACTCTAGGGATATGCCCATGTATTGGGTAACATCATAAAATTTGGGTATTATTTTGATCATGAGTGTATCAAATAAATTAAAACCAAAATTGAATAAAAAATATGGATGTGGCTATATAATAGATGTATCTATGGTAAATCACTCTAAAAAAAGGATAGTGGAGTACCAACTCAGTATTTTCACAGTGTATTATGAGTGTATTAAACACTGCACACCATGTTAGACACTCACAATGGATTTTTCTTTGGTTAATTTATATTCTATAGGTGATACATAGAAAAGTATTTCAATAAAATGTTATGCTAAAATATATACAAATATAGATTATATAACCTAATAGGAATATGAACACAGAAAACCTAGGTTCAATTAAATTACATATAGGTTGATACAATTATTTTACTACTAAAACAAAGGTTTCATAAGTCGAAATAAAGGTGATATTATAGAAGATAACTTTGTATTCAGTATACATATTAAAAATATAATTTATTATGATCATATTGGTTAATATCGTAACCATTTTAGATTTATTAATTTTTGATAATATCATTTATAAAATGAATCTCCAAATGTTATATCTCTTGGATCAAATAAATAATCATATTTATGATAAATAGTTTCATAATATTACTAAGAAGAGTAAGGTAGAATTTTCATTATAAATTATATTTGGAGTCCTAATAAATTCTAGATCACATATACATTTTCCATTATGGATGAAAATTGAATTTTTTTGGACATAATTATTTAAATGGGGGAGAATATAATTCCATAATACTTTACAACATATATTTCCTTTAAATAAATCTAGTGTCTTTTGTTGCATGTTTCACATACTACTCAAATATTAAATGATGTGTGACATATTAGATGAAAATATTTATAAAAATAAAATGAAAAAATCATAGGGTAAATAAAATTATGTTTATCAATTATATATATAATATGATTAAGATCATATATTGTTTTCAAACTTCATTTTATCAATAAAATCATATTATTTATATATTTAATATTGATTTAGAGAATAAATTTTAATATTTACAAATTTAATTTGGAAAATTTTTCTTATTGTTTTAATTCATAATGTCAAAGTAAAAACATGGGAATATTTTAAATTATTATAATTTTTTAATGAATAGTGAAAAAATGATTTTGGTAACCCCATTGATATTATGAAATTACCATAATAAAATAATGAGAAAATAGTTTTTCAAACATTATTAATATAATATATATATATAGTATAATAAATCATTTAAAAATATGTATAATTTATAAAACATTGGTTTAGTGTTCATAAATCATTAATAATATTCTACTCGTAAAATTTTTTTTCTTGGAAGATGTGAAAAAAAATTCATCAATCACTGAAATTAAATCTTAAAAATGGATTTAATATTTTTAATAATTATTTTTATTATATGTTATTTGGTTAAAATATTTTTTGTATTGAATTATTTTTTTATTCATAAATTTAATGACCATTATAATGGTAAAAGAGTTATTTTTAATAAATTGTTATATTAATGTTGTGTAATTTATCTCAAAAAATTAATTTGACCTATATTACATATTCTCATTTATATATTTTTTACGCTTGTATAAAAATATTTTAATATCATATTTGTTGGTAATTATTACTATATACAATTTAAAACAAATATAGAAATAAACCTTTTGTATAAAACATTGTATCTAAATATTAAATTTTTTAATTTGAATGATTATTTTCATCTTTTTTGAAATTTCAATAGATTTTATGTATTATTAACATAGTTTTATTAAGTCAATGTTTGGTAAAATGTATTACCTAAATATTTATAAATAAATATTAATTACAAAGGACAAAACTTGTTATAATGTTTAATACTGAAATGGTTAAATCAAAAAATAAAACTCTAAAATTCATTAAACATGTTTAAAACGTTTGTAAAAATGAATATTTTATATTCTATCAACCTAATTTAACCATAAAACCATTTATTTTCCACTTTTGGACCTTTTGAAAATGAATAAAATCATCCATCACCAATAAAGTTATGGGTAATTAAAAAATTTCATTTTTTTCAATTATAGAATGATATCACTTCTATCAACTTTATCCACCCATTTCAAAGACATATATGAAAAAAATTTAGAATATTCTCTCATTAACTCTATTACCATCTTCTAGAATCTTTTTTCTTTCCATAAGAAAAAACTAATGTTCCTTGAGGTGCTACACATGGGAGACTATCTAATTTTAGAAGTAACGCTCTCGACCATGTTCCATTAATTATCTCCATCATACCCCTTCTAAAAACATCTACACCCATAAATATATGATTAACTCAGAATTATTAATTTAATTGAATTTTATGAATCTAATTTAACATACCATTTTTACTTTACTCAAAACCCAATTGATAATTACTGATTTTGACATGGGTATGTGTGACAAACCAATAACATGAACGACATGATTGATTATTCTCCCCCACAATAAATATATGGTAAAAAAGAATATTTAAATTATTAATATTATATTCATAATGTTGATAATATTATTATATATTAATAATTATTCATATCTTTTTACCAATTATGGAAAATTAATGTGTCACCCATATGTGTGTGTGGACTAACACCCGATCAGAGGGACATATTTCATTTTCCACTATATTATTTTTATATATTTGAAATTAAATTATATCATGGATTAATTTATTAAAAAATACAAATAAAATTACTATACCAGTTTTATAATTTTATTAATCCGAAATAATCACTCCCTTAACAATACTCCCTCAAAGATTGTAGCTTGTTTTTTGTTTTTTCTAGTATAACATTCTATATGAACAATGCAGTAAATTTTATAATGTTTGACTATAGAAACATAATGACTATTATAATTGGAATTTATTGATAAAAAATGTTCAAATTTATGTTATGTAATGTTTATATAAATGTTTATCTATTATTATTATATAAACATTGTTCTTAAGAAATTACCGAAAACAAGCACGTAACAAATTATTTTTTCCTGAATTGTAAATAAAAGTCTTATTGAATGAAATTTGTAAAATATAAATTATTATGAAACATATATTCCAGTTACTAAAATTATATCACTATGATTAAAATTTATTTGATCACTATGAATTCACTACAAAATTACAAAATAAGTTCTAAATAAATAGTAAATACAAATAACATTAGTTAAAGAAAATAATTTATAATTAGGTAATAAATTTTTAATAATTTATTATAAATGTACATTTTGAAAGTTTATAGGTATGAATGAGGTTCTAAAAAAGTTATTATGATTTTTCTTATATTACATTAGTGGATGTTTAGCTAAATGTAATTACATGTATAGATATCTCATATCAAGTTGTTTTAATTAATACAAGTTATTATTATTCACAAGATTTCATATAAATACTGATTATAATACATAATGTTTAGGAAATATCATAATTTTTCATTTAAAAATAGTATTTAAATATCAATAAGAATCACTCTCTCTTTCACTAAATTTATATTAAATCATTTCTTAATCTATAAGGGGTATTCCAACTAATTTTTTCCTAATATTGATATGATTCATTATCACCAATTTTTTACTTATTTGTGATGTACATATTTTCGATATATTTATTTTATCATATTTTTTCTAAAACATAAGTTGTATAAAGACCGTCTACTATTTTAAATTTCATTCGTATTAAATTTTAATGATAACGAAGATGTAAGGATGTTTTAAGAACATATTTTTTATTCATTGAGGTATGATTGTACTTAATTAATGTACTTCATATAACCTAAGATCATATATCAAATTAATTTTTTGAATGGTATTTTCACCTTTTCACCTTGGGATTTACATTTCTACATAATTAACTCTTTTTAAATTTATCATTCTTCATGAATTATGTAATCTATAATGAATTTGGTAAACAAAAATTTTCTTTCCATGAGATAAAATCGTTTTCCCTAAGAATTATTCTTATAATATTTATAAAGTATTATATTTAATATTTGATAAGATATTTATCGTCTTTTATAATTTTAATATGTTGGGTTTAATTCAAATAATCAATATCAATGAATTTATTTCTCATTAAGGCTATATTTATTACAAAAAAATAATATAAACCTCTCTAACTATTTTTTTCTTCCATTTAAATCTTCATTAATGCACAAAATAATATTTCATTCTTGTTTTGAAATATAAATATTTGTGTACTCATTTGACACTACTTGTTTCTGATAAAAAATTTCAAGGTGAAATTTTCTTATTTCATTTTTATAATGGATTTCATAAAATATTCTCAAATATATTACAGTGTGATTCCGTCATTTTAAAATCATATATTTTATCTTACAATTCCCATTATCATTATAAATACTCATTAAATTCTCATGGAAATATTTTTGACTAATTTATTTAATATTATAATTTTAAAAAAAATTAACATCCCCATTTTGAAATCAATATTTCTATTTCAAGGAAACATTATTCATGTTTCTTTTCAAATATAATTGATTTTAAAAAAAGAACATAAACTTTTCAAAAAAATTATTGAATTTCAATATAAACTTCTTGTTTTCTGAAAATGATAATAATAATTTAAAAAACACATATATTTTTACTTCTGATTTTTACATTATCACTATATGATTTATTTGATTGATATTATTTTCTGGAATTATACCCTAAATATTCTTATGAAATACATATTTGGGGTGATTGAATTTTTAACATAAAAAATTTATATTCTTGAGGTCTATTTTGGTGATACCATTTATAATTATTCTGTAACCCAATTTCCATTCCGTGGGTTTTTCATGATGCGAGTAATCATTATTATCAACTTCAACACATATGTATAAATGATTTATTGGTAGGTTCTTTCATTACAATTTATTTATTTAGTTATGGTTTAATATTTCATTATAATAGAAGGTTATAAATGGAAAAGATCGCATAAATATTTTTTTCAGGATGATATTTTTTTATTCCATGTAAATTTAATTACATGATTGTTCAATGAAATGATCAAATATAAATTCATTAACATGATTTTTTATATGGGTGATCATATATAGATATTTTTACCATGTGTTTCATCAAGATATCATATTGAATTATTCACATGAGAGTGGGTGTATAAGATCACATGTATATTTTTTCAAATGATGGTGCATTTATGTGATTACATATAGAATTATACACCAAATGTTGTGCAAAATGATCACATATAGCTCTGTTCAAATAACGACATGTGGAAATGAGCCCAAATATATTTTTATCAATTTACTGTTTGTAGATATAATCATTTTTTCTTTTCTTTTATGATAACTCCTAAAAATGATTACTCTTAACTTTTTTCCAAATATTTTTATTTCCTATGATTATTATTATTAATCCATATTTTTAGGTCATATTCCAATCATTATTATCATAGTTCATTTTTATTATCTCACACTATTTTGAAATGGTAAATGTTTTTTCAATTGAGATTACAAGTTTATATATTAAAAAATATGGAAAAATCATATCATCCTATGTTACTTTTATTTATATATTTCTCCCAATAAAATTTTCAATCCATTAAATATTATCTAAAACATGATGGAATGTTGATAACTATTTTCTAAATAATGATTTTCACTCACCCATATCTTATGTTTCCATTCCTTAGGGTTTGAAAATGAGTATAACCTTTTGAATGTATATAAGTGAGTATTCAATTTTTTGATTATTGAGAAGTTTTGGAATATATCATACAACATAATTCTTATATAGATGATCTTCAAAGAAAATAAAACATACATTATTGGTATATTAGGATTATTATGATATGTATTTTTTGAATTATTGAAATGTTTTTATGTTTGTCTTTGGTCACTACACATAGTATTAAAGGTGATGTGCAGTGAATGTGTGTCAAGCCCCATACATGGGATTGATGTTTTAGAATTCCCCAATTATAATATATTATTGGTTGTTGGATGAAGAAATTATATTGAAATAACTCAGTCAAAACAATTAACTATTACTTGTATATCCTATTTTAAATTTCTCCATAATCTTTCATATATTAGTCTTTACTATGAATATATTTCACAACCCATCCTAGTGGGGCCTATGTCGCGACATCCCATTCCCACTTAAAATAGGCCTAGGTATGCTTACTATCACCTAGCAGGAATATCACTAACGTGAGAGGCATTTCTAATGTACATTTACTCATACACAAATCTCCAACCCCATGAAATTATTAAATGTAAAAACCAAAAAATTACCAAATCCATGCATCCCACTATATCCCAACCAACAGATTATGACAGGATGTAATGTGATATAAAGTAATCTGTGCTATAATACAATCCCACCTGAAGAAATAGTTTATAAACTAAAAATTCAAACCTATAAACAACGTATGTTTTAGGGATGTTGTTTGAAGCTGTAGGAATACCCCTGAATTCTTGAAATCAAAAAGCTTTTTCTGGTCCTAGTCCGTTAAATAGTCACTCATCTACAAAAGTCATGACAATTCCAGGAAAAGAATGTGTAGGGGATTGTATACCAGTGCCTAGTAAGATACACACTGAGTCTACCTAAAGGGCCTACATAACATGTGATAGGGTCATACACTGCATGGAGTTTATCTCACTCCCAAAACCCTAGCCAACACTGAGTGGGGGTCACATTTTGTGTAACACTAGGGAACACGTCATGTTGATCGTGATTTTCTAGATTCATTTTTCTTACTCAATGTTCCTTGAACACTCCTCCACTGTTTGATCCATTGATCCTTTCTCCAAGAAACTAGAGATCCAATTTCTAATCACAGTCACAAAACAAATCAGTGAATTTGGGGCCCCTAATCATATCAAAAACAAAATTCTGATCATCCTCTCATAAATCCTCTAAGGAATGGGTATTCCTGAATCACTCCAATTCATCTTTCATCTTCCCCTTCACACCTCCACTAGGTTTCCAAAAGGAAATACGTTAAATTTTGGATCGTTTTCCCAAGAATCAAAGGCACGAAGATCATTTGTTCATAAACCATGAATAATGTGATGAACACACACGAAATTTGGGGGAGAAGAAATAATGAAAAGAAAATAAACCCTGGGAATATACATCAACATTTGTTTATTTCAGTATCATTATATTCCTATAATAATGGTAAAAAAATCATAAAATGAAACAACCCCATAAATCCCACAGTTAAAGCTCTTCCCTCTAGAACGATCATTCTGTTGGTCAAGCTGTAATTTAGTTGATCCGCATTCATTGTTTATTCTAAAAATGGGAAAAAAATGAAATTATAACAACCCATGATTTACATACATTGATATTAATTAAATGTTTAATACTATTTGTTTCAAAATATAAAAAAGAAATGACAGGACCATATAGGTATGTTGTATTTACAAATTTGGAAACAAAAACACCTCCTTCATACAACATCAAAATTATCTCCCACTTATATCATCATAACTAGAGTACTTTTTTATATATATTACTCAATACATGTGTTCCTGAACTAGGGAAAAGAAATAGAATAAAGGTTGAGCTCAAATGAGCAGTAAGTATAAACAGGTGAGATACCATTCCTATCATAGTCATAGGACATAAAAACATAACATCATAAAATCATATTAAATATTTAAACGATTAGGATATCATTTCATGGGATAAATCATAAAAGTTAAATATAATGCCAAATTCATAACATAATATGTGATATTTTTTGGAATAAACATAATCATAGAAAATTATTTCATGTCATTCGAGGCTTATTTCCAAGACCAGCATACGGGACAAAGTCCATTACAAATCAGAGTTCACACTTCATTCCATCCTGGTATTATTGAACTCGATTTACTTGTCATTCTAGTTATGTATATCTCATGAGATATAAATCTTTACCCAATCCATTGGAGAGAGATATAGGTCCCACCCATCTCATAATGTAATCTTTCTTAAATGTTCAACAGAAACAAAAATCATTAATCATATCACAACCGAAGGAACCAAAATGGGTTTGTAAAACATCATTCCATTATAATCAGCACAAAATAAATGTATTTCATAAAAAATAATTTCATTATAAAAAAATAATATCATAGTAGTAATATGATAAAAAATAACCATATTTAAATAATTTCATCTTCTAGGAAAAATAATATTCATAAAACACTTAAAATTAACTTTTGAGGAAATTATATTTCATCAAAAATGATTTCATTTCTCAAAATTCTACAAAATTTTAAAATAAATGAATTTAATTGAAAAAAATGTGAAATATTGGAAAGTAATATTCATGGAAATAATATTTTCTGAATATATAAAAATTTCTTCATTACATATAAGTTAAAAAATTATCTCCTCGTACTTTTTTCAGGAATGACAAAAAGTATATCATATCGAATAATGATAAAAGATTTCTTTCATACCATTTTATATAAATTCACCAATGAGTAAAATTTAATTTCACTAATTATATAAGAATAAAAATCATTAAATATTTAGGAATCATGTATGTGGAGGATAAATATATCCCAGTAATTACTTACATATAAACAAACTCATATAATAATGAAATTGAAAAATAATACCTTACATTAGGTATGATTTCCTTTGAATGTATCCAAAGAAGATATATAATTATTTAAATAATATAATTAAATTATTTCATAATTATCTTCAGATTTATGATATCATATACGATCATATTATTATCCATTTTTTAGAAACATTATTACTTATCTATCGAGTATTAACTTCTATAATTTCATACGTACATTGTGTCAGATAAGTTTTTGTTCCTCTCGTTAGATTATAGTTATACAGTTAAAAAAAATTTATAAGTATAATAAATATCATATTTATTAATTCAATTCGATTATATAATATATTTTTAATGAAGATCATGTGGAATTAATCACATTGCAGCGCGAAGATGGTAAACCGTATGTACACACGAGCGATGATATCAATAAAATAATTACTGAATGGTATTTAAGTGGATGGTGTATAATATTTATGAATTAATATATTTTTATAATAATCATATGTAGTTATTACATCAATAATTATACCCATCAATGTTAGGTGGTTGAGAAAAATCAAATTACACCACGATGTTGAGATGGTAAGTCGTACAAATACATGTCTGGTGATTTAATTTTTCATAAGTTGGATGGAAGATTGAATAAGGTTATTTCATAATATTAATAACATTTCATTATATTAGTGATGCATTATTTTTTACATTATAATGAAACAACTCATGAAGAGGAAGTACAAGATGATTTCTTTTGGAAGAATTGGTAGAGGATATTAACTATTCATTTACATTTTTCCACTAAATTTTCCATTACTGCACTAGAGTTAGTCTTTGAAAAACACCAGTACCTATAGAATGTTACTAGGGATGTTTATAAGAGAACTGTCTAGGGGATGTACGATATTGAAGGGTAAATTTGAAGTGAAGGGGTGAGGGTGGAGTTTTACTATTATAATTGAGGTGAGGGGATCTTTTTAAAACATCACAAATATAAATTTATAATAAAATCAGACCCCATAAAAACCACATAAAATTCCCAATTTAGAATATGAGATTAGATAGTGTTGTAATATCATTAAGTTATAAATTTTAGTCAAGTTTATATGATAATATAAACATTACCATTTTAATTAATTTTTAGTTACTCAATTTAATTTAATTTAGGATAACCAATATTTCAATGTTAAAAGGTTCCAATATTTACTTATTTTATGTCAATTAGACCATAAATAAGTAGATTATAATATTTTATAGCATTTAAAAATTATTTTATATTTTTTTGAAAATTTTTAATGATTTGTTAGGATAATAATAAATCATTGTTTTGATAAACAATCAACAATATCAATTTTGAAACTATTAAATTCATTGATTTTTAAAAATATTAATATACCATGATAACGTAAAAAACTATTTTATTATATCACTAGTAGGACAAGGATACCTACAAAATTAAATATACATTGTTATTATCCCAAATAATATTTACTTTAATATTCTTAATAATATTTTTTTGTCACATATTTTAATAAAGTAATCATTACATCAATTTTTAATCATTATTTTATATAATTATTTTTTTGAGTAAAAAATAATAAAATTCCATCATGATGATAGATCTACTATATTTCATAAAAATATATGAAATATAATTTATCATCTGGAAAATAGAACATTTCAAATGTAATACTTATTAAATTATGAATGTGAAAACATTAAAATCACTTTAAATAAAATAATATAATTGTTATAATCACTTTTATAAGGCTCTAAATGGTCAGTAAATCGTCCCATGGATGATTATGGTCAAGAAAATATTCCAATAGTATTTGACCAAATGATTAGGTATTTTAATGGGTATTATTATTTTAATAAAATCTATATTATTTCTTTTTCATCAATTAAATAATTTCTACGTCTTTAATATATAAGTTATTAAAATAAATATTTATTTTCTATAAATTAATAAAAATTACCAATATAATTAAAAACATATTATAATTAAAATGATTATTTATATTCTATTTTAACTATTTTATTTTCTTATATTATAAATAATTTAGTTAATAATATTTGAGTAAGATATATTTATCTTTTCTTTAAATAAAATAAATTATTTGGTCGAATCTCATCCATGTGGATTCAAAAGGACACCATTTCGACACAAGGATTCATTAAGTTGAAAAAAAAATCCAAATATTTTAAGACATGTTTTAGAGAGATTTTATAATTGTATTCTTACTCTTAATTAACTGATGTACCCTTTTACCATATTAATAAAAATTACCAAAGTTACTATTCATAATACAAAAAAAATAAAATAAAGTTGTTTAAATAATTAGAACAATTGATTCCAAATATGTAATCCATTTTTAAAAATTCGACACACAATTTTTTCTGTTTTTAATTTTTTATTATTCCCATTGTTGGATAGGGAGATCATGTTTTAAAAGGTAAAACATTCAAAAGGTTGATATGTTTTTACATATGAAATCAATGTAAAATTAATTATAATGAAAAAAATTATATTGATTGGTAAAAATATATTCTATTTAAACTTTAATATAAAATAAATGTTATAATTTATACATATATATTATTTAGAGGGAAAAAGTTTTTTCACTTAAAATTTTTTGTATTTTTTCTATCCATCAAAATTATAAAATTATAAGAAAAATAATAAAAAGTCCTGTAATGTAAATTTTTATATCTAATATCCAGGGAAATGTTTTTATTTTAATATACTAATTATTAATGTGTCAAAATCTTATGTTAATATTGGTTTTCTATTAAAAGGCTTAAAATTACCGATTTGAAAAATAAATATCTCTATACATCAAATAGGGTTTATTCATATACTATGACAAATATATATATTAAATGAAATTAAAAAATATTTTATTAAGTACATAACCTATATATTTAATTAATTTCATTTACTAATAGTAATTCACTCAATTTACTAATGAAAAATAAAAAGATATAGATGATTCATATTCTTCCAAAATAATTGGTAGAGAAAGACTTGACCATATATTTTGATATGATAATTATATTTATTAATGCTAACATAACAGCTAGGTTAAAATGGTTATATTATGAAAATAAAATTTCACTGTTTTTTTAAACTCATGATAGGGTGTAGGACAGGAAATTTAATAATTAAAATTATTTAGAGAAAATATATCAGAAAAACATTCTTGTGTTACATTCTACCCCCCTTAAGATAAATTTTGCCCCTAAATTTGTCAAATTGATACATATAGATGATGATATATCTCCCTAAATATATCCTCAGGCTCCCATTTATGTCCCTAAATTGGTGGTTCCGCCACAAACAAATAACCTAGCCACTGGTCTTGTTTCACAGCACTATTTCACTATGATATAGAAACTCTATCAGTTGTTCATCATTAGAATGATCTTGCTACATCGGTATGACCTCTGAGTTTAGTACACATGAAGAATCATGTATGTAAATTCTCAGGAGAGATACATGGAACACATCATGAACATAAGATATATTTGGTTGAAGCCCCAATATATAAGCTACCTTCCCCACATGATCCAAAATTTAAAAAGGACCGATAAACCAACAAATTAGCTTTCCCCTCTATCCAAATCTCATTAATCTATTCCATGGTGGTATTCGTTGAAACCCCATTTCACCAATTTCAAAATCTAGTTCTTTTCATCGGATTTCATCTTAAGATTTGTTTCAAATCTAGGCTGCTCTTATGTGTTGTTGAATAGATATGACCTTTTATACCATTTCATCAACATGATTAGGTCATAATAGATTTTTCCCAAATTTCATCTTAGACTGTTGGTGTTCTTCACTTCTTTCCCTAGAGGGATTCATAAGGATCCATCTAAATACCAGAGTGAGTGTTATTATTGTAAGAAAATATAACCAAAGGTAGGTGTTGATCCCAACAACCATTAAAATATATACAAAAATATCTCAACATTTCTTCTAGAGTTCTAATAGTCCTCTCAAACTGACCATCTGTCTAAGGATGATTAGTAGTGATAAAACATAACTTTGTATCTAGATCATATATAAGACATCTCCAGAACAATGAGGTAAACCTTGGATCCTATTGATATATAATTGAAAGGTGTACTCAATGAAAACATAACAATTTTTTTACATATATATTGGAATGTTGATTTAGATAGATATCCACTCTAATAGTAATGAAGTGTGATGAATTTTTTGGGGAGAAACTATACCCCATATAGCACTATGACAATAAGATATTTTGGGAAGTACGAAGACAAAATCCATAGTTATGTTTTTTTTATTTCCAATCTAGAATGGGTAATAGTTATAAAATCCCATTTGAATTATTTCACTAAACATTAACATGATGACAAACCAACAACATTAAGTCATATTCAGAAACATCTCTATTCATGCCATTCCAGTATAAATACTCTGTCAGGTACTTGTATATATTTGTGCTTCAACGATGAAAAGAGAATGAATAACTAAGAGACTCATATATTATATTATTCTTTAATTTGAGTATGGGAGGAATACAAAACCGATTCTTGAACTGTAGTATTCCATCATAACAAGTGTTAAATTTAAGAAAAATTTTTTACCTTATTTTGTATCTCTACATATTCCTTTTTCACCTCCTTAATATTCACTATTATAAATGGTTGAACATTCATTCTATAAATATTATATTTCTTCCCTTCCTTTTTGAATTCAAGATCCATCTATTGGAAAACCATAAATATTAGATCTTATGAGATCCTCATCATGGATAGGGTATCATGGTATTTTCGAATCAGATTATCTACCACCATGTTAACATTTCTATGGTTTTATTGTATTGAGTAGTCGTAATTCTTAATAAAATCCAACCATCTTCTTTGATGCATATTCAACTTCTTTTCTGTGATTATAAGCATTAAAATTATATAATAATAATAAATATCACACAATTCTCTCAGGAGAAAAGGGTTGCATTTTCAACCCTTAACGAACCCTAATTTCCTTCCCCCATTTTTGAAAGTGTTCGTAAGTCCCAAAGTCCTGGATCTCCTTGATAGAATTCTTAACCTTCAGATTTCGCCTTCTGAGTTCACAGAGTCCTCAACGCTTCTTAACCTCACTCTGACTACCCGCTTTAAACAGAAGAGACCTTCCATTTACACCTTCAACATATTCGTTTTTTCCTCTTGGAATCTCCAAAAAAGACTGGTTTTTGGTTTATTGGAAAGTCACCACATCATGATATGGTTCAAATCGGAGGAGGACCTTATCAAATCCTGGTCGTCAGCCCCTCGTAGTTGCAACATGATTCATTTCTTCCTCTTGCGCTGGTCATTCCACTTTTATATGGATCGTGATCCTCCTGCGGCGGTGGTTTGGGTATGCATTCCAAACCTACCATTACCTTTTCAAAATCCTTCTATTATCAGATTGTTGGGTAACCTCGTCTGGAGGTTTTTATGCACAGATAGTCGAACAGAGGCAGTGTGCCACCGGGTTAATCCCTGGGTCTGTGTTGAAGTTGATGCCTCTCAGATTCCTTTTGATTATTTTTGGACTACCAAAGGAGAGGAATTTAGATTCATGAAAATGGTCGTTTAAGAAAATTGGGTTGAATTTTGTTCTTCTTGTAACTATCTGGTTCACTCGCTTGAGGTTTGCTGAAGGAGACATCCAACCCAGGTATCGGCAAGAAGGGAGGAAATTTCAAAAGATAATGAACCTATAGTATTCGGGGAGGCTATTCTAGATCAGAGGGATCATGGTTCCAGATATTTGCGGTGGGATTTAGTCACTATGACTGTTAGAGCAGGATGCTTCAGAGGGAGTTCTCAAGGAGCCTGAGGTTCATGCCCTTGGTCCTCTGGAGAAGGAATCATTGGTTATCAACCCAACGGTGTCCGAAGTGTTTAGAAGGCTGAGATAGGATTTGGAGGGGACTTCTAGGAAGTGTTCACGAAAGGAGGCCAATAATTCTAGTGAAGAGAGGAAAGATGAACCTGAAAGGAATGGAACTACGGAGGATATTGTACAACTGGCTGAAGGCGAAGGGGTTATGACTGATATGGAGGTGACCAGTTCCGTCAAGAACCAATAAGATAGAGGTCCTACTCTACCGGTGAGACCTTTACTGTAGTTGATCAACAAGTTTGATAGTCTCTCGAAAGTTGGTTTGGTCACTGATCATCTTGAAGTCTTTTCCAGAGGTGTGGATGAGGGTTACCAGGATAATCAAATGTTTAAAGAGGGGGGTCGTGAGGAGACCTATTTGCCGGTGGATGAGTTTCACAGCCATGACTTTGGAAACGTGAATAACAAAGAAGAGGATACTAAGACAGTGGTAGAGGGTGAGGGGAAAGACTCTCCTAAAGACAATGGAGATGAGGTTAGGTGTCTTTCAATGATTTAATTCAACACACCTCCAACGAGGAAGGTAAATGACAAGGTATTCACGGTAACTATGTTAGAGATTCATTTTCGAAAGAGGGTCTATTCAACCAGGGGTGATAAAGAAAATCATAGTGCATTTGGCACTCTATCCTTTTGTGATATAGTTCAAGGTGGGAAAATGAAGATGAATGAAGATTTTGTACCACTGTTGGCTTTACCAAGATGATAAACAAGGAAGGATTATTCTTATCTGCCGCACCCAACGATTACCAGAGCTTCTTCCAAGCATGATTTCGGGGTGATCCTGGCTTTCAAAAAAGAAAGCATATGCATATAACTAAGCCAGGAGTAGTTCTCTCCGGATAAAATGAGGATCTTTGTCCAAGGCGACAATCTTTGAAGAAAATATAAACATGCTTATGAATGGGAATCAGCCACTGTGGAGGAGGACACATGTGTCGGGTGTGGTGATGAGTATGGTTATTATGATTATTAGTGGTTGTGCTGGTTGTTCTTGTTGTTTGATTTGGTGAACCTTACTGCTGGTTGTGTCAGTTGTGTTATTGTGTGGTTATGTTCCATTGTTTCTCACTTTCCCTAAAAGTGTTTGGAAATAAAAAAAATTATGTTCCAATCAGTTTCAGTATACAATCTCTCACAATCGGAGATACCAGAAAAAACGTTTATACAAAAAGAACACATATTATCCTTTACAAAGCAGTGAAAATTAACATTCTTCTTTTAACCAAAAGAGAAGGGTATCCAACAAACTTGGATAAAGTTCCCTTGTTTTAAACTTACATGAAAGTATTTCTTACACAAAACATGTTAATCCCTCAATCCAAAGATTGGTATATGTATTTCAAACCCTTCAAGCCCTCTATTTGCAAGGAAATCAACACCTCTAACTTCACAACCTAAAGTCTCTGATTTTAAGGAAATCACACCTCTACATGAAGAAATTATGCATGATGAAAAGTTGGAACAACCTGTTCAAACATTTTACAAGAAGCCAAGGAGTTTATAAGAGCCTCTCACTCTAGATTAATTCACTTTTAAAGAGATGATTTCCAAAAATCAAACATGTTTACACACACACACACATCTGTATGTTTTCATATAATCATCTATGGCACTATGTATAGCTTTCAAAAAAACTATCGGTCGGTTCTACTCCAATGGTTATATTTCCTTAAACCTCAGAGGGACATGGACACATTGAAAACATACAATAGCTAGTTTATAATAGAAACAATTATATCGTTTTATATAACTAAACATGAAAATATTGATCTTACACATTACGTTTATGGATCATAGAGTTTGAAAAAATTGAAATGATAAGAAGGAAATTATAAGGATCAGAATTATAATGAAATAAAGCATTGAATAATAAATTCTGAAATAATTATCTTCGGAATGGATTTTCATAAAATTGGTACAAGTAAAGTATAAGGAAATATTTTTTGAATACTCAGATTTACAAACTTTGGTATCGGTTTATTATTTTATGGTATTGTTATCGTTCGAAATAGTATCACTATCTATAACATAATCGATATTAAGAAATTTTTATTTAGAAATAATGAATGGAAATTTCTGGTATTGAAATTTCGGCTTTGAAAAAATTGTCATTTAAAGATGTATGAAAATAAAATTTTTTATATAAAAAATATCGATATAATAAATTCGATATTTTGATTTACTGTATCGATATGACAAAACTGTCTTAAGAAATTTCAATACAGATATCCTAGATGTCAGAGTTTAAGAATATTGGAGAACTGAAAAACTAAAAATCTATGAATAAGGAAAATTTTATGCCCGATTTCATTCAAGATAAAAATTGGTATTGCAATGAAAATAGAGAATGGGAAATGGGGTCTTAAAGAATTCTGGAATGATATAACCATGAAACAAATTTCAGAACCTTAATAACTTTTCCGATATGCAAAAAATATTTCTAAAAACCTTAATAAAAATATATTTAACTCAAAATACTAATTAAATTTGGATGATAAGGAAATTTTTTTATGTGTAAGGAAATATATTGATGAAAATTTGTTTGTGATTTTCAATATAAGAACATAAGTAATAGATATGTCTTATAGACGAAATAATATCCCCCTTTTTAGCGAGCAGAAAAAACTTCAAAAAATAAAAAAGGAATGAAATAAATGCTTAGAGATAGAAATACATATCTCCCCATTAATTGTATGACTTAGGGTAAATTATTCTTCCCTTATGTAGAAGTTCATAGAGTATGAAAATCCCCCCTAATATTTATATTCTTATATTTATAGAAACTCTCCATTATATGTTGATATTTTTTTATATATGAATGTTACCCAAAGGAAATTTTCCTTTATAAAATTTTCATCTTTTAACTTCACTATTTTATAAATTTCTCCCACTTTGTGATTTTCAAAACGTAATAGAGAGGGACCTGTAAGGTTAGAAAGAAATATACATGAGAAAAAATATATAAAAGATTTGCAAGGAATTATGTTTCACATGAATGAAAATACAACAAAAATTCGGTATGGGAAAAAATTTATCAAACCTCTGTCCTCTTCTCTGAAAGAAGGCTTTTCACAAAAGAATTAATATTTTTCACCTCCTTGTAATCTTCTTGAAGCTCCTTTATCAATTTATCTTGCTCAGATACCTTTTTATCTTATGCCTGGATCCAGAATTATTAGGACCGATTCATATCATCAAGAACATTGATCACTTACTCTTGTGATTCTAATTTCTTCACAAGACTAGCAGATATTCCTTTCTGATAATTGACAACATCAGCAACGGTATTCATTTGATCAAGAATATGTTTTCCTAAATTTTTCCTCGTGTCTAACCCACATAATAATTTCTATAAAAAAGAAGTCCGAAAATTGGTCAGCTGATTTTCTACATCATTGAAATCTCCCTTTGTTGATTCCATGAAGTCTAATGATTGTAGAGCTTTATCTAATAAGGTTTGAGTCCACTCACCACATTCTGAAATGAAATTTTTTGAGATTTTTATTCGATCAGATGATTATTTTGTTCGGATACACCTTTCACCACCATGACCCTCATCATAGATGTTGAATCCACGTTTTAGTTTAAGGTTTCCTGCATAATCTGGCTCCGGGAATCTATGTTAGCAAGTTGCGAAATGGTACTTACAAATTTCTTTAAGGATTTTTTTTATAAAATCATCACCCATAGATGACGAGGACTGGGAATCCAATTTCTCTTTATTGACCTTTAGCACAGAGGATTCTGGATTCCCAAGATTTAGAGGAGAGTCAGCATCAGAAGAGGCAACCATAATGGCCTCCCCTTTTTCATCTTTCGGCACTACAGAGTGATTGGAACCCTGTGGGAATTCCTCATTTTTTATAGATTTATCATCTTTGGATCCTCCTTGAATATTTTCTTCTTCTTTCTCTTCTTCACATTCGGTATCACTATTTTTGAATTCATGGATTTCTTCTTCATCTCTGTTTACATCAACCTCTTCATCTACCTCTTCTACTTCTTCAACCACGATCTCAACTTCTTCTTCTTCTTCCTCGATAAGAAACTCTCAGGGTTGCAACATAATAATCAACTTGTCAAATCAAATAATTTTCTTCTTCTTTAATGATCTTATCCTCTTCATTTACTTCTACTTGCGGTTCCAGAACAGGTTCCGGTATCACTACAGGTTTCTTTTCCTTCATAGGTTCTAGAGTGACATCCAGTTTTGGTAACTTCTCAGACGACTTTTCAACCTCCTTCAACAAAGATTGTATAACATATATCTCAGTTCTTTTTCTTTTTTTCTTCTTCTCCTTAGCTCATTTTTCTATCGCATCAGCAGTTTGAATCATAAAATCCTTTGCATCATCCAGATTCATCCCAAATATTGGATCCCCTTCCTTCTTGGATTCATCTAACTTCCTCTAGCCATGAACAATATCATCATTGCAAGCCTTCTGTTTCCTTATGACTAGTGGTTTTAAAGACGGATCTACTTAGGTAGGATCGGCATGGAGGCCTTATCCAAATTTTTCTTCTTATAATCACTTTTTGACGATTCTGGTAAGGATTGTTTCTGTGCTACTTTGGACCATTCCGGAATAGCTTCCTTCAATATCAGTTTCAAAACATCCAATGACATGACTTCTTCAAACTTCATAGAGTCCAGATTGTATGAATTATTCATTCCCTTTAGCTTATCTTCAAATAGAAACATAATTATACAAGACTTCAAAGAATACTTGCATGCAATTTTTATTTTCGCTAAAACCATAACAACTATCCTTGAGACAGTGTCATGGTACATCAGGATTTGAGATTTGATGGTACCATATTTCATAGAATTAATCGTAATAAAAATATTCTTATCAAAATTAGATTTCCTGAGGTTAATGAGAAAGCCTAGTATAAGAATTTACAAAGTTTTTAAAGAATCTTTAACCCCTTTTCCTGGAATAAAGAACCCATGCATGCATAATACCACCAACCATTGGTCGACGGATTAGTGTGAAAGCATCATAGTCTTAACTCCCCCGATGCCGATAATTTCTATAGCACGATTCTTCTTGAAGGAACCTTTCTTATCCAGAATTTTTAAAGAACCTATGAGGGCCTCTTCTTCATATAGAATATTGAAGAAGTTGGCCACTTTTCTTCCTGAAACGGTGTAAGACTTTTCATAAGCCTTAAACCTGAAATGCTCATTGCTGTATTTCTCAAAGAAATTGGCAGTCATAGAACTGTATGACTAGATCCGAATATACAGTATCTCTAAACTTGTCCTTCGCATTACAAATACATTCCCAATGATTTCCTTTTTTTAATATGATAGATGAGGGAATCATACCTATTGTAAAATTCTGAACATACATCTCTCTCCCAAAATATCATCTTATGTTTATTCTACTTGACTGCCATCTAGTAGAAACTGACTGACATTTGGATCTTTAAGAAATTTCTGATGAAATCAATAATGTCAAACTCTGAAGTAGCAGAACTTCGACTTGAAGGCTTAAGAAACTGGTGGGGTCCTCATAACATGTGTTTGACCTTATATAGGCAAACTACGACTTTTCAAATTCTATAAAAAAATCAAACGACTGAGATTTGTCCAATATGATATAACGGTTGAAGATGGTTGAAAAAATATATCCATACCAAAATTTTGTGGTAAAAAAAATAGATTCTAAGGAAATATCAATCCGAAGAAAACTTTATAAAACAAAGAAATATCAAAAAACATAACTGTAAAAAAATATATAGGGGGTAAGAAAAATGCACCTTTATGGAATCTTTGAAGAAATTATCGGTATTGAAGAAAAAAATTTCTTGGGGTTAGAAAAAATAAACACCAGAAATTTGACTCTAATAATTTCAACTCCAGAAATATGGATTCTGAGAATTTCGAATTTGGGATTTTCAAAACAGAAATTTTTTGGAACTTTTAAATTTCAGGTCGGTTGAAAAAATAGATACCTGAAAAATTTAAATTCTAAAACTCACTGATTCTGGAAAAATTAAATTTTATGGAAAACAAAATTTTCAAATTTTCAAACATATATACTCTCACTGAAATTAAAAGTAATTTAATATTAAGAGATGGTTAAACAGGAAGTGGATTGAATGATTATTATGCAGATATAATTCCTAGCTTCTGTTTATTGTTTTCACATCTATCATATGGTAATGGTTTGTTAAATATATTAGCATGGTATTGTTGTTTTCCAATGAATTGAAGAATTATATCACCTTTGAGTGTGTGATCCCTAAGAAAGTGATCCCTAATGCCTATGTTCTTAGGACGAGAGTGATGTGATGGGTTTTTACAAAGGGATATGACACAAGTGTCATAAAAAATTATTAGAGTTTTGGAAAAACTCATTCCATAATCTGTGAGTGAGTGTTGCATCCACAACACTGGAGAACAACAACTTCTAGCTGCTACATATTTTGATTTATCATTAGAAAGTTCTTCAGAATTTTGATTATTACAAGACCAAGAAACTAATGAATCTCATAGGAAATTACAAGTTCTAGATGTACTCTTTCTATCCATTTTAGAAACAGTAAAATCAACATCTGAAAAAAAATTTATTTCAAAGACATTTCTAGAAGTATAAAAATGTCCTAAATCCAAGGTTCCTTTTAGGTACCTAAAAATCATTTCACATTCTTACAATGGGATTCCTTTGGATTTTCTTGATATCATGCACATAAGAAAACTGAAAACATTAAGTTGGGTCGACTTGTTGTTAAGTAAAGTTAACATCCTATCATTCCTCTATATGATATTTGATCCACAGGTTTCCCTGCTTCATCAATATCAAGATTTTTAGAAGTTACAATATGAGTATATTACTCTTAGTGATATCATACCACAACATTTTAAGAAGATATTTGATGTACTTATGTTGAGATATATGAGTTCCTTATAGTTTTTGATAAATTTGAAACCACAAAATAATGTTTTCTCACCCATCATACTCATCTCAAACTCAATCTTCATAAGATCCACAAAGGAATCAGTTAGGGATTGTTGATTTGATCTGAATATAATTTCGTAAACATATATTTTGCAATTAAAATATTTTTATTATCTTTATTTATAAAAATTGTTGGATCCGCACATGCCTTAGAATAGTTGTTTTGAAGTAAAAATCTAGTAAGTCTATCCTAACAAGCTCTAGGGGCTTTTTAAGGCCATATAAAGCTTTGGTAAGTTTATATACATGATAAGTATTTTTTACATATTCAAAACCAATAGTTTGGTCTACATAGACTTCATCTTGTACATATCAATTAAGGAAATCATACTTCACATCGGTTTTTTAATGTTTAAAATTATAGAAACATCAAATTCTACAAGAATTAGGATGGATTCAAGTCTTGAAACCAGTGCATAGGTTTCACAATTCTATTTGACTTCTTGTTGGTTATAAACTATAGAAACTAATCTAGCCTTATTTTTAACTATAAATCCATTTTCGTCACATTTATTTCTAAAGACCCGTTTTACACGAATAACATATTTATCTTTAGGTCTCTCAACTAAAGACCAAACATGGTTAATTATAAACTCATTGTTTTCATCTTGCATAGCCTTTATCCAATCATTATCACCTAAGGCTTCCTCATGAGTCTTTCGGTCTAATTGTGAAAGAAAATAAACATGTTCAATTTAATTCCTAAAAAAACTTCTAGTCTATACAGGTTGATTGAAATTTCATATGATATTATCAGTGGGATGATTTCTATGTAATAACTAATTTGGGTTCTAAAAAACATGATCATCAACATAAGGTATAAAATCATCAGGGGTAAATGTTTCATGATGTTTTTTATGAACATTTTTCTTAGAATAATCTTCAACTATAGGTCGTTGATCATTTTTTTAAAATATATTTGGAAGATTTAAATCGGGTTGTTTGAAAACAAAAGGACCAGTTTCATCAAATTTAGCATGTATTATTTCCTGCATAGTACAATTGTTTTTATTGGTAACTGTATGATACTTTGAGTTATTGGAATAGCTTAAGAAAATTCCTTCATAGGATTTTGGTGAAAATTTGTGTATTTTATCCGTATTATTAAAGATAAAAACATTACAAAAAAATGTGAAGTAAGAAACTTTTGGTTTTTGACCATTCCATAGCTCGTAAGGAGTTGTATTATGAAAAGGTTTTATCAATACTTGATTTATAGTATAACATACATTACTTATAGCTTCAGACCGAAAGTTTTTTCTATAGAATATTCACTCAACATGGTTCTAGTAATCTTTTGAATGATTTGGTTCCTTCTTTCAATAACACCGTTTTGTTGAGGAGTTCTAGGAGCTGAGAAATTGTGAGTAACACCCTTCTTGCTACAAAAAGTTTCAAAATATGAATTTACAAACTTACCACCATGATTACTATGAATAGTTATCAATGGTTGGTATTTCTCATTTTTTAATTAAGCTCAAAAAGTTCTAAAATAAGAAAAGGCTTTAGATTTTCTTCCTCGAAAATAGACCCAAGTATATCTAGTGTAGCCATCAACAAGAACAAATACATAATCTTTTCCACCAATACTTCTTGTTTATATAGGACCAAATAGATCCATATGCCCCAACTATAGGGAATTAGATTTTGAAACATCACAACTAGATTTAAAGTCAGATTTTTGTTGCATTCCAAACTAACAAGGGTCACAAACTTTTGAAGAATCAAAACATAAAACTGATAGATCCTTAAGTAAATATTGTTTTGATAGATTAATAAGGTTTAAGGTTTTAGTGTCCTATCCTTCTACGCCAAATCGAATAATGATCATTAATTTGACATAAGCATGGAAGATCATGACTTCTTATGTCTTCTAAGTTCATAGTGTAGACATTCTCATGCCTATGGGAAGTAAGAAAATATTAGTCATTGGAATTGTGAACTAAGAACTTACCATTCCTAATGTTCACAAGGTAACCATCATCAAATAATTGAATTATGATTATAAGGTTGTTCTTGAGACCATTAACAAATAATACACTAGAAATTAAAACTTTTCCAAGAAGAATGATATTACCTATACCGACAATCTCTCCTTGAGATTTATCCCCAAAGGTTACTTTTCCACCTTTCATTTTAACAATATTATGGAAATAACTTTTGTCACAAGTCAAATGATTGTAACTTCCACTATCAATATACTAGTTATTTTTTGTACATTATTCATTTTCCTGCAAAACAAATTTAAAACATTGGAATCCAAACTTGTTTGGATCCATAATTACACAATAAAATTTTAAGAATCCACATTTCATTGGAAAAAAATCCTTGTGGAATCCTAGAGATTGATTTTTGTTTAAGGAACATGTTTTCCTCTAATTTCCTCCACATTGACATTTTTTACAAAACGGGGCATTGGATGGAATAAAATATTTATTTTGGATATAGGTTTTCTATAAGTATAACCTACTATAGAAGTATTTCTGTTAGGAAAGAATTGGGAATAAATCTTGTCAAGTTTTATTTACTAGTAGAAAAGTTGGAAATAATTTTCTTAAGGGAATATATTTCAGACATTAGTCTTATGACTAAACTCCTATCCTCAAGAATTATATCCTTAGAGTTATATTTTTCCTCAAAATTATTTATTTTAGAAATATCATTCTTAAGGTCTTTAGAATGTTATTCTTTAATAGAATTTACCTCCTTAAGGTCTTTAGAATGTTTCTCTAGAACCTCATACTAATCTTCATGATCTCTAATGAGATCTAAAATATCTTTTGTAATAACTTCTTCCCTAGTATATTCCTTGTCTAGTTTTTTTATAAATTTGATGATTTTTTTCTTATAGAAAAGTAGGATATATATATATACTTCTTTATATGAAGGTATTCCTTAATTCTCTGAAGATGAAGTATCTTCATTAGAAGTAATATCTTCAGGTTAATAATTCTTATCAAAAGATAAATTTGTTAAAGCCTCGGCAGATCGTACCTTGGCCATAAGACAAGTATTTGGGAAAGAAGTAGTAGAAATGAATCCAATATTATTCTGTGTTGATGATTCATATTCAGAAGATTCACTTTCAGAAGAGCCTCAACAACTAGCACTCCATGTGTTGTTTGCATTAAGAATTTTCTTGTGATTACAATGGAATAATTTCTTCTGGCTTCTCTCTGAATTTGTTTCCTTCTTATCCTTCTTTTTCTAAAGAGGGAAATCAGGTCTAATATGAACAATTCTTCTACATTCATAGCAAGTAACTTCCCCATATTTATTTTCATTTTAGCCTCTCTTCTTAAACATATTTTGATAGTTCTTATGAGCTGCGATCTTCTTCATTCTTCGAGAAAGATTAGCTAACTCACTCCTTGATTTCTCTATATCACTAGATTTTGACTTTATAGTAACTGTCATTTACATTTATCTACTAACTCTTTATGGTGTTTAGGATTTTTTATGGTTAGAAGTTGTTTTGAATGCAACACTTTCATTTCCATTATTTTTCATAATATTATCTCCATCTCACTTCATTCTAGTCTCATGCTGAAGAAGAGTTCCAAAAATCTCATCTATGAAAATCTAGGTGGCTTTCCTCTTCTCATCAATTGTTGTCCTCCGGGAATCCCATTCATTATTAATTATGTTTATGATATTTTCAACAAGTATTTCATCATTAAGACCATTTTATCCCATATACTGTAAGCTATTCACAATGGTCATGAACCTTTACTAAACACTTCTTACAGGTTCTCCACAAGGAAAGATAAAGCCATGATATTCATCTCTCAAAATAGATCTTCTTGTCTCTATAACATTAGATGTTCCAAAATGTGTAACGTCAAATTTCATTCAAATACTATTTGTAAGAATCATATGAGGATATTTGACTATAGATGTTTCTAGTTGTGGAACAGAACAATGTATTTTTTACACAGAAATTATCTTGATATTCTGCTCTCCCTGATTAGTAAAAGTTCTAAGTTTCTTATCAGGAATCTTATAATCTCCTATCATCATCAGGTAGTTATCAACTCTAGTATTAATAACAAAATTCATCATCCTATCTCTCCGATTATCATAATCGTTTCCATCAGAACTAGGAGGTCTGGTAGGATTTAAATTATCCTAAGAACCAAAATGCATGGATCCTACCATAAAAAATATACCTTTCATTGACAAAAGGTCGGTATTAGTGATAGGAGAAAATATAAATATCATAAATAAAACATAAAAAAAATGAACAAACTCAAAAAAATAAGAACTAGAGTAACTCTAAGAAAAATATATGTCCGAACTTTTGAGTATGAAATCCTTATTCCGAAAATATGAAGAAGGAGATGATTTCTTTTCTGAATCTATTCGTTAGATTAGTTCAGATTGAACCAACCTCTGTTACAAATTGATAGGTTGGTATGGAGTAATGAAATTATACTCTATCAAAATATTAGGTCAGAAATAGTTCTAAAAACACAATATACATGAGGGGGTGTGAATTGTATACTTTTAAAAAATTCTTATTGAATTTTTGTATAAACAAAATTCACAACACGTTAAATAAGAAGTCACCTGCTTAGAGGAATACAATGTTTTTGAGTCTTAAATATTAAGAATATTTTCATTAAAATATAATCTACTAAAAGGTGTATAAAATCTCTTAAAACCATAGATACATGTTAGAAAGTTTATACAAAAAATAATACTTCCAAACATTTACAAAGCAGTGGAAACTTATAATCTTCTTTTAATCCAAAGTGTATGTTATCCAACATCCTTGGCTAAAGGTCCCTTGTTTTATACATACAAGAAAGCATGTCTTACCCAAAATCAGGTAAGCCCTTAATCCTAAGATCGGTATCTATCTTGATAACCCCACAAGTCCTCTATTTGTAAAGAAATTGGCACCTATAACTTCACAACCTGAAATCATTGATTTTAAGGAAATTGCACCTCTACACAAAGAAATTATGCATAAGGCCAAGTTTGAACAAGCCATTCAAAATTAATACATGAAGCCTGATAGTTTATAATATCCTCTTAGTCTAGATTAATTGACTTATATATAGATGAACTCCTAAAATAAAACATGTGAAAACACACACACACATTTGTATGTTCTGATATCATCATCTAAGGTTCTATTTATAGCATTCAAAAAAGCTAACGGTCGGTTCCACTCCAATGGTCATATTTCCTTAAATCTCAACGGGGCCTAGACACATGGATAACATACAAAAATTAGTTTACAACATAAACAATGAAATCATTTTATATAACTTACCATGAAAATAATGATCTTACACCTTATGTGTAAGGAATTTGGAGTCTGATAAAATTGAAATTATAAGAAGGAAATTACATGGTTCAAAATTCTATGGAAATAAATCTTTGAATAATAAATTCAGGAATTATAAATTTTTGAATGGATTTTCATAAAATTGGTATGAGTAAAGTATAATGAAATGTTTTATGAAAACTCAGATTTAAAAATTTCGATACAAGTTTCATATTCTCTGGTATCGGTATCAAAAAAACTGGTATCACTATCTCTAAATAAATGGTATAATTAAAATATTCATTATAAATGCAGAATGGAAATTTCCCGTATAGAAATTTTTTACTTTGAAAAAATAGTCATTTAAAGATGTTTGAAAATAAAATATTCGATATAGAAACTCTCGGTATAAAAAATTCGGTATTAGGAGTTCGAGAATCGATATGACAAAACTGTCTTAACGAATTTCAGTACAGATAACCAGGAAGTAAGAGTTTAATAACATTAGAGAACTGAAAAACATAAAATCTATGAATAAGGAAAATATGATTCTGGATTTCATTCAAGATGGAAATCAGTATCAAAGTGAAAATAGAGAATTAAAAATGGTGTATTATGGAATTTCGGTGTGATATAACCATGAAAAAAATTTCAGAACCATAAGAACTTTTCCAGTATGGAATTAAAATTTCTAAAAACCTTAATAAAAATATATTTTACTCAAAAGACTAAGGAAATTTTGATTATAAGGAAATTTATTTAAGTGAAATGAAATATATTGAAGAAGAAGGTTTTTGTGATTTTTAAAATAATAACATATGGATTGAAGAGGTATTATAGACCTAACAGTTAACTCCAAATAATGAGTTCGGTTATTTTTCTCATAAATATTCAATTATCCTGAGGCATAAGAAAACAACATATCATTTTTCATGAGAACACAACCAATATCCTTCATGGATTCATTATTATAGATCACAAATCGTTCTCCACTACAAGAAAATATGATCATAGGTGCACTGGCTATACTTTTTTGAGCTCTTTGAAATTGTAAACACATTCCAACTTCCACATAAGCATAACTTGTTTCTAAATAAACTAGGTGAGTGGAATATATAATCGTGAAAAATATTTCACAAAAAAATTATAATATACAAGAAAACCAAGAAAACATCGGATCTTAGTTATTGTTGTTGGTCTTGAACAACATTAAATAACTTCTTCTTTTGATGGATACACATATATCCCCTTGCTTGATATTATGTGACATAAAAATGAAACCTTATATAGCCAATATTCCCAATTGGTAAATTTTTCTTAAATGCTATCCTTTCATAGCGTCCTCAGGAGGGTTCCCTATTGATCTTTATGCTCTCCAAGATTTAAAAATAAAATGGAATATCTTTTATAAATACTTCCACATACTGATCAAGATAATAACTATTGACTATATTTATTCAATCCATGAAGATAACAGGGGAATTAGTAATACCAAAAGTTGTCACCAAAGATATATTGTGTACATACCTTGTAAAAAAATCCTTCTTTGGTATATCCTCTTTCCTGACCCTTTATTTATGATTTCCTAAATGAATACCAGTCATGTATATGTATTGACATATGCATATTTGGTCAAATAAGTCATCAATGTAGAGAAGAGTATTTTTTTTTTGATTGTTATCATGTTATGTTCTCAATAATCAATGAACAGTCTTATTGATCTATCTTTCTTATTATCAAACAGAACAAATGCACCCCAAGGTGACACATTACAGAATATGAATACCTTATTAACATTGTCTTAGAGTTTATTCTTCAATTCCTATAACTCAATTGGGGTCATTCAATAAGGTGTCATTGAAATAGAAATAACACCCGATATGAATTATATTAAAAAATAATCCTTACAATTCGATAGAAGACCTATAAATTATTATATAAAGAAATTATCAAATTCCCATAAAATGGGTGTATTCATAATTTTGAGTTTATCCACAACCATTTGACATATATTACCTTAATTTATAAGAATCAAGGCCCGTAAGGTGGATGAAAATTTCAATGGAAGGTTTTAATCATTCTTGAATCAATTGATGATCATAGAATGATCCATATTATGTAATATTACATCCCTCCCTTAGAAATTGATATGATATACATATAGAGAAATCCAATTCATACCAATAATCACATTAACTGACACTATAAGAAGAATCACATGATTTTCAGGAATCACTCTTCGACAAACTTCAACTGATGAAAATTTATAAAATTTTTATGTAATGGTTTTTCAATTAAGAGTTTTCAAAGCTAACTCAATATCAAATAACTGAGGTAATATGGTGATAACCTTATAAATATTTACAGAAAAAAAGATTTGGTAGATCCAAAATCAAATACAACATTTGATACTTTAAATTATATGCTAAGTGTACCTTTGTCCACATTATTATCATACACCGCATCACCAATAATGATTGCTGGGGTCTTTCCTTAGTCATTAGCTGTATGAGTTTGTTGATGCTGATCATCATCAATAACCCTTGGATTTGGGAATTGATTGGAAAAATGTGCCATTTCGTTTTTTTATAACATTGAAGTGTATGAGGTTCATTCTATATAGCCTTTTAATTGTTTGCATCATTAGAAAACTTGTTTCCCATCACATTGGTATTCAAATACACAATGACCTTCTTGTCCACACATAAAACATTTTCTAGTCCATTTTAAATAATTTCCTTCAAGTTTCCTTCCACACATTGCATATAAGGGAAAACACATCTTCTTTTCTATTTGATATTGATATTTTTCTTTTAATTCCATTTTCCTATTAAAATCAAACCCATAGTGTTGATGGATAACTCAAATATTCATCCCATCCTTAAGATTACTTAAAACTATTTATTCATATCTATTAAATCACCTTATGGATAATTCCCTTCATAATGATGGTTTTAAGCCACTAAAGAATCAATAAATTTTACTCTTAGGATGGATAATAATTCAATAGGAATACCTTTGATGTCCTGTTGAATTTTCATTGTATGTACCATCAAATTCATCATTTTTTCTTATGTTCATGGAAATCCTTCTCCATAATTGTTTGAATAATTATAGGAATGTACTTATTGAAACATATGTTCATGAACTCATCTCATTTCCAGGACTCAATTTCATCTCATTGCCTTGTAATCTTGATAAGGTTCAGCCATTGATCTACTTAACCATCCAAATGATAGATAATTAAGATTAATTTATCATGTTCAGAACATTATAGAACATATAATATCTTTTTAGTGGTACATATTTATTATTGATCCACTAATGGATCAGAAGACCCACAAAAAGAAGGTTGGTGATGGCTCATGAAATAATCAACATTATATTGTTCTCTCCCTCACTAATTTGGATGTACTTCACAATTCATTACATGGAATGGATGTGTGAAAATAGCAAAAAGAATTTTCTTTCAAGATCCCATAACATTTGGTTGCTCAGGAGGACAACCATTTCATTTCTTGTCTCATTTAGCAATAATGTGGTTCCTTCAGGTTCATTAAATTTACTAAAACCACGAATCATAGTGTGATAAACATTTTTAATAATGGGAAGACCACAGAATAAAGGTTAAAATTTCGATTTAGGACACTTTATTTTTTATCCAAGGTTATTCATTATCATATCAATTAAGATTGTAACATGTACATTGACATATCTTTAAGGTTGTTACTATGGTTTTCTTATTATATTATACAAAGGATAAATATATCATTCCTATGATACTAAATATAAAGACCCATATGTTAGAGACACTAAGGTTACATCAATTTTGGTGAATATTCATTGTAGTTTATATAAAATATGTTATAGGACCATATATTTATAGTTTCTTTGGAAATTTAGAAACATAAACCACTAATTTATAAAACATTTACATTTTCTTCGGCATAATTCTACATAGCTAGACTCCTTTTTTACAAATTTTACATAATACCCCTCTTATTGACCTAGGTAAAAGAATAATATTAATGGATGATGTCAATTTCTCAAAAAGGGTAAACATGCAAGATATCAATAATATCATAATCATCTGACAAAGAAGCATAAAATTTGAAAATCTTATCTTGAATATAAAATATCGTTATATCATGTCATGGGATAAATCATAAAAGTTCAATGTAATCCAAAAAGTCAGAACATAAGAAATGAAATTTAGTGGAATATACATAAGCATAGATAATCATTTCATATTAGTCAAGTATTAATTCTAGATCCATCATAGCAGACAAAGTCGATTACTAATTAAGGTTCACTCCTCATTCTCTCCATGTTTTACAGAACCAGATTTACTTTCCATTCCAGTAATGTTTATTACAAGAGATATAAATATTTACCCAAATAATAGGAGGTAGATATAGGTCTTACCCATATCATAAAGAAATCATTTTTATGTATACCAAATAACAAAAATCATTCATCATAAAAAACCAAAGGAACGAGAAAGAGTTTCATAAACATCATTAAAAAACAATACATATAAAATGAATGGATTTCATAAAAATAATTCCATTATAAACATAATTAAAAATTATTAATAATATATATATATACATAACCCTGTATAAATACTATCATATTAAACGGAAAATAATTCTGAAAAAATAGTTGAAATTAATTTTTGTAGAAAATATACTTTCACCTTAAAAAATGTTTTTTATTCTAATAATTCCACATATTTTAAAATTAAAATTATTTAATTGAAAATAAAAATTAAATATTGTAAAGGAATATTTTTAGATATAAGGTTCCATGAAGAAGTAAAAATTCATTCATATCGTACATGTTAAAAAACATTCACCTCATACTTTTTTCAGAAAAGTCAAATAGTACCTCATAACGAATAACGACCAAATATTACATTCATACTATTTAATAAAAATTCACTAATTGGAAAAAAATAATTTAAAGAATTTTATAAGAAGTAAAATAATATTATATATTTAGGAATCAGGGATGTGGATGATAAATATATAACATTAAATAATTATGTACTAACAATCTTGGATAATAATTGGATTGTGATATTATCCCATACCATAGGTCCAATTTCTATTATATATATCTAAAACTCATTTTTAATGATTTTAAAAAATTCATTAACATATCCATAATCGTAGTCAATTATATTATATCATATATGATCATATTATCATTTGTTTGTTAGTAACATAATTACTCATACATCAAGTATTATGTTCGTTATTTTCTTTTGCATGTTTTATTGGATAAGTTTTTATTCCACTTATTAGGATATAATTATATTATTTAAAAAATTATTTTATTATAATATATATCATATTTTATCATTAAATTAATTTATATAAAATTTCTTTAATTAAGATCATGTAAAATTATTTTCAGCACAACATGGAGTCAGTAAAAAGTACGTACGCACGAGCGATGATATCATTACAATAATTATTGTATGGTATTGAAGTGGATAGTTTATAACATTTCAGAATCAATATCCTTTTATAATAATCATATATAGTTATTTATTTAATCATTATACCCATCCTAGTAAGGTGGTGGTGAAAAAATATATTACACCGATGTGTGGAGATGGTAAGCCATATGTACCCATGTGTGGTGATTTTGTTTTTAGTTTGATGGATAAAAGATAGGATGTGGGATTTTCATAATAATAAAAACATCTCAGTATATAAGTGATTCTAGAGTTATTACTTTATAAGGAAGCAACTTATAGAGAGAAATTAGAAGAATAAATATTTTTGAAAGAAAAGATTGACTAGATTACATCTTCTTGGACATGATTCATCTAAATATATTCTTGAAGAACAATAGTTGGTATTTGAAGAAGATTAGAACAATATAATTTTATTATGGATGTTGAGATTGAAAATGGATCGGGGATTTCTGTTCTTGATGGCTCAATGTGATGTTTAGAGGTGAGGTAAGAGTTTACCTTTTATAATCTAGGGGAGGAGTAAGTTTACTTTTAGTACATATGAGAATGTTTTGGGAATGTTTTTTCTCATATCATGTTTTAGAGAAATGTATTTTGGGGAGAGGAATTGTTTGGAAGTGAAGGTTTCCTTTTTTAAACATTATAATTTTTATTTTATAGATTATTAATTTCTTTATATAAAATGAGATGATTTATTTAAAGGATGATTGATCTAAAGCTAATAATTATAGAGGATCAGAAAAAATATTATTGTGAAAGAACTCATCCAACAATTTAGGGATGATGTTGTATTCTATTTTGATACATTACCTATTTATTTTACATCATTACCCAATTTTATCCATTACCATTTGGAATAATTTTTCCAAGAAAAATTATTTGTTTAACCAAAAAAAGAAAAATACACCATTAACTAATTCTGAAATTACTATTCCAGATAGGATATATGTTTGAGATGAATCATTGTAAGAAATATATTAATAGTAATATTAATATGAGTAAATACAACATTAAAGGATAAATTTATAAAAATATATTTTTAAAAAATTATGTGAGTGTATTCGTCTTCTATTAAAAGTAAAAAATATTAAATGAGTTTTAAATTATTTGTGTATATATATTATAAATACATAAATTTATTATTTATTATTCCCATTTGATCAATTTATTTTATTATGATAGAAATACATAATACATGGAGAAATAAAATTAATTAAATATCGATGTTTTAAACATCAAAATATTTTATTCATTATTTTTATAATTTTTCACCTATTTCAATTGTATTAATTATCACATTTCTCTTTCGAAAATCCATTTTATTATTTTATAATTATATTTTATAGTTATTATAAATAATATATCGAGAACATAAATATATTTTTTAAAATTACATGGTAATTATATCCTAACTACTACAAAAAAAATACCTCAAGCCCTCCTCATACTATATAAATGGTTTGTTAAAAAATGGTGGACATCATGGGTGGTGATTCCACTAACATTGATCTTATATTAATTTTCATGAGCTTAATCCAATCCCATAAAATATATAAATCCAATAATAATACTTTAATCTATGACATGTATTGGTGTAAGAAAACTTCTTTTGATGTTACTTCATTTCTATGATTATAAATTTTAGCTTCCTAAGAAAGACACGCATTATATGATTTCATTGTCTCTTCATTCAATATAGTACTCATAACGTGTTTACACATAATTTATACTTTCTAATTAAATAACTATCTTGTAATTGAAGAATATAATAATATAATATCAGTAACGTGTTATGAATTATTTTAGTTCAGTGTTCTATGGTAAAAATTTCTATTAATTTCGCAATAATTTATTTAATGTAGAATTTATACATAAATTATAGTATGTTAAACTCTACTCACCATAAAAAATTATCCCTTGAAATTTCATTACATATACTAACCATGTATGTGCAAATTTTCCTCATTAAATCTTTATATTTTATGAAAAAAAATTCAAAGATAATATTTCTCTATTAGATATTGACTAGGTGGGTAGTCTTGTTCTGAAATACATTATCACATTGATCTAGGATCTCCACTTGTTATTCCAAAATATAATGTTCATGTACAATTTCAATTATTTTATGTTCATTAGATTTGATAGATATGATATGAACTTTATCAAAATATTTACATAGAACACATCGTGAACCAAATAGTGGTAGGGTAGAAGTGATAAATGGAATTCTATAATCTATATAGGATCAGTCATATTGATGCGGTCAATTTATTCAGGGTCACACATCCCCTTACTCATAGAACTCCTAATATTTTCCTATAGATATATTATAAAGAATTATTTTCACCAAATTCATTATATAAATATCATAAATGATTATCAACATATTCAATATTTCAACTTTTTTATTCTCTAATATACCATTAAATGGTTTGAAAATCCTACATCATTTTATAGAGAATATTATAACCAAAATGAAATAATTTCTATAACTTCATTATAACATATCATATTTATAAATATCTCTAAATATAGATAAACATATGATACGATTATAATTCCCTGGTAGAAAATATTGTTATATAATAACATTTCTAGAGGAAGATATTTATCCAAACATCCTTTGAATTCTACTGAACAAGATCACAAAATATCATCTTGTTTTTAAAGGATCAATTCAGTTTGTATATCTTTTTAAGTTTTTTATGTTGTAAAAATGATCTTATCCATATCCAATGTTGTTTAGTAGCCAATATAATTTTAATGTAAACAATAGTTCAGGATCAGATATATTTTAAAGTAGCATTACTTGTAGCCTTTCAAATTCATTTATATAAAATTTGGAAAGTTGATCAACAATGAAATCTTCTCAATTAAAATTGAATTTATCTAACATTATTAATGGATCCACCACTATCAAGATACCATTTTTTTATTTTCATGTCTTGGTAAGTCAAGTGAAGAAATATTGTGTTGTTTTATCAAATGTCCAAACATGTATGGGTAATGGTTCCATCATCCCATTAAAATTATACCATTCTAATGTAACTCGCCTACATACAAAAAATCATGGTAAATAAAATCCAATATCCCTTTTTATGTTGAAAAAAAATTCCTATGATCTCTAAACATATATTATCAACCTAGAATAATATAAAAAGATTACATAAAAGTATTATATAATATATCCTTCTAAAATTCGGGGATTTAATTAATATATATTGATTTTCTAAATATTATAACTCATATTTTCTCAATGATGAACACCCAAATAAGTCTTATATTCTTATCTAGAAACATATTATCATTTTAGGAATCAATGATCAGTAAATAGTTATATGGATGAGAAATTTTTAGTAAATTGGTATTCCATTCCTTAATTTTCTTTTCTTGTATTCATCCTATTAATACCCCAAAATATTAGCTATGTATAATTCCCCATGAAGAATCAAGTCAAATTTTCCTTTAAACTAATATCATCTAAATAATTTTTTTCCTCCCAGAGTTGCTTGTATGTTGAGAAACCATAGTTTCTTAATAATTATTCCGAACACCTATGATGTATATTAACCTCCCTATATTTCATAAATACACTCTGAAATTTATACTAGTCAATGTATAACACTTCTCAACTTATATATATTATCTAAAAAAAATTAATTCTAAGATAAGTAATTATATATATATATATATATATATCAATTTTCAAATATGTTTTGTCATGCTTCTTCAATCAGAATATTTATTAAGAAATGCACTTTTTCTAATTCATCAGGACTCATCCCAATCCCATTATTAAATCATCTTTGTATATAAATAACCCATCTTCATTACAGTTAAATCTATATAGATGTGAATTGAACATTATTATCTTTATATCCTTTGAAAATTCTACTCATTGTATTTTCATGAGTAACTTTACTCCCTTCCATGTTATCTTAGTTAGATGATTTGAAAATCAAGCTAAATTTCTCAAAAGGAATTGATAGTATCATGAAAAAAAATCGTATATCATTTTAATTGTGGTTTTTATAGGCTATTATTTTATGAAACATGTTCCATTTGTATCTATATGTATACCCTCACTTTTAATAAAAAAATATTGAGTGATATAGTATATAGTCTAAATTTACACTTACTGAAAATGCATTATAATATCTCATTGAATAGAATCTTTTTTAAAATAATAAATTTAAATTCATATTACATAATACTATTAAAATATATATTAATTTCATAAATTAATATTAGGATGGATTTTTTAAGGTAATATCTAATTACATATTTCTTTATATCAATAAATAAGGAATGTGAATTTATATGTCCCAATTTTTTTTCTATTTATTCATTGTTCCATCTGTTTTTCAGAAAAGAATATGGGTAATATATTCCCTCTTCCCCATTATTTGATTTTAAGAAGGTCAAATATCAACCTTTCCAATGAAATGATCCCCACTATATTAGCTAAATCGATTGTCAATATGGGATACTGGATACCATTTCTTGATCATGATTTTGTTATGTTCAAGATAATAAATTTGAACATGCATTAATCCTTCTTCCATTAAAACAAATATGATCAGTGGACACCATGGTGAAGCACACGGGTTTCTGGAACCCTTTTCCAGATTATGCTAATGTGTTTTTATTTAAATTATCCCATAATATAGGGTTATTTTGTATGCACACTTGGATATGGTATGATTTGATATATAAAATGAGATTTCCATTTACCTTTAATTGATAGGAGATCTATATAGTGGGTTTCCTTTTATAAAGGATGAAGAACCGTATCTATAGCACATATAATAATACTCTCCTAAATTATGGAGGATTTATATACATTTTAGAAAATCATCACACCAATAGTTATTTTTTAGATAATTCAAACCATAATTTATGATTTGGTGTTTGAACAGTCTTAAGGAACATATTTGATATTAATTATAATAAGCCTAACTCTAGTAACAAAGATATTTTTTTTGCATTATTACATTAGCATAAATACAAGGGTTCTAATCTTGAAGGAGTGAAAAGTTTAGTATACATTGATAAACACATGCATACATGATAACCATTTAATATTGAGAATAATATATAAAAAATAACAAAAATAAAATGATTCATATCCTTGGAACTCATTCTTAGATTTCTTATTCATATATTGGGAAATAAAAAAAGCTAATGGTCAGATCATTTTCAACATATGGTTTGAGTATAATAGAATCAACTAAAAGTAAATAATAACAAATATATTAAAAGGTGAATAAATGGAAACAAATTACATATAATCAATATCTTTAGAACTATATAAATCCATGTATATTTTAAATATTATGATGTAACGGATTATAATAGTTAAATTCCCAATGAAATAAATTTGTAATATTAGAAATAATGATCATAGAGATCAATATATATTTACAATATTGATTTTGAAACTAGAGAGTTTTAACTCATTGTAGCTATACACAAAAAAAACCCACATCATTTGGCCAACTGATTTTCCTCACAAGACATGTCAATGATTTGATGCAATTTATAATTCCATTCCCAACCCATAACCACATTTCCAAAGCATTAATAATATATTTAAGGATAAATTCATTTCATAGACAATATTTCATATCAATTAAAATCTATAGTGATTAAAGAATAATGTATCTCATTATATCTCCCTTTAATCAAGTATCATTTATTTTATAACACAGTTTGTATAAATTGTATACGGTTTAAGAAATAATAATATATATGATAAAATGAATATCATCATTTAAGATATATATGTTGTCCAATGATCACTGGAAAGTGAATATTTCAAGAGAATTTTAAAGACTACAAAATTAATCAATAGATGAGAGATGATAATCAGGAATGCTGAGTTTGTAGTAAAATCATTAAATTTGAAGATTAATAGAAAATTGAAATGAATCAATGAAAATAACATTTTTTAATGTTTTTCCATTGAAAGATAATTAAATTTTTAATGATGAATCTAAAAAGAAAATAATGGTTAGATCAGTGGGAAATACCCTTAATGCTAAATAATCTAAAATGAAAATTTTATTTCGTGATTTTTACGACAAAGTAAAAAAATTATGAAAACTTTAGAATGATTAAATTAAAACAATGTAAAAATTATACATTATAACATAAATTGTCTTTTATAAATCATTTCTATAATAAAAGTGTATTTTTTCACTTATTTTGGTAAATATAGACGTCGAAGAAAAATATACTTGACTAAAAAGAAAAATATTTTTGACTTTTCTTTTATATGTTTCATTTAATGATTCATGTGACAAAGGGAGAAAATTTTAAAAATAATAAATTTATCTTATTAAATATACATATTATAATAAAATACATGGAGTTTTAGAGGGATATTTTATAATATTCCTTCAATGAAATTAAGAGAAATCCCAAAAAATTGAGATTTTAATATAAATTCTTAGATTTTGATAACATTTATATTATAACCCTTGAATGAATAAATATTAAAAAAAATATAGTTATTATAATAAAATATATATTCATGTAAAATTACTAAAAATGAATTATTGAAACCACAAAAAAACTGAAATGTTTTATAATACCAAATTTATCTCAATTGAGTATAAATTGATATAAAATGACAAACCCAATGTTTCTCCTTACATGACCATTCTTTAACATCATATATATTCCTCCTAAACATGATATTAATTTTTCATAGACTTTTATAATATTCATGACATCATATATATTACTATTCTAAAATATTATCATGTGATATTATATAATAATTAATTTTTATCATTGATATGTGTTTTAATGACTTAATTTTATAATGCTTGTTTTTTCATGGAAGTTTTCTTCCTCAAATATTGATTAGGGCTTCATAAAATAAAAAATGTAAGCATGATGTAAATATAATTAATATAATTAATTGTATATTTATTTACATCCATTTAATTATTCAACAAAAAATAGATCTCATAACTTCATGATGGTGGTACTCCAAATGTACACAGGAGCGCTATTAATGTTTTCCAATGGTTTGGATGGTAATAAGGTAAATATGGTATTAAAACTATAAAAGAATATTTATTACATAAATATCATACATACGCCTTATTCCAATATTTATAATCATCCCATTATAGGGGGGATGAAAAATGAATTACAATGCTACATGGATAGGACATTCCATATATACAAACGAGAGATTATTCCACTTTTAAAATAAAATAAAAGTGAAGGAAATTGATTATACAAAAATAATAATAAAAAATAATTATTTTTACTATATAATAGTTATTTTTTTTATAATTTAAATATATTTAGATGAATTTAGAGAAATAAAATTTTTATGGAACCAGTGAAGATGATTACCACTCCATTGAATGTAATCCTTTAGTTATTATCTTAAGGGGGAAAGGGCTGGTATTTTAGAAATATAGTCACATGTTAATCTTCTATAAGTGTGTTAATAAGTGTTTCTGTAGTGATTTTTTCTAGATTAGAGGCTCTAGGTTATTTATACAATAGTCGGGAGGTGGTTCCATTTATAGTCAGTGAAAGGACACATATGGAATTAATAGGTAGAATTAAATTTAATTAATTAATTTTCTCAAAAAAGTGGGAAAATGTGTCCATAATATTAAATATAATATAGAATATTATCTCAATTCTTTAAACTGATAAATTTTTTTTAGGTTTATGTGTAATTTTAAAATATATCATTTTGTTTAACCCCATCATTTAACAAATTGATCCATTAAAGCGGTAATGATTTTTTCAAATTGAAAGGTTTTTGATTTTAAATATTAGTAAATAATTTCATAATAAATGGAAAATGGATGAAAATTTAAACATATTATAATCCTAATTGACCAATTTAATGATTTTGTTTTATTTTTAAACAAAATAATATAATATATTTTCCTAAAAATATCAACAACAAAAATTTTGGCCCTATTCATTTAATGTGACATTAATGTCATAATAAAAAATATTTCATTCAAATTTATACTGTAAAACATATATTATATGTCATATATATTTATAAATTTCATGGTTCAATAAAAATACCCAAAATGTATTACATTTGTTGTTTTTAAAATAATGTATTTACTTTTTAAATTAATTGAATAAATATTGTGTCTGCCGAGCATTATCATTTAATTTAATTGTTTTTTCAATAAAAATTAAAAATTAATTTGAATGATAAAAAATATTATAGTAATAAAATATGTTTATTATTTGAATATATATTTTTATCCATATAAAAAATATTTGATATATTAGAATAAGGACATTGAATATTATGAGCTTATATTTACATAAAATTATATTAATGTCAATATCAAAGGAACGTGGACATCATTTGTCAAATTTTGTTAATTTTTTAGTAATGGAAAATAATTACATATCCAATAAGAAAAATAAATGTTTTTGGGGAGTCTTAGGCCTTATCAATTTATTATTAACCATAATTACATGATTTACCCTTTAATAATGTCACACATTTTACCATGAGTACTTTTCTCAATACATGTAAATAAAATATATATATTTAAAAACAATTAACCTCCAAATTCCAAATATGGTATACAGTTTTTCAAAATTCTTTTTATAGTGGGACAAAAATTTCTTTTTAATATTAATTCTTAAACCATAAGAAATATTATTTTAAAATATGGGTTTTTAAGCATAAAAATTAAATTATATTAAAATAATGATAACTATTGATTAGATTATTCTAAATAAAATGTTTCATATAACTATTTAATACTAAATACAAAATTTAATTTGTATTTTTTTATACCGTATTTAATTAAATGAAATGAATTTTTTTAAATCTGTATTTTCCACTATTCACTGAAAAATAATTAAATTATGAAAAATCAAAAAATTTCAACGAAAATTAATTTTTATAGGTTAATTTCGATAATGAAATTAATTTTTGAAAATAAAATTAATAGCATTTATGAATATAGGTTATAATAAAATTCTATAATAGACTTTTTCTAATAGTGATATTGTGTATTTAATAAGAAAATAATACTAGAAATATTTCTTGAGTGTTACATTAACTGATGAGAATAACATGAATAAAATAGGGTATTTTTATTTTAATAGTGGGGAATAATTTTACCTTTAACAGCATAATTATGATTATACCCATATGGATAACTAATTTCTTATGATAATCCTGATTCCCATGGTCTTGGAGACTTATAATTTTTATTATGCTCATTTTCATTTTCATTAGATAAATTATTTTATTAATTATAAGACACCTATTTTCATGAATTTAATTATAGTGGGTACATTAGTTTATCTATATTATTCATAGTTTCATTGACCAGCCTATTGAATGTTTTTTATTCCCAAGATCTTGATAAAAAGCATTAAAATATTTAAAGCATCTCCATAATCCTTTGATAATTTTATTATATGATTTCACCTATAATTTTAGCATTAATGTAGTTTAAAATTCATTACTCTTATAATTTATCATTCTTGTTACCATGGGTCTCCAATTTGTTTTTCTTATTATAAAATACAATTGAATAAATAGAGAATCTAGTTTGTATATCTACAATAATCACAAATTCAAAAATTAACACATAGCTTCAATAGTTTCGTATAGAAAATAAATTTCAGAGAATTTATTTTAGGATACTACTGAAATGATAGATCCTGATTCTTATGACATTAATAAATCATGATTTATTCCATGTTGTTATTTTGTATTTTTCTTCATAGGTACTAATGGATTAATTCAATAATTTTTTCCACACTAGGAATTAATATAAACTTTCATGTGATGAGTTTCCAGAGATATTTCATATGGAATATTTTTTAGACTCTTCCGACTAAATATAGTTTAATTATTTATTTTTTCATCAAATTATTAATAAGATTCCACAATTGGTTAACATTACCCTTCAAATGATAAATCAAGAAAAAAAAATTCCATGCCTTGAGAACTGGATAATTGAAATTATATTAAATATTTAACTTATACGTATCTTAATAATTACTAAATTGGATGACTCATTGATGGATTATATTTGATTTCACATTAAATAATCAATAACATATCGCTCATTCCATAGATTTCTTGAGAGCTCACCATTATTTTGGTTACTATTCAAAAACTATGATTGATTCATAAAGAGTTTCAAGACCTGACCTACCATCCCATAACGTTTCCAATTCATATTACTAATGCATTATCCATCACATGCATTAAAAAATCGATTTCTCTTAGTTTTGGATATTTTGTAATACTAAAATCGGTAAACAATAAAAATAAACAATAGTATCGTAGGAAATCTATGAAAATGTCTATATGAACTCCCAATGTGTATCTCATTATGTATTTGATTATTACCCCTTCATCGTATGCTTTTTACCTCTTTATTAAAGATATATCACAATTGCATCAACCTTGGTTTCTTTAATTTTTGTTCATTGAATCTAATCCCCAAAATAACAAAATGCCATTTTGATACCAACTAATAAAAATAAAACGAAAAATTAATATCACTTCCATGATTTTTTTAATTTAAAATCTATATTTAAAAAGTAATATATCAATCCTAGAAACCATAGGTTTAGATTATTTTTAGGTTGGTTACATAAACATCTTATTACAAATTATTTATTATATATATTCAATATAAATCTCTTTATAAAATATTTTTTTATGTGTATCTCTACCTATAATTTTCTTGGAGAAGTTGACATCTAAATAGGATTCAATATGAATGCACCATAGAGGAAATATTTTCAATTATTTTTAAAGGGATAGATAATATTCATATGAGAAAACATGAACATGAGAGAAATATCAAATTAATAGGACTATATAATCATAAGAGATAATACTATTCAATGATATAACATTTTAAATCATGGAATTATATTATAAGAATATAAATGAATAAAATATATCACATTGCCTAAAAATATTTGAAAATAATAAATAAAAATGGAATTTTAACATTAGAATATGGTTTAACATGTAATCATGGAACAAATATAATTATATTAACAAAATAATTTATTATAGTTAAAAAACCCAACATAACATATCAGATCATGCATCACCACGTTTTTTCCATAACATAGTGAATTATGAATCACTTCCTCATTTTTATATCACACGTAGAATCAAAAATCATCTCCCATAAGTATCACATGACAAATAAAGCTTTACCAAACATAATATAGGTTTATATTTTACCTACCCACCACATAATTATTTAACATACTTATGTGTTTGGAAATAAACTAGTCATTCATTATATCATGAAAACCCCATTGTATAAATGTTCTTATATCATTTAAAAATAGAACATCATAAAATAACATTAAATATATATTGGGTGATATCATAAAATTAATCATAAACATGAAGTAGATAAAAAAATATCGTAATTTCATGAAGAAAATTTTATAATTGGAATATCCTTTGGAGTTAAAAATAATAATGAATGTTAATAAATGATTGTGTAAAATATTTGTAAAATCAATAATATGAATAACTTCAAAACTGCAATTTAATTGGAAAAATTGATGACATTTAAAACAATTATTTTATAATATTATCATTTACTTAAAAACTGAAATGGAATGAATGGAATATTAATTAATTTACATAGGAAGAAAAAATATACATTGTTTTATATTGAAAACATTATTTTTTCTTAAAAAAATAACTTTTATTTTAGAAATTAAAAATTAATATATAAATTTCAATAGATTTCTATTTGAAAAAAAAGGATATGTGAAGAGAAATATTAATTTAAGAAAGGGAATCATGTGTACGGATATGTGATCATTCACTAAATGTATGAAAATACAATTATAATTTATTAGTTGTTGAGATACATAAAAAGATAATATATTTAATTAAATATATAATTTTCCTAATGATAATGAGTAAGTTCCATATAAAATAATGTATTTTTAGTATAGGTTAATATTATAAGATCATAGTTAAAGGAAACTGTTTTTACGCAATGAAAAAGAAATTGAGTCGACAAACGCTTCCATAATTTATAACATTTCGATAAAAAAACATTGAATGTTTGACTCTTAATTAAAACAATTAATATTTTGTTTATTGATTTATAAATTATATAATTTGTCAAATATGAAGCATGAACACCATATAAAAGAAAAAATGTTCCTAATAAATAACATGTCTCAACGATGGGAAATTGAGATGAAATTGTTTTTACCTCGGATTCCTTATAGGTCTAAATAAGTAAAAAATAATTTATAATAAAATAGGTCTCATTAATAATTTATTTTATATTCTTATTCATTTTTTATACCTTTTATATGACGAATTTATATTAATTTATTATATATTCATTACTTGTTTTCAGTCAATATTGATAACCATGGTTGATTTTTTTATTTTTTTCCCATTTTCTATGTAATGGTTATGGTTAACCTTTCGTGTTATTAGGTTTATATCCTTTTTAGTATTAAATGTACCAAAATATAATTCCCATAATTATCCATGACGTTCCAAATTCACTCCATGGGATTTTCGGGTTTGAGCTTTCTTGAAAAAATCCATATTTTTGGTTCATTAGAAATGAGTACAATCTTAATATTTTTATTATAGTACCAAAATAAATAAATTATTAACATATTTATAACATCAAATACCAATATAATAGATGTTATTCATCATAATATAATGTGAAAAATATATTTAAATTAAGAATGTTTCCTCATTATACTATCATTCAGTTGTTAAATATCACTGAGATAATTAATTGTTCATAATATAAATAAAATTAATATTTTGAAATAATAGAGTTCAAATAATATATTAAATAATATATTAATTTTTTGAATCAATTTTTGAAATTATCGTTGTTTTGATATGATAATGATTGAATTATGTCATTTATGGAGATAATGAATGTAACACACTGAGATTTCGGGAATTATTATTTCTCTAAATTAATTTAATATATTTTATATTTTTCCCATTTAGTAACTTTGAATATAGATTTTAATTAAATAAACTAATTTTGTTTTGATTATTTCATAATCAACAACATTTGTATCTTGTGCTACATGCAACACTTACTTGACTTCTGTTACAGGCTACACTGATACTCTATGAAACAACAAATTATTATAATAATAATTTAAATGATATAGTTAAAATGTAGCTAATAAGCATAGTAATATCAATAATATTAACTATTTTTTAAATTTTATTTATATTTTTTCCATATAAATAAAAAAATTTATAATGAAATGTATAATATTTTTTAATGAATTTATATTTGTAGAATTACTATTTTCATAAACGAACTATTTTTATGTCCTTTTTTAAAAAAATAAAAAATTAATATTATACTCTCCTAGAAATTTAATTTGATAAAAAAATACATTTTTTTATTTTTAATTTCAGTATTAACCTAGGTTTATTTTTCATTATTTTCTGTGAAGTTTTATTTTTTGATTAATAGTGACAAATACTAGATTATAGATAAAAACATCATTTTTATATAAATAATTATTATATTTTTAATTTATTTTAAATTAACAATATACCAATTATAAATATAATATTCCAATTTAGGCTATCAGAATCATTTGCATATTAGAATAAATGTAAAAACATATTGAACTTTTTAAGGTTCTTTTTACATCCTTCTCACTATGTATACAGGATTAGCATTTAACTTAATGTTTTCACTTATGGAAATTAAATTTTAAAACACTCACATACACTCTATTAAAATATATGATATTTATAGTCAGATTTCATCAACATTAACTTTTATTAATAGTATCTTTTGTATTCGTTTTACCATAGTTAAGGGTAAAATTGGTGATTAAAGGTTAAAAAAATATTAAAATGTTATAATATTATCCAACAAATTGTTTTAATTTCATTGGATAATAGTTTTTAGTCCAACATAATCCTCAGGAATAATTTATAAACTTTTTAATCATCTTGCGTAAGAATATTAAATTTATTATATTTTATTTAAAGACAATATCAAAATTTCAAACTCATGTGTTTAATAAGTAAACCGTTTTCAATATAGGGTTATGCATTATATAAATTAGACATTGATTAGTCATATGAAAAATAATAAATTTTTCTTCAACATGATATTTTATTTTTAATTTTTAATAAGGAAATTATTTATATAAGGTCTTTCATAAGGATTATGTAGTAATTGATAAATAAGTGGAAATATTAAATATATGACATCAAAAATACTAAAATTAATATAATTTAAGATAATTATTGACATACACAACATTTATAGATAACATGGATATGTTAGTGATATATTATATGTGTTTTTATCAAATTATTTTGTATTTATAATATTTTTAAAAAGAACTATAATGAATAGTATCAAAATTGACATAAATGGTAATTAAAAATAAATTAAATTTAATTAAATGAGATAAAATTATAAAGTACAAAAATTCATCCAATTTAATAGAATATAATTATCCATGTCATTAATTATTCATTTGGGGTTCTTTTCATATTTTATTGTAACTGTATTAACCATAACGATTAAAACACATTGTTTTCATGGTAATAGATGAAGCGTTTAACTAAGAGTTATTGCCAAAATATAATGTCAATATTGTGTTCTAAACATATCTATAAATAGTTTTATGTGATTATTTATAACCATCATAATATTATAATCTAGATAACTCACTTAGGAGATACTTTAAATATAAAATAATGTTTTATTTAATATTTTGAGAGTTTTCCAAGAGTGCCTCTCCCCTCTCTTTTAAATGGGCTTCTCCTCCCTCACTTCTTCACACCACATAGAACCTTTTAGATCAACACAAACATAAAACTTTACCTTATTAACTTCACTATACACATTATAGAGATTCTAGTCTTCTCAAAACATCATCTATATTTTCCCTATGGGAAGAACTACAAAGAGCTTGCCCAAGAGGACGTACTCTCATTTATCGACTCTCTCGTTAGTATTTAATCTTTTACATACTATTAGTGTGTTTTTTCTGTTATAAATTAATAATTATAGTATAAAATATATTATTATATGAAATTATGATTATGGAAACACTATATTCCTTATTGTTTTCATCCTATGAAAAATAAAAAAGCCATGTTTGTGTGTATATAAATATTATCATCTCCACATCATGGTTTAATCTATTTTTCATTAGTAATTTATTTAGATTATTATAAATATGGATATAACGTATGTTAAAAATTGACATGATTTTTAGTCTCTATAATTTATATACCATCTAATTTCTCACCATTTTATTACTAAGAGAATGGTATCATTGCTCATAAGTATGTACGACCTACTGTCTCTATGATGTGATGAGATTAATCTACCTAGTTTACCATTTCCCGAATGATTACCAAAAAAAAGATATATTGTATAAAATTGAAAAATATTAAATGTCAATTATTATGGAATAATATATATATATACATATATCTCATCTACCATCTTCTATACAATATAAAAATAAAATGGAAAAACAATCATGCATATGTACGACTTACCTTCATCATGAATAGTATATTCCCTTGCATATATCTATTATATATAAATATATTTTAAATATATTTTATCTATAAATCACATTTGACATTTTGTATGTCTTTAAATCATTATCTTTGTAATAATAATAACAATAACAAGTCAAAATACATACGATAAACAAATCATTTATTTCCCAAAATGTTTCATTAACATGGAATTGTTATTAAAAGGGTAATATAAAATCATAAATGAATCATATATGATATCATAAATATTATTATTAATCTTTTATAATTTAATAATCTGTTTAAAACAAATATACAAGAGTATTGGACAATTATGGAGGGAATTTGACATAAGGTAAGAGATTTTTGTCTCACCTTTACGTATGTGAGACACATACCTTATACGCTACTCGTTTTATCATCGAGGTTTATTTTTTTCCCATGAATGTATTTTAGGAGTCATATCTATAATAATATGGTATTTTCATATCTTTATAATTATCTTTCCTTTAGGGGGAATACGATTATACTGATTATAATGTTGTAAGGGTTAATTTCACAATCTCATTATTTTCTAGGATTGTTTATAAATAAGTATTTAATGGGGTATGTATATCATCTCTGTCCATTATTCATAAAAAATTCCAAAATGTGTTTTCTATTATTATACAATTTTTTAATTTTTTTTCCCATGTGTTCCTTTTTAGTAAAAAATTTAAATGGAATACTTTTTTCATATTCCTAATGTGGTACTTTTTGACATCTCCAAAAAATTATGAGAAGAATGTTTATTTAAACATATACAAATTGAAAATAATTTTATGATTTAATGAAACTATATTGACTTGAAGCTTACCTTACATTCTTACAATTTTATTTTCAAATGAATTTTTTTGTTTTAGACTTTCGTTGATTTTTAGTAAATGAATACATTTTTAATGAATAAAAGATATTTTCTTCAAGAAATGTTTTAAATGAAATTATCATGATTATTTTATATAATTTAATATTTGAATCGAATTAAATGGGTTTTATAATCTTTATATTTTTTTGAATAGTAACTTTTAAGGAAACTTTATGTTCCAAGTGATCATTCAAAATCAGTTCACCTCTAAGATGGCATACTATGATATATTTGAAGAATAAAATTCATATTCGTTCTTATAATTACTATTTATTTAATGGAATGATGTTTAAGAAACTGATTTCATTTCATGGGTTATTATTTTCATGAAATAATTATCAAACATGTATCTTTTTCATAGTTTTTAATTTTATTACTTATTTATAATACCCATTTCATTTCATGGGTTATGATATGATTGGTCATGATCTACTATAATATGTATATATGATTTTATTATAATGTGAGTGGTAAAAATATCTCCCTTCAATGAATTTGGGAATGAATTATATCTCTCGAGATATACTAAGAATATCTTGGGAGTCATTATTGACTACCAAGATGGCTGTGGAAGTGAACCATGACTACCATGTTAGTTATTGATGTGAATCCTGACTAAAAACATTATTATTGAAGTGAACCATGAATACCAATGTAGTCTGGGCTGTGAAGCAGTACTAATATGATGTTTATGGAAGTGAGGTATTGAATACTATATAAATACATATTATATTATTATGTGCCTCCCAAAAATCTCATGTTTTATTCTTATGTAATTCATTAATGGATTATGTTATTTACATCCATATGATTCAAGTCCTATGAGATTCCAATATTTATTCCATGATTCCTATTTATGACTATTGATATGTATAGTATGATCTTCTATTTTCATGATCATGTTCTCATACCCCTATTCTCATTATTATTTCTACATATCTCCTTTTTTTACCCTTACAATTAATATTTGATAAACCTTTTTCTTTTGTTTTCTTTTCCCCATGTTTTAAATAAAGGTTTTAGTTATTGGTACTAAAGGGGAAGTTCTTTATGTGAGATGATTATGATATTTAAATAATTAGAATAATGACTCCGATTTTTTCAAAAGGCGTTTTACGATTACATTATTTAGGATTTTTTTATTAATGTGTTTGGCATTCCACAAAATTATTGTAATGAAAATTTTGGAAAAGGGAGGGTCTCTATAGTTGGTATCAAAGAGATTTTTTAGTAAACCTTTGGAAACGAGTATGTGAACACCTTATTGAGGTCCCTAAGGAAATTTCTAATGTTATGTATAGAGATATATCTCAGGATAATTCTAGGTATTATGAAAAGTATTGGAAAATTACTTAGATTTGTGGTAAAGGATAGAGTATGTGTTTTACTAGAATTACATCAACGTCTAGATATTAAAAGTGAATGTGGAACTGTCACATATATACCTCGGAGTAACAAATCCAACATGGTGCATCAGACCTGACTCAGTGTAACCCGGTACATGACAAAGAGCCTTACTGCACACCTAATTTGACCCTTCCTTGGGATATGATTTTGAAACTCACAAACACTTTATGAACTATCATGAAAGATTTAAATAGAATATTATTAGTAGTTACCAATGACAAAAAATAAGGTTTTATATATTAACAAAATGATTCATGTAAAATGGAAATCCTATAGATTATTTTTCATGATTATAAAGTTTTTATTAAGATTAATGTTTCATAGACTATTCTATATGTGTTTAGTTAATTGAGGGAACGGGAAGAAATATGGTCACCATTGAATTTTGTGTACAAATATCTCAATATGAGAAAAAAATTGGTTAATGACTGGGGATAAATATATTTTGATTCTCCCAAATCCACTATCATGATATATAATTAATAAGGTGAGATTTGGTGGTATTCCAAATACAATTAATAAAAAGAAGATGGATTTTTATTCATGTTCACTGTGTAATGAACATAGAAGAAATAAGAGTCTACTTATTACATGTATAGAAGAAGAGAATTAGAACATTGATAAATACTACAAATATAGGCAAAGATTATATTTGTGTGGGAAAAAGGGTCATAGAGTGATGAATTATAATCGAATTTAATTCCTTGTCTATAGAGAACATGGTAATTTCCCAACTAAATTCCATGACCTAATAATTTATTTCTAAAACAAGGAAGGACCTATTCCATGTCAGTCATTGAAGATGAAAAAGTTAAGTGTTTATGTATTTGGATTTATGATTTATGAAATATATAAGGATATTTTAGTTTATATGATTTTTACATGGATTTAAATGAATATATTAAATGGTTTTGATGGATAGGAAATATGATTTAATAGGAAGGTGAAATTTTGAATAAGGTAAGATAACAATTAATATGTACTTTTACATAAGTTGATGTTTTTTAGATAATGATATGTTGTATATGAATAAGTAAATTGGATGGTATTAATTTCCATGGAACTGATTAACGATTTTTCAAAAGGATGTTTATTCTATCCTGGATAATGATAATAACTTTTTATTATGAATGAATGTGTCCAATAAACATTAAAATATAGAAACATGATGTTTTTAGTATATATTTATGGTAATTTAGGTTATTACCGTGCTTCAAAAATACTTGATGAAATTATTACATGATTTAAATGAGTCAACCAAGAGGAAACTTGTGGTATATGTGGGATAAATGTTAAGTTTATTAAGTAAAAGTATTTCTAAAGTATTAGAATTTTAGGATTCAGAGGGATTATATTGATTTCTGTTTATATAAATTATAAGTTTCACTTATTATGTAGTTTTTTATATTTAACTATTATATCAATATATGTGGGCTTATGAATATTTGACATGTTTTTCTGACCTTTTATGTGATAATTAAGGAAAAAATAACATATCATTTTAATTATGGATATCACATTATACTAATGTTCAGGGATTTTCGCATTCAACTTCATTTCCTAGAATAATATATGAATTGGAAATTAATTAATTAATGAAAAAGTGTGACATAACATGGAAATAAATTAAGTATATCTTTACAAAATTCATCAACTTTACAAAAAAAGGATCTTGAAACAATAAATATTGCATAGTACCATCATTTTCAATGAATAAAATGATATCATAGATTAACATGTATTTATATCTTTCTAATTCTTGACATTCTCCCATTAATTTTCTTTATCACTATCCATTATAACATTATAGTTATATTTCTCTTATGTGTCGATGTTTTTACTTGACACCTATGTTCTCCAATATGGGAACAAATTATGAGTAAATTTGGGTAAATGTTTTATTTCTAAATTTACATTATAAGAAGAAGTATTAGTATTCATTTTTATGATATGGATTTCAATTAAAAGAACATTCAATAATTAATCCACTGATTACATAATTAATTTCTATAGAAAAATTCATTTTAAGGGGTGTAAAATGTTATACCTCGAGAGTTTCTGAATTGTTATTTCTCAGCATTAATTTAATACTTTTGATAATTATCAAATCATGTAACACTAAATATATATTTTTATTGTACAAAATAATCAATATTAGATTACATTATGAGAAATACCATGTTAATATAATGATACATACAACACAAACATGGCTTGTGTTACACACAACACTGAGTCTTTGTAAGATGAATCATAACAATGATTTTTATAACATAACTATTACAAATAGAAATATGAACAATTATAACTAACTAATAAATGGTATTTATTATTTATTTTTATATATAAAACATATATATATTTAAATTTATAATATTTTCTAAAGCTTTTATATGTTATGAAATACTATTTTCTTAAAGGAACTTCTTTTTCTGTCCTTTTTTAAAAAATAATAAAATTAATTGTATCCACTTGATAAAATATAATTTTTTAAAATAAACATAAAATTTCAAATTAAGAATGTAAAAATTAACTTAGGATGAATTTTTAGTATTTTTCTATGTTCCATTTTTTGTTGAATAGTTAAAAATAATGCATTTGAGTTAAAAATTTCATTTTTCATTTAAATAGTTATTATATTTTATATTTACATTAAATTAATATTAAATAAATTATAAAACTATTAATCCAATTTAGGTCATTTGAATCATTTTTGAATTAAAAGTACATACAAAAAATTATTTAACTTTTGAACGGTCTTTTTACTACCATATCGCTACAAATGTCGGATTAGAGTTAAACATAATCTTTTCACATATGTGATTTGAATTTCATGAAATTGATTGAAACTATTATACTCAGTATGATATTAATAGTCTAATAGGATCAAAAAAAATTTAGAGAATATTATGTTTTTTATTTTTTACCACTTTTAAGAGTAAATCTGGTAATTGGAGGGACGAAATTTTATAATAACAATATAAGATTAACCTGAAACTTGCCCAAATTTTATTTTATGATTTATTTTCAACCAAAAACATCCTTATGTTCAAATTATAACCCTTTTAAGACAATTATTATGATATTGAAATTAATTATATTTCATTTGAATATAAGTTTAAATGTTATACTCATATTTTTAACATGTAATTCATTTTTAATATAGGGTTTTACAGAAGACAAATATATATGTGGATATTAATTTTAAATATAATAAATTTAACTTCATATTTATAATATATAATTATTTTTTAGAGAATCAATAATATAAATAAAGTATTTCAAAATGATGATGCGGAAATTGTTTAATTAATGAAAATATCTAAAAATTGATATAATAATATCAATATAACTATACTTTTACATAATTAAATCCATCAAAAAATTAAAAGGTTAAATTTTATAATTTAGTGATATATTAGATGTGTTGGTTTGTTCTTTCTTGTTTTTATGATATTTTTTAGAAGAACGACATGAAATTGTATCATTATTGTCATAAATGATACTTTAAAATAAATAATATTTTATTAAATGATATAAAATTCATAAAAACATAAAATTATTCATAATAACATCAATAATTTAATTATTATGTTCAAAAATCTGTTTGGGATTCTTTTGTAATTTTATTGTTTCTATATTAACCATAATGTTTAAAATTCCATGGTGTAATGGAAAAAGACATAGTGTTTATTTAAGGGCTAAAGACAAAAGATAAGGTTAATATTGTGACCAAAACATGTACAAAAATTAATTTGTGGAAATATTTACAATAATACTTATATTATCTTCCAAAAAACTCACTTAGGATCTATTTTAAATCAAAAATCAATTTTTATTAATATAATATTTTGAGGGATTCCATGAGTGCACATCCCCTCTCTTATAAAATGACACATCCTCCCTTAATTATTTGAACCAATTGGATATTTTTATCTCAAACAACCCATATATAATATCCTTCTTAAAACTTTTACCAACATTCTAGAGGTTATGTTCTCTCAAAAGATAATCTCTAATATAACAAATGGATGATCTAGTGGGATCCTGCTGAAGAAGATGTGATCTCCTTTACCGAATCGCTCAAGAGTATTTCTTCTTCTAATTCATATAAATGAGTTTTATAAGTTATAAATTTATATTTCAAGTGTCTAGAATACAATTCGATTTCATTATGAATATGTAACAACAATATTCCATCATTCATTAATCCTACGAAAAATGAATGCACCAAATGTCTATACGTACGACTTATTGTCTCCACACTGTGGTGTTTTTTACATCACTATACAATTTTGATGGGTATAACAATGGATATAATAGATATAAATAGTAAAAATTACATTGAAATGATTCTGTATAATTAATATACCATCTAATTTATCACCCTTTTACCATTAATAGAATGATATTTTCACTTATTCATATGTATGCCCTAGCATCTCCATGATGCGATGAGATTCATCTTCCATGTTGACCATTTCAAGAATAGTTATAAAAATTGTATACTATGAATAAATATTAAATAGGTGACATTATAATACCAATGGAATAATATATATACATATATTTATTTTACATTCTTCAATTTAGTATGGTCAGAAAACAGAAAGACCATTCCTGTGTACGTATGGTTTTCCATCTCCTTGAATGTTGTATTCCATTTTATAAATCTAGTTTCTAAATATATTTAAAATATATATAAATGATATAAAAATAAATTTTAAAAATTTTAATGTATTTAAATCAATATATAAGAAATATTATTAAGAATAAAAATTCCAAACACATATGATAATCAAAGTTATTGTTACCTAAAAATTTTCATTAACTTTTAATTGTTATTAAAAAATTAATATATAGTCATAACTGATTCATATATGATATCATAATTATTATTATGATTCTTCTATATGTTGATAATATTTCTAAAACCACAATATATAATTTTCGATCACATGGGAAGGAATTTGACAGTAGGTAAGGGATTTTTGTCCCACCTTTCCTATAGAAGGTGAATATACATACCATAAATTTATTTTATGAATCTTACCCATAAGATAAGGGTACAATAAAATCCATATAATTTACATTTCATTATGGGGCATATAACTCTATATATTATATTTTTTTAAGGGATAATTTCAGAATCTTATTAATTTATGATTTTTTTTACATTAATATTTACTTGATTATATTTATCATTAATTTATATTTTTCTTAAAATTGGTTAATAGAAAATTGTTACTATTCCTATAAAAATTTTAAAATTAATTTTTACTAATATATGAATTTTTATTAAAAGGATTCGAAATGAATCTTTTTTTCATTTTCCTAACGATGTACTATTTGATTTTTATAGGAATGTATGCGAAGAAATTTTTCATAACATATAATTAATGAATGGATTTATATTATTTTATGGTTCTCATTTCCTTTAATATTCCATCACAATATTACAAGGTTATTGTTTGAAAAAAAACTATTTAAAACATGCATTACATTTTATGAAATGAAAATGATTTCAAAAAAGAAAGGGTATTTTCCTCCATAACTTTTCTAAATGAAATTTTATGATTCCATTATATGTCTTCAAATTTGTTTAAAATATAAGGGTTTTTAAAATTATTTATTTTGTAAATTTTATTTTTAAAGAAAATTCATGTTCCATGTGATCATTAAAATCCTTCCCCATCTTAGATGACATAAATTGTTATAGTTTAATATTACCATTCATACTCTTTATCTGAATGGGTTCTATTTTTATTGAATGATTTTTAATAAACCGTTTTATTTTAATTGGATATCATTTTGATGAAATTGTTATAAAACATGAATCATTTACATTGGTTATGATATTTCATAAAGATTGTTATACTCATTTCATTTCATGGGTTATGATATGATTATTATGATCTTGGTGAACATGTATATATATATTAATTATAAGATAGGAGGGACCCATATCTCCCTCCAATGCATTGGTATATGATTTACATCTCATGAGATAGACTAAGATTGTCTTTGGAGTGACCCTTGATAAAAAAATGATTGTTATAGAAGTGATCCATTACTAATATAATGGTTATTTAAGTGAAAATGACTAGACTTTTTTTTATAGAAGTGAAAAATCTCTACCAAGATGGTATGGGGAGTGAACCCATACTACAGAGATGGCCTTTGTCTCGATTCCATGACTGTAATGTAAATAATTATTATATCATTTGTGTCTTCCACAAATCACGTGTTTTATTCCTAGGTTATTCTTTCATGGAACATGTTCAATATTTCCTTACAATTAATGTCTTATTAACATCCAATATTTATTCCATGATTCATATTTGTGAACTTTGGTTTGTATTGTATGATCCTCAATTTTATGATCTTGTTATCTTACCATTATGAATATGGTTATGTTTACATATATCCATTTTTTCACTTATTGAGAATCTGAGCTAACATTTTTTGTTATGTTTTCTTTTCCATTGGTTATAAAGAAAGGTTTTAGTTTGGGGTACCATGGGGATGATCATTATTGAAGCGTTTAAAGATATTTCCCAAAATAAGAAGAATGTGTACTGTGTTTCCAATGGCACTAAAATAATGTGGTCCTTGAGGATTTGTGAATAGTGAACTCTTTCTTCACACGAACAAGCTTAATTTAATGAAACCTGACCCTCTTGCTACTCCACGGAAGAATTTTGAGGATGTGGTGCAATACTCTACTTCACATTCCTTTAATTATTTTGAAATATCCTCTTGGAATATTCATCAACAAAAGGATATTTCTTCACTTGGAGGATAACTAAGAAAAAATCATTGAAAATTTCACTATCTCACCAAGTAGATTGCAGTGGTATGGGGTTTTGATGATTAGAAAATGAACTCCATGGGGAAAGGATATTACCATATTGTCTTCCCATATGATGTTTTCAAAATGATAAAATAGAGATTGGAATCAATATCCTTTAATCATGGATTACAAGGAATTATATAATGGGATAAGAAAAATGATCCTAAAAATGTTATAAACACCTACACCTAGATTTAGATTTGAGTATCTAGGCTCAATTGGCTATATTGGCATCCTAGGAATCACTGGGATATAGCTCCCTTATTGAAAAACCCAACCAGATGGATAGGAAAACTGATAATAAATTATTTGGACACTATCCTAGGATCATAGTGGATGTTGACATGTCTATTAAACTTTTGGAAGAGGTGGTTCTCACAACAAGAGATGTTGATATTCATTTATAATTAGAAATGTGAGGAAGCCTTAATTTTGTAACCAATGAAATTAATTTGGCCATTCAAAAAATTAATTCAAAAGAGACACAATGTGTTTTTTTTTCTAGCTTAAAGGGAATTATGTGGATGTCTTTAGGATACTGAAAGGGGAAGACATACCCACTGATTCTTGTATTTTTATCCCCAATAGTGATAAAAATGATTGAAATCCATTACCTGGATAGCCATTAACCCATGTGACTGTTGATAGTTCTAAGATTACCATTTTTTATACTGAAAATTTAAATATTATACCTATAGGTGAGACGCGCAATAAATATATGCCACTTGTGGTAGAAAACATGGATAACTCATAGGAGATATGTCCTATTGAGGCACGAGGGAAAATATTCTTGTACATGACACTCAATGGTGGATGAATGAAGATGGACACTCGAATTCTTGTACTGTTGAGGTCCCCTGACATTAATTTAAACATGCCCCTAAAACATGATGGCGGATACACATGTAGCAACAACTTGGGAGGGGTTATAAAATCTATTACACCCTCACTATATGACCTTCATGGTGATAAGTAGGTATTTAATTAAAAAAGGAATACAAAAACTCGTGGATCAAATTAATCATCCTTTTATGGGCCAATAGTATCCTCGCAAAACAAGGCATTGGATGACACTATATGTAAGACTCCAATATAGGATGGGGATACCTGAAAAAATTCAGAATATGCCACGCTGCCTTCTCAACACACTGATCACAATGATCTTGTGGGGGGTTACATATATACCTACCTCAAAAATTTATAAATAAAGTTTCTCGTGGAAAAAACTTCTACACTATAGAAATATATTAATAGATTTACCCCCATTAAATGGTGTTATATTGTTTGATTTTATTGAGTATAATGATGCAATTGAGGATTCTAAGAATACATCATCCGATACAATTTTATTACATGTTTTCGAGAAGCCTAAGACCACCACATTCGGTGCCACTAACTAGAAATACCGATTAAGAGGCAACAAGAATTTCCCTGAAATAGACAGAAACACATGAGGTTATAAAAAGGAAAAAAAGGACATAAAGGGAAAAATCCTCATGAATATTTCATAATATGAAGGCCCCCAAATAATGTGAAAACCTTTAAACAATGAAGATATTCTATTTTAGATGTTAAGGTCTAGTGAACCCCCTAACTACCAAAGCCCATAGACCCTTTATTATGTCCTATAAAACATTGATTTTTGACATTACTAAACATAAGATGATTTTTGATAACTTGAAATCCATCTTGTGGGATAATCTTGAGTATAATTTTGTTTCACCTCGTATGCTTGGTTATTCTTCCAATATGGATCATTTATAGGTTCTAAAGCATGAAATCATCCAAATTAGTGATGTTAATAAAAATCCTCAGTGTATCTCAGTCTCCTACAGCATCTCAGGCTATATATTATTCACCCTGTTTGTTTTTGAATCTACATCCTACATAAATAAAAGGTAATTATTGAAGTGTATTGAGGATATTCCTGAAAACTTGAATAATAAATAGGCAATTATTTGGGATTTTAACAATATCCTAAAAACAAATGACTATATGTGAAGCAACTTCATCTAAACTGCCTCGTTTGAGTTATCCTCCAAAATTGATCAGTTTAGTCTTCTTTAGGTCCAAATTTCAAGAGTTGACATCATGTAGAGCATATATGCACTAAATGGAAGTATAGAATGTAAACTTGAAATATGTTTCATTTAAATGGATGATAACCAGGATATAAATGGAGTCTTAGGATTCACAATTCCAAAGAATCACTATGACTACAATACTATAATTACCGTGGTTTCTGCACACATGGAAAGGTTATATCGAATCCCTTTTCACTTTATTAATTGATGGATTTTGATTGATGGATGTAGGGAAACTATGTTGGCGGGCCATAAAATAGAACCTATTGGGAGCCCATTTCAAAAAGATGATGGGAAACTTAAGATCACTAATAACTCTATATGTAATGGAGCATAAAATCTTTTTCCATGTTGGTCATGGATTTTAAAACTTTTGAGGAATGTGTTTCTTGATGCCATATCTATAATCATCACCAAATTGCACCATCTTGTGAAGATATTTAAGCCCATTATAAAACTGATGATCATTAAATGACCAAGGAATGATTAGAAAGAAATCAACCGAATTTAAATTAGTTAAAGGTTGGGGAAACAAACTCATTTTTCTTTCATAGACTACACAAATAGAATAGGGAAATGGTCGGGAAAAATAATCTCAATATAAATGTAATCTTATATACCTCTAAAACATTGATTTCTCATGCTGTATTGGATCCTTTTAAAGAGATCTACTATGAAGATGGGATGGAAAACACATAGAAAATGGTTAAAAACATAACTTACTACATTAAAGAGAATCATAATTAAGATCTTATGATGGTTCCACCAAAACAAGAAATCAAGGCCTCTCTTTTTTCTCTCAATATGTATAGTGACCCAAGTTTGGATGGCTTCACTAACAATTTTTTCATGTTATATTGGGATATTTTGTAGGATAATATAACTCATGAAATCCTAGAATTATTCATTAATTCATCCATTCCATATGGGATAAATTATTGTTTCATCACATTGATACCGCAAAAAGATAATGTACTTGATTTAAAAAAATTAGACTATTTTACTTTGGGAATCTAATTCTTCAGCTCGTTAGAAATATTTATTTGATTATAATTGTCATTCATGTAAATAACTATCTCACTACGAATAAGTTTGTCTTTCCTTGGGAATGAGTATTAAAACATGACTTTTATTTTCTTAATAAGGTCCTAACCTAATGAAGAGAAAGATGATAGATAGTAACCATTCACTAAAAAGTTTCATATACAAAGCTTTTGATACCGTGAATTGTATTTTTATCTAATACGTTCTCAGAAGATTTGGTTTCTCTGATGCTTTCATCATGATTATTAACACCATTCTATGATCTGAAATACTATCTATTCATATAAGAGGCACATCCACGGGATACTTTTAGTTAACTAGATGTGTGAGACATCGTGAACCATTTTCATGGATTATTTTTTCCTTTGAGAAAGACTACTTGAGCAGGGGAATCAATTAATTGGCTCAACATGGAATTTGAAGACAAATCATGGCCAGTAGAAATGTTTATATTCCCTCACCTATCATATACAGATGATATTCTATTACTTCATCAGACCTCAAAATAGACATTATTCTCTATTACTTCCCTCTTTGCACATTCTGGAAAATTTGGAGGAAAATAAATGAGCTAAGAGATATCCTTTATTTTGTTTAGTGATGGATTACCATGAAGTAAAAATAATAGGATTATTACAAACCATAGAGTTAAGAGAGAACCCCCCCCCCCTTCCCCCGCCCAATTTAAATACCTTGTTGAACATTTCCTCTGGGGGAAGGTGAGGAGGAATTAGTTAGAGAACATTCATTTAGGGATTATAAATCAAACAGCTCAGTGGAAAGGAAATAATGTGTCTCAATCTTCTAGGGCATGTCTTGTCAACTGGATGAACACATCCAAGTACGTCTATTCTTTTTCACTTGACAGATAGAGAGGATGAAATATAAAGGAACTCCAAGGAATGATTATAAATTTCATATGGACTATATTAGTGTATGAAAATAATAGTCAGAATTTCCTAGAATGATTTTATTCATTCCATTGATTTGAGAGGACTCGTTGCTAGAGATCTCAGGATCGTTAATGATGGACTCATTAGGATGTTCACATGGGCCCCAATTTATAGTGTTGTCCCTAGTGTCTTCATATCAAATAATTTCAACAAGAGACTACATAATAACTATAAATATTAAATTTAATCCTCTATTTGGGCCCCAATCATTAATTCCTTTATAGAAATAATTATTGACACAAAATAAATGGTGAGTAGATGTTCTAATATCAACTATTGAAGAACTTATTGGATCAAATGTGCACTATAGAATCATGTTATCATTCCCCAATATTCCATGAAAATATATACTACTAATTTATTGTCTCAAATGTATAACTTTGATAGCCTACTTTCTAGTTATATTAAGCTGTAAATTCTAATATATTGTTTCACGGACTATGATACCCTATTATGGAAGCAAAAACGAAATAGAAATTTTGGTACAAAAGAATTTTAAAAACTGGAACCTGGTGGTCTTAATTATCCACTACCATGTCATTAAAAATTCAAGGATTCATTATTAAACAATAATGATTTTTATTATTATAGAAGATATGGAGATGTAGATTTCCCACATAGGATCATTATAAAATGGTTAGTTCTCACCTCACATAGGTTATTCCTATATATGTTCATGATGAGGAAGACATTAACCCCATTTTCTTGGACTGTTGATTTTCTCACACAATATGGGATTTTGTTGTCCCTATGTTTGGGCTCGGAATTGACACAGACTTCATTTTAACTAACATCATGGGGCACATCTTCTCTAATGACTGTTGTGAGAAAATCTAGAATATGATATTGTAATCCCTCAACTCTATTACTTATAATATATGTAATACACATAATGAAATCTATTTTATGTGAATATTCCCTATATACGGATATGAAAGATATCTATACATGATGATGTCTTTGCTACTTCCCTATATCAAACTAGATTTATGAATAAATACCTGCATGATCTAAAAAAACTAAATCATTTTTGTTTAATATATAGACCAAAGATTCCAATAATGATAAAATTTTTCATTGGATTCATCCCATAAACCCTTGAATTTACGTTATTGTAGACGGTGTGGAATTTAGTATTCTAGGTCTTTCCGGTTTTGGAGGAGCATTTCTCACACACCATGGCTTGTCAAAGGATGTTTTTATCATTACACTATAATTATCATATCCTATGAAGCAATTCTTCTTTCCATAAATTCAAACATTTATATATGATTTAAAATATAATTGGAACGAACTATATATTTAATTTGACACTGAACTTACAGTGATGGCCTTGATGAAATAAATAAGGGATGTACCATGGAGAATTAAACCTCAATTTATTGAGTTCATCAACAATGTTTCTAAACACATGTTGGTAATATAACATGCATATCGAAAGGTTAATAAATTAGAGAACGTGTTTTCAAGGATGGTGGTATTGGAAATAGACATGATGTCATCTTTTAGGTACTTATGTTATTGTGATCCAATGTTAGATATTTATATGTATGGTATGTGTTTTCTCATTTCTTTAATATCCCCTTGGGACCCTTGACTCTTCTTGATAATTTTTGTATATAATATCTTTTTAGGACTATTTTCTGCTAGATTCTAAACATTTTTGGTATTATACACAAGTAATGTAATTATAATTTATTAAAAGAGATGGTATCTGTACTGAACCAGTTATAAACATGGTGACATTGCAATTTTATTATGCATGATAATAATGTAGATAATACATAATCAACAAAAATAATATCACTTTAGTATAATAATGATACTAATGTGAACATATATGGATTGGTATAATACATTTGTGGGGTTTTATTAGGAAATAAACATGAGATAATTTGGTTAAAATAGTTAGATATCAGTATGATATCTTCTTTTTTTTTCATCATTTTGAATTTTCATATTATTTGTTTTGTGAGAAAAAAACCTATACGATATGAGAGAGAGGGTTGAGAATCATTTTAGGAAGATATTTGAAAATTTATGATTATTTTGGTTTGAGGATACTTTGGGTCATGAATGAGTCCTTTTATAAGTTAATGTGGCAAGACTTGTTTAAATATTAACTTCATAATATCCAAATTTAATAATTAATTTAGGAAATGGAATAATTTTTTTTATTTATACATTTTAAAATAAACATTAGTATATGATGATTTCATCCACCCAATTAGTTATGTATTTTTGGGAAATTTTTAAACATTACCGCTTGATTTATCTTTTTCCCACATTTTAAACGTCGTGAAACTCCCTAATTTTTACCTTTTTAACTTTTTATCTTGACTAAAAATGAAATTGAACTTATTAGCTATTTTAAACAAGAAGATTCAAAATTATAATTTTATTTTACATGATTCAATTTTAAAAAATGATAAATATTAATTTTAATATATTTATGATTTTCATAAAAACAAATTTCAAGAAAAGTGATTTTTTTAACCATAAAGTGAATTTATTCGTATTTCATACAAAGTAAAGAAAATAATTTTTAAACTTTTTCATTAAATATTATCAATATAATTTATTAAATTTATAATTCTAAATAAATTATTTTATATTACTAATATAATGATAATTAATATAAAAAATAATATAATTGGTTAAAATATCATTCTTTTTAACAACATATGATTTCATCTTGTATTTATAGAATTGATAACGAACCTAATAGGAATTTATAAGTAAATTTTTAATAGAGAATAAAATTTCATTTATTTTTATATAATAATTTTTAAAAATGAACACTATAAAAATGTGATTCACTCTAAAATTCCATACATTAAATGTTTATTTCATGATAATTTCAATAAAAATTACACTTAAATATCCTATATAAATTATATGGGTATGATAATAAATGGTGGGAATTGTGGGTGGTAATTTATCTAGAATATATCTTCATGTGATTTCAAGGATTGTGATTTTATACTACATATGATCTCTATCAGTACATACTTATTTATGCTTGTCTTAGGATTGGGTTAGGTAAAATCAAATTCATTATTCTTATTTTCCATTCTCTTAAAAATGGTATTTGTATGAAGGAATAACACTACCCGATTCCATTTCATTAACTTTTGATAGAAATATCAAATTCAAGATAATTATTATTTTTAAAAACTTATTCAATGAATCTGTTATAATGGTAACATTTAATAATTTCATATCATTAATATATCATGTTTTGTATTTGTTCGATGATATTTTTGAATCACGCTATCAATCACATAATAATTAATAATTTGGAAATAAATAATAAATCATTGGTTGTTGAAAAAGATGACTTCAAATATTTATTCATATAGTTAACTAAAAATCAGATGATTATAATTAATTCCATCCACATAAATAACATTAGTATTTTTAATTTTATGTACAAAAAATATAAACAACCCTAATTCCTTTATTTTCAATGATCAATCATCTAAAATCAATTTACTCTATTAAAATATATTTAATATTAATCATCCAAAGAGAGTTTGACTCCTATTTTTTGATTCATTTTTCATCTCGTGGCCAAAATTAATGAATTTCAACAAAACAATGAAAGGAATTTTGAAATTGACATATAGGATATGGTTTTATCCTTAATTTTTTAAATTTGTCATCATAAACTCTTAAATTGATATTTGATTCTATACACCAAGTTATTGTTTGTTAATTAGATACATTTAATTAAAATTCATTTAAATGAAAAATCATTTGATTTATTTCTCTACACTTATTTCTAACCATTTAGTCTCAATAACTGAGGTAGACATGGTATCTATGAGATTTAATTTATTTTTTTTTCTTCAATTATTTTTTGTAGATACCTCACTAATTTTGATTTTATATACTATATATCCAAATATAAAATTCCATATCATTCATAGTCTATGTTAAATTTAGAACACATTAAAATTTTTCATACATTTTCTTACTCTCCCATTCTAATATATATCAATAAACATATAGAATTTACCATTTTTATTTTCATCAGGAATGTTTATTTTATAACAAACAATCCATCCTAGAGTTACAACATCATCATGGAGAGATTCAGTCATCTATATTTTTTATCCCAACAAGGTATTTAGATCATTAATTATTTTTTCTTGTTACATGATTTTCACTAAGAAATAAACCAATTATTTAAATAAATCATTGAAAGGATAAAATAAATTAAAATCCATATATATCCATAAAATATTAGATTGATTATGATCAATATATAATTCCCACTTTTTTAACAACCCACCATTTTTATGATTTTTAATATATTTAATTCACTTATCATTAACAACTCCTTCTATATTTATTATCAATTTTTCAACTATTTCAATGATAACTTCATCCCTGACTATGATTAATTCAACTTAATTATCATATATAAAAATTTGATCATCATCATATTCTATACTGAACATATTTTTCCAATAAAACAGATTTTTCATTAAACATCCATATGATATTTATTTATTATTCTGGAAGAATAATTTTATTTATTGACATCACATTCTCTAGGATCAATTGTTCACCATTATTTTAAATATTGATATGGTATCCCAACATTTCTACAATTAAAACAAAGAATACTATAGGTTTACTTTATATATTTCTTTTCACTACTTGAATATTCTTGGAATAAGTTATATAAATTCATCAATAACATTATTATCATTTTTTCTAGAGTGATGAATTTCATCATTCTCCATATTTTTTAAGAAAATAATCTTTATGGATATCCAAACTTGTTATACAATTTTACTCTCAACACATCAACCATGTGCATGTTGTGATGAAGATTGAGGGACCTCTCATTAAGGCCTTTTTCTTCATGTTCCAAAACTATGGAATTATAGAGGGGTCGTATTATTCTGAAATTATATTTAATTGTATAAAAATAATTCATTGTACAGCCATGTCCATAGATATGTCCCTTTAAATCTATTATATTATTGTAGAATGATTCAATTCCCACATTTCGTATTAATTTTAAATTATTGATCATGTTGTGTTTAATAGAAAACATTTCCCCATTCACATAGTTTTCCCATTAATAAAAATTTTCTATCTTCCCCCATATTCTTTTTTTAGTGATTTGTCAGTCAAATTCATAAATGTTTTTATATTGAACTACATGTAAATAATTTTGAACCTTTAATTCAATATTAAATATTATATTTTTAACTTTTTTCATTTATGTTACTATATTATTGGAGACATGTAATCAATAAAATTCAACTGATATATATCATGTATGGGCTGTTTTTAAATGTTATCTAATTTTATTCATCTATATAGAAATTTTTTAGAAATAAAATAATGGAACCCATTTTACAATGTTTTCAATTTTCTTTTCAGAAACATTAATATTAATATATTATTCATGAAATATCCTTCTCTCTAAAATACCACTTTTTTTATCCACAAGCCAAAAAGACACCATGAATTTTTTGAATTTAGGTATACAATTACTATTTCCTTAATTCTATATCTTTTTATTTTACATTAACTAAAAATGTGATCCATTAAAACTAAAATAAATAATATTAATTGGATGTTTAATATAAACCCTCGATATGCATGTTTTTATATCTTTCCAATAAATTTCTATTGACTTGATTTAATTTTTAAAATAGATACTGATCATCAATGTATTTTACTTCTTCCAAATCAAAAAAAATTAATTGATTTACATTTTATCTGTATTTATAGATTTTTGATAATTACTCGCCATTTTAATGTGTCTATTTTTTCAACATTTAAATGAAGAAATAATTTCTATAAAAATAATTTCATATTTCTTCTATATACAGAAACAAAATTTGTTTTTAACCATATATTTTTATCATAAAATCATCTTTCCCTACTAAATTATGAATTTAATTTAAATAGATCCAATTATATCATTAAATTCCCCTTATAATAGAATTTCCATCTCTATAGTTTATAATTCCCATAAAACAATTATATTATAGCATAGTTACTCATATTATGATGTGGTACCCTCTATTAAATCAAATCCATAATCATTTTTAAAATCACTAATTTAAATCCGTGTATTTGGTGATACAATCATCTCATGATTTTACACTAAAAATAATATTTTTGTGGTGTGGTCAATTATTCCTAAGCACAATTACATATAGGTTTACAATTAGCAGTGATTTTTCATCTACCAAATACTCAATCCTAATAAAAAGTTATTTTTAAGTTTTATCTTCAATTTTTTAATTAAAATACATTCAATATTTTGAATGTTTTGTATGATAACCATATTCCTTGGTGTAAAGGACTCTATATCATCAGTTCCACTAAAACTATAAAATTATTCCTTCTTGGAATAGCTTAAATCTAATTTCATAGAATATTCATTATATTTTATAACTTTTTCCTTCACATAATTGTGTATCCATCATAGAATAGTCACTGAAATAACTATAGATATGTAAAATTATGAATCTTTAAAATTTAATCATCATTTAATATTACACTTCAGTGTGTCCTCATATTTCATTTTTTTCATCATTATTTACTCTATTCATCACTATTTCTAAACAATTCTAAAAAATGTTATTTTTATTAACATGATATCCAATCTACTATGGATTCAAAATAAACCATAGATTTTGACTAAAAATCTGAATCACATTATTATGTAAATGTTTTAGTTTCAATTTAATATAATTGTGCATTTAAATTGGTTGACTAAGATCACCATTCTTTGTGTTCCGACTAATTTAGATCCATTGAGTGTATCTATGTGTCCTTTCATTTTTAGTATTCTCTTTATACTAACTAGATTTTATTATTATTATTATTTCTACTGTTATTATTTTATAATATGGAATGATTAATTAGAAATAGAATTTCTTTATGAATTGTTATTATTATAATGGTATGTCAGTGTATAAATGGTTTAAAATTTCCGGTGAAGGGATTATTAATGTGACTAAAAATATGATAACTCAATTGATATAATAATTATATTATAATTATAATATGTATTAAGGGTGTAAATCCTCTATGATTATCCTCTATGAGGTCAAGATTAATGTTGGGATATTTTAACCCTCCTCACTACGCATTTCCTCAATGATCCACAACAAGAGATCCCTCATTTTGAAGGTATGACTAAGGTAATCCTCATTTACATTTAATTTTCTCTAATTATTTTCCTCCTTCTATTTTTATATATTACAAGGATTTATAGATTTGTTATATTTTTATTAAAAGGGTAAAACCAATATTTTTATTTGATTTTTTGGTCAAATTAGTTTATATTTTTCTAACCTCCATTCATTATCACATATTATATATAGAAAGTTTTTATCAAAATTTGGGTATATTTATCATTGAAATTTATGATATTTATCTTTCTATTTGTTTGTGGGATTTAAAAAATCATTTATTTTCTAAAACAAATAATCTCATTTTTTGGGATATATTACCAAATAATTTCATGACTTGTTTCTACATACTTGTTATATAAAAATTTCTCTAAGATAATCATTGTATATAATACTAAATAATATATAATACACACTTAATGTATTTACTATGTTTTAAAGGATTGTATTTCTTCAAATTAATATTTCAATGATATCTTTAATATAGATTAGTTTTTATGAATATGTATTCTATTATTTTTCATGTGATAATTTTCAAATTTCATTTTGAATAAACAAAAAGTATTTTTTGAAATGATTAGTATTCTTTATTTATGTTAAAATGATTTAAAATTATTGATCACAATTATACTACCATATATGATCACCACTATTTGAGTAGAGGAGAGTTTTTAATCTTCAATTATTATTCAATAAAACTCTATAAAATAACTGTGTTAATATATATATTCTTCACTGTGATTTTTTCTAGTCTTTTCATTGAACCATATGTTTCCAATATATTCCTTAAAACCATTCTTAAACTATATATCCATATTCCATTTATTAACAATCCCATTACATATTATCATTTAGTTATCATAAATATGATATAAAATGAAGTGAAAAAATTTCAAATTCCGATATTCAGTAAGATATTATTTTGAAATAACATATGTCCTCAATTTCAAATATTCATTAACGATATTAGCTAATTACTTCCATATACCTTCTAGGAACACATGGTATCTATTATTCCTATATGATATTATCATCTTAGTTTTAATTTTTTAATCTTATATGTCTTTTTATTTATATAGATTATTAACATATTTCAATCTATTTCATTTAATGTTAAATTAAAAATTCAAATGTCACACAGCATATAAAATTAATTTCATCATATATAAAATTTGATTAATATTCCTTCAAATCACCACTATATAAATTGATTTGGGTCATTGAATATTTTGATATAATATAAATAAATTTATAGAAATTCCAATTCTATAAATATCTACATAACCTCATGATATCCAAACACAATGATGTTTCCCCTTCTCAAAGAAATTGATTATGTAAACATTCCCTTCATTGCAATTGAGTCTATAAAAATCTACCCCTGATGCTCTTTACCTTCAGAATCCCAATAAAAACAATTCTCACATTGATTGGAAGAGCCTTTCCAGTTAAAAATATTAGTTACACTTGAGTATAGTTCAGAAATTACCTTCTAAAAGTTTATTCTCGATGTCCCTATTTTATACAAGGAGTTTATAATCCAAAAAACCGTCTTCTTTGTTATATATTACATCACCTACAGACCTATATTTAGTTTTCATCACTATAGTATTCAGATTTTTTAATGAAATAAATTTTATTGAGTTAAAAAACATCAGGTATTACCTAACCTAAAATATTCTAATTGATCAAAAATATTTACTAAAAATTCTTTCTATTTCACAACATTTTTCATAGTTAAACATATAAATTGAAACATCATCCACTAAATTATATTACACAATTCTGTTTCTAACCAAAATACTTTTATAATTAAATGGATTAAAAAAATCCCACAACATTTGTACTATAGAAATTTTTAGATCCCTTATCACCATGAATAATTCCACACAACATGGGGAATTTCATGGTTAATGATTCCATCACCAACCGAGATTTATTAATCTATAGATATATCCTTAAATTTTATCACAAAAAAATTAGAAAACAATAAATTTATTTTGTGATTTTATTACCAAACTATAAATTAAGAAAATAATATATAGACATCCAAAATAATCCCAAATTTAAAAAGATACACATCCTCAAAAAATTAGTTTTCTTGATAACATAATCTTATTCATTCCAACTAATAAAAACATCACAAAACATTATAATTCTTGACTTGATTTCAAATATTTTTAAATTATATTCATATTTAATGTATATTCTGTGTATTGTTATTATCAAAACCAAAACTTCTAGTGGATAGCATTTATTATCAATCGATGTCATCAATGTTTCACATATTCTTAATCCTTTATAATTAATTAATTATATATGTAATAATTCATCAACCATATCACCAGCTAATTCAACAAACATATCATCATATTGTTTCATACATAAATTTCAAACATTATCATTTACCATAAATCCAATATATATCCTATGTGGCAAGTCATCACCAATTATCTAAATAGATTAATATGGTATATAATTGGATGAAAATTGTTACAAATATACGTTTATGATTTGTATGTGTCCTTATATGATATGAAACAATTATTTACCACGTACAAAGATTCCTATTCATTCATGAAAAAATAAATGAATATAATTACTCAAATAATAAAATGGTGGTATTTTCACTTATTCATTGAAATAATTTCTTCCCCATTGAATGATTTCTGGTCTATGTATATATATAAAACCATTTTCCGATATATGTTCTAAATAAAGGATATGAATTTTCATGCTATCGTTATTGGAGTGGTTTCTTATATCAATTAATTTTGAGATCATATAAACCAATGGGAATGGTGGTATGTTGAAAACCTACTTTTCACCTTTATAAAATGGTTAAAAACCTTAATATAATTATGGAAATAACACAATGGATGAGAACTATAGCATTTCATTGGTTTATAGTCATGTACTCATATAACTTCATTAAAGTCCTCATGAATGAATACTTGTCCCATCACAAAAGTTCCCATGCTCAAGACCAAGTTAATTAATTTAGGTTTCTTGGTGAGTTCCTTATGAATGCCCTAGGGTTCACATTTTGAGTGCACATGTTAACACCTCATTCATTTTAAAACATCTGGTTTTGCAGAAGTACATGTTTTCCCATATAACATACTCAGTTAATTTTTTAATCTACAGTCCATGTTAGACCATCGAATTCCATAAGCTCAATATTTTTCACTAAATAAACACCATGGGGAAACTAAATTTTAATATATAGAGGAAGAAAAAGTAGAACACACCATAATGATCATTAAGGGATGTAGATAAAGAAATAATATGATTTGTTTCACAGTGGAACCATACACCCATTTCATACTTAGAGGCCTCCATAGTGGAGTGAAAAATTTACCAATCCCAACTCAAATGAAAGGTATATGACACATATCTCATTTTATAGGGAAATTATTCTCATTACACATTGTAAACGAGAAACCATATCCATAAATTATTCATAGGGTGACCCTCAACAATCATTATAACTAAATAAATAGTTCACATAAACCTTCTTGTTTGGGAATCATTAATCCTACCATATAATTATTGAATAATATTCTGTCTAACACATAAAAGGTTTCCATATTTACTTTGTCCTACACAGGGATGAACATAATCCCATGACATTTACATGAGTTTATACTAGTTTCTGATCTAGGTTATGTAACCACCCCAATCCCCATGTCTATGAAAACACAGTCCCATGTCAATCACTTGGGTAATACTCTATCCTAGTTCACGTAAATAGGTTTTTTATTTACATATATCTCTTACTAGGGAACATGTCCACAGTGTATTCCTCCATGACCTTCTTAATCACTTAATCGACTTCTCCAAACCAACCAATATCCTTTTTATATTGTATTCTCTTAAAAAGGAATCCCATTTATAAATTATCAAAACCATAATGACCTTTGGGATAGTTAATATCTTGAAATCACATGATAATGATGGTTCCTATCATGAAGATATTGGTGGTATCTCCCTTATCTCACACAAAACCACACATGTAGCTCATATCCATCATATTGATAGACTATAAATTGATTGGACCTCCTTTGTCTACTTAGTGATTGGATGACAGTTAAAATGAATCCATGTTGGTGTAAGCCTTGATAATTCAGTTTCACTAGACTTATATATATGTTATAAAACTATGGTAATTATATACATAAGCCCCAATGGAATCATTCCTTCATGACTACAATTTTCCTCTTTAGGTAATATTACTAATATGTTTTTTTGTGATTATCAATTTATCAAAACAAATAATGCATAAAAATGTATAATTGGTTCCCCATTTTGAATATATAATATATGTATCAATGATTTATATCATATTTAAGTCCTAGTTCATGAATATTTTATATTCTATATAATAAACCCATACCCTCTCTTATTTATATGGAGCTTTTGGAGAGGTATTGGCATAGCTTCACCAAGCGAAAAAGATATGATAAAGTGTTGTGACACGAATCACTTGGGGGATGGAGGTGGTTCTAGCAGGCGATGACTAGGGACACCGAATCACAAACTGAATGACGACGTTTGAATGGAAACATGGGCTCCATGTTTCAGGAACGATGAACCCTGATGCTCCCTCAGGCAGGGACGTTCTCCAAAGATATTGAGGTAGGGGGTCGTGTATTGAAAATTTTCATAGATAAATTAAACCCACTTCCGCTTGCTACCACCTTAATGCGGAGGTTTCCGGCCAAACGAAAAAGTCCCAAACCCTCCACCACTTAGTTCTTGATGTGACCTCGAGGAAAAATTTGAAACATGGTGGAAACATGAAATGATGGGTCAGGCCCTGACGGTGGCAGCATAGAAGAGCTGTAGGAACAGATGACACCAATAACGGACATCAGAGCACATCCGGTGACCGGAAGAAGAAACCATCGGCGCGCCATGTCATCGAAAGATAGAGGAGACCCGCAGAAACCTTCTGTGGTTGGGGTATGGTGGAACGCAATGGCACACAATGGTGGAAGCGACCGCGGCCAGCAGGTAGCAGAAGGAAGGTGTGGTGCGGCCCGCGCTGCGCCGGGTTGGCGACACACGATCGACCAAAACTTATATCTGTTAATTTTGGTATAGTAGCACCCGAGTGGATGGAAAATGGACCAGTAAGAACTGGGCTAGTGAGGTGAAATGATTTGCCTCCGGGAAAACTGAGTCAGCATGGGCCAGCCGAGCGGGCCTGACCCGCGGCCCTGCGGCCTTGTGGGCCAGCTTGGGAGGGCCAGGCCAACTCCTTCCTGGTCCCGGGAACTGAACGGGGTCAACCCTGAGGGGCCAGACCCAGTAAATCAGGCCAACCATTAGTGGGCCAGATCCGAGTGGCGTCTGGTGGAAACCTGGGCCCATTGCGTCGAGCCGGTCAGACCGAGTCCGACCGGGCCGAGACCCAATCGGTACTCGAATAAAGAAACATATGTATCTTAAAAACCGGGTGTCCGTTCGAATCATCGTCAGTGGCTTTGGAATCCATTTTGGGAATCGGTCCATTGTATGTATTTTGGTGAGACCGAAAGAGCCTTTCTTGACCAAGGTACGAAGACCTCCATTTCACAGAAAGGGGTGTAACTAGCAGACCTAGTGTCTATTTGAAAAAATGTATGTGGTGTTGAAACCCTTAAGAAAAGGTAGTCCTTTGGGAAATACATCACTTGATTTTTTTAGAATTTGTTTCTGCGGACCAGTTGAATCGAATTTGAATCAAAACGAGCTCTCAGATCTAAAACGCTTATAAGTCGCAGATGTGCGTCCAATTGACGCGTCTTTTGTCGCCTTGGAACCCTTAGGACATGGTGGTCCTTTGGGATATATATTAGTAGATATTCATGGGGGTTGAGGAATGACCAATGGCTTGAGGATTGGTTCTCCAAGAATCAAGAATGCTTTGAGTTGGAATATAGTGGCTCGTAGTGAGGCGAAGTTTGGAGGCAGATCATACCAAGGTTAGTACCAAGCGATCATGTGTAGGTCAGCACCAATCCTCTGTGGGTCATATCCATTATGGTTCAGTGATCATTGATCATGTGTGGCTCTGCACATACAGATCTTGTGTGGGTCAAATACTATGTGGGGCATCGCTCAACGATCCTATGTGGGTTTGCACATAACATTCCTATATGGGTCAGATCCTATGTGTGTTATCAGGGGATAGTTACCTATCGACTCTGGGTGGGTTGGATCCAATGTGGATCATTTCGGGGGTTAGTAACAATGGATCCTGTGTGGTTCAGACTCCGTATGGTCATTAATAGTTCCTCTTGACAAAATAATATGATCTTACTTCATGACTATACATCGGTACTTCTATACATCACTAATACCTGGTGCGAGATGAGTATTTTACATTCGTGGTGATGTATGGGTGGTACATTCACCTATGTGGTGTTATATTTGTGGTTATACCTATGTGGTACTTTTACCTCCATGGTGTTATCTTCATGGTGATAACTGTGTGGAACATTTACCTTTGTGATGTTATCTTTGTGGTGATACTTTTGTTATACTTTTACCTTCTTGGTGTTACCCTCATGGGGATACATGTGTGGTACTTTTACCATTGTGGTGTTATCATTGTGGAGATTCCTATTCGGTACTTTTACCTCTGTGGTGTTACCTTTATGGTGTTACCATTGTAGTATGATTCTCCCATGTATAAGGCAATTATATATTGATAACATAGGAATATTTATGGTCATATACCAATGTAAATTTGTTGATAGCTCCGGGATTTTTGGTTGAGGTGTTTCATGGTGGGTTTTTCTTTTGGAACTCTGGGAGACCTGCATTGGTCTCAGGGTCCCTACTGAGTATTCTTATACTCACCCCTGCATGGTATTTTACTACACATTGTTGTGTCTTGTGCAATCTATGGTCAGTGTTGATCGAAGCTATGGGACCCATGACTGGACGGTGCTCAGAGGTGGACAACTGGGCGTGACGTGACATGGGACTACTGATCGGAAGTTGCACCTACCTTTCAGGTAGGATTCTCATTTTACATTCCTGGAGGTTTTTTCTTTTCCAATTATACTTTTACTTTCCAGTTTGGCTTTTATTATGGCCCATTAATTTAAGCACACTTTTTACTACAGTGGTGTACTTCATTGTTTCCTCTTTTTGTGAACTTTTATTGTGTGTTTTTGCAGGTGTAATGTAAATTCATTCACGTTAAGGGATACACCTTTCCATTGCTAGTTGTCGGACCCTGGAATATGGAAGGTGGGATTGGGGTAGTCACAAAAAAGGCCTTAGGGGATGGGTCGTGACAATGTGGTATCAGAGGGATTGTTTCTACCAAAGAACTATGACTATAATAATTTCTATGTGGAAATAGTTTTAAGTGTAATGAGTGTGGTTTCAATTTTGGGGAATCCATTGTTACTGCGGCAGTTGACGTATCCATACACTAGGACTCTATATTCTGATTTCAGACTCAATGTAAGAAAACACTTATTGTGTTTGTTTTTGAAAAGTTTATTTCTTATGATCTCCTTGAGTCAGCTCAATAGGTATAACATAATGATTTTTGTGTACCAATTTCTTATCATGATGTCATTGCATAGACAGCCAGCTATGATTCCCAAGAGCGTACATGATAACATCCCACCAAGTGATGAGGCTTATATGCAGTGCCCTCTTACTAGGTTAGCACCTTTGTGTGGGGCACCAGCACCACCACCACCTGTTGGGAAAAAGATGCTACCAGTGGATAGTACTAGTTGACTGAGCGTGTTGCACGAGTTCCAGTGTCATCAGCCTCCAAGGTTTTGAGTCAAGATAGATACCTAGGCAGCTGTGAACTCGTTGGAGGTTGTGGCTAGACTATTTCACCTAGTTGAGACACCAGCAGATCAGATGGTGATCCTAGATTATAGTATTTATTTGTGAGTTACAATGAGGATGGTCCACATAGTGATGAGGATTAGGAATATGGACTATTTCCTAGGATGGTACCTTCGGGTTGTGTTCCATCTATATCACTGCTTGTTGGTCAGCAGTTACAAATGACGATACTAGTTGGGGACACATGTAGGCTTAGTTCCCTACAGGTGTTTCAACATCAGATACCCTTATGTTTCATGGTGAAACCGACACACATGTGGCTAAGGACTGGCATGAGTAGGTGACCGAGTCTCCATCTATCCAGGGAACCATTTGAACATATGGTGGTCCTGGTAGGTATCCTTCTACGGGGCTCGGCCTGATGATTACTGGGCTTGGATAACCATGATCTTGTTTTGAGGTGACTTTTCATTGGAAAATATTTATAACCCTCCTCAGAGTGGGTGGTCTCTTTCCATAACAATCTAAGGGGTGACTATTTTATAGATCTTCTTCATCTTCAGCAGGAGGACGTGTCGGTAGTTTAGTATTCATCGAGACGTACTGACCATCCTAGGTAATCGATGAATATAGTATAGTCAGTTATTCAGGGCTCAGACATCCAAGAAATGTTTGTTTAGAGACATCCGAGACAGTACTATTCTTTTATGTATTCCTTCTTATGTTAGGGTTCTAGAGAGAGCCATTGTACTTGAATTTAATTTGGATGAACAGATACAACCAGTGAATGTTATAAGTGGGAAAGCAAGAAACTAATGCCAGTATTAGAGACCTGTACGTCAAAATGTTTTGGGAAGAAGAATTAATATTGAAAGATGAATCTGTAGGGCAGTAGATGTGGAAGTGGAGTAGGTAGAGAAACATGAGGTGGTGGAAATTTTGAAATGTTACAACCACTACCCCAATATAGTCCCTAATAAGCTCAGGGAGATGGAGTAATGAGGAAGGTAGTAGTTGCATGCGGTCAAGGTTTGTGCCACATGGGCTCCATGAATGACTAGAGGTATGTCCTATTTTTACTACTAGATGCTATATTTATAGTAATAGGTGCCAATCATTCCTTCTTGCCATGAATCTTGTTTAAGACCTAGAGTTTCCGGTTAAACTGATGACAGGACCCTTACGTCTAGATATACCTTTAAGAGGTAACTCGATAATAACACTTATGCTGAAGGTGTGATCTGACAAGTGAGGTGATAGTTTTAGTTGGTACATCTTGGTCACAGTGTAGAGGCATTACAAAGTAATTTTGGTTATGGACTTGTCATCCAAGGTTCGTACACCAATTAACTGTATTAAGAAAAAGGATGTAGTATATCCACAACATTGGAATGGTTTTTCATGGGTTGGTGAAAAAGGAAACCTAGGTAGCACATGATAAACTCATGCATACGAGGGTGAAACAATCCACTCTTGGGTCGACCAACCTTAGCCCCATGGCAGCATGGTTTTTGTTTTTTCAGTTCCCAGCATTAGGGTAAGAGTATGGGGACATCTTTACAGAAGTGGTTTCCAAGACTACCTCCCCAATGGGGGGTGGGGGGAGTTCTTTGGCTGGGTACTACAGGAGATGTGTACTAGACTTCTCCATAGTAGTGGCACCATTATCGACTTTGATGAATGAAGGGGATCCTTTCCATTATATGGGGAAGTGTCAACAAAGCTTTCAAGAGCTAGGACAGGGACTGACGAGTTCCCCCATCGGGAGGCTACTAGAAGAGAATGTTTGGTGTGTAGTATACGAAGATGCATCACGGACCAGACATGGTTGTTTCCTAATGCAGGTTCAGGCAGTGATAGCCTATGGGTCATGGCAGTTGTGACTATATGAGAAGAACTACGCTACCCATGACTTGGAGTTAACAGTAGTGGTCTTTGCACTGAATATGAGGTGGTACTACATGATGCATGAATATTTTACTGTTTACTATGATCACAAGAGTCTCAGGTTTATATTTCCATGAAATTCCTAGATCCTGATACAGTTACGATGGCTAGAGTTCCTCCAAGACTATGGCTTGGAGACAGTCTATACTCTTTGGAAGTTAAACGTGGTAGAAAACACACTCATTAGGAGGTCTGGTCTACAACTACTTAGTGAGGTTTTAGAATAGCTAGTCACACTACCTATATCATTCATGGATAAAGATGGAGAATCTTACATTTAGTATGTGACTATCAGTCCCGTAGTTATTCAACAAGTTTGGGATGCAAAGATTTGGACGTTAATTGTGAGGCCTGACGTGCGCGAATATCCTTAGGACAGTCTCATGAAGGATTTTTTGAAGGTGGGGAGCTCATTTTTTCACTTCATAGGATGCACCATGGTACCAGTGATGCTTTAGGAGGAGGTGTTGAGGGAGTTCCATAGTCCCCAATAACTGTACCAAATGAAGTGATGAGTGTGTACTATGAACTCTGATGTCAGTACTAGTGGCTAGGGATGAAGGAAGCAGTGGTAGAGTTTGTATCACGATGCCTCACATGTCAGAAAATGATGAATATATAGATCTAGCAGAATTATTTTGTCTATAGGATATGGATATCCTTGGAGTCCGAGAAGGGAGACCTTGTCTTTCTATGGGTGTCGCCCCGATGAGGATTTCGATGGTGTGGTTGAGGAGAAAAAATTTCGCTGAGGTTCATCAGACCTTTCTAGATTTTCAAAAGAGTTGTCGTGGTGGCATACCATCTAACTCTTCCCCCATAGATGCACCAGGTGATAATGATTCCAATGTTATGAAGTTGAGGAGATACATGCATAATCTATCCCACTCTATCGACTTTGGTGAGTTGGACATGACAATCATGCAACTTTTACGGAGTTCCCAGTGGAGATAGAGGATCAATAGGATCAATTCCTTCGTGGATGGTGGATCCCTCTGGTGTGAGTTTGGTGTAAGCATGGTAACATCTAAGAGAGTGCATGGGAGTGGGAGGCTCGGATTCATGCTCAAAATCCTCTTTTGATTGGTTTGCCTTGTTTTGGATTTCGGGGATGTAAAGCCCAAATGTGGGGAGAATTTAATGTCCCTGAATTTCTGTATAATATTTTTAATTATAAGGAATTATTTTGAGGCCTTGAAATCTGACGGTGCATAATTCTGAGGCCCAGAGTGCCCGAAATGATCCTACAAAAAAGTTAGGTTTAAAAATAACATGCATGAGTGGTTTTCATAAAATGGTGTAATAACTCTAAAACGGGTGCCTTGATCAAAAATTCCATGTACATGTAGCCTATAGTTTGGTGGGTTTACCCTAGCCACAACATGTGTTTAGTCGGCACATGCCTCCAATAGGAAAATCCAAAAATGGCATAACCGTTAATAAAATTGTTAAATAAAATTATTTTGTTTTTCAAATTATTATAACTCACGAATGGTAACATGGATTGAAAATATGAGACCGCTGCTGAACACATGAGGGTATGCTTACCTTATGATGATACTAACATTGGCCTACGTGGTCCACTAGTTAATTTTAGTTTTTGGTCATTGGAAAAATAATAAAGTGACAATTTTTTTATTCAAAAATCCATAACATCTAAATGGTAACTCAGATTGAAAATATGATAGTACCATTGAGCTCGTGATGGCGTCTTCTTGATAGTCAGAGCCTAGCCTCGACCAGCGCAAGTTGAGGGTCAATGATAATTATATTCTATACTTTTTTTTCGGGTACGTTTAGTAAATGTGCGGGCATCATTTTCTACCATTTGAACAGGTGCTCGGATTAAAAATCTGAATGAACCACTGGATCTGCATCGCAGGGATTCTCTTAAGGGAGGGTTCACTTCGACCGCAGTAGGTCTAGAGAAAAATTTAGACTTTGGAACATTTAAAAATAATAATAAATTAACTTAGTTATTAGATTTCTCTCATTTGTATACCTCCAACAGACAAGTGAATATGGAGTGACCAATGACATGTCAAGACATTAAATGGATTGACTCCTTATATTCTTTGCAACAATACCATTGGAATTAGGAAGATACCTATTAAATTAACCGCCATTAAATTACAAAGGTGTTACATAATCTCCCCCTCTCTTATTTTTATAGATATGGAAGAGAGGTATTGGCACGGCTTCACCGAGGGACGAAGTTTTGATAACGTATAGTGATACCAATCAATTGGAAGATGGGGCCGGTTCTAGTGGGTGGTAACGAGTGACACCGAATCACAAACCAAATGACGACGTTTTAATGGCAACATTGGTAGTTTTTTAGGGGAATTTCGAATTCTGACTCTCTCCCAAGAGTGGTTGTTCTCTATAGATCTTGTGGTAGGTGTTTTTTTTAAAAAAATTTGTCTTTGAGAAATTAAATCATCTCCCGCTTGCTACCACCTTAACGCAGAGGGAACCAACCAAACTTACAAGGCTGAGAACCTCTACCACTTCATTATTAATGTGATCCTCAGGGACTAGTTTCCATCTTGATAGAAATGTGATATGATGGGTCGTATAATGATGGTGCCAGTATGGAAGAGTCGTAGGCGCAGAAGACCCCAATAACGGACATCAAAGGGCGTCCATTGACCTGTGGATGAAACTACCGGCACACCATTTCAGGGGCGTCTAGAGGAGACCTTCGATAACAAGTCATGGTTGGTGGATGGCGGCGTGCGATGGCGCGCCCCAGCGGCCAAGGGTAAAAATCCTGAGCTTGCCATGTGGGACAAGTGCAGTGCTTGCAGGCACTGCCCCCAAAAGTTGTTATGATGTGTAGGCTATGATATGATGGAGTTGTGCAGCCCGCTCTGCGTTGCGTTGGTGGCACCCGATCCGCCAAACTGCAACCGGTTAATGGTGGTGGGGTAGAGCCCCACTGTCTAACGAATGACCCTGGAAGAATGGGGATAGTATAGAGAAAATTTCCACCTCTGGGCTGACCAAGCCAGGGTGGGCCTGTCGAGTGAGCTGGACCCGAGGCCCGGCGGGCCAGTACGGGTCGGCTGGGCCAACTGCTGCCCGAACCCATTAACTGAACTGGTCCAACCCCGATTGGTCGAACCATGTCAATTGGGCCGAACCTTATAGGGTTATATCCAAATGGGGTCAGGGGGACACGAGGATCCATGACGTCGCATTGTCTCGACCAAGTCATATTGGGCCCAGACCCAACCAGTCCATGAATAAATAAACCCTCATAACTGACAAACCAGTCCTATACCCAACCGCTCACCGAATATAGAATCAATTGTAACTGAAAAACATTTTATCAGTTCGACATGTAGACTGTGGCATTGGGATCCCTTTTGTGAAGTAGTCCCATTGTCGTATTCCGGTTGGCCCGACCAAGCCAGGATAGACCGAGGTGCGATGACCCCTGTTTCATAGAAATGAGATTAACTTGTATACTCGGTGTCCATTTAATGAACTGCCTATAGGCCAGAACCCTTAGGATGAGGCGGTACATTTGGAATTACTCCTCTGTAGTTTTAGGGAAAGATGGAGTGTGACCGAGTTGGATCAAACTCAAATCTAATCGGACCCTCAGAACTAAAACGCTTATAAATCACTGACCGGGCGTTCGATTGAGGCGCCTTCTGTCTCGTTGGAAACCTTAATCCATGGAGGTCCTTTGGGGTAATTATTCATTTAGATTTGGGGTGGTTGAGGTATGACCAATGGCTTGAGTAGCTCTTCTCTGAGAATCATGTCTTATGTGAGTGGGAATATAGTGACTGGTAGTAAGGTAGAGATTTTAGACAAATTATATGAAGGATAGTACTAAGAAATCTTATGTGGGTCAGCAGCGATCTGGTGTGGATCATATCTAGTGTGGGTCAGTGCTCATAGATCTAGTGTGGGTCAGCGCATACCGATATTGTGTGGTTCAGATTCAGTGTGGGTGAGCACTCAGTGATCCTGTGTGGGTCAGCGTATACTGATCCTATGTGGGTTAGATCCCATGTGGGTCTTCGGGGGACAGTTACCTATCAACTCCAGGAGGGTCAGATCCTGTGTGGATCATTTTATTGATTAGTACCTATCGATCATGTGTGGGTCAGTCTCTGTATATTCTGTAGTAGTGCCTCTTCACAAGATATGATGATCTAGCTTCGCGACTAACCATTTGTAATTACATGCAGCACTAATACCTATTGTGTGAGGAGTCATTTACCTTCGTGGTGATGTTGATGTGGTACTTTTACCTTCATGGTGTTATCTTCTTGGTGAAAACCATGTGGTACTTTTACATTCATATCCATGACCAATCCCCTGAGTCTTATGTCGTGACTACCCTATGCTCGCCTTCCATAGGCCAGGGGTTGGCGACTTGCTCTGAAAGGTATACTCCCTAAAATGAGATGGCATTTCCATTAATCCTGTACAAACACACTATCCCTGAACATAACAAAAATCAACTGTGATGTAAACTGTTGTAGTAAATGTGTGCTGAAATTGAAAGGGGTTGAAATACAAGCCTAATTGAAAAGGTACAAGTACAACTGAAAATAAAATAAAATTGAATGAAAAATAGGAAAAATCTATTTGGTCATCCTCCAATGACCCTACCTAATGGGTATGTACATGACACCTCTTCAACACTCCATGTCTGTCTGTCTCCTTTATGTCACATCATGTCGAATGGTCCACCTCAGTGAACCATCCAGACCTAGCTCTCTCAACCTCGATCCAATTTGTACGTCGTATGTATCCGACACAACAAGGTGTGGGTGAAGCCCGTGCAGGGGTGAGTATAACAACACTCGTTAGGGACATCAAGACCCCCAATGGTCTCCTGGAGTTTCACATAAAATAAAACACAAAGCAAGAAATAAACTCTGCTTAGGCATATTACCATACATATACCTTTGTTATCAAGATATACTCATCCCATACAAGATGGATGGAAACCACATAGATAACACCATGGAGGTAGAAGTACCCCATAGGTTACACCATGAAGATAATACAATGAAGGTAACTCCACAAAGGTAGAAGTACCACACTGGTAACACCACAAAGATAGAGGTACCACAAAGCTAACACCATGAAGACAATACCACAAAGGCAGAAGTACCACACAGTTATCACCACGGAGATTTAAGTACCACACAAGTCACACCACGAAGATAGAAGTACCACACATGTAACACCACACAGACGATACCACAATGGTAGAAGTACCACACATGTAACACCACGAAGCTATAAGTACCACACAGGTAACACCACGAAGTTTGAAGTACCACATAGGTAACACCATGAAGATATATGTACCAAATAGGTAACACCACAAATATAGATGTACCACACACGTATAGTACAAAGTATCATAACCACAATCACAAGCACCAAGTAAATACAACACCCATAGAGTCTCAACTCAAACTAGGTTATCAGTGTAGTCTAGAAGAATGGATTATTAGTCGCGAAGCTATATCATCTTATTCTATTAAGAGGCACTACTTCTGACCATATGAAGATTGAACAACATAGGATTGATAGGTACTAACCCTCGCAATGATCCACACAGGATCTAACCCTCGTAGAGTTGATAGGTAACTAACCCCCTCTAACCCACACAGGATCGCAGCCACATAGTATCGGTATGCGCTGATCCACATTAAATTGCTAAGCGTTGTCCCCCACAGGATCTAACCCACACATGATCGGTATGAACTAACCCACACAGGGTCTTAGAGCACTGACCCACACAGGATCTGACCCACACAGGATCATAATGTTCTGACCCAAACATGATATATTAGCACTAAACTCTACATGAACTTCCTCCAACCTCCACCTCACTTCATGCCACAAGATTCCCCACACCCAATGTGCTCGACTTCCATAGAACTATCCCTCAAGATATCAATCATACCTCTAACATCACTAATCTCTACAAAGGAGTAACCCAAAGGACCACCATTTCATAAGGGTTCCAAAACGATAGACGGTGCATCAATCAAACACCCAGTCTGTGAGTTATAAGCGTTTTAGCTCTGGGGGCCCAGTTGGACTCTGTTTTGATCCAACCCGATAGTACTCAAACTATCTCCAAAATTCAAGAAGATTATACCAAAAGGAACTTCTCGATCCATGGATCCCAATTCTCAGACGGTTCATCAAACGAAGGTCCGGTTCTCAAGATATGTATCTTTAGGTGACTCTGGGCCACGTTGGGCCTAGGTCTGGTCCGACCCAATCAGACTAACCCAACCTGAGCTGGTCTAGCTGGGCTATGGTAGACTCGGCTAACAGCATCGAGGTCTGGCCGGACCTGCACGGGGGGCAACCCGCAAGGGTGTCCTGGCTAGAATAGGGCGGCCCGTAAAGGGGCGGTCCAACCCAAGGGGGGAGGCAGCCTGGTCCAGGGGCACCGGCCCGCTAGGGCGGTCGCCCAGTCCGAGGGTGGTGGCCCTCTCTGAGGGTGGAAGCCTGGTCGATGGAGTCGCCCCGATTGAGGGTGGTGGCCTGGTCGAATGTTGTGGCCAAGTACAGGGGCAGCGGCCCGCTGGGGCAGTGGCCCTATCCGATGTCTGTAGTCCAATCGATGGAGGATGCCCGGTAAAAGGTGGCGGCCTGGTTGAGGGAAGCTGCCCGGCCGAGGGAGGTGGCCCGACCAAGGGTGGCAGCCCAGTTTGGTCCAACACAGGGTGGTGTAACCCCCCTGTCTCCCAGATCCCCGAACGGCCTAGAGGCCAATCGATTCTCAAAGCGGTGGCGCCGTGACGGTGAAACACGGTCATTACGGAACCCATCGGAGGCGGTTTTAACCGTGACATCTATTCACCAGTGGTGTAGCTGTTGCACCATCTACCATCCCATGGCAGACCGTCATGACGGATGCTGCCTCTGTTCATCGCGGCTGATGAGTCACATCAGTCCTCTTGCGATGTGCATCCTCATTCTCACAGTAATCCAAGGTGGCGTAAGGAATGAACGATAGCGGAGGGTTCGGGCCGGGTTCATTCTGGAGTGTTTCCCTTAGGAATATCCTAACCTCAACCGATGTGGGTCGAGTGTGAATGTTATAAAAAAATTAACTTTTTTTCGGTTATGTTCATTAAATGTGCAAGCAGCATTTTTTAACATTTTAACTGGTGCTCAGATTGAAAATATGAGGGCACTGTAGAATCCATATTGATGGATTCTCTTGTGGGAGGCTTTACTTTGACTATAGTATGTCCAAAAAAAAGTTTTGTATTGATACTTATTAAAAGAAATTGAAAAAATTAATGTTTGTTATTTTATTTCATGAACCTCTAACAGACTAATTAAAGAGGTGGGGTTGATGGTGTTTCAAGCCATTAAAGGGCTTGACCTACCAATATAAAGTAACAAGATTGTTGGAAAAATTAGAAAGATTCCTAATTAAGGATCCCCTTTATTTCCCCATGATGTTACTTATCCTCCTCCTCTCCTATATATAAGGAGCTTGGGGAGGGGTATCAGATAGCATCACCAAGCAGTGAAGTGCTGAAGAATCACCACGACACTAGACCGATGGAAAATGAAGTTTCCCCAAAACCACCCCTAACTTTAATTCCTTGTGGCACATAGGAAGACCATGAGAACTTCAACACGCCCTTCTAGAGGAGGTCTGCGGCTCGTTAGCCACGACAAATAGAGGAGGCGACCAACATGACGTCCGACCATAGGAAGGGAGGCAGCACGACCATCGTGCCACTGGTGAATAGAAGATGTGGCCTAAGCCACGATGGAGGTTGAACCCACCTACGACAGGTTCCATAGTGACTGAGCGGTTCCACCGCTTTGCCTCCGAAACAGCCTCCTGGCGATTGGGTAATCTGGGAGACTGGGGGGGTTACGCCCCTCCCCCCACGTCGTACCATACCGGGATGCCCCCCTCAGCTAGGTCGTCACCCTCAGTTGGGCCACTGCCCTCAGCTAGGCCCCGCACTCGATCGGTCCCCCACCATCAAATGGGCACGCTCCATCGACTGGACTGCCACCCTCGACCGGGCTGCTTCCCCAGCGGGTCGCTGTCCCTAGACCGGGTTGCCGCCCAGCGGGTCGCTGTCCCTGGACCGGGCCGCTGCCCCAGCGGGTCGCTGTCCCTGGACAGGGCCACCTTATTCTGGTCGGTCCCCCTTGTGGGCCACCCTCCTTGCGGGCCAGACTAGACCTAAACCCAGTTGGTTAAGTCCTTCATAGCCCATCCCAGACCGGGTCAGGCCGACTCAGTCCGACCGGGTCAGACCGGATGTGGGCCCCACCAGGACTAGAATCACATAAAGATCTGTATCATGAGAACTGGACAGCCATTTGAAAAATCGTCTATAGAGTTGGGATCCTTGGATCGAGATGATCCTTCTGGTATAATCCTCTTGAGTTTTGGAGATAATTAGAGTATCGTAGAGTTGGATCGATCTCGAATCTAATAGGTCCCCCAAAGAAAAAAACATTTATAACTCACAGACCAAACGTCTGATTGACGTACCGTCTATCATGTTGGAAACCTCATGATATGGTAGTCCTTTGGGTTAATCCTTTTATTAGATTAGACACGGTAAAGGTATTACCATTATCTCGAGGGAAGATTCTATAAAATTCGAGTGCACCAGGTGCGAGGAATCCATTGGCTGGCTGTGGGGAAGAGGTTGGAGATAGATCATGTAGAGTTTACTGCTCCATGATCCTATGTGGGTCAGTGCATACTAGTCTTCTGTGGGTTAGATCATGTTTAGGCCAGCGCTTAGTGATATTATATGGGTCAGCGCATACAGATCATGTGTGGGTCATCCCTTAGTGATCCTCTGTGAGTCAATGCATACTGATCCTGTGTGGGTCCGATCCTATGTAGGTCAGTGGGGATTACTTACCTATTGACTTTGTGAGGTTCATATTCTATATGGAGCATTGCATGGGTTAGTACCTATTGACTCTACGTTGTTCAAACTCTGTTTGGTCCAAAGTAGTGCCTCTTGACTGAATAAGTTGATCTAGTTTCAAGAATACTCATCTGTACTTCTATAACATCACTAAAAACCTGGTTTGAGTTGAGACTCTTTGTGAGTAGTCTTTGAAATGTGCATGTTATTGAGGTTATGCTACACAGAATAATACCTATGTGGTGCTTCAATCTTTGTGTTGTTACCAGTGTGTTACTTCTATCTTTGGGATGTTACCAGTGTGGTACTTTTATCTTCGTGGTGTTACCTATGTGGTACTTCTTGCATCGTGGTGTTCCCTTTGTACTACTTTCTACCTTTGTGGTATCGTCTTTATGGTGTTACGTGTGTGTTACTTATATCTACGTGGTGTTACCTATGTGGTACTTCTATCACTGTGGTGTTACCTATGTGGTACTTATCCCTTTGTGGTATTGTCTTCGTGGTGTTAACTTTGTGGTACTTCTATCATTGTTGTGTTACCTATGTGGTACTTCTACCATCGTGGAGTTACCATCGTGTTGTTATCATCATGGTTTTATCTATGTGGTACTTCTACCTTCATGGTGTTACCTATGTGGTGTCCTTCCCTCATGTAAGAGATTATTATATCTTGATAACTTAGGTACATGTATGTTAATATTCACAAGTAGACTTGATATCTTGCTTGGTATTTTTTTCCTTTGCTGAACTCTAGGAGACCTACGAGGGTCTGGGGGTCCCTACTGAGTATTGTTATACTTACCCCTGCACAATATTCACCCTCACCTTGTTGTGTCTGGTGCAGATGACATACAACATTGATCGAGGCTGAGGGTTCTAGGACTTGAATTTTCAAGGAGGTGGACCATTCAGCGTGATGTGACGCATAGGAGAAAGACGGATTTGGAGGGCTTAGGAGGCAATCTGTACCAACCCTTCAGGTATGAACCTCATAGGGTGACCCAGTAACTGTTTTCATTTTTCTTTCAAATGAATTTTATTTTTATTTATACTTGTTCCTTTACAGTTGGGCTTATATTCTAGACCCTTTTACTTTAAACACACTTTTAATACAGCAAATTACTTCATTGTTGTTTATTCTAGTGTTCTTGGAATATGTGTTTTTATAGGATTTACAGAAATGCCTTCTTATTTTAATTAGTATGCCTTTCGATGCTAGTATCTATCCACGTTCCTACAGATGGAGGGATTGCGGGAGTCATGGCACAGGCCCTGGGGGCGGGTCTTGACATTCGTGGTGTTATCTTCATAGTGATACTTGTGTGGTACTTTTACCTTTGTGGAGTTACCTTAATGGTGATACCTATGTGGTACTTTTACCTTCATGGTTTTATCTTCATGGATATGCATGTGTGGTACTTTTACCATCGTGGTGTTAGCTTCGTGGTCATGCATATGTGGAAATTTTACCTTCAAGGTGTTACCTTCGTGGTATCCTTCCCACATGTCTGAGACAAGTATATCTTGATAACATAGGTATATGTATGGAAATATACCTATGTAGAGTTATTGAATGATCCATCCTTTGTGGTTGAAGTCTTCCTTTGGGGGTTTTATTTTGTAGAACTCTTGGAGACATTCGGTGGTATCATCATCCCTACTGAGTATCATTATACTCACCCTGGCATGGGCTTCGCCCGCACCTTGTTGTGTATTATGTAGATGACAAACAATGTTGATCCGAGGTGAGGGATCCAGAACTAGATGGTGCTCAGAGGTGGGCCATGTTGCATGACATTACACAGGACTACTGATCAAGATTTTCACCTACCCTTCAGGTAGTATTCTCTCTGGACATTCCAGGCGTTGTGTATCCTTTTCCAGTTGTACTTGTATATTCTTGTTAGGATCTTATTCCATCTCCTTTACTTTCAGCACACTTTTTACTACACCAGTTTACTTATTGTTTTCCTCTTGTTGTGTTCTTGGATTGTGTATTTGTATAGTTTTAAAGGCAACTCCTTCCCATTAAGGGATACGTCTTTCCGTTGCTAGTCTCCAGCCCATGGCCTATGGAAGGTGGGCTTGATGTAGTCACGACACGAGCCCCAAGGGATGAGTTGTGAAAACCCACTTCATTTTGATCAGTGATATTTATCAATCTATATTATTGTTTTTTAATTTCTTTAATTTCAATATTTTCACTCTCCATCTATATTCTCTTATGCTGTATCCAAGTTAGGAGTTACGTTGGGTAACCGTTAGGTTTTCAACATACATTTGTTAATGTAACATTTATTAATTATTTTTATGATGTGGGTTTATATGAAATGAACTATCAAGAATTAAACCATTGATATCCAAGATGCATTTTTGGGGGGAAATGATTTTATGGGGGGAGAGAATATACCACATTGATTTTTTTGTAATTTTATTTCAAATTAATTAAAACATTTTTATTTTTTTCATTTCATGCAACAATGAATAAAGATTTTATTATTTGAAATTACTAAGTTATTATGACTTTTTATGCTACAACAATTTATTATTTTAATACATTCTATACAAATTTAAGCTTTAGTTACATGAAACCCAGCCTTTGATTGCGTTACATATCCCTAGGTTTCAATTAAATGACAGTTTATTATTATAATTATTTAAATGAAATTGTTATAACATATTTGTTATTATTATTAAAATGAATATTAATAACTGAATTAAAAATATTTTTTAAAATGGTTTCATATGAATAAATAATATTTATATTGAAACATATATTTTAGTAAATTATGAATACGGTAGAAAATATTATTTTCTCAAAAGAAATACTTTCTATGTCATTCTATAAACAATAATAAAATTAATTTCCAAAAAATCCATACTAAATACAATAAAATTAATTTCATTTATGAATTAATATTTTATAAAATATCTTAGGTTGAGTTTTTTATATTTTCTTGAAAAAATAATCATTTTTGGATGAATAGTGGAAAATACAATGTTTTAATTCAAAACTATATTTTAATATAATATATTTATATAGTTAAAATATATTTTAATTTGGTTTTGATGTTTTATTATATAAATTTTACATCAATTATTATAATTTTATTCATTGGAACTTATTTCACATCTATATTTGATATAAAACATTTGAAACATTAAAAATTTTATGCTTAAAAACACATTTCCAAAACACGTCTGTGGTGCTAATTTTAAATTAATTACCAAAAATATATATAATTTGAATTTATCTAAATGGATTTAATATTTTGAATCATAATATTTCATAATTTCTAATATTTTCAACTTAGTTTTTAACAAAAAAACTAGTAAAATTAATTAAAATTAATTAATTGACCAAGGTAAAACCAAGCTTAATTAATGGCCAAACATAGAAAAAAAGTTGTAAAAATAACTGTACAGATGTCTATGAAATATTTTATGGCCATATATCTTCCATAACACCTTCATTTATCGTAAATGATATATTTATATCCCATTTAGGACATGTAAAACAAGGGAATCACTCAAATCGTTTAAAGAATATCCAATTTGTCACCTTCCCCTATTATAAAAGGACTCGTCTCCTCCCCTCTATTTCCAAATATAATGATCTTTTGGCTCAGAAAAACCCTACCCAAATATTATCACAACATCCACAACTTTATCCTCTAAGACACCCTTTTATAATAAATCAATCCATGGAATCCCATTTGTTTAAACCAAAAGTAGATACCCAAAGAAGAGGTAACATCCTTCCTCGGGATCCTTTTTTGTTTTCATTATACATGCCCTAAACTATAAATATATCATGATTATATAACAAAAATATTATGATAAATATATTGAGATGTTATTATAATTTTTTTACCTACACATGAACACACATCTATCAAACTGATACTAAACTTTTTGAGTTCTTGTGTATGGCGAACTATCGTCTCACGAAACAATGATATTGGTTTGTTTCTTTACCACCGCTCATGCTTGAAAATTATGATGGAATCTATAGTTTAGAATGATATATTTCATGTTTATGATTAATTTATGATTTTTTAATTAATATATAACATATACAATCATTCATTCCATTTTGGGTAAATATGATAACTTCCTTTTTCGATGTGTCGACTACCTCCTCCATTTATCATGTATTTAATTTCATACATATATATATTATAGATTATTATAAATATTTATATAATGAATATATATGATATTTATATCAAATAATAACTTATTTAAATAATTAAATAAATATCTTTGTAAGAGATCACATATAACATATCAAAAAATACAATAAAAACAAAGTAGATATTAACCAAAACCAAACATTAACATGGAATTATTAATAAATAGATAATATAAAGTCATAATCAAATCGTATATGGAATTATATATAATAATTTGGAAATTATTTGTGGAATAATATAATTATATTTATTATATATGAGGTTTGATCATGTATGTTGACATTTAAAACTTAAGGTCAGGGTTTTTTAAGCCATTTTGTTTCTCTCCGATATATGCTATATTCACAACTTATTATTTTTGTGTGGTGTAAATAATTCCTTGTGACATTTTATACCATTAATTTACTTTATTTATGGGTATTTAATGATTCTATTAATTTTATTACTTAATGGGAATCATTATTGAAAAATTACTCATGTGGTAATGGTATTTATAGTATCACTTTTTTTTCATAGAGACTTAGGCCATCATTACCACATGTATCATTTGTGTGGCATATGTACTACCCATGAATGTATTATATGACCAATATATTAATATTTATGGTTATTTTCATATCCATTTTATTATCTCTATTTCATGGGTTCTACGGTTCAAATGTTACCAAATCAGTAACGAAATGTTTTCTATATTTTCCTTATTTAAAACACATGTTGTGTCATACGCATTTATTCTTCTACGAGGTTGGTATACTACCCTTTGACCAGTTATATCATTAATTTTATTCTATTCATGATTTTATAAAATTAATTTAATTTTAATCTTTTATGGGGATCATGATTTATAGTTATCAATGTGGTAACATTTTATTGCATCAAACTCATCATTTATAAAAAATATTTATGATCATGAATCCATTGATGAAATAATATGATCCATATCTAAAAAATATTAATTTAGTTCAAAAATGACAATTAATGATAAATTTATATAAATGTTTTATTTTTTACACTCTTTGAAACTTAATGTTTTTATGAATATGTTTTTAAGAGAGGCCGATTTTATTTCTCTAGTTGGTCAGAAATTTGGATTACTCAAGTACCATGTTTTATAAAAATGTCTTCAAAAAATTATTTAATAGATATCATAACTTCATTTTTTGAGGAAAATATTTTTAATGAAATATTTTATGTAATAGTTTTTTTAATTTTTTTTCAATGATTCCATTACATGTTTTCGGATTTATTTTCATAGAAAAATGTTTTTAGAATATTTTCAAAATTATTTATATGTATTAATGTATTATAGAATAAAAAAGATTTCAAAAAGGATTCAATATTTATTTATAATTTTTAAAATCACTTTAAAATTAAATATTATTAAAAATTATTACGGGATTAATTTATAGGTTTTCTTATTAATTTTCAAACAAAATGGTTTTTGAAAATTAAATTCATTAAATAGTGCCTTCAAAGAGGTAACATTATTTTCCTCAAAAATTATTTAAAAAAAATTTAATATACTTCTTTATAAGAAAATTGTTTTTGAAATGGAATTATGTAAGGTATTTTCAAATAAATGTTATTTTTGTTAATAAATGTTCCATGTGATCATTACAAATAATTCTCTATCTAATATGAAATTAATTGTTATAATTGATGATTCATTGGGGATATAATCAAAGAATACCATTCCTATTATTTCTTGAATGGTTTATGTTTTGATGGAATAATTTTTGTGAATCCTCTTTCTCTTCAACAAGTTATATTCTTTTGAAACCTACTTATTTTCATGGGTTATGCATTGATTAAATGATTATGATACCTATATATTTTACATAGAAAATCATATGATTAAATTTTTATGATTCCTATTTCATTTAATGAGTTATGATATGATAAATACTATCTTCTTTTATAAGCCATGATATGATTAATGTTTTATTATCAATGGCACATGTATGAATGATTTTATTATGTGTTGGGTGGTACCTATATCTCAATCCATAGAACTATATATAGATTTATATATAATGAGATTATGATGGGAAACATATTAACGATCTTAATCCACAATGGGAAATAGTTATTTCATCATCAACAAAGGGAAAATTGTGTGTCCTGATTCAAAATGGGAAACAGGTGTGTCCTAATCAGAAATGGGAAATAGGTGTATCATAATCCACTATGGGATGCTGGGGAGACCTGATCCACTATGGGAAGATGGAGAAACAAGATAAATTGTGAAAATAATTGGAAAACCAATATGTTATAATGAATAAATTGTGAATAGGGATGGTGGTGTGTCCCCCCACTAGGTGTTGTCACAAGAAGTTCCATGATATGTTTTGGAAATGCACCTTGACTTATTGGGAATTATATTTCAGAAATATGTGTCTTCAAAAAATTTATGTCTTATTCCTATGATATTATCTCATGGATTATTCTCTTGATTCAAGTATTATTCATTTCTTATGATCTACTGATATTTATGAAATGACTCATGTATATGATCTTTGACATGAAGGGAATGATCTTATAATTTTTTCAAATATTCTCATACCCTAATGTTCATGATTATGCTTATGTATCTCCCTTATTTACCCATAATGAGAATCTAAGATCACATCTTTCTTATGTATACATTAACCATGTTATGAAAACTGGTTTTATCTAGGAGTACTAAATGGGATGATCGTTACAGGGGATGTTAAATATAATACACTAAATTAGAATAATGAGATCTATCATCCAAAAAACCCTAAAAATATTACGGTTTTTGGGCATGTACAATTTTAATGTGTTGAATATTCATCTAAAATGATGTAATATCCTTGTCTGTTAAGCCCTATTCCCTCTACCAAACCAATCTGAACTGCATGGGATTTTTTCCAAATGAATTGGGATACATCGAAATTCTCTTTGAGGTCCAATCCCATCATCCATTTCCATCCTGATTTTCTATAGGCCTCCACATCCCAGTAAAATAATGTCATTCATGTGGGGGACCATATATCAACCTGGTCTAATAAGTTGCTCCAAATGTAATCCCCACACCAACTCTAACCAAGAACAATCCTCTTGAAAATGAACTATCACATGAATAATCCACATATAATCTGATCAGGCTATACAGGTTTTGATAACGTTATTCTAAATAGGTTATGTATGATGTCTCTCTGAGGTTCAATACCTACTAATGGTAAACCTTTACTATGATACCTCTTAGGGATATAGCTTAATGGTGTAACATCTTACCATTATGGGTCCTTAACACCATAAGTCATTATATATGAATTATTTCTTCTTAGTATTTTCATTTGAACATTTGTTCAATAATTTTTAATCTAAATTTAAATTAAATTTATGAAACCAATGAAATTATGAATATATTGATAAATATAATTTGATTATTCATAATTTTGAATCAATAATTTCTATTAAAAAGTACATATTATTTTTCTTGAATGAATATAAAAAAGCTTCTTAAAAAAGAAAGAACTAATTTATAATTATCATAAATTGATTACCGTTAAAAATTATTAATTATAAGAGAATTATATATATATATTATTTTAAAATTTAAGAATTATATTTTATAATGAAATTATAAATAAAATATGATAGTATTAGTATTATTTTAAAATTCAAAATATTATATAAGTATTATCATTAGTTTTAAAACAATAAACAATATTTTAAAATTTAGCTTATTTATCTTCAAATATTATTTTTTTGTTAAATGTTTTCCATATTAATATGTGAAACAAAATCATAGTTATGAATATATTAATGGGATTATGATAATTATAAAATTATAAATATAAAATTTTGTTAATTTATAAATAAAATGTTACTAATTAATTTAAAATAAATAAATTCTTGTTATAATATTAATAATAATTATGAGTAAAATATTTTTTATATAATTCGTATTTTTTTTATTTGAAAATATATCGTCATTTATTTATAAAATTAAATATGTATGTGTTTATATTATTTAAAAATTAATTTCATTTAAAAAAATAAGAAATGATGTATTTAAAAAATATATATAAAATGTCATATCATGGGGGAGGTGCCAATAGAGACAGTGGAGTGGGCTTCATTGGAGAGCTGAGGTTGATCACAGAAGGGTTCTTCATCCACTTGTTATGGTAGAATAATCAATACCAAGGGTTCAACCTATATTGAATGTAAATATTTTTCTAGAAGGGGAGTCCTATTGAGATAGGCCATCGGTGGGGTTAGACTGGGTGATGTAGAAGAAGATCTGAGTGAAATCGACAGGTCTCGATAATGGTTAGGGTTTTGGTTTCTGGTAATTAAGGTTATATATTCTTCATCTTCAAATCAATGTGATATAGGTTTTTGGTTAAATTTGAAGGTGTTGTAATATTCAGGTTTCATCTCCAACTTATTTTTCATTCGTTCAACTTCTACCAATTTCAGTTTCATCACTTTTCATTACCACTATATCTACATGTAATCCCCAGTCACTATGTATTTTCTAATTACGTACACTGATTTCATTAAATTATTGTCTTCATTATTCTGTAATTGTTATCTGATATAGCTTTGGATTATGGAAAATTCATTTTGGTCTGGATATGTCATTTAATTAAACACAATATATATATATATATGTTAATATTTCATTTAAATTTATAATCCAAATTTGATTGAACAAATTTACCATTTCTAATATGGTGTAGATCGATCCTCAAATAGATTCTATGATTTTTATTGGTTTTTTATTTTGTATGAATGGAATCTCTAATATTATTATTTTGTACTATGAAATTATATATATAAATATTATATTAACATTCATGTTGAGTTTATAAATAGGTGTTCAATTATTGAAAAACATCACTACCTTGCTATTTATCCATTTTGAGTTCCTCATTCTCTATTACACTCCCAACATGAGTTTTTATATATTACACACCTTTTGTTGGGGATGCACACCCTTCATGGGGCTATTGAGAGATAAATAAATCATCTTTCAATGTTTATTTTATCAATTGAAAATGGAATTCTATATTTCAATTTGAAGGTAAGGTATTAATTACAAAATTAGATTTTATTGTTTGAGTTAAAATTATATGTTTAAAGAAACAATGTCATTTTAAAAATTAATATATATGTATATATGTTTTCTAAAATAATATTTTAAAATTTCACTAATAAGGAATTTATTATAAAAATTTATAATGAAGTTATGCTTTAATAAATTATTTAAGGGTGTATAGATAAAAGAATATATATTATCTTCAATATTTTTTGCTATAATAATATCTAAACATATTTATACAAAAGTTAAGTATAATATTCAAGTTAATTTATTTTTAATAATTTTAAATTTCTATAGAGAGTTATAATTTTTTAAAAATATATTTTATTATTAAAATTTCAAATTATGATTACATTTTTTTATTTAAAAAGCATAATATTTCGATATCTTTTATTTTATGGAATATTCTCATGCAATATAATCATATCATTTGATGTTGTAATGTCTCATATTTTATGTGTACTATCTGAAAATAATATATGGAATTATTGTGAGACCTAGATTCGTGACGTTGTGCGATTCAAAGGACCAGGGTGTCTAGAATAAATTTTTGAAATAAATTTAACTTTTAAATATAACATTTAAGAGGTATTCCTGAAAATGTGGAATAACTCTTAAATAGGTTCCCACAATGGGAATCTCAAGGAACAGTTGCATTAAGAGAAATGACTTTACATTATGCGGGGCCAAATATCGATCTATGCGGGTTGGCTAAAAAATTTAGTTTTTATATGTTTAAGGATATAAAATAAATTAAAATATTAATTTTATTTAAATTGCATCATTAAATCTACAAGAACTTTTAAATAAGGTGTCTAGTAGAATCTATAGGGTTAGGCTCATAACCATGAAATTCATTAAAGTCATGGAGAGGGGATCCCTTTGAGAATCTTCTTGATAACGAAGTATGGAGAATCAACCATTTTTGCATTAGAATGCCAATAGAGATAGATGATCTTGTCAGTGACCGCATCACAATCCCTCATTATTATCAATCATTCCTAAACAAAGGTAGGGGTAGTTATTTAAATTCTTCCTTCAATGTTCTGGGATTCAAACAACGAACACAGATCCACCCATGAACAAGATGACCTTCATATCATTTATTCTCAGGGGAGGTTCATTTAACGAGTTTTTTTTTTGGGAATCTACCCATGTTGGATTTTATTTATATCTTGACATTCTCCACTGGGTACTTATAATGGGATCAGATCAACACCGTGACATTTAACAATAGAGGTTCATTCCTCGATTCGTTATTTAGATTTTCTCCAACCCTTTTAACCCTACGTTCTTCAGGTACTTCAAGGGGTTATGAAAAAAGGATATTTTCACATCCATATCTCAATGGAATGATCCCAAATCATAGATCTGGATTCATATTGACCTAAGATAGGTGCGATAACGACGGTAGAGGATGAATCGACTCAGTTCCAAAAGAATAGTTCTTCAATGGTTCTTTGTGAAGATGAATCGAAACATGTTTTTGGGGCCTATCAGAGGCCTTAAACCAATTGTATAAACATCTCAGTGATGAAAAAACCTAATATATTGAGTTTTAGGGTGATCGGATGGCCATATTGAGAAATTGAGATTCACCCAAAGCACTGGACAAAGAACACCATTTTCTCAGAAAAATTCAACAAACATGGTATGTTCTCTGAAGAACACAACATGTGTTGATGGATCAGTGGAATATAGGGTTCCTAATTGAAAAAATAGATGACACAACAGGTGATAGATTTCCCAAAAGGTGGGGGTCCTTATGCGGTACTCAGCATGTATCTCAGATGATGAACAAACACAGGGTTTAGTACACGATATATACTCCACTACAAGGCTAGACCATACCAGTTACATGGGTTACCCATGTTCCAGTACATCATTGGAAGACACAGGTTGAATCCATGTACAGGCACAAAACCACCATACACAAAGTGGCCCCTGGAAATTAGTATGTGTAGTTACACTCTTCCAGACACCATGCATATTGATTTTTATACAAAATGTTCTTCTAGATCGGGTCGTTGTACACGAGCAGTACCCGGAGTCAAGAGACACAGTGTGTGACTCTTTTAAACACTATATAATTTATTCTACATGGATTTATCTCCTTGTCTACCATACCTTTGACCGGTTTCATTGGGGTTAGTTCCCCATTATGTTCTATTATCATTTCCCGCCATAGGAGTACAACCCCCTTCACCATGAAATTCTAGATTGAGTAAGAGTCCCTATGAGAGGCCCGAAGAGAGATCCTCTATCTATTCTTGGGCCATAGGTAGAGTCAATTTCTTGATGTGACCAATATTTTTATACATTTTTCCCCTACATAGAATTGGAATCCAGATGAGTCTAAGTATCACCCACATGGACCTAGTGGTGTTCATCATCCATGTATCATGATATTTCCCCACTTAATGGTGGGTTATCGAAGAATCACTGTATCCATTCTCTCTTAATATCTACTAGTGTGTCTATGTCTCTCATGACACCTCCCAACAAACATACATCTCTGATGTACATGATTACAGATATCAGACTAATGGAGTGAGTTATCACAGATGAGTGCTTCGTGGAATCTTTGATCTGAATCCCTAGCATGGGTATGTTTTTGTTATGACTTACCTCTAGACTACAGGTCTAGGTTTTGAGTATATCTAGATATTTTTCTCTGTATGTTTTTTCTATAGACATATAATGTGTAGATCATACTATTCCATTACATTTTGTATTGGTTTGTAGTTTTTGGGGTCCCATACAAAGTATTTTTATACTCACTACTTCATGGGCTTTGCCCGCATGTGTCATGTCTTTTACAGAAGAGAGGCCTTTTGACAGAGTCTAGGGAAGACCGTGACCTTACCACACTTTCTGGATTTTCTTATAGGATGAGGGGTTCCATCGGCATCGAGAAACATTCGTAGTACCTTTCTTATTTATAGGTTAGAATTTGTAGTTTCCAGACTCTTTCTTATGGTGTGATTTTATTTTGACCTAGTTTACATTCTGCACATTACTTTTCATTGTACTCTGTTGGTTGGGGTTAGTTGTATGCATGGATTTTTTCCCTTTGTGGTTTTTAAATTTCAAAATTTGTGGGCTTATAGATGTGTGCATGTGTACATGTACATAGAAAATTCCCTCAGTGTTTATGATATGCCTACTTGGTGGAAGTCACCAACCTCTACCCTATTGGAGATGAGATTGGGGAGTTATGGAACTAGCCCCACATGGATGGGTCATCACAGAGTGGTATCAGAGGTGGTCGGTTCTACCTCAGGAGAGAGAGTCTATGAGATTGGTTTGGGGAAACTGTGTAAAGTGTTTCGAGTTTGGATTTCAGGACAGGGATTCTAGTGTTATTACGAGCAGCTGACGTATCCATACAACATGGCTTTGATAACTTGTATTTGGACTCAGTACATGAGAACGGTATTTGAAGGAAAAAAATAATGGTACAGTCCTCGTATATGAATTAGTTTTGGTATCTATGTCATTCTTTAGTAAGATCTCTAGATATACTCAATGACCTTGATATGTCTTCTTTCTTAAAAGATATGTTCATAATTTATGCTAATTAGAATTCATCATCTTGATCATGGGGATGACCCCCATGATGATAAGGCTTCGATACAAGGACATCTTCCCCCATTATTTCCACCAGGTTTTTCACCAACCATACTGCCACCTATTGAGAAGTACATATTACTAATAGTACTCGTCTATAAAGAGGGAAGGCTGGGAAGCCTACTGGAGTTTCAGCAGTAGATACCCCTTCAGGTTCTAAGTCTATCTTGACATAGAGGTGGCTGATGGTTTTCTTGAGGTGGTGATCTGAGATTTTCATATGTTCAGTACACCAGCAGTGTCGATGGTGGTTCCGACGGTGAGCCTTCTTCTAGGCTCAATAAGGTGATGGTGGTGCTTAGTTACCTGATCTTATTAAGTTGAAACTCTTCTGCGGGTATAGTTCGAGAAGCATTTTAGATAAGAGTTTTCACCTTGGACGCTAATGGTTTTTCATATCCAGGTGCTTCTACAGCTCCAGAAGGACAACATGACAATGTCTGAGTATTCATTGAGGCTCACCAACCATTAAATTGACTCGATGGATATGAATCCCAACCCAAACTACATGGATCAAAAAATTGATAAATGTCTGTGTAGAGACATTCGAGTAAGTATATCCCCTCAGGGTATTCCTACCCATACGGGAGTGCAATCACATGCTTTAGTAGTAGAGAGGTCATTGCCTGGGAAGATACAATAAGTGGTAGTCAGTAGGAAGAAGTGGGTGCTGAGACCTCGAACAATGTGAGAAAACATAAGAAACAATTATTTGTACATGGTAGACATATGAGGATGACTAAGAACAAGGGTTATGATGTTTTCAAATTTCATGAAGAATCCAGTCATCCTAGGGAGAGGTGATGCTATACATGCGATGGTTGGGGATATCTCGCTAGAGATATACCAAATCCTAAAACTGCAGATAGAGGTGTGATTAATGGTCCACTGAGGTAGAGCAAACAACTGGAGATGGATGATCCACAAGGAATTAGGCATGGAAAATGATCTAGGATAGAATCAAGAGGTGTCGTACTTTTCAACATGTTACCCACACCACACCAGGAGGTCCATGCTAGGCTTAGGGAGCTGGACGACAGGGGCGAGGATAGGTGTGTGTGTTAGAAGAGTATTCCCGAGAAGCACCAAGGGTGATTTGTGGTATGATTTTTTTCTTTTAACTTTAGCTTCCATATTTATAGTCATATGTGATAGTAATCCCTTTTATTTCCACATAACTTTTTTATGATACTTGGAGATTCCGATTAATCCATTGAATCGAACCATACACTAGGAGAAACCTATTGGAGGGGACTCTATGATCACACATCATTTTTGATAGTGTGATCTTAACATTAGAGGAGATAGTCTTAGTTGGATCCTCTTGGTGGGAGTGTCAAATCCTTACAACCATATTCATAGTATTGATTGGTATCTTCAGTCCATTCCCGGATTGACTACTTTAGGCAAAGAGTGAAGTGTGTCTGTAGTGATGGAAAAGGGTTTCCTTTGTTGGTGAAAATGAAACCTGGGAAACACAGAATGGGATCATGATTTGGAGGGTGCAACCTATCACTCATGAGTTTTCCAGCCTTACCCTTGAAGTAGAAGATGTTGTGAGATTTAAATTCTTAGCAGTAGTGGTGGAGTACGAGGATATCTTTCCAGAAGATGTTCATGGATTAAATCTCTTCTAAGAAATAGACTTCTTCATTGACATAAACCTTGATAAGGCACATATATCTTCACTAGAGTTTTTGATGGATCACATAGAGCTAAACGAGCGATGGGTGATGTTGGAGGATTTTCAAAGTATGGGTTTTGTAAGACCGAATGTTTCACACTGGGTGGCCCCTGTTTTGTTTTCCATGATTGAATATGAGAGTTTGAGGTTGTTCATGGATTACCAGTGCCTAAATCAAGAAGTAGGGAAGAACATGTATCCACTAACGTGGATCAAGGACATCTTCTATCAACTGATAGTGTCGTAATGGTTCTATATGGTGGACCTTCGATTAAATTACCCCGAGTTATGAGTACGATATAAGGATATATTAATGGTGGCATTCAAATGCCTATATGGTAACTACAAGTAATTGGTGATTCCATTCGGTGTGATGAGTTCCCCTGTAATGTTCTTGGTATTCATGAACATGATTATCCATCCATACATAGACTGGTTTTCAGTACTATACATCAAGGACATCCTTGTGTACTCAATATTAGAGGAGGAGCATGGGATACACATAAGGATGGGTCTAGATGTACTCTAAGAGTACGATCATTATGGGATGTTCTCAATGAGTCAGTTCTGGATACAGGAGGTCCACTTTTTCGAACATATTATCTCATCATTTGGAGTTTCTATGGACCAAACCAATGTCGAGTTACTGTTAGAATGGAATCAACCACATAGTGTGACAAAGGTGTAGATCTTACATTGGTTGTGATGATACTACAAGAAATTTATCCCTTATTTATCTCGGATATCATCACTGATGATAGAATTCACCTAGAAGGCGTAACCTTTTATATGGATGCAGAAGTTCCTGAATGATTTACAAGGCAGAGTTTTACGAGTGCACTGTTCATTATATTTCTAGAAGAAGGTGTCGAGTATGTTTTTTTCTTCGATTCATGATTGACCGGACATGGTTGTGTCCAAAAGCAGAGACATGTGATGACTGCTTATGGTTCTCTCCAGATAAGGACAAATGAAAAAATCTACTAGACCCAAGATTTGGCGTTCGTAGTGTCAGTCATCCCATTGAAGATGTGGTGACACTTCCTGATGGGTGAAATATTTATAATCTACTTTGACCCCAAGAGAATAAATTACAGCTTCTTGAAAATGGAACTTAATATAAGGTAGAGGATATGGTTGGTGTTCCTCCAGGATTATGACTTTGACATCATCTATACTCATGTGATGGGGAAAATAGTAGCTGAAGCTCTCTATGAGAGATTGAGTTCACAACTTCTGAGTGAGGATTCAGATCCTTTGGCCTCTCTATAGTTATCCTTCATAGTTGTGGAGGATAAATCATATCTTTAGTCGATATTTGTTACCCCTTGACTCTTACAACAAGTCAACTAGGCACAACATGGATATATTTACTGTGAGACATTAAATGCTCTGTGATCCACATGATAGGATCTTGATGGATATTCACAATGTGTGGAGATCATCTTCATTTTTAGAGGATGCATAGATGTTCCAATGGAATTTCTGGGGGGAGGTTCTAGGAGAGTTTCATACATCCTCTTTGGAGGTACATCCTTGAATAATAAATATGTATGAGGACCACTACGGTTATTTCTGGTGGATGGGGATGGAGAATGCAGTAGTAGAGTTCGTTTCTTGATGCCTTAAATACCAGCAAACGAAGGGTGAGTATCGGGTTCTAGTGGAGTTAGCTCACCCCCTGGATGTCCCAGAGTGGAAGTGGGATGGAATATTGATGCACATCATGATAGACATACCATGAACATCATGGGGACATGATTCCATCTATGTGATTATTAAATGTCTAACCAAGTCATCCCACTTCCTAGATACCAGATAAGAGAGTTCCATAGAGATATTGGGATGCCTCTATGTGTGGGAGATAGTTCGGAATCATGATGTCCCTTTGGATATAATCTCATATTGCGGTGCTCGTTTCACATCCTATTTGTGGAGGGTATTTTAAGATGATTTTGGGTCACATTTATGCTTATGGACATCATTCCATCCCCACATGGATGGTCAGAAAAAAGAACCATTTAGGATCTGGATGATACATTTCATGCTTATATCATTGAATTTGGTCGTAGTTGGGAAGATGACCTATCACTGTAAGAGTTTGAGTACAATAATAGCTACCACACCACCATGGATATGGAATAGTTTTAGGCTTTATATGTGCAACCATTCTAGTCATCACTTTGTTGTACCGACACTAGAGACTCATCACTCAAGTGTCCTAAGTTTGTGGAAGCTACCACTAAGAAGGTAAAGATCATCTAGTAGTAGATGAAAACTTCACCGAGATGAAATATGTATTATCTTGAAAAATAGAGAAGGAATTGGGAGTTCTAAGAGGGAGACCATGTCATATTTTGGGTCTCATCTCGATGAGGGTTGCATAGATTACGTTGGGGCATAATGTTGTCTTCAAGGTTCACTGGCTCTTTTTTAGATATTTCACTATGTTGAAGAGGTAGTGTACCACCTAGCTCTACCAAAAAAAATTCACCAGGTACATGATGTCTTTCATGTGTCGTAGATGAGGAGGTACATGTATGGCCCATCACATGTCGTCGACTAGGGAAATATGGACATCGAGGATTAAGTAACCTTCATATTATACCCAGTGGAAACTGAGGATCAATAGGAGAGGATCCTTTGTGGGAAATCGATTCCCATGGTGTGTGCCTGATGGTAGCACTAGAACTTTCAGAGAGCACATGGGAGTGGGGGGCTCAGATTGGTGCGTGGTACCCACATATTTTTTAGTAGCCTTTACTCTTGGATTTTTAGGATGTAATGACCTAAGGTGGGGAGAATATAATTTCTCATATTTTCCATGCAACATTTTAAAATATTATAAAAATTTTTTTTGATACAATTCTTGGTGAAAGAGTTTAATTTTGAGGCTCAATGTACCCAAAATAAATGTTTGAAATAATTTAAACATTAAAATAGTGCACAAGAGTAGTCTTCAAAAAAATTGGATTAAATATTCAATGGGTTCCCAGATCAGAAATCCAAGGTCACAGTTGCATTCAAAGTAGTAAATTTACCTTAGGTAGGGGCTATAATCGAATGGAGTTTGTTGGATGGGGAAGTCAGTTTTTGGACGTTTATGGAAATAAATTAAATTAAAGTAATTGTTTTATTTACTTTTTGTCAACACAACGATGTGTGAATTTAAATATGATGTTAAGAAGATTATCCACGGTTAGCCGGATAACTCTAATATTATCTGGAGGGGTGGATAAAAGAAACCTTTGTGAATCCTCTCAACAACGAACATCGACGAATCAACCATTCATGAATCGCGGTGCCAATATAGTTAGTGGATCTCATCGATGATGGTAGAATGATCCCTATTCATAAGTGATCAATCTGAACCGGAGGTGGGGGTTTTTATTTTTATTCTTCCTTCCCCATTCTATGATTTAAATGATGAAAGTGGATTAACCCACAAATAGGATGACCCATAGATCATTCAATATTATGTAATGGTATTTTATCGTGTTTATTTGGGGGAATTGATCCATTTTTAATTTGAATTATATTTTTATTTGGTCTGTTTTATCCTTCTAACGGATGTATATCAACACCATGATGAATGAAAGTGGATGTTTTTTCCTCGATTTGTTATTTGGATTTTATTAAACTTTTTAACCCCACGTTCATTGTGTTCTTCAGGGGGTTATGAACAATAGATTATTTCACATATGTCTCATAATGAGATGATCTAAAAAAATTTATCCGGCATTGTGGAAACCTAATATAGGTGCAATGATGATGGTGGAGGATGAATCGACTTGGTTCAGGAGAAATTGTTCTTCCACAGTTCATTCTGTGGATGGGTCACAACATGTTTTTTGGGTTGATTAAAGGCCTGAAAACCAATGGAATCAATATTTCGGTGATGTAAGAACAAATATTATGGAGTTCTATGGTGATCAAATTACCAGATAAAGAAGCAGAGCTTCACCTGAAATCCTATAAGAAGAACATTATATTATTAACAAATATTGCAAACACGACATGTTCATCGTAGAGCACGGTGTATGGGGCCTTCTCATTGGCTAATAAGTTTCTAAAATGGATAAATCAATGAAAAAATAAGTTAATGATGTCTCATGATGTGTGGATCCTTACACGGGACATGGATTGTATGTCTGATGATACAAGGACATGGGGTGGAGTACACGACATGTACTCCACTACACGACCAGACCAGGCTGGATACATTAGTTTCCCCGTGTACACATACATGGTTTGGAAAATACAGGTTAAATCTATGTATGGGCACATGACCAAAAAATATGGAGTGGGACCTAGATAGTAGGCACGAAATTCTACTATTCTACAGGTTGTGTATAATGATTTTTAAACGACATGTTCTTTTGGCTCTATTTGTTGTTCACGGTATGTACATGGTTTCAAGAGACATAGTGCCTCACTCTTTTACAAGTGGTGTTATTTCTTCTACATGGCATGATATACTTGTCAATTGTGACATGGAAATGTTTCATTTGGGTTAGTGCCCATTTTTTCATTCCCCTGAATACTAGGTGTCATTTTTATGCATAGAAGTATGACCGCCTCCAGCAGGACATTTTGGAGAGAGTAGGACTCCCTTGGAGAGTCCTGAAGAAAGATCCTCTATCCATTATTGTTCCCTAGGTATAGTGAGTTTATCAACATGACCATTCCTATCATACATTTCTTCTCTACTTATAAGGTGAATCCGAATGAGTTGTTGTATCACCCCAATTGACCTAGTGGTCTTCCTTTTCCCTGTATCGTGATCTTTCCCCACTCAGGTGTGAGTTCTCCCAGAATGAGTTTATCTATTCTCTATTCATATTTATAGTCTCATCTATGTCTCTCATGAAACATCATGAGTAACATACGTCTCAGACAGAAGGCATCAGAGATATCAAATTCTTAGAGTGAGTTCCCATGGAAGAGGGCTTCATAAAATCTTCAAACTGAATCCCTAGCATTTGTATGTGGTCGTTATGACTTACCTCAAGACTATTGTACTAGGTTTTTATTATAAATATGTTTGTTTATCCTTTTATATGTTCTATAAAAATAAAATATATAGAGATAAATATACATTTACATTGTGTATTTCATTGTGGTTCGCAGGGTCCCCAACAGAGTATTATTATGCTCACCCCTTCACGAGCTCTGCCCGCAAGTGCCATGTCCTGTGCAGATGATCGGCCTTTTGATGGAGACCTGGGAAGACAAGGACTAGACCACACATTGTTAGTTTCATTACAGGTCTTGGTGTTCCTTCATGATCGATCAGCAGTCTTAGTACATACCTTATTCAAAAGTTGGACTTTTTAGTTTGCAGAACCATTCTTTTAGTGGGCTTGTATTCTAGCCTAGTTTATTTTATGCCCTTTAATTTCCATTGTACTATGTTTGTTGGGTTATGGTATGTGCATACATTTTTTTCCTTAATGGCTTTTACATTTCATCATTTGTGGACTTTAATACGTTTGCGTGTGTGCGTGTACTTAGGAAATTCCTACCGTATTAGTAATATGCCTTCTCGATGTTAGTCATCATCCCCTATAATATTTGAGGCAAGCTTGGGGAGTCACAAAAGGTTCACCACAGGGATGGGTCATGATAGATTTGATAATTTTACATACATGAAGTTATTAATCATATTTATGGCCAAATTTATTTATTAATCATAAAACCCTATATGTTTGTATGTCTGTGTACTTGTTGAAAATTAACTATCATTCTATGAGTAAAAATAAGTAATATTTTATATGTGTGACAATTCATCATGAATTCTAGTTATTATCTAGCTTAATTTGATAATTTTTAAATTACATAGAATGGAAATGTTTTATTTTGAGTTATTATATGTTATAATTGATTGTGATTTATATAATTTTTACCAAAATAATTATAAGGTAAAAAAATAAATTATCTATTATTTTATGAAAATTAAAATTTAACATTTTCATTAATTTATTTGAAGGGTTTATACATTTAGGACATTATTTTATGTAGAAAATCAATTAATCTAGTCTGAATTTTATATTTTTCTTCATGATTGTGTTTTAATTGATAAAATTAATCACTTTATATAAAATGTATTTCATAAATTGAATAATTTAAGGTTTAATTCATGGATGTAAATAATTATTAACAGTCCATGCAATGATCAAATGACATGAGTTTTATATGTACCAAAACATGAAAGTGATTTCCAATGAATGTTTATAGTTACATATATATATATATATAAAGAGATGAGTGTATGTGTACATAATGTATCATTATGTTTCTAAAGAAAGAAACTATAGGGAAATATGTATAAATATATATGTAAGTAAGTTTTTAAAAAATACTATTCAAAATGGTATGGGGAAATTTTAACTATAATGTGGAACATGGACTAAACTCATCCGTCGATAATGTTGGTAAGACCAAACAGCGTTCAATGTTTTATATGTCCTTGTGGGATTGTTTTCAAAATATTTCTTCATGTTCAATATAAATCCCTCGATTAATTTTAATACATTTTAAGTCTATAATTATTTCCAATGTATCATAACAAATTATTAAGTAATTTTACACATTTATTTTTCCCTAGTATTTTAGAAATCTCCTAACTAGGAAATGATGATCACCCTTTGTTTTAAATTTATGTTTCGTAAGATTAGTTGAATTTTCCTATGGCGTTCGCTTCACTTGTGGTGTTCATACGCATAATGAAATTTACCCATTTTATTTTATTTTTTTAAAAATGTAATGTTTTTTATGCAATTATCTAATAATCCAAAATCTAAATAGGTTATTCACTTGGAGTGTAAAATTCTCTATATATTATTATATTGTCCTTTAAAACAATATATACTGTTTTTATGTACTAAATATGGAAACACAGTTTTGGGGATTCACCCTTGTTATCACGGTGACAGTCTAGTTAGCTATGTGTATTTTAAGGTATCATTAGAGGAAAGTCTAAGAGGGAGGTCATAGTTGATTATAAATACTATTTTCCTTAATTTTGAAGACTAAAATTCAGAATTTTCTTATGTCTGACGAAGGAATTTTGAAGGTACAATTCATTAAAGAGGAGGGGAATAATGTAACACCCTCGTATTTAAGAAAATTATAATTTCTTATTAGTATTTTCTTAAACTTTAATTTAATATTAAACAGATGAAATATAATTTTAATGTTTGAAATAAATAAAAATATGAAAAAATTAATAAAATGCATATGAGTTCTCATAATTATGAATAAATAAATTTTGATATAAAATAAATATTATTTTCGAAGAATAAATATTAATAAAATTTTGTAAAGGAAAACTATATAATCTATAATTCGAATATATATTAAATTAGTCTTAAAATTATGAATTATAAGACAATTAGAATTATATATATAAGTATTAATTTTAATTTTATTTAATATATTTAATATTTATATTATAAAGAAATTATGATAATCATGTTAGTATTTCAAAATTACAAATATTATATAAATATTTTTATTATTTTTAATAAAATAAAATATATGAAATAATTTTGTTTTTTTCCAATTTGGATTTTGTTTTTTTAAATTTTAAATATGTAAATATATGAATCAAAATGATAATTATGTATATATTAATTAAATTATTATAATTATATAATTATAAATATATAATTATGTTAATTTAAGAAAATCATTGAATAATTAAAAATTAAACTAAGTAAATGATAATAAAAATAATAATTAAGAGTGAGCATGTTTTTTAAGAAAATTATTATTATTTTATATGAAATTATGTAAGGAAATTTTTTATAAAATCATAAATATATATTTATATAATTATAAAAATTTAATTTCATTTATTTTAAAAAATTAAAGATGGAATTTATAAATAAAAAAAGAGATAAAATGGGATAACCTCGGGAGGTGTCGATTGATATAAGAGTATGGGCTTCAAGGGAGTGTCGAGGTTGAGAAAAAAAGGGTTCTTCATTCATTGATAATGGTGGACTAAGATTTTTCAAGGGTACAAGTCAATATGAAGAAAAATTGGTTGCTGGTAGGGGAGCCAGAGTGAGATCGACTACCGACGAGGGTGGACCGAGCGATGTTGAAGAAGACCCGAGAGACGTCGACAAATCTCATTCGCGGTTTGGGGTTCAGTTTATTACAAGGAAGGTGAACTATTCTTCATAATCATATCTATGTGAGATAAGTTCTGGTTTTAATTTATATCTTTCTAAATCATCTTATTTATTTATAATCTATTTTTTCATTTGATCTACATCTTTATTTTTCCATTTCATCACATTTTAGTTTAATAATCTCTATCCATTGTCCCTGATCAATGTTGTTTATCAAATTATATACACAAATTTTATTAAATTATAGTATTATTTATTCTACAATCATTATCTACTCTACTTCTAGTTCACAACTAATTTTTTGGTCTTCATATGTCATTTCATCTAGTATATAATATATTTATAATTTTTTGACAGAATTTATTATACCAATTTGATCAAAAAATTTGGTCCCTTTTTCATTTGATCTATACAAAACCTTTAAAAGAACCTCTTATTTTTATTTGTTTTTTTTAAATGGATTATCCAATACTCTACTACCACATTGTAACACCCCATGCTTCCATGGTATGCTTCTCTTTGAATAATAGTGTAACATGTGTGGTACGTAAGATCGAGATTCTAACACACTACGATTAATCAAAGTAGCCGTTATGAATAGTAATACCCAATTTTTGAAATTTTATAAACTTTATTATTCAAATTGGACTTCAGTTTTGGATTCGGAATATCAAAATTAGCCTATGTTGAATTATTGGTATTTTTATGAGAACTTCCAATTTTCGATTAATAGTGAAAATACTTAAAAAAAAATTTTTAATCAAAATAATTTATAGTGATAAATAATACTATTTAGTGGTTTTAAATTATAATTAGAATATACTTTTACCATTTTATCCAATGGTGGTCATTAGAATTAATTTCAATTTAAAATTGGACATAAACAATTATCAATATTTTGATAGATATTGCTTTTTAAAAACACACTATTTGTTTTGACAGCAGGAATAATTTTTAAATTAATTACTACATTTTTTTATAGGAATTTGGTAAAATGGATTCCATATTTGGAAATAGAAAGTCCAAATTATTTAATTAAGACACTTTTGTTTTTTGACATAATGAATAGTAACCACGGTAATTATCTTTAATTAACGTGATTAATTAGTAATCGGATAGTTAAGGGTAATAAAATAATATCATAATAATACAAAATAACCCCAACATGTGTCCTAATTCTACTGGTTGTGTCATGGCCGACCATGGGATGCCTTGTGCCAAACTATGGGACCCCATGGAATCACTTTTGGGCGATAATGACATTTTATTATATTATTTTTTAAAGGGAAAGTATAACCAAAGTATGTATCACACAAGTAAAACAAGTTTAGTTTTGTATTTGTAAATGATCCCTTAGAATATAAATATTCATTGTAAATTTAAAAATATTTCCTACATTATGATATTTTTTTATAATTTTTAGACATTAAATAAATTAAATTTTTTATGAAACCATGATGATGCAGCGATTACCTCATTTATTAACGATTTAAATAAAATGAAAAGATAATGTAAAATATAAGACATAAACATGTAAAAAACCTATTGGATGATTATATTTTAAACCCTTATCACCTTATCCTCTAAATTTATAATTTTGGGACCTTTAAAATATGAAACTCATTATATAATAATGTAACATTTCATGACTTTCCAAGAGTGCCCCTCCTCTCCTCTTATTAAAGGCCCCCACCCCTACCACCTTATTCACACCTTCAAAGCCATTTGGCTCGTCCAAACACTTCCCAAATACTCTCTAAACTTCCCTCTATTACTCCTAGAAGCCTCACATTGTGCATAAGTCTTCACAAGGAAGCCTTTGTCTCAAATCAAAAAGAGTTACACGATTTTAAGGTAATGTCTTCTCCTATGATCTTTTTTTTTATTATCCTTCTCCAACCCCTTAAACTATTTTTGTTCCTTTATTTTGTGACAATACCAGAAACGTAAATAAACTATAACGTTTTTATGTGAAGTATATGATTTAAAATTACACACACCTTCGTCTAATGGTTAAAGAACGTATTGTCTCTGTGGGTGGCGAATTACTTCCTCACAAAACAATGATTGTTAAATATTCTTTTAACACCTCTCTTGGTGACCATTAATATGTCACTATATTTATATATGATATATATTATGTTTATGTTTTCTTTATTATTCTATATTTTTGTTTTACGGAATACCTTTATGATTTCCATTGTGGGTAAATGTGATAATTACATTTTAGGAAGTGCAGACTTCCGCCCCCTCAAAGTGATTTGAAATGTCAATGCCATATGTGGGACATATAAAGGATAGAGAAAATGATATTATATATTATATTATAATGGAATTATAATATACCTTTATATCATTATTATTTCATTCCATTAAATATGAAATAGAAATGAAAGTAGCGTTCACGCGTACGTACAGATTACCGTCTCCATGAATGGTTCATTTCATTTATTACCTCTAAATGTTATTTAAAATTATAAATGAATGTATACACTGGATATATATGATATATATGATATCTACATAATGAATATAATTCTGGATATAATGGATATTTTACCACATGAACAACTTGTAATTATAAGAAGTTTATTTTTGACTCAAGTACCAAAGATCGATAAAATGACCGTTATTATCTTAAATAGTTACATAATGTTCATAACATGGTAATAAGTGATATAAAAGGAATAATGATCATTAAAAAGGTTCTTAAGCAGGTAGAAATTAACTCTAGTTTCTTATTTGAGAGGTTAAAGAATGATCGAGTCAAGTCGGACCTGAGGTATGGGACTTCATCTCAATCTCCTTTCATTGAGGCATATTTTGTTTTATACAAAACATTATTTTATACAGTGTATAAACCCCTTTTAATATTATGTTTATTCAAAAGAAATCATTTTTTACAAATCATTTTACTAAATTACAGAAAGGAATGTTTTTTTTGTCATACGTATGCGGCGACAATGACTTCTCGACCACCGTGACCATTATTTGAGTATCAGCTTCATCTACAAGCCATGACATTTTTTTAAATGAAAAATAAATACCAAGTTTTACTTTTCTTTTCTTTTGGTTCTGAAAACGGTATTATTATATCAATGTGTTGTATTGATATCTTGTTATTGAATTGTGGAAATTTTATGTTTCCTTTATGCATGTTTTATGTGATACGATTATGTTATGGTTTATGATATGCTTTAACCTGTTCATATGAGGAATGCATTGGACTTAATAAGTGATGGGTGGAGCCTTTTATAGATCCTCGATGCATTGGTAAGTCTCATTAGACAAACTAGTGTCTTGTCACAAGGCCTTGACAAAATCTTCATTGTAGTCCTAGAACAATGAATTGACTATATGGTTATGACAGTCTAGAATTATGCATTCCACCATTATGAAAGTGGTTATTGATATTACATGTGATTATTCGACTAGTAGAATATCCATGTGAATAATTAAATGGAATTATTTCATTTTACTTTTTCCTTATTATTCTGAAGTCCATGTTTAAAAGGCTTTTGTTTTAGTTATACATTGACTTAAATGTTTATGTTTATTTATGAAAGATTCCTCTATATTGTTATACTTACTGAGCATCTGAGCTCACCCCTTTCAATGATTTAATTTTTCCAAGATGTGAGGAATTATATTATGAATGACCTGCAGGTATAGTATGAGGGGATAGGAAGACAAGATTTTTTTGTAGTTTTGTTTTAATTTATGATGTAATGCAAGACATATGAATATATCAAGTGTTTCCAAAGCTACTAAACTAGTCGGTCTTTCGAGACTTGATCTTTTTTTATCATGAAAATGTTACGTAATAATGCACCGACTCTGGGTAACTGGGGTCGGGGTGTTATAGTTGGTATTAGAGGTAATTTAGTACTAATCATGGAATACAGATTTAAAAAAAACTCTGATTAGAGAACATATCCCTAAGATAGACTTTGATGATTAGTACAGAATTACTTCCTAGAATTTTGGTATTGTAGATATTTTGTGAGTTTTCAGAGCAATACATCCTTGTCTGGATATGAGTAGGTATAGGCGGCTCCGGCATAGATGTACCTAGAGGAAAAACCTGAAAACACCACATTGAGATAGACTCAAACAGGAACCGTTGCATGACAATTGGCTTTTCTGCACTCTTGGTTACGAAACTCCCAGGAGATATACTTAGGATAATTCTATTTTACTTTACAAACCATTATGAAGGGTTTATTAGTATATAGTTCCTCAAAGAAAACTTTTCTTTTTTTTTTATTATGGATTATATCCATAAATAGTTCAATTTATGTTCAGTGTTTTACTAGTATGGAATTATGTATTTTGATTCATGAACTTATCTAGTTTACTCCATTTTATAGAAATGTCACATAGTGGAAGGAATGGAAACTGTATCAATGCACACACTCCATATAGGGATTTCCCTCCTACTCAAGATTATTATAGTGGAGCTGGTGATACAACTGGTGCTGACCAGCTTATCACCATATTGGGACAACTCACTCGGGTTATGAATAAAAACCTTACTCGTATGGAGCACCCCGATCTGTAATATGGTGGATCAATGGTAGACCGCTTCATGAGGAAGAAACCACCAACATTTAATGGGGGAACAGATCCATTAGTAGCTTAGCAATGGATAAATTACCTTGAGAAAATATTTTAGGATTTAGAGAGTATTGAAAGGGATAAAGTTGTCATGGCAGTTTACCGCCTCACTGGAGATTCTGATCAATTGTGTTAATTGATTCAAAATAAAATGTAAAATGAAGAGGTATCAAGTAGAGATTGGAGAGAGTTCAAAGATATTTTCATAGAAAAATACATTCCTCGTGACCATCGAGCAGATATGGAAAGGAAATTTCTGAGTCTGAGGAAAAAGGAGGATGAGAATGTTACAATGTATGAGTATAACATTACAAGGTTAGCGAGGCATGCTGCAGATTATATATGTAACCCAAGAAGTAAGATCGATCGTTTCATTGATGGTTTAAAACCGTTTCTCTGTAGAGCATTAGTATCACAATATTTCTCAACGTATGAAGATATAGTCTCGTGTTCTATCAAGACAGAAAAGGAATTATCAAAATCTTATGACAATAAAGTAAAGAAATAAAAGAAGAGAATGGTGGAAAAAGATACAAATAAAGGGGAAAATGGAAAGAAGGATTTTCCATTATGCGATAATTGTAGGAAGAATCATCACGGTACTTGCCTAAAAGGAATGGAAATTTGTTATAAATGTGGAGGAAAAGGTCACCATGCTCATGATTTCAAGGGAAAGAATGAGGCTATCAATGTTGAATGCTACAATTGTAGGGAAATGGGGCATTAAGGAAATGAATTCCCTAAGTTCCAAGGAAACATTCCTCATAAAAGGCCATGGGAGAAAGTCCAAAATTATTCTGTTACTACAGTTGAAGTGGAATAATTATTGTATTTTTGGACTCAAGAACTATATTATGGTTATAAGAATAATGTGATATTTATATGGATTGTACTACAGAACATGTTGTTTTTATTAAGGTTTTAATACGATTAAGGTAATCATATTTTTAGTATGTGACAATAAGAGAAACTTTACATTGTCTGGGAATCTGATGTTACAATTGATTTTGGAATTTACAGACCTTTTAGAGAAAGTCTAGACATAGGTATTTTGGATAACAATTAAGGTTGGAATGGATTATGTTTAACTTTGTATAGTATAGTTTAAGGGTAAAAAATTTCTAAAGATTATTTCTTGAATATTATAATACTATAGTTTTAGGAAAAGGACAACCTCTTAGTTGGGGGATAACCCGTCGCATCGGACAAAGCTGTAGGAATCGAACCCCCAACCAGAGTGCAACATGCCTTTATTACCTACCACTAGCCTACAGGAAGTCCCTGGTTATTAAAAAATAGTTTTCCTAATCTAAATGGTATGTGTTATTATTTGGATCCTTGTACGATTAAAAAAATATAATATTTTTTAGATTTATTATCTTTTTGAAGGAAAGATGAGTTTGTGGTAGAAATTAGTTGAAGGTTGAAACTCTACTTTTCAAGAATATATATATATATATATATATATACTTATCTCTTATTCTATGAATAAATTAATTCTTAAAATTTAGGAAAGCGATATCAAAACAAAAAAAATGTGTATTCCTAATACCTTATGTTTTGTTGAACTGATGATATTTTAAATCAACATAGATTGAAGGCTTTGAGGCCTTCAATTTGACACTTGTTTGTGATTGATGACCTCAATCAAACCCTACAAATATTTACATTTTCCCTCCAATTATATTTCTCTAATTTCCACCAATGTTCTCCTAATATATATCATAATTTGGTGGTGACTTTTTTATTTCCATTTCCCTCTTATTAAGGTTAAATTTTATTAACCTAATTTCCGATGTGGGTTTTCTACAAAGGTATTTCCTATTTTAAACCTTTATTTTCGAAAAACATTTTCAAATTACGAGGTAAAAATTTATTGAAGGAGGGAAGAATGTAACACCTGAAGCTTCCATGGTATGATTCTCTTCGAATAATAGAGCAGCGTGTGTTGTACGCAAGTTCGAGATTCTGACACACCGTGACCAATCAAAGTTGCCGTTATGAATAGTAATACCCACTTTTTGAAATTTTATAAATTTCATAATTCAAATTTTACTTTATTTTTGGATTCAGAATATCAAAATTATCCTATGTTGAATTTTGGGTATTTTTGTGAGAACATCGAATTTTCGATGAATAGTGAAAAATACATAAAAACAACATTTTTAAGAAAAATAATTTATAGTGATAAATTATACCATTGAGTGGTTTTAAAGTATAATTAGAATATAATTTTATCATCTTATCCAATGGTGGTCATTATAATTAATTTCACTTTAATATTGGACATAAACAATTGTCAATCTGTTGGTAGATATTGTTTCTTAAAAACACATTATTTGTTTTGACAGCAAGAATAATTTTTAAATTAATTTCTATAATTGATGTATTTGTAATTTGATAAAATTGATTCCATATTTGGAATTATAATGTCCAAATTATGTCATTAAGACACTTTTGTTTTTTGACATTATGAATAGTAACAACGGTAATTATCTTTAATTATCATGATTAATTTGTAATCAGGTAGTTAAGGATAACAAAATAATATCATAATAATATAAAATGACACCAACATGTGTCTTAATGCTACTGGTTGTGTCATGGTCGACCGTGGGATTCCATGTGCCAAACATTGGGACCCCATGGAATCACTTTTGGGTGATAGTGACATTTTATTATATTATTTTTTTAAAGGGAAAGTATAACCAAAGTATGTATCACCCAAGTAAAACAATTTCATTTTTGTCTGTGTAAATTAACTCTTAGACAATAAATAGTTATTGGAAAGCTAAAAATATTTCCAAATTCATGTTATTTTTTTATAATTTTTAGACATTAAATAAATTAAATTTTTGATGACACCATGATGATGCATCAATTACCTCATTATTTAACGATTTAAATAAAATGAAAAGATAATGTAAAATATATTACTTACACTTCTAATAAACATATTGGATGAGTATATTTCGAACCCCTATCACCTTATCCTTGAAATATATAATTGTGGAACCTTTAAAATCCGAAACTCATTATATAATAATGTAACATTTCATGACCCACGAAGAGTGCCCCTCCTCTCCTCTTTTAAAAGGCCCCCACCTCTACCACCTTATTCAAAACTTCAAAGCCATTTGGCTCGGCCAACCTCTTCCCACATACGCTCTCAACTTCCCTCTATTACTCCTAGATGCCTCACTTTGGGCAGAAGTCTTCCAAAGGATGCCTTTGGCTCAAATCAAAAAGAGTTACCCGATTTTATGGTAATGTCTTCTCTTATGTTCTTTTGAAGTATTTTTCTTCTCCACCCCCTTAAACTATTTTTTTCCTTTATTTTGTAACAACACCAGAAAATTCAATATACTAGGACGTTTTTATGAGACGAATTTGATTTACACTTACACACACCATCGTATAATGGTTAAAGAACATATTGTCTCTATGGTTGGCAAATTACTGCCTCACGAAACAATGATTGTTCAATATTCTTTTAACACCTCTCATGGTGGCCATTAATATATCACTGTATTTATATATGATATATATTATGTTTTTGTTTTCTTTATTATTACGTATTTTTTCATTTATGTGATACCTTTATGATTTTCATTATGGGTAAAAGCGATAATTTCATTTTAGGAAGTGCGGACTACCGCCCCCTCAAAGTGATTTGAGACGTTACTGCCATATGTGGGACGTATAAAGGATGAAGTAAATGATATTATATATTATATTAGACTAGAATTATAATATACCTTTATATAATTATGATTTCATTCCATTAAATATGATATAGAAATGAAAGTAGTGTTCATGCGAACGTACGGGTTGCCATCTTCATGAACGGTGCATTTCATTTATTACCACTAAATGTTATGTAATACTATAAAAGAATGTATATACTAGATATATATGATAAATATTATATCTACATCATGAATATAATTATGGATATAAGGGATATTTTACCACATGAACAACTTGTAATTACAAGAAGTTTATTTTTGACTCAAGTACCAAAGATCGAAAAAACGACCGTTGTTAACTTAAATAATTACATAATGTTCATAACATGGTAATAAATTGTATAAAAGGAATAATGAACATGAAAAAGGTTCGTTAAGAAAGTAGAAATTAACTCTATTTTATTATTCAGGAGGTTAACGAACGATCGAGTCAAGTCGGACATGAGGTAAGAGACTTCGTCTCAATCTCCTTTCATTGAGGCATATTTTGTTTTATACACAACATTATTTTAAAAAGTTTATAAACCCCTTTTAATTTTATTTTTATTAGAAAAGAATATTATTATATGAAGCATTTTACTAAACGACAAAAATAATTTTTTTTTGTCGTACGTATGAGGCGACAACGACTTCTCTGCCGCCGTGACAATTATTTGAGTTTCAGCTTCCTCTACAAGCCATGACTTTTTTTAAATGAATGATAAATACCATGTTTTACATTAATTTTATCATGGTACTAAAAAATTGTTTTATTATATCAATGTGTTGTATTGATATCTTGTAATTGAAATGTGGAAATTTTATGTTTCCTTTATGCATGTTTTATGTGATACGATTATGTTATGGTTTATGATATGTTTAAACCTGTTCATATGAAGAATTAATTAGACTTAATAACTGATGGGTAGAGCCCACTACAGCTCCTCTATGCATCGGTAGGTCTCATGAGACAAACTAGTGTCTTGGCACAAGGCCTTGACAAAATCATATTTGTAGTCTTGGCACACAGCCTTAACTATGTGGTTATGATAGTCTGGTATTATGCATTCCATCATTATGAAAGTGGTTATTGACATTTCATGTGATTATTCGACTAGTATAATATCCATGTGAATAAGTAAAAGGAATTTTTTAATTTTACTTTTTCCATATTATGCTGAATTTCATGTTTAAATGGATTTTGTTTTAGTTATACATTGACTAAAAGGTTTATGTTTATTTATGAAAGTTTCCACTATATTGTTATCCTTAGTGAGCATCTAAGCTCAACCATTTCAATGTTTTAATTTTTCCACGATGTGAAGAAGTATTTTATGAATGACCTGCAGGGGTAGTATGAGGGGATTTGAAGAAAATATTTTGTTGTAGTTTTGTTTTACTTTACAATGTAATGTAAGACTTATGAATATATCTAGTGTTTCCAAGTCTACTAAACTAATCGGTCTTTTGAGACATAATATTTTGTGATAATGCCAATGTTACATAATAATACACCGACTCTGGGTAACTGGGGTCAGGGCATTACACACTATGTAATGTTTTATATATAAATATTATTAAAATAGAGTATTTATGTAAAAAAATAGGTGTTCTATTATTGTTAAGACCAATACCTCTCTATTTGCCTATTTTGAGTTCTTCACGCATTATTTCACTACCTGCATGATTCCTCAACATCCTACACACCTTATATGGGTGATTCACACCAATAATTATTAAATAATGAGTTAAATAAATCATCTATTGAGGCACTACTTAGCTCTGAAAATAGTATTATATTGTTCAATTTCATTGAATGTGAATAATTAATTTTTCATATTTTATTTTTTTGTTTGAATTTATATATAAAGAAAACAATAGAATTTTCAAAATTAATTTTTATGTATATGTGTTTTATAAAATTCTATATTCATTTATCCCTAAAAAAAATTTATTTTCAAAATTTATAATGTAATTATGTTTTAAAAAAATTATGTAAATTTTCCTATATAATTTTTTTTAATTTTCAAAATGGCATCTAATAATAATATCTAAACATATTTAAGCATATGTTATATTTAATATTTATGTTAATTTATTTTTATGACCACTAAATTAATAGTTAGTGTTAAATATTTTATTATCATAATGTCAAATTATGATTAAATGGTATTATTCAAAAAACATAATATTTTCATGATCTTGTATTTTATATATCATTCTCATTCATTGGAATCACACAATTTCATGTTATAAATTTACAAAAAGGAAATTCACGAGCATATTTATGTCCATATTTGTTGATTTCTCAAGACACTCCATATAACTTTTTGTGTGTCTATATATATATACACAACTAAAAATCTTTTCACTTCTTGAAATAGGTAGTATTTTTATATTACCGACAATTCACCTAGAATTCAGTTTATGATCGTGATTAATTTGATAATTTTAAAATTATTTAGAAATGAAATGTTTTATTTATTATTATTACTTGTTATAATTTTAGGCGAGTTATATAATAGTTCCCATCATTATTCTGTATACAAAGAACATATTATTTTATATAAATTTCATTTTATAGTTTACCTCATTTTATGTGAAGGGTTTATACATATATGTTATAATTTTATGTATATGATTAATTAATCCAATGGTTATTTAATATATTTATTCAAGGTTGGTATTTGAATGTTAAGTGTTATCACTTTATATAAAATGCATTCCATGAATTGATGAAGGAATGTTTCAATACATTAATGTTTAATATTATTAATAGTCCATGCAAAGGTTAAATGGAATTTTTTTTGGTCAAACAAAAACTACCAAATGATTTACAATTAATGTTCATTTATATATATATATATAAATACTGTATCTAAATTTAATTTATGATTGTATTTTTAATAAAAAAATCACTAGTTAAAGATGTATATATAAGGATAGATCAAAATGTTTTATCAAATTGGAACATGGACATTGTAATCATGATAGGGTGTAGGGAGGGATCAAGTACATTACTAAAGTGGGTAGGCATAGGAATCCTTCAATATTACAAGTGGCATCTGGGTTTATTTTTAAAATATTACATAATGTATTCAAAAAACCAATAGATTATTTTTAAATCTTTTAAAAATTATAATTATTTTCTAATTATTATAATTTTTTATTATGGTATTTTACAAAGGTATATTTCACTGGACATTTAGAAACTCCTTACAGGATAATAATTCTCACCCATTATATTATATTTATTTTTGATAGGTTTACTGGAATTTTTCAAAGGCATTCTCTTCGCATATGGTGTTATCAGAGGTGAAAAATTTTATTTATTTTCTTTTATTTTTGTACCACTCTATTATATTGTATGAAATTGATTAATTCTCCATCATATGGATTAAAAAAAGTACTATAATGTTAAATTAGATGTGTTATTTTTTGTTATATATTTAAAAAAGAATACCTAGTGTATTTATGTAATGAATTCAGATCTGTGGGTTCAATGCTTCATAAGGACACACCCCCAGATCTACCCCCTTAGGGTGTTATGATACATTTATCTAGTAAACCATCAATATACTCCCTCATACGGATGCAACATCATGGTGAGACATCATCCCTTCATGGTATACTCCCCATTATCCACACCATGAGAAGTTATGATCCTTCCATATAATAAACCATCACGGTGACCCTCCTAGCGATTTACCTTCACGGTGTGAAATCAAAATTAATGGGAAACACACCCAGATCCTCCCCTATGGGGATTTTTACCCATCCATCCAGAAAACCTCACTATTCCCATAATGTTATTCTTCCTCAATGTGTGTCATATTTGTTTTATTAGACACACCTTAGGGATCCACCCCAATTGTGTATTTTGAGTAATTCATTTGGTAAACCTCTATAATCTATCTAAAAAATGGCCCATAACAGTGTGACATCGTACCATTATGAGACACACCTCCTCGATCTTCCCTAATTGGGAGTTTTGATTCATCCATTAGTAAACACTTAGGTACCCCACCTATTATAGCGATGTACCCCCATGATATGCCACTATGAGGCATCCCGATCACCCATCTCTATATAATGTTAAACCCCAGATCCACCTTAATTGGTGTTCCAACCAAAACATAGGTGTTATATATTACGAAATCACCTTCCAAATATGCCTCCATTGGGACTCCTGATCAATCATCTCAATCTCTACTAGACGATAAACTCATTACATGTTTAATAAAACTAAATCATGCTAGACAAGGGGTGCTTGAGGATAAAAATGTAGTCAATCTGAGGCTAAGGAATCAGATACCTCAATTTTAACTTGGTATGTTTGAGTTGAAAGGCTTAGATGATATGCTCATTTGGTGTTAGTTTCCTCTTGATAGATGCAGGATGCCTTAGCTTCTACACCAATGATGCCCTTATGAGATTCTATCCTATAATGAATAATACAGGTGACCTATGTTCCAAGCATCTAGACATGCTATTGATACCCAATATGTTTACTCATTTTTTCTAATATTGTTTTCATATCAAGGAACATTATAATTTCCAGACAAAATATATATAATTAAACAGCATCTTTAATGATATGGAATCAAGAATTAGTTTGGTGAACATGAATAAATTTAGGAGGGATTACCGGGATATTCTATGAGTTCCATAAAGTATTTAATTTAAGGATCAATTGACATCCTATCATCTCATTTTCATCAAGGAGTTGACATTTCTGATGAAAGTAATGAATGTATCACACCTTTAGAAAGTGGTAATATGGGACAATAGAATGTGACACCTACACACATGAGCATGCATGGCAGTGCACCAGAACAAATTCATCAGAAAAACTAACCCCTCAATTAATATTTTCCATGGAGGTTATAGTGATGAAAATATGAGAAAAACCATATATGTGCTACTCATTATAATATTTTTGAAGGCCATTCCAAAAATGACATCTCATGTCCATATTGAGGTCCTACATCTATAAAATCCATTTCATGGATTCCCTCAGACCATGATTCTGTTGAGAATTAATGTTCGAATTCATTGAGTCCATCATCACTGGCTAGGGATATCTCATCCCAACAAAGGGAAATCAATATGAAATGGAAATAATCCATAAATTACCTATATATTTTACCATCTAATACAGTAGAGGATGTTTCCAAAGATTTCAATCCCCTTGATTAGGCAGTAAACAAGAGACCAAAATGGTCTTATTAGGTTAAGGATTTGAAATAATTAGATGAAGAGAATGTAATGGTTATATTAAAGAAAAATTCCATGTATGAAATACTGGTCATGTTTTAGTCCATGAACAGTTCCCTGTATTACATTAGAAATTCACAAAAAGCGTAATATATACTTCATCTATGATGGAACCTATGGGGGAATCTATAATATATTACTGAAAAAATATTGATTGGACTATGGTTATCACATCACTTTGGTGAGAATGATATACTGTTATGTAGACTCCATTTCCTTCTTAATATCTTGGAACTCAAGGGAAGTGATGTAGTTTGATAAACCGTTACAATATTACCCAAACATCATTAAAAAGATGGATCAAATGATCATGCGGGCCTCTCATGGCATTAATATTATGTGTTGGGGAGAATATGAAACATTCTATTTCAAACTTTACAATATCTTATATGGTTCACATGGTGAAACAACATGAATTTTGATCACATTAGTATAAATCATGGCCCTGATAACTTCATAAGAAATCTGGTATATTAGGGGAAAATATTTTAACCCAAAAACCATTGAAAGTCGTACCTAATGAGTGTGTTCCACTAGTTAAATCAAACTTTCAGATGCTAAGATACATAAATCAGTATCTCATATGTGGATAAAAAATTCTTCAACCAAAGATAATCCCTTAATAACAACCATATCTTTCCCTGTAAAGAAACTTAATATAGGAGGTGCCTAAGTATATTCTCTAAAGGATATAAAGTCCTCAATTACAAAAACCTCACTGGATATACGGGAGTAACTATATAAATCTTTTGGATACATTATTACAACCCCTTGGATCATCAATATTACATTAGATTAAGGATAATATGGCTTTGGGATGATGCAAACAGTCTCCCAAATGGAAGGGGCTATTATTACTATTACCCCCCCTATAGAATTTAGAGTTCTCTAGATTGGGATCAAATATATGGTAATCACCCTCACTGTTTTCCCTGCATAATGGTAAATATAATTTCATATGAGTGTTTTTTTAAAAATTAATCAATCCCCCATTATGGTAACCATCCACCAATGAGTGCAGATAGAGCCTTATTAGTTTTTTATACCAAAACGGTCATCTAGGAGTGTAAATATCAAGGTGGATCATGATCTATTCCCTCAATGGTAATTTATTCGGGGTCCAATCAACCTATACCCATAAAGGGGATTGTGATATGAGTCATGCTACAAATTCTTTTATTATAAAATGTTCATTTCATCAACATTTCTAATAACTAAGGGCATGATCCAAACATTGAACACTTAGAAGATGAAATATATTCATTAAATAACTTCTACGCACGAACATGAAAATGGCGTATATATAAATCACCAAATGTAGAATATAAATATGGGAGCTCTCATGAATTATCAGATATATCTTGCTCAGTGGGATTCATCTATAGTGATCTTTAATGGTAGGGTAACTTAAAAATCTGATCAACCAATAATATAATTGTATCCTTAAAGAATATCCGGTATTTTTATATAGTATAAAGATAAACTGAGTGAGTTAAGTAGACTCAATGTTGTGTTTCTAAGAGGACACATTATTACAGTTTATAACATATATGTAGATGAAAATGTCTCTCATGTAGTTAATATCCACAAAAATGAATATCTCAACATATAATCATATAGTCCAAAACACCCGAAAAACTTTTTTCTATAAAAGTTGTTTTTATAAACCTATTAACATAAGATTATTAGAAATTTACTTCCATTGGTTAGAAAATATCTTCATTTGAGAAATGATACCCAATTCTATCTCATATTGTATATAAATAGTAACTACAAGGAATTTGAAAATATTAGGCTCTAACATTTACATTTATTCAAGGTTCAACATATCCAAATGTACCATATAATCACCTTTACTCAGTCTTGTACATTAAAACATAGAATAATAAATAGGTAGGTGAAATTACCCATTAAATATATAGATAAACAAATACATCAAGTGGGTTGATGAAAATACTCATCCAATCATCTGTAATGATCTTAATTTCACAATATTCAATGGAATTAGAGTCTTACAAAATCATTTTACACAAATTTTTCCATGATGAGACCTCATGATATGAACACTCAAATAGTAAAAAGTGGAAATCATATATTCTTCATTTATAATCTATAGGGAGAAGTGATATTTAAGTTTATAGACCTACCAAGTGAGTCTATTTAAAACTTTTCATACCTATTTCATTAATTCCATTTCAATTATAGGTCTATGATGGGAAATATTCCAATCATTAATCACTTAAATGAATGTAGATTCAAATTGAGAGGATATCATAGTTTCATTATAGATGGATAGTCCTAACCTACCCCATAAATGTGAAAATCCCAAGGGAGATCGTATTAGATATGTGCATATAAAATATCAATGATGTTTTAAGAACACATCTTGTTCCACTGAAATATTCAAGAGTACATCAAGTTTTTATTGATGTCTCACGTGATTGGAAGATGATATTAGTAATATGAGTGACAATAAACATCCCACATTAATAACTAACGGAAAAAAATATTGTAGATCATAGACCACAAAATTCATGATCGTGATATAACAAAAAAAACTCTATATCCCATTATGGTACACAATTTTGTGGTTCCCCCTCATGAATGACACTATTAATAAAAAATCCATAAAACAGATGAAATAATGGATCACACTCATCTGAAGTTTAAGGATAATAAGAATAAATGATATTATTTTTTAAGATACTTGTTTTCTATGTATTTTATCGAATTCATAGATAACAACAATTCAGAACTACAAAAAGATAATAATCAAGGAGAATTTGGTCAAAACAACCACCCTAATTATTACTCATTTCCTCAATTTCTGTGTAATAATATAAAATATAGGTTCATCATCAAACAAATTTTTTAATATATGTTTGAATGTATATATGTGATTTCATTTAGATTATTATTATTGGTTACTCATATTCCAACCACTCTGCAAGATAGATAAAGGGAATGTAAGCATGTCCTTGATTGAAGAGTTTGTAAATTCAGTGATTTGGTGACATGAAATTGATGAATATGTGAACATTATATAATCATGGTGAAACTAAACAAACTATTTTTTATCCTTCTCCACATTATTATCTGATTTTATTTCTACATTATTTTAAAATTCTAAGAGTTGATGGGACCGACTTGTGCTAATTAAATAATATGAGGATGAGTCCCTATTGATGAACAAGAAAGACCAAACATCCCCGAATATCATACCCACATTACTAGGATGATGTGTAATATACAACCAAAAAAATAGTCATATGATAATGAATCAAATTATATATTAGAAATTTCCATCACCCTGAAAAAAAACCCATCACCAATAACTAAAAATAAGTAAACATAAATTCCTCATCCATAATCACGAAAATATAGCATATTCCAAGGGGGTCAATTAGGATAAGGTCGACATATAAACTCACATTTCTATACTAATTACAATCATACCATATATGTTATAGAATAAAATATTTAGGTATTATAATGTTATTATGAATAGAATTGATCTTATACATAATAAATTAGGAATCATTCGAAATGAATCACCATCAAAGACCAACATCCAAATATTCTATTTTTAAATTATCATTAAAATATATTGAGACATTCTTTTCTAAAAATATAGATGGAAATAATTTCACCCAATTTCCACAATTTGGTGGATTCATTTATATAGATTGTAAAAAACTAGAAACCACATGCCATGGAACCATATCAAGATTAGAATAATGGATCCATATCTCAGAATGATAACATCTATAAGATTATTGTTGACCTTACAACTAAGATATCAATCTTATATTCCAAATTCCCTTCTATAATAGTCAAATAAATCTCATTGAAGATCTTTTATTTCATATTGAGTTTGATTCATAAGTCACTAAACCATGATATATCAAACAAAGGCTAATTCATCATGTTGTCAGATGATCATTTCCTTCATGGAACACAACTCAGAAACTAGAATACATGGGTACATAAGACCCTTTTATATATTTTGATCTCAATAATGTATCGACATTCATCATAATTTTGTTAATAATGGTTCACGATTAAATCTCATACCTTCATGGAATATCATATTCATATCCAATAATAGTGTTTATATGTCTCCCTCCAACCCGATGATTAAAATGTATAAAAACAATGAGAAGAAACCAAAGGATATAATCAATCCCAAAACCCGATTTTATGATTTTATTTATGACTCTAAATTAATTTCATTACTCTATGAACAATATTTTCTCACTCTTTTTGGATTTTTGTGGCTTCATATTCATGACATAGTACCATCACCATTCCATCAGTGCCACAAATAATTTTTCAATGTATAAGTGGTAGTATAGTATGGTGATAGTTCCACTTTTGAATTTATTTAATCCCAAAATATTGATATAGTGATCTATAAAAGGGAAGGATAACAACCGATGGTTGATAAAACCATCTAGATTAATGATCATAATGGTCTAGAAATTGAAATTCTAGTCCATGGATTAAACATGTCCATGAGTATGTGTTGTAGGATCTAAATGTGATGTGGATGCATAGTATACAATAGGGGTGAATTGTATCCTTTAAAAATTAATTTAGAACTTTTAAATTTGATATAAAACTATTTATTGTTTAAAAAGGTTAAACAAGGTAAATTCTCAAGACCTCTTAGTTCTACAAACTTGCTAGATTCCAGAAATGTGGTTCTAGAAATGAAGCATATGAGAAGTTTACAAGGAAAAAGATTCATATTTAAAGTTTATAAAATCTTAGTAATTAGATTATACAAGTATAAGAATGTATAAGATAATTATACTTTACTTAATAATCCAAATTCAGTATAAATCAAACTTGAAACAATACAAGTAACATGTATGAAATATTCTAACCCAAAGAGTAGGGTATAAAACTACCTTGGATAAAGGTCCTGTGATTTATTCGTTCATGAAAGACTATCATACCCACACCAGGGTAAGCCCTCAATATGGATATCAGTGTCTGTCTTGCTATCCACGAATGCCCTCGAACTTCATATTGGTCGGAACATTTTTCTTCCTTATCAAGGAAATCCTCGAACATTAAGGTAGTTGGAACCTATATATTCCTAACCCCGGAAGCCCTCAAACATTAAGGTAGTCAGCGCCTATGTCTTCTTTATCAAGGAAGTCCTCGAACATTAATATAGTAAGTACCTCGGTCTTATTATCCCAGGAAGCCCTCAATTGTACATAGAAACAATTGAAGTAACATGAAGCAATATGAAAAATATTTTCAGTACACACAAATCATGAGAGTCTCTCTCTTGTAATCACTTCTGAAACATGTAATCTCTAGAGTTATAGAACAGTATCTCAGGCTCATTCAAATTAGCGCCTATTTATAGGAAAATCACCAACGGTTAGCTCCCCCCTCCAACTGTCATATTTTTCCATGAATTTTAGAGGGACCTTTACACATGTCACTAAAATAATGGTCAGTTAGAATCAAAATGAATGACATAATTTTATAACTATTACAAGGTTATGTAAAATATGGTTTCTCTATCAAATATATTTTTTGGATTCAATGGGAAAAATATAGTTCGGAGTATAAGAGGAAAACATTAGGTGTTTATATTACATGGATATTCAGATTTTCCATTCCATGGAATTTAGAATGAGAATTCTGTAGACATCAGAGTCTAAATTCTTTAGAATTAGGAGTCTAAATTTTATGGAATTAAGAACCTGAATTCTAAGGAAATTGCATTCTGAATTCTAAGGAATTCTCAATGTGAATTATAAGGAATTTAGAGTCTCAATTCAGTGGAATTCAACGTCTAAATTATAAAGAAATCCGATTCTGAATTCTAAGGGATTTAGATTCTGAATTTCAGAGAATTCGAAATCCAAATTTCAAAGAATTCAGAACCTGGATTACAGAGAATTCAGATTCTGAATTTTAGAGAATTTGGAGCCTAAATTATAACAAATTCGAAATCTGAATTTCAAAGAATTCGGATTCTGAATTTTAGAGAATTTGTAATTCGATTTCTACGGAATTCGGAATATGAATTCTATGAAATTTTGAGTCTAAATTTAGATATTTCAAAACATGAATTTCCTAGAATATTAAACCTCAATTCTGATCCATAAAAGAGAATACTCTATATCTATGTATTTATAGAATTTCGAGGGTATTGATGTTAAACTCAATTTTTCACATAGGTATAAAAATAGTTTGAATAAGGGAAACTAAAATATGAACTATTAAAAATGGGTAAGTATAAATTTTCCATATAGAATGAAACAATTACATATTAAGGAAAATTTGGGTAAGGAGAAAATTTCCTTATATAAAAACATTGGGAAAATAAAACTTTTCTTAAGATAGAGTGTTTTTTATTTTCAAAACATAAATGAATGGAAAATTCATAAATAAACCTTATTTACTCAACAATCTCCCCCTTATTGGAATTCACACACATCCTTACTAAAAAGACTATAAAGTCGTTGAAATTTTTATAAACATTAAAAGAAACTTATCTCCCTTTACATATAGATCTTATGGAATACGACTAACTCCCCTTAGACTTTGAAATCAATATGGATCATATTCTTGATTTCTGGAAAGTGATTTTGTAATCTCTTGCATACAAAAATCTTCATGATAAAAACTCCCACTATGATTATCATCCCCTTAGGGAAATTTCTTCTCTATATAGTATTCTTTTTTGACATTTCTTTCTCCCAATTTGTGATTTTCTAAATCGAATGAAGGGAATGGAAAAGAAAATATGGTACTGGAAATATTAGTAATAACAACGAAATATACGAATTGAAACATAAATTTCGCTAAGATTAAAAAATTTATACAAAAAAGAAATACAACAAAAGATCCGATTTTAATGATATTATCCATATTTATCTTTTGGAATCAACATGTTCACAATATTCATGAGTTTCTTGAGTTTCATGTGATCATCTTCAATACAGTTGAGTAGCTGATCTTGATCTCCAATTTTCATTTATAATGATTTAATTTTTTCTTCATAAGCCTTAAGAATGTCGGCATGAGCCTTCATGGCTTCTTATTGTTTAGCAAGTTTTTCCTCAAGTTCGATTCTAAGATCCCCTTCCCTATTCCAACTCTGAGAATATCAATACAATTTCCCATTCAGATCATTCACCTCTTAATATAGAGTAGTTTCTTCAAGAGATATATTTTCTTCAAAAGACGTTGTGAGATCTTTAAACATATCATCTTCGGTTTCAAAACCATTTTTGATCATTCTCCTTTGAGTGTCATCGCTTAGCAACATTACACTAAAATTTCATGAATTCGATTTGCAAAAACCTTTTATTGACTCTAAACAATAAACAACGATCTTTGATATAATTGATGGATACATGATAATTTGAGAGTTCATATTTCCATTCCTGACATTCTAAATTGTAATCAAAATATACATAACTAGATTCAGATTCTGGAGGTTCACTATGAAATCCAAAACATATATATCACTTTTCTTCAGAGTATCGTTAACTCCTTTCATCGGAATTATAAAACCATGATCCCATAGTTCAAGAATCATGAAATTTTATGAAAGATGACGAATCATCATATTCTTGACGCCAACAAAACCAAAGCACTCTATGCCCTTCGACTTATGAAAGCGTCCTTCAACACCGGGTAACATTTACGAACAGAAGTTACCTTCTCCTTCAAAAGGTATTCCAATCAAACTATATGCCTTAGAATAAGAGAGTAAATATTAACATAACTCTTGATAGAAAAGTTCTCTTTGCCTCGTTGATTCAAGAAAGATAAGGATTCATAGAACTCTACTAGAAACTCTGGAATCACCGGATCCTCTGCCTTGGGTTTAGATACAGTTATACTCTCTAAGCTATTTAATTTTATGTTCTTGGAGATGATTGGATCATAATTATTAAAGATGTTTCAGTCTACCAACCTTTCACAATAAATCTCCCATACTGAGATCTCATTTACGGTTGAAATTTCGTTCTGAGGTGAGGCATCTTTTGGAATTTGGAAGTAAAGAAGACCTGAGAAATTAGGAATGGTATTAAGTAGGAACGTCAATGTTTCAGCATGCTAGAGCTTAGATTTTGATGTTGGACATCCATCAGGGGGGTCCTTTATATAGGCAATTGAAGAAACAATTCAACTTCCCTGATTTATCCAATGGTTGAAAACTTCTTGAGAATATTTCTTGGTTGAGATGATAGCTAAAGATAGTTTTTGATAGATTACGATCTTTTGAGGTTTTTAAGAAAAACATTCAAATTTAAGGAAAATTAAATTCAAAACATTTGAAAACAAAATGAGAATTCCAACATGTAAAATATGATTATGAAAATTTAGGAAAGGAAACATACCTTTCAGATTTCTAGGAAGATTATTTGTAATATGGAAAATGATTCTTGAATAACTTTAGTTTCTGAAAATTTTGATTATGAAAATTTTTATATTACAAAAAATTTAGATTATGAAAAAATTGTAGATTATGAAAAAAATTGAATTATGAAAATTTTGGCTATGAAATTTATAACAAACAAGCCAATTTACTCCCCATATGAAAAGTAGTTTGTTGTTTTAAGGAGATAGGTTTCAACAAGAAGTTAATAAGGAAGATTACAATACAGTTATCATATTTAACATCTATTTAATATATTCAAGTCTATCATATGGTAATGATTTTGTGAAAATATCATCAAGTTGATCTTGCATTCTGGTAAATAGAAGAGTGATAACTCCTATTTGTGTGTGATCCCTAAGAAAGTGATACCTAATATCTATGTGCTTTCCATGAGAGTTATGTGCAGGGTTTTTACTTATGTAAATGTCACTAGTATTATCACACAAAATTTTTGTTTTGGTAAAACTCATACCATAGTATGTGAGTGTGTGTTTTATCCACAATACATGAGCACAACAACTTCTAGCTGCATCATATTCAGCTTTATCAGTGGAAAGTGCTACTAAATGTTGATTTTTGTATAACAAAAAACTATTGAATCTCCTAAGAAATGAAAAGTTTTGAATGTAATTTTCCTATCCATTCTAAATCCATCAAAGTCGGTATCCTAAAATATTTTTAAAACAAAATCATTTCCAGAAGTATAAAAGTGTCTTACATCCATGGTTCCCATTAAGTAGCGCAAAATCCTTTTCACTACCTTTAAATGTGATTCCATAGGATTGGATTGATATCTTGCACATAAGAATATTTAGAAAAATATGTATGGACGACTAGTTGTCATGTAAAGTAGACTTATTATCATACCTCTGAAGGATGTTTGATCTATTGGTTTTCTAGCTTCATCAAGATCAGGCGATTTTGAGGAACTAATGGGTGTACTTATACTCTTATTGTTGTCGTATACATACTTTTTAAGAAGATATTTAATATAATTATTTTGGGATATAAATTTCTTCTGGTTTTTTTGAAATTTTAAATCCAAGGAAAAAAGTTTACTGACCCATCATACTCATTTAAATATCAGATTTCATTAGATCCGCAAAGGAAACAGTTAAGTATTGCTGAGTATAACCAAATATAATGTCATCTACTTATATTTGAACAATCAAAACATTTTTCATATCGTTCTTTAAAAAAAGTGTTGGATCAGCATTTCCTTTAACATAATTGTTTTCAAGTAAAAATCATGTAAGTCAATCATAACATGATCTAGGATCTTTTTTAATTCCATACAGAGCTTTGGTAAGTTTGAAAACATGTTCAAGATGTTTTGTATCGTCAATACCGGTTGGTTGTTCAATAAAACCTTTCTCTTGAAAATAAATATTAAGGAAAGCACATTTAACATCCGTTTGAAAATGTTTGAAGTTGAATAATGCTGTAAAGGAAAGTAGAATACAAATAGATTCAAGTCTACCTATTGGAGCATAGTATTATTCATAGTCTATTCCTTATTGTTGATTATAGCCTTTAGCCACTAATCTAGATTTATTTCTTACTATGATTCCATTTTCATCCTACTTATTTATGAAAACCCATTTTACTCCAATAATAGAATTTTCCTTAGGTCTTCTAACCAAGGTCAAGAATTTGTTCCTTTTGAATTCATTTAGCTCATCTTGCATAGATTTTATCCAATCTTCATCTAGTAAAGTGTCATCAGTAATTTTATGGTTCTAATTGGGAAATGAAATCTAGATGTTCTATTTAATTTCTTAAGGATATTCTAGTCCTTACAGGTTGATCCACATCACCAATGATACTCTCACTAGGATGATTCTTTAGAATCAACTGATTTGGGTTTTGTAAAACCTGTTCATCAACATAGGGTAGGAAATCATCTGGGGTAAATGCTTCAGAAAGATTTTCTTAGTCATTTTGATTATTAGAAGGATATTCTATCAAGGATTGATAATCATTTTTTGAAAACACATCTGAGCATATCGGTTGAGGTTGTTTAAAAATAAAAGGATCAATTTCATCAAATTTGATATGTATAGTTTCATCAATAGTAAAAGTGTTTTTATTGAAAACATTATTGGCCTTAGATGTTGTGGAGTTGCTTAAAAAATTCCTTCATCATATTTGGGTGTGAATTTAGGTAAATTATCTTTAGTATTTAAGATGAATACTTTGAAACCAAATAATTTGAAGTCGAAAATTTTAGGTTTTTTACCATTCCATAACTCATAATGAGTTTAACTAAGAAAATGTCTAATCAAAACATGATTTATAGTATAACAATTAGTACGTACATCTTCAGCCCAAAAATGTTTGGATACCAAATATTCACCCAACATGGTTCTTATTATATCTTGATGATTTATATTTCTTCTTCCAAAAAAAACCATTTTTAGGGGTTCATGGGGTAGAGAAGTTATGAGTAATTCCTTTTCTACTAAAAAAAGTTTCAAAATCACAATTTTGAAATTCTCCTACATGATCACTATGAAATTTTATCAATGAATGGTTTTTGTAATTTTTAACTTGGGATCTAAAACTTTGGAAATAAGAAAAGGCTTCAGTTTTCTTGGGTAGAAAATTGACCCACACAAATCTAGTGTAATAATCAACTAAAATAAATAGATAATATTTTCTTCCCATGCTTTTAGTTTGTGTTGGACCAAAAAGATCCATATACACTAACTGTAATGCATTTGTAGTTTAGACATCACCGATTGATTTAAAACTTGATTTATGTTTCTTTCCATATTGAAAAGGATCACAAACTTTTGAAGAATCAAATCTATGCACCGTTAGATCCTTAACTAGTCTTTTCGTATAGAGTTTTTATAGGTTTCTAAAGTTACCATGTCCTAACCTTCTATTCTATAACAAAGATTGATTTTCCATTGCACTGAGACAAGGTAGATATTGTCTCATAAGGTCTTAAATGTTTAGTGTGTATACATTCTATTACCTATTGGAAAAAAGAATAAACTCTTCTTTGGAATTGTGTACTAAACACTTCTCATTCCTAAAATTCAGAAGCTAACCTTCATCACCTAATTTACTTATGCTAATAAGGTTGTGACTAAGACCCTTAACAGATGAAACATTTGAAAACAAAATTTTTCTGAGAAGAATAATGTTAGCTATAATAATAATTTCTCCCTGAGAATTATCTCTGACAGTTACTTTTTCTACTTTTGTCTTGATAATCTTTTCAATGATGTTTTTGTTACCAGTCATTTACTGGGAACATCCACTATCCATATACCATATATTGATGTTTGTACTTACATTAATTTCTTGAAAATAAGAGTGTTAAAAATTCAGATCCCAAACATTCTTAGATCCAGAAACGTCAAAAAGCAAAATTTTAGGAATCCAAATTTTCATTGAAAAATAAGAATTATGTAATCCTAAATACTGAGTTTTGTTTGAGGTATAATGTTTTGTCCAATTCCCACCACACTAACACTTTGTGCAGAATAGATCACTTTGAGATACAACATAATTATTAATAAATGTCGGTTTTGAATGAGTATAACCAAGACCAGAATTTTTCTTTAGAGGCCAAATTTGGGAATACATCTTATCAAAATTTTCATTACCAAAGTTAATATTTGACAAACACTTCCTCAGGGAAAATATTTCTGACATGAGTTTGATAACTATGCTTTTATCCTCAAAAACATTAGTTTTAGCACTATAGTTAGTCTCTAAAACATTTTTTGGAAATTACTTTTTATAAATCCCTATAAATTTTATCCTTTACATAATTAACTTCCTCATGGTTTTTTTGAACTACTTTAAAAATAAAGGGTTTTCTTATCATTATATTTAGAATGATCTGAAATTTCATTAGTATTAATAGTAATTCTAGAATTTTCCTTATCAAACTTTTTATTGACTTAAGAATTTTCATTCACATGGTTATTATCAATCCTAAACACTTATTTATAAGTACGTAAATTATTATCTTCATCAGAAGAAGATTATTTTTCCAAGGATTCATAATATTTACTATCACTATAATTAGAGTTAAAAAATACATTGGTGTTGGATTTAGCATTGAGTACCTTAGCCATTAGACAATGATTTTCAATAGGTAGCTTGGAAAATAGACTAAGACTCTTCTATCCAGAATATTCATACTCTAAGGATTCATTGGAAGAGTCACCACCACTGGAACTCCAGGTGTTATTTTCATTCAATACTTTCTTATATTTAGCGTTGTAGTACTCCTTTCTATTCCTCTCAGAATGATTTTACTTTCTATCTTTTTTCTAAAGCGTTGGACAATCAGGCCTTTTATTCTCTTCTCTTTTTCATTCATAACAAGTGACTTCTGAGTCTTTCTTGTCCTTTCTTTCTTTCTTCTGGTATCGATATTGAATGTTATTTTGTCCAACAGTCTTGATAAACCTTTGGTCAAGATTGGATAACTCATTTTCTGATTATTCACTTCCACTAGATTCAGATAAAATTGTGACCATATTTGACTTTGATCTATAAACCCTCTTAGTTGTCTTGGATTTCTAATTATTTGAAGTAGATGTAAAATCAACACTTCCATTTCTATCCTTCTTCTTATTTAGATCAGTATCTTTTTTCATTCATGTCTCGTGTTGAATGAGAGTTCCAAATAGTTCATCAAGAGTAATCAGTGAGACTTTCCTATTCTCATCAATAGCATTTCTCTTTGATTACCACTATTTAGGCATGATATCTATAATCTTGTCCACAAGAGCTTCATCATCTATACCATTTTCACCCATATATTGTAAACTATTAACAATATCCAAAAACCTTTTTTATAACATGCACACTAGTTCTCTATAAGGAAATTTAAATCCATGATATTCTTCTCTAAGCATAGATCTTATCATTTCGATAACATTGGAAGTTAAAAAATGAGTAACCTCCATTTTCTTCTTAATAAAATTTGCAGCATCAGAAGAAGTAATCTACCTATATATTTTCCTGGTCATGGAACACAAAAAACTATTGCATACCTTGTTGTTCAGTTGATATTCTGACTTTTCTTGATTAGTAGAAGTTCTAACTTCCTTATCTGGAATCTTGTAATCTTTAGTAAGCATTACAATGTTTCCACTCTATTTTTAATGAAAAAATTCATTATACAATATCTCCAACATTCATAATCATTCACATCAAATATAGGTGGTCTATTTGGATTAATATTGTCAATCAAACCAACATTCATTATTTGCATCTAAAAAAATTTCCACATTATTTTTTTAGTAATAAAAGTTTGTAAGCAAGGGTAAAAATCGTACGCAAGGAAAAATAGAACAAAGAAAACTAGAGCAAAAAAACAAATATGTGAATATAAGTATTTTAGAGACCTCCTATGATACTAATAGTCGGTTTGAAATATGATGTGGATGATCAATATACAAGAGGGGTGAATTGTATCATTTAAATATTTCTTTGTAATTTGTAAAGTTGATATAAAACATTATATTGTTTAATAAAGTTAAAGAGGGTAAATTCACAAGACCTCTTAGTTCTTAAAACTTTCTAGATTCTGGAAATATGGTTCCAGAAATGAAACATAAGAGGAGTTTACAAGGTCAAAAATTCATCCTTAAAGCATATAGAATCTTACTAATCAGAGTATACAAGTATAGGATAGTTATAATTTAGTTATAAATAAAAATTCAGCGGACATCAGGCTTGATACAATACAAGTATCAAGTATGAAATATATCACGACCCGTCCTCAGGGCCCGTGCCATGACTACCCCATGCCCGCCTTCCATAGGTCAGGGGCTGGCGACTAGCACCAAAGGCGTAAATCCCGATAACTGGGAAGACATTTCCTTTATAAAAGTAAACAAAACATCCCAGAGTACAAGTGGAAGTAATACACTAAGTACAAAAGAAATTGCTAAAATGTAAGTAGGCCAGAATACAAACCCAGCTGAAATTACAACTACAACTGAACTAAAGTACAATAGAAAAAGGCAAATAGCTGGAAGAATGGAAGCAGCTCTTGGGTCGTCCTCCTCGGATCCTACCTGAAGGGTAGGTACAGATAGCACAGCTCATGGATCGTCCACCACGAATCCTACCTGAAGGGTAGGTACAGATAGCGGAGCTCCTGGGTCGTCCACCCCAAATCCTACATGACGGGTAGGTACAGATAGCCTCCACAACGCTCTCGCCCATAAACCGCCTCCGAGTGTTGTCTCGTTGTGAAGTCCACCTCCGGATACTGACTCGTCGTGAGGTCCACCTCCGGGTACCGTCCAGTCCTTGAACACTCGGCCTCTGTCAGCGCTCCCCGTTGTCTGCAACCAACACAACAAGGTGCGAGCATATCTCGTGTAGGGGTGAGTATAGGATACTCAGTAGGGACCCCGAGTCCATCAAGGTCTCACTAAATCCAACAAGGATAACTACAATGAAGGATCTCAACAGATAACCCTTACTTAGGTATAAGCCCATACATATACCTAAGTTATCAAGTAACCCATCTCAATTATGAGGAAACACAAAGGTTATGAAATCAACAGATAACCACTACCTAGGTATATGCCCATACATACACCTAAGTTGTCAAGTGACCCATCTCAATCATGAGGTAAACAAAAAGGTCATAGACTCATCTCAAACCAGGATTTTCATTATCGAAACCATAACTGCTGAAGAGCCCCGTATTTGGAGAGTACAAAGATCATTTCACGAATCTGAGGTATTGTTCACTATCCTAAGACTGCTAAGGTACTCCTCCTATCGAGTATCGCTGGTCACCCACCCAAACACAGTAGTGCTTCCCACCGGGGTCTGCCACCCACACACAGTAGTGCATCCCCCCTAATAGCCTGCAAAGGTTCTCTCCGGTAGAGAGCCGCGGGTCTACACCCAAACACAGTAGTGCTCCGTCTGCCATGGGTCTGCACCCAAACAATTAGTGCTCTGTCCACTGGGCTAGTCGACTCACTCCAAGTCGACTCGGTCAAGCGGTCGTCAGGTCTCAGCTGGCTACACGGTCTCCGTACTCCGTACGCTCGTCTCCGGGTGGGTCTTCTCCATGAGAAACTGGTCGATACTTCAAGTATCAAAATGTCCCATAGAGAAGTATCTCAAAGGACCGCCTCGTCATAGGGGTCTCAACATAGCAGACGACGCTTTAATCGGGTGCCCGATCTGTCAGTTATTAGACTTTTCGTCCTAGGGGCCCGGTTGGTTTCGTGTGCGAACAAACCCGGCTGTATCTCAACTATACCCCGAACTCTCATAGGGTATACTCATAGGGACTATTTCCTTACTTGATCACCAAAGCTGCTGATGGTTCGTCAAACGGATGTCCGGTCTAAAAGTTATCAGCTTTTCCGTTCCAGGGGCCCGGTTGGATTTCGGGTACAATCCAACCCGGCCATACTCCAAAATTTTCCAAAAATCAGGAAAAATATTCCAAAAGTATTGTCACATCAAGAGGAATCCAAAAAAGTTGACGGCACGTTAATCTGACATCCGGAGCTCGAGATATAAGCGTTTCCCCTCTGAGGTCCCAGTTGGTTTCGTGATCGAACCAACCCGATTGTACCCAAAATTCTCCTAAACCCTGAGTGTAATATACCAAAACTACCGTCTCAATCCATGAATCATGTCTCAACTGACGGTGGGTCGATCTGAAGTATTTAGGCCATGTTATTGTCAAATGACTGAAAACAGTCCGAAAATAGGGGTTTCGGGCCTGGTCCGACCTGGCCCGAGACCCCCTGGGTCATCCCGAACCGGGTCGACCCAAACCGGGTTTGGGTCTAGCCCATTTGAGAGCGGCCCTGCCCGGCCTGCGCGGCCCGGCACGGCCTGGGCGTGGCCCGCGTGGCCTACTCCACTGGCTGAGATGAATGGAACAGGGGGAGGCGCACTGCCCCCATAATAGATGAATCCCCCCCCCCACGTGGGGGCCTCTCTCCTTCCAGCTGGGGGTTATGAACCCCCGGTCTCCTCGATCAGTCGGCCCGGCTGGCCGGTAGTCCGGCTGCCGCTCCCTACTCCGTCGCGGCCAAAGGCCGCGGCCTTGGTTTGACCGGCCCGGCGCGACGACGTCACGCCCCTCCATCGTGGCCCCGCTCTGGCCGCGGTGACTTCAGAGTTCTCTGGCACGGCACGACGCCGCTCCACCACTTCGCCATGGCTCAACTCCGGATGCGGGTTCGTTTGTCCTCAATGGCGAGGCGCGACGGTGCCGCACATCTTCCCCACATTTTCCCATGTTATCGTGTGGTGTTCTTGCACCGCACCACCTTCTTTCAAACCGTCACAAACATAATCATCATGGGGGAGGAGGGTCGGCCATGTTCTTGTTATCTGACCTCCTCCCGTTATTGCGATAATAGGCATCCTATTTTGAAAATGATGAACGGCGACGAAGTATTCACGAAGAAGAAATTATCCCCTACCCTACAAAGACATCGCACGTCACCGAGCCACGGAAAGAGGAAAGCGTCACGATGATCAGACGTCGAGGAAGATTGGTGCTGATTCCGTTGAAGTCGGAGGGTGAGTCTTCGTCGATGGCGACATTCCCCGTGGTGGTGTCTCCTCTCTTGACGCAGAGGAAGAAGAAGATAAGGCACATCGTCAGTGACTTCGCATTCTCTGTCGGAGGCATTTTTTGTTGGAGGCGTTGTTCTTCGTCAAGAACATTCTTCATCAGAAAGAGGGAGTTCTTCTAAATTCTCCAAGCATTCCCCTAACAATATTTTCCCAACCAAATATTAAAATGAGCTTTCCCCCATTTTAAAAGGAAAGCCAACCATTAAAATTAATTCAAAGAGTCACTTCATTAATTATTTGTATAGAATACATAAATAAGGAGGAGTTTATAAATAAATTTGAAGAGTGATAAAAGGGGGGCTTTGGGAGTTGAGTGGGAGGTGAGGAGTTAGGGTCTCGTGTGGGACCTACCACACTAAACACTCCCATGGGAGGTTGGGTTGGTGTGGGCCCCACATCTAAATCTCCCTTTGTTGAAAATAACCACTTACCATGAATAAAATTTGTGTACGACAAATTTTATTTAATTCAACTAAACCCCAAAAATTAACCCCCTCATGCGACAAAACTCAACTGCACTTAAGATCCCCATAAGAAATTACAAGCACTGCGAGTTCATTGGTGCCCTCAGATTTCAATTCCGAGCACCGGTTCAAAAGATATAAAAAACCCACTCGTTCGTTCACTGAACGTACCCGAGCTAAATTTCGAAAAAAAATTCCGGGCACACCGGGCCTCGGGAATCAAGTGCCGCCAGAAACCACATACTCGATTAATTCCAAAGAAATTAACAAAAAAAAAATTCTTGAAATTTCTGGGTCTTTACATTACTCCCACCTTCGGGTTTTACATCCCTGTAAATCTAAAACACAAACTAGGGAAACAAAAGTGGTACTGAGCACGCATCTGGAGCCTTCCGCTCCCATGTGCTCACCTGGAGGTTCCTTTATTGAATGTGAAGTGCACCCGAGGAATCGACCATCTACGTAGGATCCGCTTCTGTCGATCCTCGCTCCCCACTGGAACCTCCGTGAATGTTGCCCTGCCATTGACGTCCTACTTCCTGAGGACAATGATGTTTTAAGGATCATGAATTTCTCTCCTCAGCTGAGATACGTGGATGAAATCATTCACCTGGTGCAACTGTGGTGGAATGGTCAAGCAGTAAACCACCTCGTCTACCATGCTGAGGTCCTAGAATGGTCTGTCGAAACTCGAAGATATCTCGCCTCCATGGCTATATCTCCGTAAACCTTGTCGAGGTGAGACCCAGATAAGAACGTGGTCACCATCCTCGAACTCTAGAGGCCTCCATTTCCCGATTATAATTGAAACTCAAAACTCATACAGCCATGAGGGTAAGGTTGCAGAGCCCAAGAGTGATCGGCTACACCCTCCTAAGCATGAGTTTATCCTATGCAGCCTGGGTTTTTTTTCGCCGACCAAGGAAAACCCATCTCGATGTTGTAGATAGACCACAACCTTTTTTCTTAAAACAGTCAATCTGAGCATGAACTGTGAATCCAATCCATACTGAGACCAACGTCTTAAGGCCTCGACTCCTCCACCAAGATATTACAACCGAAACTCTCGCCTCGAGGGTCAGAACACACTGTCGGTGTACGTGGGATTACCGAGTCTCATCCCAAGGTATCTCAAAAAATGAGGGCCAAGTCTATAGCTTACCGGAAACTCTAGGTCTTGGACAAGATTCATGGAATGAAGGAATGATTCATATCAATGTCTTTTACTATGGCAGCTAGTAGTGGACACAGACTATCCCTTGAATCATTCTTAGAGCCATTGGGTCACACTCCTTGACCGCATGTAGCTTCTCTCTTCCCCTGCCCTCCAGCTCCCTGAGCCTGGAGAGGACTACAAAGGCGGGTGATTATAACATGTCAAAAAGTACATCACCCCATGCTGCTCTAATAGCTCTACTTCCATGTCTATCGGCTTGCAGATTCATCTGTCCTTTTTTCTTACTTCCTCTACTTGATACATTTTTCATGCCCATGTCTCCGAGACTGGCGCCAGTTTCTAGCTTTCCCACTGCTAACCTTCACTGACTGCATCATTCAGAAAAATAATTCTCAACCACAAAGGTTCTTTATAGAACCATAGAATAAGTAGGAATGCATAGAGAAAAGGTGTTGGCTCATATGTTCGAGCCCTGAAGCACCGATTGCATCGCATTCATCAAGTACCAATAATGGTTTGGTACGCCCCGATGAATTCTCAACTACCGACATGTCGTCCTACCGAAGCTGTATAAGCTCTAAAAAACACTCAGCCACCTCCTCGAGCCAGTCCTCAGCTACCCATGATTCAGGCTCACCTAAGAACTTGAGGGTATCTGATGTTGGAACACGTGTAAGGCAGTATGTCTACATGTGTCACATACTGGTATCGCTGGTTGTAACTGCTGACCAACAGGTAGTGATGTATAGCTGGAACTCTACCCAAAAGCACTATCTCAGGCATTGATCCAAATACCAAAGCCCCATCACTATGCGGACCATCCTCATGGTCATTCACTGGAAAAATATAGTAGCCAAGTCCACCATCCACTCTACTGATGTCTCATCTAGGTGGAAAACTCTAGCAATCGCCTCTAGCCAGAGCTCTGCTGTCTGGGAATCTGACTCGCCTCATAACTTCGGATCTTCTGCTACTAGAACTCGTACAATACACTCTGCTATCATGCACAATTCGCTGGTATGGCTAGTGGCATCTTCTTCCCAACAGGTGGTGCTGTTGCTAGTACACCACCTGAGGGTGCCAACATAGTAAAAAGGGCCCCACACTGGATCCTCTTCGATCTGTGGACCGTCATCGAGTACTCTCTCTAAACTCCAACTGACTGTCTACATGGAGACACCCTGAACAGATGTGACACGGTCAACGATTTATACTTGGTGAGCTGACCTGGTTTGAGATGACTTGAAACTCTTGGAAACACACACACACTCAATGTTTTTCATGTACAAAGTTGGAAATCAGCAGTCAGGGTCCTGGTGTACGGATACGCCGGTTGCCGCCCCAACACTGGACTCACTGAACTGAAGGCCACACTCAATACCCTTAACAATATTTATTCACAGAAAGGGAATATCAGAGTTATAAGTTCTGTTGTAGAACCGGCTCCTCTGATACCAATTTTTCACGACCCGTCCTCGGGGCCCATGCCGTGACTACCCCAAGCCCACCTTCCATAGGACAGGGGCTGGCGACTAGCACCAAAGGCATAAATCCTGATAACTGGGAAGGAATTTCTTTTATAAAAGTAATAAAAACATCCCAGAGTACAAGCGGATGTAACACACTATGTAAAAGAAGAAAGTGCTGAAAAGTAAGTGGGCCAGAATACAAATCCAGCTGAAAGTATAGCTACAACAGAACGAATGTACAACAGAAAAAGACAAACAGCTAGAAGAATGGAAGCATCTCCTGGGTCATCCTCCTCGGATCCTACCTGAAGGGTAGGTACAGATAGCGCAACTCCTGGATCATCCACCACAGATCCTACCAGACGGTTACGTACAGATAGCGTAGCTCCTGGGTTGTCCACCACAGATCCTACCTGAAGGGTAGGTACAGACAGCCTCCATAATGCTCTCGCCCATCAACCTCCTCCGATTATTGTCTCGTTCTGAAGTCCACCTCCGGATACTGACACGTCATGACGTCCACCTCCGGGTACCGTCTAGTCCTCAAACACCCAGCCTCTGTCAGTGATGCCCGACGTCTACAACCAACACAACAAGGTGCGGGAATAGCCCGTGCAGGGGTGAGTATGCGATACTCAGTAGGAACCTCGAGACCCTCAAGGTCTCACTAAATTGAACATGGATAATCACAATGAAGGGTCTCAAAAAATAACCATTACTTAGGTATAAGCCCATACTTATACCTATATTACCAAGTAACCCATCTCAATCATGAGGAAACACAAAAGTTATGAAATCAATGGATAACCACTACCTAGGTATCTGCCCATACATACACCTAAGTTATCAAGTGACCCTCAATCATGAGGTAAACACCAAGGTCATAGACTCATCTCAAACTAGGATTTTCATTATCGAAACCGTAACAGCTGAAGAGCCTCGTCTCTAGAGAGTACAGTGATCCTATCATGACTCCGAGGTACTGCTCACTAACCCAAGACTGCAGAGGTACTCCTCCTGTAGAGTACCGTGGTTCAGCCACCCAAACACAGTAGTGCTTCCCGGTGGGGTCTGCCACCCAAACACAGTAGTACATCCCCCCCTAATAGCCTGTAGAGGTAATCTACGATTGAGTACCACAGGTCTGCACCCAAAAGCAGTAGTACTCCATCCGCCATGGGTCTGCACCCAAACAAGTAGTGCTCCGTCCACTGGGCTAGTCGACTCACTCCAAGTCGAGTCGGTCAATCAGTCGTCAGTTCTCAGCCGGCTACACGGTCTCCGTACTCCGTACGCTCATCTCCGGGAGGGTCCTCTCCATGAGCTACTGGTCAATACTCCAAGTATCACAAAGTCCCATGTAGAGGTATCCTAGAGGACCTCCTCATCATAGGGGTCTCAACACAATAGACAGCACATCAATCGGGCTCCCGGTCTGTGTGTTATTAGCCTTTTCGTCCTAGGGGCCCGGTTGGTTTCGTGTGCGAACCAACCCGGCCATATCTCAACTGTACCCCGAACACTCATTGGGTATACTCATAGGGACTGTTTCTCAATGTGATCACCAACTCCACTGAAAATACATCAAACGGACGTCTGGTCTGAAAGTTAATAGTTTTTCTGTTCCTGTGGCCCCGTTGGATTTCAGGTACAATCCTATCCAGCCATACTCCAACTGTGTCCAATACTCATGCGAAGTATTCCAAAAGTTCCTTCTCATCAATAGTAATCCAAAAAAGTTTACGTCACATCAATCGGACGTCCGGAGCTCGAGATATAAGCGTTTCCGCTCCGAGGGCCCGGTCGTTTTCGTGATCGAACCAACCAGGCCATACCCAAAATTCTCCGAAACCCAGAGTGTAATATACCGAAACGACCTTCTCGATCCAAGTATCACGTCGCAACTGACTGTGCATCGATCGGAGGTCCGTAGAAAATGTTATTGTCAAATGACTGAAAATAGTCCAAAAATAGGGGTTTCGGGCCCGGTCTGACCCGGTCCGAGACCCCCTAGGTTGGCCTGAACTGGGTCGACCCAAACCGAGTCCGTTTCTTGCCCATTTGGGCTTGGCCTGTGCAGCCCGGCACGACGTCGACATGGCCCAGCTCATCCCAGTGGCCGGTTGGCTTGCCGCGCTGGCTTGGCCCATGTGGCCTGCTCGGCTGGCCGAGCTGAGTGGAACAGGGGGCGTGATGCCCCCCTAATTGATGAACCGCACCCCCCCCCCCACGTGGGGGCCGCTCTCCTTCCAGCCGGGGGATATGATCCACCGGTCTCCTCGATCGGCTGGCCGGCCGTGATGCTGTCGCGGGACTACCGGGGTCCCGCCCTCCAGCTCCGGTGCGCCGGGGGCCGGTAGTCCGGCCGCCGCTCCATGATCCACTGCGGCCTTGGTTTGATCGGCGCGACGCGACGTTGCCGCGCCCCTCAGCTGTGGCCCCGCTCCGGCCGCAATGTCTTAGGACTTCTCGGGCGCGGCACGACAACGTCGCGCCCCTTCGCCGCGGCCCGACTCTGGTCACGTGTTCATTTGTCCTCCACGGTGCGGCGCGACGGTGCCGTGCATCTTCGTCACATTTTCCCATGTTACCGCGCGGTGCCGTTGCAGCGCACCATTTTCTTTTGAGCCGCCAGAAATATAATTGTCAAGGGGGAGGAGGGTCGGTCGTGTTCGTGCGGTCCAACCTCCTCCCGTTATTGCGATGACATGCGGCCTATTTAGAAGACGATGAACGACAACGAAGTATTCATGAAGAAGAAATTAATTCCTACCATTCAAAGGCGGTGCACGTCACCGAGCCGTGGAAAGAGGCAAGCGTCGCGATGATCGGACGTCGCAGAAGATTGGGGCCGATTCTGTTGACGTCGGAGGGTGAATCATCGTTAATGGCGACGTTCCCCATGGTGGTGTCTCCTCCCTTGATGCGGAGGAAGAAGAAGAGAAGGCACGTCATTGGTAACTTCGCATTCTCCATCAGAGGAGTTCTCCGTCGGAGGTGTTGTTCTTTGTCAAGAATGTTCTTTTTCAGAATAAGGGAGCTCTTCTAAATTCTCAAAGAATTCCCCTCAAAATATTTTCCCAGCAAAATATTAAAATGAGCATTCCTCCATTTTAAAAGGAAATCCAAACATTCAAAATAATTCAAAGAGTCACTTCATTAATTATGTGTGTAGACTACATAATTAAGAAGGAGTTTAAAAATTAATTTGAATAGTGATAAAAGGGGGGTTTCGGAGTTGAGGGGGAGGTGAGGAGTTAGGGTCTCGTGTAGGACCTACCACACTAAACTCTCCCATGGGAGGTTGGGTGGGTGTGGGTCCCACATCTAACTCTCCCTTTATTGAAAATAACCACTTACCATGAAGAAACTTTGTGTACAAAAAATTTTATTTAATTCAACAAAACCCCAAAAATTAACTACCTCATGTGACAAAACTCAACTGCGCTTAAGATCCACTTAAGAAATTACCGGCGCTGCGAGTTCATCGGTGCTCTCAGATTTCAATTCCGAGCACCGGTTCAAAAGATAGAAAAAATCCACTCGTTTGTTCACTAAACGTACCCGAGCTAAACATCGGAAATTGAATCCGGGCACACCTGGCCTCGGAATCAGGTGCCGTCAGAAACCGAATACTCGTAAAATTTCAAAGAAATTAAGAAAAAATTTCCCTTCACATTTCAGTGTCTTTACAAAATCTTTTAACCAAATGAGTAGGGTATCAAAAAACCTTGGATAAAGAACCCTTGATTTATACTTTCAAAAAACTCTATATTACCCACGCAAGGGTAAGCCCTCGATATGAATATTAGAGTCTATCTTGCTATCCCTACAAGCCCTAAAACATCAAGGTAGTCGGCACCTCTATCTTCTTTATCAAGGAATTCCCTGAACATTAATGTAGTAAGAAAATCTACCTTCCTATCCATGGAATCACTCGAACAACAAGGTAGTCAGAACCTATGTCTTTTTATCAAGGAATTCCTCGAACTTTAAGTTAGTCATCACCTCTGTCTATCTATCCTTAGAAGCCCTCGATTGTACATAGCAACAATCAGAGTCACACGAAGCAATATGAACAAGATTTTCAATACTCAAAAAGAATGAGAGTCTCTCTCTCTAGAAATTATTTCAGCTGCATATAATCAATAATGTTCTAGAACAGTATCTTGGAATCATTCAAATGATCACCTATTTATAGAAACATCTCAAATGGTCGGCTCCCCCCTCCAATAGTTGAATATTTCATTGATATTAATATGGACTTGTACACATGTCACTCCCACAATGGTTAGTTAGAATCAAAATGAATGACATCATTTTATAATTATAACAAGGGTAACTAAAATATATTTTCTTGATAAAATCTATTTTTCAGAGTCTATGGGAAAAATAATTTTGATGTCTAAGAGGAATCAATTCAGAGTCTATATTACATGGATATCAGAATTCTATTTTCCTTGGAATTCAGATTCAGAATTCTATATAATTGAGTTTCTAAATTCTGAGGAATTTGGAGTCTGAATTCTAAATAATTAGGAACGTTAATTCTATGGAATTCATAGTCTGAATTCTATGGAATTCGAAATGTGAATTCTAAAGAATTTGGAGTTTGAATTCAGATGATTTTGGAGTCTAATTACTATTTAATTTATATTCCGAATTCTATGGAATTCAGAGTATGAATTTCAGAGAATTCAAAAACTAAATTTTAGAGAATTTGGATTCTTAATTTCAGAGAATTCAGAGTTTGAATTATAAGGAATTCAAAATCTGAAATTCAAAGAATTCGGATTCCGAATTGAAAATAATTCAGAGTCTAAATTCTTAGGAATTTGGAATCTGAATTCAGAGAAATTCGGAGTCTAAATTCAGAGAATTTGGAACAAGAATTTTATATAATTCGAAACCTGAATTCAGATCCTAAAAACAGAATACTTTATATCTATGTATTTATAGAATTCCGAAGTTATATATGTGAAACCGATTTTTTCACTTTTGGAATAAAAATGGAATATTTAGAGAAACAAAAATATGAACAATGAAAAACAGGTAAGGATAAATTTTCCTTGGAGAAGAAAAGTTTTCCTTATTAAGGAAAATCTTGGTAAGGGGAAATTTTCCTTATATTAAAAATATAGGGAAAATAAAATTTTCCATGATATAGAGTTTTTGTGATTTTCAAAATATAAAGGAATGGAAAATTCATAAGGAAACTTTATTAACTCAACATGTGTTTCCTATAAATGGGATTATGGTGTCAATTCCTAATATGGGGAGTCACAAATTCACTTTGTTCCATTGGATAATAATCAAAACAATCCATTCACATTATAACTATATATTCGTCATCCAATACTTTTCATAGAGAAACCACAACCCTAGAATGAAACAATTAATGTTCTATCAATGCATATTTTACTAAAACATAATCATATAAAACATATTGTAGGTCTGACAAATCAATATTAAATAGAAACAAGGTTCTAAGACACTATAGATATTAATATGATGATAATAGAAATGTTTTGGATCTAAGTCATGTTTTGTCTTATCCAAATAATAATGATTTTTTAGACAATTATATCTTTTCAAGGGAAATATATAGTCTAAAAAGAGATAAATTGTAAACATCATATTTTGGATCTATTTACTCAACGATATTATCCAATATGTCATAGAATTAATAATTATCTTTGACTTTGGACAATAGTAATGAAAATGAGGATAATGAAGTAGATCATAGGAATTCTCCTTTAATATTTAGGTAAGGATTATCTACCACTGTTGATGAGATAAGAAAAGTTAATCAAGCTATTAATGAATATTCAATTCAAATAGTGATCAATACCACTATGAATTATAAATAGTATAAAACATATATCTCTGTAATACAATAATATATAAATGTATTCACCAATAAATATATAGAAATTTCTGGTTTTGATCCTAATATAGCAACCCTCCACATGGGACATCCAGATAATCATTATATTTTTAAACTGGTAGTGATGAGAAGGAATTTTTCCCTTTTCTCAATGGTTGAAATTTATATATATGTACTCTATATATCAAAAATTAGTTAGTATTTCTGATACAAAAAATTGATCTCCAATATCTTACCTACAAAACGAAACATTTGTAAAATCAGTGTTTTAATTAATTTTAGGGATCCCAATAGAAAATTCCCATAGGATGACTTACCAACACATAAAACAGTTCCTTTTATCAATGAAATTTACCTTTTACAATGAATATAATTTATTTACAAGTATTTAGTCTATAACCTAATTTGGATTCCCCTAATAGCATAGAGGCCATATACTTGAGGGTTACCCAGGGGGTATATTTAAACCAAGTGGTTCCATTAATCATAAAAAATGATGGAATTCTATATCAATTCCACATGAATTATATTTTTAATTCAATTATATGAAGGGCCATAGAAATATATTTTGATCATATTGTGGTTAAATATCAATATAATCTTGATTTACAACCCAATATTGAAAATGTTTGCAAATTTTTTTTTCAATATATCATAATATTGATTTCATTAAAATATGACATTAGGGTAACATCAGGGAAGTTCATTTATATCATTATGAACTACTATAGAATGGAAATAAATATTTATAATATAATGAAAATATGATATATTCCTTTTCCTCAATATATCAATGACATAGGGGCACTCCAAATTCAAATTTCATTTGTCAGTCACATCCTAGCCATCATTTCCAGCAAACGCCTACAGAAACAAAAGTGGATTAAGAAGAAAGAAACCTAATAAGGGGAGGATGATTATCAAGAGGATTTTAATATTCATAAATAATTTCTTATCCACCCAATAGTTTTTATTACACTAGTTGAATGAAAGACGATTATCCACTATGTGATCACATTAGTGAAATCACTCACCACACTCATCACTCAGAAGAATGTAGAGATAATTGAGAACATAATATACAATCCGAGTTGGATGATGCTGAATGCAGATAAGATATATTCAAATATTTGGAATAACTAAATTGATATTATTATTATACTATAGAATATAATAAACTGACTATAGAACCAAAATGTGCACCTTTTCCCTCTTGAAATCTGAAAAATTTGATTACGGAAACTATTAGATAATGAAAAAATTAGATTATGAAAAATATGTAGATTACAAAAAAACATTAATTAAGAATGTTTTGGCTATGATGGTTTTACCTTACATGAAAATGTACCCCCCCCCCTATAAAAAGGAGTTTGATGTTGTAAGGAGATAGGTTTCAACAAAAAGTTAATAAGGAAGATTACATTATAGTTATCATTCCTAACATCTTTTTAATGTATTCAAATACATCATATGGTAATGATTTTATAAAAATAGCAGCAAGTTGATCTTGCTTTTTGATAAATTGAAGAGTTATATCTTCTTTTTGTGTGTGATCCCTAAGAAAGTGATGCTGAATATCTATATGTTTTTCATGAGAGTGATGTTTAGGGTGTTTAATAATGTCAATATCACTAGTATTATCACAAAAATATGTGTTTTGGTAAAAATCAAACCATATTCTGTGAGTGTGTGTTGCATCCACAATAGTTGAGAACAAAAACATCCAAATGCAATATATTCAGCTTCAGTAGTGGAAAGTGCTACTGACTGTTTCTTTTGCCATGACTAAGAAACTGATGAATCTCCTATGAAATTACATGTTCTGAATATACATTTCCTACCCATTCTACATCCACCAATGTTAGCAGCCGAAAAGATTTTTATAAAAAAAAATCATTTCTAGGAGTATATAAAAGATTCTTAAAACCATGTTTCCCATTAAGTAGTAAAAAAAATTTTCACTGCCTTTAAATGAGATTCCTTATGATTGGATCGATATATTTTACATAAGCACACTGAAAAAATTAAGTCTGGACGACTATCTTTCCTGTAAAGTAGACTTCCAATCATACCTCTAAAAGATGTTTGATCTACTGGTTTCTGAGCTTCATCAAGATCAAGTGAATTTGAGGTACCAATGGGAGTACTTATATTGTTAGTATTGTCGTATCCATACTTTTTAAGAAGATATTTAATATACTTATGTTGGGATATATAGATTCCTTTTGTTTTATGAGAAATTTCAAAAATAAAGAAAAAATGTTAACTCATCCATCATACTCATTTCAAACTCAGATTCCATTAGATCTGCAATGGAAACAGTTAAACATTGGTGAGTTGATCCATATATAATGTCATCTACATAGATTTTAACTATCAAAACATTTTTCTTATACTTCATTATAAAAAGGGTTGTATCAGCATTTCCTTTCACATAATTGTTTTCAATAAAAAATCATGTAAGTCTATAATACCAAGATCTAGGAGCTTGTTTATGTCCATACAGAGATTTTGTAAGTTTGAAAACATGTTCATGATGTTTTTTGTCTTCAAAACCAGTTGGTTATTCAAAAAAAACATCCTCTTGAACAAAAAATTAAGGAAATCACATTTAACATCCATTTGTAAAAGTTTAATGTTGAAGAATGAAGCTAAGGAAATTAGAATACAAATGGATTCAAGTATACCTACTAGAGAATAGGTTTATTCCTAGTAAATTCATTTGTTGTTGATTATAACCTTTATCCACCAATCTAGATTTATTTTTTACTATGATTCCATTTTCATCACACTTATTTATGAAAACCCATTTTACTCCAATAATTGAAGTCTCCTTAGGTCTTTCAACCGAAGTCAATAATTTATTCCTTTAGAATTAATTTAAATCACATTTAATAGATTTTATTCAATCTTCATATACTAAAGCTTCATCTGTTATTTTTTGTTCTAATTTGGAAAGGAAAGCTAGATGTTCTATTTCATTTCATAAAGAAATTCTAGTCCATACAGGTTTATTTACACCAAAAATGATACTATCACTAGGATGATTCTTTATAAAAAAACTTATTTGTGTTTTCCAAAACTTGTTCATCAACATCGGGTAGAAACTATTCTAGGGTAAATGCTTCAGAAATATTTTCTTGGACGTTTTTATTTATTAAAAGGATCTTATATCAAGGGATGATAATAATTTTTTTAAAACGCATCTAATGATGTAGGATGAGGTTGTTTAAAAACAAAAGGATCAATTTAATAAAATTTTACATGTACTGTTTCTTCAATAGTACAAGTGTTTTTATTGAAAACTCTATAGGCCTTAGAGGTTGGGGAGTTTCCTAAGAAAATTCCTTCATCAAATTTATGTAAATTATTGTCAGTATTTAAGATGAATACATTACATCCAAATACATTGAAGTAGGAAAGTCTATATTTTCAACCATTTCACAACTCACAAAGAGTTTTATTATGAAAGGGTCTAATAAAAACACGAGTTATAGTAAAACAAGATGTAATAACAGCTTTAGCCCAAAAATGTTTTGCAACAGAAAATTCACTCAACATGGCTTTTGTTATCTCTTGAATAATTCTGTTTCTTATTCCAAAACACCATTTTTTACGAGTTCATGGTGCAGAGAAGTTATCAGTAATGCCTTTTCTACTAAAAAAGTTTCAAAATAAGAATTTTGAAATTCTCCTCCATGATCACTATGAATAGTTATAAGTGGAAGGTTTTTCTCATTTTTACCTTGGGCTCTAAAAGTCTTGAAATAAGAAAAGAATTTATATATCTTTTCTATAAAATAGACCTACGTAAATCTTGTGTAATCATTGACTAAACAAAATACATAATATTTTCCTCTAATTCTTCCAGTTTGTGTTGGACCAAAAAGATCCATATGCACTAACTATAATGAATCTACAGTTGATTCATTACCAATTGAATTAAAACATGATCTATGTTTCCTTGCATATTGACAAGGATCACAAACTTTTGAAGAATCAAATCTATGCTCCGGTAAATACTTAACTAGTCTTTTCATAGAGTGTTTACATAGGTTTCTAAAGTTACATTGGTCTAACCCTCTATGTCATAACCAAGATTGATCTTCCATTGCACTGAGACAAGTTATATCTTTTCTTCTATGGTCTTCTATGTTTAGTGTGTATACATTCTCTTCCCTACAGGAAAAAAGAATAAATACTTCATTGGAATTGTGTACTAAACACTTATCATTCCTAAAATTCACAAGGTAACCTTCATCACATAATGGACTTATGCTAATAAGGTTGTTCCTAAGACCCTTAATAAATAAAACATTTGAAATCAACATTTTTACAAGAAGAACAATGTTACCTATACCAATAATTTCTCCATAAGCATTATCTACGAAAGTTACTTTTCCACCCTTTGTCTAGATAGTCCTTCCAATGAAGTTTTTGTTACCATTCATATTCTAGGAACATCCACTACCCATGTACCATGTATTTTTGTTGGTACTTCCTTTATTTTCATGAAACTAAGTGTGTTAGACGTTTGGAACCCAATCTTTCTTTGATTCGGAAACATCAGAAATAAAAATTTCATGAATCTACATTTTCATTGAAAAATAAGATTTATGAAATCATAAACCCTGAGTTTTGTTTAAGGAACAATTTTTCCCCAATTCCCGAAACATTGACACTTTTTTCAGAATGAATCAATTTGAGGTACAAAATAATTATTACTAAAAGTTGGTTTTGAATGAGTATATCCAAAACTAGAATTATTCCTTAGAGGTCGAATTTTTGAATACATCTTATCAAAAAGAATTACCTAATGTCATGATTTACAAACACTTCCTCAAGGAAAATATTTCTGATATTAGTTTAATAACTATTTTTTTATCCTAAAAAAATTAGTTTTAGGACTAGAGTTAGTCTCTAATACATATATTTGAAATTAAATTTTCTAGATCCTTAGAATGTTTATCCATCATAAAATTAACTTCCTCAAGGTTTTTTGAAAAACTATTAAAATCAAGAGTTTTCTTATCAAGATATTTATACAGATTTGATATTTTATTAGTTAGAATATTAATTCTATAATTTTCCTTATCTGGATTTTTCTTGACTTTAGAATTTTCATTCTCAAGGAGCTTTGAAAACCTCGACACTTCTTCATATGTAGGTAATGTACTATCTTCACCAGAAGAAGATTCTTGATCAGATGATTCATAATATTTACTATCACTATAATTATCATTCAAGAATACATTGGTGATGGATTTATCATTGAGTACCTTAGCTATTAGATAATGATTTTTAATAGGTAGCTTGGGTAATAGACCATGATTCTCATATCTAGAAGATTCGTACTCTAAGGATTTTTCAGAAGAGTCACCACCACTGGCACTCCAGGTGTCATTGGCTTTAAAAACATTCTTATATTTATCCTTGTAGTACTACTTTCTATTCCTCTTAGAATTATTTTCCTCTCTCTCTTTTCACATAAGCATAATTCAATCCGGCCTTATATGCCCTGCTCTTTTGCATTCATAATATGTGATTTATGAGTTTTTCTTGTCCCTTATTTCTTTCTTATTGTATCTTGATTGAAAGTTCTTTTGTCAAATAATCTTGTTCATTTTTCGGGAAAGATTAGTAATCTCTTTTTTTAAGATTCACTACCACTAGATTCAGATAAATCAGTGAACTTCCTCGACTGGGATCTTGAAAAACTCTTAGTAGTCCTAGCTTTCATATGATTTGAAGTAGCTGTAGAAAAACACATCCATTTCTATTATTCTTCTTATTTAGATCATAATCTCTTTTTATTATGGTCTTATATTGATGAAGAGTTCCAAAAGGCTCATCAAGATTAATCCATGCAACTTTCATATTCTTATCAATAGAGGTTCTCTTTGATTCCCACTCATTAAGAATGATATCTATAATCTTGTCCACAAGAGCATCATCATCTTAATCTTTTTCACCCATATATTACAAACTATTAATAATAATCATAAACCTTTTTTCTAACTTTCAAACTAGATCTATATAAGGAAATAGAAATCCATGATATTATTATCTAAGTATAACTCTTCTAGTTTCGATAACATGGGAAGTTCCAAAATTATTAACCTACAATTTCTTACAAATACAATTTGCAGCTTCACAATAAGTAATATGGATATATATATTCTTGGTCATGTAACACAACAAAGTATTCTATATCTTGTAATTTAGTTGATATTCTGACTTTTCTTGATTAGTAAAAGTTCTGACATCCTTATCCGGAATCTTGTAATTTCCAGTAAGCATTACAAAGTTGTCCACTCTAGTGGTAATGAAAAAAGTCTTCAAGCAATATCTAAAATATTCATAATCATTCCCATCAAATATAGGTGTTCTAGAAGGATTAATATTTTCAATCAAACCAATATTCATTACTACAATCTAAAAAAATCATCCACATAATCTTATTGGTAATAAAAGATTCTAAAAAATAGTAAAATCCTAAATAAGGAAAAATAAAACAGTGGAAACTTGAGAAAGAAAACATATGTGTGAATATAAGTATTTCAGAGAACTCTTATAATACCAATTGTAGGTTAGAAATATCATGTAGATGATCAATATAAAAGTGGTGGGGTGAATTTTATCCTTTAAAATTGCCTTTGGAATATATAAATTTGATATAAATCATTATATTTTTTAACGAAGTTAAACAATGTCAATTCAGAAAACCTCTTATTTATACAATCATACTTCATTCCAGAAATATGGTTCCAAAATGAAACATAGGAAAAGATTAAAATGACAAAGATTCTACCTTAAAGCGTATAGAATCTTACTATTCATAGTATACAATTATAATAATATATAAGATAGTTATACATTCCTTAATAATAAAAATTCATCAGAAAACGAACTTGAAACAATACAAGTAACAATTTTGAAGTCTTTTATCCCAAAGAGAAGGGTATCCAACAACCTTGGACAAAGGACCCTCAATTTATACATTCAAGAATCTTTGTCTTACCCACACAAGGGTAATCCCTCTATAGGAATATCAGAGTCCATTTTTCTATCCCCACAAGCCCTCAAACATTAAGGAAGATGGAACCGCAGTCTTCCTTATCAAGGAAGACCTCAAACATTATGTTTGTTGGTACCTCTGCCCTAATATCCCCAAAATCCCTCAAACTACAAGTTTTTTAGCACCTTTGTTATAATTAACAAGGAATTCCTCGAACTTTAAGGTAGTCGGAACCTCTATCTTTCTATCCCCAGAATCCCTCGACTGTATATAGCAAGAATTGCAGTTTCACGAAGCAATCTGAACAAGATGTTCAGTATGCAAAAAGCATGAAATTATCTCTCTCCCTCTCTAGAAATCACTTCAGCCGCATGTAATCTCTAGAGTTGTAGAACAGTATCTTGGGCTCATTAAAATGAGCACCTATTTATAAGAACATCTCCAAAGGTCGGCTCCCTCCCACAATGGTCACATTTTACCTTGAATTTCATAGGGACATGTACACATGTCTCTCAAAAAATTGTTAACTAGAAACTGAATGAAAGACATCATTATATAATTATAACGAGGGTAAGTAAAATATGTTTTCTCAATAAAATCTATTTTCAAGATTCTATTAGAAAAATAAAGTTTGGAGACTAAGAGGAAAACATTCAAAGTCTATATTACATGGATATTCGGAATATTTTTTCCAAGGAATTTTGAATTAGAATTCTGTAGAGTTCAGAGTCTGAATTATAAAGAATTCGTAGTTGGACTTCTAAATAATTTATAACCCGAATTCTAAGGATTTCGGAGTCTGAATTCTATGGAAATCGGAACCAGAATTATAAGGAATTCGTTGTCTAAATTTAGAGGAATTCAGATTCTAATTATAAAAACATTCAGAGTCATATTTCTATTGAATTTGGAGACTGAATTCTAATAAATTCAAAGACTGAATTTCAGATAATTAAGGTTCGAAATTTCATAGAATTTGGAACTAGAATTACCAGGAATTCAAATTCCGAATTTTAGATAATTCAGTGTCTGAATTCTAATGAATTCGGAATCTGAATTTCAAAGTATCTAGATTCTGAATTATAGATAATTCAGAGTCTGAATTCTATTGAATTTGGAATCTGAATTCAGAGAAATTCAGAATATGAATTAAAATAATTCGAAACCTAAATATTATATAATTTCAAACCTGAATTTTGATCCGAAAATAGAATACTCTATATATAAGTATTTATATAATTCAATGGTTTTAGATGTGAAACTGATTTTTTAACTTTGGAATAAAAATATTTAGATTTATAGAAACAAAAATATAAACAATAAAAAATAGGTAAGGATGAATTTTACGTGGCGAAGAAAAATTTTCCTTATTAAGGAAAATTGGCACAAGGAGAAAATATACTTATATAAAAAACGTAGGAAAAATAAAATTTTCCTTGAGATACAATGTTTGTGATTTTCAAAAAATAACGGAATGGAAAAGTCATAAAGAAACATTATTGACTCAACTTGTGTTTCCCAGAAATTGGATTATGGTGCCAATTCCTAATATGAGGATTCTTAAATTAACTTGATTCCATTGGATAATAATAAAAACAATCTATTCACATTATAAGTATATATTGGTCATCTAAGACTTTTAATAGAGAAACTACCACCGTAGAAAGAAATAATTAATGTTCTATCAATGCATATATTCCTAATCCTAATCATATCAAACATCATGTAGGTCTGACAAATAAATGATAAAGAGAAACATTGATCCTAGACCCTATAAATATTAATCTGTTGAAAATAGAAAAGGTGTGGATCTAAGACATGTTTGGTATTATCCATATAATATTGATTTTGTTAGATAATTATATCTTTTTAATGAAAGTATATAGTCCAAAAGGAAATAAATTGTACCCATCATATTTAGGATCTATTAACTCCACCATATTATCCAATATGTCTTAGAATTAATATTTATCTTCTAATTTAGACAATATTAATGAAAATGAGGATAATGAAGAAGATCCTAGGGATTCTCCTCTAATATTCAGGTAAGGATTTTCTACCACTATTGAAGAACTAACATAATTTAATCAAGTTATTAATGAATATTCAAGACATACAAGGATTAGTACCAATATGAATTCTAAATAGTAGAAAAAATATATATCTTTAATTCAATAAGATATAAATGTATTCACCTATAACAATATAAAAATTTCCATACTAGATCCTGATGTGGCTACAAATCTCATGGGACTTCCAGATAACCATCATGGTTTTATACTGGTAGTTAGGAGAAGAAATTTTTCACTGGTCCCAATGGTTGAAATTTAGTTTTATGTACTAAATATATCATTGATCGGTTAGTATTTCCAATACAAAAAATTGATCTCCAATATCAGACCTACAAAAAGAAACATTTGTAAAATCATTGTTTTAATTAATTTTTGGGATCCCAATAAAAAATTCCTAGAGGATGGATTGCAAACACATAAAGGGGTTTTTCTATCAATGAAATTTAACTTTTCTAATTAATATAATTTATTTACATGTATTTAGGCTATGATCATATTTGGATTCCCCTAATAACATAGAGGCCATATACTTGGGGGTTAGCCAAGGTATATACTTCTACTAGGTGGTTCCATTAATCATAAAGAATGATGTAACCCTATATCAATGTCCCATGAATTATATTTTTAATTCAATTATAATATGGTCAATAGAATTATATCTTGATCATATTATGGTTAAATATCAATATAATCCTGATTTACAACCTAATATTGATTATTTATTCAAAAAATATTTCAAAATATCTTAATATTGATTTCATTGAAATATGACATCATGGTAACATTGGGGAAGTTCTTTCATATCATCATAAACTACTACTTTATGGAAATATATATTTATAATATAATGAAAATACGATATATTCTTATGCCTCAACATATCAATGACCTAAGGTCCCTCAAAATTAAAATTTCTTCTGTCAGTAACTTCCTAGCCAACATTTCCAGCAAACACCTACCCATAAAAAAGGTGATAAGAAGAATGAATCCTAATAGGGGGAGGGTGATTATGAAGAGGATTTTAATAGTCACAAATAATTTCTTTTACACCCAAAAAGTTTTATTATACTAGTTGAAAAAATGACCATTATCCACTATGAGATCACATTAGTGAAATCACTCCCCACACTTATCACTCATTAGAATGGAGAGATAATTGATAACATCATATACAATATGATTTGGATGATGTTGAATTCAAATAAAATATATTAAAAAATTTATAATAACTAAATTGAGATAGTTTTTATACTATAGAATATAATGAAATGACTATAGAACCAAAATGTGCACCTTTTCCCTCTTGATGATACACTCAATTATATATTCAATCATTTTATGTTTATAAGGAGGATATAGTCATGGGAGGTCATCCTGTAAGAATTCAATATATATTCTTTATCATATATGGATATAAAAGGATGTGAATTGGAATATTTTTTTGAAACACATCACATTATAATGAAGTCACACCAGAATATAGATCTCATAGAGAAGGTGATTTATATGTCCCTAAAACTCCCTAAATGTTGGTGACATATTTTGATGGTTCTTATATGATCCCAATGTGAAGATGAATGTAAATCAAGAAGAATAATATGGTAGATATAGATATTATTCTTGTCTCCCAATATAAATAGTTCATATAGAATTAATTTATTTTTTCAGAATGATTCAACATCAAATAATAATTATATAAGTCCATTATTTTATGCATTGAATTATCACTATAGTAAGAAATTATAATATTAATTTTAAATAGGCTCTCATAGATAATAATATACAGTAATAAGGGTGAATATTCATTTAAGAAGGAATAATTGATCATATTTTTTCATTATATACAAGTGTTGATATCATAATTGCCATCAAAGACAATTTTTTTATCACATATCAAGTTTTTATAATGGATTAGAATATGAATTGGATAATGTGAAAATGGATCTTGAATATCTAGATCAGGGAAACATAGTAATTCAAAGAACACACTATTGGGAGATATCACTATTCATAGTAATAAATATAGAAGTGAAAAATGAAATAAATTCTTTCCCTAAATAGGTTGATCCCATATCCTCACAATTCTTTTCCATAATTAGTTGGATTTATTCAATAGTATAAAATTCGAAAAAGGAGATCCTAATAATGGATTATGAAACTAAATAATATATCCAATTAGAGGAAATATATATATATATATTTATGATGGAACTAATTTCCAAAAATCCCTCTATAAAAAGTGGCTTTTGATGGAGACCTCCTTTGTTGAATTGATGGATGAGAGGACCACAATGTCATGTAATGTGTCTATGCAGATACACGGTATGCTCGACAATTAAGAGATAATATCTTTCATAAAATAAATATTCTTTTATATTTTTTTTCCACAATGATACAATATATAATGGAGTTCATAAGAATGTGACACACTTTTTAGATTCATTCGAACTCAATACAGTATCCCCTTAGGATTTCGATAACTCCAAAATATTACTTGAATTTATTATGTGATGAATTGATATTATGTATCTATATCCCCTAGTTACATCAGGTCCATTCATGTACATATTTATTCCATCGATTTCATCTACTTGTGGACTGAGTTCATATCAATCAATGAAATCAGCACAATGCTTATCATCAATTTCATGAAGATTAATATTATTACAAATTTTTAGTCCCTCAAATAATAATGAATGGAAATATAAATAATTAGTTTCATATCAAATTGAAAAGGATGTGTGAGGATTGAAATATATAGTCCAACCATTTATCCTAACATCATGTATCATAAAATTGATAGATAATGACTTTCATGAAATTTATATATAATAAATAATAGATGATTTTAGACAAGAAAAAAATAGGCCCTAAAATGATTCTCTATGCTTTGTGTGTTTACCATACAAAAACAAACTGAAATACAAGTAACCCCATATTTACTATTTTATTGGATAGTGGAAGTCTATAACATTGAGGTTCATGTTCCCTCTCTTTTCAATACAATATTTAATCGGTTTTATAGGGATTTGAAATGTCATATTTTCCATGATGAGTTGAAATGACTTAATGAGGAAAGGTTACACACCTTTGATAACCTCAAAATCAGTCATAATAGAGTCATGTGAGTGTCTACTAAGATTGTTTACATTTTACCCATTACATAATAGAATTTATAATATGTCTATGAACTATTATGAAACCCAGGATGAATCCCCCAAAGCATGAGTTGGTTTGGGGATATATTACACCATAAAATAGTTATACTTATACAGAGAATATTCCTGATCAAAAAATCATGGGATTATATCACTCCATTCCCTAATGCACTATTTTTGAGGAATTACATTAAAAAATTTCATATCAAATACTAATCATCTTCACTGGATGGTTTTAAATTTCATATTTCATGTGAATAATATATTAATTTTTTCATAATGGAATTAGTCATCATTCCATGAATGTAGAATGAAAATCATTTGAGCTCCATTAACATGATGAAAAACTTCAAGACAAGATTCCCATCATGAATGACTTTTCAAATCAATTTTGATGTTTGGTTTGTGTGACCCATACATTATACCCAAGAGTTAGATCCATGTTTTAGTTATCTTTTTTATGTTCCCTTCCCAATTTATTGATTGAAAATAATATAAAAACCATCACAATATAATAAATTTTTGTGGATGATTCTAACTTTTGGCAGACACAATGTGAAATGAAAACTACAAGGCCCGCCAAAAAGTTCAATTCTAATTGTCCCACATTTTCTATGATTTAAGGGTTATCATTCATTTACATTTAGTATTATCTCTTTAATCATCACATAGACATGATTATATCAAAGTTTTTTGTTTGAGATCATTTTACCCTAAGGACCTCGTTGCATGACCTTCAACTAAAATATATATAAATGTTTTTGTCATTTGAGATTAAATAGGAATTCCATTAGTCCACCAGGAATGACCATAAAGTTATCATATATGCCTATAATTTGAGACATTTCATCTTTACATATCATCCAAGTCTATGTAATATACCCCTCAGTACATGGTTCTTTCTCTGGGTTCTTATTCTAGGGTAAAAAGTCCCTTATTTCTAATTCATATATTTGGTTCCTCTCTTCGACATCAAATCTATCAAGGAACAACATTAAGATGGGACATTATGTATAGTATTAAATTAATGACTATAAACTACATCGAACATGATTATTTTCCAAAAAATGTTAAACATCATGTTATAAAATTAACTTCAAATGACTTTATAATATCCCCATTGGTCCATACCATATGAATATAAACTATTTAGAAGGTATCTATTCCATTTGGCTCAAATAAATGTGAAACTAACATATATAAGATCTCTATATATCCAGGGGTCTATTTTCCTCATTTGGGGAATTTAATAGTTTAGAAAATACTATCTATCCTTAGTTTCTAGGTTGACCGATTCAATATCTAGAATAATTTCCTCATAAATTCTAAATTAATGTGATGATTGATTCTTTCAAATATATCATACATTGGAATGCATAGATTCTACATCTTTATCCCAGTCACAAATCCCACTTATATATTAGATTATTACTTGGTATTGACGCCCTTTATACCTATTATAATTTTTTCAGCATTCCCTTTTTAGAGAATCAATACATTACACCCTTACACGTTGGTAAAAGATCCAAATTTCTATAGAGTGGTTTTCCATTCTATAAATTTTGTGTCCATTTATTACAATTATATGAGGATATATTGTGATTACGGGTCCAATTATCCTAAGATCAATAAAAAATAAAATAAAACCCCACAATTCATAGTTTTTTTATTCCTCAAAATTCGTGTTAAATTTTCCTCTAATTTTCTAACAATATAAAATTTACATACCTATATGTTTCTAAATTCTAGTTCTTTCAGGATATGAAGTCTTTCCCGAGTCATCTATCTTTGTTCCAGTAATAGAATCTAATAAACACTTATATTACTATCATGTAGACCATTTTATTCATGTTATGTTTCACATGGTATGTCCAACACTATGATAAAGAAACATTATTTTTGGAATGATCCAAAAAATGCACAAATCCCTTATATAAATGTACTCATTGTGTGATAAAAAACTATTAAACACTTATGTACATTAAATATAACACTATTTTTATTATCATTTATCCGCATTATAACACCATAAACTACATTAGTTTCATTTAATTTCAACATTATATTAAAATAAATGAGATATGGACCACCATGTGTGTTGTTAAACTGATTAGAGAGGTCAATTTTATTCGACCCAACATTCTTACATGAGTTCTAGATCTATGTAAGCATACATTTTGTATGGACTATACAAATTATATCCTTATTGTATATAATAACTCTATTTTTAAGAACAATAAATTTTCAATGAGGCCGCATGTATTTGTATTGGGTTTTCTTCCATGAAAAGGTACAATACACAATGTGTAAAATACCAAATATTCTCTCACGGTTATACTGATAAGGGATTTTCTATTCCAATCCCATTCCAAGATATAACATCCTTTCCCCTATATATAAAATAGATCTACAAAGGGAAGATAATTTTTATGAAAAATATGTGTCTGGAAACATGTTATTCTAGAATTTATTGTGATTCCTTTACTAAAAATTTCTTATCCATCAATAAATTCTATGAGTATAAAACCGCTCACATTATATTATTTCATGATTCACATTGTGTATTTATAAATAACATTCCACACTAGGAGGAAACTTGTTTTATATGGAATATATGTGGTCTTATCTCTATTAAATTAATATATATTATTTCATAAAAAACATTTATTTTTGGTCCAACTATAGAACACCATTAACCACAGTTACACTGTGACATTCTATAATGGAATAACATTGGTTTCTTTATGCCAGAAAATTCTAGTCACATACAGAATATTTTCTTCCTAGAATCTTCAATTAATGGATTTATTGCATTTAATTTATATAATTAAATCATTTATAACAATAATGAGTTTGATAACATATAAAGGACACCACTTATTTTTAGTGTTTAGGTCACCATAATTAGAACTATGAAGTACTAATATATTCAATTTTGAGGGGAGGGTCCTCTAATCTCAATAAACCATGAAAACCATCATAGTGGAACATATTGTTTTACTACTAGAAACCAGTCATCAAAATTTTACTTTTTCAATATCATAACATTTTTTTAATAGCCCAGTTCCATATCTAGATCATAAAATTTACAAATTCAAAAGTTGTATGATTTCCTTATATTGTAAGACCAATCTGAATTGTCATGTAATACACATCTATCCATGTTCTAATAACTATAGCTTAAAAATATTTAAACTCTCATTTGAGGTTGTTTATATTACCATTGATTCTTCTATAAAAATCATGTTTTACCAATAATTTACCATTTAGATTATCTCACCATTTAGTTAATAATTTAAAAAATTAATATTTGAAACCACAAAGTTAATGTTATACCAACATAAACCAAAATAATTACAATTTTCAACACTATAAATATAAAAAAAATAAAATGAATGTGGTGTAAAGTCAACCCAGATCAAAACACCACAAAGGCCATCCATTATAAAATTTGTGTCTCCACTCATAGAGTCATCCCCTCACATGAAATTAGAAAAATATAGAGTTTAAAATCGGATAAGGAACAATGATTTTAGGATCATAAATATTTCTCTAAAAAAATTACACAATTCATTCTAGAGTAATTTTTCAAGAAAGGTGTTGGAATATTCTTTTTTTCTTCATCCACACACATATTATCATGTGAAATCTTATTATAAATATACAAAATGATAATGTGTTCATTGTGTGAAAATGTAACTTTTACGATACTTCAAGTCATCATAAATTATCATTCTACATAAATATAGTTCATCTTTCATATTTTTAGTCTCTAAAAATATTCCGGTTTTTTGGTAATGATCACACTCATCTTTATAGGATCCATATTCCTGGTACTGTATGTGCCTCCAAATTCAACACGACTACCATTGGAATATTTCTTCCATAGGTGAGGGTCCTAAGACACACCATATGCATCAAAATTGATATTGTGTTATAAATAAAACCATTACATATATGATTGGATATGATACTAGACGAACCAATAATAACATGAATATATATCAAAACATTTTCCTAACATAGATCATACATTTCAATGTTTTTCTCACAATCCAATACCCTGTGATTTTATTTTCTTTGTAGAAGAAACATAATGATCTTATTATAAATTATTTTTTAAAAAATCCCATTAAAACACTTTAGTGGAGTTAATTCTATAATAATTTTATATATAATTACCTGTGGAATTATAAAACAAAATGAAGGATCTCAAATTATTATATGGGAATATTTATCAATATTTAAGAAAACGATAGAATATAATCATTGGATGGATATTTTGTTAAAAAGGGAATACAATATTATGTGGTATTCAAATTACTTGGATGAAAATAATATATCCTAAAATAGGAACACATGAACCTAAAAATTTATGGAATTATTTTAGTTATACCATAGAAAATAAAACTGAAAAAAAATAATCCTGAGCCATTTAAGCATAACATAAAAAATGGGGAATTACATGGAAATGAGTCATAGAAATTGGAAAAAAAAATTAAAATAAAAATCATAAAATATTTCAACATTGGATACCTATAAAATCATAATATAGTGGAGGAATGAAATAATATAGTGAATGAAGAAAATGTAGAGAGTGAGAAAAAAATATACAAAATTAAAGTGAAATCTCTTCATCTATTATTAAAAATGTTTTAAATTTATCATTAAAATAAAAAATTATGAATAAATTAATTATAAATTTCATAAGAAAATATTGAAGGTATTAAGATGAAAAATAATTAAGAATTTTTCTATAATGTTGGAAAAACATCTCATTCGTTAAATGATAAAAATGTAATTCTTTTTACACTATTCTATACTATTTTAAAAATGACCCATGTTGAAAATGTTAATAATATTAATTTTAAATATTTTTACTGAAAGTCAATGATAGTGGAAAATGAACTTAAAAAACCATTGAACATTAGAGAGGAGAAATCATGATATAATAAAAATAATATAGACATAGAAGATAAATGGCAATTAAAAAGGAATGGAATCATTTTTTAAAACATTATTATTTTTAGATTGATATCTATAATTGAACGATAAATTTATGAAAAAAATGTAACTTAGATAGAGAGAAAGACAAAATCCCATACTGAAAAATGAAATTTTATTATAAATAATTTTCATTGGGAAGATTCAAGGAGGAGAATTTATGTCTCATTGAAAAATAGATTGAGTTGAGAAAACTTCTCTGACTAATAAAAATTTTGAGAAAAACACTTCAAATACAAATTGTAAAATATAAAATTAAAAAAATGAATAAATTGGGAGTAATGATATAATATTTTGTTTATTTATTATCTATATAATTTAAATTTAAGAGGGTTATAATACTCAACAAGTCTCCAGGATAGTATTTCAATACAAGAAACCCTTACCTCAAGTCATGACTCACATAGTGTCTATGTCTAAACTACTTAAATAAATTAAGGTTAATAAATAATTTATTCAAAACCATTTTTAGGAAAATTCAGTTTTTTGAACTTATAATTTTTATTATAATCCATTCAATTATATTATAGATTATTCTCTCAATGGATAAATTTTTGATTCAGCCATTCCATAAAAAAACCTCGGTATGTTAAAAATTAACAAAATAAGCAATAAAATACTTTCATGATATCCATAATTATATAAATATATGTTATAAATATAAAAAAGAAAAAAAATTATTTTTTTTATAATTTGTCAACAATAGATTAAATTTAAAAGTGTTTCAAAATACTTGTTTTAGGAAATTAATATTTAAAATTTCCATTTATAATAAATATTGATAAATAATTTTTAATTTGTAATAATAAAATCCCCAAAATTCTATAGTGTCATATGTTTTCATTAAATAAATTTTTAGATCCATCCATGAGATTTAGTTATGAAAGATGAATTATGTCTTTCATGCATGTGGTGGTAATCACATAACATGTGAGATGTTTACATTTTCATGAATGCAAATAAAGTAGATAATATATATTCCATCCATATAATAATATATAATTACAGTAATTATCTTTATATAATTATATTAGTAAATGTATAATATATTTTTAAGTGGTGTAAGAAGAAATAAACTCAAATAATTTATTTAAAATGATTACCTCTTCCTCAAATATCTAATTTTATATCAAACTTTAATTATTAATATATTTATATTTTAGTGATAACAAAACTATAATAAAATTTTAGATAGGTTTGGGAACTTTTTTTTATTTTATTTTTTTAGATGCACTAACTTCTAGAGGATAGGAGAGGTGGTGTGGTGAAGGGGTCTATTTATAAGTGAGATGAGTGGTATTTTGTAAATATCATTTAATAATATTAAAATAGATTAATTAATCAAGGAAAGTGTATCCATAAAATGATAATTTGATGGTAAAAATTTATAAAAATCCATTAAATCAATCATAAACCCATTTAATGATTGCATTTCATGGTATTTTGTTATGTTATATCTTGATTAAACGTTTTTATATAATTTTTTTCTTTATAAAAATAATTAATTTCTACATCTGCAACTTATTTTTTTGAACACAATGATAATTAAACTTGTTATCTAATTTGGAAATTGTGATTACAAATACTAATTCTATGATGACCAATGCTTCAGATACCTAGATATTATATATTTTTAGATTAATATTCATTATATTACAACAATGCATTCATAAAGACCCTAATAGCATAGTTCCATTTGAATCAGGGAACACAAACATCTCATTTCATGAATGATCTTCAACATATATTAAAATGATCTATGCACATGGTACTACTCTTAGGAATACCCTACCAAAACCTCCTCACATAACTTGGTGATGTAAACATACAAAATGGCATGCATAGATTCCTAGTGAGGCTAAAAATTATACACATCAATATATGATCAAATTAAATAATAAGTTATTAATAAGTGTATGAAATCTAAAAAATAACTTATAAAGTTTATACCGAACCATTCATATATCATAAACATGATTCATGTTATAAAACTTCATAATTGATGAAAATAAGGCCTATATGAGTGATAAAATGTCATAAATCAATAATGAACCCTAGTTTCATGTTATTAAGTTGATGAACCATAATATATATATATATATATATATATTTCACATTTCATTTTTAAATACTAATACCATCGACATAGTTGATCATGAATCGTCACATATATCCTATTGTAGATCAGGACACAACCATTTCCAAAAGTGGAAAAGGAAAAACCCGTTTTCTATAGTGGATCAACCCTATTGACATGTTTCCCATTATTATCTCAAGAGATATAAATCTTTTATCAATGCAATAGATAATGATTTCAGTCCTAGCCATCATATAATGAAAATCATACATATATGTGATAGAAGATCATAAAACATTCAGCATATCGTAACCCTTGAAATGAAATGGGATTCTTAAACATTTCATCATATCATAACCTATTGAAAAGGTAGAGGTTTCATAATCTTCTCATCACATCATCACTTTATAAACTATTTAAAAATTAGTGGGTTACACAAAGATTATATCATTCATATCCCATGTTAAAAGAAGTGGGTTTTATAATCGTAATGTCATTATTAACATATTACAATAATAAAAAGCATAAGAATGGTGTCAATGGATCATATCCCTAAAAATAAATAAGAAAACTCAATCTATATCATCTTAAATGAGAATTTATTTTGAAAAATATCACGTGGTATATTTCATGATGAAAATAACCTTTCATTATAAATATCATTTTAAATCTAAACTTTATAAAATATATTTAAAATCATTTTCTTTGAAAATATATGTAGAATACATGTAAAGGAAGATTTTCAAATTATTTACTACATTTCTTGGGGAAAATAATTTTTTGACTTTGAAAATTTATTTCATTTAATGTAACCATGAAAACACATAATAAATTATTCAATATAAATAATGTTCATGATGTGGGAAAATTCTAGTCAAGCCATACACAAATATTCCTTCCAAATTTTTGACGAAATCCAAACAGGAATTGTTTTTGAAAAAAATATAAGTATTCCTTTAAAATAATATATAAAAATTTAAACATAAATAAAAATTATATAATAAATAATTTTAATAAAAATAAAAAGAATTAACAACATTTTTAGAAAACATATTTTTGCAGGAAAATTGTTTCAGATTGAAAATGTAGTTTTCGATAAAAATTCATCTATGAATCATATGTACATAAGTAATGTAAAATTACAAGGAAAAATTATTCTAAATAAATAAGTTTATTAGATTAAAATTCATGAGTTTATTGATATATATTTTCTAACAATTCATCATTATTCTCATAATCATGAGAAATCCTAATAAACAATGAGATTGTAACTTACAACCCTTATCACAATGAAAAATTGAACATTAATCCCCATGAAAGGAAACTATTAAAATAAATAAATAATATCATTTTATTGATTAAATTCATTAAAATACATGTTAAATTGGCTATCTATAGACTATTAAAAAAATATAGATGTAAAATATAATATATGTCTCCTAAAAAGAAAATATAGAAAAATTACCTTACTTATTTGCTAGGTTTTGAACTGTAAACCCCTTGAAATAGAGAAAAAAAGATTGCTTTTTAAATACCTATAATTTAATTTATAATTATCTTTAAATACATTCAAGGTAATAATATACACCACCTAAATTAAACTGGCGGTGAATATGGCATGCGTATTTTATTAAGATAAAAGTGAGTAGAAAATTTATTACAGTAAGTATAGAATTATTTTTTACTAATTTGGAAATCCTATATAATAAATATATAATTATTATAAATATATTATAGAACCATTAATATATATATATATATATATCAAATCATATATTATTATTTTATGTCCATTCATTACCCCTTTAATAACAATTCCTTGTTAATGTCACGTTTTGGGTAATAACTGCTTTGTTTACCATATATGATATTATTTACTATTTTGGGTCCTCAATATAAATATTCGTAACAAACTAAATTTTTTTAACCGTTATATAAATATGATATATATTTAATGAATTATTATTTAGAGTAATCTATAAAAGAAAGATATGGGAAATAGAATACACTATTCATGGTGATGGTAGGTCTTAATGACATGTAAAAATTGTTTCTATTTTCTCATAGAATTTAATGAATTAATGTTAATTGATATATAACCATTACTTGTTAAGTTACATGTAATAAATAATTAACTTTTACATTAAAACCATAATTATTATGTACCACATAAATTATGAATGAATCACAGTGTTTCGTGATGTGGTTGTCCACCTTACACATGAATGATAATACTATATTCTAAAAAATGTGAATTAAGAATGTATGTGTTATATAATAACATAAATATAAAAATAATGTCATTAATATCATATATCATCAATTAATACATCATTATTTGTATCTATTATAGATGGTAATGTAAAATGAAGGACATGGGTTCGTGGGGCGGTAGTCCTCGGTACAAATGAATTATGATTTTATAACCCATTTGATTGAAGTGGATATGGATTTATGTTACTACTTTAACATAAAAAAATATATGTATAATTATTATAATAAATCTATTATATTATACAAGTATAGTAATAATTTAATGATTTTTAGTAATAAATAAATAAAAAATTCATGTTTTTGAACTTTACCTATTCTCTGTGTATCCTCCTTAGGTAGGCAAAAAAATCCTCCCTTGGAAAGCATTATATTCAAATTAAAGACGCTTATAAGAGAGGAGGGAATCGTGTATGTTATTAGTTCATTAATTTTCCATTCTATATGACTTTATATGTGTGAATAAGTGAAGGGTAGTGGTGGGATTTTATATTTGAGGTAAATGAACAGACTTAAAAACTACATTGAAATTTCCCAAAAATTCCAAAATGATAAAGTTGTTGACAAGAAAAAAAGAATAAAATGAATGTATATTATAAATTGGAATGGATAATATTGATTTATTTCCATATAATGAGATTTATACACGTCTTCATACATTTTTACCACTTATCAATTTATTTTAACCACCGAGTAAACAAACTATCACCTTAACCAGAATAATTTAATTTATACATTTTTCAGTATTCATGTTCATAAAAATTCTATTTGGAATTATTAGAAAATATAAATTATTCTGATTTAAAATATTGATTCCATATTTTCATATTCAATTCAATTAATTGAAATTTTATTATATAAAATCATTCCCATAGGTACAATGAGTAATCTGGGATTCAAAAAGAGGATGTCCAAAATATTTCAATGTTTTTTAATACAATTTACAAATAAAATATATTATAATTAAATAAATATTATTAATAGATATATAAATCAGATAATTAACATGTAAAACCACATTGAAATATAATTTAACATTATAGAAAATTGGAAGGAATAATCATTTTTAAATTAAAATTCAGTATTTTCACAACTCATCCTAAAATTAGTCTATTCCAATTATTCTAAAAAAACATTCCATATATTAATTTTGATATGATAATTAAAAAAATAATTTTATTTTATGATATTAATCAACTAAAATAATCACTAATTAATTTTTTTATTCAATAAAATAAATTAAGAGTATAATTGTTGATACAATAGTATTTCTGATAGATTTAAAGACATTATTAAAAAAATAAGTTATTTTTTATCAGTATGTATTCATTATATAAAACAATTATACATAATATAACATATTAATTAATGTCACTTTATTTTACTAATATAATTACAAGGAAATTATAATTTATAAACAAATAATATTAAATGTATGTCGCAGTTTTTTAGAACTCGTTATTGCATGTAACATAAGATAAAATTTCTGATACATGTAACAAAAGATAAACATGGTTTCACAGGTAATTAAATCCAAAATAAGGGTTTCATATAACTCAATCTAAACATAATAATGTTTATAATGGAAAAACATAAAAATTGACAAAATCTATTGTGGTTACATTAGACCCCCCCCTAAAATGAATACCAAACATGAAATTCATTACCTTCGAACCAAAAAATGAGGATGTGTATACCGAATTACATACTCATGTTACCATATAGATTCTAGAAGAATTTTTTTTCATCTCAAAACATTTACAATGAGAGTGGTATTATTTTAAAGATCATTCTCTGTACAATCCATAATTTCACCATGTTTTTTCTTGTAAGAAAGATCATGATCCAGTTGTATTACCTCGATGTTTAGTATATATGATGGACATGTATGTACATCCTCTGGAGAGATACATGGAAAAAATAATGAACCTGAAATATTATTTGAGTAATTTTCAATCGATAAGTTTCTATACTAATATGATTATGAATTTTAATGGGATATATATACTAAGGTATTAGCTTTTTATTTTATTATATATATGGTTTAATCCTTTTGTTATTCTTCAATAAATTTCCACTTCATATATTCATCTAATAAATGGGTATAGTTTCTTAACTAAATCAGTAATAGATCAAATTACACATAATTTAATTACAATTTGTTCCATCTCTCTATAGTAATGAAATGTTAGTGGTAGTTTTCAAATATGGATTAATGGTCATAAATTAAGTAATAAGTTAATATCTAAAACCTTATCCAAATTTTAACATATACCACTCAAAACAATTTACCTTATAACCATTAAAAATTTAAAAAATTTAAATATATTCACTAAATTTCTAAAAAAACATAAAATTAATACCCCAAATTATATAATGTATCACTATATTTTTACATAGAAAACATGTTAATGACTTCATCATGTATTCTATAGAAGAATGGTAATAACATGAGTCACTATAAAATGTTATTGAAAATAAGCAAATACCATAAATCCTTTTATAAAAATAGACTATTAGATATTTTTCTTAAACCCAAAATACTGTATACTCCATCAATGATAGAATAAACCAATTTGGAAATATTTATTAATCAGTTCCAGGGTAATTAGTTCTCCCCAATTCCTTAATTCATATCCAATATCTCTTTATTCGAATATGAATATCTCATCATTTGAAAACCATTAAGGGTTATCTCCCCATAATCAAAATATCACTTTTATGTTAAATCAAATTTCTAGTCCATCAGTACCATTTAGTTTTTTTAAATATGTAATGAAAATATTATAATAATAAATCCTTATATATTTTATGATTCACATAAAATAATCCTAAAATTATAATACATTATTACTTAATTAATCTCAGTTCATTCCAAACCCATTAACTAGGATTCATCATCTTCTAACGTAATTAATCTTTTCTAAAATATTAAATATGAATCATGCATTAAAATTCATCAACGTTAATTTAATCTGGATACTTATGTTTAATATAAAAAATAATGTTAGAACAATACGTACCATTCATGTTTCATTTGTGGTATCTTTGTCTGAAGTAGTATAACTGTTACTTATACAACCATGATGATTCTCGTCACATAATTTTCCCTTAGGACATATATTTTTCATAATTTTGATACATTACACATTTAAAACATTCAATGGTCAATTATAACTTATTGTGACCATTATTCACATCAATTGTGTTACCTAATTATTTCAATTTTCCCATTCTCTTACTTGATTTGTGTCCCTTTATTGCACAACCAGAAAATCTTATTATTCCTCTAATGCATTCCTTTGATTTCTTATTTCCAAATTTTAGACATATAGATAACTAAATAATCATTCCTCTATTTTCCCCACTACCCAAACACTTATTGAAATATATCCACATCTTCAGTGGTGAGTCTGAGAGTTGGTTAATGTGAACATTATTAGATAGGTCCTATTATAACTCATTATTCATTATCATAAAATCATTTACTCTCGTAATAACACCATTCGTCTTCTAATGAAAAACTTTTCTATAAAATTCAATGTTAACCCAATTCCTATGGATTCTAACCTTTGACTAAAACCAAAAATAATAGAGTGAGAAACCCTAATCTTAAGGGGAAACCAAATAATCTTGAAAATCACTTGTAGGGTGTATAAATAAAGGATCATTTTTTTAATATATTACAAATTAGGTATATCCAAGTTCATTCATATTCATTACCTATTTTAAGACTTCATGATGGTTTATAAAGAATTTGTGAATATCCAATGCATATCACCTCGGAGTATGATATTAGGTGTGTAGTAAGGCCTATTCAAATTCACCAGTTGGGGATTGAATCTAACTCAATATTCACTTATTGATGTTATGACCCCTGTGTACCTTTGGTCCAAATCCATGAGAACTATTAGTATCTATACAATGATTAATTTCTTCAATACCAGTTTCTCTATCCCTTACCAAAACTCAAAAAAAAATTTCTATACTTCTATTCATACTTAGAGTTTTCATTAGATGTATCCCTATACAACTACTTATAAATAAACCTTGGAATATCACCAATTTTTTCTCATGTGTCTTTTTATCGGTTAACAGAACCTATCCTCAAATACCATGCATGATATCCTATGACTCTAATACATTTATAGATGAATATTAATTAAATTATAAAATTACACTAATGAGGAAAATAAATTTTAGTGCCTTTTAAATCATGGAAGATGGTCTTCAAATTTCATGAATGATCTAAAACAACTTCCTCTAATATCTTATCACATAATACTCTTCTTAGGCATACCATCCCTAAAACATTCTTAAAAACATGAGGAAAGAAACTTATTAAAGGATGGTCATAGATTATCAGTAAGTATAATAATATGATATATAAATCTTAGAAAATATGAAGGCATTAACTAAGAATAAGTGTATACTATAATGATCATAACATAAGAAGTTTATACCTGACCTATCCAAGATCATAAAAATTATTTTTGGAATAATACATTATAATCTTATGAAAACATTTCCCAAAACACTGAAAAATAATCATATATAATTAATGATCCCTAGAAACATGTCATAAAATTGTGACGCCCTTATAAATTATGAAAATTATTTCACAAAAAAAGGATCCTTACCAATACCATCAATATAGTGTATCAGGACTCATCTCATATTGTGCATTGTGTATCAAGACACAAATATTTCATATGGTCGATCAAGATACAAAATATTCCTATAGTGGATCAGGACACACCTATTTATCATATTGTAACAATCCTATCAAACAGATTCACATTATTATCTCATGAGATATAATGATTTACCCAAAGCATTGGAGAGATATTTAGGTCCCACCTGCCACATAATGATAGTCATACATTTTTGTTCTACAAGATCATAAAACATTCATAATATCATAAAACATTAAATGAAAGGGGTTCTATAAAAATATAATCATACCATAACCTATGGAAAAGTGATAGGTTTCATAATCATTTCATCACTTCAATATTTAATAACCTAGGGAAAAAGACATGATTTTCAAAATAATTCTATCATTGTATTTCCTTAGGAATAGAAGCGAGTCGTATAATGCATGTGAAATTTTAAGCATAAATAATTTAATGAAAAATAATAATGGTATCCCTGGATCATATCCCCACACAATAAAAAGTATCCTCAAAGGATTTTATCTTAGATTCATATAGATTTTGAATGAATAATCACATGGGAAAGTTCATTGAAAAAATAACATTATTTTTTGAAAAAGAATATGGGGTTGATGAATTTTTTATTGTGAAATCTAATTATTATGTTTATATAGTAGATAGGACCCATGGAATAACCTACATGAAAAATTAAAGGTTTAAAACATCATGCATGTGTCATTGTACGCCAGCATCCTGCCTACATCACCACCAATAGTGATCATGCTAATGGTAGTGCTTTCTTCCTAAATAACCTAAGGAGATTTTCCAGATTCTTACCACAAACTATTGGATGATAGATTAGAGGGGTTACCACTTATTATCCACCAAAACGGAAAGAAATTCATTCTTTGAAAATCAATTTTTAATGTTAAAATTTATAAAATATTTTGGAAATCTATTTTTTTTAAATACACTTTGAAAACATATTAAAGATACTATAAAAATAATTTAATTCATATATTATGGAAAATAACTTTCCTACATTGAGAAAAATTAGAAAAACATAATAAAAATAATTTAATTTAAAATAGACTTGAAATATTATATAGTAAGACTCAATGAAAATAATTTGCATCACCAAGGTATTCCCCTTTTAGGTAATAAAATTATTTCACATTTTTGATAAAAGAAAAAAAATTTGAAAAAAAATTAATTTTATTATTTTATAAAAACCTATCCATGGGTAAAAATTTCATTAAGAAGAAATTTAAAAAAACTAAAATATAATTTTGAAATAATTTTTTTGAAATATAGTCTTAGAAGAAAAAGTGTTTTTGAACGAAAATTTGGTTTCAATTAAAAATATATTTTTCAAAAACTACTAACATAGATTTGAGAAAATTAAAAGAAACCATTTATTATCTTAAAATAAATATAGTAGAATATAATTCATCCATTTCCTCAGAGGTAGATGATAATATTTTATCCTAATAATCATAATCCTCAACATTCTGAATAAACGATGAGATTGTAACATAAAACACATACCAATTTGGTTAGAATATATTGTATGCCCCTTGAAGTGATAACATTAAATGAAAAATTAAATATCACTATAATAAATAAATTTATGATATTAAATGTATATTTGTTTTTATATACACCGTATAGAAGAAGATAGTTCCCTAACGTAACATATGTCTCCATGAAAAAACATTCACTCAAAAATCCAATTCCGCTTTGGTAACTTTTGAAACCTTAACACCATGAAAGGGATATACTAAAATGGATATATAAGTCCCTATTATTTTAATTATAAAAATCATAAATTGAATTAATGGGAAATATAAAAAAACCAAGATTAAATAGGTGGTAAAAAAGGAATTTTCCATTCATGAAGATAAAATTGAGATGTAAATCCTATACCATAAGATTCTAATTCTTTCATACTCTATAAAAACACATTCATATAAAATATATGTTCATAATAAATCTCTTAATTAACCATGATAAATATCATATATATTCATTTTATATTAATTCAGTGTAATCTATAAAAGAGAGAGATATGAAATGAAATACACCGTTCATGGAGATAGTAGGTCATATGTAAACATGAAAGTCATTTCAATTTTATAATAGTATTTAAATAATGAAAATTAATTTATATATTATCATTATCGAATATTGTTTTGCCATATTTATAACATTTTTTTATTAAATTAATTTTTATCTTTTTCTATTTATATTGGGAATAAATGAAATGGATTCATGAGGCTATAGCCCAATATACACAAAAGTTGTGTTATAGTATTCCCACATAATAAAATGTATGAAGGTATGTAATATACAATAATTAAATAATAATAATAATATCATAAATATAATATATTTTCAATAATTCCCTCCTTATTTCCATTTTAAAGATGTGGTAAGGGAAAATGAAGGGCATCGGTTCGTGAGGCGGTAGTCCTCTGTATAAATGAACAATGGTTTTATAAGCCATTTAATAGAAGGGGGGACAATTTTATGTCATTTAATTAATATAAAAAAAGTCAGTATACGAAAGATATTTACGCTATTATATCCTAATGGAATAATCATAATTTAATGATGAGAAGGAAGAAAAAAATGATCATTGATGAATGTGGCCACTTCTTCGGGTATCCTCCATTGGTATCCACCAAAACATCATTCTTACTTGAAATTTTTGTCCAAAATAAGGAGTGTAGGATGTGGGGAGGGATGTTGGGAATTTATTTTGGAAAGTATTTTTTGAACTATAAGGATTTAGAGGTGTGAAGAAGTAAATGGTGGTGGTGTTCATTTATAATTGTGGGACAGAAACCCACATTGATACTTCATGGGAATTTCCCAAAAGAATCCAAAATGATAAATTAATTCACCAGAAAAATAATTCAAATAATGACCCTAAATTATAAATTTGTATTGATAAGTTGAATTAATTTCCATGAAAAAATATTTATACATATTTATTTGTTATTTTTAACAATTATATTTTTACTTTAACCACAAAGTGAACCCAATTTTACCTTAACCGTGGTAATTATTCTTTTATCTTTTTCAATATTAATTTTGGTCATAAATTAAGGTTACTATAGTATATTATATATATAATTTTTATTAAAAAAAATTAATCCATTTTCCCAAATTATTTTCACATAAGTAGGAATAATACATTTTAAATTAATACCACAGATGAGACGAGAAGGAGAGATTTCAGAGAGAAATTGACCAAACTATTATAATTTTTTTTTCATATTAAAAAATTAAATTGGTTCAAATAAAAATAATTTTATTAATAGATATATAATTCAAAATTTTTTACATTAAAACTAATTTAAAATATAATTTTTCTTTAAAAATAATATGAATGAGAAGGCAATTTTCAATTAGAATTCAATATTTTTCACTATATATAAAATTATTCTTTTTATTAAAATCTCCAGAATTCACCCTAAGATAATTTATGTTCTTTTTCCTTCAAAAATGATTATCAGTTTATTGAATTCATTTTTCAAATAGTTTTGAAAATTAATTTCATTATTTTTCATCAAATGAAATAAAATGAATATCTTTGGAGAAGAAAATTTATTTATGAAACATATCAAGAAATTACTGAAAATATATGAACTTTTTTTTCAATAAATATTCTTTATATAAAAAAAATTATAAAAATAATTAAAATTTTATTACTTTTATTTCTGCTAACAATTTAATTGCAAGGTAATAATGGGGTTTTTAAAATAATAATATTAGTATTTATTATCGTTGTTTTTTAAAACTCAATATTGTTTGTAATAAAAGATAAACATGGTATTGTATATAATTCATGATAAAATAAGTGTTATGTGTAATAGAATCTTAATATAGTGTTGTGTGTAAATAAATCTAAACTCGATATTTTATGTAATGAAAAAATAAAGAAACAATATTTCACAAAATATTGGGGCATTACAAATTCAATTTTACTTTGATACCTTTCATAAAGAGATAATAATTATTTTTAATATTAGTATGCCACATGTAATAAGAAAACATTTTTGAAACCATTTTTTAAGCATAAACCCTAATTTATTTTTATTTAATTCCAATTAAGAATTTTTTTATGTGAATTTTCTTATTTATATTATCAATATATGTCACGAATATTATTACAAAGTAGTCATTATCATATTTTATTAATTTAATATAAATTACGTACATAAAAACAATTCTTAAAAGAATATAATTTTTCAGATTAAAACATTTTATGATAAATTATAACTAATTTATATCCAAATTATTAATTATTGTTCATTTCTTATTCTTAAAATAAAATAAATTCATATAATAAAATTATAAACATATGGGAAATTTATTTTTTATTGAAAAATATATATAATAAACTAGTTGTGTTAATGTCAACCATACTTCATTGAACATTAATAACTAAAGTATTATTATATCAAGTTCATTAAATAATTTTTTGGAATTTTTTTATATTACTAATATTTACTATTTTAAAATTAATAAATTTAATGGACAAAATTCATAAAATATTATAAATATGTTTCATAAAATCAATAAATTAAAATATTTGTAATATTATATTAGTATAATAAAAAAAATATTTATTTTTTAGTAGTAATTATGTTTCATCATTCCATATATATATAAAAAATGTGTTAAATAATTATACGCTCATAACACTAATACATTTACAAATACATCTCATGTCTATTTCTTGTAAACATATAAGAAAAAATATCTATTTTATAATGACTATATACAAAAAAAATGGTAAAATTAATCTTGATTCCAGTAAAACCATTTATTTTTTTCATACATTTTATCAAATTATATATGTCTGTTTTTAATGTAATTACCTAATTAATATTTCATTATCACTTATATGGAAAATATTTATCTTTTTTATCTGTTATATGTGTATGGATAATAGTTTTTTTCAACCTTATAATAATAACAAATAAAATTATGAAATAAATTTATATTAAACTAATATATAATATTATTATAGATTGAATATGTGGAGAGTATATCATTTTTATTTATTTATTTTTGATAAATAATGAAATTCTGAGATATTATCATATTAATTTGTTTATATATATCAATATTATCTGATCAATTTCATTAATTTAAAATAATAATATTCATGAAAATAATAAATAGTAATGGAATATAAATTAAAAAACATTATTTACATACAACCTAAATAAATTTAGTAATTATTATTTTATTATCCTTATTAGGGATAGGTGGATGTTTTATTAATACCTTTAAAATATAATACAACAAGCATTCTAATTCATATTTTGATCATTTTTTCCACATGACAAAGAAGTTATTTTCCATGCATTAATATAAATCATTAAAACCTTTCTAAATTACATCTATTCATTGACACTTATAAATATGTTATACTATGAAAGAAATATATTAACACAATAATGGAAAATTATTAATAATATAGGGATTGCAGAAATAGTTTTGAAACATCATTTTGATCATTTTTTTCATATATCCCTTGGAGTTTACTCGATTTGAGTTTGTTGAATAGGGGTTTCTATTTAGGATATTCAAAACAGTCTTACAACAAGATAAATATATATGAGGCTAAAAGTTCACCCTCATTTATAGCTAAATTTAGGAATCATTGATTACTTATTATTCATTCATTAAAAAAATTTATAAATTACCATATATTATTTTCCAGAATGAGTATGATGGGTTATTCGAGTTTTGATACAAATGGTCAAAATTATCCAATGTTTCACACCATGAATATTAATTCCATGCTTTGTTTCAAATCCAATCTTGGTTCCTAGTTTTATCTTAGTTTCTGGGTGTTTTGGGTTTGAAATTTTGGTGCCTCTTGTGTTATTGATCTAGGAACATAGTACCTGGGGTCTATTATGCTATTTTGTCTCCTATTCTTTCAAGGGGATTGTGTGAGGTTGTAAGTTTTTGTAGTTGGGTTAGTTACACTCATAGTGGAACCACATGTCTTGTTAGTTGTTGAGATGGTGTGTACCCAAGAGTTGGATGAGTTTCGGTTTGGAAAGAGTGCTCTATTTTTGGAATTTTTCTCCCCAATACATGTCATAGCTTTCCCCCTTGGTTTCCTACTTGGACCACCTAAAATTGATAGAGAATGGAGGATTTTTGGGTGACTATAACAGGCCGCACATTTTGGCCTCATGGTTTACTAAACCGTGCATCCAAACCGTGCACGTCATCCAACTCAAAAATATTTTAGGTGTCTTGACCCTTTTTCCACTCCACGAAATTAACCAAATACACCCTAATCTTCACTATTTCATGCCCTACCTCCTTGGATAGCTTCCAAGATCTGTCACCCTCCCATGGAACTCAATAATGAAGGGATATTTGAGGGGGGAATTATCAAAATCATGCATGTAATTATTTATCATTTTGATTTATTCCTTCTCCATAAGATTTATTACCCTATTTCATGATGTTCCTTTTGTCCAGCAACTATGGATTTGCACCTAGGGTGTTTATCTAGGATTTATGCTCTAATATTGTGGTTTTATGATGATTTTCCCTTCTTTGTGGGGCTATAGTGGTGCGGTTGATGTTTTCCAACAAGATTTGAGGGTTTAAACACAAAATGTAGGAGGATCCATGTGTAAGTAATTATGGATGAGTTAAGTTGATTGGTTTATAAATTTATCATGTTCTGAATCTGTTGTGTGTGGTGTGAAAACAATTTTTGTTTGCAATAGTAAATCATTTAGTAATAAAGTTTCATTTTTGTTTGAATTGTGTATTTTTTAAATTTAACTCATGTGATGTATCTTAAGGTTGTTTTATGAAATTTTAATGGGATTTATTATTTGTTTAAAGGGGATGAAAATTCAGGTTTGGTATTGTTTTAGGTTCATGTGTGCCTCAAAAGGGGGTTTTCAATGGGTGTTATTTGTAAGACCTTGTATTACTCCTTCAAAGTGTTTTATGAAAATGTGTGTTTTTCATGTTTAGCATTTTTCGTATTCTTTGATGTAATTTTATAGCACTTGAGAGTGGTTTAATAAATGATTCAATGGATTCTAATTCTATTTTGGCGTGGTATTGGTGTGCTTTTTTCCTTGAAAGGGGGTTTTGAAATGGGTTTTGTGTGAAAAACATAGTTATACCCCATAAGATTGTTTTATGAAAATTGTAAATGTTTTATTGGGTTAAACAAAGTGGTAAAAGGATGTATATGTACAGTTTGCGTGAGTGTGATCACTTAATATGCATTTTTAAAATGTAAAGAGGTTATTTAAGATGTCAAACATTTTTATAATGTTTTATGTGAGTTAGATGATTACTGAATTTGAAGGTGAAAAGGGAATTCTATGAAATTTGTGTGGCTTGTTATGTTATTTGGAATATATTTGTAGGGTTTTAGAAATTTTTTTGAAGGATTTATTTATGTGTTAAAGAAATTTGAGAAGTGTTGTGGGCTATTTTTGTGTGAGTATTATTTCAAAATGCATTTGAATGAAAAAGTGGATTATTGGATTTGAGTGATATAAATTTGTGATTTTGGTGAAGGTGTGATGTGGATGTGGTATATTGATGTGAAAATTATATTTCATGCTTTGTTGAACTTTTTTGAGCACAAGAGGGTAACCCGGGTATCTAGGTGGTTGGACATGTACATGTATTCTAGTGATCTCGTGAGTTTTGGACCCATTTTCCAATAGAATGTTTGACACTGAAAAAACTAATTAAACATTGATTATGATGATGATAAGTGACCACTTGTTTATTGGTATGCTCCCCACTAGTAGATCATGTCCCCAATAATGGATATTGTGAATGCTACTCTCACTGAGATACGAGGTACTTGGGAACCACAGCGAGCTAGTGCCACGTGTTAATTTCCATTGCTTGTGCTCATTGGATTATTTGGTCTTACCATCAGCATATGGTATTTTGTTCATGAAAATTAAGTAGCTATGGTATTTTATTTAATAGTGTTTATTATTTAAAATATAACACATGAAAACTGTTTTTATTTAATGTTTCATCTTTTAGAAATTGTTACAAGCATTCCATGTTTTTGAAAACTTGTAAGAATTTCATCTTTGAATTTTTATCACATGGAATATCTTATTGTGGGTATCTTATAGGTAATTTGATCCCAACATACTTACACCTTTGGGTGTAAGTATACATGGTTATTTTGGTAGCAGTTTTTGATATTGCTTTTGTGAAAATGGTTCGGTTTATTAGCGGTCCATCGTGATGTAGTGTTGTGGAGATGGATTGAGGGTGGTGCCTCTTTCCATGTGAAGATTCTTGGGGTGTCTTTTTTAGGTTTTTTATATCTATAATGGTCATTGGACATTATTTTAAACTGTGTATTTCAGTTATGAAATTTTGTAAAAGATAGGTTAGTTTGAAAATATCCAGATTTGTGTTATTTGATTTGTTTGTTGTTGTATGTTTATAAACATGGGTAAATCATTCCCAATTCACATTTTATTATACCTGAGCACATTTAAAATCCCTTGTGGGTCGTGAATTCTCTTAGGTATTTTCCATAGGCTAGGTGAGGTGCCGGTTTTGACAGCTACCAGTTTCATTTCGTGAAAAAATTGTATCAAAGGAGGTTTTCTCTCTATGGGATATGTTATCAATGGAGGATTCGGGATAGTCTGGAGCTAAGATTTTCGGGACTTGACATTTCGGTTATGGGTATTGTTCCTTTCAATCACACTTCATAATGGGATTCATGTATATTGGGGATTTTGATATTTAACAGAGTCCTTTTGTTTTCTTGGTTTAATAATGGTTAGGGGAAATGAAAAAAGAGTTGGGTTAATGGCCTCAGTGAGCTCGTTGCGCCTGGAAAGCAATGTAAAGTGGTGTAATTGAGTTTTGAAATCATAGAAATTTGGTTTTAAAGAAAAAATAACATGGTTTTAAAAAGAATAAGGTTTTGTGAAATTGTTTTCTAATAATTAACGAATTGATAGATTTCTCAAATAGTGGAACCGAATTTTTATAATTTTTTTTGAAATGGAAAATGGTGTGTTTACACTTATTTTGAATGTATGAAATTATGTTAAAGTTGTTATTGAAAATGAGTTCATAATAATGTTTTCTAAACAATAAGAAGCTGTTTTAATGGGATGAGATGTTTTGAAATTGATGTGATTGAATTGAAAGTGAGTTATTATTTTAATGATTATTACCTTCTGAAATGTTTTGAAAGATGTAAATTGGGTTTGATTTTGTGGTTATAGGGTTTGAGAAAAAGGAAGTGTTTGTTGACTGTTTTGGTTTTGAAAAGTGGATCAAATTTCTTTTTAATCTTTTTTATAATTGTGAGTGATCACAAGAATGGGATTATAGGGGATGATAGATGGCTGATGGCATGGATGGATGAGTTTCTGGATAGATATGAGGAGGATACCCGGTGTGGGGCAGAAAACATGCATGTGTGAGGCCTATGGTGAACCATTGGTGGATACACTAACCACTAAACCATTTATTTCATAGAAATATTTTTAAAGGAAAACATTATGTCTTGATGACTAGTTTGGGATGGTGTGTCTTATGTGTTTTGGAAAATTTTGATGTTGGGGGATGTTGTGAGTCAAAGAAATCCTTTTATTTGAACCGTGTTTTGGGTTTGTGTTAGGTCGGTAAGAAGGGTTGAAGGTCTGATAAGTACTCTCTTCCGAGAAAAGTCCAGGAACCCTTTACAGTGCTTCCACTCACATGTTCATTTTGGTTTGTGTCACATTTTCACCAGTATAACATTTTGGACGGGTCCTTGGGTTCTCTCTTTGGATAAGGTATTCCACCCGTTAAGAATTAGTGCACAACTAAAGTGAAACTCAGATTGTTTCGCCATTGGAGAATCATCAGGTTAATCAATATATGTAATTTTTTCTCAAGATTTGTTGAATGAGTCTAAACCTTTTTATATTCTTGGTTTATGGATCCTATTGTATATGGAGAGTTCTCATGGAAGTATAAAAGAGACCTCATCTTCTTAATTTACATGATTCATCGAAGGTGAAAGTAGTATGGGGTTGTCAGTGTGGAGGGTGTCTAAGAGGGCATTTGGGCCCTTTTATGATCTTTAATGCAAGGGATTATGTTAAACCACATGTGTGCAAAATTTGTTGATGAGAGGCTATTATGGCTACTTGCTAGAATTTGGTTTTGTTTGGGGACTTGGTATAAGGTCCCCCTCGATGTATTGTTTCTATAAGTCACATTTTCCATTTTCAGTGACGCGTTGTAATGTCGCATGCTCATTTGGCTGTAAAGATGAATGTTTTAAAATCCCTAGAGAGTCTCTGTTATGTTGGGTGTATGTATCCCGTGGAAAATCATCAAAATCGTCTATTTTAGATGAAGGTGTTCATTTGTTCCCTTTATTTCTATTGTTTCTCACCCTAAGAAAAAGGGTGTGATGTTTGTCCATCTTTTATGCCCTTGTTTTAGTGAAATTTTGTGTTAGGGTAATGTGAGTTTGGAATGTGTTATGTATTATTGAACCCATCTGGGATTGTGGTGTAGTTTTTTTAGCCCCGAAAGAAGAAGTTCCATTTGGAGGGTTTTCAAAGCCTAACTGTGAGGCTGGAGATGCTTCAATCATTTGAAATCCAACCATAGATCCCAGAGAGAAGCTGGCAGATAGTCGGAGGAAATCCTTCTGTCGTTCAAACCCCTATACAAATTCCTACCTTCAGTATGATGTATGGGAATTTTTTAGACCTATGGTGTCAACATATGGCTTCTGTTGTTCCTGTTTGTTGGAAAGGGGTGGAGGGCCTCATCCCCATGATATCACCCAATTACATTCTATTCTCCTTTGGTTTCCAATAAGATTTTGTATAATGGTTGGAAATTTCGATAGACACATCGACCACATGGTTTGTGTACTACTAGTAGTGATTGTGTTCCAGGAATCATGGATACTCAATGATCCCCATAGTTAGCGCACGATTTTTCTAACTATGCGGTCTAAAAATATGTATGTCGACCCATTCTGATTAGTTAATATGGTTTGTTCTAATGGCGGGGATACCCACTATGATTCTCATGTATGTTCTTTTATAGATGTCTATTGGAAGTCTACCTCTTGTACTGGGGAGTCCGTTAGGGAATCCCCAATTAGTGTCCTAATTCTACCTTAGGAAACTTTAAGTTCTCTATTATTCTAGGGAGCCCATTTGTGTCTCCCCATACTAGTAACTCAGATTTTACCTTTTTCTTGGCTTGGTGGTAGGTAGTCTCGTTCAAGGTTATCTGACTACCCCCATCGTCCAAGAGTAAAAATTGGGATTGGATAGTGCCCAGCGATTTAGTTAAAACAAGTTATGTATAACCTTGTTCTTTTTTGTTGTTCATTCGGGTAAATTGATTGATTCTTATTTGGATAGGGTTTGAGGAATTTTCATTTGGTATAAATTCTGAATGTTCATTATCGTTTCCGGAAAGTGAAGTATGTTTTGGTTTGTGAGAGTATTCCTTCCTTAATTGATTACTGGAGGTTTTCTGGCCTTTGGGTTCATATGAGGATTACCAAGGGAGTCCATCTTGGTTTATCAGTTGGGTTTGTTTTTTTTATTTGGAGTTTCATTGGTGTTATGGGGGTAGAAATCACTATAATGGGGAGAATTGGTGCTCCCAGATTTTATATTCCATGCTTAGTTTCCAATCCTATTTTGGTTCTTAGATTTTTCATTGTTTTCGTGTGTTCCAGGTTTGATATTTTGGGGCCTCTTGGGTTATTGGTCAATAATATTAGTCTATGGAATATTGAATTTTAGTTGGACTCACCTTTTTTCAATGGAATTGTGTGTGTTTGTGGTGATTTGGTGTTGTGTTAGTGACACTCCTTGTCACGACCCGGCCCTACCTGGGCTCGAGCCATGACTACCCCAAGCCCGCTTCCATAGGCCATGGGCTGGCGACCAGCACCGAAGGTACAATAACTCGGGGAGGCCTTTGCCCCAGTACCTGTACACACACAAACAACACACTAAATGCAAAAGTAGAGAGTAAAAGGTAAAAGACAAGTAAAGTAAAGGGAAACTACTATAGATAAACCACAAATTGCATCGACCTCTAAATAGTACAAAGAAAGTGTTAACGTAAATTGAAATGAAAAGGGAAAAAATACGTGCCCAACCAGAAATGTACCACAACATGGAAATTGTTAAACAATGAAAAATAGCTAGAAGGGTCCCCCACCTGGAACCCGACCCTGACCACCAAACGTGGTCCAAGCTCTCAAACTCTTAAGCTCCATTGAAGCCACAACCAACCTGTCTGTCGTCTCCAAGGGAACACTAAGTGCAGGCAAATCCCAAGCAAGTGTGAGTATAAAAATACTCAGTAGGATACCCCGAAGGCTCGAGGGAGCAACAAAGGTGGTACCGAAGGGTGAGCAGTAGAGTGAACATGAAAATTAAAAGAGTACAACAGAGAGTACCGTAAAGAGTAATAGTATAGAGTCCAGCTCAAACCAATAATAGGAATGATGTAGACTCATCCAAACGCAATGAGCTGGAAACGGTGAGAAGGTGAACTTCTCGTCGAGTATTCGCTACCTATAGCAGGAGAGTAGACTCGTCCAACCACGAGAAGATAGACACAGAAAGAACGTGGCATACCCCGTGCATCTTTTCCTCTCTTGGAAGGAGAGTAACCAAACCCATGAAGTGGGTATAAAACAAGGTATATACATATCGATATTCTAAACAAGAAGACCGAACAAGGTTGTAAGGGGATATCCATCGTGTAGATCAGCCCAAGAAAGTGAGTCACCAATAGTCCCATAAGTAAAACTCATTGATGGACAGCATCCTGCACGTCTGCCTCAAACTGCAAGTCAAGGGGCTCAAATCATCAAACTTTGACACTATCCGCTTTGGGAGGCACTGACTCGCCCGCACGATTTTAGGTCACATCACAAGGACACGTCTCAATGCGGAAAATCATCCCTCATACTTGAGAGTTCAAGGTTAAGTCAAACCGCACCTCGTCACTGCCCAGCAGTCGAGAGGTCTCCTCAATGTCGAGGTCGTTCCATCACTGACCCGTACAACCAAGGGTCCCGCTCCGGTAATCACGGAGAAAAGCCACAGAATATCCTAGTATAAAGGACTGAGTCTGAAATTCCAACGAGTAACCCACTGCACAGCCTTGCTAGAGGGTAATTCATAATAAGATATCGGGTGACCCACAGCCCTGCCCTGCTAGACGGTAAACCCTAATACACCATCAGGTGACCTACTACCCAGCCATACTAAAGGGTAGACCTGTAATAATCCGATTGGTGACCGACTGCCCAGCCCTGCTGGAGGGTAAACATGGAAGAAGTCGATGGGGGACCCACTGCCCAGCCCAACTAGAGGGTAAACCTAGAAAAAGTAGACAGGCGACCCACTACCCAGCCCTGCTGGAGGGTGGACCTGAATCCAGATGACGAGCGACCCAATGCGCAGCCCTGCTGGAGGGTTGACCCTCAAGAGTCGTCGGGTGACCCACAGCCTAGTCTCTGTTGTAGGGTGAACCCTAAGAGTCGTCGGGTGACCCACTGCCCAGTCTCTGCTGGACGGTAAACCCTAGAAGTTAATGAGCGACCCACTGCCCAGTCTCTAGTAGAGGGTAATCCCAGAACTGCTCTGGCCATCTCTATTGGATGGTACAACAATGGACAACCGAACACTGAGTGGGTATCCCGAAACCACCCAACTCCGAAACAAAACCAAAGGAAACCACTCAACCCTACTGATCTAAACTATCGAGCACAGATCCATGGGGAAAAATCAACCCCACATGTCAAACATCGAGAACAGAGGGACCTTCTACGTCGCGAGAGGTCAATAGTACACAAAGCAGAACACGACACGCACATGGGGCCCACACGACGTGTAGCCCTAAGCCAACTCCAACTAAGTGCACAAACATTCTCAGGTACAAACAACCACATGTACCTCCCAGTGTTCTCGCATACTCCCAGAGTATGCCACGTCTCCAGCCCAAAGGCTAACAAGCACACGGCCCCTAAAATCAACGTGAAGGCGTAAACGTAACAACTCTAACATGCCACGTCAACGGCTGAGGAATGACCAACCACATCTCTTTAACCACCAACATCACTCTCCCAAGAGTGCACACAATCACACGCCAAGTGTCCGCTACAAACACGGTAGAAGAACCGCCCCCGAGGCACCCTTCATATTTCCACATTTAATAAGATCACATATGAGCCTCTACTCAGATGAACAGATTACACCATTGTAATCCCAATGAAAAAAATGCGAGATAGACTACTTACTCACCAGAAACAATCAACCGAGGAAAAAGGTACTATTCACTGTAACCAACCCATGTGGGGCCCACCCCAGGATCCCAAAACTGAACAAACGGATCACATCACTGCGATCCCCTCGGAAGAACACACGGGATTGAATATTCAATTTCCCAAAATGGACACCCGATGAAAAAGGTACTATTCACCGAAGATAGGTCGGGTGGGACCCACACCACCTCCCTGAAAATGGTCGGCCGAACTGTGCCATCGCAACGCTCTCGAAAAAACACATCAAAAGAACTGCTCACTTGAGTGGAATTAATATCCTGAGAAAAAGATACATTCATGCGCACCACACACGAGTGGTGCTACATGGGACCCGCATCTCGGTTCTGAAACACAAAGAACGGATCGCACCGTTGTGATTCTTTCAAAAAAGTACACATGGTGGACTATTCACTTTTCCAAAACGGTCGCCCGGTGATAGAGATGAAATATCACCGTCAACGCCCAAACGACCTTCAGGGGGCCCGCCCCATCTTGCAGAATTAAAGCAGGCAGATTGCTCCATTGCAATCCCCTAGGAAAAACATCCAAAAACGACTGCTCGCACGCCCCGAAAGAACTCCTGATGAGGAAGTCACTAAACGCTACTCGCAGCTCAAAAGACGGGCCATGGGGCCCATGCCTGAACTCTGACATTAATGCCCGAAACCACCCTAGAAAGCTTCTCCCCGACGCTAGGGTCCCAACGCCGCTGACGACGCTTAAAACGGATGTCGGACACGTCTGTGCCATCCAAAACGAGACCCCCTAGAAAATTCCAAATCACTTAATGGTCATGTCGTGCCACCGAACCCCTCATTTCTGGAATTAAAATTCCACAAAACCATTTCAAAAAGATCACCTCGATGTCAGGTCCGCACCGCCGCAAACGGTGCACAAAACGTAAGCCCGTAGCTCAAAATACGGGCATCCACAATTTTAAGGGGGATTACCCCTGGGCCGGACCGGCCCAGTCCGGCCGGTCCGCCCCGCTCGTGTCGGCCCACTGAACAGCGGCCCAGCCGCTAGGCCCCGTCCATCCAAACCCGCTGGCTTCCGCACCATGGCCCGCCGCCTCTTGTGAGCCGCACTTCTCCGCAGCCTCCTCCACTGACCGGCCAGCTGGCTGGTCGTGTCCACGCGGGGACCCGCCAACGGCCGGTCCTGGTCTCACCGCGGGGTCGCGGGACTGCGACCTTGGTTTCCCCCTCACCGGCGCCTTAGGTTGGCACCCTCGGTCGGTCCGCCTACACTGCCCCACACCAGTGAGGTGCCGCCCGGCCAGCCGGATGGCCCGCTGTTCTTCCGTCGCGCCCGCTGTCGCGCCGCCGTCGCGCCGAGGGGCCGTGGTCCGCTGGACCACCTTGCCGACTGCCGGAAATAGGCCTCATGGCCGGAAAACTTCAGAGGACCACCGAAAACAATCCGAGAATCAAAAATTCGATCCGGATAGCATTCCGGAAAGCTCAATACATGATCTATGCAATTATGGGCTTTTTTCGATGATCCAATTGGGAGATTGAGCTTAAATGGAAATTAATGCGGGGAAAGGGTGTAAAACTCAAATCTGCCTACCTGCGGGAAGAACTCTGATGCTTCTATGCTCGATCCGAGCTCCGCCGCAGCCGAAACTGCCGCCGATCCATCGTTTTCATCTTAAAGGAGGAGGAAGGAAGAGAGGGAGGGTGCTGCAGCATACCGTGCATCCAGGTAAGGGAGGTAAGGTGGAAGGGGGAAGTAAGAAGATATTAAGTAAATATCTGCTAAATCCCCCTGCCCGACTGGCCCCTAATTCCTCTCCCAATGCAGACAAAAGGAGGGTTCCCCTAGGGTAAACATGATGCTCCGAGCGTAAAGTCTGTTTCAGAATCGTAATCTGAGGCCCCATTCAAAAGTTACAACGACCACGCCCGAGGCCGCCAAATTACGAAAATGCCCCCGGGGCCATTTTTCACTGACGGCCCGCGCCCGCGAAACTGACATCCCTCCTAGGGTAAAAGGCATACTCCGAACTCAACAGTGCCCTCAGTTTTCCAATCAGAGCCACCGTTTATTAGATAATTTAGTTTAACCATTAATCGAAAAAATTAATTATTTAATTTATCCTTTTAACGTTCTGGAAGCGAGTGAGGGGTCCAAGCGTCCCACGCCGACATGTTTTATGTCCTACCTAGGGTAAAAACCTCATTCCGGACCCATAAATACACTCATACATCTGTTCTAGATCACCATTTAGGAGTTATCCCATTTATATTGTGTTTCCAGTGTGAGCGCACAAAAATTTTAATTCTGGGCACTCCGGGGCTCGGAATCGCATGCCGCCTGATGGCTCTGCTCTGGAATAACATAAATAATATTCCAAAGGTTTCCGCAACAAAAACTGGGTTCTTACACTCCTAGTGGCACCACATGTGGGGTAAATTGTTGAGGTGGTTCATACACAATATATGAATGGGTTTTGGGTTATATAGAGGGATATTTTTGGAATTTTTCTCCCCTATCCTTCTCCTATCATTCCCCCTTTCATTCCCCATTGGACCCCCTAGAATTGGAGGAGAATGGGGGCTTTCAGGATGGCTAGAATAGGTCACATGGTTTGTCCTAACGGTTTACTAAACTATGCAGCCAAACCATGCATGTTTTCTAAGTCATTAATATTTTGAGTGTATATAAAATTTTTCCCTTCTATAAATAAACCAATTCCACCCCACTCATCTCTATTTAGTTCCCTACCTCACCATAATTCCTCCATGCTCTCTCAACCTCGCTTAAAACTCAATGATGAAGGGATACTTGATGGGGGGAACATCAAATTCATGCAAGTAAGTCTTTCTCTCTTTGATTTCTTCCCTCTCCTTAGGGTTTCTTCCACCCTTTCATAAAGTTAATATTGGATATCACTAGGGATTCATACCTAGGGTGTCTTAGTCTAATATTGAGGTCTTAGGTTTCTTTTCACTTCCTTGTAGTGCAGTGGTGGGTCTGTTGATGTTTCAAACAAAGATTTGAGGGTTTCAACACAAAAGGTATGTGGTTCCACATGTAAGAAATTATGGATGAGTTTTCTTGATTGTTTTTCTAATTTAGCATGTACTTAATCTCTTTTGTGTGGTGTGAAACCCATTTATTGTAGCAATAGTAAATCATTTAGTATTAAAGTTACTTTTTTTGGAATTGTGTATTTATCAAATGTAACTCATGTGATATCTATTTTTTTGATTTATAAAATTTGAAAGCGATTTATTAGTTGTTGAAAGAGGTTCAAAATTCTGGTTTGGTAATTTTTGGGTGTCATGTGGGCCTCAAAAGTGGGTTTTGAATGGGTGTTATGTGTAAGACTTTATTTTACTCCATGAAAGTGTTTTATGAAAATGTTTGTTTTTCATCTGTATCTTTTGTAGTATTCTTTGATGTAATTTTATATCACTTAAGAGTGGTTTAATAAATGTTGAAAGGGATTCTAATTCTATTTTCAAGTGTTTTTGGTGTAATTTTGGCACTGAAAGGGGGGTTTCAATTCGGTTTGGTGTGTAAAACATAGTTATACCCCTTAATATTATTTTATGAAAATTGTAAATGATTTGTAGGATTAAAAAAGTGGGGAAAAGAGGTATATGTAATTTTTGGTGAGTGTTATAAACTAATATGTATTTTTTAATGTTAAAGCGGTGATTTAACATGTCAAACATTTTTATAATGATTTATAAATTGTGGATGTATTTTTATTAAATTGTGAAGTGTGTGAGAAACTTGTTTGTCAGATGGTTCGTGTGAGTTTGATGAGAAAATGAATAACAATGATAAAAAGGAATTATGTCAAATTTGTGTGGGCTGTTATTTGAAATGGACTATCATGGAATGGTTTTATAAAAATATTTTATAGGATTTGTTGATGTTTTATAGAGATTTGAAGAGTGTTTTGGGCTATTTTGGTGTGAGTATGATTTCAAAATTTATTTCAAGGAAAAGGTTGATTATCTAACTTGGGTGATATACATGTTTGTAGTTTGGTGAGTTTGTGATGTGGGAGTTTTATTTTCAAGTTAAATTTTTATTTCATGGCTTGTTTAATATGTTTGGGCAGAAGAGGGAAACTCAGGTATCTAGCTGGGGGGACGTAAACTAGTATGATTGTGATCTAGTGGGGATTGGCCTTAGTTTCATGTAGAAAGTTTGACAAAGAAAATACTAACTATAAAATTATTATGATAATGGTAGGGTAACACTAGGTAATGGGTATACTCTCTACTAGTGTCTTGTGTGCACGAGAACCGATATTGTGATGGTTACTCTCACCGAGATACGAGGTACCTGGGACACACAACGAGCTAGTGCCTAGGGGTTATTTTCCCGTTGATTGTGCTCATTGGATGGTTTATGCATACAGTCAGAATACGATATGTTTTGATGGAAATTTACTATCATTGGAGTTTTATTTAAATGTATTTGTTCTTTAAAAAATCCCACTTGAAATTTTTTTATTTTATGTTTCTTCTTTTAGAAATTTTTACTAGAATTACATGTTAATACAAACATGAAATATTTTCATATTTTAATTTTTATCACATGGAATATCTTATTTGTCAAATCCTATTGTGCTTTGTCTCACACCCGACACACACCTTTGGGTGTAAGTATACTTGGTTATTTTTGTTGCGGGTTTGGGTACATATATTTGGCCAATTGTTCAGGTTTTTAGCAGTCAATCATGATGTAGTGTTGTGAATATGGCTTCAGGGAGGTGGCTAATTCCATGTGAAGGTTCTTAGGCGGTCTAATTTTAAGTTTTTTACATTTATAATGGTCTTTGAACATTGGTTTAAATTGTGTAATTCAGTTCTAAAATCATATAAAACATGGTTTTGTCTGAAAAATTAATATTTGTGTAATTGTATTTGTTTATTGTTGTATATTTTTAATCATGGTAAAATCAGTCCCAATTCTCATTTTATGATACCTGGGAACTAGTGCCGGCCCATGGGGATGGTGAACAATTTTCGATCCTCGCCACGATCCAGGTCTGGTGCCGGTTTTGAGGCCGACCAGATTTGGTTCGTGACAAAATGAGCTCTCATGATAATGTTGTCTTGAAATGGATTATGATATGTCATTGAGTTTTATACATGAGTGTAAAAGTTTGTAAAAGGAAACTAAATCACATAAAAAATATTTAGGGTTAATTATTGAAATCATATCCTTTGGAAGAGAAATGAGGGTTTTGTATGACTTATTTCCTCCCATCTAAAGGTTGAAATTTTATATTCAATCAAAATTTTTAGTTAGTAAAAAAAATACTAATAATAATTGTATGAAATCACTTGATGATGAAAATTAATACTAATATATCTACTGTTATTACATATTCATTTTAACAAAAAAAAAATTGGTTCATCAAGATACATTTTCTTTATCGTCTATTTTTTAATCTTCTTTCATATTATACTAAAATTTCTAATCCCCAGAAATCAATAAACCAATATTTAATACCATATCATATACCTATACTTACACAACTATATCTATTGATAAAAATTCAAAGAATACATATATGATATCAAACCATGTGATTTGGGTCAAGCATTGCAAGTCATTATTTTACACCATTTATATTACCTGAAAATAATATATCAAAATCAAAGAACAAATTTGTTAACTGTTTTCATGAATAGCATCATAAAAATAATATCACATATTATTTCATAAATAAATCAAACAAACATCTCTATATTAGACTTCTATCTATACAAAATTCAATATAAAATTTCTAATGTCAGTGTAAAGAAGGCGTTAGATCAAATTACTAATAAGGGATTATATATATTAATGGGTCATAAAGAGTTTGATCATAAGAATCAATGAAATATATGAAAAAAGTGAAATAGTTGTGGTATTCATAAGATATGGATGGACATCATATGTTATGGAATAATAAAATAAATCTATAAACAATTTATCATGATTGAATAATAGTTATACCACAACATAGAAACTCGTACCAATAATCATGAGCCTCAGAAACATAACATTGAAATGAGGTATCATAAAGATATGATGAATATAAAATGTTGTAAATGAAAACACATATGAAATCATAGAATAAAAATTAATTTGATAACAACAAAATCATAATTTAGTGGACAAGGTATAAATATATGTTTCTGATTTCATTATATATCAGGGACCATTACATATTTACCATAGTTGATCGAGTATCATAACTTATTTATCATTGTGTAGGGGAATCAAAACTAGTTTCTCATAAGTTATCAAGCATCACAATACATTTTCTATAATTTACTTATGACTTATAAAAATCTAACCTATTAATTCTAGGAATATATAAGAACTCATTCCTCAAATATTGATAAACTATACATATGTGGGGCCACATGAAATCAATTATACATGAAATCAAAAAAATCTATGAAAAGTGAATGAATTTCATATCATTTCTAAATAAAATTACAGGACACAAAAATAAAAATTAAACCATAATGATTGATTAAATATTTATTTATAATATCAACATGAATATATTTCCATAAGAGGTATTGTATTTTGAGATATACATTAAAATAGATGGGAAATAATTTTCACAGTTTATTTATTACACAGTTTACGAAAAATATTTTACCTAAATTCAAAATTCATTTTCTGGGAATAAATAGAATTCATCGAAACATCTATTTTTAAATGAATTAAAAATATTTAACAATGGAATGTAAATGAAATTTAAAAAAGGAAATGTGGACTAGAAAATATATGTATATATATATGTGTGTGTGTGTGTGCTAAATGAAATATATTTATTAATTATTCTAATATGTTATCATTTATTTTAAACTTTATCATTATCCAGAAAATAGGATTATAGATTTCTTTAAGAAACTATAAAAAACATGAATATCAATCATCCTTAAAAATGATTCTAAAATTTAGAAAATATTCTATTGTGTTAAATTTTGAAATTGTATTCAATTTAAAATATAGTGTTGAATGTCAATAATTCTCTTCATAGAAAACGTTATAAAGAATAATTTTAAGCATTTCTAAACAATTCCATGATAATGTAAAATTACATCAAAAAATTAATGAAATATTTTGAATATCATTAAATAAATAACACATATAATATGGATATGGATGATAATGATCCATTAATAAGGATAGAAATTATTCTAAACAATAATATATTTTTATAGAGAATATAACTCATCCAGAAATATTTTCGTTAAAATGAAATTTCCCCAATAATGAATATAAAATATCAAATTGATGAAACAAATTTCTCAATAAATAAAAATTAAATGTTTATAGTGAGGTATTAATGTTTAATACCTAATGAAAAAAAAATTATGTTTGAAAAACACTAATAACATTTATAAAATTAGAACCTAAATCTATTGAAAGAAAAAAATTAAATGGAAAATTAAATAGAAAGAATAAAGAGTGAGTCATTATATAAAATGATAAATATAAATTATATATATTATATAAATATATTTTATGTATAATAATAATTATTTATCAATGAATAAAAATTGAGGCAGGAAACCCCAACATCAATTTTTGACCTACATGGTGCGTCCATATAACCTCATGAATGAAACAAATTAAGTTTATCAAATAATTTACAAATAAACATTTTTTTACATTTTCAATTTTTATAGTCCATTTGTTATAATATGTAATTAAGTTGTTGAATAGTTTTATCCCTTATCGTTCACTTGGGTTTATTCATCCAATTACTCCAAAACTACATCAATACCATGATTTTTTTAAAATTAATTATAAAATATTCACATAATCCTCAAAATTGTAGATATAAATTTTATTTTTCTCTATAGTAGTAAAAATATATATAATTCAATTTTTTATAAAAAATAGATTCTAATTATGAAATTGTCTTAGCGCGGTCATTTTAGGTAGTTAATATGTAAAATTATCATTAATTATTAATATTATTAACAAGATGTATAATTTATCTTTCCAAAAAATTCATTTGGTAATAATTATCATGTTTTTCAATTAAAACACTTTAATAACCTCTACTGAAATGTGTTTATGATAAATTTAATGTGTTATTTATTGATACGGTATTCTATACATAACACTAACAAAATTATCATTTAATAATGAATGAGTTGAAGTTATATATTTATTATTAAACCATCATAGTCACTTTTTTGTATAACAAAAATAATATTTTAATTATATAACTATGGGTATAGTAATCATTGGTGGCGAATGAAGATTGAAATATGAAAGAACCCAGTTAAAATATATATATCTTCTAAGAATAACATCATTTAGATCACTCCTTCACCCTTTATTGATTAGTATTTTATGACTCCTCGACCTCTAGAATATGGTATAGTGTTTAGGAAAATTTTTATTATTGTTTAGTTGAGCTATAATGTTTAATGTGTGAGGACAAGCGGGGTGGTGAAGGGGTTATTTTATAGGTGATGATGGTGGAATTTTCATAAATATAGTATATACATATGAAAATTTACACATTATTCAAGTAAATAAGGTCCATGGTTGTTTATTTAAGGAAAATAGATAATTTACGATCTATAAGTCCCTCATTCACATATTTATACTTGATTTTCATAGATATTTTTATAAATTACCTATTTTTTTATCATTTTTTCATTATTTTAACCATTACCGTTGTGATTAATTTTCTCAATTGTAATATATTTTTATTAAAACAACTGAAATAAACCTGATTAACTTATTTAAAAAATGTGAGTAAAATTTTGATATCCATTTTACATAAATAAATTTATAAAAGTGGAAGAAGATAAATTTAATACATGTGTGGATAATGCAGTAAAAACAATTTATGGGAACCATTTATTTTCAAGAAAAAAATTGACTCTATTCTAATTCCATTCCTAGTAAATAAAATTTTATAAATTATATATATATATATATATATTATCAATATATTTTATCCACATTTTTCTTTGTATCCTTTACCTTAATTTATTAATATAAAAATGCATTTCTCACCTAAAATCATTTCCTTCAATGATATATATTTTTATATTAAATGGGGTTATCATTGATTATAACCAATTGAATATAAATGTATGAATTATTATTCATTTATTTGTATTTATAACCTATTAATTTCATTATATTTAATTCTAAAAATATGAGATATATTTTTTTAAAATGAAAATATATAAAATAAAATAATTTTTTAATTTTAAACATATTTTTTGTAACATAAATCATGCAATTATTGTTCCTTATGATTTATTTTTTATTTATTATGTGTTATTTATTTTTTTTATAATTCATTAATATAATTTATTTATTCACTTTTACTAAAATAGTTCATTTATTTTTACAAATATATTTAACTAAAATAAGTATATAAAAATATTTCAGAAATATTATATTTAAAATAAAGACACCATTTTTTATTGTAATGAGTGATTACAAATCTTTATTTATAAACTATTAAGTGAATGATAAATTATTATTTAAATACACCACAAATGCATTAATAATTATGTTACATATTTAGTTCATGTAAAAATATAGGTAACTAGAACGTTTTAATAGTAACTTTATATAAAACAAACCAAATAAAAATTATATAAAAAAAATCATGATTCCAATAAAACCATTCTATTTTTTGATTTAGAATAGTTTTAATTTTTTTAGTTTTTATTTCAATGAAATTACTTAATTCATTTTCCATTAAAAATTGTTTTTTAATATTTTCTATTATTAAAATTTACATGTGAATAAATAATAGTTTTATATAATCCATTAATAGTAATCATTAACATTATAAAAGAATTTTAAATTAATATAATTTCTTTTTAATGATGAATTAAATATAATTAGTGTACATTATTCATATATTTTTTTTGTTGAGGAATAATGAAATATTGTTAATGTTGGCGCAAAAAATGTGGCCCGAAAGGAAGGAACGAAAAAGACAGCCGGCGCGCTGCCTCGCGAAGCACAGCCGCAAAGCACAGCCGCGAAACCCCGCCGCGAAGCGCCCCAACCATGGCGGCCCTGCGAAGCTCCGGAGGCGGTAATCCTCCGCGAACCCGCTTGATGTTCGCGAGCCGCCGCGAAGCTCCGGAGGTGGTAATCCTCCGCGAACTCGTTTGACGTTCGCGAGCCGCCGCGAAGCACCGGAGGCTGCGCACGAGCCCTGCTTCGCGGCGCCCCTTCCCTATAAATACTCGACTCTCCCTGAGTCCCGAGGACGGACAATCCGAACCTTCGGCTTCTCCTCTCCCGAATCGCGAAGCACGCTTTGCCCCGGGAATCATGAGCTCCACGAGGTATTTCTACTTCGCGAGACGACTCTGATTTGTTTCGTTTTGAGCCCCTCTTCCGAGAGGGATGCCCTTCGCGAAGCTCAAGGGTGTTGGCAAAGGAAGGGGATTCCCAAGGGAACCCGGGCAGCCGCGGAGCACTTGTGCTTCGCGAAACACCCAACCCATACGAGTAATCCCTATGCTAAGGCAGGATCGCTCCACTTCGCGAAGTACACTGCTTGGCAGGACCCTGCTTCGCGAACCACTCCTTCTTCGCGAGGCAGTGCTCCGCGAACACTGTTCTACTTCGCGAAGCACCTCCCACTCCCACCTATTCCCCATGCTAAGGCCAAGGTACCCCACTTCGCGAAGCACACTCCTCTACTTAGAGATTCCTCTTTCCGTGCGACCCTCCAGGTTTGCATGATGTGATTTCAAAGTCCCATGGACAACACCTCCCGTAGCGTTGCTTCGCCTAATGCTTCTTCGCATAGGCACGCTAACGGCTATTGCTTTTTCGCATAGCCACGCTAACGTGGACCCCTCGATGGTTCGTCCCACGACCCCCCTTTACCATGGCCTTACCGGTACATTCCCTTCCCCAAGGACTAGAGGGTACCGGTTATGTAAGTCCTAGGGGTGTGGAGTGAACCCACCTCGTCCGAGCTGCAGGATATTAAACTGCCAAGCACCACGTCCTCAACACATGACGTTAAACTGTGACCCAACCTCGTCTCCATCACGAAGGGTCCCCCAGCTCGAACATTCATTACACCACTCGTCTCCATGGGAATGGAAATCTTCTGCACATGGAATGTGATCCTCCTTGTCGGAGTGGTGTATATTCGCAGGGGAAGGGCGGCCTCAGAGCATAAGCCCCTAACCTTTGGTACGGATGATTTCACCCGTGAATCTCTGTACTTCCCCACTACCAAGGTTAGTGGAGGACGTGATAGGGAACGAGGCACCCCCCTCTGGGCCTCCATCCTAGAGTAAGTCCCAATATCATGGGCCGCTCAACGTGTAAGCCCCTCTTCGCTTCTCATGGATGCACCCTTCGCGACGTGATCGTCAGGTCCTTGCAACCTCTTGTTTATCACACCGAACATGACTCACGTGGGCTTAGAGTGAGGACCGACCCTGACAAACTTACCTGAACTACGAGGTCTTTGATCCATGTCAAGGCATGGTACGTAGGAAGCCTCCACGAGGTTCAAGCCCACCCGTCGCTCATTCACGTCGGGTCCAATTCCGGTCCAGTGGTAAGCCATTGCGACCCAACCCACCTGAACTATGAGGTCTTTGATCCATGTCAAGGCATGGTACGTAGGAAGCCTCCACGAGGTTCAAGCCCACCCGTCGCTCATTCACGTCGGGTCCCATCCCGGTCCAGTGGTAAGCCATTGCGACCCCCCCATCTGAACTACGAGGTCTTTGATCCATGTCAAGGCATGGTACGTAGGAAGCCTCCACGAGGTTCAAGCCCACCCGTTGTTCATTCACGTCGGGGTTCACTATCGTCCCACATGACGTTAAACTGTATTCTCCGAACTACGAGGTCTTTGATCCATGTCAAGGCATGGTACGTAGGAAGCCTTTCTGAGGTTCAAGCCCATCCGTCAGTCACGTCGGGTTTCACCCCGTCCAGCATGACGTTAAATTGCACACTCCCGTCCAGCATGACGTTAAACTGCACACTCACGTCCAGCATGGCGCTAAAACAACAATTCTCGTCCGACGGCAAGCCGTTGTGACCACCTAAACTACGAGGTCTTTGATCCATGTCAAGGCATGATACGTAGGAATCCTCCATGAGGTTCAAGCCCACCCATCACCCAATTCACATCTTGTTCTACCTACGTCCAGCATGACGTTAAACTACAATCTGGTCCAGTGGTAAGCCATTGCGACCCAACCATTTGAACTACGAGGACTTTGATCCATGTCAAGTCATGGTATGTAGGAATCCTCCCAGAGGTTCAAGCCCAACTCCCCTCGGACCAAGGTCCAGCATCACGTCGGTTTACCGACACCATCCCGAACTACGCGGACTTTGATTCCCTGCCACGGGGATATGTAGGAAGCCTCTTCAAGGCTCAATCCCAACTTCACTGTCGCCCCCCTGCGATGGTCCCATTTCATTCTCATCCGTCTCCGCTAGACGTTAAACTCGCGGCATACCCTGTGTTGAACACGGGAAGCTGAGGAAAACCTCAGATACGTGTATATGACATGTAATTCCCCGCGCTCGATGTGGGATGCCTCGGGCTTCCACGCCCTCGAGAAGCCTTGTGGTCACGGATAACAGACAGACATGCCAGGTACCCCAGCATCTAGACACGCTAATGATGCCTCAACGTGACTACTCCCCTGACCGAAGGTTGCTGCCCTGACTGGACCCTTTGGAATGTCCCGACAGAAGCAGTGTAATTAACCGGCGTCCATGGAAACATGGCACTGGGAAGAGTTTCACGAACTACGTATTAAATCTATGAGGGAGACCCGGACTAGGTGACGAGTTCTGAGGAGGAATCCACGGAAGGAAGAACCGACATCCCATCATCCCGTTTCGATCAAGGAGAAGACGTACCTGAACAAGGAACGAATGCCTCCCGCCTTTGGAAAGCGGGAATGCGGGGCAACAAAGCCGCGCGTCCCCCCCCCTGACGGACGGATGCGCGTGCGCCCCGACGAAAGCGTCGGAAACAGAAATGTTGAACCCGACGTGAAATTCTTCTCCTCCGCATGGGGATTAGTAGCATTCGAGACACCAGTAGATTGACGTGTCACTGGATCCAGATATCCGTTGCCTGGTCCCGCCGCGCAAATGGCGGGCCTGTCGTGAAACTCACCGGGAGTCGGGGTAGTAGAACGTGGGGCACTCCGCTCTGCAGCGTGTTGGCGTCGATCCTTCTCACAGACATGGAGGATGGAAGAACGCTGGGGCACTGGCTGTCAATCCTTTTCCTCTCAGTACTGATGAGTTGATCCCTTCGTTTTCCAGGAACCAGGTTGCTATTTCAGAGATGCGGTCACCATCCGCTCCTCGCCCGCGCAGGGGCAGGGGAAACACCACTACGACCACTCCACATGGAGCCACTACCGCCACGACGGCTGCCACGTCACGGGATGCAGGACGTCCACATCCCCTTTCCCCATCAGAGGTCATCCAACGAAGGGTGATCAATAGCCTCGTGCGCAGGTATGAGGAACAAGGGGTCATCCCGACCAGGGATATGGCCCGCTTGGACCTGGAGGCCTCCAGGCCCCGCAATCAACGCCGCCCTAACCGGCCGCGCAGGGAGCCCCTGCTCCCCACCCAGACGTTAAACCATTTTGGGAGCCTATCTCCGGAACGCCTTGAGGACTCTTCGCCTTACGCTAAAGAGGCAGGTGTTGTCCGGCTCAGTCCGCTCAGGGTCCCAACCCGGGACCCCCAGGCGAGAGCTCCCGTTCAGCCACATCAGCGCCGCCGTCCGGCCTCGCAGGAAGAGCAGGCAGACTACGTCCCTGCACCACCTGCACCGGCCCGCCTGACCCGATGTCAGCGCCGGGCCCGGGCTGAGGACGCTCGCCTAGGCGCGTCCACGTCGACAGCTACAGTGGCCCGAGCCACCGCCGACGTACATTATGAAGCCCCCGCGTACATTGAGCAGGGGCACCCCTTCGCCCAACCAGGATTGAGACCCCAACCTCCCCATGGGCAGGCTGGGTTGACTCTCCGGGTTGCAGGCCCCAGTGATGATCGCCGCGAGCTAACCCGTGGTGATGCCACCCCGTACGGAGGTCCTCCCCGTACCACTACTCCACAGAGCATGGGCCTTCCCCGCTCCGAGGTTCGTCATGGAGGCATGCCTCGTGGTGCCCCCATCCTGCAGGAGGACCTGCCCCGTGGCAGTGATGCTCAGCGCGGAAATATTTCCCGCGCCCGCTGTACAGGGTATGGAGTCCATCCTTCTGAAGGCACCGTCCATCCGGTCCTTCTTCGACGTGGGGGTCCCCCCTACGTCCTCTCTGCGACTGGCGAAGGTCCTCCTCGCCCCAGCAATTCAAGGAGTGAAGGTCAGCCTCGCTCCACTCACATCGACCATGGAGGCCTTCCCCATGCTCCTGCCAGTTCCAACAGAGGCCCCGCCCACATGGGTAATGTTCATGGAGGTCCTCCCCATGTACCCTTTGACATTTTCCCTGGTGCCCCTCGCACCCCGGCTGTCTTGAGTGGGGGCCCTCTCCGCCACGGTGCTAGCGCCACCCCAAGGCTGCGTGATAGGGATCAACCCTGTGCCGAAGAGCCACCCAGGGGCAGAAGAGCGGATCGCCGCTGCCACAAGAAGAATCCTGGGAAGGCCCAGGGGGAGATCAAACCCGCCCGCTTCTCCGATTCGGAAGCGGAATGCGATTCAGCGATGGAACCTTCTCCCAGCTCCTCCGTATCAAGGACTGGGGCAGGAACCAGGCGCGTCAGCCTTGTTCTCCCAGAATTTGAGGTCCACCGGATTCCCGTCTCTCTCCACAGGTACATCCAAGAGGAACAAATCCTGGGAATTCCGCAGGTTTCGACCGCGCAGTCACCGCCATCGTCACCCGAAGCGCCATCTACCTCTACTCGGGATCACGAGGAGCTGTTTTGGGGGTCAACGGTGGTAGAGCCACGACATGACCGGACACCGGTAACGGTGATTCCCGTACCCGAAGCAGTGTATGTTAGCTCGTCCTATCGTGACATTGTGGTCAGGTCACCTCGCTCTTCAGAGGAAGGCCCAGAATTTGGTGGCTAGTCTGCTCGCTCGACGTATTCTCCACCGCCGAGTTTGCTATCCCAGAGGTCTGCCTCGGTACCGCTACCGGTCCCTCAGCCGCCCCCGGTTGATGAGTGGGGTAATGTAGGGCCGAACCCCGAGGACGAACCCAGGAGCTTTTGGAGTATTCTTGCAGCGGACTACTTCCCAGAGAAGTTCTGGCCCACGACGGCGCTGAATTTCCGCGTACCCGAGTCTCTTACCCCTGAAGAAGTGGGATTCTTTTGTCGAACCCTGTGGGAGACAAACTTCCGCCTCTGTTGTGAACGGGTGGTATACCCCAGGAGTCGAGAGCACTTCGAGGAGATTGGAAAACAGTGCCGCCTGATTGATGCAGCGACGCTCCTTGTGGCCCAGCACCCCGAGTCGCCCGGTCACCAGAGTTCCCTCCAACGAAAATGCGTTCAGAGTTTCAAGGCACTCCGCAAGATCGTCAGGGAAGCCACCCCCCATGTGCAAGTCTGTGGCTGGGGACACTATGCTGCCCTTCTGTTCGATCCTATTCGACGACAACCCGATTCGCTAAGCGACATCGAGGACATGCCCTCGAGAGGAATCGCGGTCCACATGGCCGACGTTGTGGATAAGGAAGATGAGCTTGAGTTCCTTGATGAATACATACCATCCGAGGGCATACCGCCGCTTCTCGACCCATCAGGGAGAGTTACCCGTCATCAGAGGAACCTGCTAGGCCTCCCCGTGCCCACCGAGTCACTATCACTCGGTCGAAGCACTGGCAAGGGTAAGGAGCACGTCGGAATAGTCAAGCACTCCGACCCGTCCGCCTCTGTGCAGAAAACAGACAAGGATCCTGAGAAGGCCACGTTGCGCCAGCAGCTCACTGAGCAGAAGAGGCTGGTTGACGAACTATTGGTTGAACGCGCCGCGGAGCGGCGACCCGACTATGGTAATCCCAGGCCGGGGCAGCAGGGGCAGGAACAACTTCCCCCCGGCGAGATGCCTCTGGGAAACCCTGATCATGCTACTTCCGCGGACAAGGCGGAAGCCGGAACATACGGAAATAGGGCACGATACGTCTCGCCAAACCCCCCTGAGCGACGGGGCAATCTGAAGAATCCAACCCGGGTTCCCCCAGTCGCCCAGCAGGTCGTCCAGCCAGTTGACCCGCAAGAGGCCGAAGCCGTCTACCGTGTTGAAGAACCTGGTAATGCGCTTGTTGTTAGGGATCCCCGTCAAGATAGGGACCCCCACCCGGAGGACCTTATTGCGGCACTCACAGCCCGCCTCGAGGCGTTGTAAACACGGCAGGTGGCGGTCCCACCGGATGGGAAGCCTTATCCCGCGTGGGTGGATGATATGCCCGCGCCTCCGGGTTTTGGGAACCCCACTTTCTCGCCTTTTAACGGGACATGGGACCCACCCCAGCACTTGGCTCATTTCTCTTCCAGGTGTGGCCCCTTGCTGGGGACCCCGGCTCAGCAAGAAGCCGCCAAGCTCCGATGCTTCGTACAGACATTGGAAGGTCCGGCATTCGTCTGGTAAAGCCATCTCCCTATCGGATCGGTGACCGGTTGGGAGGATCTTCGCCGGCAGTTCTTATACCAGTTCAGCTCCACCACGCGAAAGACCAGCATTGCGGACCTCTTCAAGTGCAAACAGAGGCCTGATGAGCGGGTTGCAGACTTCATCGCCCGGTGGAAAGGACTTACGTATTCCCTCGATATGCCACTGACTCAGGAGCAATTACTGATGATGTGTGTGGGGAACGTCAAGAAAGAGATGGTACCCTCCTTGATTACCCAGAACTACCCTGGAGGGTTTTAGAGATTTCTCGGATAAGGCCCAGCGCCTCGAGGAGGCCCTGCAACAGGCTAGTCAGGCACGTTTGCTGCCCCCTATGATCCCAGCCAGGAGGGCCGCCAGGGCTGAACCCACCGCGGTGGCTCAAATAGAAGCCACGAGGAAGCTGGAATTGCTACCGGCGGCACCACCCCCGCAACCCCGCAGAGGTCCTCCACCTCAAGCACAGGCTCCTGCCCAGCAGCGACCGCCTCAGAACCGACAGGTTCCCCCGCGCAATGCACCACCGCCACCTAGGCGAGACAACCAGGCGCTGCCTCCTCGGCAGGCCCCTCTGGTCCCTCGATAGGACCAGGCCCCCAGGGCTCCTTACCCGGAAAGAAAGTACCATACCTATTCGTTCAATGAAAATCAGGTCCCTGGTTACTTCCGAAGTGCTCTAGAGTAAGGGATTGTGCGTCTGCCTGAGTGCAGGAGGCCGGCAGAGGCGCATCTCACCGATCACCCCAACTACTGCCCTTATCATCAGATCCTGGGGCACACCCTCAAGCGATGCTATGTGTTTAAAGATTGGCTTCAGGACCAGGTCAACAACAACATAGTCAAGTTGGGCCCAGCGCCAGCGCAAGTGGCAGGCGTTTTTGCGGGATCAGAAATCGGCAGCGACAACGAAGGTGAGTGGCAGCAGGTCCCTAGCCGTGGGTCCCAGAAATACGACAACTGGATGGCTCGAAAGACCGTCGTCCGTTCCCAGGGTATCATCCGGGCATGCCTGAAGTAGTCCGAACCTTCAGAAGAAGTAGCCGGTGCCTCAGCATCGTCTTCACAGTCGACCTCTGCCCAAAAGGGCAAGCAGTGGAGACGCAAGAAGAAGCAAGGTGCACCGCCAGTGCCGTCATCATCCCGCACTCTTGGTGACTTTATGCCTCCCGAAATGGGCATTCCTCCCAGAATCTGCCCAGCGGTGGATGACCCTTCGAGCGACAGTCAAGGGTACGCTTCGGTTAACACCGTGGAGCTGGTAAAGCCCTATATGACCCCCGACGAGGGGGAACCCCAGGCAGACCTCCCCAACGTTTCCAGCCGACGTCAACGTCGGCGGAATCGTAATCGCGCCAGTCACCGAGGTATGTCAGCAGGCACTTGTGACCAAGCCGTGCACGCTACCGAGACCAGGCAGTAGGCTCAGCGCAGATCTCAGCACGCGCAGACCCATCCAACACCCTCGGCTCTACCTCCACCGCCGTTCGTGTTGCTGGATCGGGGAGAGCCGCCTCGTTCGTATCACAGCCAGTCTCGCCCGGCGACGGGCCAGCCTCCGTTGTCCGATCTTAGCCCGGCGACTACTCTCCAGGCTTCTACTTGCAGGCAGAAGGATGTACCCAGCGCTAGCCGACCGCCAGTTCAACCGGCAGGACCCGCTATGCCTCCAAATGCCGAAAAACCCCCTGTAAGCAGGGGTTCGCGTTTGGCACACAAGTATGATGTCCTAAAGCACCTGGCCGGCATTCCGGTGAGGCTTTCCATCCTCGAGGCCCTTCGCCTGTCATCTGAAATGCGCGAGGCACTTGCCGAGGCCCTAAGGAGCCCCCTCCAGTTCGAGACGGAAGTGGCAGCTGCGGAAGCCTTCTATACCGAGACGATTGAAAACGCCGAATGTCAGGCGGTTATCTCGTTCTCCGGCGAAGATGAGGACCCCCCTATACAGGGGCACATTCCCCCACTGTATATCACTGGCCACTTCAACGGTGTGGAAGTCCGTCGCTGCCTCGTTGACACGGGTTCTGGAATCAATCTAATTCCGACCCGGACGCTGCGAATGCTGGGTCAGTCCGAAGGTGATTTGACTCCCTCTGACCTCAGGATCCAGGGGTACGACAGAACAGAGCAAACCCCGGTCGGCAAGATCCGCCTGAAGACCCAGTTCGGTGGCTTAATTGCCAGCACCGAGTTCATGGTTGTTTCTCAGGACACCGCCTACAACGCATTGATGGGTAGGCCATGGCTCCATCTGCATGCAGCGGTCCCCTCGTCGTATCACCAGTGCCTCAAGTACTCGCTCAACGGTCGAGTAGGCGTGCTCCAAGGAGACGCGTCCCCTTTCGCTTCTTGTGAGGCCCGCTATCTGGATGCGGGTTATTACAAAAGTAAGGGCAAGCAAATCCTGGTAAGCGAGGATGAGCCCGCCCCGATCACAAGTGATCCCTGGGCAAGCATGGACGACGCCTACATCCTTCCGATCCACCGGTTGGAGGCCAAGACCCCCGACATGGGACAATGTTTCGTTGTTTCGGGTACGCAAGGAAGGCATGTTCCCGTGTCCAAGCGACGGCGGAAAATCACCTCGTACTCCTACATCAACCAGGCTCGGGTCATCCCGGAACCTCCTACCCCTGTACGGTACCGGGACGTCAAGCTCATGACAACGGCGGTGCGCCATACGTGTCTATTTCGCCGGGCTGGAATTAACCGACTCAGGCCGACACATCACCACTGCTTTGATATCATCAAGCGTGGCCCCTTGGGCCGAAGGCCAGATGGGATCGGATCAAATGCATTCATTGCTATGGTCTCACCGACAAGTGAGTCTCCTGATGTGATGACCGCTGCTGCCCAAGCCAGCACCAGCTGCCCCTCGGGTTTCGAGAGCCCAGAAGTATCTTCCGCCGTGGGAAGTCCCCCCACGGCTGGGGAGGAAGACTTGGAGGATGCTCCCCCAACCTTTGAAGAGGGCATCTCTACCATGGTTGATGAACTGGTACAGGTGAACCTTGGTAGCGAGGTAGATCCAAGACCCACATTGATCAGTGCGGCCATGTCCCTAGAGGAGCGGCAACAGTATGTGGACTTCCTCAAACAGCACCGCGATGTGTTTGCCTGGAGTTACGATGAGATGCCAGGGCTGGATCCCCAAGTGGCCGTCCACCGCCTGGGTCTCCCGGCAAAACACCGTGGGTTCAAGCAGCCTCCCAGGAAAATGCACCCTTCTCATGTTGCTATGGTTGAGGCCGGAGTTGATAAGATTATCAAAGCCAAATTCATTAAGGAGGTCCAGTACCCGAAATGGCTCGCCAACATTGTGCCGGTCAGGAAGAAGAATGGGCAGATCAGAGTCTGCATCGACTTTCGCGATCTCAATCGCCACTGCCCAAAGGATGACTTCCCACTCCCAATGACGGAGCTGTTGATTGACGCCACGACCGGGTTCCAAGCCCTCTCTTTCATGGATGGGTATTCTGGGTATAACCAGATCCGGATGGCCCCCGAAGACGAGGAGTCCACTGCCTTCAGGGCTCCCCAGGATACCTTTTGCTACCAGGTAATTCCATTCGGTTTGAAAAATGCAGGTTCCACTTATCAGAGGGCCATGCATCGCATATTCAAACCGATCCTTGGGACATTGGTGGAATGCTACGTGGATGACCTTGTAGTCAAATAAAGCCAGCGCCAGGACCATCTCAAATACCTTGAAAAAGTGTTCGGTTTCCTCCGTTCCCGTCACCTGAAGATGAACCCGCTGAAGTGTGCCTTCGGAGTCAGCTCCGGGAAGTTTCTGGGCTTCGTTGTCAGATACCGAGGTATCGAGATCGACCTGGAGAAGATCAAGGCCATCAGCCAAATGCCTCCCCCGAGAAACATTCGGGAGCTTCGAGGCCTGCAAAGCCACTTAGCCTATATACGCCGATTCATTGCGAATTTGGCCGGCAAGTGTAAGCCCTTTTCCCGGCTCATGAAGAATGACGCTTCCTACGAATGGGATGAGGAGTGTCGGGCCGCCTTTGAGGAAATCAAGAAGTATCTGCTCCAACCTCTGGTCTTGATGCCACCCATATCCGGAAAGCCGCTGGTCCTTTACGTGACCTCCCTGGAGAGATCCCTCGGTGCGCTGATCGCCCAGAAGAATAACGAGGGCACTGAGAACAGTCTCTACTATCTCAGTCGCATGATTCCCGATACGGAGGTCAGATACTCCCCTATCAAAAAGAGCTTCCTTGCGCTCGTTTTCGCTGTGCAGAAGTTGCGGCACTACCTGCAACACCACGAGGTACAATTGATCTCTCGGGTAGATCCGCTGAAGTACATCCTGAACCGCCCCATGCTGACTGGCCGACTAGCACGGTGGGCGGTGATTCTCCAGCAGTTTGATATCAGGTTTATACCTCAGAAGGCCATTAAGGGACAGGCATTGGCAGACTTTTTAGCTACTCATCCAGCCTCCGCGGATCAATCCCTGGACCTGGATTTTCCCGACGAGACGATCCTCTCAGTCGATCATGCTGCCCCATGTTGGCAAATGCATTTCGACGGCGCCTCCCGGAGCCCCACCGGTAGAAGGCTCAACGACCCCAAGCTCAACAGAGTGGGTCTGAGTATTGTTTTCATTACCCCGGCGCAAGCCGTCCTGCCGTACTCGTTCCTGTTGTCAGAAGGTTGTACGAACAACGAGGCAGAGTACCAAGCTCTCATCACCGGCCTCGAGTTGGCCCTTGAGATCCATGTTCCCCATCTACATGTGAAGGGAGTTCTTGAGCTGGTGATCAAACAGGTTAATGGCGACTACGTCGTCAGGAAGCCAGAGCTTGCACCGTTGCTGGAATACACCCTCCTCCTAATGGCCCAGTTCTCTCCTCAGCCAGAGGTTACCCATGTCCCGCGGTCGCAGAACGGCCAAGCAGACGCCTTGGCTGGCTTAGCCGCATCGCTCGCGCAACCCGAGCAAGATGATTTGGTCATACACGTGGCCCACCGAAGAGTCATTGCTCCCATCACCCAAGAGGACCGTGATAGCCTGTGGGTAAGTCATCACACCGCCGGACCCTCCATATCGGGAGTCCCGGGTTCGTCAGATGCAGTGGTTGAAACCACCCCCGACTAGAGAGCACCTTTTGTCGAGTATCTCCAAAATGGTCAGCTCCCGGACGACCGGGCCGAACGCGAGCGAATCCTATGCCGCGCGCTGCAATTTACCCTCCAGAGTGGCCCCAGTCTTGAGAAGATCCTCAATAAGTGGAGTTTCGATGGTGTCCTCCTCCGTTGCATCCACGGAGTAGAGATACCCCAAGTTATTCAAGAGGTTCACTCCGGTTCCTGTGGCGCCCATCAAGCTGGGCCGAAGCTGTCCCAACAAATCCGGAGGTTAGGGTACTTCTGGCCCTCCATGATCCACGATTGTATTGGATACGCCAAGAGATGCCACGCGTGCCAAGTACACGCCAACTTCTTGCATCGGCCGCCAGAACCCCTCCACCCCACCAATTACTCTTGGCCATTTGTGGTATGGGGACTTGATGTAGTGGGACCGTATCCGCCGGCAACAGCCCGCCAGTGTAGGTTCATCCTGACTGCTACAGATTTCTTCTCCAAGTGGGAAGAAGCAGTTCCACTCAAAGAATTCAAGGCCCGTTCCATCGTTGACTTTGTGAGCTCCAACATTATCCACTGGTTTGGAGTCCCTCACGCCGTCCTCACCGATAACGGAACCAACTTCCGAGCAGCTAAATTGAAGAAATTGTACGCTAAGTACGACATCCGGTCAAACCATACCTCCCGCTACCACGCGCAGGCGAATGGACAGATCGAGACGTTCAACAAGACCCTCTCTAACATTCTGCAGAAGATGGTTGGTCAGAACAAGAAGAGTTGGCCGGACAAGCTCCCCAACTCCCTCTGGGCTTACCGGACGACGAATCGCAACTCTACCCAGGTGACCCCATATTCCCTGGTGTATGGAGCTGAGGCCGTCCTACCCATTGAGATCCAGCTGCCGTCGCTGCGCACTGCAGTTTATGATCACCAGACATCAGATGAGGTAGCTGAGATCCGTCTAGCTGAGTTAGAGGCACTGGACGAGAACCGGCTTCGTGCCCTGCACAATCTGGAAAGGCATCAGGACAAGATAGCGAGATCTTTTGACAAGAAGGTTCGTCTCCTCTCTTTTATACAGGGTGACCTGGTACTGGCCCTTCGAGCGCCAATGATCCCCGGTAGGAAACCACCCAAGTTAGAACTCAAATGGGAAGGGCCTTATATCATCCATAAGGTTTACCCCAACGGAGCATACTCCTTGGTGACCACAGATGGAGAGCGTGTAACTCCTCCCACCAATGCCAAATTCCTCAAGAGATACTTTGCCTAGGGCAAAACAGTGGTCCTGCACAACCCTAAACTGCGAGAGGGTCCCGCACGACATTAAACTGCAGTGGTCATGCACGACCCTAAACTGCGAGAGGGTCCTGCAGGACCCTAAACTGCGACTTCGTCCCGCATGACATTAAACTGCATGTCGAGAACCACGTATGGCTTGATTCCCATCTTCATGGGATACGTAGGAACTCTCGGACGCCTCGTCTTGAGCCCAGCCCCAAGCTTTTCTCTTCCGCTATTCCCCCTGGGGATAGTCTCCTTGGAGGATCTTTGTGTAGCAGGGAGTAGGCTTTCTTGGCCCCGCTCACGCAACCCCACTCATGCAAATATTGTAAAGGCCGCACCATGCGCCCACTCCCGTTCTTCTACCCTCCCACGTCCTCACCGCATGACGCTAAACTGCATGGCCTTCAAGAACTACGTATGGCTTGATTCTCATCCTTATGAGATACGTAGGAACGCCCGGACATTTCGTCTGTTGGCCCAGCCCAAAAGCCAAAATCTTCCCCTCGGGTCAGGACATGGCAGGGTGCACACTTTTGCCCCGACCCACGTCGAGCAAGCCCCTTTTGTGGATGGATTCACACCCGGAGGGACCCCCAAGAACGGCCTGGATACTACGCCTAAGGGCTCTCCTACCGATACGGGCCAACACCCCCGAGGATTTCTCAAGAAACAAATCGATACAAGTCCCGCTTTGCGAATTTGGTCAGCGGTCGACGCTCATTTGTGGCCCCCATGCGGGTCACCAAAGAAATGTTGTGTTTCGAATATGGTCAACAGTGTCCTGCATTTTCAGGTCCACCCCGAGATGTCCCAGGCTTCAAGAACAGTGATCCCCTCTGCCCCATCCCAAGGTGACAAACTTCCCCCAGGTGGTGCTAGCAATCCGGGCCACGGCCCAGGATTCCTCATAAGGGTGTACGGTGTGATGTAGGACTGCGTCGTCATTCACGTCGGGATCATGTACTGTGTCCTACGCCCTCCCTTTACGAGGCTCATCCTCAGGCCCTTTGGCCTCCTTTGGCCCCTGGCCCCCCGTCCTCATGTAAGACGTTAAACTACAAAGCAGTCAGGCCTTTCTGACTGATAACTTCCCCTCTTCTCCGGGCCACGGCCCAGGATTCCTCACCTGGAGTGTACGGTGTGGTGTGGGACTATGTCCTCATTCACGTTGGGATCATGTACCATGCCGTACGACTCCCCTTACGAGGCCCAGCCTCAGGCCCTTTGGCCTCCTTGGGCCCCTGGCCCCCCGTCCTCATGTAAGACGTTAAACTAAAAACCAGTCAGACCTTCCTGACTGATGCTTGACCTTAGGCCCCTTGGCCTTTCCAGGTCACAGCTTAGGTCCCTTCTTACCCGGAGTGTACGGTGTGGTGTGGGACTACGTCCTCATTCAAGTCGGGATCATGTACCATGTCGTGCAACTCCCTTTACGAGGCCCAGCCTCAGGCCCCTTGGCCTCCTTGGGCCCCTGGCCCCCCGTCCTCATGTAAGACGTTAAACTACAAACCAGTCAGATCTTCCTGACTGATGCTTGACCTTAGGCCCCTTGGCCTTTCCAGGTCACAGCTTAGGTCCCTTCTTACCCGGAGTGTACGGTGTGGTGTGGGACTACGTTCTCATTCATGTCGGGATCATGTACCATGTCGTGCAACTCCCTTTACGAGGCCCAGCCTCAGGCCCCTTGGCCTCCTCGGGTCCCCGACCCTCGTCCTCATGTAAGACGTTAAACTACAAACCAGTCAGGCTTCCGGACCGAGGCTCAGCCCCAGGCCCCTTGGCCTTTCCGGGCCGCGGCCCAGGACCTATCTTATAGGATCGTATGGTGTGACGTAGGACTACGTCTTTATTCACAACGGCTTCTTTACCATGCCATACACCTCCCTTGTTTAGGGGTACATTAATCCCCTCCTCGTCCAGTATGACGTTAAACTACATTTCAAGAACTACGTGTGGCTTGATTCCCATCTTAATGGGATACGTAGGACCACCTGAACGTCTAGGCTTCGGGTCCAGCCCCATCACTCGGGAATCCTCATCCCATCTTGGCCCCTTGGCCCATCCTTCCTCCATGAGGGGATCATATGGTGCGGTGTGGGATTATTTCCTCATTCACGACGGTCTCGTGATGACCACGCCATGATCCCACCCCCCTACTGAGTTGTTTCGTCGATCCCTTTTTTCGGCGGTTCACCAATGTACTTAAGAGTACTCTGGTTCATTACCTGGAATGCCAAGCTTTACTCGGACACGTCCGCACCCGCTTTCCAGGCGTTGCGTATCCCCGCATCAGGGATTTCACCATCTTTCAAACCCGGAGGGACCCCCATGAACGGCCTGGATACAATGCCCAAGGGCTCTCCTACCGATACGGGCCAACGCCCCCCAGGGTTTCGGACAACAAATCGATAAAATCCTGCGTTGCGAAAATGGTCAGCGGTCGATGCTCGTTTGTTGTTCCCACCTCAGGCTAACGCGATACAGACGCTCTGTTTCCGTCATGGATAACAGTTTTCCTCTGTCGTCACGCCAACCCATTAATCCCAAATGCCGGGTACACAATTCACACCCTTCATCACTTCATCATGTCCAAGTAGAGTCTCGGGACTCTTGGTAATTTCCCCCGTGCACGTCTGCGCGTTCGAGGAACAAGCTACATCAAAGGTGTCCTTCGAAACTCTCTGTTGACTCCCATTTGACGGACGCCCCAAGTATTGCGATGAGGATACCCCCTTGTTTCCCACACCGAGTTTATCTCACGTGGGATTAGGGATTGGGTTGACATCTGTGCTTACTTGGGAGGTGTCACCACCCATGGTCCGAGCTCTAAGACCATAAACTAAGACTCTCATATGGAACTACGTTCAAGACACCTTGTCGTCGGACCCAGCGCGAGTTCAGAAAATTTACCTCTTTGATCCTCCCTTCAGGACCCTGATCAAAGGACTGCGTGGTGCAGTGTAGGACTACGTCCTCATTCACGTCGGGTATGCAATAGCTGCACCATGCACGCCCCCATTCTGAGGTACAGTCCTCCTGTTCCCTGTCCCGCATGATGTTAAAAGGCACCCTTTAGAACTACGTATGGCTTGATTCCCATCCTAATGGGATACGTAGGACCACCTGAATGTCTAAGATTCAGGTCCAGCCCCACCTCTGGGAGATCTCCTGATTTCCCGGTCACCTAGGCCACTTGGTCCATCCCTCTCCAGCAGGGGGGTGTGTAGGTATGATACAAGGTTTTGGGCACCATGCCCCCTTTTCCCTAGGAATCTTCCATCTCTCGATCACCTCCAAGGTTGAGTCCCTTGACTCCCTGCAGTGGTTCACCCATGTATCAAGAGCACTCTAGTCTAGGACCAAGAGTGTCAGATTCAACTTGATCAAGTTCCTTCCACTTGTCAAGCTTTGTGTTCCCCTCTATTCGGACTTCCATCATCTTTCACACCCAGAGGGACCCCCAAGAACGGCCTGGATACTACGCCCAAGGGCTCTCCTACCGATACGGGCCAACGCCCTCCAGGGTTTCGGACAACAAATTGATAAAATCCCGCGTTGCGAATATGGTCAGCGGTCGATGCTCGTTTTGTTAGTCCTCATTTCAGGTTAATGCGACAGGATGCTGTGTTGCGATCATGGTCAGCAGTAATCCTCTGTCGTCATGCCATCCCCTTCAGTCCTTGAATGTTGGTTGCATGATTCACATCGTTTTCCACCCCATCATGTCCAGGTGGAATCTTGACACTTTTTGCGCTATCCCTTAGTGCACCTTTGCATTCTAGGGGGACAAAGCTGCAATCTGGCATCCTTTGGGACTCCCATAGTCCGAGCTCTAAGACCATAAACTAAGATCCATTCGGGAAACTTGATTCCCGTCCTCATGGGACACGTAGGACCGCCCAGATGCCCTGTCTCTGGGTACAACCCATTCAGGAAGCCAGTCTCTCTCCCTGTTTCACCTCTGTGTCGGCCCCTCGGCCTAAGGTTTCCCTCTCCGGATGGCGTACAATCTGATGTGGGATCATGTCTCCGTCGATTGTGTTTTATAACACTGCGCACATTTCCCGCCTAGCATCGTCTCTGCTACGTCTGCGCTGCATGATGATAAAATGCATGCTTGGTCCTATCATACGACCCTAAACTGTGACATTATCGTCCTGGCCGCACGACGAAAAATGGCACCGCATTGTGGTGACCTCGCTGTAGAGGACATCACGTTGGGTATTAGTCATGTGCCATGCCATTTGTCAACGCCCATCACGGCTTGATTATTGTGGCGACATCACGACCTACTGTTCTAGGCCTGTCGCTTCAAAAAAACCATTTACCTTAAAGAACAAACAAGATACATCAAATTCCGCTTCTTTAGTGCAAGGGCCACGTCCGCACTCCCCTTTTCCCCCGGCACTGGTACCTTACCGTGCCACCTTCTAGAACTACGTATGGCTTGATTCTCATCCTTATGAGATACGTAGGAGCGCCCGGGTACTTCCCCGCGGGCCCAGCCTAACCCTTGTGTTCGGTCCCTCGACTCGAGCATTTCCTCGGAGAACGCATGGTAAGCAGGACTATGTCCTCATTCACGTCAGATTTTGATGTCATTCGTCCCCTGATCCCTTTTCCCATCCATGGTCCGAATTCTATGACCCTAAACTAAGATCTCCCCAAGGGAAAGGACTCTTCTCCCTCTCTCTAATACGTTTCGTTGACGTATTCAGATGTGTTTTGACAAAAAGCCCGAAGCATGGGATTTTCACAGGGACATTCCCCTCATCTCATGATCAAGCTTCGTGGGCTCGCTATTTGGATCCTCATCCTCTTCCACATCCAAAAGGACCCTCGGACGACGTGGATACTAAGCTTAAGGGCTCTCCATGAATGCTGGACCTAAGGTCCCTTCAATCGTTTCGGGCCAACGTCCCCACGGATCTCTAACAACATTTGTGACATGGTCCCGTGTTTCGAACATGGTCAACAGTCGACCCTCATTTATTTGTTCCCGCCTCAGGCTAACGCGACAGGATGCTGTGTTGCGAACATGGTCAGCAGTAATCCTCCATCGTCACGCCACCATCATTGTGATCTGAATCTCGATCACCATGATTCACACATTTCCACTCCCTCATGTTCAAGTGGAACTCCATCATACTCGGCTCTTTCTCTTCGTGCATCTAGGTGCGGTGAATGATCGTGTTTGTTTCATCGGGCCGGTAGTTACCGAGCATCCCTTTTCCCTAACCTGCCCCTCTCTGTGTCGGGAAATTCCCACCACTACTGCTTGTTTCCCACACCGAGCACGACTCACGTGGGCTTAGTAGTTTTGGCTGGATGTGTACCAAAACGGTCAGGCTGCTCCTCGTCCAGTATGACGTTAAACTGCGCTTCAAGAACTACGTGCGGCTTGATTCCCATCAGTACGTGGGATACGTAGAGACACCCAGGCATTTCACCTAGGGTTTAGCCCCTGGAATCACGAAATCTTGTTCCTCCCCATTTCCAGCCCTCGCCAGAGGCCCTGTCTGGAAGAAGGAATGATCCATGATCAGGCCAATGCGCCCAATTTGGCGTACTCCCTCCACAGTGGTGCAACTACCAAGGTGTTGGATTCTGTTTGAACAAACCACCACTCCATGTTCCACGCTTTGCATGTCCCTTATTCGGACCCTCGTCCTCTTTCATGTCTGAAGGAACCCCCTAACGGCCTGGTCTTATGCCGCATCGGCTCACCTACCGTACTGGGCCAACGTTCCGGAAGACTGGTCATGTCTGGAAGGATCCCCTAACAGTATGGATGTCTGACCTATGGTCCACCAACTGTCCTGGGCCAACGTCCTGGAAGATTGATCGACAACAAATTGATAAAATCCCGCGTTGCGAATATGGACAGCGGTCGATGCTCATTTGTTGTCCCCATTTCAGGCTAACGCAGTAAGGATACCGTTTGTCCGCCACGGTTATCGGTTGTCCTTTATTGTCACGCCATCCCCACAGTGTTCCGAATTTGGGAATCGTGATTCACACTTCCCATTTTCACATGTTTGAACCGATTTCAGCGCCCCCGGTGCTTCCCCATTCATGCATAAGAGCACGTTGGAGAAACGGTAATTCGGCTATCCTGGAAGTCCCTCCTCCGATCAAGCCTTCCCCATCTTTCGGGAATCTGGACTGGTTTGAGGGAATTGTCACCAAATGTCCCGCATACATTGTAGGGATGTAACAAGGCAATTCAACAGTGGAAATCGTGTATGCTACGGAGCTAAAAACAAAGGAGAAAGAAAGAGTTGAAGAACAAAAGTGTTAATAAAAGTTTCTTTCGGGTTCGCTACAATACTCGGGGGTTGACTTCCCCCATTAACGGGTTGAATCCGTTAAAGGAGCGTTGCAGCTCCGCCACCCGTTGACTTGCGGCGTCCAAAGCCTGTTGCCACTGATTCAACTCCCGCTCCTCTTCAGCAGCAGCGGGGCGTAATTCGTCAACTCTGGCCCTGGCCCTTTCTACCTCGGCCCGAACGGCAGCCATCCTTCCAGAGGTTTGCCCCATGTGATCCTCATCCTCTGCCAGCTGGGTCTTCAATCGTGAGACCAGCTCAGACTGTGCATCGAGAGTGGCTGAAATCTCGTTGGCCCGGATCTGCATCTGTTGGACCTCGCCTTCAGCCTCCTGGAGCTTCCTAATTCTGGTCGCCTTCCTCCGCTGCCATCCCACGCTCAGCCCACGATCATGCTCCCGGATCTTCTCAGCCATGAGGTCTCGGATGAGCGCGTGAGGGCGTTGGGCATCCACTCCCCCGACACACAGTTCGCGCAACCGCGAGCGGAGCCTATCCATTTCGGCCAGCCATTGCGCTTGGGGAGTGTCCCTGATAAAGAGCGTGATCAGCTTCCACGACCGGCGACAGACTATGCTGCTGTCTTCCTCATCAGAGGTCGTTTCGTCCCAATCCACGCGGTCGGCAGGCTCGTACGCAGGATATGCCTGCAGGAATTCCTCAGCAAGATCTTCATCTGGTGTTGAGTCAGGTACGACACCTGACGCCGGCGCAGGCACGACAGGACTGGGACCGACCGGTTGATCCTCTTCCTCAGAGTCCACCTCGATGACTTCAGGTATGGCCCTGCTGGTGGTCCCTCCAGTGATGGTGTGCACCGCAGCTTGAGGAGGTGAAGGGACTATCGTCACCATCACCGGCATGCCCCTGGGAGGGACGCCGCCAGACATCCCAACCAGCCTAGCTACAGAAGCCCACGCCAGTCGGAGAACTGTATGACAGAAAGAGACATAAACGTTAGTTGGCATGGCCCACATGTGACAACGAGGAGACCGGTGGAGGAGACTTACCAAGATCAACCTCCGAGTGCTGCTCCTGGGCCGGTACTGATGGACTCCGAGACGAGGCCCCCCGTATACTGTTGGAAGGCCTGGAGAGTCCAGAGGAGCCACCTCAGACCCCCTGGTCCCACGAGATGCAGAACTAGACGCAGCCATAGGCGCGGGTTCCGAAGGTCCCGCGACATCACCCGCCAAGGAGCGAGAACGAGGCCTACGAACAAGTTCCTCCTGCATGGCTCGAACATTGGTGAGAAGTCCATAGGGATTCAAGAACAGATTGTAAGAAAAGAAGTTCGGAATGCTACCTCGAGAGCCTCCGCGAAGTCGTCGGATTCTGAGCTTCGGTCTCCGACCTCGCCCTCCTCCAACGGGCTCCCTCCTCCAGCCTCGTCCCCCTGAGAAGAGTCCCCTGATTCCTCCGGCAAGGGGAAGCGCTCCCTCAGATCGGCAGCCGATAACTGTGGGGGCACCGTCTGATTCAACAGTACCCTCACCCGATCTGTCATTGGGCGAGGAACACCGCTGGAGTGGACGTAATCCTCCAGCTCGTTTAAGTATTGATCCACCTCCGCCGGAGACACCATGAATCCATCCCGAACTGGGCCTATGCCAAGCAGTTTCATCCCGAGGCGATTCAGGTGGGCCCACATCTCGGGTGGGCTGATGAATTGCCGGTTGACATCCCAAATGTCCCAAGCTTCCGGAAAGACGGAATCTTATACCATTTCGATGTGACGCAGCCGCTTCCCCGGAGCTTGAGCGGATATCCGACGGAATCCCCTCGGTGGCCACCCCTCTGGATGACCCTGCTCTCCCGGAACCACCGGATCCGCCGCTGCTACCATACCCTCGGCCGGTGCGGGTCTCTCTGCCATGGAATCCCCGCTACCGCGGGCGGCCCTAGCTGCCCTCCGACCCCGACCTCGAGATAAAGGAGGCCCACCGTCACCAACCCGGATCGTTGGCTGCTTCAGTATCTCCCCGGGGTAAGCGTCCTCCCAGCTGATGGCGTACTCCTTCACTAAGCCAAAGGCGGCAGTGGGCGGAGGCAATGCAATCTGCATCTTTCCATCCTCACGTGTGAACATGAGCCACAGCTGCCTCATCACACACGGGTGCTCCTCATGACGCACCTCCCAGTATACCTGTGGGGTCAGCCGCTGGAGGCACCGGAACTACCTCGCAAAACGATACGGGGTGTATGGTTCACAGATTGGATCACGGTCTATCCGAGCCACCAAAACTCCACCTCAGAAGACAGGAGGTAAGCCCGATGTTCTTCCGTCCCCCGTCCATCATCAGTAAGCCTCCCCGTCGGCAGTGGGAAGGGATGAAAGTTGAACTCGTCCGCCCTCCACACCCTATTCAGCACCATCGGAACGACCAGTTTGAATGGGAAGCTCCCAACTGCGTTCAGAATGGAGGGGCGAAAGTCTGATCCCGGCGGCGAAATGGGGTTTGGATACTCGTAAATCCCCCTGATATGCGCCGCGATCCACCCATACAAAAGGTGGAAGGGCCCGCATATTCTTGGCGGCTTCTTGCCCTCGCTAATGCGTGCAGCATTCTGTATAGTTTAGTGAGCATCGGGATCCCCAGGTTGATCCGCTGCCCCATGGCCAACATCGATGCCATGATGAACGAGCTGGGTCGTACCCCCATGCTTGTATCCCTCACCGGTAGGATCCACCCACAGATGAGAGCCGCGATGAACGCCGCCAGCCTGACTATTGGCTGTTGTTCAGTGCTAACGCTGAAACCCCAAGTCTTCCATTGGCTATCCTCCAAAACCCGCCAATACGAGTGTCCCTTGCCCCGCTGGGATACCCTCGGACACGTTCGAGGCCTTGGAGGGAACTCTCGATCTTCTGGGATGTTCAGGAAGCATTTGAACTATCTTCTGATGTGGACATCCCTCACTGCTTCCTGGTCCTCTCCAGGGACAAGCGCCATCAGGGCTGACGCCAGCCGTGGCATTTTCTCAGCATCTCCCCACACGCTGGCAACGGGGAGGAACTCGTCATAAATGGCCCCCAAGATCGGGACCCCGGAAATCTGGTGGACATCCCACAGGCTGATGCCCACCTCCCCGTGATGCAGGTGAAAAGTGTTGGTCCTAGACGACCATCTACTCAGCAGTTTCGGCATCAGCTGCTTTGGTTGGTAAATGTGGAACTGGGAGGCCCATGCTGCCTCATACAATCCCACTCTCCTCAGCTTGGCCTAGAACTCCTCGCATGAGGCGCCTACCCAGTAGGCCCAGGCCCAGTCATCGGTAAAGTTGCCGCCTTGGCGCAGGTCCCACTCATCGGACCATCCCTTCTTTGGATCCTGCAGAGCCGCCTTCAGCATGGTGCGGTAGAGAGGAGGGGACATCTCCGGTTGTAGTGGCCTCCCGTCAATGTCGTTCACATGATTGTAGAGGCAATCAGCGGTGACGGGTGTGAAATTCTCCTGTGCATGACCATCGGCTGCCCTGAACCATTGGTGCTGGCAGGGTGTGCTCCTGAACCAGCAAGCTGGTTCATCCCTTCTTGCCTTAGGGATGAAGACGTCATCCCTCAGCCCGAAGCCGTACAACGGCAGTTTCTTGCACTGCGGGTACTCCCTCTGACCTTCCGATAGCAGGTCTGTCAAGGAAGTGTGGTCCGAGTGGCTCCGAACCATTTCCCCCAAGCCTGGCACTACTGGAAACTGGAGTTTTCCCAACACTTACATACCAACGGTTTAGTATAACCGTTGGTATTTGAGAGGTTTTGCCAACGGTTCTTGTCAACCGTTGGTATTTGAAGGAGATCCAAGCCTTTCCCCAACGGTTTATGAAAACCGTTGGGAAAGGCCATCTTTTACCAACGGTTTTGTTAAACCGTTGGTAAAAGTCCTCCTGGGAAGGATGTATACCAACGGTTTTTTTAAACCGTTGGTATAGAATTCATATCCCAACGGTTTTAAAAACCGTTGGGAATGTTTCCCTCATAAACAGAAGCCCGGTTTCTTTCCCTTCCCGTGCGACTGCAGCCCTAAATCCCCTCTGCCGAAGCTCTCATCCCCTCTGGTGCTCTCACCCAGGTTGGAGAACTCTTTCCCCATCTTCAATTAGTCAATTTTTTAGGTGAGAACTCCAAATATGTAAGTCATATGTTATTTTTAATGCTGTTAATCTATTTTTTATTTTCTATTTTGATTTGCCCACACGGCTATATCTTTATCTTATTTGTTTTCTGTTTTGTGTTTTCTGTTTTCATTAAATTAATTAGTTCTACACTTCTAATCTATCATTTTGATGTTTTTCATCTACTGTTTTGGGTGTGTATGACTTGTTTTGGGTGTGTGTTTTATTTGGGTGTGTGTTGGGACATTGAATCTTGGGTGTATGACTTGTTTTGATTCAAAATGATTTATGTGTTAATATCATTTATAAATTTTCGGTTCTTAGAAATCTTGGTATTGCTAGGGGCTGTCCAGGTGGTTGTCCGAGGGGTGGGGGGATGTCCGGGGTGAGTGGGGGGGGGGGTCCGAGGGGTGGGGGCTGTCCGGGGTGAGTGGGGGCTGTCCGGGGTGAGTCCGGGGTGAGTGGGGGGCTGTCCGATGGGTTGGGGATGTCCGGGGTGTGTGGGGGGCTATCCGGGGTGAGTGGGGGGTTGTCCGAGGGGTGGGGGGGCTGTCCGGGGTGGGTGGGGGGGGTGGGGGGCTGTCCGGGGTGAGTGGGGGGCTGTCCGAGGGGTGGGGGTTGTCCTGGGTGAGTGGGGGGCTGTCCGAGGGGTGGGGGGATTTCCGGGGTGAGTGGGGGACTGTCCGAGGGGTGGGGGATGTCCGAGGTAATTGGGGAGTTGTCCGAGTCTGGGGTGAGTGGGGGGATGTCCGGAGAAATTTGATTCAAAATGATTTATGTGTTAATATCATTTATGTAGTTAATGTGAACCCATAGGTTGAGTATTTTGTGCTATCTATATATCATGTATTTTTATGTTATTTCTACACATTCCCAACCAGAGTTGGATAAACTTACCAACGATCAGAGGTTTTGAGTTATGGGTAATTTTTCTAATATCTAGGATGGTGGTTATATGTTTGGATAGCTACCATGTCTTCCCTGTTGGGTCGGAGGTGATGGCAAGAGGGGGGGGGGTGAATTGCCTTTTTAAAATTAATTAACAATTTAAAACAAATTTAAATGCAGCGGAAAGTAAAATGGCAAGACACAATTGATAACGGAGTTCGGCTTTAAACACAAGCCTACGTCTCCGCTCCCAACTCAACCGTTGGGAGATTTATACGACCGCTTGCTTTTTAATGGTTATAGCAAGAAACCCACTAGCCGTTTTAAGGTAGGCTAGATCACCTTCTTACAGCTTGCTTTTTTATTATGGTTGTAGCAAGAAACCCAAATTGAAAGAAGGAAGAAAAAGGGTGGTTTGTTTTAATACAAACCCAATTAAGAACTAAACAATTGAAGTAAATAATTTAGAACAAACTAGAGTAAGCCTTGAGCGCCAAGTGGTGAGTGTAGTTGATGTAGAGGCAGCCCAAGCTTCAAGGATGGCAATTGGATCTCAAGTAGCCTTTGAGAATTGTCGTAGGAGCCTCAAATGATCAAAATAGCTTTGGTATGCTTCGGTATATGATCGGTAGTCTTCCCGGCATCCATGGACGTCTATTTATAGGAGAAATACTCCCAAATACTTCAATATGGCCGTTGGAGGGCTTTCGGAGCCGTTGGGGATCAAGTGGGCAAGTCTGGTCAAGCTCTAACGGCTAGTTTGACTTTGCTTACCGGCTGACCGGTGCTTGCCCACCGGCTGGCCGGTGCCTTGGAAGGTGGAGAGAGCTTCTGCCCAGGAGCCACCGGCTGGCCGGTGGGAAGGCCACCGGCTGGCCGGTGGTGAGACAGTAGGTCTCACTATTCCAAAGAGTTCCACCGGCTGGCCGGTGAGGAGGCCACCGGCTGGCCGGTGGTCTAGACAGAAGACATCCCATTCTGTCTGGGCCCACCGGTTGGCCGGTGGTCAGACACCGGCTGACCGGTGTAACCTGGCAGAGGGCAAGCCCTTCTGCCTTGTCCACCGGCTGGCCGATGGGCTGGATCCGTTTGGGCAGATGCTTACTTCGCACAGCACATGGCCAGTTTTTATACACATTTATAATCTTCCCTCATGGTTGTGTATGAAAAAACCTTTCACTTTCATGAGTATACTCATATCTGGTCCTTCTGATCCTGGCATTGATATTGATGTAAAATATTGTCCATTGTGAAAAAGTATCAACGCAATCAGAAGCCGTTAGATCGATTTGGCGTATGTACGTAAAATATTGTCCATTTTAAACTAAATACATACACTTGGAGTGATACCGGTCACACCGCGCCTCGGATTGAGACCCCACCCTTTCCCCTCGGCTATCAAAAATCATAACCAGATAGTCGAAGGGTGATTTTGACAGCCGAGGGGAAAGGGTGGGGTCTGAAGACATTGTAGGATATGTCGAAGGGTGATTTTGTGTGTGACCGGTATCACTCCAAGTGTATGTATTTAGTTTAAAATGGACAATATTTTACGTACATACGCCAAACCGATCTAACGGCTTCTGATTGCGTTGATACTTTTTCACAACGATCAATGACTCATGTGTGACGTGTACGATTCAACACCGCATCAAACCGAGGCCCGGTGTGGCCGACACCACTCACAGTGTCACTGTTTTGTTAAAAATGGACTTAATTTTAAGTGAAATCAACAACTGACATACGGCAAACCGACCAAACCCATTGAGATTCTATTGAAACTTAAGGACAACTATCCATGGGTCAAATGTGACGTGTAAGATTCAACTCCGCCTCAATCCGAGGCACGGTGTGACCGCTACCACCCAAAGGGTCGCTCTCTTGTTTAAAATGGACACCACTTTAAATCTATACTTAACTATTCTATGATGAATAAGGTGTCCCAAGAAATTTATCATCTTTACATAGAGGCTTACCAATGGTTCTAATTTATTAAAATAGTAAGAAGAAATAAAAAAATTGATGAAATTGACTCGGAAGACATTAAGATAATGTTTCATAACAAGTTTTCCATTGAACTCTTGATACAAATATATATAGAGAATTTATAGTGCTGAAGAAAATAGAAGTTGAATCTATCACAACCTATGAATAAAATTTTTCATGTCTTGAATGGTATTATTAGGGTTTTGATATTAATAATGCTATAAAAATTAATGGATTATTCAGTGGTTAAAAACCACACCTTCTAAATGATCTAGAAATTCGATAGGTTGGAATCTATAAATAAATAGTTTGAAGTGATATCATCTTTGTGATAGAGTCTGGAGAACAGTCCCATGGATATGGTGATAAGAAATGAAATAAGGAGATTCAACATAAGTTTAAGTGGCTCTCTTTTGTTTAAAATGAACACCATTTTAAGTACATACGGAAAAACGACCAAACGGATTCGGTTTCCGTTGAAACTTTAGGAGAACGATCCATGGGTCATATGTGACGTGTACGAATCAACCCCGCCACAATCGGAGACGCGGTGTGGCCGACACCACTCAAAAAGTGTTGGTCTTTTGTTTCAAAAAGACGTCATTTTAAGTCCACCGGCCAGCCGGTGTGAGACCACCGGCCAACCGGTAAGGTCACCGGCCAGCCGGATCCAGCCCATCGGCCAGCCGGTGGACAAGGCAGAAGGCCTTGCCCTCTGCCAGGTGCCACCGGTCAGCCGGTGTCTGGCCACCGGCCAACCGGTGGGCCCAGACAGAATGGAATACCTTCTGTCCAGACCACCGGCCAGCCGGTGCCTGACCACCGGCCAGCCGGTGGAACCCAGACAGAATAGCATGCTTCTGTCCAGACCACCGGCCAGCCGGTGGCTCAGCACCGGTCAGCCGGTGGCTCAGCACCAGTCAGCCGGTGGAGCCAGAGAAATCCCTTGCTTCTGTCTGGTGCACCGGCCAGCCGGTGGATCAGCACCGGCCAGCCGGTGTGCTCAGTCAAACTGACCAGGCTTGCCCACTTGATCCCCAACGGCTCCGAAAACCCTCCAACGGCTATTTTGAAGTATTTGGGAGCATTTCTCCTATAAATAGACATCCATGGATGCCGGGAACACTACCGATCATATACCGAAGCATACCAAAGCTATTTTAATCATTTGAGGCTCCTACGACAATTCTCAAAGGCTACTTGAGATCCAATTGCCATCTTTGAAGCTTGGGCTGCCTCTACATCAACTACACTCACCTCTTGGCGCTCAACGCTTCCTCTAGTTTGTTCTAAATTATTTACTTCAATTGTTTAGTTCTTAATTGGGTTTGTATTAAAACAAACCACCCTTTTTCTTCTTTCAATTTGGGTTTCTTGCTACAACCATAATAAAAAAGCAAGCTGTAAGAAGGTGATCTAGCCTACCTTAAAACGGCTAGTGGGTTTCTTGCTATAACCATTAAAAAGCAAGCGGTCGTATAAATCTCCTAACGGTTGAGTTGGGAGCGGAGACGTAGGCTTGAGTTTAAAGCCGAACTCCGTTATCAATTGTGTCTTGCCATTTTACTTTCCGCTGCATTTAAATTTGTTTTAAATTGTTAATTAATTTTAAAAAGGCAATTCACCCCCCCTCTTGCCATCACCTCCGACCCAACATCCATCAGTCATATGTGACATGTACGAGCCCACTCGGGCTCAATCCGAGTCGCGGTGTGGCCGGGATCAGTCTAAGTGGCTCTCTTTTGTTTAAAATGGACATCATTTTAAGTACATACGGAAAACCGACCAAACGCATTCGGTTTCCATTGAAACTTTAGGAGAACGATTCATGGGTCATATGTGAGGTGTACGAATCATCCCCGCCACAATACGAGGCGCGGTGTGGTCAACACTGCTCTAACTGTGTCTGTTTTGTTTAAAATGGGTAGGATTATAAGTGAAAAGAACTGGCATACGCAAAACCGACCAAACGCATTCGGTTTCCATTGAAACTTTAGGAGAACGATCCATGGGTCATATGTGACGTGTACCAATCATCCCCGTCTCAATCCGAGACGCGGTGTGGCCGACACCGCTCTAACTATGTCTCTTCTGTTTAAAATGGGCATGATTATAAGTGAAAAAGAACAACTGGCATACGCAAAACCGACCAAACGCATTCCGAATCTTTTGATCATTTATCACAACAATCCATGGGTCATATGTGACCTGTACGAGGCAACCCGGGTTCAATCCGAGTCGCGGTTTGGCCGAGATCAGTCTAAGTGGCTCTCTTTTGTTTAAAATGGACACCATTTTAAGTACATACGGAAAACCGACCAAACGCATTCGGTTTCCATTGAAACTTTAGGAGAACGATCCATGAGTCATATGTGACGTGTACGAATCATCCCCGCCTCAATCCGAGCCGCGGTGTGGCCGACACCGCTCTAACTGTGTCTGTTTTGTTTAAAATGGACAGGATTATAAGTGAAAAGAACAACTGGCATACGCAAAACCGACCAAACGCATTCAGAATCTTTTGATAATTTATCACAACGATCCATGGGTCATATGTGACGTGTACGAGCCAACCCGGGTCAATCCGAGTCGCGGTGTGACCGGGATCAGTCTAAATGGCTCTCTTTTGTTTAAAATGTACACCATTTTAAGTACATACGGAAAACCGACCAAACGCATTCGGTTTCCATTGTAACTTTAGGAGAACGATCCATGGGTCCTATGTGACGTGTACGAATCATCCCGCCTCAATCCGACATGCGGTGCGGCTGACACCACTCAAAGTGTCCGTCTTTTGTTTCAAAAGGACGTCATTTTAAGTGAAAAACATCAACTGACATACGGAAGACCGACCAAACGCATTCGGATTCTATCGATACTTTAGCACAACGATCCATGGGTCATATGTGACGTGTACAAGTCAACCCCGTCTTAATCTGAGATGTGGTGTGGCCGACACCGCTCTAACTATGTCTCTTTTGTTTAAAATGGACATGATTATAAATGAAAAGAACAACTGGCATACGCAAAACCGACCAAACGCATTCGGAATCTTTTTATAATTTATCACAATGATCCATGGGTCATATGTGACATGTACGAGCCAACCCGGGATGAATCTGAGTCGCGGTGTGGTCGGGATGAGTCTAAGTGTCACTCTATTGTTTAAAATGGACAACATTTTAGGTACATACGGAAAACCGACCAAACGCATTCGGTTTCCATTTAAACTTTAGGAGAACGATCCATGAGTCATATGTGACGTGTACGAATCAACCCCGCCTCAATTGGAGACGCGGTGTGGTCGGCACCACTCATAGTGTCCGTCTTTTGTTTCAAAAGGACGCCATTTTAAGTGAAAAACATCAACTGGCATACGGAAAACCGACCAAACGCATTAGGATTCTGTCGATACTTTAGCACAACGATCCATGAGTCAAATGTGACGTGTACGAGTTAACCCCGCCTCAATCTGAGGTGCGGTGTGGCCGGTATCACTTCAGGTGTATGTATTTTGTTTAAAATGGACATCATTTGAGGTAAAAATATATGGTATAGAAAAAACCGATCATATTATGAATTGAATTTCAGATTCCACGTATAATTGTCATCTAAATTTTAAATTGAATTCTATATGAATTATGTATGTTTATGAATTGTAATTTAATTATGGATTTCTATAGTTTCAGGATCCATTATATGTTAAATGTGTATGAATTTGTTCGTAATTGAATATGTATGTTTTATTTTATTACTGGTACAATAGTTGGATCGAAAATGAGGTGAAAATGAGGTGAAAATGAGGTGAAAATGAGGCCTGATGACTGGTGGTGATAGACAGGGGACAGGGGCTGTGCAAATTGCAGGGTGCTGCAATTTGCAGCATAGGGTATGCCAACGGTTTCAAACCGTTGGCATATAAGTTTTTAGCATGTCGTTTCCCAACGGTTCTAAACCGTTGGGAAAGACTTCACCAATTCCCAACGGTTTAAAACCGTTGGGAAACTGTTCCACATGGTATATCCCAACGGTTTGGAACCGTTGGGAAAATGTGTGGCATTTGGTTTTCCCAACGGTTTGGGAGAACCGTTGGGAAAAACTATCCCAACGGTTCACCCAAACCGTTGGGGTAGGGTAACTTCTATGGGCCTATTGCAACGGTTGAAAGTAAACCGTTGGGAAAACCTTTCCCAACGGCTTACTTCCCAACGGTTATGAGAACCGTTGGGAAAACCTTTCCCAACGGTTTGAGGGGCTTTCCCAACGGTTCTGAACCGTTGGGAAATAGTTTATTTCCAGTAGTGTGGACGGTTGGCCATCTCATCTCGACGAGCAGCATCTGCGAGGACCCCCAAGACAGCTTCTTGATGGGCCATTTTAACTCTGGCCCTCAGAAAAGGATTCTTCCGGATGGATCGCGAAGCTCGATCGCGAAGCCGGACCGCGAAGGTCGGTCGCAAGATCAATCCGCGAAGTCCGGCCAAGGCAGACAAGCAAAGGTTCGCTTGGCGTGAACGCGGAGTCGGAGTCCCACGGTTCGCCGCGAAGCTCGATTCGCGGAGGGCTGTTGCGGAGTACGCGGAGCTTCGCAAAATCGAGAGCGCACAAAAAGACAAGGCACATGAAGACAAAAGAGGGAGGACCCCCTATTTATAGGCAACGACCCCGGAGCATCACGGCGCGCCTCACCCGCGCGAAGCATCGCGGCGCGTCCGGATCCGCGGCCCCGGCGAGCAGCGCGGGCCCCCCTTCGCGATGCTGCATCGCGAACCACCGAAAGTTTTGGCGATTGTCCCTCAGACTTCGACCCTTCGCCCTCCGCGGCTCCAAGTCTGAGGGGGGGAATTTGTTGGCGCCAAAAATGTGGCCCGAAAGGAAGGAACGAAAAAGACAGCCGGCGCGCTGCCTCGCGAAGCACAGCCGCGAAGCCCCGCCGCGAAGTGCCCCAACCATGGCGGCCCCGCGAAGTTCCGGAGGCGGTAATCCTCCGCGAACCCGTTTGACATTCGCGAGCCGCCGCGAAGCTCCGGAGGCGGTAATCCTATGCGAACTCATTTGACATTCGCGAGCCGCCGCGAAGCAGCGGAGGCAGCGCGCGAGCCCTGCTTCGTGGCGCCACGTCCCTATAAATACTCGACTCCCCCTGAGTCCCGAGGACGGACAATCCGACCCTTCGGCTTCTCCTCTCCCGAATCGCGAAGCACGCTTTGCCCCGGAAATCATGAGCTCCGCGAGGTATTTCTACTTCGCGAGACGACTCTGATTCGTTTCGTTTTGAGCCCCTCTTCCGAGAGGGATGCCCTTCGCGAAGCTCAAGGGAGTTTGCAAAGGAAGGGGATTCCCATGGGAACCCAGGCAGCCGCGGAGAACTTGTGCTTCGCGAAACACCCAACCCATACGAGTAATCCCTATACTAAGGCAGGATCGCTCCACTTCGCGAAGTACACTGCTTGGCAGGACCCTGCTTCGCGAACCACTCCTTCTTCGCGAGGCAGTGCTCCGCGAACACTGTTCTACTTCGCGAAGCACCTCCCACTCCCACCTATGCCCCATGCTAAGGCCAAGGCACCCCACTTCGCGAAGCACACTCCTCTGCTTAGCGATTCCTCTTTTCGTGCGACCCTCCAGGTTTGCATGATGTGATTTCAAAGTCCCATGGACAACACCTCCCGTAGCGTTGCTTCGCCTAATGCTTCTTCTCATAGGCACGCTAACGGCTATTGCTTCTTCGCATAGCCACGCTAACGTGGACCCCTCGATGGTTCGTCCCACGACCCCCCTCTACCATAGCCTTACCGGTACCTTCCCTTCCCTAAGGACCAGAGGGTACCAGTTATGTAAGTCCTAGGGGTGTGGAGTGAACCCACCTCGTCTGAGCTGCAGGACGTTAAAATACCAAGCACCACGTCCTCAACAAATGACGTTAAACTGTGACCCAACCTCGTCTCCCTCACGAAGGGTCCCCCAGCTCGAACATTCATTACACCACTCGTCTCCACGGGAATGGAACTCTTCCGCACATGGAATGAGATCCTCCTTGTCGGAGTGGTGTATGTTCGCAGGGGAAGGGCTGCCTCAGAGCATAAGCCCCTAACCTTTGGTACAGATGATTGCACCCGTGCATCTCTGTACTTCCCCACTACCAAGGTCAGTGGAGGACGTGATAGGGAACGAGGCACCCCCCTCTGGGCCTCCATCCTAGAGTAAGTCCCAACACCATGGGCCTCTCAACGTGTAAGCCCCTCTTCGCTTCTCACGGACGCACCCTTCGCGACGTGATCGTCAGGTCCTTGCAACCTCTTGTTTCTCACACCGAGCATGACTCACGTGGGCTTAGAGTGAGCATCGACCCTGACAAACTTACCTGAACTACGAGGTCTTTGATCCATGTCAAGGAATGGTACATAGGAAGCCTCCACGAGGTTCAAGCCCACCCGTCGCTCATTCACGTCGGGTCCAATTCCGGTCCAGTGGTAAGCCATTGCGACCCAACCCACCTGAACTACGAGGTCATTGATCCATGTCAAGGCATGGTACGTAGGAAGCCTCCACGAGGTTCAAGCCCACCCGTCGCTCATTCACGTCGGGTCCCATCCCGGTCCAGTGGTAAGCTATTGCGACCCCCCCATCTGAACTACCAAGTCTTTGATCCATGTCAAGGCATGGTACGTAGGAAGCCTCCACGAGGTTCAAGCCCACCAATAGTGGACCAAGGTCTACTTTCACGTCGGTTCACCGACACAAACCCACCTGAACTACGAGGTCTTTGATCCATGTCAAGGCATGGTACGTAGGAAGCCTCCACGAGGTTCAATCCCACCCGTCGCTCATTCACGTCGGGTCCAATTCCGGTCCAGTGGTAAGCCATTGCGACCCAACCCACCTGAACTACGAGGTCTTTGATCCATGTCAAGGCATGGTATGTAGGAAGCCTCCACGAGGTTCAAGCCCACCCGTCGCTCATTCACGTCGGGTCCCATCCCGGTCCAGTGGTAAGCCATTGCGACCCCCCATCTGAACTACGAGGTCTTTGATCCATGTCAAGGCATGGTACGTAGGAAGCCTCCACGAGGTTCAAGCCCACCCGTCGTTCATTCACGTCGGGGTTCACTATCGTCCCGCATGACGTTAAACTGTATTCTCTGAACTACGAGGTCTTTGATCCATGTCAAGGCATGGTACGTAGGAAGCCTTTCTGAGGTTCAAGCCCATCCGTCACTCACATCGGGTTTCACCCCGTCCAGCATGACGTTAAACTGCACACTCCCGTCCAGCATGACGTTAAACTGCACACTCACGTCCAGCATGACGCTAAAACTGCAATTCCCGTCCGACGGCAAGCCGTTGTGACCACCTGAACTACGAGGTCTTTGATCCATGTCAAGGCATGATACGTAGGAAGCCTCCACGAGGTTCAAGCCCACCCATCACCCAATTCACGTCGTGTTCTACCTACGTCCAGCATGACGTTAAACTACAATCTGGTCCGGTGGTAAGCCATTGCGACCCAACCATTTGAACTACGAGGACTTTGATCCATGTCAAGGCATGGTACGTAGGAATCCTCCCAGAGGTTCAAGCCCAACTCCCCTCGGACCAAGGTCCAGCTTCACGTCGGTTTACTGGCACCATCCCTAACTACGCGGACTTTGATTCCCTGCCACGGGGATACGTAGGAAGCCTCTTCAAGGCTCAAGCCCAACTTCACTGTCGCCCCCCTGCGATGGTCCCATTTCATTCTCATCCGTCTCCGCTAGACGTTAAACTCGCGGCATACCCTGTGTTGAACACGGGAAGCTGAGGAAAACCTCAGATACGTGTCTATGACATGTAATTCCCCATGCTCGATGTGGGATTCCTCGGGCTTCCCCGCCCTCGAAAAGCCTTGTGGTCAAGGATAACAGACAGACATGCCAGGTACCCCAGCATCCAGACACAGTACTGATGCCTCAACGTGACTACTCCCCTGACCGAAGGTTGATGCCCTGACTGGACCCTTTGGAATGTCCCAACAGAAGTAGTGTAATTAACCGGCGTCCATGGAAACATGGCACTGGGAAGAGTTTCACGAACTACGTATTAAATCTATGAGGGAGACCCGGACTAGGTGACGAGTTCTGAGGAGGAATCCACGGAATGAAGAACCGACATCCCATCATCCCGTTTCGATCAAGGAGCAGACGTACCTGAACAAGGAACGAATGCCTCCTACCTTTGGAAAGCGGGAATGCGGGGCAACAAAGTCGCGCGTCCCCCCCTGACGGACGGATGCGCGCGCGCCCCGGCGAAAGCATCAGAAACAGTTAATCTTATAATATTATTTTAAATAACTAGATGATTCATATATGAGTAATTTTATTACATTAAAATTGTAATACTCCTGAAAAATATTAATATTAATGAAATATAACTCCAAAAAATGTGTTTTTCCTAATCAAAAAATCCACATTACACTTTATAACATTCCAGTGGAACCCATCATTTTAATTTTGTCAATTATATTCCTCAACATGCATGATTTATTTAATCTTTTCTAGATTTAAATATTTTAATTGATAATATTCTTATCCCAAAATATATATACTCATGTACATTACAATTCTACCGATGTTTCAAATTCATGCATCATACCAATCCTTTGTGGAAGAATTAGAAATCTAATTCATAAAACATTATCAGTAATTCTCACATGACACTAAATTATACAACATTTTTTCCTGTGAACCATTATATTACACTATTTTCATCCACCCATGAGATATGTTTTACAAGAAATTTTTACCTCTTTCATGAAGGGGTTTTCACCACCCTTGATAAATTGACTATATCATCATTATTATAATTTTCAAAAATGTTTCCAGATAGTAAACATCAAAAAACTTTATTCTATGAATGGTGACCTTAAATATCATGTATGTATCCATATGAATGTTGTTATAACTGAATTTAGTACTCATTTACAATAGGTTTCTTCTCCCCACTAATTGATTGTAAATTGCCTCACCTTTGGATCAAAGATATATGATGATAACTTCTCGTTATTAAATATCTAATAGCCTCAAAAAACCAAATTAAAGACAGATATACTATTACTTTTTAAAAATAATTAAGATAATCCTATAAAAAAATACAAAAATGATAGAACAAGTGGTTTTGTTATGCATTAACCTTTTCAAAATGACTGTTTGTATAAATTTCATCCCATGGAACATCAAACCTAAAAGAACCCTGATACATTTTAATGATATAAAATTATATATATTAAATATAAATTTTGTTATTGGTGGGAATTAATAATTGTAACATAATTATAGAATATATTTATAAAGAGAAATAAATGTTTTTAAAAACTATTTCATTTATAAAATAAAATAATATAGATAAATTAATAATATGATCAATATATGATTTAAATTTTATTATTTCTAAAAATAACTTTTATGCTCTAAATATACTATTGTAAAAAAGTGTGATTTTTTTAAATGATTTATCAATTAATACAAATTTTATTCATATTTGATATTAAATAATATCAAGAATATATAACATTTTTTTGAAGTCATTTTTTCCATTTAAAAATAGTTTTCCATTATTATTTATATTTCTATATAAAAGGTAAGAAAAATATGTCTATCAATTTTATTGGAAAAAATATATTTTCCTTTTGTTTCAATATAAAGAAACTATCTTATAATTAAAATTTTGTATTTTTCTATAAAATATTGAATTTTAGATGCATAATGCAATATCATTTTATAAAAAATACTTTGACATTTATGAAAAAAAAATCAGTTATATGTGCAATATAAAATTTATGAAACATTTTCATCAATATATATATATATATATATATATATTTATTAAATTATAAATTTACATATGTTATCTTTAATTTAAATTAATATAATTGAAATTTTCTAACTGCTGTAATATTTTCCTCTATGATGGTTTTGTGCATTATATACTTAATATTTTTAAATATTTTTTTTAAATATTATAATATTTAATGTAACAAAATTGTTTTCATATTGTTATAAAAATAGCGGAATTATCCAATATTAGAAATTTGAATTATTTTTCATAAATATTTTCTTAGTAAAGATTATAAATAAATTATTTTGGTAATGGAAAATTAATGTAAAAATGGGTTATCTAGGAGAAAAAACACAAAAAACATGTCATAAATTGAATTTCATAATTATGGTTTGGAGAAAACATATATCCTATAAATTATATTCCATATTGGAGTCTACTTTAATTTTTAACATTTGATCACATTTAAATTTATTCAATTTTTAAACCCTTCATATATAAAATTTGTCTTCAAACACCCCTTAATTGAAACACTAAATAGTCAAATTCCAATTATTAAAATTATTGTTTTTATTCTCTTAGATTCTGATTTTGCAAAAAATAGTATTTTTTCAAAGAAAATTCATATTTCCTCCATTTCAAGAAAATACACCATGGGAATGCTCATGTTCTCAATGTGAAAACTAATCACTCCCTAACATCATTTCAGTTATATTATTCAAATAAATTTTTATTTATTAAATTATTATATAATTAAACTAGCATTATTTTTCGGGAGAATATTATTTTGTTGATGGAATAGTCATTATCCACCTTAAAACCTTCCCCTTTCAAAAAATAAAATGTCATCATTGTGTACGTGCAAAAAAACCCGCCTCTATAAAGTGATGTGTTTCATATTCAATCACCACCTTCAATGGCATTTGGACTACCACCACTGTCATGAAACCAATTAAATTTGTTATTATAGCCATACATGGATGGTCAAAAAATATATTTAATTAATATATATTTTAACACCATACACCTTCTTAAGGTACATTCCTATATATTTATTAGTAAAACATGGTGTATTTTACTGGTCAGGAATTTTTTTAGAGATTGGAAGGGTTGAAGGAATGATATAAGGGATTGAAACTTTGAAATTTTGGTTTTATTATTACATTCATAGGTTTATGACTTGTAATAATCATGCACCAGAACTAAGAATCCTAAAATTTAAAGTATCATATTTTTAAATCCATTCATGGAGCACTGAGAAACTATGAAAATTTCTACATATTCATTTAGCATGGATGGTGCATGATCTGTAAACAGTTCACCTTAATCATGTGGAACGACATCTCTTATATGAGGGAGATACTCCTTAACATAACATTCATAATGATTAATGTATATTCTAAGAAAACTTTCCTAATTATTTCAACTGATTACCACATGAACATAAAATCATGTTTACAAAGGATATCTTATAAGGCACAGAATAAATTTATATACCTCCTTATATTATATAAATAATAAAGCTACATGAATTGAAATATAATCTAGAAGATTTTAAAGATAACATATTAATCCCTATCGGAATATACCCTTTAGGTGTAACAATATATTATTTTATTGTATTTATCTTTTTAAATAAAATTACTCTCTTCAATAGTTCACTTTTCACATAACACTAATCTTAAATGAACTCCAAAATATAACAATTTTAAAATGGAATTTATAATTTACCTATTAAATTGGTGGTGATGAATATTATTAACCACATTATAAATTACAAAACAATCCAAATAATTGTGAAATAATTAATTTCTTTTAATATGCAGATAATTTTTAGTAAATACATTATTTTATTCAAATATATGTTTTCAAAAAAAATATTTTTATTGCATTATATGAGAAAATATATATACTTACTTTTTTAAAAATTTATAAAGTGTAAATTATAAAATATGAATCATTTTTTTTAATTTATCATGTCAAAATTATCTTAGGATATATGTTTTTTTTAATTTTCAAAAAAATTTACTCTTTTCTTTGAATAATAAAAACAAATACTTTTATAGAAACCATGCTTTATTTATATTTTCAACTAATTTTATTTATTAAAATTGATATCATTGTATATTTACTACTTTTTTTAAAGATATAATATAATTAATTACATTTAAACAATCATTATCATATATTTTGGAATAAGTATATTTTTTGGTTTATAAACACATCATTAAAAAAACAACATTTTCATTGTGTTTTAACGAATTAATTTTAAATATAATTTTTAATTTTATGTGTTTTTATATTTTGAAATTTTATTTTATATTTTTAATCATGAGGTAAAAATTATGGTATAATTTCATTTTCATTTTTATGTATATAAAATTTACCATGGTAAACAAATTGCAACAGTATAGGTAAAATTATGTAGCGAGACACAGTTAAAAGTGAAAATAATAAAATACCTATAAACAATTGAATTATATGGGTGATGTATTTTTTTCAAAACCATAATGCTAATATACCACCAAATAAATCATCCAAATTCATTGGATTTAATTCCACCCAATAAATTAATCATTTTTTAATCACTTAAAATCGCCCCTCATCAAGTATAAATACCACCAACTTTCACCTGAAAAACATTGAAACTCTTAAAATATCTTCCAAAAACTACCCATAAACTCTCCCCACATCCATGTTCTATAGGTATTACCAAAAGAACAATTACATGTTTCTTTATGGGACAATCAAGGAGGTGATATTGAAGAGGATATTATAGTATACAATACTAAACAGATATATTAGTTAAGGGTTTCTCATCACACTTTTACATCAATGAGAAATATTACTTATTCACCATATATTTATTTATTTTTTGATTTATATAATTCACTTTTATATAAGATATCGTTAATATAATTATAATAATTTTATTTAATGTTTTAATGGAACCATGTTACCTTTTTTCTGAATATGATTTGAAATATGACAAAGTGGTATGGGATTTATTAACTCAATCTCCATTTTTGGAATAAAGTTATACTTTAATGATTATTCCATGTTATGATTATGTGTGATATGAAGTTAGATTATCTTCAATTTTATTTCTACTTATCTTAATTAGATTTATAGCTGATTTAGATAATTCATTCTTTCGATTAATGATCACTTCAAATATATTTTATTTATAAGGGGATTTAGTTTAGATTTATTTTATTTTAAATCCCATTAAAAAAATTATATTCATTGTAAATTATTTCTAAAATTAATTTTGGAAATATTTTTACTATTATATTGTGATTTTTAATTTTATTTTTAATCATGCTTGAAATTCTACAAAACAGTTTGAATGGATTCTTTTTTCATTTTCTAAATTATGTTCTATTTGAATTTTCCACAAAAATATGGATAAAATGGCATGATCATGTTTTTGAACCATCAAGAATGGAATAATGTTTTTATGTTTCCATTAAATTATAATAATTTAATCATCTTATAATCTATTTTAATTTATAGTAATACATTTTATTAATAATAAATGAATTATAAATATAAATTTTATTTTTTTCAAAAATTATTTCAAGTTATCATTCAAAATTATTTTCCATCTAATATAACATTGTTTGTTTTTACTTATGCATTAATTAGGATATCATATATGGATAATATAAATATCAATTTTATGTTTATCTAATTTTTATTATATAATAATATTTATAAAATGTATTTATATTTTATGTGTTATTATGTGATGAAATGTTTGTGAGTCATATTAATTATCAATGGTACTGAAATTATTTAGGTTTATATTGATTGAATGAGGAGAATTAAATGATATATATTTTAATATATTAAAATTATTGGTCAATTTTTATTTAATATATATCTCATATTTCTATATAAACCATGATTATTTCATTCCATGTAAATCATGAATGAATCCCATCGCTTTAAGAAGGTGACATTCTACACAACCACAAACGATGTTATTGTATTCCTAGAAAATAGAAGAGGTGAAGGTATGTGCTATATAATAATTCAAAAAGTACAAAAACATATTAAATATAATATATTTCATTTAAATATAGAATTTAAATCATTATTTCAAACCATTATATTTGGTAATGAAAGAATGAATGACATCGGTTCGCGGGGTGGTCATCCACTGTACACACGAACGATGATTGTGTATCTCATTTGAGGGATCTGTGTGTGATTGTAGGTTTTAACCATATAAAAAAATTATGTATATTTTGGATACTATATATATTATAAAACCATGTAATAACAATAATTTAGGCGTGGATAAATAAATAAAACAAATGTTCCCATTTATGGATATTACATCATCTAGGGGTAACTCTTTTTGGTTTACACCAAAGGGATTACATGGTTGGATTTACTCTCAAAAAGAGGATTATATGATTAATGTATATCATTTGGGAGGATAACTTCATATGTTTTGGTAGATACAAATCTCTTGATAGTTGTATAGAAGTGAGGGGGTTTAAGTACTCTTTTGTAAGTAGAGGGGGAGGACACACTGGGGATGTTTTAAAATAAATTTGTGTTTTCAATGTTTCTCCCTCCTAATATAATTCCATAACACACAAAAATCAATAAATAAATGGGTTAGTTTGAATTATGTACATAAAATTCATGTTGGAAAATATTTTTTCTAGTTTTATATATTATGTTTAAATATTATTCACTATGTAATTTTATTCTTACCTAAAACATTATAATTAATTTTAATCACATTCAGTAATATATACTATAAATACATAATTTAACATACTATAATCCATATTTTTTAATTCAAAATATGAAATAAAATATCCCGATATCTAGTCACAAAAATTTAAAAGATTAAATTAATATTAATCTCATATACATATCATGAATGCATGTTTTTAAAGATAAAATGTTTAACAGATTTAAATATTTTTATATCAAATTTCAATATAAAGCAACTTCCAATTACCTAAACTTGATTAATTTATGTATATGTTATCTAAATAAACTTTAAATCCAAATTAAAATTTAATTTTACGATATAAATAAATTAGATGAATAATCCATTTTCAATTAAATTTTTTTATTTTTCATTATTTATAAAAAATGAAGCTTCTTAGAAAAATATTAGAAATTCACCCAAAGATAATTTTGATGTTCAAATTTAAAAAATGAATTTCACTATGTCCAATTAAATTTATAAATGTTTCAAAACATATTTAAAATAGTAATTATATTAAAATGGTTATAAAATTTCCTTTTAGAAAAATATATATCTTTATGTGTATAATTTTTTTTGTAATGTATAAAAAACATAAAATATGAAAATTATATATTTGATTTAAAATAATACATATATTTATTTATATATATATATATAAGAATTTATAAAAAAATTAATTAATTTATTGAGTTAAAACATGTTTGATTGAACAAATATAGTTTTCCTATAAAATATTTCCTATAGGCTCCAAAGGGTTTTATTTTCATTTCATGTTAATTGGTGAGAAAAAAAATTATTATTATATACATTTTTAAACCATATTCCAATAATATTATTAATATTATTTATTACCACCATTCCTAATCAAATGTGGTAACTATAATAATATTTTATTAATAACATTAATAGTACATTGTTTTTCAGTAAAACTAGGTTTGGCATGTGATGTAATTTATCGATGAAAAAGTGAAATGTGTGTAACATAACCCCAAAATAGTGTTTCATGTACATAAATAGAATCTAAATTTTTTTGGTAGCATAATATCTATTTGGGGTTACATGGATTGTAAAAATAACATGGTGGTTTCATATAACAAGTGTTATATTTTGTGTCTCATCAAAAGAAAAATATAAATAAATATTAAATTAGATAAAGATAAATTTAATTATTACAATATCAAGGACTTACATTCTATACTGATTGAAATTAATTTATCCAATAAATTTAATCTACATTATAAAATGTTTAATAAATGTAAAATCCTTTCATAGAAACCGACATAATAAAAATATATACTAAAATATTATTTAAAATGTGAATGATGAAACATTACGGTTACCCAAAGTAACTCATAACTAGGATTCCACATATGTGAACATTGGAGGAAAATGAAAACATGTACATTAAAGAGAAATCTAGTTATCATATTCTGATAGAGAGTAATAGAGAATATGGTTATTAGAATGATAATGATCACAAAGCCATAGCCCAAAGGGGCCCGATAAGGGTCGTTGATATCATAGGAAATTATGACAAGGTGTAAAAAAATTATTTAAAGACTTTTTTACGAATGATTAAAAAATTTCATCCATCTTTATCCGAAAATATGTTAATTTTTTTTCTCCAATATGTATAAATCATTATATAGTGAGGTAATACATTAATCTCTAAGATCTCATCCAATGTTTAACATGAAACATTCCATAAATGGTTATCCTTATAACCCTCTAGATAGTTGAATGTCTAATTCATTAGAATTAAGGTCACTAAATTTAGTAAATTATTCTTAACATTGATCCCACAAATATTATGAAGCAGTTCTCAGTTGTCAAATTCCAAACAAGTGAAAAACTTTCTCATATATTATCTTGAAACACTATAATAATTTAAATTAGTTGAAATCTTTATTGAAAAAATGAATGATTTATTATTCTAATGATCATTTAAAATATTTCATTAATATGAAAATATTATAAATTTCATCAATGATAACATAAACTAAATGTTTTATAAATTCTTTATCTCTAACGAGGTCATAAATACTATCAATATTAATTTATTTATTTCATCATCTCATTAACCATAGTAAATATCATTTTAAAATCCTTAGTAACACATTACAGGATACCATCACGAAAGAAAAATATCAAATTTCTATTAAATTAGTATTAAAATTCATCATAACCATTCAATATATCATTTTATATCCTTAATGAAACACAAGTACTAAAAATACATTAATATTTCAGGATTTATATAACAGAACCACTCAATTTCAAATAATATAAACATTAATCATCAACCATCATTCATAAACCATTAATCAAGCTTCATCATATTATTTCTTAATAACAATTTCCTAGAATATGAAATATGAATCATGTTATAAGGTTTATCAACCAAAATTTAATCATAATTCTTATGTTCAATGGAAACAATTCCATTAGAACATCAATTACCTTTAACATTTGATTTGAAGTATCTTTATCCTCAGCATTATGACCAATACTCATACCACTATCCTGATTCCCATAATGAGATTTCCGCATTGGGCATTCATTTCTATAATTCGCATATATTTCAAATATGAAGTATTCAATGTTAACCTTGTTCCATCTTGTTCCCCCTATAGAATAAGACTAAAAATAATAGTATGAATAACACTTATCGAAGAAAAAATTAACATAGTCATGAATAATTACTTATAGGATGGATAAATCATGAATCCAATTTTTAAATATATGAAACAATAGGCTAATTCTTAGAGACATCCCCTGACATATCCTTAGAAATATCCCTAGGGACCACACTAATGTTTTCTCATCCCATTTTTTCAGAGGTTCTCTAAACAAATTGTTTGAAATGAACTATAACAACCCAAATATAATAAAAATTGATGTTAAATCATTTTTATGAATATTCAGGACATTATAAAAATTCACTCATGATGATCATAATTTTTTACTGTATTTGGAATCATAGAACGCAATATAATATAACATGGTGAATGGTAAACAAAGTTTCCATAATAATCAGCCCCTTTTTCACTCATACAAAAAACATTTCTCTATAACCCAGGGAAGGGAAAATTAACAAAGGATTTCCTTGGATGCTTATTAAGGGTACAAAAGTATGATACTTAAGCATAACATGTACATAAGGGGATGAGAATGTGAAAATAAAATTTTATTATCACACCATACATAACAAAGATCATATATATAAGTCATGGAATAAATTTTGGTAGTTCATGACACATCAACCATAAATTAATCAACAAAATAATACATGAAATCATAACATACGAATAATAAATGTAAATATTGAAGACATATAAACATATATACATATAAAACTATTTCTATAGTAGTCAAGTAGTACTATATAGCACATCTTAGTGGAATAGATTTACTCCAAAAAAAATTCTATGTAGTCACGGTCTACTCCCATGATCATATTAATAGACAAAGTCCTTTACTAAACAAACTTCACTCCATGTTCCATCCATATATTACTGAACTAGATTAACATCATATTAAACAGATGTGTTATTGAACTGAGTTCACATCCCATTCAAGCCCTTTAATACTGAACTAGGTTCACTTCATATTCTGGCCCATTATTTTTTAACTAATTTCACTCCTCATTCGAGACCTATTATACTGAACCGAGTTCACACATCATTTTTTTCCATATCATAAAGAACCGATTCAATTCCTCATTCCAACCCTTTCACACCGAATCGATTTCACTTCTTATTCTATCTCTTTTATACTTGACTGAATTTAATTATCATTCCATTCCATTGTATCTCATGAAATATAAATCTTTACCCAATGCATTGGATGGAGATATAGCTCAAAGACATCAAATAATGATAACATTAATTGTGTCATGAACCATAAAAAGGGATGGGAATAATAAACACGATATCATAACCCATGAAATGAAATGGTTATCATTAAAATTTAATCTAATCAAACTTGTGGAAAAGATATATGTTTCATAATTATTTCATCAAATATTAACTCTCAAAATAATAACATATCATAAAACATTTATCATTTTATAACCCATAGAAAATAAATGGGTTTCATAAAAAATGTTTCATATTAAACATAAATCATTTAGAGAAAGGGTAGTAATGCTTTCATTAGATTATATCCCAAATAAATCATAATATATATCAAAGAACTTCATTTTAGCTGTAGGAGGATTTTGAAAGGTCACGTGGAGAATTTATGAAGTTAAATATCATTTCATGGAAAATTAATATTTAAAATATAAAATAGTTTCCATATACAATCTTTTGAATCCAATTTTAAAATATTTTAAATTAATCATTAAAAGTCGTTTAAAATATTTCTAGAGGAAATTATCTATTATAAATTGAATCATGGATTGTTAATGTAACACCCCAGGTAAATAAACAATATGAAATTTTTATATTTATCCCTATTTGTGAATAAAAATATTAATATTACTTTAAAGGGAATGCTATGCTCGATGGAGTACCCAATACGCGACAACGAGTACCTTTGAAATCTTACGTTGCACTCTAATAATAAAATAATATTATTTGAAATGGTAGTTAACACCTAGCCATTGTAATGTCAGGAAAGAATGGAACTAACTAAAAAATGTTTATTTATGTTTGTCAAATATTTTTACTCTTTACAATAAATGTTAGAGGTTTGAAAATGCGAATGAAGCCAATTTTTGAGCATAAACATTCTAATATTCATTAAAAGGTCGATTAACTGCCTTTTGATGGCGAACCTCTTTTAAATCCACTTTTTGACAATTTTATGTGTTATATTTGACAAAATAAAATTATTCATTAGAATCGGGACATCAAAATTTACATTGTGTAAATTTTTGGTATTTTTCTGATAAAGTTCATTTTTTAATGAACAGTGAGAAATGTTGTAATTTAATTCAAAACCTCTTTTTAAAATCTAATTTATTTATATTATTATAGTATCTTTTTAATTGGTTTTAAAGTTTAATTAGAATATATTCTTACCATTTAATCCAGTAGTGGTTGTTGTAATTAATTTCATCTTGAAATTGGACTTAAACTAGAGTCAATCTTTTGGTACTTATTGTTTCTTAAAAACACGCTATTTTTTTGACAGTGGGAATTAATTATTATATTAATTAATGCAGCTTATATGTTTTGAATTTTGTAAAATAGACTTCATTTTTTAATTCGTAATATCAAATATTTTTCAGGGTGAATTTTTGGTATTTTTCTAAAAAACTTCAATTTTTGATGAATAGTGAAACCACTAAGTGGTAGTTAAAGAAACTGATTTTTCGTTTAAATGAATCATTGTCACATATGTGTTTTGAATTTAAAAAATCTGACATACATAGTTTTCATTAAGAGTATAATGTGGTTCAATGGGATTAAAATAATTTTTTTTGGTGAATAGTAACTTTTATGTTCTTAATCGCCATTACAGGTAATTAGTGTAGTTTAAGGTAAAAATAATGTTTTAATAATATGAGATGAGATTGACACATGTACTAAACTTATTGGATGTGTCATGTCCGACCAAGAGAATCCATGGGTCAACTTGGGGACCCCATGGAGCCACTTTGGTTGGGAAATGACATAAATAACTTTTTATTTAATGTAAAATTAAAAATGACACAAACATGAGTTGTATTACTAAAAACATTTACATGGGGTTATACAAGTCCGATTTTTGACTATAAATAGTAATTGGAAATCTAAACAAATTTCCGACATCATGATATTTATTTTATAATTTTAAGACACTAAATAAATTAAATTATTTAGGACACCATGATGATGCAGCGATTTCCTCATTATTTAACGATTTAAATAAAATGACAAGATAATGTAAACTCTAAGACCTAAACATGTCACAAACCAATTGGATGGGTGTATTTAGAAACCTTATCACCTTATCCTCGAAATACATTAATGTGGGATATTTAAAATCCGAAAATCATTTGAAAATAAAGTAACATTTTGTAACTTTCCAAGAGTTCCCCTCCTCTCTTCTTATAAAAGTCCCCCACCTCTACCACCTTACACACACCTCTCAAGACTTTGGCTCGGCCAACACCTACCCATTTAATATATCCACGTCCCTATATTTATCATTGAAGCCTCACTTTGGGCATAAGGCTTCTCAAGGAAGCCTTTGATCTCAAATCAAAAAGAGTTACCCGATTTTAAGGTAATGTCTTCACTTGTGTTCTTTTGTATTATTTTTCTTCTCCAACCCCCTAAAATCTTTTTATTCATTTATTTTGTAACAACTCCAGTATCTTCAATATACTAGGATGTTTTTATAAGAATAATTAGAGCTACACTTACAGAAACCTACATCTAATGGTTAAAGAACATACTGTTTCTGTGGATGACGAATTTCTGACTCACAAAATGATGATTGTTCAACACTCATATAACACCTTCAAAGGTGGCCATTAAGATTTCAATATATTTATATATGATATATAATATGTTTATGTTTTAATTAAGCTTCTTTATTTTTCATTTATGGAAAAAATTTATGGTTTCCATTATGGGTAAACATGATATCTTCATTTAAGGACGTGCGGACTGCCGCCCCCTCAAAGTGATTTGATTTGTTAATACCATATGTGGTACGCATAAAGGATATATTTAATGATATTATATATGATAGGATACTGGAATTAAAATACTATTATGTATCATTATGTTTTAATTCCATTAAATATTAAATAGAAATCGAAGTAGTGTTCATGCCTACGTACAGCTTACCGTCTCCATGAACGGTACATTTCATTTCTTATCTCAAAATGTTATGTACTATTATAAGTACATATATATAATGGATATATATGTAATATATTACATATAAATGATATATATCATTTTGGAATTATAACATATATATATATATATATCTCATTTTGTTTTAATTCCATTAATTTGAAAAAAAATTAAAGTAGCGTTCATGCGTACGTACGGCTTACCATCTCCATGAACGGTGCTTTTAATTTTTTATCTCCAAATGCTATGGAATTGTATTAAATGAATATATACTGGATATATATGATATTTATAACATAAATAATATTCTGGATATGATGTACCTATAACTACATGGAAAATTATTTTCCAACGAGTTCAATTTTTGACTCATGTACCAAACATCGACAAAAACGTCTGATATGAACTCATATTATTAACCAATTATTATAACATTAAAATATGTGATATTAACTGAATAATAATAATTATAGGAGGTCCTTAAGAAATTATAAATTTTCCAAAGTTTATTATTCAGGAATATAATGAAACGAACAAGATAAGTTGGACTTGTGGTAAGGGATCCTACCCATCTCTTTCTTTTTAATTACACTCTTTTATGTCATTACTTTTATGCTCATCTTTGTTATGATTGGGATGTTGTTTTATATTACTCATACTTTATTTTTTATTTTTATATGGCGATAAACCATATTTTCTCTCATCAATCCATTTTGGATGTTTTGAGTAGCGCCATTTGGCTGCCGAATTTTCGTAAGAGATCTAACCTCTCTCTTTTTTTAAGTACTCTCATTTATGTCACTTCTTTTAAGCTCCTATTTGATATGATGGGGAAGTTATTTTATATTCTTCTTTATTTACATTTTATTTTAATATGATGAGATACTCTATTTGATCTCATCAATCCATTTTTGGAAGTTTTAAGTGGCGTCGTTAGGCTGCCGAGTTTTCGTAAGAGAGTTTTCATCTCACTTTTATTACTGTGAGATATCTGCTACATTTTACACCATTTCCTTTGAGTGTTGTATGTACTTCCCATTATTATACTTTTTTTTAAATATAATTTCATTTATTGTTAATTACATATTCATTGTATGACCCTTCTTAAATGTGTTGTACGTTTCAAAAGTTACCCAAGTCAGTAAGGGATCCTTTCACCCTCCACTTTTTTAAAGACTTCATTTGTTATGTCATTTAATTCGCATACTATTATGTTGGGATATTTTCTTATACATCTTTATTAATGTAAATTTTATGTCCAAGTGATGAGATACCCTTTTTATCTCTCATCAACTCATTTTAAGAGTTTTGAAGTGATGTCGTTAGGCAGTTGAATTTCTGTAAGGGAACTTTTTAACCCACTTTCAATTCTTTGGGTTAATCCTCTAATTCTTGATTTTATTATGCCAAGATTTTATGTGAAATCTTTATGTTTTAGTTTCCACAAACCTTTGTGTGGATATACTATTTCTATACATAATCATCTCATTGATAAATTTTTATGACATTTAGATGGACTTGTATCAGAAATCATAACTCAATCTCATTTCATTGAGTTAAATATGTATGTAATTGTTTTTATTCCATGATTATGTGTGAATGACCTCTGATTGTTTTACACTCAATATCCACTTATATTTTATGTATTCTTATTTGTCACACATAATCATGTAATTGATTTATCCTTAATCTAAGGATACCGACTTTTAAGGGACTTTGTCTCAATCTTCTTTCATTGAGGCATATTTGGTTTTACACACAACATTCTATTATACGGTGTATAAACCCCCTTTGACTTTTAATTTTATTCAAAAGGAATATTTTTATATGGAGCGTTTTACTAAATGACAAAAAAAAATTTCTTTTAATGTACGCGGTGACAACGACCTTTTCCGCCACCGCGAGTATTATTTGGTCTTTGGCTTCCTCAACAAGTCGTAATGTTTTTTTAAAATAAAATAAATACCATATACTCTTTTATGTATGTTGGTATTGAAAATGATTTTTATAAAGGATTTTTTATGTCGATATATTTTAGTGATATATTGTGATCGAAATGTGGAAATGTTTTCTTTCCATTATATTTGTTTAATGTCTTATGATTTTATAATGTTACTTGGACATTATGACTGGCGGTGCCATGAATACTAGGACGAGTGGTTACGTTATAACCACCAATTCATTGGGTATGGAAGTTGTCCGTATGGATATTCCATTAAGCATGTGTAGAAGTCGGCCGTATGACTATTCCATTAAGTATGTGTGGAAGTCGACCGTATGGTTATTCCATTTTAGTATGTTTATGTCCCATGTTACCTTTTTATGTTATGTGTTCTTTATATGGGTTTTATGGTAATCTTTTGGTTACAAAAGGGTAAGTAATGATCTTTTATTCATTGAAGAGTTTTTTTACTACTTATAAAAGGTAAAAGGTATTACTTTGATAAAGTATACATGGTTTACTTGTTATTTTTAATAACTAACCGTTTTCATTCATTCTATATCCCTTACTGAGCTTTTTATGCTCATCCCAAGTTTTTGAAATGTTTTTCACAGGACTTAACGTGGAATAGGGTAAAGGATGGGATCAAGGGAAATTCATGCAACCTAAAACATGGAACTAGACATGTTTTTTTAAGAGTTTTTATTTTATGGAAACTTAGTAGAAGTTTCTACTTTGTAATCTTTTGAGATGTAATAGTCATGTCCTAATTCTCTAAAACTCTAAACCTGAAAAGATCCTCAATGTGAATTATTCATTTAATTCAATATTAAGTAAGGTTTCAGGTTAGGGCTTTATAGTTGGTATCAAAGGTCGGTTTAGATAACTTTATAGGTTAGGGTATTCTTTAAGCATAAGTGACATTACCATAATGGTTAGAATTTCAGAAAGAGTCCTAGTTTTAGGTAAAGTTAATGAGTAATTATATCTTAGTGTATATCTTTATCATAAGTACATGATGATTTTGTTGATATACGCACACTGAAATTTCTATTTTTAGTAAATGGATGGATCAAGAAGGCAACAAAGTGACAATGGGTTTGATGGAAACTGTGGTGGTTCTCTGATTAAGAGACTGGATGAAATGGGGGATTCAATGAGGAATCTTGTGGTTGTGCTAAACCAACTATCAAGGATTCATGATCATCCACTTTAACCTTGGTGAGTTCTCTAATGCATCATGTATGAGATGACCAACTCGATGTGGATGTTCAGGTAATAATTATAAATGTCACCATTAGGGTTTATATGATCCTTACTTTTTAGGTAATTATGGGTTACTCTATGATATGATGGAAAATGAAAATCATGAGATAAAAATGAGGTTAAAATATGTTATGATAATTATTTTATATTTTATCTCGTTGTTGGAGAATGTTTTATGAATTATATAGTTTTGGAAAAAGGACAACACGTATACCGTGTGACAACCCGTCGCGTCGGACAAAGCTGCGGGAATTGAATTCACAACCAAAGTGTGACTGGTATTTATCGCCTACCACTGGACTACGTAAAGTCCCTGGTTAGTTTGACTAATTATTTTTAGTTAGATGATTTTAGGAATCAATAGTATTTTAATTTTGGGTTATCTATGCAAATGATTAACCTATCATCAAGGATATGTGATTAGGTTAATTACTTTTCAATATGAGAATTTAAGAGCAACTGATGTTATTTGAAGATAAAAGTTAATTTGTACATTGGAAGACTATGTCATTAAATCCTTCAAATATTTGGTTTTCAATCTTATTTTGGTTTACTTTGATGAATTTTATGGAAAATTTTTTTATCGAATGGTCCTCATTGAACTTTGGGTTTTGTTGGAAAAATTTGGGAGATTAAGAATAGATTTTCTTTTTATAAGGGGTTATCCATTTCCGGATTATCTGATCTTGTACTAACCTTTTTGGTTTTGGTTTTGGTTAAAGTCTAAAGACATGGGAAGTATATAGTTCTCATTTTTGGGTTAGGTGATTCTCTAGAAGTTGATTTTATCTCTCTTAATGTAAACAAGTCATCCTAAATACTCATCTTTTGGAGAAGATATGAGTTTGTGTATGAAATCTAGTAAAATTTGAAAGTAAACATGACAATTAAGTATGTTTCCTTATGTTTTAGTTAAGCTCAAAAATAAATTCCTCAATGAAAAGTAACAAAAAAAAGTTTTCCATTAACATTTCCTACTGGGGAATCCAATACCGTTTAACCCATCTCATGTTTGCGATTTTCTTATGGTTAACTTTCTCCTAGACATGTTTACTGTCACTCTCCATCAGAACATGACCCTTTGTTTTTGTTGGGCAAAAATCCCTCAAGGTATCATTGAAGCCTTTTTGAGGTGATTGTGTTTGTTGACAAAGTGGACATCTGAGTTGTGATTGTTGACAAAGAGGATTTCATGATGAAATGTCGAGTTCAAGAGCTGAGGTTAACGATCCATGTTTGATTCAAGAACGTCGATAAAAGGAATGGAAGATCTGGAGGCGGTACAAAAGAACAGATACAAGGTGACGTCGTTTTCCAGTGTTTGCCAAATTTTTGGGCCTGAAAATCGGCAAATGAGGAAAAGTGTTTTTGGCAAAGGGACTTGCGCGCCGCGAACATGGTGTACAGGAAACTTGCGCGCCACATTTTTTTCAAGATCAGAAGATCAAAATATGGCTAAGGAAATAGGATCGCGCAAGTTTGGGAGTTGGTCGCGCAAGTGTCTAAAGGAGAGGAGACTTGCGCGCCGAAATTGGGTCGCGCAGGTGACTTGCGCGCCGTCGCGCAGGGTGGTCAGATTGCCTATAAATACCGGACCACCCCTCCTCATTTCTCACCGGAGTTCAAGACAAGAGCTCCCGTCGCGCAGGTGTGGTGGTCGCGCAAGTGGTGTGTGTGGTCGCGCAGGTGGGACTTGCGCGCCAGTGGTTGAAGTTGTGCGCCGGTGTTAGAAGTTGCGCGCCGGTTTGCAGTTGCGTGCCAATAGTGGTTTGGGCGTAAAGGGAAGAGAGTCGCGCAAGTTTGGAGTTGAGGAAGCTTGTGTCGCGCAAGTGTCAGAGGAGGACTTGCGCGCCTGTTGTGACTTGCGCGCCGATACTTGCACGCCGAGGTTGACTTGCGCGCCAAGTAAGGTTTTGTTCCCGCAGTGATTTTCAGACTGTGTGGAAGCTGGAAGTTTGCCCGATACCTTCGGTGCAAAGAGATATTCATCAACGGGTGAAAGTTAAACTTCAACAGAGCATCTACACACAAGAGAAGATGCATTCTTTTAGGAAAATGAAGAGACCTACAGGTCTATAAACTGTGAGTGGATTCCGTCCAAGAGCAGTGAGCTCAGGAAGAGGAAGAAGGTGATCCTCTCCACCGGCAGTGAGCCAGAGAGAGAGAAACAGGGAGTGATCCTTGGGAAAGCAGTGAGCTGACCCTAAACATTGTAAAGGCAGTGAGCCTGGGCATAGAAGTGATCTAGCCCGAACCTTGTAATCCACAGCTAGTGAAGATTAGTGGAATTTGGTACGACCGGCAACCTGTCGGCGTATGCTCCTTGGACGTAGCCCTTAGCGGTGAACCAAGTAAAATTGCTGTGTCCTGTGCTTGCTTTACATTCTGTTTATATCGTGCAACAGGGAAAAGAGAGAAGAGTGTTTTGCTTAACAGCGAAACAAGATCAGAACGGGCTTTATTTTTTAACTAGTCATACCCTGATTCACCCCCCCCCCTCTCAGGGTATCCAGCCTAGTGGACCTAACAAGTGGTATCAGAGGGAAAGGTTGAAAGTTGTTCTTCTCTCAATGGAGGTAACCAATCATAAAGAGATTCCGATCTTCGACGGATATAATTTTCAGATATGGAAGAATCGGATGCAACACTATTTCCGATCCTTGGGAATGGATGTGTTTTCAGCAGCTATGCATGGTATCACAGATGATATTAATAGTGGTGCCTTATCAGAAGCTGAGCATAGAGAGTTGGATGCTGATTCCAAAGCAATCAATGCCTTAGGGGGAGCCCTTTCCAATCCCATCTACACAAAGGTGATGTCATGCAAAACGTCACACTCCATGTGGGAAAAGCTTTTGAATATATATGAAGGGGACACAAAAGTCAGAGAGGCAAAGCTGCAGGTGTTGTGGAACAAATATGAAGATCTGAAAATGAACCCGAATGAGTCTGTTGACGCATTCTTTGATAGGGTAAACATTGTTGTGGAAGATATGCGAGGTCTTGGAGAAGTCATTGAAGACATAAAGATTGTAAAGCGCATCTTGAGGAAACTTCCACCTCAGTTCAATCCGAAAGTTTCAGTTCTAGAAGATAAAGATCCAAAAGAGCTGACATTGGACAATTTGCATAGTACCTTGGTTGCATATGAAATGAGGAACGATGATAATGAGGCTGTGGAAAAGGGGAAGTCTAAAGAGTTGGCATTTAAGGCCATGAAGAAGCTCACCATTGAAGATTCTAATGAAGAAGAAGAGACAGATGAGGTGATGTCATTCCTTTCTTCGAATCTACAAAGAGGAAGAGGAAAGTTTAAAGGTAAACTTCCACTAGCATGCTTTAGATGTGGAAAGGTTGGTCATCTTGCGGCAAGATGCCCCAAGAAGTTTCAAGATGATGATGATGATGATGACACTGAAATTCCCAAAAAGAAGTCTTCAGCTTTTGTGAAAGGGAAGAAACAATTCAAGAGAAATTTCTTCAAGAAAAAGAATCTTCTCTCACAAGAATTTGAATGTTCAGATGAGTCTGAGGATGAAGAAGTTGAGGAAATAGAAAATTGCAGAGATCGTGGGGTAAATGCCTTGGTGGCAATTGTTGGTAGTTCTCAAAAGGGAGAAGAAGCTGATGCTAAAGAAGAAGAAGAAATTGAAGGGAGAATTGATATGGAAGCCGAATTGGAAGCAGCTCTTGAGGAGATAGATGTTTGGAGAGCCAAAACGAAGAAAGCCAATAAAGTGGTTCGTGATGCCAAACTCTACATGCAACAACAGGATGAAGAAAAGTCTGAGATGTTAGAAGAAATTGAAAGACTAAAATCCTCAACACCAGAGAGCTCAGAAAATATTGTTGAGTATAAGCTTAAAATTGAGGAACAAAAGAAGGAAATTGATTGTCTGACAAACACAGGAAAGGAGCAGGTTAGATGTATCAAAGAGCTTGAAGAAGAAGTGGTCAGTCTGCGACAAAAACTCAAGGATCAAGATAAACTCTTGACCCCCATTGTGATATCTGAAAAGCAGGCTATTCAGAAGACAGAGAAGATGAAAGCGGAGCCTAGCAGTTCAGTAGGAAAGAAACAGCAATTGAGCTCAGATGTTAAGGTCGTTTCTGGGCTTAGTCAAGAACAAAAATTGGCGACAATTGCAGTCAGACCGCAAGCACTCATCCCGAAAGTGAAGGTTGATTTGGGAACAAAACAGAATCAGAATATTCAGAGATCCCAAAGGGGAAATCACAGTGCTGAAATATCACGAGGGAATGCATCCTATATCAGGTGTTATTGCTGTGGGAAAATGGGACATTCACAGTTTGTGTGTTCCATAGCCAAGAGATACAGAAGGGAACATGAGCAGAGATGGCAGCCAAACAGTGAACGGTTTTCCAGAACACATTTTGAAGGACACTGTTTTTGGTGCGGAGGATTTGGACACAGGGCTAGGTATTGCACATCAATCATTCAGAGAAATGTGTCAAAGAATAATCAAAATGTTCGCAAGCAGCAGATCAATAAACCAACAAGTGAGTTAAAAGTTCAGAACAGATTTGCAGCTCTGCAAGATGAGGGAGGTCCATCATACTCTGAGATAGAACAGAAGCCTCAATCCATGCCGAGTGTGAAAGAAAAAGTATGGACCAAGAAGAAGAAAAATGAGAAGGCTGTGGTGGCGGAGATTGCCCTTAAAGCATCAGATCGATCTGGTGTTTGGATCCTTGATAGTGGTTGCACATCCCACATGACGGGTAATAAGGATCTTGTTATAGGCATTAAATATGACAAAGAAGGAGTTGTCAAATTTGGAAATGATGAAGGCCTGAAGATTGTTGGCTCAGGGAAAGCCAAGTTTGGGGGCAAAGAGATGAGACGTGCTGATGTCTTGGTAGTAGAGGGTCTCAGTCATAATCTACTCAGTGTCAGTCAACTATGTGACTCTGGGCACTCTATCCAATTTACCAAGAAGATGTGTGTTGTGAAAGGAAAAGATGGAGCAGCTGTTCTGCAGGGAAAAAGGTCAAAGGGAAATCTCTATCTTGTAAGTGGGGAAGAAGATACTTGTCTTTTATCCAGAGAGGAAGAAAACCAGCTGTGGCATAAGCGACTTGGTCATCTATGCCAACCATCTATGGAGGATCTCGTTAAATGTGATGCTGCTAGAGACCTTCCCAAACTATCACGTGATCGCACTCATACGTGTGATGCTTGTCAACAAGGGAAAATCATCAGAAAGACATACAGGCCAAAGGAACAGAAATCAACTAGAGTGCTCGAACTGGTGCATGCTGATGTATGTGGACCTATCTCACCACGAGCTATAAATGGGCAAAGGTACTATGTACTTTTCATTGATGACTATAGCAGAATGGTCTGGGTATTCATCATAACCCATAAGACAGAGGTGTTCAGTTGCATAAAGCAGTACAGGAGGGAATCAGAAAAGATGCTTGGGCAGAAAATTCTGAAGTTTCGTACTGATAACGGTACGGAATTTACAAACAGTCAGGTTGAAAACTATCTCGAGAAACATGGGATAAGGCATCAAGTTTCATCAGTAAGAACTCCCCAACAGAATGGAGTAGTTGAAAGGAGAAATCGGATCATCAAAAACATGGCCAGAACAATGCTTATTGATAAGGACCTGCCAGAGAAATTTTGGAAGGAAGCAGTTTTGACATCGGTCTATGTTTCAAACAGGTCCCTGTTATGTCCGAAGCAAGGGAAGACTCCATATGAACTGTGGTACGGAAAGAAGCCAACGTTGAAGTACTTTCGAATCTTTGGAAGTAAGTGTTTCATTCTCAACAAAGAACATCATAGGAAGTTTGAGGCACAAGGAGATGAAGGGATATTCCTTGGCTATTCCGGGAAAAACAAAGTGTATAAATGTTTCAACAAAAGGCTGGGAAAAATCATTGAAAGCAATGATGTCACTATAGTTGAAAGTGAGCAGAATACTCAACGATCCAGTGAATAGTTCCTGGATGAAATTGATGATGAGGTAAGCAACCCAGGGGGAGCAGAAGTGGCAGAAGCTGACTCAGAATAAGATACTGACAATGAAGAGGAAAGTGTCAAGTCGGTGTCTGTGAGAAAGCCAAAGAGTCGAGCTGAAATTGATAGGCAGAATATCATTGGTGATCAAACAGCTCCAGTTCAGACTCGAAGAATGAAATCATCACAACAAGCATCGTTTTTGTCTCAAGTGGAGCCGAAATGTTTTTCTGATGCAGCTGAAGATGAAAACTGGGTTCAGGCCATGAATGAAGAGCTTGATCAGATTGAGAAGAACCAGACATGGGAGATTGTTTAAAGGCCAGCAGACAAGAATGTCATCGGGACTAAATGGGTCTATCGCAACAAGATGAATGAATATGGCACAGTGATTCGGAACAAAGCACGACTAGTGTGCAAGGGATACTCCCAGATAGAGGGAATAGATGTTGATGAGACATTTGCACCGGTTGCAAGGCTGGAGACAATCAGATTATTTTTGGCCATAGCAGTGCAAAGAAAGTTCAAAGTGTTCCAGATGGATGTCAAATCCGCATTCTTGAATGGGGTTCTGGAAGAAGAGGTGTATATTGAGCAGCCAGATGGTTTTCTCATTCATGAGGATGAGAACAAAGTTTGCAGGCTGAAGAAGGCATTGTATGGGCTGAAACAAGCACCAAGGGCATGGTACTCAAGGCTTGATCAGTACTTGAAGAAGCTTGGCTTTCAGCGTGGAGGAGTTGATTACAATCTCTATTTCAGCAATGACAGTAATCAAAGGATGATGGTGCTAGTGTATGTCGATGACATAATCTTTGGCGGATCAGATGAAGCTCAGTGCAGACAGTTTTCCGAATTCATGAAAAATGAGTTTGAAATGTCAATGATTGGAGAGCTAACGTTTTTCCTTGGTCTACAGGTGACACAAGGAAGGAATGGAACATTCATTTCTCAATCCAAATATGCCAAGGAAGTTCTAAGAAGGTTTGGAATGGATAATTCCAAGGAAATGAAGACTCCGGTTGCTACCCGGATGAAATTATCAAAAGATGAGGATGGAAAGGCAGTTAATATCACAGAATACAGGCAAATCATTGGAAGTCTGTTGTACTTAACCGCAACAAGGCCTGATATTGTTTTTGCCACATGCCAAGCAGCGAGATATCAGAGTAATACCAAGGAAAGTCACATGCTTGCAGTGAAAAGAATACTTCGGTATATCAAGGGCACGGTGGACTTCGGTTTGACATACAACGACAAATCTCAGACAGAGTTATTGGGATATACTGATGCAGACTGGGCCGGTTCAGCAGATGATAGAAAATCAACGTCAGGTGGTGCATTCTATCTTGGTGGATTGTGTATTTCTTGGCTAAGCAAGAAACAAGATTGCATTTCATTGAGCACCGCAGAAGCTGAGTATATAGCGGCCACTCAAGCATGAACACAGTTATTGTGGATGAAGCAGCAACTTGAAGATATGGGAGTTGAAGTGAAGTCTCCGATCGGAATCCAGTGTGACAACTCAAGTGCTATAAATCTTAGCAAAAATCCTGTCCATCATTCCAGGAAAAAGCACATTGAGAACAAGTATCATTTCATCAAGGAGAAGGTTGAGCAGGGCATCGTGAAGTTGGAGTATGTGCCTACAGAGCTACAGGTTGCAGACATTCTGACAAAGGCCTTACCCAAGGAAGCTTTTGAGAGGCATCGACTAGCTCTGGGAGTTCAGTCGATTCCCCGCACTTGAAATAATGTGGACACGGGACCCCCCTCCCCCCTCTCCCCGAGGTATGATGTGTTTTCCCTACTGTGCTAATGTGTTCTCTACTATGTTACAGACTACAAAGGCGTGACCTTTGGGTTCGTTGACAAAGGGGGATAAAATAGTGGTTGTTCAAGGGGGAGACAGTGAGGAGATTTGATAAATCATAAATGATATGGGGAGACGCTGACAGGGGGAGCAGCCAGATAGGGGGAGTTGAAGCTAGTTGAACGTGCTTAGCTAGAGCTTAGCTTGGACAACACAGGAAATATGGCTAAAAAGGTGTTGAAGCTGTGAGCAGAAAGGGGGAGCGTATTAAATCTGACGATGCTAGAAGTGATCGATCAAAGAATAGATATCACGACAGCTGAGGATCGTGATAAAAGCAGAAGAGTGGTGTTGGACAATGTTTGGTGTCAACAATGGATGTTAGAGACAAAGTGATTCATTGATGAACTTTTCATTTACTCTTGTTTCTCACGCCGAGCATTGCTCATGTGGGCTTAGAGTATGTGTTGAGTAAATCCTTGGTCGCTATCAGAATCGCAATGCGGCGAATGGAGGTTGAAGAATCAATGACGTATCTTTGTTTGGAAGAGTTGTCAACAAACCCAAAGGGGGAGATTGTTGGGCAAAAATCCCTCAAGGTATCATTGAAGCCTTTTTGAGGTGATTGTGTTTGTTGACAAAGTGGACATCTGAGTTGTGATTGTTGACAAAGAGGATTTCATGATGAAATGTTGAGTTCAAGAGCTGAGGTTAACGATCCATGTTTGATTCAAGAACGTCGATAAAAGGAATGGCAGATCTGGAGGCGGTACAAAAGAACAGATACAAGGTGACGCCGTTTTCCAGTGTTTGCCAAATTTTTGGGCCTGAAAATCGGCAAATGAAGAAAAGTGTTTTTGGCAAAGGGACTTGCGCGCCGCGAACATGGTGTACAGGAAACTTGCGCGCCACATGTTTTTCAAGATCAGAAGATCAAAATATGGCTAAGGAAATAGGATCGCGCAAGTTTGGGAGTTGGTCGCGCAAGTGTCTAAAGGAGAGGAGACTTGCGCGCCGAAATTGGGTCGCGCAGGTGACTTGCGCGCCGTCGCGCAGGGTGGTCAGATTGCCTATAAATACCGGACCACCCCTCCTCATTTCTCACCGGAGTTCAAGACGAGAGCTCCCGTCGCGCAGGTGTGGTGGTCGCGCAAGTGGTGTGTGTGGTCGCGCAGGTGGGACCTGCGCGCCAGTGGTTGAAGTTGTGCGCCGGTGTTAGAAGTTGCGCGCCGGTTTGCAGTTGCGTGCCAATAGTGGTTTGGGCGTAAAGGGAAGAGAGTCGCGCAAGTTTGGAGTTGAGGAAGCTTGTGTCGCGCAAGTGTCAGAGGAGGACTTGCGCGCCTGTTGTGACTTGCGCGCCGATACTTGCGCGCCGAGGTTGACTTGCGCGCCAAGTAAGGTTTTGTTCCCGCAGTGATTTTCAGACTGTGTGGAAGCTGGAAGTTTGCCCGATACCTTCGGTGCAATGAGATATTCATCAACGGGTGAAAGTTAAACTTCAACAGAGCATCTACACACAAGAGAAGATGCATTCTTTCAGGAAAATGAAGAGACCTACAGGTCTATAAACTGTGAGTGGATTCCGTCCAAGAGCAGTGAGCTCAGGAAGAGGAAGAAGGTGATCCTCTCCACCGGCAGTGAGCCAGAGAGAGAGAAACAGGGAGTGATCCTTGGGAAAGCAGTGAGCTGACCCTAAACATTGTAAAGGCAGTGAGCCTGGGCATAGAAGTGATCTAGCCCGAACCTTGTAATCCACAGCTAGTGAAGATTAGTGGAATTTGGTACGACCGGCAACCTGTCGGCGTATGCTCCTTGGACGTAGCCCTTAGCGGTGAACCAAGTAAAATTGTTGTGTCCTGTGCTTGCTTTACATTCTGTTTATATCGTGCAACAGGGAAAAGAGAGAAGAGTGTTTTGCTTAACAGCGAAACAAGATCAGAACGGGCTTTATTTTTTAACTAGTCATACCCTGATTCACCCCCCCTCTCAGGGTATCCAGCCTAGTGGACCTAACAGTTTTTTTCCTCCATGTCTATATTTTCATACATGGAATCCTATTATGCATTAACTCGGGTGACCTTTGTACTTCCCTTTCATTCTTTTAAAGTGATACTTTAATTTAATCCTTTTCCGATGTGGGACTTACAATGGATTTTTCAAGCCCAATTTTGAAATTGCGAGGAACCAATTCCCAAAAGGGGGGAAGGATGTAACACCCTAGGTAAAAAAACAATATGACATTTTTATATTTATCCCGATTTGTGAAAACATTTTAATATTACATTAATGGGAATGCTATGCTCGGTGGCGTACCCAATACTCGACAACGAGTTCCTTTGAAATCATACGTTGCACTCTAATAATAAAATAATATTATTTTAAATGGTAGTTAACGCCTAGCCATTGTAATGGCAGGAAAGAACGGAACTAACTAAAAAATGATTATGTATGTTTTTCAAATATTTTTACTCTTTACAATAAATGTTAGAGGATTGAAAATGTGAATGAATCCAATTTTTAAGCATAAACATTCTAATATTCTTTAAAAGGTCAATTAACCGCCTTTTGATGGAGAACCTTTTTTAAATACACTTTTTGACAATTTTACATTTTATATTTATCAAAATAAAATTCTTCTTTAGAATCGGGACATAAAAATTTACATTGTGTAAATTTTTGGTATTTTTTCGATAAAGTTCATTTTTTAATGAACAGTGAGAAATGTTGTATTTTAATTCAAAACCTATTTTTAATCTAATTCATTTATATGATTAGATTATCTTTTGAATTGGTTTTAAAGTCCAATTAGAATATAATTTTACCATTTAATCCAATAGTGGTCATTGGAATTAATTTCATCTTGAAATTGGACTTAAACTAGAGTCAATCTTTTGAAACTTATGGTTTCCTAAAAGCATGCTATTTTTTTGACAGCGAGAATTAATTATTAAATTAACTAATGGAACTTATATGATTTTAATTTTTTAAAATAGACTTTATTTTTTAATTCGTAATATCAAATATAGCATAGGGTGAAATTTTGGTATTTTTCTGAAAAATTTCAATTTTTGATGAATAGCGAAACCACTAAGTGGTAGTTAAAGAAACTGATTTTTCATTTAAATGAAACTTTTCCACCTCTGTGTTTTTAATTTCAAAAATCTGACATACATGGTTTTCATTATGAAGTAAAATGTGTTTCAATGAGATTAAAATAATATTTTGGTGAATAGTATCTTTTATGTTCTTAATCGTGATTAGAGGTAATTAGTGTAGTTTAAGGTAAAAATAATGTTTTAATAATATGAGATGAGAATGACACATGTCCTACCCTTATTTTTTGTGTCATGGACGACCAAGAAAATCCATGGGACAACATGGGGATCCCATGGAGCTACTTTCGTTGGGAAATGACATAAATAACTTTTTATTTAATGTAAAATTAAAAATGACACAAACATGAGTTGTTTTAATAAAACAATTTTTACATGGGTTTTTACAAGTCATATTTTTTACTATAAATAGTCATTGGAAATCTAGAAAGATTTACTACAGCATGATTTTTTTTTTATAATTTTTAGACACTATATAAATTAAATTATTTATGACACCATGATGATGCAGCGATTACCTCATTATTTAATGATTTAAATAAAATGAAAAGATAATGTAAAATCTAAGACCTACACTTGTCACAAACCTATTGTATGGGTGGATTTTGAAACCGTATCACCTTATCTTAGAAATAAATCAATGTGGGACCTTTAAAATCCGAAAATCATTTGAAAATAAAGTAACATTTTGTAACATTCCAAGAGTGCCCCTCCTCTCCTCTTATAAAAGGCCCCCACCTCTACCACCTTACACACACCTATCAAGCCTTTGGCTCGGACAACCCCTTGCCAATTTAATCTCTCCACATACCTATATTCATCATTGAATCCTCACTTTGAGCGTAAGTCTTCCCAAGGAAGCCTTTGAGCTCAAATCAAAAAGAGTTACGGGATTTTAAGGTAATGTCTTCACTTGTGTTCTTTTGTTTTATTCTACTTCCCCAACCCCCTAAACTATTTTTATTCATTTATTTTGTAAAAACTATAGTATATTCAATATACTAGTATTTTTTTATAAGAATAATTCTATCTACACTTACACACACCTACATCTAATGGTTAAAGAACATACTGTTTTTGTGGATGGCGAATTTCTGCCTCACGAAATGATGATTGTTCAACACTCATATAAAACTATCAAAGGTGGCCATTAAGATGACACTATATTTATATATGATATATAATATGATTATGTTTTACTTAAGATTCTTAATTTTTCATTTATGGCATACCTTTATGGTTTCCATTATGGGTAAACACGATATCTTCATTTAAGGAAGTGCGGACTACCGCCCCCTCAAAGTGATTTGATTCGTTAATACCATATGTGGTATGTATAAAGGTTATATTTAATGAAATTATATATGATACCATACTGGAATTAAAATAATATTATGTATAAATATGTTTTAATTCCATTAAATATGAAATAGAAATTGAAGTAGCGTTCATGCGTACGTACGGCTTACCGTCTCCATGAACGGTACATTCAATTTCTTATCTCAAAATGTTATGTACGATTATAAGTACACATATATAATGGATATATATGTAATATATTACATATAAATGACGGATATCATTTTGGAATTATATCATATATATATATATATATATATCTCATTTTGTATTAATTCCATTAATATGACAAAAAAATAATGTAGCGTTCATGCGTACGTACGGCCTACCGTCTCCATGAACAGTGCTTTTAATTTTCTATCTCCAAATTCTATGGAATGGTATAAAATTAATATATACTGGATATATATGATATTTAAAACATAATTGCTATTCTGGATATGATGTACCTATAAAAACATGGAAAATTATTTTCCAACAAGTTCAATTTTTGACTCATGTACCAAACATCGACAAAAACGTCTGATATGAACTCATATTATTAACCAGTTATTATATCATTAAAATATGTGATATTAACTGAATAATAATCATTATAGGAGGTCCTTATGAAATTATAAAGTGAACAATGTTTATTATTCAGGAATATAAAGAAACGAACAAGACGAGTTGGAATTGAGGTAAGGGATCCTACCCCTCTCTTTCTTTTTAAGTACACTCTTTTATGTCATTCCTTTTAAGATAATATTTCTTATTATTGGGATGTTATTTTATATTACCCATAATTTACTTTTTATGTTCATATGGTGAGAGACCCTATTTTTCTCATCAATCCATTTTTGATGTTTTGAGTGGCACCGTTAGGCTGCCGAATTTTCATAAGAGATCTAACCTCTCTCTTTTTTAAAGTACTCTCGTTTATGTCACTTCTTTTATGCTCCTATTTGTTATGATGGAGGATGATCTTTTATATTCATCTTGATTTATATTTTATTGTAATATGATTATATACTCTATTTGATCTCTTCAATCCATTTTTGGATGTTTTATGTGGCACCGTTAGGCTGCCGAGTTTTCGTAAGGGATTTTTCATCTCACTTTTATTCCCGTTAGATTTATGCTACATTTTCCACCATTTCCATTGAGTTCTGTATGTACTTCCCATTATTATAAACTTTTTGTAATATAATTTCATTTATGGGTACTTACATATTCATTGTATGACCCTTCTTCAATGGGGTGTATGTTTCGAAAGTTACCCAAGTCGGTAAGGAAACCTTTCACCCTCCTCTTTTTAAAATAATTCTTTTGGTATGTCTTTTATTTCACATACTATTATGTTGGGATATGTTCTTATTTATCCTTATTAATGTAAATTTTATTTCCAAGTTATGAGATACCCTTTTTATCTCTCATCAACTCATTTTATGAGTTTTGAAGTGATGCTGTTAGGCTGTCGAAATTCTGTAAGGGATCTTCTTAACCCACTTTCAATTATTTGGGTTAAACGTCTAATTCTTGATTTCATTATGCCAAGATTATGTGTGGAATCTCTATGTTGTAGTTTCCACAAACCATTGTGTGGATATACTATTTCTACACATAATCATCTCATTGATAAATTCTTATGTCATTTAGACGGACTTGTATCGGAAATCATAACTCAATATCATTTCATTGAGTTAAATATGAATGTCATTGGTTTTGTTTTTCCATGATTATGTGTGAATGACCTCTAATTGTTTTACACTTAATATCCACTTATATTTTGTGTATTCGTATTCGTCACACATAATCTTGTAATTGATTTATCCTTAATCTAAGGATACCGACTTTGTAAGGGACTTCGTCTCAATCTCCTTTCATTGAGGCATATTTGGTTTTACACACAACTTTCTTTTATACGGTGTATAAACCCCTTTTACTTATAATTTTATTCAAAAGGGATCTTTTTATACGAAGTGTTTTACTAAAAGACAAAAAGGAATGTTTCTTTTGACGTACGCAGTGACAATGACCTTTTCCACCGCCACGAGTATAATTTGGTCTATGGCTTCCTCAACAAGCCGTAATGTTTTTTTAAAATGAAATAAATACCATATACTATTTTATATATGTTGGTATTGAAAATGGTTTTTATAAAGGATTTGTTATGTCGATATATTTAAGTGATATATTTTGATCGAAATGTAGAAATGTTTTCTTTCCATTATATTTTTTTAATGTCTTGTGATTTTATAATTTTACATGGACATTATGAAAGGTGGTGTCGTGAATACCAGGATGGGTGGTTACGTTATAAACTCCAATTCATTGGGTATGGAATTCGGCCATATGGTTATTCCATTAAGTATGTGTGGAAGTCAGCCGTATGGATATTCCATTAAGTATGTGTGGAAGTCGACCGTATGGTTATTCCATTTAAGTATGTTTATGTCCCAAGTTACCTTTTTATGTTATGTGTTGTTTATATGGGTTTTATGGTAATATTTTGGTTAAAAAGTGTAAGTAATGATCTTTTATTCATTGAAGGGTTTTTTACTACTTCTAAAAGGTGAAAGGTATTACTTTGATAATGTATACATGGTTTACTTGTTGTTTTGAAAAACTAATAGTTTTCTTTCTTTTTGTATCCCTTACTGAGCTTTTTATGATCATCCCAAGTTTTTGAAATGTTTTTCGCAGGACATAACGCGGAATAGGGTCAAGTATGAGATCAAGGGAAAGTCATGATACCTAAAACATGGAACTAGACATGTTTCTTTTTAAGAGTTTTTAATTTATGTAAACTTAGTAGAGGTTTCTACTTTGTAATCTTTTGAGATGTAATAGTCATGTCCTAATTCTCTAAAACTCTAAACCTGAAAAGATCCTCAATGTGAATTATTCACTTAATTCAATATTAAGTAAGGTTTATGGTTGGGGCTTTATAGTGAAAACATGAAAAAATTTGAAAATCAATTTCAATGAAAGAATACCTTGAAATATAATAAATGAAGATTAAAAATACTATAAAACATTAAAATATATACATATATATATATATAATAATTTTCCTTGGAAATAAGATTATGATATCCTCTAAGAAATGTTTGTTGATTTTTTTACAAAAGGTGGTTTTTGAATAAAACATGATTCCGACCGAATAGAGATATAAAGTGATATTTTATTTGAAAACATTATTTTAATCATATTAATTACCAAAGACTATAAAACATGATACCAATACATGAATATTTAATTAATATTCAAATTATAAGAAAATTCATCAGATATCTTGTGATACAAATCATAATATTACATTAATTAAATCACAATCATAAACAATCTTTATCAATAATGATATGTAGCAATAAACTCTTACCACCATTGAAAATTTTGAATCATATTCCTCATCAGTGAAAAAAATTACATAAAATTAACATATCATAAAAACTATATCCATGATATAGAATGTAAAATGGATTTATATACACCTTGTAAATTAATATAGCTACATTACAAAACATGAGTCCCAAAGAATAAAAATTGAGAGAGAATTACTTAACCGATTTCGAAAATTTTGATCCATAAAACCCATAAACAACACACAAAATAATTAAGTGGTGATTAATTCATAAGTCTTGTAGAAATGAAATCGAGACTAGAAATCCCCTTAATAAATGTATAACTTTTGAATAATCATATCAATGAAAGGATAAAATAAATTTAAACAATAAATATAATTAAATAAATTTAATTCATGATATAACATGTCATATCTCAATATAAACACAATAAAACCAAAATAATTGGTGAATATAACATGTTTCTCATAGAAATAATAGTAAGATGAGGGACCCCTTACATTAATTCTTGACATTTATTATACACATTAAAACCTCCTATATAAAAAATATAATGTTATTATACATCTGCTACAAAATCATATTATTATATATCATACCATATATTATTTTATTATAACATTATATCTCCCGTTTATTAATAATTTAAAATTAATGTTAAGTTTAAGGTATTAACCGCTTTATTTTTCCTATATATTTTGTATTTATATTCTTGATCCTCTTACTTCAATCAGATTTAAATATTTAAATTATTAAAATTAGGACATTAATATAATATATATTCAGTATATATGTATTTATAATAATTTACAATAGATATAAATCTAAAAGTAAATACACTGTTCATTGAGAAGGTAGGCTGTATATATACATAAACATTATTTAAATTTTATTATTATATTTACAGAATGAGGTTAAGTAAATGATTTACATGTACATATATTAGAATTAAATTTTAATTTTAATTTAATATATATAAAATGTTTCAATTAAACCCATCCCAAATAAATTTCATGTAATGAATGAACAAATCACATATTCTTGAGGAGGCGGTAGTCCACCTATCCAAACAATATATTATTGTATTCCCATAAAATATAAAGCTTCAATGTATGTGTTATACAATAATTCATGAAGAATAAAAAAATAAAAAATATCATATATATACATATATATATTATCAAAATATTAATTTCAGTCATTATTGTGAACCTTGATAGTTGGTAATGGAATGTCGAACAACATCGATTTGTGAGGCAGTACTCATCTGTACACACGAATGATGATTCTGTTTCCCATTTAATGAAAGTGTGTTTGAGTATAGGTCATAACCATAAAATAACATATCTCAATATAGTTTGGTTTATAATGACAGTATATAATCATTTTTTAAGATTAATTGAGGTTTCGTGGAAATAAATAAAACAAAATGGTGTGTTGAACGATGTTACCTCTTCCTTGGATAACAACTTTCGGTTTTCACCAATGGGATTCCATGGTTGGATTTAATCCAGAAGGGAGGATTATAGGATGTAATTTTTGATGTTTTGAACTGATTTTTAAATGGTTTTTCTAATCCAAGTGGAATTATAGGTGTTAATAAGTTAGTGAGGGAGGGGGTGAGTGCCCTTTTGTATGTGGAGGGAGAGGACACAATTGGTATTTTTTAAATGAAATGTGTACTCCCCTTGTTTTTACATCTCTAGAGGCTTCTATAACATAAAAACATCAACAAATGAGTAATAAAGGACTAAATATAGAAATTAAATTGTTTTTGGATATGTTTAGGTCCATTTTTATTGTAAAATTAATGTTTAACCACTGTGTAATTTTTCCTCTACCCTATTCTCAATAATTAATTATTATAATTGCCACAAATATTTATTTCCAAAAACAATGTTTAACATCATTGAAATTTTAGATAATTATTATTCAAAATATGGAGTCCCATTTTCAAAATTATAATCGCGGTATTTTGAATAGTTAATTTAAAATTAATCTTGGAAACATGATGGGAATGTTTTTTTTAATTCATTAATTATTAAAAGTATGAAATGTTTTCATATTAAATTTCAATGTGAAATTAATTATCCTGACCTAAAATGGATTTATTTACGTATAATTGGTCTAATTATAGTTTTAAAATAATTTAAAATATAATTTATCTATAAAAATAAATTAAATGTGAAAACATGTTTCAATTAACATTTATTATTTTTCTCTAATCATATAAAAATAATATTTTTTAGAAAAATTGAAAAAATTGATTATATGATAATTTTTACAATATTATTTCAAAAATGAATTTTATTTTTTAGAGTAATATGTATAAAAATTTCATGAATTATATTTAAAATTGGCATTCCATTAAAAGGTAGTAAATTCAACTTTTAGAAAAATATATATCTTTCTTCCTAAAATTGGTTTTATACTTATATCATATCTACAAATCACATGATATGAATATTGAATAGTTTATTAAATATAAAAAATATATTATTCATTAAAATAATCTATGAATAATTCTATAATTATTTTATTGAGGAAAACCATGTTTGATTATATAAGTATTCATTTCCATCGAATGATTTCCTATATTCTCAAAATGTTCTTACATTAATTTATACTCACTTGGTCCCCAAATAACTATTATTATATAAATTTGTAAATAATAATTTCTTAATACTATTAATATTATTCATAACCCCCTTCTAATGGATTTGTTCATCTATACTAATATTTTAATAATACCATTAATAATATATTTTTTTTGTAAAAGTATATCTTGTGTGTCACAGAAGTTATCGAAGGAACTCAAAATAAAATGTTACAATAACCAAAAAAAAATTATGTGTTCAAAATGATAATATATGTATTAAATTTAACATAATATCAACTTTTTGTTATGTATAATGAAATAAAAATATAGTTCCTTTGTATAACATAAGTCATATTCATTAATGCATGAAATTAAAAATATTAAAATTATTATATTAAATAAAAATAAATAATTCACAAAAAAATGGGGTTCCACATGTACACTAGAAGAATGGATCATCAAAAAAAGATATGTGGGATAAGGATTACGAATTATATTCCCAATGTTTGGAATTTTTCAATGAGAAATCTCGATGATGTTGTTGTATGTACCTCATGGGGGAAATTATTTTATGGTTGGTAGTTAGAAATAGATTCTTCCTTCCTGGGGGGTGTTTATATATAATATTCATGAATAATCACATATTATGTAGGATAATGGGAGCCCAAACATAGGATTAACCCTTTGGGATATTCCCTTGTATTTTAGGAATATGGGTAGGGTTAGATATTAGTTTTGGTAATTGAAATGGTAATTGAATTTGGAAATAATATTTTCGATTAAGAATTGGTTTTGAAATGTGTTTCCAATTTAAAAAATATTAATTGAATTTAGTAATAAACTAGGATAATGGAATTTTCTTTTGTTGGTATTCTTTTTAAAAGATAAAAATGATGGTAATTTGGAATGTTCCAAGATAATAAAAGTGGTAATTATTTTAGATAAGAAAATTTAATTAAAACCTTATACGTGTATATGTTTATTTTTTTATCGATTAAGTGGTGTGATATGACATGATTTTATCATACATTGTCATTTTGGGGAATTATTAGTTTTGAGTAATGGTTAATCCCATGGTAAACCCCACCCATTGGAAGGTGTAAGATCATAGGTTAATTGATATAACTGGGGTAAAAATATCCCCTCTATAAACATTAGATTTTGGTTAATTATTATAAATGAAAATAATTCCACCATAGGGTGGATACCATGACACCAGTGATGGAAATATTACCCTTTTTCTAGTTATGTATTAGTGATGGGTATATTTCCACATGTCATGAGTAGATTCATCTAGAATTATCCCCATGACATATTCAGTGACTTCTAGCACTAGTCGAAGAAGGTGGGTCAGACCTAAAGTGTCACCATAGTGCCCATGTTTTGGATTTAATTTATTAATTTGTTCTATAAGTTATATTATTGTATATATATATAACTATTTCATGAAATTAGAGTACATATTGGTTTCATATCTTACTTATTATATACTCAGCCCACCATTTGGTACATGAGAAAATTTCATGGATGCAGGTATGGAAAAAGGAAATAAGCCTATGAATGATGAGTGATTTCTTAATAGGAGAGATTTTGGGGTTTTTCATTTGGAAATATATTGAGTCACATAATGTCTTTTAGTTATTAGTTTTTATATATTTTTTGTAGCTATTATATATAAATGTTGATATGGATGAAAATTGGCTATTTTTTGTGGCCTTTTTTTATATTTCATGGTTTAAATTTAGTAAATGTGACATTTTTTATTTGTCATTTGTTTTTATGTGTTGAATGATGTTTCCATTTTATCACTTGATATTAAAATCAAACAAAGATTTATATTCTTCCCATTTTATTATATCAGACCCTCTCTACATGTCGGTAGCCTCTACCATACATGGAAGAACACTAGAAGTACAATTATAACCATTTGTATATGATTTGAGTAGTGTTATGAGTTAGGGTAATGATATATATATGTGTGTGTGTGTGTGAGAGAGAGAGAGAGAGAGATATCCTATTCTATTAATAAGTAATATATGTCATTAATATATTTTTTAAAGGATAACTAAAAAATTAATAATCACTATAATGTAATCTATTAATATCGGTAAATTACCCAAAACATACTCACCATCGATTCAGTTCTCTTTAACTATAACCATAGTTTCCAAAAAAATGAATTGAGGGTTCCTGAATGATTGAAAATAAATTATTTTTGTTTTTCTTGATATTTTAATTATTAAAATTGTATCATTGAATAGAGTTCAATGACACATATGTAAAACATTTTTGAATAAATCAGAAACCCTAACAAATGATTATTAAAATAAATAATCACTAATTATAAAATATTTAATAAAATATTATAATTATTTTTTAAATATAATAGAATGAAATAGCGTTTTAAAATTTGTTTTAACTATTTTTTATATATTAGATCGGTGGTTAAATCATGATCATTGAATGAAACAAATTACATTATGGGGTTTCCCTTAGAATATCATTTTAATAATGAGATTTTTATAAATAACGTCAATAAATGTAAAAGTATAATATATATCAATTAAATTGAATAATTATCCTTCCCTTTTAGCTCAATGATAACTCAGAGTGATGATTTTATGAGAAATAGACCATACTTATTTTCTTAGGAGGAAAAATTTTCTTCACATTTTAGGTTCTCTATTTTTTCTATTTTCTAAAATATAATTTGATGCTTTTTATGTTCTCATTATATTTATTTAACTTTATTTTAAAATATGAATCATTGTTGGAAACAAATATCAGGATCTCTTTCACCTACATGGGTTATATTTACAATATGTTTATGTAATCATATATTTAATTTTTCCTATAATAATTCATTTTTTCCTTCATAAGTCCATATTAATTATATCCCTATGTATATTTTTTAGATAAATTAAAAGAAACATAATTAAACATTTTTTTTAAAAAAATATTAAAAGGTATAAAGAACAATTGAGTAATTTCTTCCAATTTCAACATTTAAAATTATTTTTTTCTAATGAAATTTTTTACATCAATATACAAAATATGAAAAATTATTATATTTCACCAAGGATATGATTTTATAGATGTGTTATGAAATAAAATATGGATGTTTCTGTGTGATCTTTCTCCTTTCCATGGGGTTATTATATAATAAATTAATTATGATTATTTATATGTTTTATTGTGGAAAACATAGGTATGGTTCACAGAATGTTATGGATTGGACTAGAATTATATATCTATACAATAAATTGGGTAAATTCCAATATTTCATGACATATTAATGGTAGGAATGAAAGTTATTCTGAATGCACTATGTTATTCTATAAAGGATCATGATACCTAGTTCTCTACCATAGGGTATTAATGATTGGGATTATGAATTCAATTTATTAATTAATGAAGGAATGTAAATCATTATTCTCTATGTTATGAATGGATGTAATGTGTTTCCAAAAGTTATTTGTTGAAGTAGTAAGGATACTAATTCCTGATACACAATATTTTGTCTGAAAGAGATGTAATTATTACATCACTATAATATTATAGGCTATATCGTGATTTCAAATGCACAAGGTTTTGATTTTAATGTTTATGTTTTTGGAATATTTATATTTATTTCATTCTACTCTCATTATAATGACTTTTATTTTATAATTTTATCATGTCCATAATGTTTTAGTTATTAATCATTGTTATTTTGTATAATATCCTAATAATATTAAATTTGAATTATGTTATCATACCAGAATGCTTATCATAATATCATATTTCATTACAATCCCAAAATTTTACCCTTATGTAGCAAGTAATCATACACTTTATTATGTTTTTCCCCATGTTATAAAGTGTATTATTATATATTATTTTTCATTGGTATATCTGTAATTATTATATTATTGGAGATATTGATTGCATTAAATAATGTTATAATAATATAACTGACCCCCAAATACTATAAATCATTAGTAAAACTACAAAATTTTTATCTAAATAATAGAATTTTTCATAACATCAATATATCAGTCTTGATATAACAACTACATCCACGGTTTGGAACAAATGCTATTTGGGGAAATAACCACAAAAGGACTTTCTATTATTAACATGATCTTCCCCAAGTGTAGGATAAAAAAGTAAACCAATAAACCAAGTATGAAACAATGTTGGAATATGCTATGGTTAATCACATTCTCTTTAAATAAAATATGAGGGATATGTATATATTGATGGTAAAAAACATAATAGGAAATGACTATATAAGAATTTTGAAAACCCATTATGGTGTTTAATTTTAACAATGTTTTTTATTTTTTGACAACTAAATCTCATTGAAATAGAATGTTTTTCACGAAATTAGACACATTCCATCATAATGAGATAATTGTTTGGACACATGCTTCCAGACCAGGTTTTTCATATTGTGCTGCACTGGACACAGAAGAAGTCTAGAATATGTAGTTGTTGATCAGACCATTTATCATATTCTAGTTCATCGACATAACATTGGAAATAATATAATTCAAAAGAATCAGTTTATTTTTTTATTGTTTTTCAAAAGTTTTTATTCTTTATTTTCAATGAAAGAATTATGTTTCTATAGTTTTTTGAAATAAGAAATTGAATTTAGTAGTTATAATGTTTACATACTTTCTAAAAAAATCACATGATGATTTTCTGATCAAGATGCTCTCACTAATCATGATAACTCTCAAGATTAAATATTTCACTGAAAAGGTGGAGAGGATTCAAAAATATTAGATTTAAAAAATGAGATTTCCATCATAATTGGAATTACATCATAATGTGATAATAGATAAAAAGATGATGTTGGTCTTAAGGAAGAAACAAATCATTGGGAAAATAATACTCATATTTTTATACAAAAATTTTAGTATTTTGATTTTTATATTTTGATTTTCTTTCTGGGAAGATCATAATAAGAATATCATACACAGATTTTCCTATTAATATTTTCAAATTGGGAAAATCAAACTATGATTTTAAAACAATGATTTTTGAACTCATATTTTCATACTGAGATTTCCATACTGTAATTATCATACTGGGAAAATCATACTGGTATTTGTATACTCATATTTTCATATTAAGATTTTTTTTCTATGTTTTTTTATGGGAAAATAATACTCCTATTTTTATACATATATTTTTATAATGATATTTTTGTATTGAGGAAGTCATACTAAATAATTAATTATATGAGAAACAAAATTCTAACGTGCTAAGAGAGAAAGATTTTATAAAAAGATAACAAAGAAACAAATCATAATAAATATAAAAAAGAAACATATTATAAGGATATGAGAAAGGTATGATTAATTGATGTGGTCAAACACGAATTTAAAATTTGTTTAAATCTTGAAGAAAAATAGAGAGGTCTGAATAATTCACTGTTGTTATTTTAAATGTGAGATACTTTTAGAGATATTCATATTAGGGGAAGTGTGGATTGATTTTATGTTTCCCTCTTTTTTTTGAGTCCCCTATAAATACTTCTTTGGACCATTTATTCATTCATAAATTTTGCACACATAGAAAAGATAGTGATCTATAGAATTTGAATTAAAAATTCCAATCTAATTGTTGAATAATTACACTAATCATTATAGAGGTGTTTCAGTTTTATAGATTGAGAGTGTGTTCATTATATTTAGATAATTGGATCCAGCATTATCGTATTTATAGAATCATATCGAACAGTATAATATTTAGAGAATCAAATCCAAAATCATCATACTCCAGAAATTAGATCTAGAATTAAACATCATTGTTTTGAGAAAATCAGATCCAACATCATTGTATTCATAAAAACATATCAATCTAAATATTTATGATTAATCAGACTAAGATATTTTTGAGTAGTTTCAACAAAGACATTATAAATTTATTCAGAAAAATTTTATATAAAAAATTTTGTAATCTGATGGGAGTTAGTATAATCATTCCTATTAAGAGATAGAACGTGTGTAACGGGAATTGGTAAATGTTGTATTCAATTATTCTTAATAGTAAATTTTCATATACCCATGGGAGTGGCTATGTAAAGGATGTGGTTTCATACACCCAGGCCACACAATATAAATATTGGGTGATTTACTTTTATTCATAATTTTTCACGCACGAGTATTTTATAAAATATTATAAGGAAATAAATCTTAATAGGTTATATGGGTTATGTTTTGAAAATAATTTAATCTTATAAAAAGAGAACAACAGAATCATCCCCCCTTATCATATGATCTTTGATCCTTTAGAACATAAATTTTTTTCGAGTGAAGGTTCTCGTGTTGAATCCTTATCATGGGTAACATAAATTCATTCTGCATTAGGGGAATTCCTATATTTTATATAAAACAATATTATGGATGAAAACATTTGATGATTTATTTTCTCGTATCTCATATCCATAATGTTTTTAATTCTCCAACTATTGGTTTTACACCTACTGAGAATGATCCCCCATTGATTTTTGATGATAGGAGAAATATACATGTTTATGGAAAGGATGGGAATTCATTCCTTATGTCATTATGAGATAATGTTTATAAGAAGGTGATTGGTCTAAAAACATTAAAAAGTATGTGGTATAAGGTGGGAAATGATTTCAATGGGAATAAAATAGTTGGGTAAGAAAAGATTCAAATCTGGCATAATAAGTATTAATACATCAAAATGGGAGATGAGGAAACAATTTATTAATATATAACTAGAGCAAATGAAATTTATTATAACACAAGATCATTCATAGGTGACTTGTAAGATTATACAATTATTAAGAAAAATGTTAGAAACAATCTAGGTAAGCTTGACTCTAAAATTTCATCTTTATAATATAATGATGATTTATATCTTGATAAATTGCTTAGATTTCTCATTTTAAAGTAAATGAGGAAGGATCCAATGTATAAAAAAAGATGAAAAATGTAATTTATTTTGAATCTATGAGAATTTTGAAAATTAAAAATGTTGAAGATGTTGATCCTTCTGAATCTGAATATAAAGTGGTTGATGATTTGAATAAAGAAAATAAATTCTCTTATAACCAAGAACTATATAAGAGGAAATGTACTGTATGGAAGAAAACATCTCAAATGTTTTGAGTGTGGTGAAAGTATTAACATTTCCCTGAATAACCCTAAGAATAATGTTGGAGAATATCAATATGATTTTGACGAAATACCTCGATGGAAGATGTGGAATAAAATAATAAATAATAAAATTCATCCAGGAAATACTTGATGAAGTTTACTGGAAACAAAATTAGTATGTTGAGAATTAAAGTTCAATCAGACTCAACTGACAAAAATTATTATAAATATGAAAGTTAATAAAAATTTAGATCTTTCATGGTAAAAATTAAAAAAACAAAAGACTCACTAGAGAGTGAAGAATTAGGTGAAGAATCTTGCAGGTTTCATCATATCATAGCATAACATCATTAATGTCTTGAGAAAAAACTCACAATAATGAAATAAAAAATCTAATGAACTATTTTGAATAAGTCACGGAAGGAATAAAAGATGAAATCATGCATAAGGATAAATACATTTAGGAGGTTTTAAGAAATAAGCATAAAATTACTGAACATGAAAAATGAATAAATAAATTAGTAAAAATATAGATGATAAGAAATAAGAAGATAAAAAGTATCAATTAAAAATTATTGAATACAAAAGTATGTTGAGGAAGAAAAAGGAAAATATAAAAAACCCCTCAAAAGTAAATAGTAAAACTTCTAAAGATGCAGATGAAGAAAAAATATGAGAATTTTGTGAAATCTTCTCTTACCAAAAACAATGTTTCATCTAATTCATTTAACAACTATAGATTAGAATAATGTACTGGGAAATCGTGGGTGGAGAATGGTTGTGGGAAACCTATTTAATATTCCAAAGTAGAAAACTCTCTAAAATGAAATCATTATCCATATCTTGAGAATATTAGAGCTAAAATAAGTTACCAACCTTAAAATAGTTTCAACACAGAATGATCTTATTTCAATAGAAAATAAATATTTTATGGTTATTATTATTATTGTGGAATCTAAGGGATTGTTGCATAAACTTTTTTCACAACATATCCTAACCCGAAATAAGGTTTGAGAAAATTGGAACAAATAATTAATATAGATTGAATTACATTACAAACATATAAAAAGAAAAAAAAAGTGAATTCTCAATATGTTAGATACATTCCAATAAGAAATCAATTTAAATGTCTAAATGAATTTTGTGGAAGATTTGATCAATCTAGTCATCATGCTCAGATATGTATGACACTCCTTCCAAAACATGTTATTTATGATAGAAAAAAACTGAAAGATTAAAAGAATAATGTTTGAGAAATAACTTGTATTGTTGAAATAACATTTAATGAAATTAAACGGAACACACCATAGATAGTTGATATTTTTTATGTTCAAATATGATATGTGATATAAAAAACGTGAAACATAATGATGGACATGATGGAGAAAAAATTACATTTGGTGATGATAGTTCCTTAAAGATCAGTAAAATCATAACGACTTAGGTTGAAGCCAAAAACATTAAATAAAAGTATTTTTAATATATTATGTCGATAAAACATAACATTCTTAGTGTAAGACTACTCTATGATTATGGAAAATATTTTTTTAAAATATATTTTGGTATAATCAAACGTTTCAATGATGTAAAAATCATTACAAAGAGAGAAGGAACTAGTGGGAATCTATTTCAAATAAGAAAATTTAATAACTTAGGTTACACAACAGTTGATGATGATAAGAAATTTTGGTTCCAAATACTTGGACACATTGTGTAGAAAATATTAATAAAATTTCTAATGTTGGTGCTCTCTAAAATTTTTCGTATTTGAAAATAAGAGATGCAGATGTTTTATATTACTTTCAAGAAAGTAAAGATGACTAATAGATGACATAAAAGATTTTAGATTCAATATTGAAGACCACTTGATCTTATTAATTATGATTTATGTGGGGTTATGAAATATCATTCAAAAAAATGAGTCATATTTTTTCTCACAATTATTGATGATTTCACTCAGATTCCAAATATAATATATCTGAAGCACTAGTCTGAGGCTATTGAATGTTTTGAATACTTTATGATATATATAAATAATTAAAGGGGGACTATATAAAGAAGTTGCGAATATATTATGGTACTGAATTCACTACCAATACTTTAGAATCTTATATGAGAAGGTTTTGGATAAAAAATTAGTATAGTTATCCCTATACTACAAGAACATTTAGTAGTAGAAATAATGAATAGAAGTTTGGTGGTATTGGGAAGAAGAATTATATCAGAATACAAGCGTTCAATGTTCTATTATAGATAAGTAGTTTGTACTTTAGTACTAGTTCAAAATAGATTCTTGTTGTTAACAAAAACCAATATGACTATTTATGAAATGTTTTATAACAAAATCCTTCATTGAATACTTTAATGTTTTGGGGATTCCATGCTTTCTCAAAATTAAAAATACATATTTGGGAAAAGTTTGATGTGAATGATGATGAATGAAAATTTATGGGTTATTCACCGAATAGGAGAATTTAGAAATGTTGGAACACATGTTTACAAATGTTAGTGGACTCATATGACATTTAGGTAATTGAAAACCGATATTCTAAAAAAAATTATTGAGAATACTAAGGAAGATGAAATATAGAATTCCAACAATAGAAAATGTTATCCAAAACATACTTATCCATGTTTAGATGAGTCATGTGTTGAGAAAAGTGATTCTTGGAGAGAAACCATGAAATTTATAACATTAAAAATTGAGAGTTTAAATTTTGTTTTGGGAATAATAAGTATATAGTTCAAACAAGAAGGATCTTTAGATTTGAAAATTAAACTTCACTTTTCTTAAAAGTTGATCCAGAACCTGTTTCAGATACTATTCAACATAAATAATTAATAAGCGATTTGAATGAATAACTAGATTATATGGAGAAGAATGAAATGGGGTTACTTGTTCCATGGATGGAAAATAAAATGTATATCTTATGAAAGTGGGATTATAAATATAAATTTAATGATAATGGGTCAATTTAATGAAATAAAAAATGAATTTTTTGTAAAGGATATGCATGGATTTTAGTGTGGATTTGGATGAAACATTTCCCCCCATTCCTTGGAAGGAAACTATTTGAATATTCCCTATAGTGGCTAATCATCGGAATTATAATGTATATTAGATGGATAAAAAGTCATCCTTCATGAATGGTAATATTAAGTAAGATGTTTACACTGAACAACCATGTGGATTTCAACCTAATGAGGGTGAAGGAAATGTTTTTAAATTAAAGAAAACCTTATATGGGAAAATAAAACTCCACATGTATGGTATTCAAAGATTGATAATTGTTTAAGAATGTTGAACTTTTTTAAGGGATGGTTGATAGAAACATGGTTGTAAAAGATGTTTAATTCATAATTTTAATTTTAATTTTTTATGTGCATGATATAATTTTTTATTATAATTGAGAATATTATTTTAAAAATTTTTCTGAGGAAATGAGAATGTATTCTAAAATGTCAATTTTGGGGGAATTAACATTATTCCATATGTTTCAAGTTCACCAAAAATAATAATATATTTTTAGATCACATAAAAATAATTCCATTGAAATGATAAATAAGTGTGGGTTGGGAGAATCACAGGAATTATCAACTCCTATTTCATTAAGCACAAAGTTGAGTAAAGATGAATCTAGAACAAGTGAGAATTAGAAAGACTTTCAGAACCTAATTGGATGACTTATTTACCTTACACCCTCACAATATTCTTATTATTTATGTTTTGAATTGGTGTGCCATGTATCAAACTAATACAATGTAATCACATTTTTTGGAAGGAATGATGATTCTGATATATATCAAATGAACAACTTCATAGTCGTTGTTATACAAATGAAATATTGAGATGATGTTTAATGCTTATAATGATACCGATTGGCCTTGATATTTTAAGGATATAAATTCAATTTCTGTAGAGACATTTTTATTGGGTGATTGTTGTGTGTGTTATCATAATAAGAAACAATGTTCAATAAAATTGAGCACAGTAGAATCTAAATATTTTTCATCTAATTAGGCTTATTATCAAATTTTGTGGATAAAATTTCTTCTAGATGGCAATAAAGTTTATTTTTCTAAACCATTAATAGTCATAGTTCAATTGATCATAATGAAATTTATCTTTCTAAATATCATGTAAAACATTAAATATAAAATCATATTGATATAAAGTTTCACTTTATAAGAGGTGAATTTTCTGGTGGAGATGTTTTTCTATAATACATTTCATCAAAGTATCAGATTACCATTATCATTTCAAAAGCAATTCCAATAGATAGGTTTGTGTATATGAGACTAAACCATCATTTTAATCCTCCTTCTATGATATCATAATCCTTATTCAAGAAGAATACCCCCACTATTCTTTGGATTATGTTGACAACGAGGTAGAGAATGTGACAACATTTACATTGTAATTAGTTTTTACTTATCTTCTTAAATGAATATGAATATGTGGTTATCGTAGATTGGGAGAGGGAAAAATAAATGTGATATGAAAATATAAAAGTGAAGTGGAGTTTATCATATCATGTCCACAAAAACATATTTCAAATAATGGATTTAATTCCATAAATAATATTACTTTACGTAGTATTGTAGTGTCAGAACACTCTCTTTTGAGAAAGGTATGTTTTGATAAAAGTAACAAAATTTATTTATTTACAAAATTCATGTTTTCAAAAATTTTAGAGAAAGAATATTTATTAACTAGGATTGTAAACAAATCCAAAGGGGGATATTTGAGAACCTTTGTGGTGTTTTATTTTTAAAATGTTTTTTTGGAAACTAACTCTCTTAGTAAAATAATGTTTTTGTTTTACAGCAATCAGATCGTCCATCATAATGATTTTATTTTAGAGACACATGTTTATGAACCTAGGTCTTTGATATTGAGTAGCACCAAACATATAAAATGTCAACAAGATGATGTTTCTGATCAGAAACATTATCATATTTTTTTCAATTGACATAACATTAAAAAAATTAATTTAAAATAGTAAGAGGAAGAATTTATTGTTTGGTGGAAGTTTCTCATTACTATAATCAATGAAATAATGATGTTGATGATGAATTTTGAACAATGAAAGTGATGTCAGGATTTCAAATTTCTATGTACATTCTAAAAAAATCTGATGATGATTTGTTGATCATGAAGTTCTCCCAAATCAAAGAAACCCTCATGATAAAATATTTTGAAGAAATGGTGGAGAGGTCAGAAGAATTTCAAATTTGAAAATTAATATTTACATTGTAATGATATGAGAATGAAAAAGTTTTTGCTGAGTCTGAGGAAAGAAAATATCAAACAGAGAAAATCATACTCTTATTTTTGAACATATATTTTCATAGAGTGATTTTCATACTGGGATATTCATATAGGGAAAATCGATCTAAGCTTTTCATATTCGTATTTTTTTATTGAGATTTTTATAATAAGAAAAACATAATGATATTTTCATACACATATTTGTTTAATCATATTTACATACTTAATATTTCATACTGATAATTTCCTATTAGTAAAATCAAAATTTTATATTCATAGTCATATTTTAATAAACGTTTTTTCATACTGGTGTTTCCATACAATGTTTTTCATACTTGGAAATCATACTAAGATTTTCATACTCATATTCCCATACTAGGATTTCTGTACTAATGAAATCATATTAAAATATTCATAAAATTTTTTTTTTCCAAGAAATAAATAGAACTTATGAGCTGACAAAGAAACAGATCAAAATTATGTGAGAAATAAAAAGATTGTAACAAGTTGGGAAAGACACAAATCACAAAGAAGTTGATAAAGAAACAGTTTGTAATGAGCTGAGAAATGTATGATTAATTGAAGTGGTCAAACTTGAATTTAATGTTTTCATAAATCTCAGTGAAATATAATGAGGTTTGGTGACACCATTATTGATGATTCAAATGTGAGATATTTTCAATGATTTTGATATTTTATAAAGTAGGGAATGTTTCCATGTTTCCCGCCTATGTTTTTTGAGTAACCTATATATAATTCCTAAGATCATTTGTTCATTCACCACATTTAAAGATGCGCAAAAGGTTTTGATTAGTATAATTTGAAGTAAATGTTCATATTTTATTGAAGAATAATTGTATTCAATATTCAAGATGAGTTTGTGTTTTGAAGATTGAAAGAGAGTTCATCGTATTCTATGAATTAGATCAAGAATTATCATATTCATAGAATTGGATCTAGCATTATCATATTTATAGAATCAAATCCAGAATCATCATACTCAGAAAATAAGATCCAGAATCCATCATCATTTTTTTGAGAGAATTAGATCCAATATCTTTATGTTGAAAAAATTGGTTCCAACCAAGTTGGACTGATTATTCGAATTGAGAAATTGTAGAGAAGATTCAAAAAATAATTTATTATTTTTTTGGATAAATTTTTTAATAATAAGATATTATACATTTCTGTGAGTTGATATAATCATTACTATAGGGAGATAGCAGGTGTCTAATAAGAGTTGGAATATGTTTTAATCACTAATTCTCAATAGTTGATTCCCATAGACCTGCATGAGTTTTAATAGAAAGGATGTGTGTTCTCACAATGAGACCGAACCCTGAAAATATTACGTGTTTTACTTTTAGAGACCCAAAACTTGACATACATGGAGATTAAATTACTTTTGTGGAATACTTAATACATAAAAAAAACAGACACACAAGGAGCGTAATAGTTTAGTGTCTTCGGAAACTCAAAATGTAAACATCTAATCCTGTTGAAAGATCTTCAACATCTCCCATATCAATATTCCCATTTTGTTTTCTTACTTAAACCTTTCTTTATATCCTGGGGAAAAGAAAACATATACAGGGTGAGCTCAAAATCTCAGTAATGGTAAGCATGGAGAAAATAATACAAATCATATTCATTTAACTTAAAAACAAGAACATAATGTTTAAAGATCAAAAACTTCAGCAATGACATAAAACATGGAAGTACGTAAGGCATAGATCATAAAGAAACATTAAGAATGATAAAATAGAATGGGAGTAAAACATGTAATTGTTGCAACCATTCAGCACATGTCATGATTTCCATATTAGCCAAGGCATTGCTGCCCAGACCATCTTTGTGGACAAAGTCCCTTTCTGAATCGAGTTCACTCCTCGTTTCAGTCCTATAACACTGAACCAGATTATCTTACTGTTCCAGCCATGTCTATCTATTGAGATATAAATCTTTACCCAATGCATTATAGGGAGATATAGGTCCCACCCATCTCATAATGAAATCATTCTTACTTGTGCCACAAAATAAACTCAAAACATTCATCATAACCCAAAGAATAAAATGGGTTTCATAAAAATCATCTCATCATCGCATAATAATTATAAAACATATGGATGTATCATCATAATAAAAGTGAATCCATGTAAATCACAGAGTCATTATACTTTAGACATACAAATATGAAAAAATTTCCTCTTAGATGGAAGATGGTTTTCATAAAACACGTGAAATGAATTCTTGAGGAAAATATCCGGTCTTCTTCAAAATCATTTTCTTTTCACAAAATGCCATTGAATTTTAAAAGGAAAGGATTTTGTTGAAAATAATCATAAAATCATGTAGAGGAAGATTCATGAAAATGAGGTTTTATGAAACCATAAAAATCTGTTCACTCCGTATAAGTTAAAAAACATTCTCCTCGTACTTCTTCCGGAAATGTCAAAAAGTATATCATCAAAGAAAGATTCATTTCGTAACTTGTGGTAAAAGTAAAAAAGGGGTAAAAATGACTTTAAACATACAAGGATGAATATTAAACATTTTATGAATACATTTTGAGAAAACATGGACATGGATGATAAACATAACCCTAGTAAATACTTACGAATAAACAATCTCGGATGAGAAAGGAGATTGAAATAACTATCCCTTAACTTAGGTCTGATATGCTTTGTATGGATCAGAACCTCATGTATGATGATTTATATAATTTCATTGAATTATTACATAATCATATTCTTTGTTATGATATCATATATGTTTCACTTATGACTTTATATTACCCTTTCTTTTGTAAATTCCATGTTAAAGCAGCATTTTTGGTAAAATAGTTTCATTTATCGTATGTATTTCGACTTTTCATTCTTGATATTATTAATTATATCCTAATTTACATAATTTCATAATGTAAAACATGATTTTTATGTAATATATCTTCATCATATACATATATATTATAGATCGATAAAAGGAATGAAATACACCGTTCATGGAGACGGTAGGCAGTACGTACGCATGAACGCTGTTTTTGTTTCCTTATTGAATTGAATGAAACTAAATATATGACATACATATATATATACATAAATACAGTAGCATTATTATTTCATATATTTCATTACTATTTATTATATAAACTTTATGATCATTCATGTATGGTTAACAGGGAGAATGAATCTCATTGCGTCGTAGAGATGATAGTCCGTACGTACGCACGAACAATAGTATCATTCCCATAATTATTGAATAGAATTGGAGTGGATGGTATAATATATGATAATCAGTATTATATTACAATAACCATATATAGTTATTCTTTACACCATTATAACCATCCATGTTAGGTGTTGGTGGAAAAAAAGATTACACCATTGTGTGGAGAAGGTATTACGTACGTACGCACACGCGGTGATTTTGTTTTCTGTAGGATGGATAGAAGGTGAAATAGGGTTGTTTCATATTTATTATAACATATCATTATATGAGGGATAATTAAGTTATTACTTCATAATGAAAAAACTAATGAAGATGGAGTAGAAGAAGAATGGAACTTGAAGGAAACGGTAGAAGGTATAACCTCTTTCTCGAAGTGCCTCCTTTAAACATTCTCTTTAAGGAACTAGAGTTGGTCTTTTGAGAAGACCAGTACCTCTAGTAGGTTTATAAGGAAGTGGGGAAGTGAAATGGGTAGGGGTTGGCTGACGGTGAAGGCTCAAAGTGGTGTAAGTAGGAGAGGGAGGAGGTGCCCTTTTATAAGGGAGGAGAGGGGCACCTTTGGAATCCTCAAAAATATTTGTTTAATATAAATTTAAACCCAACATAAAAACCTCCAATAATTACTCAATTATATGATTAGATGATATAGGGTTGTAACCGCATCAACCAATAAAATTTAGACATGTAGGAAATTTATTTTAAACATTATCAACTTGATTTATACTTATTTAATCTATTAAATTTTATTTGTGGTAATAAGATTGTAAATTTTAAATTGTCATAAATAATTACCCATGTGATGTGAATTATCCACAATTATATAATTCATGACATTCTAGACTATATAAATTTCAATTTATAATTTTTAAATATTTTTGTGATTTTTAAACAATTTAATAATATGTTATTTTTATAAAATAACAATAGTGTCAATTTTGACACTATTCAATTATTTGAATTTAAATTAAATCCACACAAAGGATATATTCAAAATAAAATATTTCATAGGTTCCTAACATGTCATAATAATCTATAAAACTAGTTGAGTACATTAAATAGTTCATATAATATTTATTTTAATATTTTTAATACCATTTATTTGGTATATCTCTTAATAAAATAATTAGTACAACATTTTTGTATAATTATTTAATATACTTATTTGTTCCATAAAACTTAAAAATAAACTCCTTTGATGAATATAAATATCAAAGCTTTTATAGTAATAATTTTACTAGAATTTATCATATTAAAATAACAATATGTAAATTGTTATCTTTATTATATTATGAAGGTGACAACTTTGGAATCATTTAAAATAAAATATTATAAGTGACATAATCGACTTAATAAGGATCCAAATGGTCAACAATTCGGCCAGTGGATGATTAGCGTTTATATATACACTAATACTATTTTTTGTGCATATTTTTGGGCCTTTTGATATGTATTACTATTTCAATAAAAACTATATTATTGATTTTTCACTAAATAAATAATTTCTGCATCATTAATGTATAAGATAATAAGGTAATTAAATAACTCTTAAAAATTACAAATAAATTACCATGATAAAGAAAAACATTTTATCTTTCAAATGAGTATTTATAACCGAATTAATATTCTGTATAAACTTATATTAAAAATACTTTAATTATTAATGTTGAGTGAGACATATTTCAGTTTCCTTTAAATAATATAAACTAAAGGGCTTAATGACCACCAAGTGGGTTCTAATGGATTCCATTTCGACCCAAATATGACTTAGGATGAAATATAATCATCCAATTGTATTAATAATAGTATTAGTATTATTTTATAATATTATATTTACCCTTAATTAACCAATTTACCTTTTACTATGGTAAATAAAATTTACCGTTGCTACTATTCATAAAGCCAAAAAATAATAAGTAGTCTATTAATATAATTTGGATCCACTGATTCAAAATATGGAATCCAATTTTCCAAATTCAATACATAGAATTTTCTGAAATTAAATTAAAATGAATCCCGTTGTCGAAAGAAAACGAGTTTTTGTTTAAAATATTGCAAAAGATTGAATTAATTTATCCTACGAATTCAATGTAAAATCAATGCTAATGAAATACATTATATTAAATGGTAAAAATATATTCTATTTGTACATTAGAACCATTAAATATTATAATTTAACCACATAAGTTATTATGATGAAAAATTTTGTTTTTAATTAAAATATAGCGTGTTTTTACTATTCATTAAAATATGAAAGTGATCACAATAATATGAAAATTTTATCCAAAGTAAATTTTTATTTACATATTCCAAATAATAATTTTATTTTGTCAATTTAACTTATAAACATGTCAAAAACTAGATTTAATGTTGGTGTTCCATCTAATGGCGGCAAAACTGCATTTCTTGAAAAATACTTATTTTACCCGAAAATTTTATTTTGTTCTTATACCATGTTCTAGAAAATGTGTATGATGAATAATAATGTTATAAAATTAAAATTTTAGTTAATAATCTTCATAACAGCTAGTTCATAATAATATTATAACCATATATTGTTGTTTAGTGAAACCCGGTATTGCGTACAACACACGCTATCGAGGAAAGTTGTGATTGCGTGTAATGCAAGCCATGTTAGGGTTTAGTGTAGTACAAGACTTATTTGTTGTTTTTTATAATATATTTCATTTATACATTGAATATATATATATATATATACACTCAATGTTGCGTAGAATGACTTTTATAAAACGAACATAAGAATGTGTGTTACACAATCTAAGAATAGTGTTGCATATACTTTAAACTAATACAGTGTGGCGTATAGCATAAGATAATCTTGTTGTATCATAAAACACATGACATAAAATAAATTAAAAATAATACATATCATAAAATATCGGGTTGTTACATTCTACCCCCCTTAAAATGAATTTCACCCTCGAAATTTGTCGGGGTTATACATGGTTTTCTACTTGAAAGTTTCATTAATTGCAACACACATCGTAAAATGAAATTCCAAAACATAACTTTAAAAAACTAATGTATGAAACTTAATGGTTACCCAAATAATCTAATCACTGGGTTTCCACATAGGAGAACATATATGAAAATATGGATATGGAAGAGAAATATAACCATCATGTTCTGATAGAGAGTGGTAGAGAACATGGCTATGAAAAACCAATAATCAAAAAGCCATAGATTTGTGATGATCTAAGGTACCATCTGATTCATCGGATATAAGGGCACTAGGAAAACATTTTTTTATTTTCAAGATCATTTCCCAAAAGTTGATGAATTAAAATAAATACTTACATGATTTTGGTACAATCTCACTGTTCTTTGTGAATTGAACAATTTCCACTGCATCCCTTAAAGAAATGAAGTTGAATTTGTTATTCGTGAAGTGTTAGCAGATTATGTGATAGAATGAAGGGTCATGCCATCTGTCTCAAACAAATGGTTAGAAAAAGTTATTAAATATACATAAGTCGATTATTCGTATACGGTTCCTAAAATGGACTTATACTTCATATCTCATACCACTTAAAAAAATTAATACTAATTTATACTGACCGGGGACATCCTGTAGGCTAGTGGTAGGTGATAAAGGCCTGTCACACATCGGTTGTGGGTTCGATTTCTACAGCCCTATCCGATGCGATGGGCTGTCACCCGTCTTGCAGGTTGTCCTTTTTTTCCAAAAAATAAATTATTATAAATTTCCATCAATAATATCGAAAAAGTTCTAGCCTTAAACAATACTAACTTATGTCCAACATAATCCATTCCAATCTTTAGGCTTATCCAAAATACGGTTGTCCAATATCATATTATTGTGAAAACGATTACCAAAGAGTTAATATAACAAGCATGTTAATACCATTGTTGATCCCCATATATCATAAGATATGTCCTGTTGGTCACATTCCAAACATTCGAAGGCCTTAATCATGTATTCTCTTGAAAAAAATGAATACCCATTGAACTTTATTGAAAACATGAATGCAGTTAAAAGTTAACACTTTCCACATACCAAAATCCTCAAAATTATATATACTCAAACCATGATATCACTTAGTCCTTATATCAATCATGACCTCATGAATACTGTCAAACATTTCATTTTCTCATTATCCCTTCATTATGTGCATATCATCTGCTTTCCAAAATATTTGAATCACTTTTCATGGTTACCGGTACCATAAAATTATTGAAAACCACAATAGACTAATACAAAAATATTCTAATACACCATAAAAGTACCTCAACAACATTATTCTTGAATACCAATACATAAACTCTTCAATCCATCATCTTCAATGATTTTCCTTGAATAAGACCTTCCTTGATTTAGAAGTAACTTTTTAGGTTAGGGAATTGAGTTGGGTAATGCCAATGTTCTCCACAAATAAGACATTGAACTCCATAATAGTCTGTCACTCTATGACCATTTTCTCCACACAGATAACATCTATCCTTCCATTTGAGGTGTTCCTCAAGGTTCGTCTTCCCTTCTTTAGAAATCTCAATCTTCCTTTCTTTATGCTTTTCAACATGCGAACATGCATAAAAGTATATCTTCCTCTTATTTGATGAATTAGGCATACCACTAAATTTAACCTTGTTAATCATATATTGCGATGACTAATTCGGCATAATCACACTATTTTATCTCTAGGAATTACGCAATTTTTTGCTCATTATCACCAATTTGTCCATTAGATTCAATGTTAACTGAATTCCTTATGGTTCCCTCCATTGACTAAAACAAAAAAAGAATTCTGTGAGAGGGAAAAATCATACAAGGAAAATAACATAATTAAGGGGGAGTACCTTCGACATCTAACATCTTAAATTTAATTATAATATCATTACCGTAATTCTAGGACTATAACCTCTAATTATACTTATCCTTAGGGATATCCTTAGACATACCATAGAAATATCTCAAGGGATCTCACTAACATTTTCGCATCCTAGTTTCCAAAGGTTGACTAAACCTTTCCTCTGATACCAACTGTAGAGACTCGAAACTTGACGTTCATGGAAATGACATTACTTTTGCGGAATAATTAATACAAAACAAAAACAGACACACAAGGACCGTAATAGTTTAGTGTCTTTGGAAACTCAGAATATAAACATCTAATCCCGTTGAAAGATCTTCAACATGTCCCATATCGATTTTCCCCTTTTTTCGTACCTAAAACCTTTCTTTATATCTTGGGGAAAAGAAAAAATAAAAAGGGTGAGCTCAAATTATCATTAAGGGTAAGCATAGATAAAATAATACAAATCATATTAATTTGAACATAAAAACATGAACTTAATGTTTAAAGATCAAAAGCATGAGAAATGACATAAAACATGGAAGTACGTAAGGAATAGATCATAATGAAACATTAAGGATGATAAAATAGCATGGGAGTAAAACATGTAATTGTGGAAACCATTCAGTACATGTCATGATTTCCATAGTATCCAAGGCATTGCTTCCAAGACTATCTTAGTGGACAAATTCCCTTTCTGAATCGAGTTCACTCCTCGTTTCAGACCTGTAACACTGAACCAGATTAACTTACCGTTCCAGCCATGTATATCTCATGAGATATAAAAATTTACCCAATGCATTGGATGGAGATATAGGTCCCACCCATCTCATAATGAAATCATTCTTACTTGTGCCACAAAATATACTTTAAACATTCATCATAACCCAAAGAATAAAATGGGTTTCATAAATATCATCCCATCATCACATAATCCATATAAAACTAATGGATATATCATCATAATAAAAGTGAAACCATTTAAATAATACAGACATTATACTTGAAACATGCACATATGAAATAATTTCATCTTAGATGTAAAATGGTTTTGATAAAACACTTGAAATTAATTCTTGAGGAAAATATCCTTTCTTCTTCAAAATCATTTTATTTTCACACAATTCCATTCAATTTTAAAAGAAAAGGATTTTGTTTAAAATAATCATAAAATCTTGTAGAGGAAGCTTCATGAAAATGAGGTGTTATGAAACCATAAAAATCTGTTCATGCCGTATAAGTTAAAAAATACATTCTCCTCATACTTTTTCCGGAAATGTCAATAAGTACATCGTAAAAAACGATTCCTTCCGTACCTTGTGGTAAAAGTCAAAAGGGGTAAAAATGACTTTAAACATCCAAGGATGAATATTAAAAATTTTATGAAAACATTTTTAGAAAGCATGGACATGGATGATAAACATAACCCTAGTAAATACTTACGAATAAACAATCTCGGATGAGAAACGAGATTGAAATAATTATCCCTTACCTTAGGTCCGATATGCTTCGTATGGATCTGAACATCCTGTATAATGATTTAAATAATATCATTGACTTATTACATAATCATATACATTGTTATGATGTCATACATGTTTCACTTATGACATTATATTACCCGTTCTACTGTAAATTCAATGTTAAAGTAGCGTTTTGGATAAAATCATTTCATTTATCGTATGTGTTTCGACTTGTCATTCATGATATTATTACTTATATGGTTATTTACATAATTCGGTAATGTAAAAAATGAATTATATATAATATATATTCAACATATACATATATATTATAGATCTATAAAAGGAATGAAATACACCGTTCATGGAGACAGTAGGTCGTACGTACGCATGAACGCTGTTTTCGTTTCCTTATTGAATTGAATGAAACTAAATATATGACATAAATATATATATACATAAATACAGTAGAATTATTATTTCATATATTTCATTATTATTCATTATATAAACTTTATGATCATTCATGTATGGTTAACATGGAGAATGAATTTAATCGCGTCGTGGATACGGTAGACCGTACGTACGCACGAGCAATGATATCATTCCCATAATTATTGAATAGAATTGGAGTGGATGGTATAATATATCAGAATCAGAATTATGTTATAATAACCATATATAGTTATTCTTTACACCATTATACCCATCCATGTAAGGTGTTGGTGGAAAAACAGATTACACCACGGCGTGGAGACGGTATTCCGTACGTACGCACGTGCGGTGATTTTGTTTTCCATAGGATGGATAGAAGGTGAAATAGGGTTGTTTCATATTTATAATAACATATCATTATATGAGGGATACTGAAGTTATTACTTCATAATGAAACAAAAAAAGAAGAGGGAGTAGAAGAAGAATGGAACTTGAAGAAAACGGTATAAGGTATAACCTCTTTCTTGAAGTGCCTCCTTTAAACTTTCTCTTTAGGGCACTAGAGTTGGTCTTTTGAGACGACCAGTACCTCTAGTAGGTTTCTAAGGAAGTGCGTAAGTGAAATGGGAAGGGGTTGGCTGAGCTTGAAGGCTCAATGTGGTGTAAGGAGGAGACGGAGGAGTTGCCCTTTTATAAGGGAGGAGAGGGGAACCTTTGAAATCCTCAGAAATATTAGTTTAATATGAATTTAAACCCCACATAAAAACCTCAAAAAATTACTTAATTAGACAATTACATGAGATAGGGTTGTAATATAATCAACCAATTAAATTTAGACTTGTAGGGAATTTATTTTAAACATTATAAACTTGATTTATCCTTATTTAATCTATTAACTTTTATTTTTGATAATAAGATTAAAAATTTTAAATTGTTATAAATCATTACTTATGTGATGTGAATTATCCACAATTAGATACTTTATGACATTTAAGACTATATTAATTTCAATTTATAATTTTTAAAATTTTCTGTGATTTTTAAACAATTTAATAATATATTATTTTTATAAAATAAAAATAGTGTCAATTTTGACACTATTCAATTATTTGTATTTAAATTAAATCCACACAAAGGATATATTCAAAATAAAATAATTAATAGGTTCCTAACATGTCGTAGGAATCATGAAAATTAGTGGAGTACATTAAATAGTTCAGATAATATTTATTTTAATATTTTTAAAACCATTTATTTGGTATATATCTTAATAAAATAATTAGTACAACATTTTTGTATAATTATTTAATATACTTATTTTTCACATAAAAATTAAAACTAAAATCCTCTGATGAAGATAAATATCAAAGATTTTATAATAAAAATTTTACTCGAATTTATCATCTTAAAATAATAACATGTAAATTGTTATCTTTATTAAAATATGAATGTGACAACTTTGGAATCATTTAAAATAAAATATTATAAGTGTCATAATCACCTTAATAAGGATCAAAATGGTCAACAATTATTCCAGTGGATTAAAAGGGTTTATATATACACTAATAATATGTTTTGTTCAGATTTTTGGTCCTTTTGATATGTATTACTATTTCAATAAAAACTATATTATTTATTTTTCACTAAATAAATAATTTCTGCATCATTAATGCATAAGATAATAAGGTAATTAAATAACTCTTAAAAATTACAAATAAATTACCATGATAAATAAAAACATTTTATCTTTCAAATGAGTGTTTATAACGTAATTTATATTCTGTATAAACTTTTATTAAAAATACTTTAATTATTAAAGTTGAGGGAGACATATTTCACTTTCCTTTAAATAAAATAAACTAAAGGACTTAGTCATTTCCATGTGGGTTATAATGGATTCTATTTTGACCCAAATATGACTTATGATAAAATATAATCATCCAATTGTATTAAGACAAGTATTAGGATAATTTTATAATATTATGATTACCCTTAATTACCCAATTTACCTTTTACTATGGTAAATAAAATTTACCATTGTTACTATTCATAAATCCCAAAAATAATAAGTACTCTATTAATATAATTTGGACCCACAGATTCCAAATATGGAATCAATTTTTCCAAATTCAATACACATAAGTCACATAGATTAAATTAAAAATAATCCCATTGTCGAGAGAAAATGAGTTTTTGTTTAAAAAATTGCAAAAGATTGAATTTATTTATCCAACGAATTCAATGTAAAATAAATGCTAATGACATACATTATATTAAATGGTAAAAATATATTCTATTTATAATTTAAAACCATTCAATATTATAATTTAACCACATAAGTTATTATGATGAAAAAAGTTGTTTTTAATTAAAATATAGCATTTTTTTACAATTCATTAAAATATGAAAGTTATCAGAATAATATGAAAAATTTATCCAAAGTAAATTTTTATTTCCTGATTTCAAATAATAATTTTATTTTGTAAAATTGAACTTATAAACATGTCAAAAAACAAGATTTAATGTGTTTGCACCATCAAAAGGCGGAAAAACTGTATTTTTTTAAAAATACTTATTTTACCAAAAAAAATTATTTTGTTCTTATACCATGTACTAGAAAAAGTGTACGATGAATAATAATGTAATAAAATTAAAATTTTAGTTAATACTATTCATAACGGCTAGTTCATAATAATATTATAACCATATATTGTTGCTTAGTGAAACCTGGTATTGCGTACAACACACGCTATCGAGGAAGGTCGTGATTGCGTGTAATGCAATCCAAGTCAGGGTTTCATGTAGTGAACGACTTATTTGTTGTTTTTTATAACATATATCATTTATTAATTGAATATATATATATATACACTCAATTTTGCGTAGAATGACTATTATAAAACGAACTTGAGACTGTGTGAAACACAATCTAGGAATAGTGTTGCGTATACTTCAAACTAATACAGTGTGGAGTAGAGCTCAAGATAATCTTGTTGTAGCATAAAACACATGACATCAAATAAATTAAAAAGAATACTTATAAAAAAATATCGGGTTGTTACATTACTTTTATTCCTATTTCTAAATTCAAGAGTATTTAATAAAAGATGATAAATAAATATATCTTAATAGGTTGTTGGGGATAAGTTTTGAAAATAATTGAAACTCATAAAATGTGAACAACTAATTGAACCTCTCCCCCCACTAACTTAATATTCATTCCTTTGGAAATACAAATTAAATTTGAAGCATATAATTTTATACACTATTATATAAAGATTATTTATTACATATTTATTCTATCATAATATTATTTGTTTTGTATATACTGATATAATTATTCTTTTCCCATTTTTTTATTAAATAAATTTCAGAGAAAATTGGAATGTGAGATAACGATTAATGAAATGGGTAGTTTGGTTATTATCCCAATCTAAATCCAAATGGGATAATATAAAGAGTGTAATGTCTAGTTATAATTCTCAATAAAATATCTAAATATTTTAATCTAAATATAAATCATTTTGAGAACCTAGATGAATCATGAATTTTGATTCTCTCTATTGATTCCTTTATAAATTCATGGATTCCTTGATCTATTGGACCATCTATTCCACTAATTAATGAGTATTGGATTAATTATATAAAAAATAAATTTTACGTTTTATATTTTTTATACCATGAAATGATTTTTATAGATTTTTATCATCTAAAAGGTGAGGTTGACCAATAGTGGAATCTTATTCTAAATAAATCTACAAAACAATTGGTTGACTCTATGTAATGGGATGAATTTAATAAATTATCCATCATAGAATTAATACCTCAAAATCATTACATGAAAATGGAGATAGAACACTGAGTATTTTATTAACAGGGTGATTAATCATTTTGTGTATATAAACTAGAAATCAAGGCACACTCAAGTTACATATATGGCATTATCACAAACTCTGAAAACAATATTGATGTACTCTTTAATATCATAAAACTAAGACTTAAAAATTTTCTAGTAATAATAGACACTAGTAGTTATTAAGAAATCATTTGACATAGTCTAATGGTTGAAATTGGGTTTTCTAACGTCAATTATTCTCCAGGTTTTGGGGAAAATATAACTAAAATATAGATTCATGAAATCCTAAATGATAAATTGCAATGGGGGAGATAGTCAATCATCATGTATACCAAAAATATGGAAATAATATTATGTAAAATATCCACAATCATTCTACAAAATGTATTCCATGATGAAAGGAAAGAAATCATGCATAGGATTTATAGAAAGGATTAAAATTGTAGAATAATAATATTGAATAAAATAAATATCATCTAAAGGCATCACTCATCCTCCAACACATGAATTGTAAAGCGTATGGGAATTAATATAATTGGAGAAAAAATACATGGATTAATGGAGACAATATGATTTAGTAACATTATAATTCAAGGGATCAATAGAAATATTATATTATCACAATAATGGATGTGCTTCACAAAAAGTAAGCATGGAAAGGTTCACTAATCATCCACTCTATAAATCTGAATGGTTTTTTAGTAACCAATCCAAGTGTTAATGGAGAAAATTATTTTTAGAAACCCCCCAATACAAGGGACGAAATGAAATACTATATTATCACAACAATGGATGTGCTTCAAAAAAAATAAAGCTGTGAAAGGAGCACTAATCATCCAATCAATAACGTTTAATGTTTTATTTTATAGTTTTTTTCCTAGTGCTTTGTATCTAAATCATTTCCTAAGGTTATCTAATTGACACACTAATGATTAGATATTGAGTTATCGGTTAAATATATTAGGGAAAGATAATTTAATCTCAAGTCCACTAATCCAATCTGATATATTTTTATTGGAATATACTCATTTAAAATATTATAATTCTTCCTATGGTTGATTTTTTGTGCTTTTATGAAAATAATAGATCATTTTATAATGATCCCATTTTTATTATGAGGATATATAAGTTACATTTAACATATCAAACAATAATATGTCAATTCAATTTTGGCTATGACCCTCTTATATAAATCACTACCATTATATGGGTCTTAATACCAAATCATGAAGTGTATATAGATTAAATGGTTACGGGAGGGTACATTATTGGATATCTTCCTATTGTGTGAGAATATGTTGATGAATTTTCTTTGGAATTCTATAGTCTTTCCAAATATCATGATGTTTTGTTTTTAATGGAACTCCACCATATATTTAAACCTATATCCAAGACTATCTATATAATGGAATGAATTAAAATTAAAAAATAGAATATAAAACTACATGAAAATCTAGATAATTGTTTTATTTTCCTGACTATCAACCCATAGGGAACAACAAATCCATATTTTATGAAGATTGAAAAATAAGTTCTCCTACGAAATGAATATAATTATCAAAATAATAAAATGACAATGAGAACATATCCTCTGCAAGAAAAATTAATTTTCTTATCAACTATATGGAAGTCAATATTTCATCCTGATTTACCTTTGATCGAGATGTCATGAATTATGGGTGAATAACAATGATATATCCGAGATAAAATTTTGAAAAAGATATATACACCCTAAAATTATATTCATAATATTTAGACTAAAAATTACCCTCCCATATTCATCGTTATAATTAATTGATTCGTTGGATATTTTCATTAAAAAAATATTCTTCATTAATGATAACATCATATATTCCTAGAGTAGGGAATAACATGAAGATATTTTGATGATTCTGTTAAAGAACATATTAAAGGATAAAAAATATTCCCTATTTATAAGGTTTAATTATATACTATAAAAATATATTTTTGTTGTTATTATTCAAAATATAAATAATATATTTGGATCCACTGAAGGCATATGTGGTTTATGAATTGATGAAAACAACATCTATGACAAAAATCTGATGAATTCAAGGATTAAAAGTATACGACTGTAGATTTCTGAAAAAAAATCATGATTTTCTTATACTCTAACAAAAAAAACATATACAAGAGTTTAATCCATTTAGTAAAAATAATTTTAGTAATTATTCAATGATATTTTGAATATATTGTTCGTAAAAACTATTCTTACAATACCATACACTAGAAAAGTGATTATAATATACATTGATTATTAGATAAGGTTTTTGAGATGTTTCATCATTCAAAATTTCAATTTAAAATGTTATACATCATTTTATATGATGTATACTGAGATAAATTATCCAACTCATCATTTTAAGAAGGTGATAGTAGTCTTTACATTGAAAATTTCGTTACACTACTTCAAAGGTGAAAAGCATCATATTAGTACTGAAAATAAGAAATTGAAGTATTTATTATAAAAAAAGAGTTGAAAATGTTTTAAAGGATATTATTGGAATTTATCAAAACATGTGACTATTATATACATTTACACCTTTGGTGGTAAAAGAAGATGGTCAATGGTCTTCGAATAAGGGATTATTATACCCAATTAATGATGAGGATTACAAAACACCCAATAATCCTAGTTTAGAAAATGATAAATCATTAAATAATAATATAAAAGGATAAATACTATCATTAAAGAATTAATTATCCACTATCCATCCATGAAATTACCAGAGAGGTATAGAAGGAGGATATGGAGTGATAGAATAAGGTGGATAATATTATATGCTTCATCTTTAATAATTATGGAATTATAATATTTATTAAAAAGAAATGTGTTATACCATTACCAGAGATTGAATATGTATTATATGATGATTCACATAGCTAATGATTCTATATAAATTGTGGAATAATAACTACATTTAAATAATATTATGGTTATGTTTTGGGATAATAAGAAATAAGATATTGCCGAATATATATCCAGATTTTTTTGTCAAATCACAGAAGTACAAGGGGATGATGGAAATGTTACCCATACTAGTATAGAAATGGGATATGATCACCGTGAATTTAAAAAAAACCCTAAAACAAGTAATCATTATAATTATATTGGGGTTGTAGTAAATAAAAGTACAAATTAATTTTATTTTATTTCCATTTATGATGATATCTCACTAATCCAACTATAATAGGATATAAATAACTGATGTGGTATGGATATATGGGCTAACACATTCCCGTATATTATATTGAGAGATTTTTTTCACCTCTATGTTTTAGAGAATTATTCAGTTAGATTGGTATAGAGGTTTTATATTCAGAACTATTTATCAACATAAAAAATGGATTGTTTCAATGAGAAATTTAAAATATGAATTTTATAATAAGATCTTATTTGGTGGATTTAATAGAAGGTTGGAATTAATACCTTCACCTTTTAGAGTTGGAATATTGTAATAATTTTCATTCAAACATTGAAATGATGCTACATGAGGATAAATATGGGAAATAGTATAGAACCCAAATATGTAAGGAAGAAGTATGAAAATATAATTTTGTGGGACATACCCAAAATCAAGATTTCATGGATAAGATAAAAACATATTCGATGTACACTAATGCTATGAAAATTTTATAGAAGAATTATATTGATAACCATCTTTGATATTTGGAGTTTGAAGTTAGAGATGAGATTTTCATATAAATTTACTTCGGGATGAATCTTATGAAATTTGGAAATAATTGTAAGTTAAACATATGATACAGTGGTCCATTTATAATCATCAATTTGGTGGTGACAGTATATTATCATCTTGAACTTCCTCTGAAATGTTTTCTAAAACATGATGTATTCAAAGTATCTTCTTTGAGGAAGTACATACTGGATCAACATCATATACTAAACTAAGAGGCCTTACAATGTGAACATGGTATCTCATTATAAGGAAAAAAATGGGAATGTTGGATCATAGTGATAAATTAAGGAAGAATTAGGCTAAGTTTATGGTTATTGATGTATGAAGTAATCATATGTTATGGGAAGTGAGATGGGATTCTAAATAGGTAATGAGAAATGATATACTCACATGTTTCCATCAGATTACAAACTTTTCAGTGGAAGAATTATTATAAGTGTCATTCCCTATGATATTGTCAAATATTTTGTTTTGAATTAATTTATCATTTTTAATATTTTTCATTTCATGAAACATTAATGATAGTTTATTTTAATAAATGACTATGTTTGTCTTGCAATATATGCAACACCCAGCTAATTTTACTTTACATGAAACATAAAATTTGGCTTTCTCAACATAGAACACTAAGGTGAGCTTTTGTTATACACAATAATGAATTTCCTTGATGACTTGAAAAACACACAATATCGAGGTTTGAAAAAAAATAATATATTATTAGAACATGATAATTTAATATAATAAGATAATATATAGATTTTATATTAGAGGGTATGAATAGTATTAATTACTCTATGAAAATATATAGTTTACAAAATATAATATCAATTCATTGTTTACAAATTAATTATAAATAAGTATGAAACAAATTTAATATAAAAGGAAATATTATTATGGTCACAAAGATGTTTGGCACCAATAAATTAAATTTTCATTTATGTCTAGAAATGAAATAATTAAAACATTACATTAACTTGGAACCAATTTTCCATATGTTACTCACAAGACCAACATGGAGTATGATTTGGTATATGTTACACACCACAACGACTTGGCGTACGACGCAAACAACATTGATTTTATACAAAACATATTTTGTATATAGTTATTTAAATTAGATAGTAATACCTAACCATTTAAAATACTTATAGAAATATTAATAGTGAATTTTTAACTATTTTTTATAATTTCATTGAATAAATAAAATAAATTTATAATGAAATATAGTATTTTTAATAGTCATGTTATGTAAAAAATATTGTTTTCTTGAATGAACTGATTTTTACAATAAAATAAAATCTAGAGACATTTAAAAATTCAATTTGATAAATTGAACTTAATTTTTTATATTGTAATGTAAAAATAATCCGAGTCTTAATTTTAGATATTTTTCTATGAAATTTCATTTCATTTTGTATAGTAAAAAATATATATATTTTTAATTAAAAACTTCCTTTTTGTTAATTTTTTTTTTGAAATGATATTAAAATTTTATTAGTCACAACAGTTAAATGTTACATCTATTAATAAAATTTAATACATTATAATCAATTTCACTTTTAAATTTAATACAAAATATTAACAAACCTTTGAAAATTTTTCCACATTAAAACCCCATTATTTCATTTGATCTGTGGGATTATAATTTATCCTAATTTTTCGGCATCAATGAATTGATTTTAAAAAAACTGACATACACCATCATATTAAGTATGATATTAAAACTCTAATAATATCAAGTTTATTATTTACCAATATTATTAGTAAAAGGGATTGAAATTAATAATAGTGATTAAAGGAAAATTATGATTAATATGTGACTAATCCTTAAAATTAACAGCCCAAAGGATCTAACAACTTATACAATAGCCATGTATTATCTATATTAATTCGATAAACCTTCCATTATTTAGTTTTTTTGTTTGGTATGCCCTTTTTTATGTAATAACATGAGTACACCTAACTTGTTTCTATAAATTCCATAGGAGTGTTTTTCCTTCCATACAAAAGCCACCTCCTCTCTAACTACATCACACCTCTAAAATATCTTATGTTTGTTCAATCCCTACACAATTAATTCCCAAAAATTATCCCTTCCTCTAAGAACAGTATCATTGGGAATACAACAATCTAAGGAATCTTTTTGGCCAAAACCAAAAGGAGTTACCCGATTAAGAGGTAACATCTTCCCTCAAGAAAATTATTTTATTTTCCTTCCCCACCCACAAAAAACCCTTTATTATATGATTTTATAATAAAATATGTATCCTAAATATACTATGTTGTTTTTAAAATAAATTTTTCATTCAAAATATACACACACCTACATTTAATGGGTTACAAATATATTGAATCTATGTATGGTGAACAATTCCCTCACGAAACAATGATAGTTTATTATTACACTACATCATATGCTGGAGAACATTTTGATGGAAAATTTATTTATATATTATATGTATTATACTTATAAAGTCTTGATTTTTTTTATTTTTTATTTGGATCATACCTTTATGCTTTCCATCTTATGTTGATACGTTTACTTTCATTTGAGGAAGTGTGGACTACCGCCCCCACAAAAAGAAATAATGCTTTCGTAAAATACATTGATTGTATTAGGGATAGATTTAAATAATATATATAATATATATGATATCATAAAGATACTATAAAAATTATACATATTTTTAAATATACATATATGTATTTTACTCTCTTTCTCTCAACAAGACAATTAAATGGAAGTAGCGTTCTTGTGTACATACGACCTATCCTCTCCACGAATGATGTATTTTGTTTCATACATATATATTATATAATTTATTAAAAAAAACATATAAATTATATAAAGTATATTTATATCATGGTTTAAATTCTGTAAAATTGATATATTTATAAAGACCAACAATATAACATGTTAGGACACATATGAAAAACCAAGTGATTATTACCCGAAGTGAATACTTAACATAGGATGGTTAAAAATTTAGTAATAAAAAATCATAATAGATCCATATATGGTATTATAAATATTAATATGGTTCTTTAAAATATTTATAACATCTTTATATTTATTATACATCTATATTGAATGATTATGACGATAGTCAAGACACATGGTAATGGGATTTCATCTCACTTTTTATTTCCATGAGATACAAGCTATGTTCACCACTCATTCCCTTTGTGTGGTGTATGTACTTATAATGATTGTATTCTATGTATATTTTACCTAAATTTAACATCATTCACATTTCCAATTTATGACCTTTCTTTCATGTGGTTTATGTTTCATAATTTACCAAATCAGTAAAATAGTTTTTTTAAAATTTTCTTCTCTATGGATCATGTTTTTTATGCACCTAAATTATTTTTCTGAGGTGTATATACATAAATTTTAAATTTTTTATCATGAATCACCTTATTTTCATGAATCTTCATTGTTCATTTAATTTATTTTCCTACAATGATATTATGATCCCAAAAATTCAATCATATATGTGTTTATTGAGACAATCTCATCATTTATTCTAGATTTCTTTCATTTATATGGCCTTGGATAAATTTTTATGTTCTATATCTAAATAAATTCATCATTTTCATTCTATAAATGTTACTGATGATATTTTAATGTAGTGGTAATATTTTTTACTGTTTTGTATATAAGATATTTATGAATGTGTTTTTAATAGAGCCCGACTTTACCCACCCATCAGTTGAAAATCTACCTTCCTTCACAACCATCTATTGTGAAACTATTTCAAAAAGAAATATACTAATATATTATAATAATTAAAATATTTTTTTACTCTTTTAGTATATTACCGAATTTTTCAATGTAATCATCTTCTTTCTTTCCGAATGAGGAAATTTTATATCATTTTTATCATAAAAAATGAATGTTCCTTTCACCTTGTATAATATGTACAAATTTATCTGTCATCAATTTATTAAAGAATTATATTCATGCATAAATGATATTTTTTTATAAATTATTTTTAAGATATTTTCACGGGAAATTTTCTTCATAATGGTTTCAAATTCCTTTTATCGGTTTTAAATGAAAATGTTTTTGAAAATGTTTTTTAACATTTTTTTATGTTTTAGTGGAAATTGGTTTTAGAATGTATTAAATATTTATTTATATATATTTATATTATCTTCATGAAAAATGGTTTTTAAAATGTTTTCATGATCTATTTTTATTTTTTCAATATATTTTCAAATAATTGGTTATCAAAACCTTGTTGTGATTTCTTTTTACGGTTTCAAAGTGTTTTAAAGGATTGAGGTATTTAAAATGTTTTAAAGATTACATTATAATTTTTCAAGTAAAATGATTTAAAATTATTTGATGTATTCCTTATATGTTTTAAATATATTATATAATAAAATTACAGTCAAATTTTATTAAGAATTAAAAATCATTTTCTATTGAATAATATATTTTTTCCTGAAGAACCATTTTTAAAAGATATTTCAAAATTATTTTCCATATAAGATGACACATGATGATGTTACCAATGAACTTTTGAAAAATTATATAAATGTCCCATTCATATTCTATATATAAATGGGATACACTTAATGTCATTGTCTTCGTGAATCCTATTTCTCTTTCAAGTGTAATATTCTTTTGAATCCCGCTTATTTTTACAGGTTATGTTTATGATGAATTGATTATGAAACCTATCCTTATCCACTGGTCATGATAAGTTTTCATAATTATAATACCTATTTCATTTCATTAGTAATTATATTAATATTTAAAATCATTTGGCACATGTATGTATGATTTCCTTATGAGATGGGAGGGAACTATATCCCCTTCTAATGCATTAGATGATGATATATACCTCCTGAGATAGACTATGATGTCCTTGGAAATGATCCTTGACTACTAAGATTTTCATTTGAGTGACGTATAACTACAAATATTGTATTAGGAGTTAATATATATTAATATGGTGGCATTGGGAGTAAACTATGACTCTCATGATGGTATGATAAGTGAATTCACGCTACTAAGATGTCCATGGGAGTAAACCATCACAGCCAAGATAGAATGAGGAGTGGACTCATTATACTAATAAGTATATGGGAGTGATCCATGATAACCAATGTGGTGGGTGGATTGATACTATACTACCATGATGGTTTAGGCCGAGAATCCTTGGGTACTATGGAAAAGATATTATAAACCTTTGTGGCTACCACAATTGAAAGTCTTATTCATGTTTTATGTTTCATGGATTATTTTATTTATTTAATTATGATTCTTGTACTAGGAACTTCCAATATTTATTCCATGATTCATTTAAATGATCATTGATATAGTGGGTATGATCTTAAACTTTCTTGATCATGTTCTCACACCATTATTCATAATATTATAATTACATATATCCCCTATTTACCCATAATAAGAATTTTAGCATACCCATTTTTTATGTTTCCATCATCATGTTATGAAGATATTTATTATATTTTATGTGTATAAGATTGGTTTTATACAAGAATAACCTTGTGGGATATAGTGTTTCTCACTTATGTATATGTTTTATGTTTCCATGTTTCCAAATGCATTACACGAGTACAATCTTCATGAATCTATGTGTGTAATGTTTTATGTATATTGTAAATGTTATGAAATATAAATTTATGTCAACATATGGTTCAAAAAATTGTTTAAACATAAAATGTTTATTAAACCTTAGGAAAATAGATGATAAAAATTCTTTGGGATCCTTAGTTATATTTATAATGATATTTCAATGGATGTCTTTAAGGATAAAAATATAGATGAGTGAACATTTAGGAAAATGTCCTGGAATTTCAATAAAGTGTTGAGTGAGTTGTTTCCTAGAAATATGTCCCTCTGTAGATACTACAAGTGGATTTGGCTCTATATAAAATGTATCTTGAGGTAAAAACTATGAAAATATGTTCTCAGCCTCACTTAAAGAAATCTAGTACATGACAATGGGACTTGTTGCACACCTGGTCTGACTATCCAGGGGGATATGATTTGGATATTCAAAAACTCTTCACCAACCATCATGATGGTTTTAGATTTAAGTTATCTATTAATAACCTATGATTTCAGGAATATGTAGTTTTCTACTATGATATGTAATTCTCACACTCTGCATATGGTTTTAGTCGATGGTGGTACATATAAGGAATATGATTATTGTTGAATGTGATGGATGATTTTTTGGTGATAAATCACATGGGATGATCACTAGAGTGAAATATTTTGTGATCATGCCTAATTAGTTTTCAATGAACGTGATTAAAAACAAGTAACTTTCCAATTTTAGGACTAACCAATTAAGTTAAAGAAGGAGTTCACCAAGAGTTAGGTTATTGGAGACCGTGGAGGAAAGAAGGTTTGATTTCCTTTATTTTATGAATATGTGAAATATCACCAAAGTTATTTGCTTAGTGGAACAGGATGTTATTTTGACTATGAAAAAAGGAAACAATGCAAGTGACAGCAAGGGAAAATTGAATTGTTCAGTTAACATAATGGATCTGAATATTGGCCTCCTGATGAAATCATTGAATATTAAGTGCCTTAAAGGTTGAATAATTGGTAATTATGAATCTCAATGTCCTAAGATGGATTATCATGAAGAGAAAAATAATTTTTGTCTGAATAATGGTTACGTTGCTGATGAAGTAGAGACTACTGATGAAATTTGATGGGAATGAGGTATTGTTATGATGTGTACTTTTCAATGGATTAAGAATATTTCAATCAATGTTATTATGTATATGGATTCATGATTTATGTTATATGAAAGGTGAAATATATAAGGACAGTTTAGTTTATGTTTTTTTATGTATTTAAAAGAACACATTGAATGGTTCTGATGGAATAAATATATGATATAACAGAAAGGTCATGTACATGGAAAACATATGATTAAGGGAAATATATCCCTTAATGTATTCCTTATGTTATGATAATGTTGTTCGGATAAATATATATGGGATATGAATAAGGTAAGTCGATAATACTCATTACCATGGAACAAAATAATTAATTGTTTACATGTAGTTTGTTCTATCATGGTTGGAGTTTACAACTTCCTGGATTTATGGAATATATCCAATTATCTAGGGAATAAGGAAGCATGATTGGTGTTTAGAATTATTTATGGTAATTTAGGTTATTATCATGTTTCTAGTGAATATTTGATGATTTTATTAACATATTTATATTGTGAAAACAATGTGCTACTTTTTAATATATGTTGGAATCGTTGATTAGATGATTTCATGAATCTGTTTCAACTATTATGGATTTTTATCTTTTAAAAGGGTTATAATGTTAACCTTTAATTAAAATTTTTGGTCATGTATTGGAAAAAGTATTTATTCATTGAATTATATTGAAATCCTTAGTTAAAAGGGTATTTAGTGATTATCCTTATATCAAAGTTGTACATAATATTTAGGAAATTATATTGTCATAGTTTTGTAAAAGGACAACCTATATGTTGCGTGACAACCAATCATGTCAGGAAAGGACGTGGGTCATGAATCAGTAACTGAAAGATGATAAGGTTTTCACATATATAATTGTCTACCTGATGTCTTGGTTTATGTATATTTTTTAAGGATAATTATTTATGATGAAATGACAGTTTTATGTTTATAGATTAATTTTTTAACAATATTGATTTATTAGAATATATTTATATATATAGTAAAAAAAATATTTTATGGGCCTTCATATCTATAAAACCGTATTTTAGTAATTCATGCATCAATAATATTTTCAAGAGATCCATTTCATGAATTAATGGATTACATGTAAACTGATAAAATCAGAACCAAATAATTTTTTGTGTGTCCTTATACAGTAAAAAAATTAATCATTTATGAGATGATGATCAAAATTTAAATTGGGATGTCCTATGACCATTTTTTTTTGAACCGATAGCCTTTTAAATCATAAAAACTTTATTAATTTTTTGCCCTCAACAATCCACTGATCATTCAATTGTTTGTGATTCATGACCACAATCACTATGTATAAATATTTATGATTTTCCTTCATGCACAATCATCTCCCCCAAACTGTGTTTTCCTCTATCGAAACATAGTTATATGTTACTTTGAGTAACTGTTATGGTACCAACATTACTTTTTTTAAAGGAAGAGTTAATACTCATTTGAACAATGTGGGTTTCTATGAATGATACTATCATTTATTAATCCATTGATACCCTAGATGATGTTTATTGGAGAAATTCATTTTATGGTGTGTAGAATGTAAAACCGAAATATTTTATGAATTATTTTTTTAGAGTTAATTTATCCTTTTTCTATTATTCATTTCATGCAACACTATAGATATTATACTATTTTAAATCACTTGGTTTGTCTTCTGTCACACACAACACCATTTTGATCATGATTTAAACACAATGTAAACATTGTCTTTCCCTACATGGATCACAATGGTTATCTTACATTAGACACAATAATGACTTGCCTTTATGACTTTTCTAACATGAATGATCGAGGCATACCAATAAATAATATATTATTAAAATAGGAATACTTAGTATAATAAGAAAAAAATTTGACATTAAATAAGAGTTTATGAATAGTATTTTATAATCTATTAAAATATATCATTTAAAAAATATTATTTTAATTCCTAGTTTACCAATTAATTTTAAATAAATATGAAAACTGATTGAATATGTAATGAAATATTATTATGGAAAAAATTTATTTTACCCAAATAAATTATATATTAATGCATGTCTAGAAATTAACTAATTAAATAATTACATTCACATGAAACTGACATGACTTACATTACACACAACACTGAATCGGTGTAAAACTTTGCATACAATACAAGAAACACCGACTTGGTGTAAGATTAATGCAACATTGAGTTTCAACGAAATATATTTTTTATTATAATTATTAAATGATAAAATTATAATATATCCATTAAATGATGTTATTGGAATATTAATACATACATTATAGTTAATTTTTTAAAAAAAAATTATAAACAAATCATGTTGATAATTAATGATAAGATTATTTTCAAAGTCCATTTATTTTAAAAAATTATTTTCTTGAATAAACTACATTAAGTAATGAAATTTGTTTTAGACACATTTTGAAATTTAATATAATAAAATAAATTTAATTTTTTTTAATTTATAACATCAAAATTATCACAGTGTAAATTTTTTGTTTTTGTGAGAAACATCTTTTTTTGATGAAAATTGAAAACTACTGATTTTTAGTTAAAAACCACCTTTTTGTTTAATTAATTTTAATTTTCAAATGATACTAAAATTATTTTAACGTCACACTAGATAAATATTACATCTATTAATATAATTTAATTCATTAAAATAAATTTAACTTTGAAATTGAATACAATGTCTTAACATAATTTCGAACATTTTTCAACTTTAAAAACATATTATTTCATCGTGTCTGTAGGATTAGAATTGATCTTTATTTTTTTCTTCTATTATTTGACATTCAAAAATCTGACAAAAACCATTGTATTGAGTATATTTTTTAGACCCCAACAAGACCAAGTCAATTTTTGGCCCAAATTAATAGTAAAATTGATTAAAATTTATCGCATCGATTAAGGTGAAATTAAGCTTAACTAGGGGCAACACCTTAAAATTAAGGGACAAATAATCTATCCACTTTTCCAAAAATCATTTTATGTCATTATTTCGCCCTTAAACCATCCATTATTTTGGTTTTTTGGTTTTTATGACTTTTTTAGGTAAGAACTTAATTAACATGTTTTTAAAAATTCCAAGTAATTCCTTTTTCATCACTATAAAAAACCACCACATCTCTCACTACCTCCCACCTCTTAAAAATCTTATGATCCGCCATTAACTGCTAAATACACTTTCTAAAAATACTCCCTTCCACCTATAATCCTTCCCATGTGTGGAATGATATCCAAGGAAGCCTTTTGGCACAAACCAAAAGGTGTTACCTGATAAAAATGTAACGTCTCCTCTCAAGTCCTTTCTTTTACGTTCAATATCCACCAACTAAAAATCTCATTATTATATGATTATATAATAAAACTAGTATAATTAATATACTATAATTTCTTTAGTAAAATTTTCAACCTATAGTCACACACACCCCTATATAATGTGTATGAAACGTACTATTTCATTGTATGAAAAATTAATTCTTAAAGAAGTGATGACTATTAATTTTTCCATTACAAACTATCATGGTGGTCATTTTGATGGAAAGTATATTGACATATTATATATGTTATATTTATAATGTCTTTATTCTTATTTAATTTTTATTGGAAACAAATCTTTATGCATTCCATTATCTGTAAACACTATAATTTTGTTTGAGAAGTGTGGACAACCGCCCCTTCAAAGCTATATTACGTGTTCATACACTACATGGATTGTATTAATTATAGTTTTAGTGAATATATATGATTTATATTATATAATAATTTCTTTGAGATACCTGATCTTTTCACCACTCCATAATTTTTGTGGGTCTATGTACTCCTATTATTATATTATATTTATATTTTAGGTAAATTTATTGGTATTCACATATCCTTGTCATTAAAATTATTCAAGGGGGTTTATGTTTCAAAAGATACTGAATTAGTAAATAATTTTATCTCAATTAACCTTATATAAGAATAATGTTTTGTTACGCATCTAAATTCCTTTTTTGAGGTGTATATCCTTACATTATTCATGTTATAAAATGAATTAACTCCTTTTCATGTTATTTTAAAATTCATTTTATTTCATTTTATTTCATATAGAGTATGATCCCAAGATACCATTTCAAACGAGTTTATTGAGACACTCTCATCGCATTTCAAGATTGTTTACATTTATACTTCCTTTCATTAATTATTATATTCTATATCTCATGAAATTAATTTAATTTATTATCATATATTAATTCATGATATATTAAATTAGTGGTACTATTTTTTACTCATAGATACATAATATAGTTAAGATGGTTTTTTAAGAATTCCTAACTTTACTATCTCTTCTATCGGAAATTTATGATCCACAAAAAATTTGTTCTGTAAAAAGGGATTCAAATAATATTCTACTAATCTTATATGAACATTAAATGAATTTTTTCCCTTTTTTCTTTTACCAATGTTTTTAAAGGAATATTCTTGTTAATTTCCAAATGATTCAATTTTCGATCCTTTTTACCGAGCCAAAGGAAGGTTTTTCACATCATAAAACATGTACAGATTTATCAGCCATCAACCCTTTGAATAAATCTTATAATGTATAAAAGATGTATTATTATAAAAAATTGTAAAATATATTTTTCTGTAAAAAAATTTTCAAAACGTTTTCAAATATATTTTATATGTTTTCATGGAAAATGTTATTGAAAATTATTTTAAACTTCTTTTATATGTTTTCAGGGAAAATAGTTTTTTGAATGTATTTAATAATTATTTATATGTACTGGAAGTATTTTCATGAAAAATGGTATTCATAACATTTTCAATATCAATATATATTCTTTCAATGTATTTTCAATGAAACGATTTTCAAAACATTTTCATAATTTCTTTATATTTTTTTGATGTTTCATCCGAGAAGAAGTTTTTTAAAATATTTTGAAGCATCATTTATAAGTTTTCAGGGAAAAAAGTTTTAAAATTATTTTAATAATTCATTATATGATTTTAAGGTATTTATAATAAAAATATTTTTCAATGTTATTATGTATTAAAATGTCTTCTTTAAAGATGGAGTTATATTTTCCTCAGGAAAAATTTCTAAAAGATTTATCAAAATTATTTTTCATCTAAGATGAAATCTATTGATGTTACATATGGCCTTTTAAGAAAATATCTAAATGTAACAATAATTTTATTTCTATGATTGTTTTACACATAATGGCATGGTCTTCATGAAATGTGTTTCTCTTTAGAGGGTTATATTATATTGAAACATGCATCTTCTCATGGGTTATGTTTATGAGAAAATGACTATGAAACCTATATTTTTCACATGTTATTATATGTTTACATTTTTATAATACCTATATAATTTCATGGGTTATTTGGTTTTTATTTATTATCTCGTGGCATATACAATATCTCTCTCCAATGTATTGGGTAAATATTTATATCTCATGAGATAAATTAATATGGTATTTGGAATGAACCTTGACTACTAAGAGGGCCATGAGAGTGAACCAGGACTTCCATGATTGAATGAGGAGTGGACTCATGCAACTAATATGGCCATTGAAGTGAACTATGAGTGTAAATATGGTATGAGGAATTAACTAATGCTACTAATATGGCCATGGGAGTGGACCATGACAACCAAGATACCATGAGTAATGAAATCATGATACTAAGAACCATGAGTACCATTATGGTATGGGGTGGGAACCCATACTTTCAAAAAGTTCTTGACAGTTATTCATTAGCTACTATGGAAATAATATTATATTCTTATATGTCTTTAACAATTCCATGTTTTATTCCTATGCTTTCCTTTCATGGTTTATGTTCTTTATTTCCTTATAATTTATGTCTTTTGAAATACCAATATTTATCCCATGAATAATTCATATCATCTTTGATATGTAAGGTATTATATTTTTTTTCTATTATCATGTTCTCATATTTTTATAATCATTATTATGCTAATATATCTCCCTTTTATACCCTTATTGATCATTTCATATGACCCCTTTTTAATGTTTCCTTCCCTGGGTTTCGAAGATATGTATTATATTTAATGTCTCTAAAAATGGTGAGTGTCATGAAAATCCTAGTGGGAGATAATGTAGATCATTTATGTACTAGTTTTATGTTTTGATGTTACAAAATTTACTATACTAGAGTGGCCTTCGTACATTTGTTTGTGTAATGTTTTATATATTTTTCAAAAGTTATGAAATGTTAATGTATGTCAAGATCTTCACCGTTATAGTTGGTATCAAAGGAAAGGTTCAGTAAACTGTTAGAAAAATGGACTATAATAAATTTGTGAGATACCTATATTTATTTCTAAGGGTGTCTCTACGGATGTATATCAGGATGAGAATAAGGATGAGTTAATGTTTATGAAAATGACCTAGAATTTTGGTAAAGGGTCGAGTGAGTGGTTTCTAAAAAATACATCCATGTATGGAATCTAGAATTGGATATGGCATTAGAATTGATGTAATATGGGTTAATAACTCAGACAAGATGTTTTGGGCCTCCCTCAGGGTAATCTAGTACATGACAACAATCTTTTCTTCACACCATGTTTGAAACTCCCGGTTGATATGATTTGGAAATTGAGAAACACTTCATAAGCCATCATGGACGAGTTAGATATATATTGGCTATGAATAACCTAGGATGAACCTAGGGTGTAATATATTATGGAAGGTTTGATGATTTAGATATCATATAATTAAATATTTTAATTAATATTTGGATTTCTACAATGATAATTATTCCTCAAACTATGCGTGGGGTTTAATCATAAGGAACTGGATTAATGTTGAATTTGATTGGATGGTATACTGATGGGAATTCAAGTGGGAAGATAAATCATATGAAATATTTTGTGATCATTCCTAATCATTTTCAATGAATGTGAATACCAATGTTTCCCTTAACCAATTATGGAAACACCAGGTAAGAGAAAGAAGGATTTAACTGAGAGATTGGGTAATGAAGAACATTTAGAAAAGATGATTTGGTTTCCTTTGTGTCAAGAATGTGCAATGAATCATATAAGTGAACATCTTATAGTAATAGTAAGATTTTTTTACCGTGGGACAAGCGGACACAAAAAATGTTACGTTAGTGAAAAGTGAGGAGATTTGTTAAAAGAATGGATTAAAATATTGGCATCTCTAAGACATAATTAATGGTTAAGTGTATTAATGTGAAATAAATTGTCATTATTAAACTCAATTTTCAAAGAGGAAAGCTCTTGAAGAGGATTATCAAGGTTGTGCAAATAATGTTTATATTTCCAATGAAGATGAGAATATATATGAAATCTGAAATGAAAGAGGTATTTTGATAAGGTTGCCTTTAAATGGATAAAGAATGAATTAATTGTTGTTTTTATATATTTGGATTCAAGAAGTATGTTATATAAAAGGTGAAATATATATGGTTTTTTCGGTTTATGTTTTTGGATACATATTTACTAGACCACATTGAATGGTTCCAATGGTATAAAAATTTTATATAATAACAATGTTATGTCCATCAAAAATTGATGATTAAGGGAAAGTTATCCCTTAATATATACCTTAGGGTACAATAATGTTGTTGGATAAAGGTATATGTGATATGAATAAGTAAAGTGGACAGTACTGAATACCATGGAACTAATTAAGTAGTTGTGGACAAGTATAACATGTTATCATGGTGGGAGATTACATCATATTAGATTTGTAGAATATATTCAATAATCAACAGAATAAGGAAGCCTAATAAAGTAGATATTTATGTCCTATGAAACCCAATAGAAAATGATCATATACCCATGGAATGAGCATATCTCTACATGAATTTATAAAATTTGTAATTAGAGAAGAATAAAAAAAATTCAACAAAATCATGAAACTAATTTTTTTTTAGAAATAATAATATTGAGTGGAAAGAAGGAGGAGACCCATCATATTTAATGGGAAATATTAAAAATACACGATATGTATTTTCTATGAAATTTATCCATATATATTTATATTTTTTGGAACCAATAAGTTATATCGATCCTTTGATATTTTATTTTTAATTATATTGAAATTTAAATATTTTCAGAATTAGTGCCCTTAGATATTATTTGTAGATATTTATTGCAAGGGGAAAAGTACAATTCATGTGTGGGGGTGTTTGATATTAATATTTATCATGGAATTGTTTTATATTTTAATAATGAATTTAATTTTGTAACCATTTTCCCCATTTAATCATTTGATTTATAAAAATATGGGGGATTCTAATTTTTTCAATTAATATGGAGAATAATATATGTAAAATGCTAAATGTGTATGTTTTTTGAAATTTTTGAAATCCTTTTTTACCCGTACACACATACTAAGGGCCACGTATGGGAAAAACAATGCTACTAATAATTAGGATTATCTGTGGGGTTTTGTATGGGTAATTAATTATCTATGTAAGGTTTAGTAAAAATTTATTCACACTGGGTAAAGGTAATACAATACTTCTATATGGGTAAAATTAGAGTTGTATAATGGTATAGACCAAATTGTATTTGGGTAAGACACTAATTCACTACTATTTAATGGTAAGGAAAGAGATATGTAATGGTACTCTCATTTTCTTATAGTATTGAAAATGAAAATAAATGTGTTACCAAGATGTAATAGTGATCGGTTAGGGTCACCTGGTCCAAATGTATGTTTGACCCATGGATTTTACTATGTAAGTGTAATATGGGGATTCGTAAGGGTGTGTGATTTTTTATAATGGTAAATAAAGTTAAGATTATTTTTCCATATAATAGTAGGTCAATAATTAAATGAGCTATGTTAATATAACATTTATTTTATAATGGATATGTAATGATAAATATAAGATGTGTAAGGGCATCCTAGAAGACACGCATGTGTTACTCAAATATTTTGATTGTTACATAAGTACCACCAGATCCACTCGAGAACACCATTGTTGGTGATATTGGGGAATGAGATAGAGAAAAAAGGCCACTAATGATAGATTAGATAACCAATGGATCTTAATTCGTCACCCATAATGAACTATAGTTTCCTGAAATCCAACCCTTTTTGAAAAGGCTTGAAAAACACCCTTTCCTACGGTCCATAAATCCAATGTCAAATGCCATGTAAGAAGAAACATGGGAAAAAGAATTTTTCTAAAAATGAGAATAATGGCTAATTAATTTGATGTAAACCTGAATATAAATAGAAGGTAATTTTTTAAATTTCAATTCCATATTCTCAATACTTCATCAGTAAATGAAAATAAAATTAGATATTCACATGGAATTAAAAAAAGGATATAGTCACTGATTCAAATGTAGAATTATTCAATGATTTGATGATAAGATTTATAGGATTCAAATAACAAACCATTGTCTTCCAGTTTCTATATATTAAGATGAAATACTAATATATAGGGGAGGACACGACACAAAAATTAGAAGCCTGGAAGACTCATCCTCTTGCACATGATTTTTTCATTCATTTATTTATATTTATTTTTGATATGTCACATACTCCACTATTCGATTATGTCTTAAATTTAATGTAGGGTTATGAAATTATTGTAATTTTTCATTGGGTGGTGGTCCTTTATTGATTCTTGGGTCTAGGATATTTATTCTTAACCATTGATATATATTACTTTTCATTGGTTTTTGGAATATGATTTTAGAGTTTAATTTTAATGTGAGTATTTTTTTATTAAATTTTGTTATTAATTATTTCTTTTACTAAGGGATGAATTTCTCTCCCAAATTTATTTTAGATCATAATGATTTATTTTTTAGAGATAATTGAATAGATTTAAGTGATTACAAACATGTTAGTAGGAAATGGTGGTAAATTTGGACATATTGGGAATAAAAATACCACATTGGGTATTACCTATGTGAATAAATGGTGATTCATTATAACGTTAACAAATATGAAAGAGAGTAGTAAAATTTAATGAAATATTTAATATTATTATCAAAATCATCAAAAATAACCATGGATGAATATGGGAATCGATTGTGAAACATATCAATAAATCAGTTTATAGGGGAAAGAGATTTAATTTTAAAATCCTATGATATAATTACACATGTTAATCAAAATCTACAGATGATGGCATAGAAAATACATTGTGTTATTATGTTTTTTTATTATTCACATGTCATAGAATTATAAATCAAAATAATTTTCATTTTAACCAAGGCTATCTAGATCTCAAAATAAATCCCTGGAGTTTAAATTGCATAATACTAATACTAAATCCCATTAGATATTAATTTATATTTTAACACATCCAAATATCACTAATTCCTTGGTGTATTGTTTTTACTATTGTCCGAATTATTTAATTTCAGACATCATCATAATTTTTATGATTTTTATCAAATGATTAGGGGAATATCTTGTGACTAAAAGTGTGTATTTTTTAGGTTCTTGATAAATGGGAAACTCAGTGTTCTTTGAAATTTGGATTTAACTTCTTAAGATCAATTACAACTTAAGAAAAATAATTTTCTATATAATTTTTTTTGAGAGAAACATTCATAAATTGAAATTTGATATGATTTATTAATGATACTTATTTGTGAGAAATGATTAGTAATAACAGGGAAATTTATTAATGTTATAATTAATTAGAAAATGGAATTACTGTATAGTTAATTGTGGACTCCTTAAAAGTCACGAAGTTATAGATAATTATATTATTAAAGAATAATAATAACTAATAAAAAATAATTTCCTATATCTTCATATAGAAGGTGATTTTTTCAATATATTTTTTATGAAATGGAATTAAATGATTTCTTATTATTTTTTGGCTTAATGTGATTTATAGGATTCTATAACCATGATGGGTTGAGAAGTTTAGTATTTTCATATATCATGATAGAAATGAACATAGGTCATATATATTTGAATATAATTTTGAAAATTGTTTTCAAAAATTTGTTAAAACATTAAACTAGTTGAAATGGATTTTAAATTAATTTGAAAATGATCTACTGTAAAAGGTATTTATAAAATATTCGTTGGGATTTACCTAGGAGAATGTTTGATATAAAAAGAATAAATCAATAAAAGGTGAATAAATACCCCTATATATATATTTAAATCTCATATTTTTATTTTTATAACTCTTATGATATAGTTATAGGGAAATTTATTTATATTCCCTCTTTTTATTTTTAATTTTTCTTCATTTTAGTATATAAAATTATAGATAGAGTGTAATACTTTGTGATTTTGCGAGTTTTTTATATTAATTTAATATTTTTGATTTTATTCATTACATGAAACACTGAGTATAAATTTTAATACATATAAATCTATTTTTATCTCGTGTAACATGGAATACAAATCATTTCATTGATTATAAGTAACAAAGAGTTCAAAAGAAATGTGAAAAACAATTAAAATATTATTATTAAATTTATATTTAATCACCTAGTAATTGGAATAGTATTTATGATTTAATTCAAACAATTATGAATATATTTTCATTAAACATACTTATAAAATTTAGTCTTTTGTTACAAATTAATTATAAATGAAAATAAAACTATTTGAATACAAAACGAAATTTTTTTCTAAAAAACAATTTTTAAAAAAAAACACTTTTTCCGAATTATAATATCAAATAGCTTATATTTCATATTTAATATAATATTTAAAGTTTCTATCATGTTTCTTCTATGAATGAGATATTATAAATAAATGTTTACTCTTGAAACTATATTTTTCTAAAAAAGATGTTTTGTCACATTTTATACAGTTATTTTAAAATTAATTTTGAAAAATTTTATAAAATATATTTTAATAAATGAAATTAATTTTTAAATAATAATTTAATAATTATCATAAGGTGATTTTTTCATCATTTACTAAGATGATAAATGTTATGATTGATAGTGATAAAAACATGTTTTTATTAATAATTATCATTTTAAGGAATTATAAAACATAAACAATTAAGATGGATTTAAAAGATAGATTAGTAAATTAAAAATATATTAATCTAATTTAATTCATTGGGGTCAAAGTAATATTTTAGTTCGATATAAAAATTGTTTCAATTATTGAACAGTTTTCCTATGAAAAATTTCATTCTCATCTCATCTCCAAAAATAATTTTAAATAAAACTTTTATACTTATGTGAATGTAATTTGGAAAAATTAATTCCATATATCTAATAATCATAATTTATATCATCAAATAATTTAAAATTATAATTAATATTAAAAACTGTAAAAATAATTTACCCTAGTCATGTAATAAATGGGTTTATCGGGGGCTAAACATGATATAAATGTTTTACAAATGATCATAAACCATTACAAAACTTATTGGATGGAAATATTTCATCATTATCTTTTATAATTTCTATAATTACCCTTTATTATCCTTTTTCTAATGTTAATAACATAGATACTCTTTTTTCGTAAAACAATTTACAATTGTGTCACTCACCTCACATCAAAAAGGCCACACACTATCCTCTCCACTTCAAACATCCAAAACCCATTGTTTCTGGAAATAACTTCCCAAAAAACATCAATAATTACCCCCTATAATAATATAAAAATTATTGTTTTCATAAATACATCCAATGAATCATATTTTCCAAAAAAAAATATGATTGATGAAGAGGTGACACCCATAACGGGGCATTTAATTTTATTTCTCCCTCCACCACATTAGATTAATTGTAATATTGGATTAAATGATTAAATGATTATATACCATATATTTAGTTGTTATTATATTAATTTCATAACCTAAATTCATCTCTTCTTCTATCAAATATGATACAAAATCATCATCAATGGGTACAAAGGATTACCACCATGTGAATCGGTGTTATTATTTTTAGATGGATGCTTCTTAAAAATGGATATAATGATATGTTTAATGTTAATATATGTCATTTGTTATATTATTATACCTATATAGTTATAATATTACATCGTTAATATTACAACCAAACCACTTAAAAACAATAATGTCACTCGTTTTTACAGCGGACTACCGCCTTACAAACCGATGTGATGTGTTTTTCAATTCTATTTTACATGGATTGTAAAAAGATATGATGAATAAAAATAGACTATACTACAAACATATTTTTATTATTTAATTTTTATATCAGATATATCTCCTTACATTTTATTCTACAGGAATAATATAATGTCACTCGTGTTAATGGTGTAATATCGCATCACGAAGTGATGTGATTCCTTAACTCCAAACATGGATTTTAATATGGATGGGTTTAATGAAAATGTGTGATATATAGGAAAAAAGGAATATTGAATTTAAAGATATTATTTACCCTTCATTGTTTCAATCTTTCAATAAAATCTAAATGGTTTTCATACATATATATGACTTACGGTCTCCATTTATAGTGTATTCAATTTTAAATCTCTACCATTTATCGACTAATATAAATATATTAATATTTAATATATATGGTATTTATATAATGGTTAAAAAAAATTATATGATTGATCAATTATCATAGTAATAGGTCCAAAAAGTAAAAAATCTAATTAGACAAGAAAACTATAGTAGTTATTACCTAAGATATTATTTTTTCAAAGAATTATTGATAAAAAAGTAATAAAAGACTATATGTAAATCATATATAGTATGATAAATATTATTATAGTCATATAATAGACTCATAATAATCTTATATTTATCTTGAAATAATTTTTAATATTACTGAATAAAATTTAGATATAAGGTCATGGATTTTTGTCTCAATTTTTTATCTATGATATACATGCAGTATTCACCACCTATTTATTTAATGTAGTGTGTATACCTAACATGATTGTATTTTTTGTTAATTATCATTAAAATTATGGTTATTTACATATCTTTTTGAATTTATATCTTTCGTGGGTTTTATGGATCAAATGTTACCAAAGAGAAAAGTGATTTTTATCTCAATTTTCCTTCTTAGAGACATATGTTATGTTATACACTAATATTCTTTTGTGAGGGGTATGAAGTTACCTATTTCATGTTATAAAATAAATATCGTTATATTAATGATACAAATTAGGTTTCATTTAATGTTATTATTTAATGGGACTTATGATTCAATGTTACTGACGTTTTCATGTTTTAACTATATAATCTCATCATTTTTCATGATTGTCTATGATGAAAATTCAAAAGATGAAATATTATAATTAATATCCCGAGAAAATCATTAATTTCATTCTACTTTGGTGATATTAGAAAAATTAAAATTTTCCAGCATGTTTCTACTTTTTTGGTTCTCAATAAATCAAAAGAATGTTTTTAATAAAAATCAAATTTGTTTCCATCTTCTATTGAAAAACTATTTTCCTCCAAAAAACATGTTTTATAAAACATTTATCAATATTAATTTATCATTTTATAAATAACATTTTAATGTAATTTTTACAGATGATTTATTTTTTTAAAAAAATAGAAGTAAATCTTCAAGTCATTTTCTAAATAATCCAAGTTTTCTTTTTTACCAAATATGTGAATGTTATATTTGTTATAAGTTGAATAGAATGAAAGAAATTTTTTCATCATGACAACTATTTTTTTAAAATTCCATTCTAATTATATATTTTTTTTCTATATAAATTTAATTTAAAGTGTCTTATTTATTATAATGTATTTTCAACGTGGAAATGTTATATTCCCAAATAAATATTTTAAATTATTTTTATATCTCCCATTATATGATAAAATAATTATTTAAATAGAAATGTTTTTCCAAAATATATTACAAATTTTCTATTTTAAAATATTATTTTAAAAGAGAAGTTATTTTCGTCATGAAATGGTCACATTTATTTTTCAAAATATTCATCTAAGAAGACATTATTTGTGGAAAACTTTTATTTAATGGGGGTATTATCCAAGGATACCATTCTTATGTCATTCACCAAATTATTTTTTTATGATGATAAGATAATTATGAAAACCATTTCTTTTTCATTGGTTATACCATGATAAAGTAATTATGAAACCTGATTTTTTTTTCACAAGTTCTGCTAAGATGAAATGATATAATTTATATGAATCCCAATCAATTTCCAGGGGATATGTTATGATGTTATGCTTATGAAACCCATTTTTCATGGGTTATGATGTGTTTAATGTATTCTGATATTGTTTCAAACATATTTCTAATTTTCATTAGGTTATGGTTGATACATATATCTCTTCCAAATGAATTAGGTAAAGATTGAGATATTATTAGATTAATTGGGATGAATGGGTTGTAAACCTAGTTCATTATGGGACTATGTCCACTATGATAGTCTAAGGAGTGAACCCTTGCCACTATGATGGTTTTGTTATTGAACCCATTACACTATGATAACCTTGGAAGTGATCCTTTATAGTCATTTAAATAATGGTTTATTCTTTTTTTTGTCACAAATCTATACAATATGCCAATTTTTGGTTCCCATGGTCCATGTTCCTTGATTTCATAATGATTCATGTGTTATGAACTACCAATATTTATGTCATGACTCATGAGTATAAACATCTAAATGCACTATATGGTTTTATAATATAATGATCATGTTCTCATATCATTATTCTGATTTTATCCTTTTATATAACCTTTTTTACTCTTATTGAGAAATAGAGATCACCCTTTATTATGTTTCATATCCCAATGTTATAATGAAAAGATTTAATCACATTATGTTCAAGAACAGTACTTTGTGGGATGATATTAATGGGATATATTGATTATATTTCTATAAATAATTTTTTTTCTAGTCTCAATATCCACTATACATTTGTGATCTGCAATAATGTAATGTAATGAATATAGGTCTAAAAAAATTTAATATCTTAGTATGATGAGTTTGGCTATTTATATTTAGTATTTGATTGTATATTTAGTAATCTATTTAAAACAATTATGTGAAACATTTCGTGATATCCCTTGGATTATTTCTATGTGTATGACTAAGGATATGTCTAAGGATGACTCAATGTATTGGAAAATGACCTGAAATTTTAGAAATGGATGGATCTGTTGGATTCCAATGAATTTCATCTCTTTCAACATAATATATGTTTTTGTGGCACTATAATATAATTAACTTTGGGTAATAGCTCTGATAAATGTGAATTGATCTTGACTCAATCATAACGAGGTGAGAGATAATAGGACTTACTACACATTTAATTTGACACTAATGGTTGATATGTTTTTAAATTTAAAAACTATTTTGTCTCCCTCATAATGGATATAAATATATGATACCCATAAATGACCTCGGTTAATCCTAAGGTGTAATATATTGAAAATTTTGTTGCATGATTTAGACATCCTATAGTTTTTTTTATGATTATGTGGTTTCCAGCTATATATATTGTTACTGTCTCTATTTTTTGGTTTAAATCAATCGAGGAAATTAGAAAAAATTGAATTAATGATTAAAATGATTGAAAATGTGTTCCTGAGAAACAAAATTGGTTGATTAGTTGAATGAATGATATTTTGATTATTCATAATTAGTTAACACAAAATATGGTTAGAAACATGAACCTTAACAATCTCTCAAACACAAAATGTAACTGATTAATGGAGTTCATTACATGTTCTAGTGGTGGAAATCATCATGTAAAGAATATTCCATCTCTTATTTGTAATAAATGTGTGATAAAGATATAATGTGGATGAAATAGTGGAACGAGAAGAATTTTTGAGTGTTGAAATAAATGACCCAAATCATGTAATTTGAGAGGAGAAATGAAGTGTTTGGATAACAAAATGGATGAGAATAATGGTCTACTTAAGATATCATCAACAGTTGAATGTTTAAAATTAGGAATACATAAACATTATGAAAATTTATATTCAGAAGGGAAAACTTATGATGAGAATTATCATGGTTGTATAGGTGACAGTTGTATTTAGGATGATGAAGAGACTATAATATACATATAAAAGGAAGGAATTGAAAATGAATATGAAAGATAATCCTAGTAAATGTTATATAAATAATGGGGAATGATTGATGATTTTATGTAATGGGAATAAATAAATTATATTGTTAATAGTTGTATTTTTGTTTTTTAAAACATTAATCATGAATAGATTTTTCTTATTGATGCCCTCAAAATAAGAATAAAACAATTCACAATGGAATAAATACCTAAATATAGGAATTATTTTTCCAACAAACGTAATGGATGAAGAAGGGGGTCAATACCTATGCATCAAAGATCCTTCAAAAGTCTCATGATTATGTGACCATTATATATTAACATGAAGACACCACATAAAGTTCATTACCTGTGTTGGTTCCCATGGGGCCACTTTAAATAAATCCATATACTTTTTCAAATTCAATTTGGTAAACCAAACGTCACGCAAACACAGCCAGATGACATCCTCTAGGCCATACTAGTTATCTCCAGCAAGCACCTATATGTCAAACTTAAAAATCATTTGAAAATTAGAGGAGGGATTCCTAAAAGGTGTAGACCCCTAGAGGAAGTAATATTCATGTGATTCATCTATTATGGGATGGTTAATTATTATTGACAAAATTTTATCAAAACCTTGAGTCCCCAATGCATTTTTTTGAAATAAAAAAAATTAAAAAAAAGAGAACAGGCGGGAGCTACTCATGGTCATTGAATGGAAACTAATATGCCGCTAGAAATCCATAAGACACTGCATGTACATGGATACATTCCCAGCTTGACTCAAAGAAGCTCATTATTTTTTTCAACAACGTTTCATAGAAAACCTTGGTTATATCTAGGAATACATGCTCTTCCTTTTGGATCACCTTTGAAAAAATTGAAAAACATTTCCACAAAATGACCACGCACCCACATATGACCCTTATTGGTCACATGAAACTTCATAGAAATCGATTAATTTTCCATTACATTACTAGTGATTTATCTCATGACTCTCTACCTTCATCACAAAAAACAAATTTGAAAAAAGGGGGATGATGAGGACTCTCGTAGTCAGAAAACCCATATGAGATGCCCCAGATTTATGTGTTGCAATCTCACGAGTCTCATGGACAGGCCATCCTAATCACATGAAGGTACATTGTCAATCCATCATTGTCTCATAGAATTTCACATTCAAGTCATCAAGTATCATTTATATTTATTTCAACAAGTTATTATATCCTGTGAAGGCCCTTTGATATGTCAACATGACAACAAGGTAGTCCTTCAACATGAATGTATGATCAATCATTTCCTTATTAGTTATAAATAATATACTAAAGAATGCATTTATGGACTGATTCATGGTCACTAAAATCATGTGTCACCCTCAGAGGTGGTCCACATAAGTGACTCGTGAAGATTCATAGTGCAGTATCCCTTCACCGACTCCATCCTAGATTCATCATAGATACATTTTCTAAACTACTCAATTATTAGGGAGGAAATGCCTATAAAAGCCCCACCCTAACATCAAAATGGGGTTCCAAAAATGACCTATGGACTCTAGGGAATAAGGTAAAAAGAGGAAATCTTATAGTGGTTGATATCACGATTGACAAGCCTTCTGTCATGTATTATACCAGTGAAAAATTCGAGCATTCATGCGATGTACATAAGGCACATTGCATGATCCTTCATTTTTGACATGTTGGACAAACTACAAGATGTGTGAAGAAAAAACTTCATGTCTCCTAAATCACATGAGACTCAGGATTAATGAATATTGAAAAAACCTAAGGAATTCAACAAAAAAATGGCTAGAGCCATGATTAAAGAAAGACTTATGCAAAAAAAAACATGTTTACTGGACCCCATGTGGTTCACGTGAGTCATCCAAGACATGCGAAATATCCATGACATGCCATATAGATCCCTTTATGATCCTTCATCATGATATTTGGGTCATCTGAAATCATCTGGGCATTTTAGAGCAAGTCACATGGTCCCCCTAGGCATGCCACTTTAGTCTCTCAAGACATTTTTGACCTATCTACCAAGCAATGTTATATCATTTAAATACATTTCCAGACTCAGATAATGCTACCAACTCATTTTAGTCATGTCTCTTAGCTACATATGGGCACATAAACCATGATCTCACAACAACCTCTTGGAAAATTAGCTGATTCAAATGGAACCCACCAATCACACCAGCTGGGACTAGTGACACCCTCAAGACATGTCATTTAGGTCTCATGATGTCCTCTAGAGATGTAATCTATTATATGTAACATCCATTGACCCATATTTTACCAACTCTAGTGAAACCCTCCATATGTGTCAACCCAACTCAAGTGAATTAGAAGAATAAATGTCAGATGTATAATAAAACCCCCTTGATAAGAAAACTTGGACATGTGATAGCTTCTAGGATAGACTATTTTGATACTGTGATGTCCTCCGGAAAGGCAATTAGGTCATGTGACACCCTCTAGATAAGGAGGTCAGGTGATAAGGGAATCCTAGGAAATGATATCATTGTTAATCATAGTTTTGAATGCCCAGGTCAGTCATGAAACCTCAGAGTGTATGCCTCGACTGATATTTTCTTCATAAGTGTGTAATACCCAATATAAGAAAACTATGATGACTCTAATTACTATCATATTCAGGATATGTAGGCCACCTCTCAATGAGGTTCGAGCTCTGTATTGTTAATCCCACCATCAAAGTACCTTATTCAATTAAATTTCATTAATTACCAGACATATCTTTTTTCTCAAAATGATCATGGATCAAATGGTCTTACGGAATTGAAATAATTATTTCATCTTCACCATCCATCACTAAAATAACTGGTGTAATCATAATATAAAAACCCCGAAAAATTGAAATATGGAAACTCAAATTCTTGATATACTCGGGACATGGAAGACAATCCTCCATGACATGATCATGAATACATGGTATCCTATTACACTCATATAATTCAATTTAATATGAGAGAATATTTCATAGGACTAATGAATTACATGGGTTTTAATAATATAATAGCAAGGATTTAAAGGACACCTCATAATTGATAAGTCTCCTCCTTAGAATTTTAACCCCTCCCTACATTTCATGGAATTCTGAATCACTTGGTTATACTATTTAACATATAATAATCCACCCATTACTGGATAAAAGATGGATAACCACATATACATACAGTTCAATTCACCAAAGGCACCACTATCTTTTGTTCATGAAATCTAATTAACCTATAGTTCTTTTGTTGGGGAATCTGGTCATGTATTGGTAATAGGGAGATATTCAAAAAACATATCTAAATATATATAAGAGAGTACTAGAGTAGGAAACAGTTCCCCCCCTAGGGGTTCGATTGGCCTGAACTCCCACCATTTAAACCAATGTGTGTCCCCAGGAGTTGGTGGGCTGGAAGACTTAGGTGTCCACCTACCTTTGGAATGTAGGTGTATACCATCATATTGATAAGGGAAACATTGGGTGTTCCTGGTAAGAGATAAAATAGTAGGATAATTTCCATGAATTTTAACAATATAAACCCTCAAAAACATGAACTTTTGGGTGGATCCCATCTATATCCTTGAATCGCGATAGGAAAAAATAATAAACCCTGCTTGAATATCACAAATAAAAAAATCATTAGGTTATTATCTATCGAACAATTTTCTTTTTCACTATATGAAAAATGGTGGATAATCCTACATGAATATCTTACGATTTAGGTCTTTTTTCAAAAATTTATTATAAAAGGATTAATATTGGCATAACATACATACGATTCTCTGCAACCGTGGTTCTCATATGTCCATATTTATTTTGATAACGAAAAAGATGTAAAATGGATAGATCAGGAATATCATTAAATCTTATTAACCATTCATATTTAACTGATCAAAATATTCCTATGACTTTGCAGTAGTTGTTGACTTTTTAACATTTTATCTGTGTGGATTTTGATATTATGAAAACCCTAATATAAGAGAATGTTTTCATCCTCTAGCATTCGCACTGATAAATAATCTACAGATGTAACCCCTATGAGTTCAGAATAAATTTGACATGATTGAAATCACTAATGGAAGGTTTAAAATATGAGGGTCTGAGAATACAATATAAATGATATGATCCCAGCCATGGAGGCTTCTTGAAATGATCTCCATGCAGGGCAGCGACTGAGTACACATCAATAGGGGAAGGTTGCTTCTAATCCTATTGAACTTGTCACTACAACCAAATTCTTCAAGATCTTATCACATGATCCTAAAAACTACCACCTAATGTCTATAGTGAAGGTGGATCAGCAATCCAAATGTGGTTACCATTTAGTTCATGTGCCGCTGAGGAGGGAACCTATCATCCACTTTCATCATCATCATCCCGCTAGTACCCACCAATCACCTACTGAGGGTACCACCCGACACGCTTCAATGTAGGATGAGTGTGAATGGGTAGAAACAAAGGATAATTAGGGGAGGATAGTTCTGGATATCTAGAAGAAATATCATATCCCCAGCATGGATAATGTTTTCTATAGACATATTCTAGCAGAAACTAAGAATTGATCTTATATTCTTATTGATTAAAGGGAGTATACTCTATGTGTGGAAGTGCTACACATAATGTAAATCCACCTACTAGGAGGCACTGTGTCCCATGTCAATGAAGTCCTATTATACCACCTACCAGTTGAGAAAAAAATAATGAAAGTGCATTAAAAAGAGTACACAATGTTTACTTTGTCCGAACGTCGTGTACTTTCAATTTGAATAAATTGAGGCATTGGCCTTCGGTTCAAGGGTGTGGAGAATGGGGTAAGGATCTGAAGGAATGAATTTATGCTACTCTACTTCTGTGTTACCACCATTCAACTACTTCTTCATTCTACCATCTTTCAAAAGAGTTAATCACCCCTTGAAGTTTCTGCGATGATCATATCAGGTATCGAGGGATAGCTCTTTATCTTCTCTTCTATATATTACTAAATATGTAGTGTGTTGGGGTTGTGGGTGATGAAACAGTTGTAATTTATATTAGTTTTTATGAATGTTTTTGTTCTATTTACCTCTTATTACTATTTTTTAATCACATCATTTTATCACTAAAAATTTTGTGCCTGACCACGGGCAGAATATTCAGGGATTTAAAAGAAGAATAATGATGGATATTATCCTCATCATTGGAAGTATTCATTGACTAAAAAATAAACTAATCCAAATTAAGAACTATTAAACACTGACTACTAGACCAAGGAGTCAATATACTCATCTTAGAAACATATGTTTAGCAGACCAAGGAAACCTTGTTTCATAATTAAACCCACAGTGTTGGGTTATTATGAAAAACACAACCTTACAAGAAAATATATTTTATGAACAACCATTAAAAAATTCTATATCTCCAACTCATTTTCCATCATATTTAAATTAAAACCAATTTCCCTTATTTTCCGTTATCTGTTATGGAATTTTCTAAAGAAATTTAAATTCAATAACTTTTTTTATCAAAATGTTAAAAATCGACTCTAAATTCAGTACACTTCTCCTAAGAAAAAAAAATTAAAAACTAATTAAGAAAGACCTGAATAACTTCTTTTATCCTGTGGATCATCCCCTTATTGGTATTATACTTGTTTGGGTAAAATAATTTGGGATAATGATAACATACCTTCAGTAAAAATATATTTCATATATTTTCACCTTTTTCTAGGATTATGAAAAGTTAATTTTTTCCTTGTTTTAATTAAGTTTGAAACAAATTTTATTGAAAATAAAAATCATAAATTCACAAATAATTCTTTTCTAATATCATTTCGGTTTATCTTAAGTCTTCCCCACTTACTTTTGGTGTGTTTAGTATTTTGCATGTTTATATGTGTGTGAGTAGCTACCTCACACGTTCCTAGAACGCTGAGTCATCGTGGTTTTTTCCAATTGACCCAGAGATCGAACAGATGCTCTTCCGGTGACAACGACAACTCATGGACAAGCACAACCAAAACAATCCAATGGTGCAGAATGAAGAGGGATATCTAGATGATGTCCAAGGATATGGAAAACCATTTAGTCTGGATGACAACCGGAACCAGCAAGCTCCACTTGCTCCAAGAGTGTCCATGGATGCCATTTGTATTTTCATTTTCCCCTTCTCTCTAAGGGATAAGAAGAAATATTGGATTAAGAGTTTTCCTAAATGATCAATCCCCACCTAGTAGAAGCTGCCCCACACATTCCTATCTAAATACTTCACACCCTCAAAGATGGTAACGTTGTGGAATGTAATACATAACATCTAGCAGCATGACTCGGAGTCATTGTACGAATCATGGGAGTGCTTCAATGGGATTTTTCTCAAATTCACACACCATAGCCTCCTACAATGGATACAGGTCCAAACCACTTCTGGAGGACAAATGTCGAATACAATGTCCATGGAAGATGCTGCTGCAGGGGGTATAGTTACGATAATGTCCCCAAAGTACTTTTCAAACTACTAGAAGACATGTCTGCCAACAACTTCTAGTGGAATTCCATGTGGGGCACACAGATATGCAATATTCATAACATTGATTCCAGAATTATGATATCCACCCTATTGGACGTTGTGTCCAAAAAGATCGATGCGCTCAATCTGAAGGTGGTGTCCCAAGTACATGTGGAAAACCATCCGGCGTGTAGTGAATGTGGTGATAACCACATCATGGGAGAATTCCCAAGTTCTACATACGGCCCTTCATCGAGCGATGTGAGATATATAGTCCGAAACCAAAGGCCAATCCAGTACCAGCAGTACCAAAACCCGGCATGGCATGATCAAAAAAACAAAGGTTGGGGCCAAAAATAGCAGAATCCTCCACCCCATTGACCCCCCTTCTATGGTAAACCTCTTTATCAGAACCAGTACCTGAGATAGAAACAACAACAACATGGCTCTTATTCGCCGCATGGGTATCAGAACCCTTACCCCTCGTAGCTGCAACAGCCACCACCACCACCAGCTTCACATCCACCTCAGCAAGAGAATACCTCAAGGTTAGAGGATCTCATTAACAAATTAATATCGACTATTGAGACCTGATTCTAGAATCAGGAGGCTTCCATTCGAGGTATGGAAATCCAAATTGTCTAGCTGGAAAACCATATCTGAGGGAGGCATCCCAGTACACTACTGCATAACACTGAGAAGAACCTAAGGGAGGAAGATCATGTCGTCACACAATGAAGTGTAAGAGAGATATAATAGAAATAACCAACACTGCTAGGTGCACATACATTCCCTACTAATGATGAAGGTACAGTCCTAGACTCCGCTTTATCCAAAATCCCACAGATGGAGGCTCCACAAAATTATTGGAAGGGAGATTTCAATCCCTTTGAACCTGCCTTACCCTTTTTAGAGAGGATGTATCAGAGAATGATGGACCACCAGTTCAAAAAAATCATGTACATATTCAAGAATCTGCACATCAACATTCCATTTGTATAGAAACTGCAAATGTTTCCCACTTATTCAAAATTCATGAAGGAGATCCTCTCCAACAAAAGAATAATGGAGGATATGGGCACCATTTCCCTAACCCAGGAGTGTTCCATGGTTGTCCAACATTCAATTCCTCTCAAATTCCATGATCCTTGTAGCCTCACTATTCCATGAACTATTGGAGCATGTGAGTCTGGGAATGGCCTATGTGACATAGGTTCCAATGTAAACCTCTTGACCCACGATTTTTTTAAAAAGCAGGGACTCAACGACCTGAAGCCTACCCGAGTAGCCCTTCATCCCGATGACGGATCCATCAAATATCTGAAGGGGCTACTAGAAAACGTGATGGTCAAAGTCTGTAGGCTAATCCTCCCGACATATTTCATCATCCTCAACATGGAGGAAGACCAAGAGGTGCCTATCATATTAGGAAGGCCTTTACAAGCCACTGGAAAGGTACTGATTGACGTTCCCCATGGGAGCTGATTTCCGTGTAGGAGATGAAAGAGTCTCTTTCAATATCATCAAATCCATCAAACACACATCATTTTTCAGAGCATGAGTGTATTTATGCAGTGACCACCATCAATGATCACTTGAGTAAAGAAGGGGATTATCTAGTACATTCATTTACCTCAGATTACTTTATTATTCTAGACATTCTAGTGGACGAAGCACTAGTGGATCTGCAATTACTAGAATTCTAGGGTGGCCACTACTGGAAACCTACAATTATAACTGATATTCTACAGTGGGAAAAATTGAAACCACTTGTAACTTCGACTCTAAAGGTGCCTGAACCAGAACTGATGCATCTTTCGTGTTCTCTTAAGAATTGGTATTTGGGAGACAGTAAAACATTTCATGTCATACTTAGTGTAACACTATAACATGAGAAAGATGATGCAGTTATGCTGGTTTTGAAATAGAAGAGGCACGTTATTAGGTGGACAATTGCATATTTGAAGGGCATTTTCCCTACCATTTTCACCCACAAGGTGCTTCTTAAAGAAGGTGTGAAGAAATCTCAAAAACCATAGCAATGCCTGACCCCCCCCCCAATGAAGAAAGTTGTGAATAAATAGGTAATTATTTTATTATATGTGTGCATAATTTATCCCATCTCGGATAGTCCATGGGTTATTTCCCTAAAAGTGGTACCCAAAAAGTGTGGTCTCACTATGATTTGAAATGGTATAAATGAGCACTTCTCCACATGGACAGTCACGGGAAGGAGAGTCTGTGTGGACTATAAGAAGCTGAATGACACCATGAGGAAGGATGATTTCCCCCTACTCTTCATGGATCTGATTATAGAGAGGCAAGTGGGGCCCAAATTTTACTTCTTCCTCGACATCTATTCCGGCTACAATAAAATTTCCATTTATCTAGAGGATCAAGAGAAGAGGAAATTTACATTCTCGTATGGTGTGTTTTCCTACCAAAGGATCTCCATTGGCATGTGAAATGCACCTTCCACCATCCAGTGATGTATTCTAGCTATTTTCCATGACATAGTGGAACAGATCCTAGAGGTATTCATTGAGGATTTTTCTATTTACCGAAACTCATTCAACACTTGTTTGCGACACTTGGAGCTAGTTTGGGAAATATGTGAGAACACTAACCTAGTTTTGAACATGGAAAAGTTTCATTTCATGGTGAAAATTGGAATTTTACTTGGTCACAAAATCTCAAAAATGGGGATAGAGGTGGACCCAGCAATGATAGAAGTCATTTAATGAGTTCCTATTCCAACTTCCGTCAGATCCATCTGCAGCTTCCTGGGGAATGTAGGTTTCTAAAAGCAGTTTGTTTGTGAATTCTCAAAAACAGCCCATCCCTCACCAATATTCTGACCAAGGATTTCGTACGTGAGTTTGATAAGCCATGCACCGTAGCTTTGGATCACATAAATTAGTTCCTGGTGGAAGCTCCAGTGATGATTGCTCCCGACACTGAGGAAAAATTTGAAGTGATGTGTGATGACAGCGACTACATAGTAGGTGCAATCTTGGAAAAGCAACTTGACTGAATTTTTTGACCCATATATTATGCTAGAAGGATTCTCGACGAGGAAAATATGAATTACACGACCCCAGAAAAGGATACATTGGTAGTGGTGTTCGCTGTTGACAGGTTCCGTTCTTACTTAGTGCAATATAAATTTATTGTTTACACTTACCATGAAACACAAAATTACTTGATGAACAAGAAGTATGTGAAGCCACTACTGGTCTGATGGGTACTTATCCTACAAGAATTTTATCTAGATATCTGAGACAATAAGTGGAGTGAAAACGTTCTTGCTGATCATCTCTATCGCCTAGAGCATCCTCAATTGGAGAAGGAGGAAGATCGGGAGATCATGGAGTATTTCCCAGATGATCGCCACTTTTTAGTCAACAAAAAACCTAGAACACGGTATGCTGATATTGGAAATTTTTTTGTTACAGGTTTCATTCACACCGACCTCTCCTTCAATAAAAGGAAGAGATTTTTCTTTGATGTAAAGAGGTACTTCTTGGAAGATCCTCTGCTATTACAATCCTGTGGAGATGGGGTGATACGCCATTGCATCCTGGAAACTGAAGTTCATGGCATCCTAGAATTTTGTCACACCTCCCTAGTTGGGGGACATCATTGTACTGACCATATGATTGAAAAGATCTTGTAGTCTAGGTTTTTCTATCCAATCATGCATAGAGATGCTCAATCCTTTGATTCCATTTGTGATCGGTTCTAGAGAACATGTAAATGGGGCGTAGAGCTGAGATGCCTCAACACCCCATCCTGGTGTTCGAGATATTCAACATCTTTTTCATAGATTTCATTGGACAATTCCCACATCTTTTGGAAAAAAATACATCCTGGTTTATGTCGACTATGTATCAAAATGGGTAGAAGCCACTACTAAAGCACATGACACGACCAAGGTAGTGGTGGGCTTCTTAAAGAATAATATTTTCAGTAGGTTTGGTGTTCCCTGTGTCTAATTAGTGAAGAGGGTCCAATTTTGACAACAAATTGATGAAAATAATACTTTCAAAGTACGAAGTGAAGCAACATATGGGGACACCATATCATCCCCAGTCCAGTGGAAAAGTGGAGCTCTCCAACCCAGAGCTCTAACAAATTCTGGAGAAAATAGTGCAATCTTCGAGGAAAGACTAGTCCAAGAAGCAAGATGATGCATTGTGGGCATATTAGGCTGCTTTCAAAATACCAAGGGTGATGTCCTCATTCCACCTCATCTATGGAATGTCATGCCATAAACCGATAGTGTTGGTGAACAAAGCCTACTGAGCCGTCAAGGCCCTGAATTTTGATCTGAAGGCAACTAAATAATAGTTTTTTTTCCAACTATTGAAACTTGATGAAATCATATTAGAGGCATGTGATAATTCCAAGCTGTATAAAGAGAAGACGAAAGCAATTCATGAGTGGATGATTTCAAAAAAATAACTCTAACCTGGTGATTGGGTACTCCTTTTTAACTCTATTTTTCGATTATTAATGGGGATGTTATTGTCAATATAGTCGAGACCATTCTGAGTCATACGAGTACTCCACCATGGAGTGGTGGAAATTTCTGAAGAGGATGGTCAACTGTTCAAGGTGAATGGAAAACTGTTAAATATTTACCATCACATGGTGTAAATGGTGGGAATGTTGTCCACCTTACATCTCGAGTAAAGTAGAGGAAAGTCGGTCGAGGAAACGACATAAAAACAAAGGCAATTCATGGTAGAGAACCCATAGTATACACACCATGTTCCACTTACATACATGGAATGTACTTTTTCCTTTTAAATTATCTTATAACCATTATAAATATATAGTTTAACTAAGTAATAAATAGGGATGATATCGGTGTCGAGGGTAAGGTCACTGGAGTTTATCCGAGTTGTCACCTGTTTGAATCCCTCCCGACATACCTTCGGCACGGGGTTCCTCCTTTTTATCTACATGCTTTCTTACATGGCATGTGTGGTACTTTTCATATTATATATATGTATATATATTTTTATAAGAAAACCCATGATGGAAATGGATTGGTTGGCCAGGTTACTAACCCGGTTCTAGAAGACTTAGGTTAGAATCATAACCGTTCCATTTCTATCATTTTCCCTTTTAATAAAACCACACGATGTGTATTTCGATACACGTCAGTTGTGCACTGTTTTCATTAATAAACTAAAATAATTTTTAACATAAAATAATTATGTGTGGGTGATGTTGGAAGATTGGCAGAGTCCCGACCCTAGATCCAAAAGACCCGGGTTCTAACTCAGCTAATCTCCTTGCTTCATCCCTTTTTGTATAATTAACAACTGCGCGCCATGTATTTACTTCTTCCCATATAGTATAGGCCTTATATACTAAATATATTTAAGTAATAATTAAGAGAAACTGTACCACCTTTTGTCCAGTGGTTGAGGGATTCCGTTCGGAAAGGTCGATCGCCGGTTCGAACCTCGCCCCAAGCACCAGACCAAAGGTTGTACTTCTCATTTCCCAGTTTTAGAACACATGAAGTATATTTCCCGATACATTACATGTGTAGTTTAATTTTTTTAAATATGTAAATATATAAATATATATATATAACTTTCTTTTATTTATTATTATTAATTATTATATATATTACCATAATAATAGTATATCTATATATGTATATATATACATATAAATGTGTTACACAGTGTGTATCAATATAATACATGCCATGTATCTCGACTATAAAATATGCGCCCCACCCGACTTTAGCCTGTGTCACATAGAACCCCCCTCTCCCTGTTTCTTCTCTCGTATTCCGCTGGGCCTCCCCTTTCCAAATATGCGAATTTTGGGCATTTTAGCATCTGATTTCTACTGCATTGTGATCATTGGTCCAGGTATGCCCTTATACACCCATTATTGATAGTTTTCATAGGTGTTTAGGGTGATTTATAGATCGGATGACTATTTAGTTTCCGTGATACATAGTCACGATTTGAAGAACATAAGCTGTGTACTTCTATACATGACCACACACCGAATTCATCACTATTTGAAAATACACAGTGTGTATGTTCGGTACACAACATGTACGAGCCCCCATCGTCCCCGGTTACCAATTGTACACGGCCTCACACACCGTGTTCACGTACATGGCGTGTCTGATTGGTACAAGCTATGTCTACTATTTCTTTCGACCATCCCATGTCAATCACATCACATGGCCATATAACCTCTGCTCTTGCACACATCATGCCGTCCTCTACTAGGTGTGTCCTATGTTTTTAGCTCTATTATACGGTGGTTGTGTCCTTTCCAACACAAGACCAGGACCACTTTGCACAAACATGATGTTTGGTACATATCGTGTATCATTCCCTAGACTATTACATGCTCACTCGGTGTGTCACTCATAGAAAACTGGATTCTAGACCGCTTTCACTACACTATGTGTACTCTTGATATACCTGCCGTGTTTGTTTTATTTTTTAGTTTTCTCAAAAAAAAATCTTTTCTTTTTTTCAATTCCGTTTGATTGGTTTATTTTTGTTTTTTAGGATATTGAAGGTATAGACCCTTCACATGGGAGGCATCACACCTCCTTCATTGAGGGAGAGAGGCCCATTTTTCATCGGATCCGACTCTGGACTGCGATGGGGCCATCTTTGAACAATTCGATGTACCATCCTCTTCTGCAGGCCATCCTTCCACCACCCACCGTTTCCACAGAGCCTGGTCCTAGTACTGTGGCACCTCCACCATCCTGTACGGAGCCTTCGAGTACCATAATTTCTTCTCCATCAGAAGCCCCGCGTCCTGTGCCCTCTCCAGTCACCTCTAGTACCTCATCGGCCAACCCATCTAGTGAGCCTCCTTATACTATAGCAGCTCCAACCCCTGAGCCATCCCCTACCATTGTTCCTCCTGGACCATTCCATATAGGTTTCCCATACCCTTGTATGGTGTTTCCGGTTTTCTACATGGCCAACGATAGAGTCCGGCATTTCTCTCGCCACCCGATCCCGTTATATAGCTACTATCTGGATAGCTGCATCCCTCAGCAGCTAGGTATCTTGGGAGAGTTAGAGGATCTCCTCAGGAACACTCTGTTACTCACAATATTTTAGGTCAACACTCTTATATTCCAAGATTTATTTTTAGACTTTACTGCTTCCTTCGAGTTCGACGGGCTCGAGTACCAAGAGACGCCTGGCAATGCGGTCCTGGTGGTCTGATTTCGGCTATGTGGATGACCCATCTCCCTTACTATGACCGAGTTTTGTTAAGGGTGCAGTTTCTATCCTCATCCAGTCACCCAACCCCCTATCTTTACACGGGCTCGACCAGATTTCTCTGAGCTCATTACCATGTGGTGTGAGATTGCAAGTCCTGACCACTGATACACCCCCACTTCCCCGAAGAGTAACCAAGTTGCAGACCCTATCCTCTGCTTCACCCACCAGTGTTTTACCACCATCCTTTTCCCTTCCATGATGATATGGGGGTCATGACCAGCCATGATAAGGACCTCCTCACCTGTGTCATCTGGAGAGACTACCTAAACCTCCCTTACCTTGCATCCTCTTATTTACACGCCATTTTTACAGGCCGTTAGGGAAAACTGAACGGTGGGTTTTATGCCACTCATCCCGCCCACCACCTCGGGGTTTTGAGCCTTCTCTTCCACATGACCAGTTAGGTTCCCCCCATGTGGATGGGCTTTCTCATGCTTATTCGCATGGGATCAGTCCAAAAGAAGTGGTGCTTACGTCCTTTCTTAGGCACCACCCCGACCACGTATTGACACTCCTACCCCCACTGATGTACCTACTCCTCCTTCCCCACCCCTTCCAGCTTCCCCACTCCACCCCCTTCATCTGAACTTCAATCTACTATTCCCTCTATAGCCCCACCAACCGTACACCTTCGTTCGGTCTCTCCTTTTCCCTCTACATAACTGTGGGGGTAGCTCTTCGTTTATATCGATCGACGATAGGACCGACTCGAAAAGATGTTGGGGCTTCTTCTTCAGCATCATTGTAATCCACTATCCCCACCACATGACCCAACTTTGGCTCCTGGACCTTCTTCTACCACTCCACTACCGTTTACTACACTAGCCACATATTTCGTTCTTATATCCACTACATGCCCAACTACTGCCACTACTGCAACTAGTCTAAGGATTGTTGTCGAACCTCTTATTCCAAGTCCAGATCCTATGGATCTAAATCCTATGACTTCTCTTTTTAGTTCAGATTATGAGCCTCTGGTATCCACAACTCATGATCCTTCTCTCCATACTATTTCTCAACCAGATGATTACTCTTCTGAGGTGACACCTAGACTGGTTTTTGGACACATGTTTTTATTTTTATATATATTTTGGATTTCTTGTGCCTATGTATGTTGTGTATGCTTGCATTTTTCTCTCTCCCCGACCGTCACAGGTACTCTAAAATCCAATGGGATTCACTTATCCCCCACTTCTGGTCTTTCATCAACTAGAAACGAGGGGAGTATTGTTTTTCTTGTATTCCATTGTTTCCATTTTCTTTCATGATTTGCTTCTTTCTTTCCTTCCCCTCATTCTGGTGCACTGTTGTGTTCCCCCATTCCCTTCTCCCTATTTATAGGGAACTTGGGGGAACACATCTAATATTATGTATGTGGGAGCGTCTCATGACCACTTTACTCTTTTCCCTTATCATCATTTAAGAGGCATCATTATTAGAAGATATATTTGGAAACATGATGAAATTTTGTTTAATCATATTTATGAATAATTTTGCTAAAAATGAGAATTTTTTTAAAAAAAAAATCATGCTTATTTTGGTTCATAAGTATTTTAAAATGATTGCTAATATAGTTAAAATTGAAAATTGTAATCCTTGGATAATTACATTGTTTGGGCTAATCAATTATAGGCAAGTCACAACCTGATTGTCTTTTTATTTGTTATTCCCAGTCCCAATAGGTATTCTAAAACCATCATCATATTATTTATTATACCCACTTTTTTGAGATATTCATAGGATATACATTACTACAATAATTTGAATTATTTTTTTTGAAAACATAGTGAATTTTGGAGTTACATTAAAATGTTTGATGCATTAGATTGTATTAACACATTTTTCCAGAGACCTACCCTATACCTGGTCTTCGTAAAGCCCCTAGAAACCATGAACAACCTTTATAAGAATCCAAATTAAAATCCTATTTCCCTTCCAACCCTAATTTTTTTTATGAATTTTCATGATTATTCACTTGATCTTAAGAGAGGGAAATGGTATTAAATGTCATATTTTTGGGAATTGTCTTGAAATTAAGTATGTGTGAGAGCCTCTTAACCATTTTGGGAAAAAAGGGTTCTAAAACCCTATTTTGGTTAATTTATATATGGTCTCCTCAGTTTTATTAAAAAATGATACATACAAAGGAACCTTTAACTCACATTTTGGTTTTTGAACCCTACCTAACTAAATGAGATTATGGTTACATGGTCATTTGATAGAGCTTATTGAGGATGCTTTTATATTAAGAATAATTTTGATTATCATGAACTATTATTTAATGAATTTAGCCTTCATTTCAAAATCCTTAGAGTCATTTTCACATATTTACCTACCAACCCTTAGCCACAGAGACATCTAATCCTTATTGAAAATCCCTCATGATTTTCTTAAATTAATTTTCTAAAATAGAGAATAAGATTTATTGAAAACCTATGGATAGTGTTTATATAATTATTATTGAGCATAATTTTGACATGAAATATCTTGAGTGTTGAATATATTATTGGTGAGGTGGATCATCAAGTGGCTTTCCTATTTTTGAAACGTTGAAACATGTGTTTAAAGGAGGATGAAAGTAGTTAGTGGAATTATATATAAGGCATGATTAGAGTATTTTAGGAATTAAAATTATTTTGAACCCCTTTTAGGATTTTCTCCTTTGACTGTATCATTTAAATTTATGATTAACTGAATTAATTCCTTTTAAAACATAGACTATTTTAATTAGATGTTGAGATTTTCTCAAGGGAAAGAAAATGACTAAGTATGGGGGAGTTTGATGCAACCAATTTGTGTATACATTTTCGCAAACATTATTGAAAATAAGAATAAGATTTCAAGAAAATGCCAACTACTTAGTGGAAAAATACTCTGATTTTGGTGATCTTGTTCATTTTCAGGTGATTTCTAGAAAAACACACAAACTGGGGGGAAACTGAGTAAAATTTACAACTACACAGTGTGTACATATATACACTCCATTTACATTCAGACTCAGACAGGGATTGGCTTAGAAAAGTACATGACCATGTTACCAAAAGCACGAAAATGCTATGTACTACAACTACACACTCTGTATAGTCTTCTAGAAGCGGTTGGTGGTTGATAAGAATTCTACACACCCATGTGGATGGCTGACAGTTATAAGCTTTATAACGCATCTATACGTCGTGTCTCCCCTTCTAGAAGTGGTTGGTCACTGATTAAAGGGAGTACACACCATTTCTGGTGGCACTACATGTTGTTTACATCCATCTAGTAGGCGGCACCATGTTCCATGTAAATGACGGTGTGTTAGGCCACCTACCGTCATAGAATGAATTGAAAAAAGCAAGTTGACAAGACCACACATCGTGTACTTTTTTTTATAAATATGGGCCTCAACCTCCGGTTCCAGGGTGTGTAGAAAGGGGTAAAGGTCCGAAGGGAAAAACGTTATACTACTCTGCTATCGTGCTACCACCATCAAACTACTTCGAAATTCTACTATCTTACCAAAGAGTTAATCTCCCATCGAAATTTCTACGATGATCATATCTGGTATCGAGGGTTCTATCATTATCTTCTCTTCTATGTTTAACTAAATACTATGTGTGTTGGGGTTTTGGGTGATGAAAGAGTTTTAATTTAGATTAGTTGTTATGAATGTGTTTGTTCTATTAACATATTCTTATTCTTTTTTAATCACTTCATTTTATCACTAGAAATTCTGATCTAGACAAAGGGCATAATTTTTAGGGATTCAAAAGAAGAATAACGATGCATACTTTCAAGATCATTGGATGTATTAATCAACCCAAAAATGAACTAATCCAAATAAATAAATCTGAAACACTGACTACCGAACCTAGTAGTTAGTCTTATCAGCTCAAAACTATAAGTTTACTATACCAAGGAAACCTTGTTACAAATTGAAACCCAGAGTTTTGGGTTATTATGAACAACACAACCATATAAGAAATTATATTCAACGAACTAACTCTAAAAAAATCCACAGCTCCAAATCATTTTCCACCATATTTTCATTAACACCAATTTCCTGTATTTTCCTTTATTTGTTTTGTAATTTTATAAAGAAATTTAAATTCATTTACTTTTTTATCCAAACATTAAAAATAGACTCTAAATTTTGTACACTTCCCTGAATCAAAAATACAAACAAATTAAGCCAGACAATAATAACTACTTTTTTCTTGTAGACCGACACCATATTGGTATTATTCTCGTTATGGTAAAACAATTTGAGACACTAATAACATACCTTCAGTAAAACGAAAGACCATGAATCAACATGGATGATTCCAACAAATCCTCTAATCAAGGTGAAAATTCTAACTTCTACCAATGAATGACTGAGCCATCATCATTCCACAGAAATACAATAGGAGGTTCATACTCCTCCCCCTATTCTAGAGGTCCTTCAGTATATTATATATGTAAATGAATATTTGGACCAGGATAATATTCTATTTCTTACAGTGACTCACCATGTTAAAGTGGAACATAGCTCAGGTTAGGCTTATACAGATACCAATATATAGCAATAGATTATCCCATACGCTCATGATTGGGCCCAGAATCTGGTTTTACCGAGGATCACAATGTAAGAATGGAACATGCCTCATGACAGACCCATATTACTATTAACAGTGAGACAAATTATTGGAATATTCCAACATCATCTCAGTATCAGGCTTATACTACCCCAAGTTAGGACAGTTATATAAATGTTCTTTTAACCTGTACTCAATAGGCTCATATCCCAGGACTATCCTAAAAGGATGGTTTCAATATTCCAACCATCATGTAGAACATGACCCATTTTCCTAATATAATAATTACCAATGTCTGTTAGGTTGCTCGAGACACATTTTTTACAGCATAAGGGTTCTTCGACTCTTACATCAATGTGTAAGTACAATATATTCATTTCCATGATATTCCTCCCCATGGTAGTGTGGAGATGGATCATAGGTACTCTATTCCTAAAATTCACCATGGTAAACATCTCAATGTAGATATCTCCCATGGACAAGGAAATCCTATGCATTTCCAGACACCTCTGTATAGAGAGGTGTTGAAAAATATAACACCTTCATTTAGAGAGGCGCTCGAATCATTAGGTTTAACTATATATGGTTCCTCGTCAACATCCAATAGAACTCCATTATTGTTAGTAGGAGACCACTAGATCTATCATCGATGGGCTGACCAGAGGAGGCACATTAGTCTGATGAGGAGGAGGCATACATTGAAATATATAGAGAGTTAGCCAAAATCAACCTCCCCATCATGTTATGGACCCTCACTACAAATATATATGATATCCTTAATGGTATTGAAATGGGGTAATTCCTTATCTATGCCAAAATATAAGGTATAATTATCAATTAATGATGTATTGATATATCTATTATCTAGGATATGAGTCTCACCTTCATACAATCAAGATAATTTCTTATTATCTTGATCTCACCCCTATCTCTATGGCCCAGAATCCAAAACCAAAAAACCATAGTGAAAATCTGCAACATTATTGTCTCCATTGATTAATCAAAATTAGATTGTTAATCACTGAAACCATATAATGCATCTATATTGGAGTATTGGTATAGTATAGAGTGTGGCAATTTTCTACACCCCTAGAACAATAGAACCCATCAGATTCAATGTCCATTAATGTTATAGAATCCTGTAAAATAATGTACTATTTAATGCTCCAAATAGTTGGTAACTAAAATGTAATAACCGAACTGCAATTATTCTCATACATCATTAATGGAAGAAGTTGATATCATGAAAGGCATAAAAATGGTCCCCTCGATGTAACGAGAACTCATTTTGAAAATGAAGAATGTAGTTCTGATAGTCTGAACAACTTCATGTCAAGAATAATTCTCAACATGGGAAGCCATCAGACATAGTGCCAACACGATCACATCAGTGCCACATCATATGGGATTCAATATCAGTCATCCAAGAGGAAACACTCCCACTAGGATATGATAATATCTATCACTATCTCCACCCCTTATTTCATCAATCCCAAAGAGGATTAATGATATATCATCAATAGATAAACCCTAGCCTGATGGTTTGGAGGAACTAAAGTCTTTATATCATTCGCGATGCTCATGAAGTACCCAACTAGAGTAATCAGATCATCAAAAACAAGTCCAATCAATTAAAATATAATCCCTATTTTACCCTCATCACATAGGTAAGCATACATTTTCTTCATCATTATCACCACACAGAGAATCAGTTGTCACTAGGTTGGGCTGGAGAAGTAAGTGGTCGGTATCCCCTCTATTCTGACCACCACATGACAAACCTCTATTGGTCGTGGCACACTCAACTATCACAATTGGAAACATCGTCAATGTTACTATTCATATGATGAGATGGAAGGAGTGAATGGAAAAAATTTCATACCCCGCTGGGGTCACAAGTTAGAATATCCTATCGTAGACAAGCATTAAAATAATAACAGGGATGAAGGCATTGGAGAACCAGCCAATTGTGTTAAATGTAATGAAAAACACACCATTTACCAATATGAATATATTAAATTCATCACATTAAACATGACAGTAATTGATCAAGATGGAAATGAATAGGGTTGTAACATTGAAAATGTACCCAAGGATGAGTGTGATCAGTACACATCAAATGAGGGTGGGGGACCCCAGAACAATACATTGATTCAAAATTTGGTATCAATGAATATTTATTTTCCACCACCTCGATGGAATACTGTTAATGAAAATGGGAAAGGAATATCCGAACCCCAATCCACACCAAAAATAATTGATGTTCCTTCCCCGAATGAATATTTTTTGAAATATGAGGGAAATACAAGGTCTCCGGAAACTCATCGAGGAGATACGTAGTTGAAATATTATCGATGGGTTTTATCCTTAGCATGAGAATAATATTACCATCCCATAAATATTCTTCCAACATGAGAAATATCTTAGAAATATATTGTCTCTAGATCGAGACAATTAATCTATATAAATGTGGAAGTCAAAAATTATCATGAAATACCTCCGTTACAACACTAGACTATCCATCATTTGGGTAATCATTATGTAATGTAAATAATTGGGAGTTATTGGTAAATGAATGTGGGACCAAATTATCAACCCCCTTCTTCTATCTTCAGATGGGTGGCAGATCAGACAGTATTTCCCCTAAGGTTACTTAATTTCCTCGAGTCCCTAGATACTCTAATGGAATCCATGGAAGGGAACCACGATACCATGTATCCTGAATGGAATTGATATTCATAATTGTATGATGACACTCCACCTCCACCCAATATTATAAATACTACCTTCACTACATTTGATAGTGGAGGGGACCCTGAATAACATCTCACACACTTTGTATCCTGATGTCAGAAGATGATGGGCCCTTGAGATCAATAGGAGTCAACAAAGTTAAGGTGTTTTTTATAAACATTGATATGGTCCACCTTTGTTTGGTATAGTATTTTACCAACAGGATCTATTGATCAATGGGAAGACCTTCAGTGTCAGTTACATTACCAATTCAGTACCACACCGAGAAAATTGATTATGATCAACTTGAAAAACTATATGAAATGTGAGAACGATAGGGTGACTCAATTCATATCATGGTGTAAATGTTTAAACTATTCTCCCATCACCCCCTATCGTAAGAGAAACTATAGGAACTCTTTTCTAAAAATAGCATGGATGATTTATAGACTCCTCTAATAAACATGAAATATCATGGATGGTTAAGAGAGTTTGCTAAAACAACACAACATCTTGAGTATAGTATTTAGTGAGCACAATCCATTTCTAGAATCCTTTCAATAAAATAAGCGAAAAAGGTTGGTATAGAAGAATATATAGATGTATGCCTCAATCTAGCAGTAGCACCAATCCATGAACCTAGGTAGGACTTGAATGACCCATCACCACTTGAAAATTTATGACAACCATAGAACCTCCCTCTGCTAGAAGCACATTAAAATAAAGATCACCTGATATTTGAGAAAGGAATGAAAAAATATACACATTCTAAAATGATCATGTCCTCGGTTATTTCTTATAATCCGAGGATAATAAGATTCAAAAACTTCTATATCCCAGAAGGCCTAATTATGTATACCTTACCAATTGTCCCAACTATATCCCTTACCATAGAAGGTTGGGACATAATATCAAATATTTCTTCATATTCAAATAAATAATTGAAGGTATAGTCGAATATATACATGTGAAGTTATAAAAATCCCCTAGTAGATGGATAACATAACCTTTATCTTGTTAGAAGAAGTGAATGGTTGGAATAATGTTTTGTCTAGATGTGCAAAAATGTTCGTCAACTTGATCACTCTATAATCAATAGATCTATCTCACAACACTAATGTTTTCCAAACCTAAAATCATATCAATAAACATGTAAGAGACATCAATTGTGCCTCCCAAATGTGGTTATGAACACCGAAAGCTAGAATAATGAGAAAATGTGGAATCATACTATTCACAAAGACAAGCCCCATATCTTGTAAATATCATCCCTATAGCATCTGTAGAATGGAATGTTCCCCAAGAAATAGAATTATCATCAGAGGAAGGGCTCATATTTGTACCATTAACATGGTACACTTAGAAACACCCTGCTCATATGTTGAATGTGCACCTAAATATAGTTTTTCTACATGTAATCAGGGAATAAAATGTCGCATGCAGCGAAACCAATGATACATGGGACAACACGGAGGTGGTCAGAATCAATAGTCTAGTCATTTCCCCTTGAGTAAATATATGCAACTCAATCCAATGGTCAAGTGCTCTAATAGATACAAAAGGTACATGGAGGTGTCCTTGAACCCTTCGATATCTATTCACACCAAATTAGCTTACATGATCACTTAGTGGGGGTTTGATCATCCAGTCATCCTAGATAAAGGTGAAATCCAGCATGGCCCACACCACCAACAGTAGTCATTCTCATGACCTCTACACAAGAACGAGGTACATCCCCCTTATATTCCTCAACTAATGAACCGAGGAGAAACCACATAGTAGGAAGGGATAGCCTCTTGAATAAAAGTATGATGTTCTAAAACATACGGATATAGTCCCAACAAAGCTATCATTACATGATGAAATCTTCCATTCAATAGAACATTGGGTGTCACTTATTGAATCCCTACCATTCCCATATCAATTATAGATATAATTCTTCGTAACTGAGGTCTACCAAATGCAGACAATGTCCTTAGAATTTCAGGTTGCCATATAATTCTTGAATCAAGGTCATGAATATTCTATCCAAGGTAAAATCCAAACCATATACATTTATGGGAGAATAAATGATGTTAATTTCCTAAGGGTTCTGATTTATATTGTATTTGGGATCAATATCAACCCAATTTGAACCCTCTAACATTTGGTATATATCAAGGGGGACTTATATCCCACAAAGAAACTATTTGGATTTATGATAATCATTAGAAAATAACACTAGGTACGATAAATCTAGAGGCCTTATTTAGGGAACTCACATATTAAAATGATTTCATGTTTATCAAGAAGTAATATATATATAATGAATTTCTTGGAAGGCCCTACCTCTATAGAAACTTGGCAGTATCATCAAAATTCCTTCAATGTCTGAAGTACCCCATAAATGGATAGTTTAACATACTACATGGTCACCATGAACACATAGAGACATGCAGAGCCACATATGCTAAAGAATATTTATACAAGAAAAGAGGCAAGAAACCTATTATGGATGATGACATGTAGGATTCCACTACCAATGGATTTGGTACCGCCACTATAAATACCTCATGTTTTCTCGATGGTGAATATGTTCTCCCCATAAATATGGTCGAAGTTTAAAATCTAATCTCAGAGGTCTAAGAACCTCATGTCCTCAATAATAGTGTAAAAAAGAATTTTCATCTTATCTAGGTAGTTAATAATATAGAAACGGATGATGATGACTCTTAAAAAAGCATCTCTAACCCTAATAGTGAAGAAAAAGCACCCAGATTTCCATCTACAACTGAAAATGCCTCAAAAAATCATACATGGGGGAATATGAGAATGATCTAAGAAATTCCCCTCCTATATTCAGGCAGGGTGTCTCCATAACCATAGATGATCAAAGGAAGAAAAATAGTGTAATATAAGAAGAACCATAAAATACTAATATTATCTCTTCCATGCCTCTCAATGAGAATGGTTTGTACATTGAATTTTAGAGGTAGCATGAATGTATGTTCCCTTGGAACCATAAATAAATTCCCTGACTGAATATAGATATTTCTACTCACCATCTATGACTTCTCAATGAGGATCTTGGCTTCAAATATTTAGTCGGGAGGATACACCCCTCTCATTCAAATAATTTAGAGGTAGAAGATGACATGTTGATCAAAGATAACTATGTATAAGAAGTGAAATAACCAATATGAATTCCCCAAATTATCCATCTCAAGAAAAAAAAGGAATATTAGGGTTTTCATTGATTTCAGATACATTAATTGGTATGACATGAAGCATGATTTCTCAATGCCAATCACTAAACTCTTGATCAAGGAAAATGATAGCATCCACGAAATGTTTTTCATAGAGGTGTACTCAATTTAAATCAAATCCAGATGGACCATGAAGATGAAGAATCTACTGCCTTCAGAGCACCATAAAGGATCATCTTATACCATTCCAGTCCCTTTAAATTTGTGAATGCAGTTTCCACATACTTGAATTCCATGAATCACATCATTATGCCATTTTTATAAATGATATAAGATTATTACGTCAATGACCTGGTCATTAAATGCATACAATTTTGTGACCAATTCATGGATCTCTAAACAAAATTCACCAATATGAAACAAACTGTTTTAAATATGAATCTATCGAATTTTGATTTTAGGTTAACATGAAGAATGTTCCTTGGATTTGTGGTTTTACAACAGGACATTGATAATGATATAGATAAGACAAGTGATATCATATCAATCTCACCTACTAGAAATCTCAAATAACTAAGAGGAATCCTATGTAGAATCACCAACATTCATGGATTCATAGACAACTAGGGCAGAAAATCTATCCGCTTCACCAGGATTATGAATAAGGGAATTACCAACCAATGAGATGTTGATTTTAAAATATCCTTTAAATGTATCAATAAGAACATACTACACCAACTGGATTTAACCCCTCTATTGGAAGGGGGTCCACTCATTTTATACATGGACACCAATTAATTCTCCATGGTCACACTATATACACAAAATCAATGATGTGAAATCTGAGAATATTTGAACTACATCATCCGGATGATGCTTTGTACTGAGATAAGATATTCTGATTTTGTGAATAACTACATTTCACTTGTTTTTACTATGAAAAAGCTGAGTTATTAATTGCATCACCACAGATTCATATGGTCTATCATATTGATCAGCTCTGGTTCATCCTTTTCTACCCTATTATGACATGGTGTTTGGATTGAATGGTGGTAATTCTATAGAAATATGAAATTTAGTTTATATCATAGAATCCTATTCATGTTAAATCCCAAGATGATTTCCTTGTAGAAAATTCTGCAAAAAATACAATGTAAGACATAGAGCTTCCATATGAGGAGATATTCTATACCCATAACACTACCGATACAAGGGACATGTACTTTTATGGCACCAACAAAAATCATGTTGAAAAATGGATGGAAAACCTAAAGCATAATCGCATTGTTCTAGGGATTGTATCTCTCTTGAAAAATCTTTTTTACCTACTCATTCTCACTATCATAAGGCTGTACAAATATTGAGGTAAAATGCCAGGCCATCATCACTAGATTGTAACTTTCCCTACAGATTAACATATTATACTTGAATATAAAATGAAATTTTGAATTGGTGATAAATAATATCAATGAATATTATTCCAATACTAAACAATAATTAGTCCCTATCATTGTCCATGTGATGGGAGTTATGGAAGAGTTCCATGTTGATCCCATAATACATAATGTTCCATGCTCATAGAATTCTCATGTTCAGGAACTGCATAATGTAGCCACCATCTTGGGTGACCCTGGTTATGGGGAATATATCTTCCATATCACACATCAAATAATGGTCTCATCAATCATACAATGTAATATGGAATAAATCAATAAGGATAGAACCACTCTAGAGTGTGATGATACAATGACCACACCTGGACTGAAAGAGCGCATAACTGTTCATCTCGGAAATGGGATTCTCCCTACAGATCATGCCCGAAGAGAACAAATTTGGTCCTAAGAAATAACTTTCACACTACAAGATTGTACAAATGAAAAAACAATCCAGTAAATCTATGGAATTGATCGAATCCTCCTTAGGTGCATAGAATAATGATTAATTTACACCTTCATGAAAGTAGTCCATATTGTATCCTATGTCACCCATCAATCTAGAACTAGGCTCCCCCACCAAATCAGTGGTTTCTATATCAATATAAAAGCATTACATCGGAATCCATGTAATTCACCATGAAATTTTATGCTTTTGAGATTCCTGAAAACTTCATCCATTATACCCTGGAACTGCTACATACAATGAAAATTCTTAGTGGTTTTTTATCTGTGGAATGGATATTGTGGGGCCATATCCCCCAACCATTGCAAATTAGTTCAAGTGAATTCTTATTAATAATGAATTATTTTCAAAAAAGGGATGAGGCAATACCCTTCAAGGAAGTCAGGAGGATGAATATCATAAACATCATAAAATCCCATATCATCAAGGCATTTAGGGTCCCTCACACAATATTGACAGACCAACGTCACCAATATATATTTCACAGAGTTAAATATTATATAAAAAGATTAAAATTTCAACTCAAATAACTCATCTCACAATCATAAAATTGAAAATGGATAGATATATGCCTTACATAACACTCTGTTGAATATAATCCAGATGGCAGGGAACAATGATAAGAAGACCTGGAACGAAAAACTAGTCCATGATTTATCAGCCTACCATACCACCTTGAATAATGTAACATAAGAAACATCATACTCATGGGTTTGTGGGACAAAAACAGTATTACCTATATACATCCATCAACCTTCATAATTAATAGACATCTATATAATAATCTCATATGATTAAGAATAGTAAAAGTAGCTCGAATGGTTGGGAACGATAGATGGGAAAAATTTTGTGAACACTACACAACCTCTTGGTCCATATGAATCATATATCATGGGCTTTTAATTAAATGGATCACCATTATTCATTACTCTAAGGATAACATGTTCTTTATCATGGAATCCCAATGATACTGGGAATGAAGCCCCAGAAATTTGAACCCAAGTGGGTGATTGAGGCTAATTTGTTCCGCTATAACAACTTTGAAGTGTCCCTTACAAGATTATAAGAATATTTTCAAAGTAATTGTTTTCTTTTATAATTATTTGACTTTTAAATGATTTCAAAATTGAAAGAGATATTTCTCTCAAAAAGTTTTTATTTCATCTATGTAAACATCCTTTGATGGATTTTACACTTGTCTGAAGTTGATTTATTATGATACAATCTTTCATATTGTATTGAAGGTTTTGTGATATGTTTGATTGTGGATGTGTTATTTTCATACCATTAATGATTTATGGATAAATTATTAACATTTAGTATGCCTATTTTAATACGAATGTTTATGTTATATTTTATCCTTTTCATGTGAGGAGTGAGTTAGACTTAGTAAATAACAGGTGGATCCCTCTATAGCTCCACGATGCATCAGTAGGTCTCATGAAACAAAATAGTCTTTTCGAACAAGGCTTTCAAAAAATCTTATTTTGTAGTCTTGGCACGAGGCCTTGACTATGTAGTTATGATGACTGACATTTTTTATTCCATCATTATGAAATTAGATATTGATATTACAAGTGATCATTCGAATAGTAGAATATCCATGGGAATAAATAAACGGAATTATTTGATTTATATTTTCCATATTTTTCTGATGTTTAATTTTAAAAGTCGTGTGTTTTAGTCTTGTACATTTACTTTAATATTTATGATTATTTGTGATAGTTTCTGCTATATTGTAATCCTTACTGAGCATCTGTTCTCAACCCATTCTTATGTTCTATTTTCCCATGATGCAATGAATTATATAATGATTGACCTTCATTAATAGGCTATGAGGTATGATTTTGTTCAAAGGGGACAAATTGTTTTGGTTTTTTCATTTCATAGTGTAACACAAAACGTATTTTTATATATAGTACATCCAAGGGTACTAAACAGATAAGTAATTCGGGGGGTGATCCCTAGTGATAATTCCAATGTTATATAACAATAAACCAACTCTTGTAATCTAGGTTCAGGGCGATACATTTAGAATTAGAGGATGTCTAGTACAAACCTTGGAAACTATATTTAGAACAAACTATTATTAAAGAACATTGCCCTACGACATACATTGAGGATTAGTAGGGAAGAACATCCTAGAATTTTGGTATTGTAAATATTTTATGAATATTCCCAGAAATACATCCATGTTTGTATATGAGTAGGTAATGGTGGCACTGGCACAAATGTATCGTGAGATAAACCCTAAAAACACTATTTTGAGCTAGACTCGAATAGGAACTTGTGCACGACAACGAGCCTTTCTGCACTCCTGGTTAAAACACTCTTGTGGGGTATTCTTAGAATAATTAATATTTTTATTAAATACATTATGAAGGATTTATGATTAAATAAATTCTCAAAGAAACAATTTTTTAATAATGGACTATATGATTAAACAATTAAATTTATGTTAGGTATTTTACTAGTTAGGAATTATGTTTTGCGATTCATAAACTAATCTACTGTATGTCGTTGATTAGAAATGTCACATAGTGGAAGAAATGGAATACATATAAATGCACATAATCTATGTAGGTGTTTCCCTCTTAATCAATATAATTATATTTGAGATGATGATAGAAATATTGTTTAACATCTTATAGCCATACTGGGACAACTCATTCAGGTTATGAATAATAACCTTACCTGTATAGAGCACCCTGATCTTCAATGTGGAGGATAAATGATAGAACACTTCATGAGGAAACAAAAACAAACATTCAATGGGACTAAAAATACATTTTTAACTGAGAAATGGATATGTTCCATAGAGATAATATTTCATGTTTTGGGGTGTAGTGAAATGGAAAAGGTTTTCCTGGTAGTTTATCACCTCACAGGAGATGTAGATCAATGGTGTTCATTAATTCAAAACACAAAGGAGGATGAATAAGTATCAAATATGTAATGGAGGGTGTTTAAAGATATTTTATAAGAAAAATACATTCCTGGTGACCATCTAGAGGATATGGAAAGACAATTTCTGAGTCTAAGGAAAAAAGTGGATGAGAATATCACAATGTATGAGGCTATATTTTTATGGATAACAAGGCATGTTGTAGATTATTTAAGTAACCAAATAAGTAATAATGATCGAATATTTGATGGGTTAAAACCATTTCTTCTTTGATAATTAGTAGCATAATCTTTATCATCGTATGAAGATATATTCTCATGTGCTATCAAGATAGAAAATGAATTCTCTATTTTTTATGACATTAAAGAAATATAGGAGAAGAAGAGATCTATTTAACACTCTGTAAATGTGAATAAGGGGAAGAAGTTAAAATTGAATTTCCACCCTAAAGTAAAAGTGGGAAGAAACATCGTGGTACCTTCCTGAAGGGGATGAGACCTTGTTACAGGTGTGGAGAAAAATGCTACCAAGCTCATGATTGCAACACGAAGAAATTTTTTTTCAATGTTGACTACTAAAGTTATATAGAAATGGAGAATTATGAAAATTAATGTCCTTATAGCCAAGGAATGTTACCTCAGAAAAGGAAAAGGGATCGAGGCCATGATTATGTGATCACTACTATTGAGGTTGAAGATCCTAATGAAATGGCGGCATGTACTTTAATAATTTCAAAAAATTTATCCATTGATTTTCTTGATTCTTGATCATTTCATTCATTCATATCTCCATGGTTTTCCAAGAAAATTAGTTATTTACAATTTGATATAACAAGGAAGATGTCACACCAAACTCTTAAGGGATGTATCATTTCAATAATTTTTTGTCAATCAAGTACCTTTATGGAATATAAACGTGCTTTATCTGCTGATCTTATTGTCATACCCATGAATGAATTTGACATTATACATGGCATGGATTGGGTTTCAGATCATGATGCAAATATATATTCTAAAAAGAAGGACGTTACAATTTTGATGATGATAATAAATCCCATATCATTACAGTAAAAACATCACCATATGCTTATCGCCTAGATCCACCCCTTTTGGCTATACTAAATTCAATTATTGGGTTGGAAGAGAGTGAAATAACTATGGGTGAGTAAAGGAATGTCCAAATAGAGCATGTAAATATTGTAGAAGATATATTTTTGTTTTTCCAGAGTACTTACCTAGACCTACTCTAGAACAAAAAATTTAGTTTTCTATTGACATAATTCCCAGTTCAAGGCTCATATTGAAGACCCCTTATAGAATGGAAACTGTAGATTTTGTGGAACTAAAGAAAAAACTAGATTATTTGAATAATAAATGATTTATTTTCACTTTTTTCTCCATGGGGATCCTCAGTTAATTTTTTTAATAAGATAGATGGATTTATGTGGTGTTGTAATGACTACAGGGAGATCAATGCTATATCAATAAATAAAAATTATCCCCTACCTCGCATTGATGGTTTATTTGATCAACTTTATAGAGCTAAATATTTTTCAAAAATTGATGTTCAATAGAGATATCATCAACTGTGTGTGATGAAGGAAGACATTCCAAAGTCATCATTTCATACCAAGTATAGGCATTATGAGTTTATAGTAATGTATATTTGAATGACTAATGCGCACTCTTTTTTCATGTATCTAATTAATAGAATTTTCACGGAATATCCTGATGAATTTGTACTGGTATTTATTTAGGATATCACGGTTAATCCAAAATCTATGAAGATCATGAAAATCAATTGTGTACTATTATAAATACTCTTAGAAGAAATGGATTACCTGGGATGTTTAACAAGTGTCAATTATGGATTTAGTATATTTCTTTTCTTGTCCATATTTACTCTAATGATGGAATATATGTTGATCCTTATAATATATGAGCAATCTAGGAATGGCCAGAACTGACGAGTATAATTGAGGTATGCAGTTTTATTGGTTTAGAATGTTATTATTGGCGGTTCTTTGAGAATTTTTCCCGATTTTATACCCAATTAACCATTCTCAAACATAAAGGGGTTAAATTTTTTTAGACAAAATAGTATGAAGAATGTTTTGAATAATTGAATAAATTAGTTTTCAATGGAATTATATTTACTCTACCATTGGGGAATGATGAGTTTGTAATTTATAGAGATGCTTCAAAGATAGGACTGGGTTGTGTCTTTATGCAGAATGATAGGATTTTTTCCAATGCATAACAGAAGCTAAAAATTCATGAAAAAACATTCCCTCACATGATATTGAGTTAGAATATGTAATATTTTCTCTGAAGATATCGAGACACTATCTCTATGGTGAAAATTTTGAGATATATACTAATCAATAGAGAATGATGTATATTTTCTCATTGAAAGAACACAACATGAAGGGAAGGTGATGGCTTGAACTACTCAATGATTATGATTTCACTATACACTACCACCTAGGGACGGAAAAATAGGTGGAATATTTTTTGAGAATAAAGGATCATGGAATTCTAAATTAGATGAGAGTAGAATGGGATCCAATGAACATGGATCTTGTAAAAATAGATATGGTAATAATCATGGAAGGTGAAACATCGATAATTTTTCAAATTGTTTCCTATCCATCTTTACTAGAAAAGAAAAAAAGATCTCAGAATGATGATAAAGAGTTTAAAAAGTAATTTAATGCTATGAATGATGAGAGATTGATCCACTTAGCATATGATGATAGAATATTGAAATTTTGGAATAGAATTTGTGTTCTTGATATACCTAATCCAAAATGGGAATTTTTAGATGATCCTCATAACTCCAATTTCTCTATAGACCCTAGTAGCACTAATATGTATAGGTATTTTAATGAACATTTTGGTTGGAAAACATGAATAGAGAGATACCTGATTATGAGTCAAGATGTATGGTTTTTCAACAGGTGAATTCTAGAAAAATAGAATATGGAGGATTAATGAAACCTCATCGCATACATGAGTGGAAATGGGATTAAATTACAATGGAATTTTTCATGGGGATACCAAAGACACTTAAAAGAAATTATACAATATGGGTTATTGTTGATTTCCTTACCAAGTCATCACATTTTCTTACTATAAGAGAATATTTACCACTTGATCATTTAGAAAGGATATATATTAATGAAATTGTAATACTTCATGGTGTACCCTTATATTTTTTTTATCATGATACCGATTTTACATCATGATTCAGGAAAAGTATTCAAAAATACCTATATATCGAAGTTCGTTTGAGAACTACCTACCACCCTCTAACTGATTGAAAATCAGAATGCACTATTTAAACCATAGAAGACATGTTTTGATCTTTCTCACATGACTTTAAATCTATGTGGGATCATTATCAACCTCTAGTATAATTTTATTATAACTATAGATTTCATTCATGTATTTTGATGGGACCATATGAAGTTTTATTTGGAAAGAGATGTCACACACCAACTTTTTATGATGATGTTGGTGAAAGAAAACTCGTAGGACCAGAAATTGGTGAGAAAACATTGGAAAATGTGACGATTATCCAAACCCACATCAAAGCATCTCAATGTTGGAAAAATACCTCTACCAATATCCAACGGAAAGATTAGGAATTTCATGTTGTGGATCATGGTCTCATGATGGAATCTCCATGGAATTGTGTTATACAATTATGTATGAGGGGTAAATTAACTCTCAGTTACATTGGACCTTTCAAAATTATAGAACGAATTGGATTTGTAGCTTATTGTTTGGAAATGTAGCCAAGTCTCCCCATAGTTCATGATGTGGTCCATGCATCACTGTTGAGAAAATACAGGCCTGACACAACCCATGTACTCACCTATAAAGAAATAGAAATAGAACTAGATATGTCTTATTGTGAAGAGCCTATCAATATTCTTGGTACTAGAGAAAAAGTGTTGAGAAACCAGACATCTTTTCTGGTAAAGTTTCTATGGAGAAACCATAATATGGAAGAGGTAACATGGGAACATTAGGAACTTATGATGTAGAACCACCGGAATCATTTTATGCAGTAATATTCTATAAATTTCGAGGTTGAAATTATTGGAATGAGGGAAGAATGTAACTCCCCAAGCTTCCATTGTATGCTTCTCTTTGAATAATGCAATAGCTTGAATTGTACGCAACTTCGAGTTATAGTACACCACGGCTAATCAAACTAGCCGTTATAAATAATAATAAACACCTTTTAAAAACATTCAATTTTTTATGAAAACGTTCAATTCCTTATGAAAAGTAAAAAACACGACATTATGGCTTAAATTTGACTTTTTATTTAAATAATTATTTATTTTATTTAAATTTATTTTAATACAAAAAAATATAAACAAAATAACTATATATGTTAAATGTAATTCATTGGATTCATTTTATAATAAGATTAGATATATAAAATTTTATTGTAACTATTTAGCACCTTTTAACCAACTTCTAGGCATATTTTCAAATTTTTATAAAACATAATTTTACCGCTTCTATGAATCTAATTTCAAAAATCAATGTCACATGGTTGATATCTATAAGTAAAATATGTTTCAATGGGATGCAAATAATTATAGTGAATAAAAACTTTTGAATTTTATTTACCACTGTTAAAAGTAAATAGGATAATTAAAGGTAAAATGATATTTTAATTAAACTAACGCATGATCTAATCCTATTGGATAAGAGTATTTCTACTGAAATCAATCGTAGGAATAAAATATCAACCTTTTGATCCAATTGGATTATTATAGGACATTTATTATTATTTTCTATAAACAAGAGTTAAATATGTAAAATTCAACATTTAATAACTAACCAATTTTAAATATTGGGTTACCCCTAAGATAAATTAGATCATAAATATTAATTAGAAATATAAAAGGATTTCCTACATCATGGTATCTACTTATTAATTTTTAGACATTAAATAATTAAATTTATTTATGACAAAATGATAATACATTTATTACCTTATTTGACGAGCATAGGATTCCATGTGTGATGAACCCAAGATTCCCTGTGTTAAGACAACGAGATGCCTTGTATATTGAGAATGATATTATTGCACCCATATTTTGTGAATGATAATGAATAATCCCCACACTACCCCTTATTTTATTCTCATTAACTATATGAGAAACCTAAACCCATGATGTTAGCCAACAAGGTGTCAACATTTCATGCTGCATTAAAATGTGGAACCCAAACTATGTCGGTATTGATCCCAACCTTCTAGTAGATTATTTAGTTTTCCACTTTAATGTTTAATACATAAATTTAGATAATATTATCATCCTCTTATGAAATGGTATATCATAATATTGATCATATTGTGGGATTAAATCATTCCTCTAAAGAGACAATTACAAAGTCATTATTGGAATATTTAATCACCAAATGAGGATTACATGAGGCCAAACCCATATGTGGTGAGAATATATAAGAAGCTTCCACTCTGTAAATTACTCCATCAGTGTTTGCAATGGATTTTAACTTATGGAAATCTAGTATATTAGAATCATAATAATTTGACATTAAACCAAAGAAATTTTATTGTGTGACAGAACCAACAGTTAATAGGTGATGATACTAGAAGAACCCTAATTGATTCATCAAACCCCATCCCTACATTTCATGGTTGGGGAACATATTGTTAAGACTATGAGATTTTATATATGACAATAATATAAAAAAAACATGATTAGAATGGTATCCTTATCCTATTCCATTGGTTTTAAGAATGAGTTATTTACTCATTTAATGATAATGAAATAGATTATGAGATGAGAATAATTATACTATATGAGGAATGGTTGATATCTTCTCACATCCAATAACTTACAAACCTATGATCTTATTATGTTTTGCAATACATGGTTTCCCCTTGGGATTGGAATTAAATTCTTTGTGTGATGGTCATTTGAGGAAACTTTATTTATCCTGGGATCTCATCATTATCTCCATTGGCGAGGAACAAACTATTATTATCATCTATGAAAAGAAAAATGTGTATTTAGTGACCAGCCGGAGATACCTTGGGTAATAAGAAGATGCTTCCTTCATAGAAAATTGTATGATGCCTCACATGAAAAGTTTGAACATGCCTATGGTGATAAGCTATGGTTTCCCTATAAAAGGAGATAAATATGATTCGTTTGATGAAAAAAATGTTTCTATATATGATGAACATGATATGCCACAGGTCTTGGACATGTCGTTCCCTAAATAACCAAAATATTAACCCCTAATGTCTTTCTTTGAGGAAGATATTTTTATATCCCTAATGCAGTTAATGATTTTGATTATGTGTGAATGGAACATGGTCTCTCTTACATAATGTTTTCAACCTTATAATGAAACCTATATAGTAATTAAAAATTGACTAATTTAATATGGAATTAAAAAATTAGATGTGATAGTATCTATTAATTCAATATGAATAAAGTATAGTAGTACATGAGTACCATTTTGGAATCCATGTATTTGAGGGATGAATTACAATCATCTTGTTTGATCACGGATTTGACATCATCACAAATACTGTTGAAGGCCAAATACTATGGAAACAATGAATGTGGGGTCTGTAGAATACAACTAGTCTAAGGAACCCATCTATTGAAAAGTCATTCATTGAAAAAAATTTAGGGAATTTTTTTTTAACCAGACGTGAATCACATATCCTTCAACAGAGAGAGAAAGTGTAACATTTTTAGCATCACCACCATTATAAATTTTTATCATTGGAAAAATTGGGCCCACCATTATCAATAATGTACTCATTGTAGGATTCAAAAAATTTATGAAAACCTTCCACCCCTAAAAATTCTCACAATGGTACCCCAACTTCTTATATCAATAATTGGTGAAGATGACCCATCATTTCAGAAATCCCACAAACTAATTCCATTTCTATTATGACCATATATCTAAAAAATCAGGGTAACCCACTCTTATCACCCTAATAAAACAAATCTTATGATGTTTTATCAATTCATCCATCTATTGGTATGAGAATAAGGGAGTTATACACAATCGGGATATGTATGACGAAGTCCTAGATGTTTTGGAACCATCATGGTGTTATAATTATTAGCGAACATGAATGGGTAAATACTCCTCATTACCACTACCCAATATTTCAAGATTCCTTACCTGAAAAAAAAATGATGTCACTCTCTCTTATGCTATGAATATTGGTAATTTCTATATTTTGATACCCCTTGTGACCACTAGGGAGTCTACAAGGATGTCTATGACAAACAAAAATACCAATAATGTAAGGAATCCCCTCTAGAAGGAAAAATTATCAATATGATCACCAATACACCTTCCCCTATTCAAAGATCATGATGCCTATACCGAGAACATACCACCAACTTTTCCTAATAGAACACCACTTTTACAAATTCAGTGGCCCCTTCCACCATTCTATTCTCCCTAATATCCACACCATTATTGATGGAAACATTTTCTTCACACTCAAATAAAGAACCCATCCACCTTCTATGTGTAATGGGTTGATTCTCTTAGTATCTACCCACATCAGATGTTTTTAGGGAGTTTATCCCCATGTAGAAGAGCTAGGCCATGAGGGACATCCTTCTAATGCAACCAATCATCGTTGTGGTCCTTATAAAACTAAAGATTATCGACACTCATAATATTTTCTAATGTTTAGAGGGTATTTTAGTTTTCATAGAGGATATTCTCATAGAAAAAACAAAAATACATATGGAATAACATACTGTGACTCTTTGAAACACAAAATCAAGAAACTACTATATCAATACTAGAATAAGGAATGGTGAAAAAAACCCTAGTTTATCACTAATCAACCTAAATATTCTAATTTGGAGGATGTTCCTGCTTACATTGGGGGACTTTTCATGCTGTGATACCCACAACCACCATCATCCATCCTCTAAACCTCTACATTGGATGTTGGGGAGCTTTCCAACACTATATTAGAACACTACAATTTTTTGGAACATTTAGTCATATAGTGGGTGATCGATAAACTCCCTCAAAAAGTAGTTTTTGTTAATTATATATCCTATATGGACATGGTGATGAGCCCTGAATCACATAAGTAAGGAGATTCTTCCACAATAAGAATGAATCATGTTATTTTCCTTTCACATGAGGATTACCAAGAAAATTTTTATGTATAAATTTATCATCATGCCTTTGAGTTTTCTAGTATGGAATCCTGGGGTGATATAGAGATGGTTTAAACTTGTGACCTTGAGAAAAATGATGATAGTTTATAGGATATCATGGATACAAACTATTTATTAGTTATGTTTTAAATAATAATTGATATCATTATCTAATATTTTTTTAGTATAGAACATTAAACATACCTCTTTTAGAATTAGTGGTTGATAGTAATTTCCCATTAGAACTACAGATAAAATTTTTTATAACCTTGAGTACCTATAATACATTGAGATATAGTTTGAGAAGGTCCAAATTGTCTACAATACTTTATTTTATCACCCTGATTCGTATGTTTTTTTTGAGATCATCTATCGTGTTTGTGTTCAAACCCCTATATTTTTGTATCCGATCAGGGAAGTAGTATTCCCTATAGTGTAGATCAGGGGAATGGGAAAATATATTTCCATTTAGTACAATATAAATCGATAGAAATATTATGTTCCTCTTGATGGCCAACTAGTTAGTTTTATCATCACCAAATCATTTTCCAACTCTGATTTAATTTTTACAATTCTTAATCTCCATGATGATCATGAATTTGAATTTTCTAATGAGGCACATGATGTGGATGGTCATCTTTGAGAGGATTGAATGTTTCATAAAACACTCCTGACCAATTTTTATAACCTCATGAAAATTATAGGTAATGTGGAATATAATTATAACAAATATATGACATCTAAGAATTGATTGTGAGTGCATCGATAAATTTAAGGGCATAATTCAGTATTTTAGTTCTCCCAATGTTTTAGAAGAAGCAAAAACAAAATCTATGATTGTTTATTTTATCCATTTGCATGAAGTTTATAAGAATGATCGTTTTAAGAATTTAATGGGATCACTTCCTGAGTGGGAAAGGATCAATGTGATCACAAAATAATTCATTTGGAATCCCAACCACAAACAGTGCATGGATGGTCAAACCGGAATGAAGAATGTTCTTCCTCCCATTCAATATGTTTTTTATCTAGGGGGTCATCTAATTAGAGATAATTCTATGTATTCCCAATAGTTCCATATCCATTCGACCATCATGTCCTTCAAATATTACACCACATCCACCTTGGTTAATTAGCTGTAAATATATCCTTGAGGTAGGCACATAATGACCCATCCCCCCATGACGATGTTACAAGTAAACATACCAATCTACTTGAATCTACAGAGACACAAAGTGCCATATTTCAACCAAAATGGAATCCATTCACATCATGTATTAACTATATACTACCAATACAAAATTCTGGAAACCAATATTTTACTTCTTAAATTGGGTATGTGACCAGGAGAAACACCTTTCCCATCTATCCTCTCAGTGTGGTTTGATGTTTAAGAATATAAAGTAGAAAGAGGAAGCCAAAATCTATTAATTGTTTGATACTATAAAATATATTTCCATTGTATGATAAGGAAAAATAATTCAAGGATCTATTACAAGTTTAAAATATATCAACTAATAGTTTCATTATAGGTCAAGCTTCAGCATGTGCAATATGTGTGTCACCAATATCTCTGTGTGATAAAATGACACCATGAACTTATATCTAATTTCATTTATTAGAGAACAAAATAACATACTCCCCTGAAAATTAGATTATGTAATGTAATTTTTTAGAGATGTGTGTGTAACATCCCAGATATTCCAAACATAATTTTATTATATAAATATTACATTAAATGAATTAATTTGTAATTATAAAAATCTAATAATATTTTTGAGACATTTTATGAAGTTAATTGTTTTATATAATATGATTTTAGGTTTGGTGTAATATTTATAATTAATTATTATTTTCAAAATTAATTTTAATTAATATTATAAAAATAAATACTATTTTTTATTGTTTAATATAATATTCTAACGTAACTTTTTTTATTATATCTATAAAATAGAATTTATTTTTATCAAAACTCTTATATAATTGAATATTATTATTAATAATAATTAGTTGAAAACCATTATTTTTAGAAAATTATTTTTTTTAAGAAAATATATTTTATAAATATCTAAAAAATTATTATTCTTTAGTTTTGTAATATTTATAAATTATAAATGTATATAATTATTTTGAAATAACAAATGAACTTTTATATATTTGTTTTAAATATATTGATTTAATTTATTTAATAAGAAATGAATTATATATATATATATATATTAAAAGAGTTTAAAAATATATATATACACACATTATAATTTATTTTATAAAAAACTGTTACTTTTGTTTTTCTATAAAAATTATATGTTTTTTAGTTTGAGAAAATGTTAAATAAAAAACGTTAAAAGTCAAACATGAAAGAAAACGTAAAATAAAATTGAATAATAATTGTAATGATGACATTGAAAAATTAAAATGGGTGAAATATAAGTGATAATAAATAGACGAGTGGTGAATTATTTGACATCAGTAAAAATAAAGGATATGAATAAAATTTGATAAGAGAAAAGAGATTATGAGTTCAAATAATAAAATATAATAATATTTATTGTGATTTTAAATTAAAGGTGTGATATAACTTTTTGAATTATTGACAAGAATAGATGCACTAATAAAAATTATATATAATATAATTATAATAAGACTATTTAGGTAAAGGAAAAAATAAGAGTCAATGATTTACATAAAATATTTAGCGAGATAAACTTGCACAATAATCTTATAATTTTCAACATTTATATGAAATCACATTCAATAAAAATATTATTTTTGTGTTTACATGTGCAGTAGAATAATAATTTTATAAGTGGAATACCTTGGGTTTTCACCAATTAATTCCAATTTTTTTAGTGCGTTTGAGTATGAAGGAGCAGTATATGGTTTTACTTTTTTCTACAAAACTATTAAGGGTGATATTCTATCTGTTCGATGAGAAAGGGTTTAATTTTTTTTCAATTTATGATTAATTTATATTTCTATATATTTTTATATATAAATATATAATCAAATCCATATATCTATTTTTATTTTTTAGAAATTTAGAATGTAAGGGATTATTTTCAACATATCAATCAATATTTTACGTCAATTCTTTGTAAGGATTCATTTCATTTCATTAAATTAATTGTTATACAAGGGGTTATATATATGTGTGCATATATATACTACTATAGAAATATATAACTATCTATTTTCAGCATATATGAAAATGGTTTATTTTGTTTTAAATTATATTTTCAGAACCTATGGATTCCAATGGGTTTATTGTTCTTTAATTTTATATTTTGTTTTACAAATATATACATATATATATATATATATTTGTGAATGTATACCTATAATTATATTCACACATATATAATTATCTATCATAAAAAGGAATAAGATATGGGTTTTTTATTTTTAAAATTTTATTTCAAAATCACTAACTTTGTAATGTTTGATTTTATTTTGATCAAATTAGGTTGATTATAATGATTTTAATATGTATATATATATATGTACATATATATGCATATATATCTATAAAAACATTTTTTTTCAAAATTTGTAAATGCATTGTTTAAAATATTATCTTTTAGGAAATATATTGTATGATTCCCCACACATCAAACCTTTATTTATTCAATACATATCCAGAAGGCCCAATGGTCCTAAATCCCATTACATGTCCCAAAGGCCCACAATCTGGCCTGAATGCCCAGTGTTGTGTCAAACATGAATCATGCATGTGTCACCGTCTGTGTCATTCCTGCATCACTATTATGAGTGATGTAAAATGATATACCTATTTATGTATATACATATATTTAAATCAATTTACATACTAAAAAAGTTAATTATTTATTCCAATTCAATATATAAATTTAGAATTTATTCTTATTATATTATTTTAAGGTTTATGTTTATGTGTAGACATCATATTTAAATGATGATAGTTAGCATTTTATGTGAAAATTCTAAAAAAGATACCATTTCATGAGTTATTTTTCTATCTACACAGCTTGGTATTTTATTCATAAATTTAAATGTCCATCATTAAATTTAATATGACATTCCATTCATTTTAGAGAGAACTTCTGAATTTATTTCATTATCCTTATTATTTGTTCATTAAAAATAAAGAAGTTTTTTTCGAGCATGGGATTCTCATAAAAATGATAATGTAAATTATCGAGAAAAGTTTGATGAAATTTTAGGAGAAACATTATTTTATTATATCAAAAACAATATTTTGTATGTATTTTTCAATGTTATAGGTTTTCAATGAGAAAGGCAGCTCCATGGAATTTTTTTTGAAAAATTGGAACTAGTGTGTTTTATGACGTTATTGGGAGTGAACCAATATGTCTTAAGGGAAATTTTTCATAACTATGTTTTTACTGGAAGCCAAATTTTTTTGTTTTTATTATGTTATTCAAAGTATCATGAACTACAAAATAGAAAATTATTTTTTTTGCGGATAATTTCAAACAATTTTACAACTTTAATTACTTTGAGAAATTAATTGATTTCATTATTATATATATTCATAATGAAATTGTTATGGAAATATAATTTATGTATGTATATTTATTTGTATGAAATTGTTTAATAGAATTTTTTAATTTTTTTTAAACCCCTTATTGGTAATTTTAGCAGCTCACCCTATGTTTTAAATTTATTTTTAAAAGTTGAGCTGATTTATGAGTGATTTTTCTTATCTGTGGAGGTAATTCACTTATGATTATTTTGATTAATTGGTTTTATTTTTGTAAAGTTTTAATTAAATGTAATATTTGTATCTAATAAAAAAACTATACTATTAATTTTCATTTGTTTTGTAATATGTCATGTAATTATTCATTTTCTTTTAAAAAAATACACATCACATTTTAGCACTGAATAGGGAAGTAGGGAATTGGGGTGTTATATTGTGTGTGTATGTGTGTGTGTTTTTGTTGAATTCGTGATATAATCTAGGATAAATCCACATTCCACTAATGTTTCCCTATGGATTTTGATAACTCACCTAGATAACTTACCATCTCGAAAATATCATTTAATAGATCAAGTTTTCGTATAACCCATCACCACCTCCATACATTGTGAAAAGGCATGATTTAGAAGAAATATATACCTCGTTGCATACTTGATCCTCCAAAAAAAATTTACTTCATGCCCCCCTTTTTAAATGACCCTCCATGAACAAGATTACACATAAAATTTCATGAATATCCCCCAATATGGAAATGTATCTAGAACCTATTTCACTATTAAGAAATAATAGCATATAATATTTCAGGGATGATTATGTTCTTGGGGTTATCCTATATGATATGGTGAAGAACAACATAAAACTCCTATAGATCCAGAAAACATTAGTGGTTGAATGGAAGAACAATCCCAACTATTCCTCCATCACATAATCCATGCACATACCATCATTAAATTATATTTAATCAATGATTGGCTCTATAACATGGTATATCATGTAATTAATTAATTGGGAGACCCTTCAGTGAATTTTTTGTGTGTGTCCTCCACCCCAATGACTATGAATACGTCATGGATTTGATGGAGAGATCTGATAGAGGATCTATGTTTTTATGATCATCTAAACCAATAATACACCAAAAAATCCCATAGAATCATTCGTACCAAGTTGAATCCACTGATAATCACTGTAGTGATTCCCTATGTAGTTTCAGTATAACCATTTCAAACCTAAATTGGTCAAATGAGATGAAACTGGTTAAACAATGGTAACAAATAGTCTATTTCTACATCGAAGATGTTCATCACCAGTATCCACATCATGACCCCTATATTTGTAAGAGGTTCCATGACTTGTTTGACCCTAGAGGACTCCACATATGAAGATAATGAATATGCCTAAATAACTTTTATACATTTCCTAAAACATATTATAGATAAATGAGATTAATATGGCTTGATTTTATATCCATCCTTAGAAAGAATCCCTTTATGAGAGAGTAAAATGATTAAATGGTAGGCATAATGCCCATGGTGTTGTCCAAAAAAATATTATGCATGTGAGAATGTCTGAATGAAAGTAATTTCTTAGAGATCTGTAATAAAAGAATATTAAGTTACCATCATACAATATGGATAAACATATTATTTGGTTGGATAACATTTTCAATCAGGAAAAGGTGTTCACATCCCACCAACACACACGAGTGCACATGAGGAAATCAACAGATTCATATATTGGACGTCCACTATATCTAACTAGACCCTCCATAATTATTATCAAAGAAAATAAAAATATAAGAAAATAATTTCTCTAATCCCATAATTATATGTTTCTCAACCATATCACTAGTATTCAGCCACATTTCATTAGTCTTAATGATCTATTCAGGTCAAAGTAAATGTGTAAAGCCCCTATCAAGGCTATGAAAATATCATTTAGTTTAGAACTACAGATGATGCTATTGAAAATTATCCAATAGAAGAATCCAAAAAATAATAATGAAAAGAAATCATATCCTTTTTCAATGTTAGGTTATGGTGAGATTATCCAAGGGAACATATTCCTCATTACATCATAGGAAAGCTCATTTCTGTTTTGGGGATACATATAAAGGATCAATCCCACCATGAAATGGGAACACAATAATCTAGGATATAATAAATCTAATATATCCTCATATAATATAAAATTCTATGGCTATGAAATGAGGAGGCTAAATTTACATGGAAAATTCACTAGGATATCTAGTTTGGATGCATGGAATTGAATACCAAATTCAGGGTTTCTAACAATAGACCACATTAAACAACATACAAAAAAGGAATTTTCTTCTCAAATATATAGATATACTATCATCATATAAAAAAGTAGTTAAAGGATCAATCAATGGATATTTTTGGGTTCCACATCGTGATTCAAATCTCCTTTACATTGGTTAGTTTGGATACTTTAATGTCGTTCATTATAATACAGAGGGAAATAACCCACAGATTGAAGATACTAGGTGTGTCATTGATCACATTGATTTGAAAACTACCATGAAGATATGTTTTATTATATAAATTGAAATGTTAGCCCCTTATCTATAACTAGAATATGACCCCCCTAAACCAAAATAATTATTTCAATTACCCCAAAAAACGAGTGTTCTCATATCACTTCCTTTTTCATATGAAGTGGCGGTTCCATTAATTCCTAGGGATTTACTTATCTCGTATATAGACATCAAACCTATTTGGGAAAATAATCATATACACCACATATTATAGAGAGTGGGACTTGCCAAATGGCTATTTACCAATATATATTTCATCTATATTATGTGTATACTCTATTGGAAAATGCCTCACAAAATCAGATCAATAACATCTATCCTCATCATTTATGATGATCCTAAATGACATGAATCTGTCTTGAATGGTTGTTCCCCTTCACATGAGGATGATTCCATTCAATAGTATCTTATATCCAAATATCCTCCCTTCATTCCTCATTCCTCTAATCAAGAGGAATTGGAAGAATATCCACCCCCTTTAATGAACTAGACTCTACCACCATTTATGTGCTAATACATAACCAAGGAAATGAGGATAATATAATGTCTATTATTATGATCTTTTAATTTCATTTGACCATAAGTAGATATAAAATATGTTCATTAAAAATAAAATTATTTATTCATGTATAACTATAAGGATATGATAGGGCTCCAACTTGAGGTTTTCATCTAACAATTTTTTCTTCTTGTCGAGTATCATAGATTTTAGAAATCACCTTGAAATAGGAATTCCTCCCATATTGAAAATGAAATATACAAAGTTAATTATCTGATAAATAAATAAATTCATCTGATAATATTAGTACCATATATTATTATCCAAAATTTTCCCCTTTCGGAGTAAGAATGGATATATTAGCATCCAGAACATCTTATGGGAACTCAACTGCCATATCACAATGGATTACTTCCCAATCCCAATCATTGTGTTCCTAATTGACATAAAAATTGGTTTACTGGGCCTTTACATAATGAATTGTAATTCTAGTTAAACAAAATCTATATGGATCCTACTAGTATAGTGTGATTACTTTCTATATATAGAAGGGATAAAAACCAAATAGAAAAAAAATGATTCATATCAAAAATCCTATACAAGGAATATTGCAAGATTATAATATGAATAAATAGTTCCTAGATAACATGTATTATATGACCATCAGAAGAATCGTGAGAGATTTTTATTCACCACACACACAACCTAAAGGTAAACCACATGAAGTGTGAAATCTGGGTCACCTATGAGATATTTCTGAGCTTTATTGTTTAATAATAAGGAATCAAATAGAACCATAAAATATCATGTTCATCATGAGGATGAAACCTCCATGAAATATCATTGAGTTTTGAGTCCTTCAAGTCCTTGAAGCATAAATAAATATGTTTTCACCATTCTGGTATTTTAATGTATTCGCTTTTATAATATGATGATGAATAGTGTCACCTATTAGTGGGTTGAAAATGTTCGGTTTCATTCTAATAACTCAACAAGTATCAGTTGGAGTCTCCAATTATATTACAACCCAATTTAAGAAAACTTCAAGTTATTTATGAGACTCCACTGAAAAGTTAAACTTTCACCCTTTTGGATTTGAATAGAAATAAATGTGTGTAGAACTGACATTACAATATCAGTAGCATGTTAAATAACTTTGTTAATATATTTAATCCCATCCATAATAATTTCATTTAATTTTTATTTATGGTTTAGAAAAATTACTACTAGTAGTAGTATCATGAGGTCTAGTTTGACTCCCACATTGTCCAATGGAAACATATCCCTAGTTGTCCAATTTTACATGACACTTAATGGAATGGTTTTTAATGCATTATTACATTAATATAAAGTTCATCCTCTAGATGTTTTTCTAGTGTTAATCAATTAATGGTGTCATTTTCATCTAGATAACCTCTATGGAGTTACCAATTAAAGATAAATCCCTAGATGATTCATTTTTACCCATTTATAAATTAGCAACAGCATTTTATATACACATATATTTTTCCTCCTATAGCCCAACTATGACAAGAATTGATAACCCTTTTCATAAAAAGGTATTTCCTAGTGGTTGTCTTCATCAATATAGCAATGGCACCTATGACTTACTCTATCCTCCACTATGAATTGTTCACTAACAAAAAATCCAATTATCAATCTCACATTATCAATATGGAATTTTCACCCAATAATGAAGATATTTTGTATCATGTTAGTCATTATTCCTAAAAGGTTATCAATACAATAAATGGTCACTATACAATCCAGAAATAAGTTCTCATTACCTTTAATAATATATGTTACGATTTTTTAGGGTATTTCTCCCCATATATAAAGGTTACTCATGTCTGACGATCATAAAATGATCAAGTGTAATCCATAAAAATATTATCAATACCCCAATTAGAGTTATATAAAGAAGAAATATTGTTATTTTTAGTACATTATTAGGATATTCCACCATCACATTATATTATAAAGGAAATGAATAAAATCTTGTCACGTCTAGTTCTTTGAAATATGGGTCCTCGTATTTCTTCATCATACAAACATGATTGGATTGGATGATGCATCTAATCAAGTATCTCTAACACATAACCCTATCATCTAAATAAGACACATATTAGAAAATAAAACATTTGATCGAATATATCATCATCTTTGATGGCCTCAAATAAGATAAATTATACTACTGAGCTGACATTTATGATATACTTATTTGGTGCATTCATGGAAAATAAACCCATTTGGTTTTACCAGCGGTCCATGCTGAGTCTCCGGGGGAACACTAGTCAAGGATGAATCCATCCAATCAAATCATGAGAAAATGATACTTCTAGAATACAATAGTTTATGAAAATATACAATTAACCATAAAATAAAAGTAATTTGATATTCATTCCAACTACTACCATCATCCATAAGATATTCTCTATGCCACCAAGTATTATTTTTTCGTTACTATATGGGGAACTGATCTATAGGGAATGTACCGACCAACTACACATTAATAGTGTTGCTTCATATTTAAAACAAAAAAAATTAATTCTAATATATAAGACCAGTCCCCAAAAGGAATTCAAGAAAAGATCCATGGATGAGTTAATGAAATCCAATACCATCCACACTATCAGAATCGATAACACTATTCTCATGTATAATTATACCAATGTTGGAGATATAATTTTGAAGAATATTTATATCAAAAATAGTTTTTCATCTAACCATATATCTCGCTATCAAAAATTTGTTATTTTATTGATCATGGAAATCAATAAATACATATATATCATTTTATAAAATATAGTGGATCAGAAAAGGAGACATTATGTGATTGTCTCTCCAATGCAGTATGGGAATATAATAGACTAAGTAATACACCTAAGAGGATTATTAATTCATTGAATATATATTTGGGGTGGTATTTTTTATTAAAATACATCATTGTAAACTATTCACCATTATATATGACTATTATGATCTCGATAAGATATCCCAATATCATATAGCTATAAAAAATAACACTCGATGGGAACAATGTCAAATTATTGTGTAGACCTGAGTTCCATTAAAATTAATTTTGTACAAAATTATGTAATAATTTGTGTCATCGGTCATTCCTATATAGTGTATTATTTATTTCATTAAGAAAACAAAATATAACAGGAAGGAAAAAACTATTATTTTCATCCCAATTTTGAGGTTCCCTTAAACGTTCATAGGTATACTCAAATAATGCACACTAATTGATCATCATGGGTGGGGTGTAAATTACACCTCATTGAATTAATAGTTTCTCAAGAATTATATTTCAAAATTATTATTCCCATTCATAATTCATTGATAAAATACATTAAAATATATATCATAAGTCCATTTCATATGATGTTATACTATTTAGAATGGGACTTCATTTCATGACACTAAACTACATGGAATAGGGTCTATATGGAAAAATAATAAATTGTGAATCCCTCATCTTAACTACCCGATGTATATATGAATATAATGTTCAAATAATTCAATGTTAAAATACATTATTAGAAAAAACATTTGTGATTTTAAAATACACCAATTTTAGTCCTAGAAATATGACCTTAAACAACTAGTTTAATGTCTCACTGTAAAATGTTTTAAACAACAAAATTGACTCATTATCCTTTCACAATTAGAAAATCACTCTTTTTCTCATAGCCTATCAAATCCCTATTCCACTAATTAACTATATATCCATTTCGTACAAATTATATGTTTTTAAGGATTTATGGATATTTTATCTCGGGCATATCTACCATCATCATGTCAATACCTCATCTCGTTTTGGTGATCAATACCCTCCTATAATGGTTTTTTCGAACTTTTCATCTAATTTGTTATTGATTATGAAGATGGGTCTGAATCTCGCATAATTAATTTCCCCTTTAATGTTCGACTATACATGAAAATTTATTACCCAATGTTTTTATACTCTACTTGAACATATCATTATATTTCAATAAAAAATTGTCTTCATTGATCTGATTCCCTAATAATTTTCATGTGTCCATATCGGAACCCCTATGTTGATAGAATAGTTTTCAAAATACCTTCATGTTTTATAGGGTATACACCTCATAGTATTTCCTAACATTATCATTATAGGTCATATTATAGTAATATATAGTTACTTACCAACCATTATTTGTTTGAATTATCTTTGAAAATGTTGGTGTTGATCATATGCTCTAAATACATGATCAGCCATCACCATCCACTCATTTGTCTCCCCCATATTTATATTCAGATACAATATATCTAAATCTACTTCTAATTCATAAAACAATGTCCTAATGGAAATCTAATTCTATTATTAGTACCCCATTTATCATTTTTAGAAATCGATATAGTAACTCATCCTAGTTGGATATACCTCCGTCAACCTCTATTTGACCTATCTCCTCCATTAAAAAATGTTGAATTCCAACCTTGTCTAATTTTCCCATATCATGAACTCTCATATGACATGGTAGATGATCTTCAACATAATGTTTTGCAAAATGAACACAGATGAACTATGATTAAGTTTTATATTAATTTCTTCCCATCATGATTGACTCATAGAAATATTTTTGTTAAAATTCACGATAATACAGCCGTCAACTGCAAAAATCAAGATTTATGTTTTGTGGCATCCTATGTGGGACTAAGATTCCCATTTATCATTGTATATAAATTACACTTCTTTAGTCTTGTAAAATATCATCCCCTCATGTCAAATCTAGGTGACCTCAGACCCCAAAAATAAAATTTTTCATCCATATCAAAAGACATTAAAGAAAATGATCAATGTTACCACCACATGATGTTAAAAAGAATGGTCCTTTTTCCTCACCTCAGTATATTAGATAGTATAATCAATAACCTAGAATCACAATGGTAAACTGAAAAAATATTTTTCTTGGCTACAAACCATTGATCTACATAGTAATCTCCATTCTATTTGATGTTAAAAGAAATTAAATGTCGTAATTTCCTTTCCATAGAGTATTACCCCTACATTGGTGAATATCTCCTACCAAACCATTTCATCCTAGAATTAAATATCCACTGATTACATTATATGGGATACATAGTGATATCTATCTCAGCTATAATGGTCCCGATATCCATTGCTCGGTTTTTATTTGAACATCTATTCCTCATCATGATTATCAATACCATTCCATTCAGTTCAATGATATCAAATTACATAAATATGTAGATCCACTTAATATATATTTTTAGCCTGATTTTAATGATCTAACTAAGTATTTCCTTAATGTATGGTGGTGTAAAAATTATAATTTTGGACACTAACCAAACAAATTCTTCAATTCACCTTCACATTGGGGGTCTTCTTTAAATGAGGATCTTGCTAGCCTCCACATCTAAATGTAAACCTAGTTGATGATGGAACAATGATACAATGTTCCACCTATAATCAAGTATAAATTACATATAAGAATTTTTTAATCAAACAATGACATGAGTTTCAATTAAAATGTTTTTATTCTACCATAATGTTTCTTTTTTATAATCTTAAAAATTTTGGTAGTGAAACATTCATATGAGTGAAATAGTTAACCATCCTCCTAAAACCTAATTATCACACCCTTTTGTGACTAAAATATGAGGATTCACAATTTCATTCCTACCCCCCCCCCCCCCTCATTTTATGGAATTTGACACCCAAAAAATTTACCCACTCAAATATATTTTAACATTATTGATGAATGTTAGTATTTAGGGTTTTCTGCAGACTAAATTCACCTTTTTGGGATTCTTAAAATGTTTGTTGTATCATTTTATCCAAATCCATTCCACCCAATTTTTGAGCTCTATTTTGATATTAGTAATATTTTTCTAATTATTATTTACCAAAATGATCTTTTATTTTGTAGGATTAGTTCTTTTGTTGTATTGTTTCACAAAATTATGGATTCACACCAAAATTACTGATAGGGAACCCCTCTTGTATTAGAACCCTTAGAGTTTTGTCCATTCTCCCACAAAAATAACATAGGGATCCCAACACCTTGTGGAATATGAGAATGATAATCTATATATTTACGGTTATAAGGAGACATCATTCTAACCCAATAGACAAAAATTCCTCCATTGATTCTCTTTGTCACATTTGGTGATCCCGCCTTATTACAATCCACCATCTACCATTGAACCTATGGGATCCCTCTAGCAGATCAACACAGTTCACCATTCACCATAGTACCACTTTAGAATATTCTACCTCTCATATTTTCAAATTTTCCTAGAATAGATTCATTGAAACACCTACTATTCGAGTCATAATTGTCTCTCCAGATCCCTAATTTATAAACATACCAGAGAGTTTTTACATGAATGTAGAGTGTCTCTCAATGTGGACTTAGGTATACAGAAGTCCTATTCTACAATGTAAGTACAAAAAATAGAGGTTGGATCTAGTTGTGGTGTATAGATTTTAATATGTGTTCTCATAAATCATTGCAACAAATACCCCACTATATAATGACTGTAGGAACAAAATATTCTTAATAGTAGCATTTATTTCCCAAATGATCTCCATAATCAAAATGAGAAAGGGTTAGATGTTGAATATATCTAGGAATTTTAATTGAGATTCCACCCTTTATCCAATTATCCTATTTAGATTCACCTAAATTCCTTTGGACTAAATGTAAAATGGTTATTTTCAGAAGATTTAAATAATTTGGGAACTCATTCCCACGAAGTTTCACTACATACATCTTGTATTAGAACTCTAATGGGTCATAGTGATTATTGTCTTTTTCCCTTCACAATATATTCCATATGAGGTTTTAGATCCTATTATAAACTAGTATGGAGGAGTTCATCATATTTTTACCATCTAGATACACTACAGAAACCAACACTATTATTGACACTCCTATATGTGTATCAGGGGTAGTCATGATCCATCACCATATGAATTTTTATAGAAATAATATGAACATAACATATAGGTTCCGTTACATAATAGTGTATCCAAACTACTTGTGTGTTCATACTCTAGTATTATCCAATATAATCATTATTTCAAATTTTGGTAAATCAATAAACATTGTTCAAGTTTCCCCATAATATAATCCTAGGTAATGTTTAAGAAAATACTTATCCATAACTTAAAGGTAAATTTTTGTTGGAGAGTTGGGTTGTCGGAAAATATACTCTCATAAATATCCTATAATATCCTTTTAGTATAAATTGTTTGCACACATCCCTCTATTATGACAACCCTACTTTTAATACAAAATTATTACATAAAATATCACTTGTTACAACAAAGAAGATCTAGAGGATTAGTTTATTTGGGGCTTAGTATCATTAAAAAAAATCTTAAAACATGAAATACAGCATCTTTATTGAAAACTTTCTTTACATGGCCACTACATTCCCTCGTACTTAGCTTTGCATGGGATAACATGAGGACATGCATAAGAAAAGGGTGAGCTATAAATCCCAGTAAGGGATTACACAAGGAATAACATGAGGAGTACAATACATGTTTAGAAAATAGGCATATACATAGAGAATAAATGAAATATGAACATAAAGACATGATAAAATATGATAATCATAAAATGGAAATGTGGAAACAACACTTATCATGGAATTAACATGACTCGAGGCTCATTGCACATGGAGCACGAGTAAATCATCATTGCACCTAAAGCACGAGAAATACCTCGTTGAACTTGAGTTAGCATGATTCAACACTCCTTGCACATGACGTATCATGATATTATACTTTACCCAATTCATTGGAGTGCTATAAGTGCGCACCCTTCTTAAACATTTCATTTCATGCATAAGTGTTCCACATGGATCATAAAACATGGATTCATAAAACATAATCATTTATTCCACGATAAAGGAATGTCGAATTCATACATGAAACTTTTTAATCAGTATGTAAATGTGCATAAAGGTGAATACCCTTGATGGATAAATGCTCATGGTATCCACTACACAATGGCATTGGATTATAAAATCGGTGCGATTTCGGCAGCATAACCGCGTGACATAAGAATTCATAAAAATGGTTGATGAGAGAGAAAGGGTTTCCTAATCATATATACATGTAATAGAAAGTAAGGAGGTTATATAGATACATTTCCCAACAATTATAATGGAATTTAGATTCATGATACAAAATTATTGCTTGAATGTAAAAGAAGAGGGAGAAGTTTCTTTCGTAATTTCAGCATATTAATGGGTGTACATGGGAGGAATTTAATGAGATATAAAGGGGTCTACCATCATTCAAACATAAATAGGGAAGTATTAGGGAGTTGAAAAACAATACCCCAACATTCATAATTGAAATTAAAAGTGAAAAACAACTTAAAGAAAATTGGACAAAAATGAGAAAAGAAGAAAAAAAACCCTTACTTGGAAGTGTGCTTCCAATGGATTGAGAGAGGCTTGAGAGAGGCTTCTTGGGAGCTTGGGGCACCATAAGAGGATTTAAGAGAGATTATGGCAGTGGTGGAACGAACTCCAAAGGCTTTGAGTGACGAAGAATTGGGAGCTTGTGTGGGTTTATATAGGAAAGGTGAGGGAATTCTTTATTATTTAGGTTTTGGTCCCCTAACATTAAATTAATCCAAACCTCAAACCAGGCCATGGTTTTGGCCCCTGGTTTTTGGAAAAGGGAAGAGGAAAAAAATATTTTATAAGGCCAAAGTCCTAACTTCTTAAAATGATATGGTTGCTTATGTGGAGGTGAGTCACACTCCCATGGAAATTAATTTAATAAGACAAGGTGTTTAATAAGTCTTGAGGGGTCAATTAATGGTTTTAAAAGTAAGTCAAACAAATCCAAAATGAAATTATTTTACTGGTAAAACATATATTTTTCGAACATAAAGCATATACTATTTTATTACATCACTATTGGGTCATTATGATGTCAAAAAACACATTATATATTTAAACGGTATTTAATTTTAACCAAAAAATATGATTGTCTCAGAAAATTATGAAAAATTAACCTTTGGCAAATTTCGACATCCTGATTCCAAAAATAACATTTATTTTATCTAAATAATTTTCTAAATATGTTAATTTTCACTTTTAATATAAAACCTGACATTTATCTAAAATTCACGGGTTATGATAGAAATGGCTTTCAAACCTTAATAAAAATTATAATTGCATTCATAAAATTATAAGATCATTTATATTTAATAAAAATTAAATTAATGATAAAAATATTATTTTATTAAAATATTTTTAAATTAAAAAATCCATTAATTTAAAAAAATAGATTTTTTAATTATATAATAATTAAAAACACTGTTTGTACATTAAAAACTATTTACAATGTCTCAAAAATGACAAGGAGGTATATTCATTATTATATACAAACCTAATATACATGAACATAGTACTAGCGATTCATTACATAACCCTTTAAAACAGCCACATAATACCTAAGGGTAAGGTGTGTGATGGTGACAAACTCTTGGGGTGGCTCAACTAACATTGCTCGAGTAGTAATCTGTATCAACTTCCACTTTTCCCATAGACGGTCCTGTTAGAGCTTGACATGTTAAAGCTAAGCTTGGGCTTGGTCAAGAGAAAATCCCAAGGACGCCACCTCTTTTCCGAGCTCTGACAAATGGGCTGCGTATGGAGCAATTCTACTAGATGAGGTCATCGCTTCTTTTGTCTGAGTAAATTGGATTTTTTAAAGCCCTATATTTATACTAATAATGTGATCACTGTTCAACGGCTATATTAGCAACGGTCAAAAATATTAACATAAAACCAAAGAAGTTGACATTTTATATAAACATAATGAGACATTTAAATAGATCAAGAGGGATTTACATTAATGAATCTTTGGGTCGTTACAATATTCCCCCTTAGGAAATTTTTCCTTGACATTTTCCTTTTCCCACATTAAAACAGATGTGGGTAACTCAGCTTCATCATTTCCTCCGATTCCCAAGTCACTTCTTCAAACATGTGGTTTCCCCACAATACCTTGACGAGGGGCATTGTCTTATTTCGTAGAACTTTTTCTCTATGATCTAAGATCTTTACTGGTTGCTCCTCATAAGAATGATCATCTTCCAATTGTACCACCTCAGAAGAGAGTAAATGTGAAGGGTTCGGTATGTACTTCCTTAAGAGGGATACATGAAAGACATCATGTACATTGGCCATAGTAGGTGGAATTTCTAGTCGATAGGCTACAACCCCGACATGACCAAGAATCTCGAAGGGGCCGATGTACCGTGGACTTAACTTAACTTTATTTCCAAACCTCATGATCTTATTCCATGAAGAAATTTGTAGAAAAACCATGTATCCTGCTTTAAACTAAAGGTCTCATCGATGATTATCTGCATAACACTTCTGTCGACTCTGGGCTGCCTTGATATGCTGATGAATGGTTTTCACCTTCTCCACCATTTCCTCGACCATTTTCGGTCCAAGCAGCTTATGTTCACCAACCTCATCCCAACATGCCGGTGTTCTGCACCTTTTCCCTTATATGTCTTCATAAGGTTCCATTTGGATGCTTGAGTGGAAATTATTTTTATAAGAGAACTCAACAATAGGAATATGTTAATCCCATACTCTTTTAAAGTCCATTGAGCACGTACTCAACATGTCATCACGTGTTTGGATAGTCTGCTCAGATTGTCCATCAGTTTGAGGATGATAGGCCGTACTGAAGTTCAGTTCAGTATTCAGAGCAGGTTGAAGACTCTTCCAAAACATAGATGTGAATATTGGATCTCGGTCAGACACAATATATAGTGGTACTCCAAGTAGCCTTACCACTTCCCTGATATATATCTGTGCCGGTTGATCCAAAGAGAAATCCTCCCGTATAGCAATGAAGTTTGCAGTGTTTGTAAGACGATCCACAACAACCCAGATTGCAATGTTGCTTTTGGATGTCCTTGGATGTCCGGTGAAAAATTCCTTGGTGATGTTCTCCCATTTCCATTCTGGTATGGGAAATGGTTGCATCATCCCATTAGAATTTTTCCTCTCTGCCTTCACTTTCTGACACACCAGGCACTTTGATGTATATTCAGCGATCTCCTTCTTCATGTTATCCCACCAAATGTTTTCTCGGAGATCTCGATACATCTTTGTGCTCTCTAGGTGAATATAGAAAATTTATCTTTGTGCATTATCCAAAAGTTCCTTCTTCAGCTTCGGATGTTATGGAACACATAGTCTTTTCCCATACCGGACAAATTCTTCTTCATTAACATTAAACTCCTAGGATTTCCCTTTTTTGATAGCTTCCACTTTTTCATGAATCCCCACATCATCCTTTATATCATCCTTTAACCATTCCAAAACAGACAGTTGAGCAAACATTTGTGAAAGGATTTATGATGTTCCCTTCTCTATGATTCCCATGTTCATCTTCATCAAATCTAAGAAGATTGGATCCTTCTCAATTCTCATCCTTGATAGAATTGCGGGGTCCTTTCTACATAGGGCATCTTCCACCTTGTTCGCTTTCCTAGGGTGGTAATGTATTGAGCAGTCATAATCCTTGATGAGCTCTATCCATCTTCTCTGGTGCATATTAAGCTCTTTATGTGCGAATATATTTTTACGACTCTTGTGGTCAATATATATCTCACATTTCTCTCCATAGAGATAATACCGCCAGATTTGCAAGGCAAAGATCACCCGCTCCAACTCCAGATCATGCATTGGATAGTTTTGATCTTGTATTTTCAACTGCCTTGAAGCATATGTTATAACCTTATCATTCTACATCAGCACACAGCCTAATCCCTTCATTGAAGCATCACAAAAAACAACAAAAAGTTCCACACTTGTGGGTAAATTGAGCACAGGCGCAGTGATAAGCCTCCTTTTCATCTCCTTGAAGCTCTCTTTGCATTCATCACTCCACGAAAACTTTACACCCTTTTGAGTTAGCTTGGTAAGAGGGTTGGAAAATCATGATAAATTTCTCACAAATCGTTGACAATATCCAGCTAACCCTATGAAGCTACAAATATCATTTATCGATGTTGGCCTCAGCCATCCCTTAATTGCATTTGTTTTGGAGGGATCCACAGATATTCCATTTCTTGTGTTGATATGGCCCATGAATGAGACTTCCTTTAACCATAACTCACACTTTTAGTACATTTCATAGATATTCTCCTTGCTCAAAGTCTCCAGTACAGTTCTTAAATTCTCCTCTTTATCCTCCTTGGTTTTGGAGTATATTATAATGTCATCTATAAAAACTACCACAAACTTGTCAAGGTAATCTCTAATGAATCTATTCATAATGTCCATGAAGATTGATGGAGCATTAGTGAGTCCAAAAGGAATTACTATTAATTCATAGTGCCCGTATCTTGTGTCAAAAGCAGTCTTGGGGATATCTTCTTTCTTCACCCTTACTTGATAATATCCCGACCGCATGTCCACCATTGAGAAGTATTGTGCTCCACACAACTGATCGAACAATTCATCAATTATTGGGATAGGATACTTGTTCTTTATCGTGATTATGTTATGTTCACGATAATAGATGAAAATACACATTGATCCATCCTTCTTCTTGATGAACAGGACTGGTGCAACACATGGTGAAGCACTTGGGCATATAAACCCTTTATCCAAATTCTCCTGTAGTTGTTTCTTCAGCTCTTCAAGCTCAACAACATCCTTTCTATATGGATTCTTGGATATTGGTAATTCCCTGGGTATAAGTTCAATTGAGAACTCAACATCTCTTCTATGAGGAAGAACATGCAGTTCCATGGGAAACACATCCGCGAATTCCCTCATAATAGGAATTCTTCAATGATGTTTTCTTCCTTGGACTCAATCATTTGAGCCAGATACGAGTGCTCATAGGGAAATAATATCCATGCTTGAGATGATAAAGCTAAAGGAGATTCAGCTTCCTCCTGACAACTGTAAAGAATCGGGGGTCTATTCTCCATATGGATTGTGATTTCTCTCTCCCGACAATTTATGTTGGCTCTATATAAGGAAATCAAATCCATGAAAATAATTGTGTAAAATTCCACCAGAGGGAGTATGATGAGGTTCGCCGAGAAATTCAATCCAAAAATTATATCATGGAAGGACTTATACTCATGGGATGAAATGATTTCCCTATTTGTCGTACTCACCGACATCTTTACTTCCATGATTTGTGGAGGTTCTGGGATTATTCTACTAAACATTCAAGATATAAAAGAATGTATAGAACCTGAATCAAAAAGAACGTTCTCTATTCGTTAATGAATAACTTGTGTACCTGACATCACTTCATTGTCGAGATTCACATCGGCAGAAGTGATTGCAAAAGCTCTTCCTTGCTTCCTTGGAGGTTATTGGTTCCCTCGGAAAACCCTTGGATTAGGGCACTGATTTGCAAAATAACCCGGTTCTTTTCATTTGTAGCATTGAACAACGCGTTGAGGTTTGAGCAGAGTGTTCCTCTCCTCTGTCGTAGCTCCGAGTCTTTCTTGCCGACAACTAACAGCAAGGTCCCTTTCTCTTCCACACCTAATGTGTTTCCTCGTCCCCTTAAAGCAATTTTAAGTGTGCTTCTTCCCGCACTTTTGGCATGTGGGGTGCTGGATCTTCTTAGAACCGTTAGATTTATCCATCGGACCGCCAGCATTGAATTCCACCTTATGCTTCTTGTCCCCATGATACCCCTGTGATTCCCCAATCTCCATTTCAACTTTTACGGCACATCAGACAATTTCCTCGTAGTTGTCGATGTCACGGATCGCTAATGGTTTCTGCAGGCTAGGCTTCAGGACACCAAATAAGCGGTCAACTTTGCATTCGGGGGTAACGACAAATCTGGAAGTGTAACATGAAATCCTTTTAAAGTTTTCCTCGTACGCTCCAACCAATTCTTCATCTTTTTGCTTGAGGGAAAGGAAGCCCATATCCATCTTAAGCCGGAGGGTGCACGGAAAATATTTGTCGAAAAACATATTCCGGAAATCCTTCCATTCCAACGCCTTGATCTCCTCCTCGGGCATCATATTTTTTATCATCATCCACTATTGATCATCTTCACCCTCCATATGATAAACCGCCAGGAGAACCTTCTCTTGTTCAGAACATTGAAGGATGGAGAAGATCTTTTCAATGGAGTTGATCCATTATTCAGTGATCGTGGGATCGGATGATCCACTAAAAGTAGGAGGCCTTTATCTCATGAAGCTCTGGATAGTGACTTGTTCTTAATTGGGGGGGGGGGGGGGTTGAACGTTCCTCTTAACCCATGTTTCTATTAAAAACATGATTTGGCTGAGAGAGAAGTGTGACAAAGATCTTGATTCCCACTCCCATTGGATTGGGCATCTCATTAGTACAGTCATCACACTGATCTTCACAATGGTTGTTATCCTGAGTCCTCCTATTACCACCTATTTGCTGGAATAAAAGGAATTCTAGAGGTAAAACATAAAGGGTTATCCAAATAAAAAAGTTGATGACTTATAAATAAACTTTTATTTCCTTAACTCATGAGTCTATAGGATTCAATCTAGGCTTTTCATGATCTACTTTCTAACATATATTCTTAGGGTATTTTTTTTAATTCCCTTAATTAGGTTTCATACTAAGCTTGTGAATTTATCAAAACAAATCCCCCGGGAGTGTCGTAACCAAGAGTGCAGCAAGTCCCGTTATCCTACACCAGTTCCCGTTCGAGTCTAGCTCAAAGCGGTGTTTTTGGGTTTTACCCCTACGATACATATGTTCCAGAGCCGCCTATACCTGCTCGTATCGAGACAGGGATGTATTAGTTTGAAAAACCACTTAATCAGTACTTACCAAAACATAGGGATGTTTTTATTATACTTAGTCTTGTATCATAGGCTTTACTAGGGTTTCCTAATCCCAAAAATAACTAAACATATCCTCTGATACAAACAATGACAACCCTGCTTTTAATACAAACTTATTCCATAAAACTTCACTTGTTACAAACATATTGAAAACTTCCTTTACATGACCACTACATTCCCTCGTACTTAGCATTGCATGGGATAACGTGAGGACATGGATAAGAAAAGGGTGAGCTATAAATCCCAGTAAGGGAGTACACATGGAATAAAAAGAGGAGTACACTACATGTTTAGACAATAGGAATATCCATAGAGCATAAAAGAAACATGAACATAAAGGCATGATAAAGCATGATAATCATAGCATGGAAATGTGGAAACAACACTTATCATGGAATTCGCATGAGCCAAGGCTCATTGCACATGGAGCATGAGTAAATCCTCATTGCACATAAAGCACGAGAAAACCCTCATTGCACTTGAATTAACATGAGTCAAAACTCATTGCACATGACATATCATGATACTATACTTTACCCAATGCATTGAAGCGCTATAAGGGAACACCCTTCTTAAACATTTCATTTCATTCATAAGTGTGCAACATGGATCATAAAACATGGATTCATATAACATAATCATTTATTCCACGATAAAGGAATATGGAATTAATACATGAAACTGTGTAATCAATAAGTAAATGTGCATAAAGGTGAATACCCTAGATGGATAAATGTGCATGGTATCCACTACACAATGGAATTTTCAAAGAAAATCGGTGCGATTTCGGCAGCGTAACCGCGTGACATAAGAATTCATAAAAATGGATGATGAGAGAGAAAGGGGTTCCTCATCATATTTACATGTAATGGACAGTAAGGAGGTCATATAGATACATTTCCAAAAAATTATAATGTAATTTAGATTCATGATACAAAATTATTGTTTGAATGTAAAAGAAGAGAGAGAACTTCCTTTCGGAATTTTAGCATAGTAACGGGTGTACATGGGAGGCATTCAATGAGAGAGAAAGTGGTCTACCATCATTAAAACATAAATAGGGCATAATGAGGGAGTTGAAAAACCGTACCCCAACATTCATAATTGAAATTAAAAGGGAAAACAACTTTATGAAATTTGGACAAAAATGGGAAAAGAATAAAAAACCCTTACTTGGAAGTGTACTTCCAAAGGCTTGAGAGAGTCTAGAGAGAGGCTTCATGGGAGATTGGGGCACTTTGGGAGGATTATAGAGAGATTAAGGCAATGGTTGGATGAACTCCAACAACTTTGAGTGAGGAGGAAGTGGGAGATTTTGTGGGTTTATATAGGAAAGGTGAGGGAATTATTTATTATTTAGGTTTGGGTCCCCTTACATTAAATTAATGAAAACCACAAACCATCCCATATTTTTTGCCCATGGTTTTTGGAAAAGAGAAGAGGAAAACAATATTTTATAATTCCAAAGTCCAAACTTCATAATATAATAAGTTTTATTATTTGGAGGTGAGTCACACTCCCATGGAAATTAATTTAAAAAGACAAGGTGTTTAATAAGTCTTGAGGGGTCCATTAATGCTTTGAAAAGTAAGTCAAAAAAACCCAAAATCACATTATTTTAATGGTAAAACATGTATTGGCTGAACATAAAGCTTATAGTATTTTATTACATCACCATTGGGTCATTATGATGTCATAAAACACATTATATATTTAAACGGTATTTTATTTTTACCCAAACATTTGACGGTATCAGAAAATTATGAAAAATTCACCATTGGATAATTTCGATGTCCTGATTCCAGAAATAACATTTATTTTATCTAAATAATTTTCTAAATATTTTAATTTTCACTTTTAAAATAAAAACTGACATTTATCAAAAATTCATGGGTTTTGACAGAAATGGCTTTCAAACCTGAATAAAAATTATAATTGCATTCATAAAATTATAAGATCATTTATATTAAATAAAAATTAATTTAATAATAAAAATATTATTTTATTAAAATATAATTTAATTCAAAAATCCAATAATTTAATAAAATATATTTCTTAATTAAATAATAATTACAAACACTATTTGAACTTTAAAAACTATTTACAATGTCTCAAAAATGACAAGGAGTTATATTCATTATTATATACAAAAATAATATATATGAACATAGTACTAGAGATTCATTACATAACCCCCTAAAACAGCCACATAAGACCTATGGGTAAGGTGTGAGATGGTGACATACTCTTGGGGTGGCACAGCTAACATTGCTCAAGTGGTAATCTCTATCAACTTCCACTTTTCCCGTAGACGGTCCCGTTCGAGCTTGACATGGTGAAGCTCAGCTTGGGCTTGGTCAAGAGAGAAGCCCAAGGACACCACCTCTTTTCTGATCTCCGACAAATGGGCTTCATAGGGAGAAATTATACTGGATGAGGCCATTGCTTCTTTTGTCTGAGTGAATTGGATTTGTTAATGCCCTATATTTATACAAATCATGTGATCACTGTTCAATGGCTATATTAACAACGGTCAAAATTCCTAACATAAAACTAAAAAAGTTGACATTTTATATTAACATAAAGAGACTTTTAATTAGATCAAGAGGGATTTCCATTAATGAAACTTTGGGTCGTTACATATATTTATTAGAATATTGGTGGAAACCATCATAATGGAAACTAGTTAAATGGATCTCAATGATATTTTATGGATCCCACTTGCTGAGTTGCATCTACAGATGGTGAATATCGAAAGTGTGTATATTTTGACATATGGATATGTAATAAGGACTAAGTGGTGGTATATATTGAATTTTTTATTTCATTTTGCATCACATGTCTATAATTAACATACATCATCCCTAAATTACATCCATGTGAAGAAAAACTTGTATGGATTGGCCTAATAAGCATTAATGTTTCGTCCCGTATATATATCTTGGTTATCGAACCAACGCATTATATTTTTTAAAGGATGGATTAGATAGTTCCGGAATAATAAGGTTGGAAATACATTGCTTTTGGTAGATCTATTTTACTATACCATGATCAATTTGAATCATGTATGTGTTATTGGGATTTTGATCCATCACCACATGACTAATAGAATCCACATGCCATTACTGGTGTTTTATAATGGATCGTGATCCGAATATAAGTGGTATCAATGTATCTTCCTCTTAATATACTATTAAAACATACATGAAATCCGTGAAATAAAAATATATTCCATATAAAGTACTCCCATTATACTTTTCTGTGAAAATCGTCTACTACATAGAGCCTAAATTTTACCCTCCTATCAATTAAGATCGTCGGGTTCATAACCAAATTTATCTTCTAGGAATCATCGAGTTCAATATTTCGACAGGTCATTTGAGGTGTCCTTTGAAAATAACCTCACACTAGTCAAGACAACATTGAGATTCCCATGCCATTCCACTTCAAAAATTCCATCTTCACACTAGTCCTAGTTTTTGGTAGCATGATGTTGTATTTGTGCAAAAATCGTAATGAACCTATTTAGTGTAAGTTATTCTTTCCTGAGAATGAAGGAGTCAATTATTTCATATTTTAGGAAATATTGAGTGTCTTGAAAATATTCGTTAGATAATATTTCCCAAAATCACATTTTTATACACCCATTCATATTTATTGTCAAGGGATTGACCATAGTAGTACGAAGCTAACCGAAGTTGCATAAAAATAACCTGAGTAGTTTGAAATAGATTAATGATGCACAGATGTTAGAGATTACCTTAAAAAACTATCAGGTTATCCTTATTATATCCTATTCTAAAGATGTAATTTTTTGGGAATTTAAAATATAGTTCATTATGATTGAAACTTTTGAAATAGATGTATGGGGTAAGTGGTAGTGAAAAAGGAATTATAAAGAAAAGGTAAGAGTTTATAACAAATTACATGAATTTCATGCAATACTATAGAATTAATGGAATTTGTGTTATGTGAGTTGGTAAGATGGGTTTCTATTGAATTATTATGTTCTAATCAAGTAAGAGACATCCTACACAAGATAATGTCTATATGGTCACAAATCACATGGTTCTAAGAATAAAATAAGCATAATTTCTCAAATAGTGTGTTTTGTGATTGTGTATAACTTTGTTCAGTCAGAAACATTAGTGTTTTCCAAACCAACACTCCAAGGATATGTGTCAAAAACACATTATATTAAATGTGTTATAGATACTAAGTGAGATGAATTTTTGTTAATTTAATATACTTTTTTAATTTTTTAATGAAAACTCTTAAATAATTGTGCAATCCAAAAAATTTAATGATTCAGTATCTTTGTGGATTACCTGCATAAGAAAAAAACCTGACAAAGAAGTTAATATTTATCAATAATTTATCCATATTATAACCCCTTAAAGATATTTAATATGTTATACTAATATTCATAACATGGAAAATATAAATTTAATACTGGTGTGACATCCAATCCATAGAAAGGTTAAAATTATCAACATGACATAGAGGGATAGATTATAAACATGAGATAAATCCAGAGTAGGAAATAAATAAATTTTCAAAAATAATTTGAAACAATAAACTTTTTCCCTAATCCATGATAGAATGTCTTGTAATATAAAAAGAGAAAATAAAATTTATTGAAAATAGTTTGGAAACATGAGACAATAAACAATATATATAGAGCATAATCATATCAAAATGAAATTTCATGTCCTTTGGTTGAATTATAATTTTAATCTATGAAAAAAAATCTCTTCTTGAGGGAAATATCATTGGATCATGACCCACCAGACATGGAATTTGTTTATATTAAGAATAGGTGGAATCAATGAAATTTTCTACTTGAGGAACATACTAGATTCTATTAGCTTCATCAGGTCCCCACTACTAAGGATCGAATCTTACCCTTCACATTTATTCACAACATTTTGGGTACCTAATCAGTTTTTGTGGTGCCCCGTGATACTGAACTTTTATTGAAGTGTATGGGGGTTTAAATCATATACACAAAAATATTTGAAACAAATAAATTGAGAGTAGTTTTTGTATCTATTGAATATTACAGTGAGGTCAGGACCATTCCATTAGGCATGGGGTGGTAGATGATGGACACCTTTTCAACATCGGGCGGAATGAATCAATAGAGAACCCACTAAGTGTCTACCTCTTCCTCCGAGCATGGAAATTTTATTTTATTGATTGTCTCGGTGCAGCTATTGGGATAATGAGATTGATGATTTAGGTGTGAGTTTAAACATTGGGTTTTTGGGGGATAATGAAAGAGATATAGGGATGGATTCAAGTTCCATTGCATTGTGGGGTCACGAATGTGGCCAGAGATGTACCAAATGAATGAAGATTTAACAAATACATGGGTTTGGTGACCCTCGATAGTGATGGTGTCATATATGGAAAGAAGGAATGAAAATAAATATTACTTTGGGTTGGTTTTATAGTTATCAAACTGGGTATATATTTTGGGTCTTAGGGCCTCTAAATTTATAGGATCTATGTAAAAAGGGATGGGTGTATGGGTTATTCATTGAGGATATTACATATCCTTAATTCTTATGGGTATGATGTGGGTTTCTAATTCATTGTAATTTTACCCCCAATATCTAATATATAAGACACTAAAATAGGAATAAAAATCCTAAAATTGGATAGTGGGAATCACTAATAATTTCCTTTAACACGGAGGATCTGGCATCACTGCCTACATACCAAAGAGGTTAAGGAATCACTACCTGAGACCCATAAATATTTTTTTTAGCAAGAACGACTAATTAATTACCATAAAAGAGTGTATACGTAATCACATCTTGATTCCCATCACATAGTGGATGTGACATCACATCCTGATTTCTATAGTGGAGTGAGAATGAATTCACTATTTTCATAATTATATCAAGAGATATAAACCCTTAATTAATAAATTATAGGTTTATATAGGACCCCACCTATCGTCATGAATGAATTTTTATGCCCTTATAATATGAAATTAATTCAAAATTCAAGCTTTATGTAATTAAAAAATTGAAAACATATGAGTTTCATGAGAGTATTTCTTACAACATTATATAATCCATCTAGTGAATGATTATGGATCGTGACATAAAATCAAATCCATAGTGTAAAAAAAAGACTATAAAGGGAAATTTCAATAGTTTTAAAAAATGTTTCATGATTATTTCATAAATTAATTTAAAAAAATAAATACACTATTTTGAAATGGATTATAACTCCATAAAATTTTCTATTTTAAAAAGTACATTGATAATGATAAAATATTCTATATAAAATCAGTTAAAACAAAAAATTGGATTCAATAATTAAAATTACATAAATTTTATGTTATTGATAAAACAATTTAGAATATATTCTTCAAATATCAATCCTTTAAAATAAAATTTGAATAGGGGAATCTCATTATGAAATCAAACATTTAAATTTTATAATTATAAAACCCATTGCTTTTTAAAATCATTATTAATTAAAATATTTTAAAAAAAAATAAGAAAATTAAATGGATTTTTCATAAATAATCATTTTAGAAATGGTGATTGAAATAACAAAATAATTTTTAGAACATGTTTTTACAACAAAAATAGTTATATATCACATTAAAAGGTCATATTAATAAAGGTGATGTGAAAACATTTGAAAATAATTATATTTACAAATATTAAAAAAAATGGATCAATGGAAATTATTTGATGTTTTTTATAAGAAATATATAGAGGTAGAATAAAAATAACACCTTGAAAGGAAAGGTATTTTTAATTCAATAAAAATATTTTGTTGTCATCCCACATATAATAAATGTAATTTAAAAATACTAATTTTTTAATGTGTAATATAATGATAACATGAGCTAAAAAATAAATGGGATACCAATTATAATGGATATCATTGTTTATAACAAATAATATTGGCATGGGGAGAAAATAAGATTTTAATATGATGGGAAATATTCTTAATAATGATATACTTTTTGATGTAAAAATTATTTATGTAAATTATTTTGAATAAATTTTATTCTCCCCATAAGGGAATATAAAATAAAATGATACAACATACTATGTTTTTAGAATAAAATATTAGAAGAAATGATTTCATAAAGTCGTAATATAAAACAATAATGAAAGATAGGATAATAATGACTCTTAACATAGTAGAATATTTTGAATCAATTTTTTTGTAATGAAAGACCCTGATATATCTTCTAAACCAAATTGAATTACATGAATCTTGTTATATAAATTCATTATATTTTAATCACACCATACTAATTATATCATGGTGCACATTATGAAATATTTCTCCAGAAGTTATGTGTTAGAAAAAAACCTTGAACTCTAAATACATATTTGTCGAACATGTTATAACCTATTGTAAAATGAAAATAACTATCTTAATCAGTATTTTAGTTGAAATATTATAATATATTAACTTTTATAAATATAATTTATAAAAAAAATATCATTATAATGTTACCTAGATATAGTTTATTTTTATCAATTGATGCTATTATTTTTATTGTTATTTGTTGCCTACTAGATTCATAGGGAAGATGTCGATTCTCTCTTATTTGTTAAAATTTAATCATTTCCAGATTACTCTAAATAATATAATAATTATATTTTATTCATTATTTATGTCATATTCCATTATGTGAAACAAATGAATATGTTTCTAGGAAAACGAAATACTTATGTACTTGCATTGGTGTTTTGAAAAATCAAAATGTGGAAAATTAATTAATGTATTTAATATTAATAAAAAAGTTCAATGTCATTAAAAAATATTAAAAATTTATTATTATATGTTACTACCTTTTAATAACATTTCTTAGTCATTCATGATATAAAATTTAAATCATTGTTCACATCGGTGATAAAAACAACCAAAATTCGAGAATGTTGTAATTATTTAACAAGTATGTAAACATTCTTATATACTGATTATATAAATTTTAATGATGTCTAATATTATTAATCATATCATTTACATTCATGAAATTAATTCTTTTTACTATCCTTGTAAGGTGTTGATATAGAATTAGTTTTGTCAAGGTCGAAGTGTATATGTGTACACGGTTAACAATTCCATTAAATAGTGAATTAAATTGAAGGAATGTATATGAAAAATTTTAATTTAAGAATTATAATATGGAATTATTAAATATATTAATTCATTTAATACATATATTTTATAATACAGTAATTACATCAATGAAAACGTTACCACATCGCATTGTTGAGGTCACAATCTATACGTACAAATGGACTATTTTTTTAAATTTCATAGAAATTATAAACGATAGAAAAGTTCAATCATCATTCATATATTAATATTTAAATATATTAATAACATTAATTCAATTATAATATGGTTCTATAAATAATTTGGAGGAGTATGATAAAGAGGAAAACACTATGGAGCAAGAAAGACTCATGTAGAGAATATTTTCTCTGTAATACCCTTAAAAATAGAGGCTTTAAGAGAATTAATTGAGGTGGAAGGATTGAGAACATGATAGATGATTTTAGGAGTGAAAAACATCATATTTACATGATGAATTATAATTTGATACGTGTATCCTGTAGTTTCAGATGTCATCTTGTTTCATAAGTGAAGAGAATGATAATTTTAGAATTACTCATTACATTTCAATAATACTATTTCACTATTCAATGGTCATAGGCTCCAAAAGGGTATAATAATGTAGTGGGGAGGGTTGAATGAAATGCCACTCATAAAAACTATTATGGGAACATTATTTTGAAAATTACTTTTACACTTATTAATTTCATTTTTCTGTATTTACTTTTACAAATGTAACTCAAATTATTAGACTTAGAAAATAATATTTTTATGATAATTAAATCATTAGAAAGAGAAAAATTTAAAAACTAGGATTTAAAGTATAAAACAAATTTATAAAATAAAATATATAATTTTAATAAATTTTAATTTAATAAATAAACCACATTATGCATAAAGCAGTTTTTTAAAAAATACTTTTCTATTGATAAAATAAATGTATATGATAAGTTTAATAATATTAATAATTTTCATGAAATTGATTGGATAATTTAATATAAAATTTTTGTGGCTTTATATTAAATATGAAAAATTAAATTTTCCTAAAATATGAATCATTAAATTAATAAACCTGAATTTATTTTTAAAGGGGAATAATATGTAACTTATGTTCAGAAAATTAATCATATGTTTTATATTTTTAGAATATAATTTAAAATGTAAAATATTAATATATAAATAACTAAAAATTTTAATAATTTTTTTGTCTTTCATATAGGATGACAATTTCATTTAATATACATTTTTGGTAATGTTTATGTTTATCTCAATTCACTTCAAAATAATTTTTTTTGAAAAAACACAAAAAATTTCTATAAATTAATTTTATCATTCTGAATTCTAATTTATGTAAATTTTATAAAACATCATTTAGAAACCTTATAAATGTAACTATTAAATGAAATATAATGTAAAACTTCTTTTTTTTAAAAATTATACTTTAAAAAATCAACTATTCTTAATGTTTTTCTGTGTGAATTTCATTCCGAATAAAATATTTATAATTAATAGTGGTTTTATTAATAAAAATTTTTTAATAGTGTTTGTGAAACATTTTACACCAATTTTTAGTTTATTTTCATGTAATATATTCTAGTGATATAGTAATAATTTTGAGAAAAATATATTGTAAAATCTCTCAGGGTACCATTCCCCCTACCTAAATAATTTAGATTCTTGAAATTTAAATTATCACATAATTATAATAACAACTAATAGTATCCAAAAGAGAATAATTACACAATGTATACCATTTAAATAAATTAAAACTCTTATATCTTAGTGAATTAATTGTAATATATATTTTCTATTATCGTAGGATTATTTTAAGACTCAAAACCAATTATTCCAAATATGACTCTATAAAAATGTGTTATATTATTATAGGTACATACCTCCTATGGATTCATTTTCAATATTAGTTATCTATCAAAATAATAAAACCTAAAAAGATACAATAATATATAAAAAATCAAAGAATATTATCATATTAATATGAAAACACAATCATAACGTGTGTTGAAAAATAACACATTCATTTCACAAATTTTTTGTTCAGTTCAGCTATGATATAATTAGACCAACCCATCTATCAGTTTAAAAAATGTTTTCTATGGTAATTTTCATATATTGTTTTCCTACCATAGAATACATATAAGCATAATTCCAATATAATGTTTAGTAATGTAAATTTCAATAAACAAAAGAATATCCCTTGGGAGTGTCTAACACGGTCATCATTCTTATGCACACACATAATGGACCTAGAGAACATTTATTTGGTACTCTAAGAGAATTTATAAGGATGATTACTAATAGTATTATCTTTTCTATATCTATATCCACTTTATTTCATCCAAAGAGGGATATAATTTCAAGGAAACACACATACTATAAAAATTAAAAAAATATTATATAATGTTATCCATTATATGGATTCATCCTTAGGGTTTTCATGAATTTTCACTCACCAAAATTGAAAAAATAATAACACTGATCCATATAAATAACTAAATCATACTCTGATACCATATATATCACCCCATACTCACACTCTTAGGTCAGGTTCTAAATATACATTCATTAAATAGTGTCTTTGATATAATGTAATATAAACATATATTTATTTTATGAAATTTACATAAATTAAATATTACAAATGAAAAATATTCACACAATCACAAAAAAATATTGGTTAAATGTCATCAATTACAACCTACATATGTAACACTTTTTACAAATCACCAAAATATTTACCCATAATTGAACTATTTCAGACTCCTTTCCAAATTTATCATATATTGTACTCATCATAATAACCCAGGGAGCCGAAACACAATAATTTGGGAGTTAAGACACTCAATAATGTAAAAATCCTAATTATTTCATCATTTTTTGAATCATAATACTTATATAAACATGATAAATGAGTAAATATCTTATTACTTTTTTTAATAATAATATTTTTTATTAATCCTGGATATAACGATGTGTAATATCAAAAGAAAAAAATAAACAATGGTACAATAGTGTGTAAACATGAGAAAAAATAAATTATCAATGTATTATAATCATCAATATAATGAAGTAAAATTTCTAGGAAATGAAGATTAACACTAAACTATAAAAGTATTATAGGTGTAGAAATCATAAAATAGAAGAGCTGGAATCACAACTCATTTCCCATAACATGGTAAGTCCGGCATAACTACCTCAATATGATAGTATTAAAATTATCACTACCTATTTAACATAAAAATATTTGAGTAACCACCATAACATCTACTTGTAAATATATTTGATTAAACATCATATCTAGATTTGTAGATCATGGTGAATAATGCATAACTTAATTATTCCAATAGTGGAGGGAGCATTAAACATAACTACATTAATTTTCTCATGATATATGAACTTGTAAAAAATTCATTATATAGAGATTTTGGACTCTACCCAACATTATCTATAAATTATTCTTTTATCAACATAATAAAACTTCCATTTTTCTAAATCAATTAATTAACAAGATAAAATGAGATGTGATTTATTGAAAAACAATCCTAGAATGTTCCATAATCAATCTAGAGGAAGAATATGGAAGATCTCTTAAATGAAATCCATATTGAAACTAATGGATTATAAAATAATATTGACATGGATGGAAAACTACTTTTAGTTTATTACAGAAATCAATTTGATTAACACCAAGTATCCCCTTTTGATATGTTCTAAAACTCCTTAAAAATAATCTTTAAAATAAAATACATCGATTTATATAAAGAATTTAATAAATTCAAATAGAAACAAAATAGGGTTTTCTAAAGAAAAATTTCAATAATAACTGATGATTCCAAAAATAATGTTCAATTATTAATGGAAATTGAAGCCTTTATAATAAACATTAATCACAAGATATTATTTTCTAAATCAATAATTTACACTTGAAAAAATATAACAACTATTAATTTTAACAATAATTATGATTTAAATTCATTTTAAATTAATTTTTAAGTAATAGAAAGAATTATTTATAATTTTTAATTCCCATAAAGATTATAGAAACCATAATAGAGTTTTCATAAAATTGTTTTACCTTGCGTATAAATCATGATGATGTCATGTGTCACATTTGACGTCAATTTTTAAGAGGGTGATTAGAAATCTTTTTAAAACCATTAATTTAAAAATCATGATTCAATAATGGATCATTGGTGTTTATATAATGGGTTTTGGAGTAAATGTTTAGTGGATAATAAAACATATGATCATGAAATAGATAACTTTTTTAATAATTTAAAATTATTTTCTTCAAAACCCACATAATAAATGGGGATTATTGAATTTTATTTGTGATAGTTGAAAATGTAAATTTATTTTTCACCAGAGAAAATGAATAACTCCATTTTCAATTATAATGAATATCCTTTTGGGAATGGGAAATATAGAACATGTGGGAAAATTTTCATTAAATAAGATGATAATTATTCTTAATAATGTTATAATTTTTTAGGAAGATATTAATCATGGTAAAATATTTTAATTGGAAATTCATTCTTCCCATAGATGAATATAATCTAACATGAAATAAAATATTAGGGTTCAATCAACCAATATTCTATGAAATAAGATCACATAGATTCATTATAAATCTATGATTGGAGATGACTTAACAAATACTCTTATAATTTTGTATCTTTTGAATTAAAAACCATTTATAGAAAAAACATGATATTTTTATAAAAATATAAGGAATTAAATGATTTCTAAAAAATCCAATAATTATATAATAATCATACTATATCAATGATATTTTATTGAAGAATGGGTAATATTTTTTAAGAAATAATGTTTGAGACAATAAACCTCTTTAATTATAAGCTTCATATTCAAACATTCTGTGACCACATATAAAATGAATATAACAATATTAATCACTAATTTCAATATATTAATAAGATATTTTACCTTATATACACCTAATTTGTAACCATATATCACAAATATGATACTCGGTTATATTTTATTTTAAACATCAGAAGATAGGAAATGTTATATTATCTATTTCATAAACATTTCAAGGTAACATGGTCAAGTCATGAATATTGATAAAAATTTCATCATTATTTGTTTATTAATGATTTATTAATCATTTTTAAAAAATAATACCTCTAGAAACATTTAATTATGTGATCTATATTAATATGCTTCGTTGAAATAGATATTGTAATAAATTTGTTTTGATGAGTCTAAAAATATGAATGTTATATATTAATAAATATACAAACTATCAATAACCCCTATCTAGAATAATAAAAGAATATTGAATAAATTATTATTACATGATATAATAATTACATATAAATCCTTAATCATTCATGGTGTAGAATCCATGATAAAAATAAAATTCATTTTTGATGTTAAGTGATTGTTTATTTGGGTTAGAGGGCTTCAGAGTTGTTTTTAGTATTTTCTAAAGAATTTGCATTATGCACTGCCTTCTCACTAGATTCTTTTGGAATTTGATGTCCATACCTCGCTCTAAAACCATAGGATCTCCTATGATAATTTCTGGTGATATCTTTTCTTATAGATAACTCTGTTTAGATTTCTATCCTCAGGGTAGTATCATCACCTCTACCTATTGAGTGACCTTTTTTCAAATTTAATTCCATTAAATGCGGAAGCAGTTTTGGTTGAGTTTGTCGATAAAATTTTGATCGGTTTTTGTTTTATATTGGCCCTTTTTTACCTCATAATTAGTATTTTTTAGAAAGATATACTTGTTTCTAATCTATATTTTAAAAGAATATTAGGATTCTTATGTTCTTTAGGTGGGTCTAATTCTTGAATTTTGATATGTATATGTCTATTCCATTGAGTTATTTAATGAAAAATGATGATTTGATATTATATAGGAATCTTTTTGGAATGGATTCATTTTTGAAAAAGTAATTTCATTAAAAATTGAATTTTTTACACCAAGTGTTTGATGAAATGCTTCAAATGTTCTTTTTGGTAAAACGGGTCTCTTAACAAGAAGTTGAAAGGAATTGATGTAAAATGATTCAATAAATTTTATCATGGTTTTCTAGTGGATTTTTAAAAACATGGCACATTGTGTATCCATGGGTTCATCGAGAAATATATATATATATCACTCATTAGGTTTATAATTCCAGAAGTTGTTTTATGTCACATTAGTGTGTGTAATTATTGTAGATTTTATATTGGTTAGATCACATATATGCATATATTGTGGATTCTATACAATTTTAACCACATATACCCATATGATAGAGAGAAAATAATGTGCTTTATAGTTTATGATTCACTTACCACATGAGATTATTTTTACTATTATATTCTAAAATTCTTATCTTATAGTGTATACTTGGTTGGTTTTCCTATTATTGCCATATTTCATTCATACTTCACATATTCATTGATTTCTTTTGAGTATGGTATGATTTAATTAAAACCAATGAAATATTTTATTAATTATTAGTATTTTATGAAAATTCATTGAAATCTAGAATTATTTTGAAGCAAGAGAAAATATATTCATGATATTAGAATGTTAATATATTTAATGGTGATATCCTACTATGTATTGTTTTCACACATAAATAATTTTCATTATATGGTTGTAGATGTTTTCTACAAGGTATCAGTTAATGGTAAGGGAAAAATATAACAATTTCATTTTTATCATTGGTTTTCACCATCATAGTATGATGATTAGGGGGTGATGGATGGTCACATGGAGGCATCTCTAGTTTCATATATTTCATATATATATGTATATATTATTTTTCATGATTTTTATGTCTCATGGATACATATTATTTATCCCACTTTGTAATTTTATTGTTATTTTGTTATACATGACAGTTATTTAGGTTTTTTCTGTTGATGATCTCCTTATCACTGACCTACATTGGTGACCTATATTAGTTGACATGGGTGGGTTCATTAAAAATAAGAATCATCTTGAATACATAGAACAAAATGATGAAAAACTTCCTAAGTTTCATTGTTTTCTTTGTTAGATAAGAGTTTAGACCATTCAAATTAATATAGTAAGTGTGTGTGGGTTTGTGACCAGCTCACATCCATGTCTAAATCTGATTTACCATTGGTGTTTACTGTTTCTCTATGCAATTGGTTTGTTGATTGGGTTTATTTAAATAAACTAGATTTGGGGTTTATTTAATTGGATATGTTCCTTATATACGGTGTTCTCTTTTAATTAGGTAATTTATAATTTCTTTTTATTCTTATTTTTTTGAATCATTACTACGGGTTTTTTAACTTGGTCTTATGATTTATGAATCTCCCATTAACTAATTGGACTTTTTCTATAGTTTAATTCAATATTCATCATATAATAAATATTATTAATCCAATAGTGGAAGACATGAAATTGGTTCCATATTAAAAAACTCTTGTGGACCATTCTTCAGTATATTCTACAATTTGAACCATCTTAACTCAAGTTAATGTGGGCTTTGGTATCCCAATATGAGTGTTGGTCCATGACGTTGAATTTAAAATGTATGATCCTCATTTATTTTATCATGAAAAATGAACCAAGGAATAAAAAAAACGTATTAATTAGATTCATATGACAAAATCTTCCTGTAACCTCTAATAAATATATTGTGGGGTTTACACATACACTTCCAAGGGACTACAAATAAGGTGGTGGGATTCAATTACATAAACTAAGTTGTACGATGGTTTTATCTGGACATTATTCAAGAAAATATTGAACAAATAGTATTATCTTGAGATTATATTTATGGAAAAGACCTCAGAGTTTCTAAGCATAGAGAAAGGGGGTTGTAATGGGCTGTAACAATCCACCTGTTTGTTGAGTTGTGAATTAGAAAATGTAGAAATCAACCAAGGATTAAATTAAGTATTAGAGGATTGGGTTAGGATTGAGGAATGATATTAAGTTAATAATGATTATTTTTCACCTTCTAACATTTCATAAGGTAGTCAATATGGTATTTTTGGTGGATGCATACATATCTATGATGATATAAATCCCCTAACCAATGCTTTTAAATCAATTTAACATAAAAATATATATATTTTTTATGGAAAATGAAATAATCATATAGTATTTTTCATAATAGGACCTTTTCCGGTCTAGGTTGTAGGGAATTAGAGAATAACATTAAAATTAAAAAATGCTATAAAAAAAATTAAACATGCTTCTTCTGGTGTACTACCATCTTTTATGAAATACATAGCAATTTAAAATTATAAAAAACACCATAAAAATAATTTAAAACACAGTGTTAGTAATTTTTTTCCCAGAAAGGGATTTTAGAAATCATTTAGAAATTATATTTTTTTGAAACTATAATTTTTAGGGAAAACATTTTCCAATTAAATCATTTGATACATCCGTTACATAGAAAAGTGTTTTCCAAACATTGAAATTTTTTTATAAATATCCGTACATAGAAAATATTACTTTGAAATAAATAAATGTTGAAAATAATAATTCTTTTGAAATGCTACTTTGTATTTCTTCATATTGAAAATAATTATTTTTATGGATAAATCATGATACATTGGAGTTCATAAGAAAACTATAAGGCCACTTATTCACATAACATGTGGGTTAGAGTCCCATATATGTCATGTATTAATAATACATACAACATTAAATATTATGACACCCCAGTACCATAATTTATGAAATCATTATAAATGATCTTTCCTTTCTAACTAATAACCATAAAATAATTTCAAAACCACACATAAAATATTTTAATATAATAAAATAATCTTACCATTTTATTTAATTTGTGCAACCATATTTTTTATGTATTTATAAAAATAATTAGTACAAATCCATACTTATAAATACTATATCTTATTTAAAAGACATAAGAATAAATTATAAATAAATTAAATGAATGCTTTAATTAAAGTGAATAGATTCTGAATAATCAATTTAATGATGGACATATAAAATGTTTTGAATGAAATTCATAGACATGTAAAAATGATTAAAATGTAAGATGATAACTCTAATCATTTAAAAAATTCCATAAAATTATCGACTATATGGACTAATTAATTTTCTTATAGAAATTAATTTCTAAAACAAACAGTTTAAAGAAAATAATAAAAAAATAATAGCTTATTAGAAATCTTGCAATAATTATATATAACATAAATTTACATCATAATATATATATATTATAAGTTGATTTATTATAAAATAAATTGAGGATAATATCAATTTTTAGGGTCATAATTCTAATCGGTGTTATAAACATAGAGACATTGTTTTCCAAATGATAAACATAATAGAAAGGTTGACATACTGACACCCATATTTTATAGAATTTGGAGAATATTAATATTTAGATATATAAATATGTGTGTGTGTGTGTATATTTAATACACACCTTAACATAAGTTTAGATCAACTAACATTACTAGGGCACAATTGAAGAAAAGTAAAAAGGGTGTAGAATGCAGTTCTCTCTAACACAGGTCGTGCAACACTCAAGTGGGGTGTGCAACAGGGTGTGACTCACACAAGCAGGCATGTAGAACTTGAGCAAGGTGTGAATAAAATAGTGAAAAGATAAACCAACAAGTATAATGAATCACTTATTTATAAAATGAAATTTAATATTCATATAATATTTATATAAGCATTCAATAATTTCATTATTCTATTTTGAGGAAGGAGGGAAATTGGATCTTTTTTTTGCATTACATATCACAAAAAATATTATAATTATATATATATATATATATATTACCACAAAATTATAGGCATTATAATACTTCCATAATGTGGGGGTTCCCATTTTGACTTCACCACACACACAATCCCCTTGGGATTTTTCAATCTAATTTAATTTTTTTATCTTTTTTTAGAATTCAATTTTTTTCCCTTTTGTCTTTATTTATTATTTATAAAATTTTTAACATTTTTGTTAATAATAATATCATGTTTTTTTATATCTCACATTTTATTCTATATTCTTGTTTCGTTATTTTAATTTTTAATGTGACATTATGAATTTATATTTTATCTATTATTATTATTGTTTCAGTTTAATTACATTCTTATTTTAGATAATAAATTGTAAATATTTATATATTCACAATAAAATTATAATCATAATTTATATAATAAAATATATTACCTTACATTAATAATAATAATTTACTAATTCACATAATTATGATTATGATAAATTTAAAATAATCAAATTTTAAAATAACATATTTACATAAAATAATAATTATAATTTTATAATAACTTATTATGTTTTTCCATTAATTACTAGTGTTATTATTTTTATCCATAACATTTACAATTAAAATCGTCACATTTACATGACAATATGTTTTATTATATTTATTTCAATAATAATGGAAAACTTATAGTTATAATTTGTATCATAAATATAAACATCCTTATATATGTATGTTATAATTTTAAAATGTAAATTTTAAATATTCAATTTATTTTTCAAATAAAATAGTAATTCCAAAAATAATAAAATAAATATAATTATATTAAAATATAAACATAACATCATTTTATTATAATTTAGAAAATAAATATAAAAATAAAATCTTATTTTATGAAATTAATGATCTATTTAAAAATATTATATGATTTTGAATTACATTTTAAAAAAATGCATAAGTTATATTAATTCTATATCTTAGTATATAATTTTAAATATTATACTAATCTTTAGATAAAAAACATAGATTATTATAATTCAATCCATGTATTACACATATTTAATATTTTATAAATTTTGGGATGTTACATTCTCCCCCCCCCCTTAAATGAATTATTTCCTCATAATTCACTCACCATACTCAAGAAAAATATAAAATTATATGTTGATAATCAGAAAAACTAGATTGATTAACTTAAATACTATACTTCTTTGATTTTTCTTCAAATAACATAATTTACTCTCCAAATTTTTTAGACCATTGTCATGATTACAATAGTAGAACCTCTTACCTCCACATTCGTATTAAGTACATAAAAATTGTAATTTATTTTTCTAGAAGACATATGATAAATACACAAGTTATTTTACAAATCGGGACCTTTTCTGGTCTAGGTTTTGGAGATTATAATATATAATTTACAGTTTAACAATGTTGTACAAATATTTATACAAATTACATAATGTTTGTGGCCATTTTATATTAGATACACTCCAAATTGAGATTATAATAAACCAATGAAAAATTTATATATAAATTTGGATAATCATTAGTTTCCCTATAATGGGTTTTTTAATTTTTTGGAAATTATTTTCTTTGATTACTATAATATTCTGGGGAAATATTAATCTATTAAATAATTTTATAATACTATTACATATAATAAAGTTTTCATACAATGTAAACATTTTTTAAAAATCATACAAAATTTATATTACTTTTAAGTCCATGTATATTTAAAACAATAATTCTTTTGAATTATAATGTTCAATTTCTCTATTTTGAAAATTATATTTTTTATCGATTAATAATGATACTTAGTAGGCCATAAGAAAACCATAGTCCACTTAGCTATTTCAAATGTTGGGAAACATCCCCCAAAGGTCATAAATTAACTCCCCATACCACATTAAATCATCTTATACTCTTCTTCCAAAATTTATGAAAACATTTTTAATGATCATTCTTATCTCCCTCATAATAGAAAAATCATTTCAAAAAATGCATAAATAATTTTCATAGAAAAAAAAATATCCAATTTATTTATTTATAAAAATAATATTTTTAAATAATTTCATAAAACAATTATGATAAATACATACTTATAAATAACATATCTTATTTAAATGGAATAAGTAAAAATGATAAATAAATTAAATGAATGCCTGAATTAATATGAAAAATGTCAATGATCTCATAGATGAGGGCAATATATAATGTTATTAATGAAATTAATGGACATGTAAAAATTATTGAGACATAAAATAAAAAAACTTATTATTTACAACATTCCATAAAACGATATCCAATATGAAATAATAACTTTTCTCACCGAAGTATATTTGTAAAAGAAACTATTTAATGATAGTAATAAAAAAATAATACCTTGTTTAAAATGATTGAATAATTATTTATATCATTAATTTTCAAGATTAAATATATAGTGTCCTTTGAAAACAAATAGATGATTGGATTTCTATGATGGTTTATAATTCAAATCAATGTTAAATAAATAGCGACTTTTTTCCCAAATCATAATCATGATAGAAATTTTAATATTCAAACAGCATAATTATATAGAATTTCAAGAATATAAATATATATATTGACTTTTAAAAAAAAGAAATATCTTAAATTAAATTCATATCAACTACCATAGCTTGGACACACTAGAAGAAAAGTAAAAGGGGTGAATAAGAAAATACCCTTTGATAAAGGTTATGTAGTGCTTCAGAACGTTATGGAAAAGGCCAGGATGCAGTCAAGAAGGCGTGAAGATCAAAAAAATCCATGAAGAACGAAAAAAACAAAGGTAAAATGAGAAGAATAATGAAACACTTGTTTTTAATATCAAATTTACAATTTTTATAACATTTAAATAAGAATCTTTTTATTTTATTCTTCTAATTTGAGGAAGGAATACTATTTGACTCTCATTTTTTATACATTAGACGTCCCACACACATATTATATGTATATTATTTATATATTATTATCTATACTTTCTAGGAGTTAGATGACCTCTATAAAATATAGGTTCCCTTTTTTACTTCGTTTCACACAAAACCTCCTTGTGATTCTTCAATCTAATTTAGCTTTTATCTTCTTTTTCATTTTAGCATTTCTTTTTTTCTTATTTTATTGTTTTTTTATTATTTGTTTCAATATTTATTTAAAAAAAATATATTATTATATCTCACATTCTATCCAATTTTTTGTATTATTGTTTTAATTTTTAAAATAACACTATTAAGTCTTGTTTTATCTTATATTATTATTATTTTAGGTAAATAAAATTCTTAATTTAGATAATATATTGTTAATACTCCTATATTCATAAAACAATTATATGTCATAATTTCATATAGTAAGATATATTACCTTAATTTAATAATAATAAGTTAAAAATTATCTCAATTCAAAATTTTATATATTAAAATTAAATACAATTTGATATAATATATATTACCTAAAATAATAATAATTACTTTATTTTATAACAATATCTTTTACCATTTATTATTATTTTTAGTATTATCATTACCTTTAATAATTATATTTTTCATATTTATAAATTAATATGTTATATTGTTTTCAGATTAACTGTAAATTCTAAACTATAATTAAGATCCTACATATAAATTTCATTAAATATATATGTTCTTATTCTAAAATTTAATACATAAATAATCATTTTAATTTTCAAAAAAAAAATTATTAAAAAAATAATCAAATAAATATAATTATTTAAATACATCTAAATCACATATTTTTTTTTAAATTTAGAATATTATTTTTAAAATTAATCTTATTTTATAAAACAAATGATCTATTAAAAATTAGTATATGTTTTTGAAATAAATATTTATGAAAAGTATAAGTATTATTTATTCTGAGTCTTATTATATGATTATAAATATTATTATTTTATTTTGATTAAAAAAAGACATAGTTAATTAAAAAAACATTTTATACACTTATTTATTATTTTATTATTTTTGGGTTATTATAGATAACATATCTAAGAAGGACTTCGGTTCATGCTACTGTTAGCCTGGGTGTTTCTTTTGTCAAGAAAATGAAGGGGAAAGACTTCCAGCTTTCATTAGGAATAGTTTCATGGGAATTTTCTTAAAATAAGTGGTCTAGAATCAATATTGATGGCCTTGTCATAACACACCGAACTATATGGATGATCCTAATACTTTTTTATCATTGTGGAAAAATTTTCCATATAAGATATTATTTTAAAAGGATTCCTAAAGTCAATAAGGATAAAAATACTCTTAGAAAGGGTTTATATATTTTTTCTAATACTTATAAGGGTAGTGGTTCATATACTTAGGCCAACAATGATGTTCATGTGGCTAATAAGTTTTAAGGAGGATGTGAGACCAGAGGAATCTATGTGGAAAAGTATGATACAAAGGAATATGAATAAATCCCATTTATTGATAAAGGTATTATACATACCTCATATTCTATTTTCATATCATTGTTTAATATAGGCACTACTATTTATCTTATATCATCAAATATAGTTTATGTGTTCGGATTTCTTACAGTTCTTATGTCTTTCCATTAAGATCATTTCAAACATTTACAAAAGAGGTTTGAACAAGGTTTCAATTATCCCACATTATGGGTGATGATATCCATCCATGAGGTATTATGGGTCTTATTTGTACCTTTTCATTAAATCTATTACATGATTAATAGAATTAATTAAATTATATGTGTTAAGGAAAAGATTAAATTTTATAAACCATGATTTCAATCATTATTTTTATATCAAATCAGTCATGTCTTTTAGAGTGAGTTGGATTATTGTTTGGGGAGATCATGGAATGATAATTTGTATTATTGGGTGATCTCATATTATTTTTTAAGATTTATCTTAATGTCATTGACCCTTTTTTGAGAATTACACTAATTATTGTGGTGTGTTCACACCCTAATCTCTTTTTAGATGATTTTTCATGAATACCACCATAAAAAGAGTTCGTGTTTTCCATTGACCTACTACCTAGTATGATTCCCAATTCAATGCCACCATATTTTATGCTAGCTATTGAGTTATATGAACATAATTTTATTCTTGTGGAAATTGATTCTAAAGGATTTATACTTTCTAGTTTATCACTATGGCCTTCTTTTAACCTCTTTGATTATAGTAGAAAATATATCCTCAGACATTGAAATGAATATCGAAAGCTAAAAATGTTATTCTTTAATGACATGTATTTATTACAGATGACTGATTTTCTAATTAATCATCTTAGAGGACCTTTCTGGTTTTCAAATATTAACATTTAGTCATTGTACTACCAGTTGAATATACGATTTGATGATTTACCTATAATAGCATTTTGGATCCGGTAAGGGAATTTTGAGTTTTCAGTTATTCTATTTGGTATCAATAATGATCATATTGTATTTATGGATTTTATGGATAAAATATTTCATAGGTTCATATACTATTTCATAGTATTGTTTGAACATGATATTTTAGTGTACTCCATGTTAGAGGAGGAGCACATAGATAATTGGGATGTCATCCTTAGGACCATGAGGGAGCTTCGTCTTTATAGAGAATTTCCAAATGTGCATATAGATTTAGTAATTCAAATTTATAGGAAATATTATATCTAAGAGGGTAATCTCATTAGAACCTAAAATAATATAGGAAATTATTTAATGGGAGAAATCTAATGATGTTTTTGAGATATAAAGTATCTTGGAGTTGGATGTTTGTTACAGATGGTTCGTAAAGATCTTCTCCAATATAGAATATTTTATGACAGCTTTAAATCTTATGGAGTAAAATAATTTATAATTCAAAAATATATAAAATGTTTTAGGAACATAATATAAGTTTGTCTTTATCTCTAATTTTTAATCTTATGGAAATAGGTTCTAGATATGATGATTTCTTTGATGCTTCTAGTATGGGGTTGCGATGTGTCCTAATACATAAGAGATAGGAGGTGGTCTATGGAACGCACTAGTTATGAACTCATTAAAATAAATATCATACCATAGATATAGATTTGGAATAAACTATGCATGCACTCAAAATGTGGAACCACAAAATCTTTGGAGATATTTGTCATATATTTGGATCATGAAATCCTCAAACATATTTAATTCATAGGTATCTAAGCATAATATAGAGATGTTGGTTTGAGTATTTCAAGACAATTTATTTTGATATTTATTATATAGTTGGGAAGGGTAATGTTTCCATTTAATCATGGATAATGAAATTACTAACTCAAGAACCAAAACAATCCGTGTAATACTGGCCTATGATGTGTTTTCTTCTAGGATAAGTCTAATAGTGGAAGAATAAAGTGGTATGGTGTACATGGATTCGATAAAATATGTCTCATAATTTTAGGGTAAGGTTTATCTCAATCATTTTCTTGACACCAAGTTCAAGCGTTTTAGTAAAATCCTTAATGGTAGGGACACATGGGTTGGGTGGTCTCAGTTTCCCAATTGCACTTTGTGATTCCAAAACTGGTTTTTTGATAATTGATTTCTGATGATGAAGTTTATGGATAGTGGAAAAAATTATTGTGTTTACATGTACCCTATAACTACTAAAATTTATCATGATTTGAATCATTGGTATCAGGGGTCAGGGATAATATTTTGGATTCTATATTTGTTAATATGATGACATATGTTTAAGGGAATTGATGTTGAGAATCTGTGACGAACCTATACCAATTCCTATATAGAAATGGGGTTATATTTCCATGTATTACATCATTTTTTTCCATATTATCTAATTGGTAATGATATTTGTTAATTATCATTTATCAAATAATGAAATAAATAAATATCATCCCCATTTAGGACATGAAAAAAGCGGAACATATTATAAACTTGTATATCTGAGAAGTTGTTATACTCGTTTGGGCTCCGTCTATTATTACATCTATAATAGATCCATGTTTGAAATCATTTTTTTAAAGGGTTTTCAAGATTCCATGGGTTCCTGGTTAATATTGATCAAGGAATATCAAAAATATAATGATAGAGGGACTGATAGAGAAATTGAGGTTCTTGAGGATATGCTCTAGGCTTTTGTACTTGATTTTGGTTGTTCAGAGGAAAATAACCTTATTCTTGTCATGGTTTTCTTTAAAAATGGTTATATTGATTTGATTAAGAATGTGTATCTTGATAATTTTAATCAGTGGCTATGTATATATCTCTTAGGCAGGGAAGAATTTGGAGTGTGGTACATGGTTAGACTGATATTTTTTATGCAAATGGTGGAAATCATATACCTCATCTAGTAGAGTTTTTTCATATAATAAATAGTTATAAATTCTATATGGAACCTCATTATAGGCCTCTTGGATTTGATGTTAGTGATTGTGTTGTTCTCATATTTTATCCTCCATTGGGAAACTGCCGATTGGGTAGGATGTGTGTGTCCTCACCAAGGGTTGTTGGACCCCTTCATATTGTGGAGCATCATAGAATAGAGGCATATCTATTAGAATTTTTATATCATTTGTCTTCAACATGTTATGTCTTTAATTTTTCCCTAATGAGATGATATTAACTATATCATTCCCATGTGACAAAATGGGAGGATGTTGAACTTGATTCTGTTAACACTATGTTTCCCAATCCAATTTAGAGTATGGATCACCAAAAAAGTTACTAAATGTTAAATCAATTACCTTGTAATTTGTACATTTTAGTACGTATGAGAATTCCATGAGATGTTTGAGTAGAAATTTTTGATCACCATATAGTGTCCTTTTGTGGGTCAAGGTTTATATGTACTTCTTAGGTGATAAAATGGTTTTTTGGGGGTTATTATAGAATCTTTAGTAAAAATTGTAAGTCTGTCTTTATGTTTGGAGAATGATACTTAGGTTTTGAGGGCCGAAAAACTAGATTTGATGATTTTATATAGAATATGGGCTGTTTACTTCATGTTATAAATCATCACATTCGGAAAAACTTATAAAATTTGAATCGTTTTTTTGTAGATGTCATGATTCTAGTTCAAATAATGAAAAATTACAATATAAGAAAAAATTTCTCATTTTGAATTCATTGATCAGGATTATTCTTACCTAATGTTATACTTTTTTAGTGTATATTTAAATTTTAGAATTCATACTATATGGTTTATTCACAATAAATATCATTTGACTATAGTGGTTTTTATTACATTGGTCAGAATATTTTTTTCTTCATTTCTTATGAAGCACGCTTTCTCAAACCCTAGTGTCTACCAAGAAATTGTTTGATGATCTCTCTCTTTATAGAAACCCCCTTTTGGCATTTGATCTCTATGTGGTTATTTTTATCTTGTAATAATAATCTCTACTTTTTCATTTCCATTGGTCATGAAAGTGGTGGTGTATAGTTTTTTGGATCAAATTATAATTGGATTTTATTCTGTATCGATTCTTTTCTATTTCTTCTTTTCCTTGTCTTCTAGAGGATGGTCTTCTTGTTTTAAATAATCATTTTTGAATTAGGCTATGTTTCCTACTTTTTTATGTAGTTGACTCTCTTGAAGTGTTTAATTTTGAAATAGATATATGTTCTTGTTAATTACATAAGGTAATTAAATTAATATTCTCTATTTTATATTTGAATGTAATTTTTGGAAGAAATAATTTTTAAACGGGTTTGATTAAAATTTTATTTTTCAGATTAAGTATTCATTGAAAAGTTTCAATGGTAGCATTTATTTTAATATAGTTCTAAAATCTAACAAAGAAAATGATTTTTTTAATGATTTTTTAAATAATATCATGGTTTTTATATTTATTTTGAAAAAAATTAAAATTTTGTAACGTTGGGTGTGTTATGGGATAGAATGGTCACTCATTTTTTGTGTAATGCCCCAAATGTTTTTATGTCACTTTAGTGTGTGTAATTAAACTATATATTATATTGGTTATATAAAAAATAAGACAGGATGAGGGAATATATTTTTAGTTTTATCATTTATATCCATGGGATAGATTGACAATGGTGTGATTTTATATATAGAACTGGATTATCACATGATCTTAATTTCCTTGTTATTTTATCACATGATTAAGTTATTGTGTATCCATGCTTTGGTTTCTTATGCATACCTATTTTCTTTCATAACTGACATATTCCCATAATTGGGTAATATATTGTGATTTTATAAAAATTAAATAATGTTTTAAAAATTGGTTTTATTTTATGAAAAATATTTTATGTAAATAGTTTTTCAAAGCTTGAGATAATGCTTTTTTTATTATAACATTATACATTATTTTGTGGTATCTAAATGGGATTTGTTCTCTGACCCTATTTTTTGGATAGTTGTAGATGTTTTTTTGTAGGACTCAGGTAATGTAATTAAAAGTTTGTACCATTCTAGGTTCTTTAATTGTCCATTAAATTCATAGATGGTTGGTTTAGTGGTGACAAAAGGGATTCTGGAGATATGTCATGTCTCATATGATTTATTACTTTTTTACGGTATGGGATGACTATGTATGCCTCGTAGAAATGTATTATTTCTTCCAAATTGTACATTGATAGTTCTTATATTATACATGAGTCTTTTTTTGGTTATTTTTTTGTGTATAACAATGTGGAAGACTTACTTGGGAAATATCTCTAGTTGACTCGGACTAGTTCATTATAAATGATATAATCATCATGTCATCATTCACATTGGTAGTTCAAGTGACCAGATCTAGAGTATCTTATAATTATTTAATATGTTATTTTTTCATATAATGTTAGTGTAACTATAATATAATCTAAAAAATTTTAATAACATTCCCATTAATTATTTTCATTCTCAAAGAAATCCTTATAGGGTTGTGATGAAAATGAAATTTGACATTCAGGGAGGCTGTATTCTACACATACATTTTTTAACAATTCTGTTTCTCAAAAAATAGAATGGAATGAATGAATATGATAAATAATCACTTTATAATTATAATTTTTAAATATTAATAATATTTATTCTCAAATCCATCACTATTATCAGACACAAAATTCATTAATTAAATATGTAGCATGTCTCTTCTTGGAGGTGGTTTTCCACACTGATATATGAACGATATTGTTTTATTTATCTTAGTTCATTTAATTGTTGAATAATTTTGAATCCAATAATATATTAATATTTCAATAAATTAATAATTCTCATGTAATTTTTTTGAATGGGTATAACTATTTTGAAAGCATTTTATTAAGAAGAAATTACTACAGAGTCTGAAATACTGACATGTTGAACATATAGTTTCTTATGGAAGTCTCAATTGAAATAGCGGCCTTAGGAAAAAAATTGAGACATGACGTTTATGAAATTAAAAGATACATATCATACGAGAAAAATTATATATTCGTATGAATAATTTTGAATGGATATGTGTAACATGTTAGGTTGGATATTATCTCTTTTAATAAGTGAAGGGGAGAGTAATTTTGTATCTACTAATTAAATTTCAATAACCGAATCTAACAATTCATGGGTCATCAAAACAAAAAGTGTAAAATATATTTGGCTAGGAGGGTTTTCCAGTCTATATATTACACAAAAACATGGAGGAATTTTTTTAATTGTTCGGGGCTTCTTAGATTTAGTAAAACTATTTCTACCATTTATATTATTTTAATTTTACTATGGTAACTATAGTTTTTATCCACTATAATTAATATTTACAAACAAAAGTAAAGATGAGTTTACTTTAAAATTTTAAAAAATTTATTTCAAATATGAAAATCATTTTATCAAATAAAATTTATATGGTCTAGAAAAAATAATTTTCTAATTAAATTACTTGAATCTATAAAACAATTTTTAGAAATTGGGTTCTTTTATGAATAAAATTTAATAATATGATAAGATTATTTATGTTATTAATTTCCAGGAAATAAATTTATTTAGTCTAATAAAATTAAAAAATTTCATTCTTTAAAATATGTTTGAATCCAAATTTTTCCACTAACATTATTTATTAAATTAATATATTTAAAATCATCATCAAATTGTAATAAAATCATATCTATGTTCTAATATATAAACATAGGTATTATAAGTTCATAATTATATTTAAAAATAATAATTTCACTTATTTAATAATTATTTGATTAGTTAAAATTTTAAATAAATTGCTATCTATATATTATATAATGTTAATGTGTTTTAAATAACTATTTTGGTGGAAGATGTATTTTTCATTTTTTTAATTGAAATCTACTATGGTAGAAAAATCAGATAAATTAATATCAAGATAGTTTTATCATGATTAATTAAAAAATTATTTTTAGATTACAAAATTAAAATTCTATAATTTATAAATTTAGATTTTAAATGAAATTACAATTTCAAAAGTCATTTATTATGAAAACCCATATAAATACATTATGTCTTCATGATATTATTTTTAGTGAATTTATAATTGAATAAAATCTTTCAACTTCCTAATCCTTTTATTATTCATAATTATTATAATTAATATTCATCATATATTTTGTATCTCATTTTATTTTGGTTTCACATTTTGAATAATATATCAAACATAATATTAATTTAGACTAATATATATTCGAATATCTCATGATGTCTCAAACCATGGATGAGATAAAATTCTTCAATGTAATGAATCACCCCCATTATTTAGTGATAAGACTCTATACATCAAACGGTAAAAATCTCATCTATCATATCTCTATAATTCATCAATTCATGAAACTAGAGAACCTTATAGATCCAAACAGGTGATAAGACTTTTTATGTATACATCCAATAGGTCTTGAAACACATTGGATTATGTATGAGATGAATTCAGACAAAATTCATAAATAGATAACATCATTCATGAAAAATGAATGTTTTTATTTCAATGGAATGTTTTTCATAATACCCAAATCTTTTAAATCCCCATCCTTGGGGAACCATGCAATATGCATGTCCTTCAGTCAACGACACACTCATCTTTATGCATTTACAGAACTCCAATTCTTTGTGAACCTAAAGTAGTGACACCAATTATAGATACCCATGTTTATTTTAAAATAATATTTCATATTTTAATATGAATATTAAATATATTAAACAAACACATTCTTGAGTACCGTAATAGTTTAGTGTCTTTACAATATAGGCACATAGTCATCTAATCGGGTGAATGATCTTAAGTGCTTCCCACAAAGATAATCTTATTCAGTACTCTTCATAAAACTAACCTAAAAAAATATTTCATCATAACCTTGGTCATATTATACAAATCATGAACCATAAAATCATTAAATAAAAGAGTTTCACTATCATAGAAATATAAAACCATTTCACATGTTAAGGTTAACCACAAAACTATCAACATATTGGATTAAGACTTGTAACAAATTTCCAATTGTGGGTCAGGACACACCTTTTTTCAATAGTGGATTTGGACACACCTTTTTTTCATAATGTATTGGGGCACCCAAGTTTTCCATAGTGGATAATGACCCACCGGTTTCCCATATTATAGTTGGATACACTTATTACCAATAATAAATCGGGACACATCTGTTTCCCATAGTGGTTCAATTTCGTCAACATGTTTCCCATTTTTTTCTCATCATATATAAATCATTATATAATGCATTCGAGGGAGATTTATGTCCCACCCTACATATAATTACATCCAAAATTTGTGTTCCACAATATCAAATAAAAAATTCATCGTATAATAACCCCTAAAATTAAATGTGTTTCATAAACATTTCATTATATCTTAAACTGTGTAAAAGTGACATTTTTCACAAAAATTTCATAATTTAATCCTAGCATAACCCATGAAAATAATGTGTGTTTCATAATAATTATATAATTGTATAACCCCTAGAAAAGAAATGGGTTAAATTAATATCTTGAAATAACAAACTATTTATGGAATGTATAATATTGGTATCATTGTTTTATATCTCTAGTAAATCATATGTGACATCAACAGAAGTCATATTATATAGAAAATAATATTTAATGATCAAACAATGTTTTTATAGAGGAAAATAAATTTTTATTTTAAATCATTTTAAAAATAGAAATCATTTTTAAAAATAATTTTTATAAAAATAACTTGAAAAATTATTAAGCAATTTTTAATAATCATTTAAAACTTTTCTTGAGGAAAACATAATTTCTTCATTAAAAAACACTTTTTAAAACCTAATAAATTTTGAAAATAATTTATTTTAAATAAATATAAATATTTATAAAATATGAATTAATTAAAATAATGTTCTAGATAATGTTATGTTTTGTTCATTTCGTACACATTAAAACACAAATTCCATTAACATTTTTAGTAAAAGACAAATAGGCATTGTTTAGAAAATTACATTATGATTACATTTTAAGAAAATTGTAAAAGTTAAAACATGGGTGAAATTGTATTTTAAAAATAACACGATAATAATAAAACATTGTTGAAACAATCTTTAGAAATATGTTTTTGCAATAAAATATATTTATGACAAATGAGAGAAACAACATCATATTTTCTAGAAAAACTTTTACAATAATTTATTTTAACAATGAGTTGAAAATGGTATTTTAACATTAAAGTAGTATGAATAACCATAGGATATGAATATTCAAAAACATTCATAGGATATATATCATAGAAATTAAAAATATGAGTCTTAAGTATAAAAAATCCCAATAAACTATGAGATTGTAACAAAAAATCATTATAACTTTGATAACCTTTATTCATATCTACTGTGATGGAATAACATCAAATGGAAAATAAAATATCAGTGAGATATATATAATTATTATATATCATGTCAAAGGGATTGTATATATACCTTCTTCAATAATATGTGGGCATAATATAATAATTACCGCACATACTACTATAAAATTGTCCCTTAACAGTGCTAGAAATGGACTTTATCATCACTATAGATGCTCTTACTACAAGAGTGTGATTAAAAGTAAGATTATATTATCAGTGCTAAAAGGTGATAATAAATTTCTACATTGTATTGTGTTATAGGAGCACACTACAACACCAGTGTAATCTGCTATAAAAACACACTACTACACAAAAAACCCCACTAATTATAAAAATCAAGTATGAATATATGATTTACATTAAGAGAAAAATATAGGCTTTTTCATAGTTTTGGTGATGTGATTCATATTTTAATCTGAAATGATAATTATATGTAAAAAACTCTCTTGGAGTCATGCCAGTCACACTGTGCATCAGATTTAGGTTCAGCTGATTCTTACACTTGTCAAATTATTTATTGATTGGTTACCTGAAGTAGAAAAGCATATCGAGTGTGTTCACATTATTTTCAGTAAGTCACTTCACTTTTTTTACTATAATATCATTTTATACTGGAAACATACTCTTTGACTCATACCTCTCGTTTTGATGTGATACTAATTACAACATGTCATAAATAATTTTTCATTCATTTTATTAAATTATAAAGAAAATATGAGCATGTTTTCTCAGCCACCTATATGTGACACCTTTTGAAGTAAAATGTTATTTTTAAACTGATAATGGACACAATGAGTTATAGCAGACATATCATGTGTCAGAATAAGGATTAGTTGGCTCCTCAATATTATAAATGTCTTATAGATCATTTTCCTATAATATCAAAACAATCTGAATGTGTTTTCTCAGTTATTAGTTGTTGAGTTATCATTTTTATAAAGTTGTATCCAATTTTAAAAAAAATATGCAATTCAACACTTATTTATCCCACTGTGAATTGTAATGAGGTGATGACATTTCTTATAGTTTTCAAATAAAATATAGATCATTTTCACAATGTATTAAAATAATCTGAATGTGTTTTCTCAGTTTTGAGTATGTCACTTGTCTTTTTTACTAACATGTCATTTCCAACTAGAAACATGCACACTAATTCATTCCACTCACATTGTTTATAGGGTTGATATGAGACCAATTCTTATACATGAAAAATTACATATGACAAAATTTACTGAATTACCAAGATAATTCGAGCAGGTTTCTCAGTTTTCAGTGAGTGGTATTTGTTAAACTAAAATATCGTTTTAAAACTCATAAATGACATATTGCGTCATACTGGGAAAATAATTTATCATATTGAGGTGTGTATTATTAATTTAAATAAAAAATTACTTATAGATCATTTCATTAAATAATAAAAATAATCTAAATGCGTTTACTAGGTTTTGAGTAGGTTATTAGACATTTTTATTAAAATTGTTGACATTTTTAAATAAAAATATACACATGGAGTCATATCGATAACACCATGCTTTGGATAGAGGTAATTCAATCTCCTACAAATCTAAAATGACTTATATATTTTTTTTCCTAATTTATAGTAAACAATAAAAAAAAAAATTATTAGTATTGAGTTTGTCAGATGTCATTTTTTAATAAATTTGATGTCATCTTTAAATAAAAAGACACACGTAGAGTCATACCAGCCACACATCACATCGAATTGACATACGAATAATTCCAAAACACATCAAATGAAATCGGGAAATTATTAAAGAAGTGTAAAAACAATATGAATGTGTTTTTTTGGTTTTGAGTATATCACTTGTTTGTTTACAAAAATCTCATTTTAAAATATAAATATGCACTTTGAAAAATATTGATAACATCATGTATCAGTTTTACATGAGACTAATTCCAACACATCAAATATTTATAATGAATAGATTTCCTAAATTATTAAGATAATATGATAGTGTTTCATTTACATTCAACGTGTGACATTTTTTGAAATAGACTATCGAATTTAACTGATTAGAGTCACATTGAGTCATAGTGGTCTCACCATTCATATAATTGAGGTGAAAATAATATATACCCAAATTAAATGACTTATTGATCATTTCCTTAAATAATAAAAATAATCAAAATATTTTTTCTCAATTTTGAGTATGACATTTGACCTTTTTTCTAAAATTAATGTCAATTTCAAATAAAAATAATCACATTGAGTCATACCGATCACACTATGAGTTGTTTTTTGGTGTGTTTAATTCCTATATGTCAAAAATTCTCAAAAAAATCCTAAATTATCATTTAAAAGGATTTTATTTTATTTATATGTCAAACTATTAACACTACATATTTAATGGATGTCCATTATTATAAAAAACAATTCTCATTTTTTAAGGTCGTAAGAACATTGGATTTCAACAATAAGAACAGTTATTCGGGTAATAACATTGAATCAATATGCAGTGTTTACAGTTTGAAAAAAAGGATATGATTTTGGAAAATGTTGTTACATTGGTAGAACGAATCATTTTATATCTTTTGTGGATTTTTATAGATATTTGAATGAAAAATATGACTTCCAAAAATATCTACTAAAAAACTAAATAATAATAATGTAAAATGATATTGAAATTAACATACAAATAATATATAAAATGATGAATAAATTAATTAAATATGTAGTAAAAATTCACCTTTTCATGATGGTTTTATTAATTCTTTACAAATTTTCTTATTTTCATTTTCTCTGTTGTAGACTTTATGTCTAATCCCTCAAGAGAATGATCAACTTTGAAGAGACCACCCCAACTCAAAATTAATAATGCACATGTATAAGAAAACAATTGTTATATAAGTAAAATTAAAAAGAAATAAATTAATCATAAAAATGAAAAAAATCATTAATTATATGTATAATTATTTTAATATGAAAACATTGTCGACTACAATGATATGTCAGTGGTAAATAAAAAATGATGATAAAAACACAAGTAGATCTCATCGAATAATTAATCATTGAGTGAGGAGGATGAGGAGAAAATAACATACATTGGAATGAAATATTTAATTATGTGATAGAAGGTAAATATATATTATTGGGTTCATAAAATATTCATTTTATATAATAAATAAATAAATACACAAAATATATTCATTATCCAAGTTAAATTTCATTTATTTTTTTAAAATTTCAAGGATGGTAATTAGAGATTCATAAGGGTATAACCAAAGGGAAATATTAATGAATTATATATTTTTAGATGGGTTAATATAAAATATACATACTGTTTACTAGTAGAGTGATAACAGAAATGAAGTGATTTTTAAAAATTATTAATGAGTGGGATATCATTTCTAAGATGGCGATATTTTAATCAAATTCCAGAAATACATGCAAGGTAGAAATCAATGAATAAAATATCAATGGTGATTAAATTATTCGGTAAAAACTCAAATGAGTAAGACTCTAAAAACATCATTTTTTAGAAGTAGAGTGTAAACAATTTAGTGGGGTTTAAAGGGATGATAATTTGATAAAATTTATTCTTGAGGAAATTGATCCAAATAATAATAATTTGACATGAAAAGATCTATATGAATAATAACAAAGAAGGATTCTTATGGATCAAGTTGCTATATATATTGTTCCATTAATTTCCATTAGTTAAAAAATATGCGAGTTTTTTGGTAAATTTTTTGCCCTAATTCTTAAAAAATCGTAAATTAAATGGTCATGGTAATATATCATAATGAAAAAAATTTATGTCATGTAATTGAGATGGCCATATCTATAGGGATCATATTACCATTAGAAGTACATAAAATGGATTTATGTTTATGATAGTAAACCATAAAATTCAATGGAATTAAGAATCCCCCATGAACAATTCATGCCATTAAATTATTAAATAAAAACTAATAATTTTAATTTAAAGTGGGATTCTAATGGTTATGAACATGAAAAATAATATTTATTTCAATAAATTATATTATATTAAAAATTATTTATTATATTTACACAGATGAGTGCTAATATTTTATTTTATCAAACGTAGTTGAATATAGTGGTAAATTATTTAATCTTGAATGATATAAAATAGTCCTAATCATTAAAATAATATATAAATTTTCATGTTAAATAAGTAAATTTTCAAATTAAATATCGAATTTCGTAATAAATTGATCAATTATAAATGACAGAGAATAATAAATCCTATCACTAATTTACACTTCTTGTGAACCATTTAGTGAAACTGTATTTTTTTCATACAACACCATGATGCTAATGATTTTCCAAGAAAATTAATCATTACAATTATATATATTAATACTATATTTCAACAACCATAATCAAAATATCAATTAGACATTTCCTGAAAAAAATTGTTTTTTTCTTTTATAATATATATAAGGATTATGGAACCATAATCTATCATGAACCATCCCTCGGGGCCAGTGGCGTGACTACCCCAAGCCCGCCTTCCATAGGCCAATGGCTAGCAACTAGCACGGGAAAGGAGTATCCCTTAAACGTGAAGGAATTTCCATTTTAACCTGTACAGACACATAGTTCAAGAACAAAACAAGAAGTGACCACATAGACTAGAACGCAATAAGATGCAACCACAAAGAGAACTGCTATAGTAAAAGAGTGTTGAAAGTAAAAATTGGCCCGAATAATAGCCAAATTGTAAAAGTACAAGTACAATTGGAAGTACAATATAAAAAAAGAAAAAGAAAAATAGATATTGGGTCATCCTATGAGGTTCCTACTTATAGGTTAGGTATATATTGCCTCCTCATCACTCCACTTTCATCATTCTCCTCCGCGTCACAGTACGCAAAATGGACCACCTCTGAGCACCGTCTAGTCCTAACTCCCCCAGCCTCGATCAACGATGTATGTCGTCTGCACATGACACAACAAGGTACAGGTGATGCCCGTGTAGGGGTGAGTATAACAATACTCAGTAGGGACCCCAAGACCCCCATAGATCTCCTAGAGTTCCATAAAATAAAAAACCCCAAAGCAAGGCATCAACACGACTTAGGTATATACCCATACATATACCTAATTTATCAAGATATACTCATCTCAGACATGTGTGAAGGACACCACATAGGTAACATCACGACGGTAGAAGTACAACACATGTAACACCACAATAATAATACCACGAAGTTAACTCCACAGAGGTAGAAGTACCACACTGGTAACAATGCAAAGATATAAGTACCACACAAGTAACACCACGAAAACAATACCACAAAGGCAGAAGTACCACACATGTAACACTACGAAGATAGAAGTACCACACCTATAACACCATGAAGATAGAAGAACCACACAGGTAACACCACGAAGATAGAATTACTACAAATGTAACACCACAGATATAGATATACCACATAGGTAACACCACGAAGATAGAATACCACATAGGTAACACCACGATGATAGAAGTGCCACACAGGTAACACCACGAAGAAGATACCACAAACTCATAAGTGACACACAGGGAACACCAAAAAGATAGAAGTACCACACATGTAACACCATGAAGGTAGAAGTACCACACTTGTAACCCATGAAGATGATACCATAAAGGTAGAAGTACCACACAGGTAACACCACGAAGTTAGAAGTACCACCCAGGTAACACCACGAAGATAGAAGTACCACATAGGTAACACTACGAAGATAGAAGTACAACACAGGTAACGCCACAATGATTGAACTACCACATAGGTTAAAGACTCAGCACACAATCAGGTATAACTAATGTACATAAGTAAAGATGATTAGTCCAAAACTATATCATCTTATTCTATTAAGAAGAACTTCTCCTGACCCACATTGGATCTATAGATAACTAACCTCTGCTGACCCACACTACATAAATAGGTAACTAACCCTCATTGACCCACAATGGATATGACCCACACAGAATCGGTATGCGCTAACCCATATAGGATCGCTGAGCACTAAACCACATAGGATCTGACCCACCCATGATCGATAGATGCTGACCCACATAGGATCAGTGTTCATTCTTCACGTTGCACCCTACCACATGATTCCACGCAACCAGTGCGCTCAAGTCCTGTAGAATCTGCCCCTTGAGATATCATTTATAACTTTACAACCATTAATATCCAAAAAAGAGTAACACAAAGGACCTCCATGTCGTTAGGGTTCCAACACCACATATGGCATGTCAATCAGATGCCCGGTCTGTGAGTTTTACGAGTTTTAGCTGTGGGGTCCCGGTTGGATTCAGGTTCGATCCAACTCGACCATATTCCTACTTTCTCTAAATCTCAATTGGAGTATATGAAAAGTATCCTCTTGATACAAGGATCCCAACGTTGTAGACGGTTCGTCAAACCGACATCGGATTTTCAAGATATGCCCCTTTAGTTGTCCTAGGGTCTGGTTGGGCCCGGGTCCGGTCTGACTCGGTCGGACCGACCTGGATGGACTTGGTCTGGGCTGGGCTAGGGAGGACTCAGCCGGCTGGGTTGGGTTTGACCCAGCCTGCTAGGTCGGGGTGGACTAGGCACACTGGGATATTTTCTTCTCCGGCCCGCAAGAGGGGCAGCCTGCAAGGGGGGCCCAGCTAGAATAGGGCGTCCCACAATGGGGGCAGTATGCACGGGGGGTGACCCGCAAGGGAGACCTAGACAGAATAAGGCATCACATAATGGGGCGGAATCCCGTTAGGGAGGCGGCCCGATCCAAATGCGGAGGCCCAGTCTGAGGGTGGTGGCCCACTCCGAGTGCGGCAGCCAGGTCGATGGCGGATGCTCACTCCAAGGACAGTGGCACAGTCCAAGGGAGTCGGTCTAGTGTGAGGGTGGTGGCCTTGTGCGAGGGCGGAATCCCGGTCTAAGAGACGGGGCCCAGATCGAGGGTGGCAGCCCCGTACGAGGGCGGCGGTCTGGCTAGATGGCGGTGGCCCAGCTCAAGGGCAGCGGCCCTACTCTAGGGCGGCGGCCCAGTTCGGTCCGACGTGGCGGGTATAACCCCCATTCACTCAGATTCCAAAATGACATGCATGTCGTTTAGTTGGCGAGGCGTTGCCACCGTGTGGGCATTGCCCAGTCACTGCGGAACCCGTCAGAGGCGGGTTCGGCCTCTACCACGGCTTCGTCCGCGACTTCCATTCATCGGCAGCACGGCGGTCGCACCGCCTTTTATCCCTCAGCCGGTCGTCATGCCAGCCGGATCCTCCATTCTTCATGACTGTTGAGCCGCAACCCTCTTCTTGCGGTGTGTGTCGAAGTTCTCGTGGTCTTCCGAGGAGGTGCAAGGAAAGGAAGATTGTGGTGGGTTCGGGCCGGGTTCATTAGGCCCACACCCTCTATGTTAGATCACAATATGGAGGATATCAAGGGATCTTAATAAATATTTGTATTGAAAACAAGATTAACCACAAAAGTATACCCGCAATAACCTACCACAAAGTTGAATGAATCACGGGTCAACCCGTTAGTCGGTTGACTCGTGTTCTTCATATAATTTCATGAATGGGGAAGAAGGAATCAAAAATCTCAAATGAAAATAACACCCGACATGGAAGAGACGTCCACTAATGATGATCGATAGAACCTTCATCATCATTTTCATCAGTTCGTGACACGATGGCACTTTTCACTGCTCATTGGAACTAGTTTCATCCTACAGTATATTGGCGTTGTGGTACTTTGTCAGGGCTTCATCACTTAGTGTAGCCATGCCAACACCCCTCCCTGATATCCATATAAATAAGAGAGGCGAAAGAGTGTACAACGCTTGGGAAATTAATAAGGTTCAATTAATTAATAAACATCATTAATTCCCAATATTTTGGTTACAGGAAAAAACCAGTCAAGCAATTTATTGGCTTGACACGTCGCTGGTCCCGCCAGTGTCGTCTGTCCGTTGGAGGAAATAATGAAAATAAATTAATAAAACATGTTATTTTATTAATATTTCAAATGTCCACAAAACAAAATTTTCACCCAACCTACAATAGTCGATGTTATACTTCCCATAACCGAATCTCAGCGCTGCGGATTCAATAGTTCTCCCATATTTCTAATTCAAGCAACAGTTCAAAACTTAGAAAATGCATATCATGTGTTTAGTGAACATACTCAAAAAAATGTTCGGAAAATTATTAACTGTCTCCCTAGACATGTCCTAGTCGAGGTCAGGCTCTGCCTTAGTGAAACACGCCCCATCGAATCCAATAGTACTCTCAAATTTTAAATCTGAGCTAATTTTAAAATGTTATGTATTTTATAATAAAATAATTTTCACATAATTGTTTTATTTACTACCAAAAAATAACTTTCACTGGTGGCTCGTGCTGACCAATGTTAGTATCAGCCTAAAGAGAGCATACCCTCATGATTTCATCAATGGTCTCATATTGTTAATCTGAGTTAGCATTCATGAGTTATAAGCATTTGAAAAATCAAATAATTTTATTTCATTATTTTATTTATGGTTATTGCATTTTCAGGTTTTCTCACAGGAGGCATGTGCGGACTAAATTTAAGTCGTACATAGGGAAAACCCACCATCTTGAGTGCAACAGTTCCCTCATATTTCTGATCTGGGCAACAGTTTAAGTTTTATTCCACATTTTCAAGAACCCTGCTTAAGCGTGCTAATTAAAGCTTAACAAAACATCAATGGATTATTTCAGGCACTCCGGGACTCAGAATCGTGCACCGTCAGATTTCGTGGTATCAAAATAAATCTATATAATTAAAAAAAACTTATTCACAAATTCCAAGACATTGCATTATCCTATTTTATTTTTCTATTTATTTCATTTAATTCATATTATTTATGTTCAAATAGAAGTACTTAAAATATAAAAGATAAAAACATTATTATTTTTCATGAAGTATTTTAATAAATAATAAAACAATTCAAACATATATAATGTTTTCTCTTTTCCAACATTATAGATTCATCAAAATCATCGGATTGTTACATTTCATAAGGGAACTATAAATCTATCCCAAACTTCATGCAATTGCTCACAATCATCCTAAATAAATCCATTAATTTTACACTATATTTTAATGCACATTATGCTAGGAAATAATTTCTTGAAAAATTATTATATATTTCTTCCCATGCGTCATATATTTCATCATCAATTTTTTTGGAAATAAATATCTAGAATTAACATTAAAATATAAGATGAAAACCCTATATTAAATTCCTCCTCGCTCAACCCTATTAGTGGACATTAATGCATGATAAAACCCCAATGGTGTTAGATATTTCATCATCCAAGTAGTTTTCAATGTAATATTCCAATAAAATGACTACATCGACCAATATATGGATGAATTTTTCAAACATTGATGATTGAAATGAGAAATATTTCATGGAATATATATATTGTGAGCTGATTATACCTCAAAACAACTTGACCCAACATTGGGTTTGATATATTTCCAGTCTCATATAACCAATGTTGTCCCAAGGACACCAACATGATATTTAGGAAGATGATACATAAATATATATAAATAATAGGAAAAATTGTTTTGTTTTATTATATTATAGTGAAACATGACTATTAGGGATACACCGATATTGGATGATAATTTTTAGTGGATAATTTATGGAAATTATAGCTATCAAAATACCTCTATTTTATTCGACATGTGGTGGTGTTCAACCTTTCAATCACTTGAGGCTTGGATTCGAGCATTGGAATAGTTGGCGCCTTGATTCTAGCCTAGATTTGATCTTGGATTCAACAAATGAGGAGTGCTAGTAGCATGTCCCTTTTATGTATAGCTTCAGATATAGAAAACTGGTTCGCAATTGTTACTGTTCTTTAAATAAATCATTAAAATTTTATAAGTGCTAAAAAAATGTTGAAAAAGATAATTCTTATCAGCATTAAGTTAATAATCACTGATAAAATGAACCTTTATTAACAGTTTCTTCCCTAATAATGATAATGGTTTATCAGTTCTATAAAAGCAGTGATAAATAATTATAGTACATTTTTAAAAAAATATATTTATTTTTTAAAAAATATAATTATTATATATAATATTAATACAGATAATAGTAATTTTTATTAAATAATAATTTTATAATTCATTGAATATATAATTATTTCATTAAAGTATTTGAATAATTTTTTAAAAAATAATATTTATATCATTATAAATATTTATATAATTATATACATGTATATATAAACACATGAAATATATTCAATGTTTAAATAAATTTATTTCAATTTTATAATTATTTATTTATAATTATATAGATACTTTTACAAGAAATATTTATTTATTTATAAATATATATGTATAAAAACATGTAATATACATTTATAAATATTTTCATTCATTAATATGTTTTTACAAATATATTTTTAAAATTATTAATGAATATTTAATATTATGTTCGTGCGTGTTAAAAATATGAAACATTGTTTAATTAAACATGGGTACAATATTGAAAATATTAATATGATTGAATATTGTAAATCATTAAAAAAGGATATATATTAAATAATTATGAATACATATGGACAATATTAAAACATAAAAAGTAAAAATAAATAAAATAAATAATAAAAATAGATTAAAAACAAAACAAAAAATTTGTGTCTTTGTGTATGAATATAAAAAAATCATTAATTATGTATAAATGAAATCAAAATTATACATTTGATCTATGATGTAAATTTAAAAATGAAATTAAATTAAATTATGTCCATTACTCGATGCAATTAGTCAATATTATAAATTCATATTAATTTTTAATTATAAACCATTATTCCGGAAATATATTACTATTTAATGTAAAGATCAAATTATATTCTATATTACATAAATCATATTTATATACATTAATATATATATATCTATATATTTAATATATATTATTTATTAAAATTATCAATAATTCTTTAATTAATAAAATGTTTAATATTTATCTCAACTTTCATATTTTTAAATTTATTTTTTAAATTTTCATTATAAATATATCTATATTTTTAATAAATATAATTTATTGAAATTTATTATTTATATATATACTATAATCAATTTATTCATTTTTATAAATAATTATTTAATTAATAAAATTTATATTAATTTTTTCAATAAACTCATTTTTTATTTAATTTATTATTTCATTTCATTTTTTCAGATCATTAGAAGCACTAAAAATATATTATAAAGGAATACTTTATGAGTGATAATAATATTTCACTAATAAATGGTACCCTTTATCTTTTTTAAAAATAAATCTCTCATTAATGGTGTACTTTATGAGTGCTAAAAATAAAGCACTTATAAAGGGTAACCATTATCAGTGATAAAAATAAGGCACTGATAAAGGTTAAAATATATCAGTCCATTTATTAGTTCTAATAATGCTTCCATTTAACATCCCTTGTTTCTAGCACTAATAAATACCAACACTATTAAATGCATGTTTTGTAAAGTGAAAGAAGAAAAATTGAGATAAAAATACCTTAACAATATGGTAACTTTTGAACTATAAAAACCTCTGAATGAGAGGTACTCAAATTGATATTTAAATACCAATAATGTCATTCAGAAGAATAAATATTTACATTAATGGTAAGTATATATATAAAATAAAATAAATAGGTGGTGGACATGGAATATTTCTCATATAATTAAAAAATGATATGGAAATCCCTTACCTTATGTATTGACTTTCATCATAAAAGTTTAAACTAAAGGAATAATAAAAATTAGTTTATTATACATAAATTAAATAAAAATATTCATATATATAATACCTTATATTATTTTCATATTCCCTTTAATTATCCATTTATTTACTATTTATTGTTAATGTAACGTTTTGGGTAATAACTACATACATTTTCACATTTGTTTTTATTTTTTATATTTTTATTCATCTTAAATTGATTATGGTTATATAATCTCCAAAATTATAAAAATTAAATAAATATCACATATCTATAGTATGTTTTTATATATAGTAATCCAAAAAAATTAGTGATAAAAATTAAATACACTATTCATAGGGACGATAGGTTGTACATGAGCATGAACGTTATTTCCATTTTAATATTGGATTGAAAGAATGAAAAGTAAGGGATATATATTAACTAGCTAGAACCATCTTTTGTAATTAATATCACATAATTTCATTAAACTCATAGATAATACCTACAATGTAACATGTGAAAGAACCACAATGCTTCATGTGGAAGTAATCTGCCGTATACACAAAGGACGATATCATATTCACACAAAATTGAAAATTTATTGTTATTTGTGATATTAAAATTCTATAACCATGAAAACAATATAAAAAACATATATATATTATATAATAATTATATCTATCATTAAGTTGAGGCATGTGAGGTTGTAATTGAAAAACGAATGACATCATTTCGTGATGCATTAGTCTTCCATACACACGAACGATGATTTCCTATACCATTTTTTTAAATGGATTTGTTTATAGGTCATTGACATTACATAAAAACATCTGACAATATTAATGGTAATCATTTTATTATAAAATCATGGAATAAAAATAATTTATGGGGGTGGAAGAATAAATAAAGAAAAATGCTTGTTGATGAATATTACCTCTTCTCTAGGTATCCTCTTAAGGATTACACAGAAATCATTCTAGGGATGGATTTATAACCAAACAAACACATCTAAAATTAGGGAAGAGAATTGGGGGATTTATTAGGATATGTATTTCCCTCTCCAAAGTGTTTTGAATGTGTGAATAATATAGGATAGGGGTGTCTATTTATAAGAATGGGAGGAGACACTTGGTATTTTTGAATAGAATTGAGGGATCCATGTTTTTCATATGAAAAAATAGTCCAAAATGGACTATTAGTTAACCATAGTTGTTTAATTTTCAAAATATATCCATAAACTAGTTTTTATACAGGTTTATAGGTAACCATTACTCTTATATCTTTAGATTAACCCCCTCCACCCCTCCCTATAAACCAATTTTAAATAACCCACAATAAATAATTTTTACTACATTCACTGTGCATTTTAGTCAAAAATTAAGTAGACAAAATTAGAGACTATAAAATTTGATTATTTAAATTATGGAATCCATTTTTCCAAATTTTATTCTGATAAGTGGAAAACGTTACTTTAATATAAATAACATACAAGTGATGAGAAAGTTATTTTTGAAGGAAAAATGACCAAATTTTTACAATCTTTTGATATCCAATTGATAAATATAATTAATTAAAATGATATAAACTATATTAATATATTTATAATTGAAATAATTTTTCATTAAAGAAATTTAAAACAAAATTTCACATTGAAAATAATTTAGGAAAAGGAATTTTTTTACTAAAATTCAATATATTATACAATTCATAAAAATACTAAAACATTTAAAAAATCCAAAAAATTCAAAAAAAAAAGATAATTTAGAAGTTATAAATTCAAAAAATATGATGATTTTTTTAAATTTATTTTATAAAAGTGTGAAGTATTTTTTATTAACATTAATATAAAGAAATAAAAATTACACTTTTTGAGAAAATATTATTTTCAAAGAATATAAATAATTTATTGAATGATTAAGTATTATTATATAATTATGTTATTAATATATAAAAAATTATAATTAATATTGAAAAATTATTTATTAATATTCAAATGACTATGTTTAATTTCTATATTATAATGACCAAGTTTAAGTGACTCTAATATATACTGGTTTTGTTAAAACACAATGTTGAGTATAACACATACTAAGATAGAGCTTAGTGTAGCATAATATAGACATAATGTTCCATGTAGTAAAATATTTACATAGTGTTACCTATAATTCATCAAATTAAAAAAATTAAATTTTTAAAAAATAAAAATTCATAAAAACTCGTAGTGTTACATCTATTTAAAGCCACCTTACTCCAAATATCATTGAATAAATGTTAGGGGATGATGTTCCCTATATACACTAGATATAAAATTACAAGTTTAACATTTATCTAAAAAATTAGTATTGTGAACCCTTATTCCAAATACCATTACACCAACCATGGGAAGAGAAATACTCTCTCATTTTTCTACTTTGCATCGGCACACACATCCTCAGACCATTTTTACAAGGAAGAGAAGAGGTATCATCCTTGTCTACTGATGTTGGGATTCAACTAAGTGGTAAAATAAGTGTGTAAAACCCAATTATGCTCTAAAATTCATGGGAAGAACTTTTGAGACTTTGTAGGTTCCATCACCAAATCATGTGATCATTATTGGAAATTTCCCTAGTTAACCTAATAAATGTTCTATTCTATATTGAAGATTATCCATGAACACCATTCCATGTCTCATTATTGACCATTTGAAGTATAATTATCCTCCAAATAATATATTAAACTATATCCCAATTCAAAAACATAATACAATATATTGAATATATATCCAAATTGATATATATTGTATGTCATGTTTGATGATCCCATGATTACCCATGTGGTGATAATGGGATGCATCATGTTACTATCATGAAAATGATTCCACCATATTTTCATTAGCATATGTCCACATTAGATGATGATAAAATTATCCCATATCCTTAGTGAAATACATTAAACAAATTTCCACATCCTTATTAAAACACATTTAACTGTATCATCACCCTATCCAAAAGATATTTTATTCCCATTGTGTTGAGCCCAAGATGCCCCGTATGATATGAAAAAGATGCCTCAAGTGACAATCATGACCTAATTCACACAATCTACTAAACATCCAAAAGGGAAAGAACCACATTATCCCATATATTTATTTCGTTTCTGACACAAGCATACTTACCATGTGACATTAAAATGCATGGTGTCATCAAATCACAAGAATTTAAACTGTACTCGTATAACAAAATAATATTTGAACAATTCATTCAAATTGTGTAGGTGGTATGCCTCTATTAGGTTCAATAATTACATTTCCACAATTATATCATCCCCTGTGAGATGTTATATTTGAAGCATTAACATCATTCAAGTGTATACCAAGCCTCTCACTATACAATCCCAAATTCACCACTACACTTTTTCTTGTCACTATAGGATGTTAACATGTTACTAGACAAATACATGATGGGTTTACATAAAAACCCACCCACTAGACATTAAACCATGAGTTTCTACAAAATAATTTATCTTTTGACCTACCAACTACTTGATTAGCATTTTTGGAAAGAGTCCCCACTATAAATTAAATATTTAACACCCGATGTGCAGATCTTAATAGTTCCAATGTGAAGATATTAGAATAATATCACCAAATTCATCAAAAAAAGTCACCTATTTTATGATCATAGGAAGAATTGTTTGTAAAAATGTACCTAATGTTACTAGAATAAGAAGCATATGTAATGAGTATATGATCTCTTTAACATTTGTTAGGTGACAATACTATGTTCTAACATCATGTGAATATCATGAGATTCATTATTTGATGAGCATAAAAAGCCTATGTGTTGAGCATGGGATCATTTTTCCCTTCCCTTTAGATATAATACTATATTATTACCTCGTGTGTTAAGACTTGGGTGCCTGATTTAATAGACATGAGATTCCGTATTAAATAATCATATGAATCCAATGTGATTATAAAGGTATCTATTTGTTCTCCCCATAGGTGATGAGATTAATATTCATGTGTATTGTCATGTACATTGGATACATATATTGATGATCCATGGATGCCTTAGGTGATGAGCTTATGTTAACTTGTGTGGTGAGAATATGATACCTCACATAATGAACATTTGTTACCACTGCAAACAAGTCAATGATTCTTTGGTACACATGATTTTAATTCCATATGTGATTAAGATAAGTCACATTAGGTTATGAGCATGGGATGCAACATGTATATAACCTGTGAAACCCTATGTGGTCAATATAAGATTCCCTCAAGGAACAATATGATGAAAATATTTATATATGGACAAGGAACCCAATTATATCTAACAATAAATGAAGTATAGTCATTCTATGCAATAAATTTTCTTTACACTACTACGACAACTTGTTATGCTATTATCTATGGTCAAAATTAATATTATATTGGAAAAAGATAAAATATTACGTATTAAATTTATAAGGAAGTCCAATACTAGGAAAACATCTACATTGAGTAATCCATTAAGGGAATGGACAATATCCATTAATGATTTTTTAATCATGGAGATGATTCCATTGCCATTGGTGGTGAATATTAGTAACCTTTAGAAATCTGGATTGTGGCGTTGGAGGATTGCAACAAGCCTAATGATTCCACTTGACACAAATATGTTCCCTAATAGAATGTTTCTTAAAACAACCACATGATTATACAATATAAGACCTGATAATACATTTGACATATTCAATAATAATTTCCAGGATTATTTATTAAATATAATTCTCACTGTAGTTTTAGCAATGTAAAGTCATATAGTATTGAGGAATATTAAAACAATTTATTTTTGTATCCCAACTATGTAATTGGTTAAAATTTTAGTGAATTAACTATTTAAAACTTTATTATCCTCCTATTAAAACATTAATAACCTTATTAAATGTATTCTAGACAAAGGGAATATTTGGTGTTTTTATGGGATATACTGTCACGACCCATCCCCTGAGGCCCGTTTTGTAACTTCCCCAAGCCTGCCTTCCATAGGCCAGGGGATGGCGACTAGCACCAAAGGAGTATATACCTAAATTGGGAAGGCATTTTCTTTATAACTGTAAATAAATACATCAGAGTACATAACTGGAAGCAAAACACAATGTAAAAACTATATACAAAAAGTGTGCTAGAATGTAAAAGGGGATGTAAATACAATCCCAACTGTAAAGAAAAAGTACAACTGAAAAAGGGTCAAACATATGAAAGGTAAAGAGCAGCTCTTGGATCATCCTCCGGGGTTCCTCCCAGAAAGGTTGGTATAGATGGCCACCTCAGCACTCCACGGTCATATGTATGATCTGTGTACTGAATCGTCGTAAGGTTCACCTCCGGGTACCGTCCAGACCTGGCGCTCTCGGCCTCCCTCAGCACTATCTGTCGTCTTCATCCAACACAACGTGGTGCAGGCATATCCCGTGCAAGGGTGAGTATAAGGATACTCAGTAGGGACCTTGAGACCTTCAAGGTTTCACAAAATCCAACAAATATAAACCACAAAGTATGAAATCAATAGATAAACATTATTTAGGTATATGGCCATACATATACCTAAGTTATCTAGTAACCCATCTCAATCATGAGGAAAACACAAAAGTCATTGACTCAACACAATCCAGGATTTTTATTCACGATGCCAAAACCACGAAGGCTAGAGAAATCCTCATCTGTTGAGTACAGTGGGCCTGCTTCTACAACCACGCACTTCCCACTAACATTGCACTGCTGAGGTACTCCACCTTTCGAGTATTGTGGGTCTATCGTGCTCACACAGAGGCGCTTCCCACCATGGTTCTGCTGCTATAACCAAGTGCTCCACCCTCATAGCCTATAGAGTTACTCCTTCTGTCGAGTACCGTGGGTTTTCCGCTACAACCAAGCGGTCCTTCACCGTGGGTCTACTGCTACAACCAAGTGCTCCCCATTGGGCTATCTGAATCACTCTGACTCGATTGGTCAACAGTTGTCAAGTCTCAGCCAGTAACTAGGTCACATCAATCTGCTCGCTCGTCACTGGGAGGGTCCGCTCCATGAGCTAAAATTCGATACTCCAAGTGTCACTAAGTCTAACGTAGAAGTATCTTAAAGAACCGCTACATCATAGGGGTCTTATCGCAACAGACGGCACGTCAATCGGATGCACGGTTTGTGAGTTATTAGCCTTTTAGTCGGGGGGACCAGTTGATTTGTGTACGAACCAACCTGACCGTATCTCCACTATACCCCAAAATCCATTGGGGTATTCTCAAAGGGATCATATCTCATGGATATTTCCAACGCCACTGACAGTTCATCAAACGGACGCCCGGTGCCAAAGATATCACCAAAGTAAGAAAACGGTCGGTATTGGGCCCGGGTATGATCCGACCCAGTCGGATTGACTCGGCCCAACCTAGTCCGGGCCGACCCAATATGGGTCAACCCGGACAGACCCGATGGGTCTGACCCAGCCTGTTGGCGGGTCAGCCCGATAAGTTATGTCTGGTCCGCTGGGCCCGGCTCATCGGACTGTGAGGGCGGGTCGGCTCGGATGCCACCGCACATGCGGCATAGCCCAATGGCCAGGGCTGGTTCGGCCAATGTCGTGAGGGGAGCGGCTCGGGAGGTCAGTGAATGGAAGGCTAGTAGGTAAGTCGTGTGGGGAGAGAGCATGTCGGCTGGACACCGGGCAGGCTGCGGGTGCACCGGACAGGATGCAAGGGCGTCGGGACGGGCGTCGGCGGAGCCGGGCAGCGCACGAACCACAAGGGAAGAGCATGGGGGTGCATGGCAGGGTGTCGGCGGAGCCAGAAAAAACACGGGGCGTGTGGGCAGCCGACGCAGGGGCGCCAAGCAGGGTGCCGGTGGAGCCGGCAAGGCGGCGCGGGGGTGCCAGGCAGGGTGTTGGCAGAGTAGGGCAGCGCACGGGGCACACTGGTAGGCGGCGTGGGGTGCGCAGGTAGGCCGGCGTGGGGCACGCAGTGGTGCGTGGGTAGGTCGGCGCGGGGTACGTAGCGGTGAGCGGGCAGGTGGTGCGGGGCGCGGCGGTGCGCGGGGAGTACGACGCGGGGTGCACGGGCAGGCGGTGCGGGGAACGGGGGTGTTCGGCCGAAAGCAGCGATGCGCGGTGAGGGCAGCGCAATTTCCAGTGGCCGTGGGTAGCCCAACCTTTGTTCACCTTCTTTGTCTTCGTCACTTCATTGCCATGTTGATGTGGAGTCATCACAAAAAGAACACCGGAGGGGTCGGGCCATGTTGGTTTGGCCCGCACCCTCTGTATTTATAGTGGTACCAATAGGTTCTCAATAACGGAACACAACACCCCACTCGCAAAAGGTAAACATCAACGTTCTTAATTTAAGGAAGGAAGAACATTGTACATTAAAGGAAACAACCCCTACCTTCGGATTCATCCGTCATCAATCGACGTTTGTTGACTGTGTTGCGAAAAGAAGACAATGAAGTTCATTGATTTCTGTATTCGTCACACACTCCAAATCCATGATTGTGCGATGGTTCTTTGACGACAATGAGGAGGGATGTTTATCTACGTCAGAATGTGGCTAGTGTAGAAGACTGAGGAAGAAGTTTCACCAGCGTTCTTCGCGTTCCTCGTTTGGAGAATTGTTCTCCCTAGTTCTCCTCTTCCTCCGATCCACCAAAACGGAATTCCAACTAATTAATAATAATAAGATGCCTATTATTTTATTGTTGGAACACAATTCAATCAGATAAAGATACTCCCCTCAAAAAAATTACACGTGTTGGCGTAGATAATTGGAAAGCATGTTGGTACAATTAATTTGCACGTGCATTGGCACAATTAATTGGCACATGCATTGGAACAATTAATGGCACAGGGAAGGTCAAGAGGTCCTCCCTCATTAATGAGGGGGAGTGGAGAGGTTTCATCTGCCACTATCAATAGGGGTCGGGTGGTCCCCACCCCTATCATTAAATAGAGAGGTTATGGGTCTCGTGTGGTCCACATACTATAACCTCTCGTGGGAGGTTTTGCTCGGGTGGGCCCCACCACCATAACCACTCATGGGAGGTTGGGGTGTGGCAGTCCCACTATCAACACCCAAATGGAGGTTCCAACTACCCGCACTAACATGGTGGTTCAAAAAATAAAAAAAGTGTAACACTTTATTTTATTATTATATTTTTATGAAAGCCCAAAATCTAACTTTTATCCTCGACTCACTACTGTCGAAGTGAATGTCTTCTTAAAATAATAATGGCACTATGATTTCAATTGTTCCCTCAGATTTCAGTTACGAGCACCGGTTCAAAAGTTTTACAATCCCGCTCGTACGTATACTGAACTTACCTAAAAAACCATTAGAAATTGATTCCGGGCACACCAGGCCTCGGAATCATGGGCTGTAAATTTTCGAAGACTCATAAAAATCCCATGTATTAAAAAAAATCACATAATTTCTGGGTCTTTGCATTCTCCCCACCATAGGACTTTATGTCCCGGTAAGATATAACTCACACTAAGGGATCAAAAGGGTGTAATAAGCACACATTTGAGCCTCCCCCTCCCATGTTCTCTCCTGGAGGTTCCCGTGCTGCCAGGGAACGTGCACTAGATGTATCAAATGTCCATGTAGGACCCGCTCCTGTCGATACTCAATCTCCACTGGAACCTACGTGAAATTTTCCCAATCATCAATGTCCAAATCGCTATGGTACATGATGTGATATGGGTCGTGCGCATATCTCCTCAGCTGAGATACGTGGAATAGTTTGTGCACCCAGTGCAACTGAGGTGGAAGAGCTAAGAGGTAATACACCTCACCTTCTCTGCTGAGGACCTGAAAAGGTCTTATGATTCTCATGGATAACTTGTCACCTCAGCCAAATATCTATAGACCTCGTCGAGGTGAGACCCGTTGGAAGCGTGGTCACCATCCTCGAACTCCAGATGTCTCTGTCTCCTGTCAGCATACGACTTTTGCCTGCTCAGTTAAGTCTTCATCTACTCCTGGATGATCTGCACCTTCTCTGTGGCATCTCGTACCATCTCTGGTCCCACTAGTGCTGACTCCCCAAGGTATGTCCAACACAAGAGCGATCTGCAAGGTTAACCATTCAATGCCTCGAAAGGTTCAATCCCTATGGTGGAGTGATTGTTGTTATTGTAAGTAAACTCCACCAAAGTCAAGGGATCCTCCCAGCTGCAACCGAAGTCGAGGACACATGCATGTATCATGTCCTTGAGGGTATGGATGGTCCTCTTGGTCTAACCATATGTCTAAGTATGGAAGGTGGTTCTCAGACATAGCCGTGTCCTGAAAGCTTCCTGCAACCCCTTCCATAGTCGGGAAGTAAATTTTTCATCAAATTCCGAGACGATAGAATAAGGTACTCCATGTAAACGCACAATCTCTTGCACATAGAGGCATCCCATGATCTCTACTAAGCCCTTATCTTTGATCAGTAATAAGTGAGACGACTTGGTGAGTTGGTCGATGATCACCCAAATTGAGTGGTGACTCTTGGATGTATGTGGAAGACCCTTCACAAAATCTATCGATATCCCATCCCATTTCCACCTTGGGACCTCTAAGGGCTGAACCAAGCCCGCTGGTACCTGGTGCTCTTCCTTCACTTACTGAAAAGTGAGGCACCATGAGATAAACTCCACTACCGACTTCTTCATACCTGGCCACCAATGACGTCGACTGAGGTCCTGGTACATCTTCGCCACTCCTAGATGTACCGCTAAAGGGGAAGTGTGGAACTCCCTCAACACCTACTCCTAAAGTGTAACTAGTACCAAGGTACATCCTCTGAAGAGGATGTCATGCTTTTCACCTTCAGAAAATATATCAGGGTCCTGCCCTGTGGATTTCTGAGCAAGTCGTGTCTCACAGTTAGTGTCCCCATGATGCGCCTCTCGTAATCACTGAATAAGTAGAGGAGTTATTGTAAGAGACTGCAGATAGGATGATCCATCCCTATCCACAAAGGATATCTATAAGGTAGACATTTTCTCTATCACCTCTCCAAACAGCTGAATACCAGTCCTCCTGCTGAGTGCATCCGCAACAACATTCCCCTTTCTAGGAGTATATACTAGATCAAAGTCATAATCCTGGAGGAACTCAATCCGACTTCATTGTCTCGGGTTCAGGTCCTTCAGAGATAAGATATACCTGAGACTCTTCTGATTAGAGTACATGGTAAAATGTTCGCCCATCAGGTAGTGCTGCCACATCTTCAAGGCGAAGACCACTGCTGTTAACGCCAGGTAATGGGTATCGTAGTTCTTCTCATTTTGTCTTAGCTTCCAAGAACCATATGTGATCACAGAATTATCTTCCATCAGGACACACCCAAGTCCATTCCCTGACGCATCGTAGTAAAAACATACCCTATTCCCTCCTCTGGAATCCTCAAGATGGGGGCACCAGTCAGCCTCTACCTCAGAATCTGAAAGATCTACTGGAATATCTCCGACCACATGAAGGGTTTCCCCTTATTTTTCAAGGATGATAGTGGTGTTAAAACTCTGGAGAAGTCTGGAACAATTTTCCAATAGTACCCAGCCAAAACCAGGAAACTCTGTAACTTCGTCACACTCCTGGGTGGATCCCAAAAAAGTACCGCCTTGATCTTCACTAGGTCCACTAAAACTCCAGCCTCCGAGATGACGTGTCCCAAGAATTGAACCTCTGGAATCTAGAACTGGCCTTTCGAGAGCATAACATATAGCTGGTTCTCTCGGAGTGTGTCCAGTGCTACCTATAAATGGTAGGCATGCTCCTCCTCAGTAGTCATGTAGATCAAAATGTCGTCGATGAAGACTATGACAAAGCGATTGAGGTAAGGCTGAAAGATCATATTCATGAGACTCATGAACACTTCTGGAGCGTTGGTTATGCCTAAGGGCATAACCAAGAACTAGTTGTGTCCATAACGACACCTAAAGTTCATCTTCTGCACATCCTCGTCTCGAACTCTGAGCTGGTGATAGCCTAATCCGAGGTCTATCTTCGAGAACCACCGATCTCCCTTTAGTTGATCAAAGAGGTTGTAAATCCTTGGGAGTGGGTACTTGTTCTTCACAGTCACCTGGTTTAGGGGATGGTAGTCGACATAGAGCCTCAAGCTCTTGTCCGCCTTCTTGGTGAACAGAATCTGGGCTTCCCAGTTATAAACACTGGGCTGGATGAATCCCTTCTCCTACAAGTCCTACAGCTGTACCCACATCTCACGATGCTCAGTAGGTGCTATCTTATATGCTGGAGTAGATATCGGTGTCGTCCCAGGGTACATGTCAATATAGAAGTCCACCAATCTATGAGGAGGTATTCCTGGAACATTGTCAGAGAAACAATTCGTGTACCGGTCCACCACTACAGGATAAGTTTTACTCTCCACATCAACTGCTCCAAGGGTAATGAAATCTAACATGTGAGTGATCGGTTGCACCCTCCTCCGAGTATGTTCGTTCTGTGCTGCAAATTCTCCCTTCTTGCTGGTGAAGGTGAACCTAGTCCCATCTGTGCGGACACACCTCACTTTTCCACTAATACATTTGATTTAAGCAAGGACTGTAGATAACCCTTCCATAACCAATATGAAGTCGTAAGGCCTCGACACCGCTATGAGGAGATCCCAACCGAAGATCTCTCCTCCTAGAGTAAGCTGAAACTTCCGGCACCAGTTTGTAATCATTGATTTTTCTCTCGTAGGAGCCTCTAGTCGTATGGATCGAGCTAACAGCTATGTCAGAATCTTCGACCTCTGAACAAGGGAAGTGGCAACTAAATAGTGACTGGAACCTATGTCTATAAGAACTGCAGCTAAGGTGTAATAGACAAAGCTCATACCTCAAATCATCTCTGGAGCACTGTGATCATAGGCCTCAGATGCTTGAAGTTGTGCTCTCCCATGTCCACCCACTCTCTGCGGTCGGGGTGGACCTCCTGGTGGTGGTGGTGGTAGCACCTTAAAATGTCGGCCATGGCCACCTACACATCCGGCTCCTCTACTACGTCCACCACCTCCCTATAGTCCACCTCGATCAAGCCTCTGCCTGGGAGGTCCCTCAACTATCCACTGGTCGTCTGTGCGGTGGGTCGGATAGTCACGAACCATATGACCCTGTCTTCCACATTATTAACATTGCCCGCTCCTGGAAGGTCTGTCTCCACCCCGGGTTCCTCACAATTACGATCTTGAGTCATGCGGTCGACCACCTGTAGGTTTGGTCCTCTTAGACCTCTGAATCATCTTTCTACTTTCTCCTGCAGAAGACTCTGATGCATGTGGGCTAGTGGTGGGTCTCACTGCTGGAGACTACTCAGCAGGGAAACTCTCCACTAGGAGGGCTCTCTCCAACACCCCCGTCTATGTCGGGACGCTAAGTGAGATCATCGGAGATCTGATCTCTCACCTGATCCCCTACTCAAATGTCTGGTCCATAAAAAAATGGTCTTGCACCATATCTGAGGAGTAGCGTGATAGGTCGGTGAACCTCACTAAGTATTGTTTCACTATCATGCTACCCTGCTGTAGATGCAGTAGCACATGTATCTGCACCGTTCGAAAGGTGGCTGGTACAAACTCTTCCCAGAATAGGCTCTCAAAGTCTGACTATAGCATCATCACCTCATCATACATCTGGAGCATCAGGATCCACCATCTGCCGACTACTGCCTGAAAGAGGCTAGAAGCAAGGATCACCATGAAGTCTGATGGTGTCCCTACTAGCATGAAGACTCTCACCACACCCTCCAGCCAATCCTCATCCTCCGTTGGGTCCGTATGTCCCCTACACATGGGTGGCCTCTTCCACTGGTACTCGTGAAACACACTCAACCGGCATGCATTGTTTGTTGTAGAGGCTGGTGGCATCGGTGGACCAACAGGGAGTGGTACCATTGGTTCCTTTGTTGGTGCCTCAACTGGAAAAGGGCCCTGCACTGAGGCCTTGACACTTGGTGGGCTGTCAGTGCATATGACTCTTGGGGATCTAACTGTTCGTCCATGGGGAGGCATCCTGAAAGAAACATATGCGACACGGTCAAAAGACTAAACCTGGTGAGCTGACCTGGTTGAGCAGACTTAAAGAAAAACTTTTGAAAACACACATGGAATCAGTGTTTTTGTGCACTTAGTCAGAAATAATAATTCAGGGTCCTGGTGGATGGATACGTTGGCTACCCGCACCAACACTGGACTCCTTGTACTGAAAAACACACTTCGTACCCTTAACATTATTGCTTCACAGAAAAGAAATATCAGAGTCCTAAGTTCTGTAGTAGAACAGACTCCTCTGATACTACTTTGTCACGACCCGTCCCATAGGGCCGATGACATAACTACCCCAAGTCCGCCTTCTATATGACATGGGCCGGCGACTAGCACAAAAGGCGTATATCACTAAAAAGGGAAGAAATTTCCTTTAAAACTGTAAACAAACACATCAAGATACACAACTGGAATCAAAACACTATGTAAAAACTGTATATAAAAAGTGTGCTGGAAAGTAAAAGGGCCATAAATACAAGCCCAATTATAAAGAACAAGTACAACTGAAAAAGGGACAAACAGTTGAAAGGTATGGAGCATCTCCCGGATCATCCTCTAGGGGATCCTACCTAAAGTGTAGGTATAGATGGCCACCTCAGCACTCCACATCCATCTGTCTGCTCCGTGTACCGACTTGTCGTAAGGTCCACCTCCGAGTACCATCTAGACCTTGCACTATCAGCCTCCGTCAGCACTTTTTGTCACCTTCATCCAACACAAGTAGGTGCGTGCATAGCCCACACATGGGTGAGTATAATGATACTCAGTAGGGACCCCGAGACCTTCAAGGTCTCACTAAATCCAAAAAGGATAAACCATAAAGTATGAAATCAACGGATAACCATTACTTAGGTATATGCCCATACATATGCATAAGTTATCTAGTAACCCATCTCAATCATGAGGGAAACCCAAAAGTCATTGACTCAGTTCAAACCAGGATTTTTATTCAAGATGTCGAAACCACAGTAGTTGGAGAACTCCTCCTCTGTCGAGTACAGTGGGCATGCTGCTATAACCATGTGCTTCCCACTAACCATTGACTGTTGAGTTACTCCACCTATCGAGTACTGTGGGTCGGCCATGCTCACACAGAGGCGCTCCTCACCATGGGTCTGTAGCTACAACCAAGTGCTCCCCCACATAGCCTATAGAGGTACTCCTTCTGTCGAGTACCGCGTTCCTGCTGCTACAACCAAGCACTTCTCCACCATGGGTCTGCTACTACAACCAAGTGATCCCCACTAGGCCATCTGAATCACTCTGATTCAATCGGTTAGTAGTCGTCAAGTCTCACCCAGCTACTAGGTCTCTGTAATCTACAAGCTCGTCACCGGGAGGTTCTGCTCCACGAGCTACAAGTCGATACTCCAAGTGTCATTAAGTCTAATGTATAAGTATCTCAAAGGACCACCACGTCATAGAGGTATCAACGTAATAGACGGCGCATCAATCAGATGCCCAGTCTGTGAGTTATTAGCCTTTTAGTTCTGGGGGCCCGGTTGGATTCGGGTATGGACCAACCTGACCATTTCTCCACTATACCCCGAAGTCCAGTGGGGTATTCTCAAAGGGACCGTCTCTCATCGAGATTATCGGAGCCGCTGATAGTTCATAAAATGGACATTTGGTGCCAATTATATTGTCATTGTAAGAAAAGGGTCGGTAGTGGGCCTGGGTCTGGTGTGACCCAGTCGGACTGACTCAGCCCAACCCAGTCTGGGCCGACCTAGTCTGGGTCAAACCAGATAGACCTGATGGGTCTCACCTAGCCCTTTGGGGGGTCAGCCCACTACATTAGGCCTGGTCCACTGGGCCCAGCCCATCAGATTGCGAGTGCGGTTCGGCCTTGATGCTGCCAGACAGGCGGCTCGACCCAACTTCTAAGGCCAGTTCAACCAACACCGCGAGGGGCGCGGCTGGGGATTTCGGTGGCTGGGAGGACAACGAGAAAGTTGTGCGGGGTGCGAGTAGGCCGCCTAAACACCAAGAAGGCCGCAGGTGCACCGAACAGGCCGCGAGGGCGTCGGGTAGGGCACCGACAGATCCGGGCAGCGCATGGGCAGCCTGGGCGGGGCCACCGATGGAGCTGGTCAGGTGGTGCGGGGGCGCCGAGCAGGGCGCCGGCAGAGCCGTATAATGCGTGCGGCAGGCGGGCGGGCAGCGCGGGGTGTGGCGGCGTGCGGAAAGGTCGGGGCGCGGCGCGACGGCGCACATGCATGCTGGTGAAGGGCGCCAGGGTGGGAGGCGTGGGGCACGGCGGCGCCTGGGAGGGCCGACACGGGGCGCACGGGTCGACGGAGCGGGGCGCGGGCGTGTTCGGCCGACAGCCACGGTGCGCTGCGAGGGTGGCATGATTCGCGGTGGTCTTGTTTAGTGCATCCATTGTTTGTCGTCTTCATCGTCGTCGCTTAATTTCCATGCCATCATGGAGTCATCACAAAAAGAACAACAGAGGGGTCGGTCCATGTTTGTTTGGCCCAAACCCTATGCGTTTAGGGTGGTAGCAATATGTTATCAATAATGGAACATAACACCCCACCCTCAAAAGGTAAACATCAACGTTCTTCATTTAAAGAACGAAGAACATGGTACTTTAAAAGAAAGAACCCCTACCTTTTGATTCATCGGTCGTCAATCGACGTTCATTGACGGTGTTGCGGAAAAAAGATGATGAAGTTCAACGATCTCCATGTTTTTCAAGCACTCCCAATCCATGATCATGCGTCGGTTTATTGATGACGATGTGGAGGGATGTTTCTTTAAGTCGAAAAGTGGTCGGGGTAGAAGACCGAGGAAGAAGTGTCGCCAGCATTCTTCGTGTTCTTCATTGGGAGAATGGTTCTCCCTAGCTCTCCTCTTCCTTTGTTCCACCAAAAGAGAATTCCAACCAAATAATAATAATATGTTGCCTATTATTTTATTGTTGGCACACAATTTAATCGGAGTAATAAAATCCCCTTAATAAATTTACACGCATTGGCGCAGTTAATTTGCACTTGCGTTGGCACAATTAATTGAGCAGGGGAGGTCAAGAGGTCCTCCCTCATTAATGAGGGGGAGTGGAGAGGTTTCATTCTCCACCATCAAAAGGGGTCGGGTGGTCCCCACCCCTATCATTATATTGATTGGTTATGGGTCTCGGGGGGTCCCCACGTCGTATCCTCTCGCCGAAGGTTATGATTGGGTGGGCCCACCACCATAACTTCTCATGGGAGGTTGGGGTGTGGCGGTCCCACCATCAACTCCCAAGTGGAGGTTCTAACTACCTGTACTCACATGGAGGCTCAAAAAATAAAATAAAGTGTAACACTTTATTTTATTATTATTTTGTTATGAATACCCAAAAACAAACTTTTATCCTCAACTCACTACCGTCGAAGTGAAAGTCTTCTTAATAGAATACTGGCATGCAAGTTCAAAGGTTCCTTCAGATTTCATATTTGAGCACCGTTTCAAAAGATATAAAATCTACCTCGTACGTTTACTAAACGTACATGAAAAAACATAAAAAATTGATTCCGGGCACACGGGGCCTCGAAATCATGCGCCATAAATTTTCACAGACTTGTAAAAATACCATGTATTAAAAAACATTCCATGGAATTTTCGGGTGTTTACATATACCCAATAAATAAATTTCAATATATATATAATAATTAAGATCAACCCTATCTTGAGGTTAAATGACTAAAATCATGTTAGTTCATAGATCTCTACCATATATAATTGTCTATACTACTATATGGTTCTTTAAAATTTTGATCTTATATATTATATCAAAAAATTAAAAATTCTTCATGGTGATCTCTTATTTTTAGTTTTTAATGAATTAGAACATGATATTTGATAATAAATTTTTGATTTCAGGATTTTTAGATTTTTTTTCATTTATGGAATGTGGCTTAATTTTTTCCTTGATTGATTATTATTTCATATTTAGTGATTGATTATTTTTATGTTTTGTAAAAATAGATATGTTTTTTATAAAATGATATGGTACAAAATGATTTTTAAATGGGATTTAATTTTGTAATATTTTGATAAATGGGGATTTCTATAAATAAAATTTTATATTATAAGTAAACATTTTATGAAATATAATATATTTCAATGTAATTGGTTTAGAAAACAATTATGATTAAATTGGATTTAGGTAATTAATAAATTGTAAGTATGATCAATGATTTGATAGTGTATAGAATTAGAAATAGGGGCCAATATATTAAAACAAATGAATATTTAATACATTTTTTATCATGTTTTTGTCATTATTATATTATTTTGGAATATAAGTGGGGTAAAATTTATATTTATTTTTTATGGGATTAACTCATGTATAGAAATAGTATGATTTTATATGGGTAATTATTGATAGATTTTTTAATTATATTCACATTTTACCAATTATGAAATGAGTTTTAATTGATATATTTTCTAGATTTTATTTAATTATGGAAATTTATATTTATTGGGTTCTATAAATGGTCATTTAATATTATAAACCCCAATTTACATTATATAATCATAAAATATTACATGTTCATTTGGTCCTATGTTATTTCTTTGCATTGCATTTCAACCATGTCTAATTAAAAACCCCTGTGGCCAATTGAAAAATTGGAGGAAAAATTTAAGGAAAAAATCTATTATTTGGTAGATAATGAGAAGATCAATTATCATAATTTATGTTTTTTATAAATAAAATTAGTTTTATATTCTTGATATGGGACATTGTTAGTATTTTTTTGAAAAAAATATATCAGTTTTCACTATATTGGGTTAATAGTGGGGAGGAAATATTATTTTTCTAGATATTGATTTTGATATGAATAAAAATATGTTTATTATTTCAGATAACATGGAGACATCAGAATGATTAAAAAACAATATGATAATTAAAATTGTATATTGTTGGAGTTATATTTTAGAAAACATGTATTCTTTGGAATAACTCCCGGATGAGAATAATAAATAGTTTTAAGGTAAGAAGGATTTTTCTATGGGGAATTAGGGTATTTGAGATTCTAAATCATTTTAAGTATGGATATTATGGGTTCTAATTAAAACTGTTGATAGAATGAATTCTGTATCTCTTTAATGTATCATAACATTGAGAATAAAATAACAAACCATTTTATTAAGTTGATTTGACTCATCTTCAAATCATTGAGGATATAAAAATTTTAATATTCAACGTAAATTTAGTGTCATAAAGATAATTTCCTACATGGGTTAATTATATACTTTATTTGAGTTCAACAAAAACATGATGTAATAGAATAAAGAATTTATGAAATGCAATATCATATGAGAGGTAAATTTCGTAAATTTTTTCTATCATTTTTATTTTATTTTGAATAAATAATTTTCTTGGTAATGATGTAAGTATAAATAATAAGAATAATTAATTTATTATTTATACTTTTTATTATTATAATTATCTATATAAAAAATTATTTTCAATGGGTCTAATAGTTTACAGACTCCGAAATCTCATTTTTATGAGTTTTTTAAATTCATGAAACTATTTGTTATTTTTTATTATTACAGATAAAATTGAAATATTACTAGTTGTTATATAAAACCTATATCATTATCTTGTATTTTTTATGATATTTTTATAAAGTAATGGAAAATGCATAATATTATATGGTGTTTTTTATTTTTCCATATTTTTTTAATTTTAATTAACTATTTATTTATGTAAATATCATTCAATATTTTTAAAAAACTAATAAATAGGTTTAATCTTATTGATAATGGAATGTAATAAAAAATAAAATAAAAGGATAATTATTTCAAATTAATTAACATGAGGTTTGAACCAATGATTAAATTTATATGAGTTTTAAATGAAAAAATCATGAGATGTAAAATATATTAAAGAATTATTTTGATTTAACATTATATATGGTGTAACTTTGACTCTCTAGATATTATTTACCCTTAAACTTATCATTTTATATTTCCCTTTCATGAAAACTTATTTTATTCCCTATATCGTGGATAATTAGAGGTGGTGGATAATTAAAGTGATGGGTCAAATGATTTTTGTTGATTAAGGATATAATATCAACAACAAAATTTTAGTTGGAGACTTGATATTATTTTCTATATTAATTATAAGGCCCCAGCCTTAAACCTTACTTAATCTTGAGTTATTACAAGATTACACATTGAGGATCTTTTCGGGTTTATAGTTTTAGAGAATTAGATCATAAAACATGCTTTACATTCCACATATAAACAAAGTGGTTACATAAAGATAGTATTCTTCTTTCCCATCAATGGAAACATATTTAAAATAAAACATGGATTCTTTCTTGACACTTCCTTGACACTATCATCATATCATGTACCTTTCCTTTGACCTGTGAAAAACATTTCAAAAAATATGGGATGAGAATAAAAAGCTCAGTAAGGGATATAAAAATATGGAAAGGAAACATAGGTACATATATACATAAGAATTAAATCATACTTTACCCATAAAACATAATCACTTTAACATACATCATCAAATCATGAATAAATCATAGAAATCCTAAGACATGAAGTAACTTGAGGCATTCATAACATTCTTACGTAGAGAGTAACCCTTTTGGTTACGTTTGGAATACCCATCACAGTATATTCCCTAAATCTCTTCGTACAAACCATAACGTTTCACTCCTTCATGTTACCCAATGCATTAGAGAGCAATATCAGGCTCACCTGCCCTTAGTTTATCAAGGAACAACCCGTCTTCATAATAATTCCCAAGAACCTCAACATAATCGTATTACATAAAACATGCATAAAAGAAACATAACATTTCCACCTTTCAATAACAAGATATCAATACAACACATCGATATAAAAACATCACGAAAACCATTTTAAATACCAAAATAAAATCAAAGTAAAACATGGTATTGATTTTTCTTTTAAAAAGAAGGTATGGCTTTTAGAGGAAGCTGAAACCCAAATAACGGTCACGGCGGCTGAGAAGTCATTGTCGCCACATACGTACGACAAAAACATTCCCTTTTGTCGTTTTGTAAAACACTTATATAAAAATTATTCCTTTTGGATAAACATAAAATTTAAAGGGGTTTATACACCATATAAAAGAAAGTAGTGTATAAAATAAAATATGCCTCAATGAAAGGAGATTGAGACGAAGTCCCATACCTCGGGTCCGAATTGACTCGATCGTTTTTTAATGTCCTGAATAATAAACATGAGTTAATTTATACTTTATTAAGAACCTTTATCAAGTTCATTATTCCTTTTATATCACTTATTTCCATTTCAAGAACACTATGTAATTATTTTAGTTAATAACGGTCGTTTTAACGATCATTGGTACTTGAGTCAAAATAAACCCTTTATAATTACAATTTGTTCATGTATCCATTATATACAGAATTATAATCATGATTTATATATCATATATATCATATATATCCAGTATATAAATTCATTTATAATATTACATAATCATTTAGAGGTAAGAAATGAAATGCACCGTTCATGGAGACGGTAAGCAGTACGTACGCATGAACGCTACTTTCATTTCTATTTCGTATTTTTTTATGGAATGGAATCATAATTATATAAAGATATATTATAATTCCAGTATAATATAATATATAATACCATTAATTAAATCCGTTATACACCCCATATATGGAATTAACGAATTCAAATCACTTTGAGGGGGCGGTAGTCCGCACTTCCTTAAATGAAGATATCGCGTTTACCCATAATGGAAACCATAAAGGTATGCCCAAAATGATAAATACAGAATCTTAAGGTAAACATAAACATATTATATATCATATATAAATTTAGTTACATCTTAATGGCCACCCTTGAAGGTGTTAAAATAATTTTGAACAATCATCATTTCGGGAGGCAAAAATCCACCATCCACGGAAATAGTATGTTCTTTAACCATTAGACGTAGGTGTGTGTAAGTGTAGCTCGAATCCTTCTTATAACAACATCCTAGTATATTGAAGATACTGCAATTGTTACAAAAGAAATGAATAAAAAGAGTTTAGGGGGTTGGAGAAACAAAATAAAACAAAAGGACTAAAGTGAAGACATTGCCTTAAAATCGGGTAACTCCATTTGGTTTGAGCTCAAAGGCTTCATTGGGAAGACTTATGCCCAATGTGAGGCTTCACGGAGTAATAGAGGGAAGCAGAGAGACAAAATGAGAAGGGGTTGGCCGAGCCAAAGGCTTTGGGTGTGTGGGTAAGGAGGTAGAGGTGGGGGCCTTTTATAAGAGGAGAGGAGTGGCACTCTTGGAAAGTAACGAAATATTACTTTATTTGAAAATGATTTTCGGATTTAAAAGGTCACAAATTTATATAATTCAAGGATAAGGTGATAAGGGTTCTAAATATACCCACCCAATAAGTTTTGGACATGTGTAGGTCATAGGTTTTACATTATCTTTTCATTTTATTTAAATCTGTTATTAATGAGGTAATCGCTACATCATTATGATGTCATAAATAATTTTATTTATTTAATGTCTAAAATTTATAAAAAAATACAATGATGTAGAAAATATTTTTATCTTTACAATGAATATTTATAGTCATAAATCTGACTTGTATAACTCCATTTAAAAATTGTTTTAATAAAACAACTCATGTTTGTGTCATTTTTACTTTTACATTAATAAAAAGTTATTTATGTCATTTCCCAACCAAAGTGGCTCCATGGGGTCCCCAAGTTGACCAATGGATTTTCATGGTCGGCCATGATAAATACAATTAGGGTAGGACATGTGTAAAGCTCATATCATATTATTAAAACATTATTTTTCCCTTAAACTACACTAATTACCACTAATCGTGATTAAAAACTTAAATAAGTTACTATTCACCAAAAATTTATTTTAATCTCATTGAACCACATTTTACATCTTAATGAAAACCATGTATGTCAGATTTTTGAAAATCAAATCACAGAGGTGGTAAAATTTCATTTAAACAAAAAATCAGTTTCTTTAACTACCACTTAGTGGTTTCACTATTCATAAAAAATTGAGGTTTTTCAGAAAGATACCAAAACTTCACCCAAAGATATATTTGATATGACAAATTCAAAAAACATTTCTATTTTACAAAATTCAAAACATATAAGTTGCATTAATTAATTTAATAATTAATTCCCTCTGTCATGACAAACAACGTGTTTTTATGAAACAATAAGTATCAAAATATTGGCATTAGTTTAAGTTCAATTTCAAAGTGAAATTAATTCCAATGACCACTATTGGATTAAATGGTAAAAATATATTCTAATTACACTTAAAAACAAATTCAAAAGATAATCTATTCATATAAATAAATTATATTAAAAAGCAGTTTTAATGTAAAATGCAGTATTTTTCACTATTCATTAAAAAATGACCATTGTCAGAAAAATACCAAAAATTCACACAATGTAAATTTTGATGTCCCAATAATAAATAATAAGTTAATTTTGAAAAAAATAGCTTATAAAATTGTCAAAAGATAGATTTAAAAATGGTTTCCATCAAAAGGCAGTAAAACAATCTTTTAAAAATATTAGTGTTTTCCATGCTTAAGATTGGATGTATTTTCATTTTAAGCCTCTAAAACACTATATAATTCATTATTAGACATAGATAAAAATATCTATTATTCTTTACTCACTTGGTATGTTATATCCTTCCCCCCTTTAGAAAATTGTGTCCCCACAATTTATTTACTTATCGAATAAATGGGGGTGCTTATCCCTCATTGCATTTTCAGATTCCCATGTTGCCTCTTCAATCATGTGGATTTTTCACAAAACCTTTACCTGGTGAATCACCTTATTCAATAACACTTTCTCCCTGTGGTCAAAAATCTGGACCGATTGTTCCCCATACGATAGGTTCTCTTCCAGCTGAACTACCTCTGGACTCAAAACATGAGATGGATCTGGCATGTACTTCCTTAACATTGAAACATGAAAAACATTGTGTACCTGAGATAAACTCGGAGGTAAAGCCACTCGGTCAGCAACTGATCCAACTCTCTCTAGAATTTCATATGGTCCAATGAACCTTGGACTCAGCTTTCCTTTCTTACCAAATCTCATCACACTTTTCCAAGGAGAAACCTTGAGAAAAACATGATCACCTACCTCGAAAGATAGATCCTTCTTCCGGTTATCTGCATAACTCTTCTGCCTGCTCTGAGCTGTTCTCATGTGCTTCTGAATCAGCTAAAGTTTTTCTGCCATCTCTTCTACCAATTCTGGTCCCATCAACTTTCTTTCACCCATTTCATCCCAGAAAGCTGGAGTTCGACACTACTTCCCATATAACGCCTCAAATGGTTCCATCTTTATACTGGAATGAAAACTGTTATTATATGAAAATTCAACCAAAGAAAGATGATGGTACCAACTTCCCTGATAATCCATCGAACAAGCTCGTAGCATATCCTCCAAGGTCTGAATTGTTCGTTCTAACTGCCCATCTGATTGAGAATGAAATGATGTACGAAAATTTAATTCAGTACCCAACGTCTTCTGAAGGCCTTTCCAGAAGTTAGAAGTGAACCTGGGATCACGATTAGATACAATGGAGAGAGTAACTCCATGTAACTTGACCATCTATTTAAGATACAAACAAGAAAGTTGATCTAGGGAAAAAGTATCTCGTATAGCAAGGAAATGATCAGATTTAGTCATGCGATCAACAATAACCCATATTGAATTATTACCTCGAGATGTCTTCGGTAATCCCATAACAAAGTCCATGGATGTATTCTCCCATTTCCACTCTGGCACTGGTAGAGGTTGAAGCATCCCTTTCGGTAACCGCCACTCTGCTTTAACCTGCTGACAATTCAAACACTTCACAGTAAAATCAGCAATATCTCTTTTCATTCCATCCCACCAATAATACTCCCAAATATCTCTATACATCTTAGTACTTCCTGGATGAACTGAAAACGGAGAACTATGAGTTTCACATAACAACTCTCTCTTCAACTGTGAATCACAAGGCACACACAATCTCTTTCCAAATATCAAAACAAAATCATTATCAATGTTGAATTCAGGAATCTTACCTTTCTGAACCAGCTCTACCTTTTCCTGCAACTCACTGTCTTGCTTCTGTGCTTGCTTGATTCTGTCTGATAGAGATGATCTCACTGATACCTGAGACAAAATAGAAGAACATACTGCACCAACAACTTCAATTCCAAAGTTCATCAAATCCTTAACCAAAGGATCATGTTCCAAACGCAACATTTCTAATGAAGCATTACTTTTTCGACTCAAAGCATCAGCCACTTTATTTTCTTTTCCTGGATGGTAATTAATTGTACAATCATAATCCTTGATTAATTCTAGCCATCTCCTTTGTCTCATGTTCAATTCTATCTGAGTGAATATATACTTTAAACTTTTTTGATCGGTATATATTTCACACTTTACTCCATACAAATGATGCCTCCAAATTTTTAAAGGAAAAACAACAGCAGCTAATTCCAAATCATGTGTAGGGTAATTTACCTCATGAGTTTTCAACTGACATGAAGCAAAGCATAAGAAATTACCAGATCATTCTGCATTAGGACACAACCAAGTCCTTTCAATGAAGCATCACTGTATATAACAAACTCACCATTCCTGGAAGGTAAGGCCAAAACTGGAGAATTCACCAATATTATTTTCAATTCTTGAAAACAATCATCACATTCTTTTGTCCAGAGAAACTTAACACCCTTCCGAGTTAGCTTAGTCATTGGACTAGATAACCGTGAAAAATTTCTAACAAACCTTCGGTAATAGCCTGCCATGGAAAGGTAGCTATGAATCTCGGTTACATTTGTGGGTCTTGGCCATTCTTTCCACAACTTTTGTTTTTGCAGGATCAACAGTTATTCCATATTTAGAAACAATATGACCAAGGAAAGAAATTTGTTGCAACCAAAACTCACACTTGATGAATTTTCCATACAGTTTCTTTTCATTTAAGTTTTTCAAGATAACCCTTAAATGTCTTTCATGCTCCTCTTTACTTTTAGAAAACACCAAAATATCATCAATGAAAACCACCACAAACTTATCCAAGAACTCATGGAAAATTCTATTCATTAAGTCCATGAATACAGCAGGTGAATTGGTTAGCCCAAAAGGCATTACTACAAATTCATAATGGCCATATCTTGTACGAAACGCAGTCTTCGGAACATCTCATTCCTTTACCTTCAGCTGATGGTACCTCGATCTCAGGTCAATCTTTGAAAAATACTGAGTTCCCTGGAGCTGATACAACTTCATTTGATGGCCCGACATCTACTGAAGTAGTTGCAAATGATTTCACCACCCTTTTCTGCTCGTAGTTTAACTGCTTCCCATCACTCAAGCTCTTTGTCGGACACTCATTTTCATAGTGACCCATCTCATTGCACTTATAACATTTCACTAACTGTAAATCAAATTTGGTCTTACCATCACCCTGATCATTTTCAGTGCAATCACAAGCCTTATGTCCCATCTTACCACATCGGTAGCACTCTCTAGAATTCATAAGTCATTCCCCATCATGCCTTTTGCCACATTTATTACAAACTAGAAACTTAGTTTTCTTACCGTCATAATTTTTTGAATAATTATTACCTTTCTCCTGCCACCTTGGTCTCTTCTTCTGCTGGTTGTTATAGAACACTTGATCATCGGAAAACTCCATTTCCACCTTATCATCACATCGAACAAGCTTTTCATAACTTTTAAACTCACGATAATCTAATTCCCTTCGTTATTTTGGCTTTAATCCTGAGTAAAAACAATTGATTTTACTATCAAGGTCTCGGATAAAATTTGAAGCATACCTTGCCAATCGAGTGAACCTTTCTTCATAGGTAGCCACTGAGTCTTCCTCTTGCCTCAATTCCAAGAATTGTTTTTCCATCCTAAGTCGAACAGCCTTAGGAAAATACTTCTCAAGAAACAAACCTTTTAATGCATCCCAGTCAAGAGCATCAATATCATCAGCATCCTTGATATTTTTAACCATCGACCACCACTAATCTGCTTCACCCTCCAAACGATAAATAGCATGACTAACCTTTTGATTGTCTGAACACCCCATGACATCTAAAATCTTCCCCAGTGCTTTAATCCACCCTTCATCTAACACAGGGTCAGATGATCCCCTGAATGATGGGGGATGTTGGCTCATGAAATGATCCACCACTGACATGTTCCTCTGCGGTTGATCTGGATAATCTCGTTCATGGATACCACCCCCATTTATCGCTTGAGTCAACTGCGCCATTACTGCAACAAACTATTCAGTTCTATTCCCGACCATCTCGGGATGCTGATTCGGAAGGCAATTTCCATCTGTATGCCTTCCTTGCACTACTTCCATGTTTCCTCTGCGGAAAACCATTCTGAAAAAACATGTCTTAGATGAAGCAACATGGTAATCTTCAAATACTCTATCACTTCAATTTGACAATAAAAAAATATTTTTGGATAATCATTTAATATAATTCTAACTCATAAAGTTATCTAAACCAACCTTTGATACCAACTATAAGGCCCCAGACTTAAACCTTACTTAATCTTGAGTTATTACAAGATTAAACATTGAGGATTTTTTCAGGTTTAGAGTTTTAGATAATTAGATCATAAAACATGAATTACATTCCACATATAAACAAAGTGGTTACATAAAGATAGTATTCTTATTTCCCATCAATGGAAACATATTTAAAATAAAACATGGATTCTTTCTTGACACTTCCTTGACACTATCATCATATCATGTACCTTTCCCTTGACCTGTGAAAAACATTTCAAAAAACATGGGATGAGCATAAAAAGCTCAGTAAGGGATATAAAAATATGGAAAGGAAACATGGGTACATATATACATAAGATTGAAATCATACATTACCCATAAAACATAAGCACTTTAACACACCTCATCATATCATGAATAAATCATAGAAATCATAAGACATAAAGGTAACTTGAGAAATTCATAACATTCTTACGTAGGGAGTAACCCTCTTGGTTACATTTGGAATACCCATCACAGTATATTCCCTAAATCTCTTCAGAGAAACCTTAACGTTTCACTCCTTCGTGTTACCCAATGCATTGGAGAGCTATATTGGGCTCACCCGCCCTTAGTTTATCACGGAACCACCCGTCTTCATAATAATTCCCAAGAACCTCAACATAATCGTATTACATAAAACATGCATAAAGGAAACATAACATTTCCACCATTCAATCACAAGATATCAATAAAACACATCAATATAAAAACATCACGAAAACCATTTTCAATACCAAAATAAATGAAAAGTAAAACATGGTTTTTAATTTTCTTTTAAAAAGAAGGTATAGCTTGTAGAGGAAGCCGAAACCCAAATAACGGTCACGGCGGCGGAGAAGTCATTGTCGCCGCATACGTACGACAAAAACATTCCCTTTTGTCATTTCGTAAAACTCTTCGTATAAAAAATATTCCTTTTGGATAAACATAAAAGTCAAAGGGTTTTATACACTATATAAAAGAATGTTGTTTATAAAATAAAATATGCCTCAATGGAAGGAGATTGAGACAAAGTCCAACACCTCGGGTCTGACTTGACTCGATCGTTCTTTAATGTACTGAATAATAAACTTGAGTTAATTTATACATTCTTAAGAACCTTTTTCAAGTTCATTATTTCTTTTATATCACTTATTTCCATGTCATGAACACTATGTACTTATTTAAGTTAATATCGGTCGTTTTAACGATCATTGGTACTTGAGTAACAATAAACCCTTTATAATTACAAGTTGTTCATGTATCCATTTTATCTAGAATTATAATCATGATGTATATATCATATATATCATATATATCTAGTATATACATGCATTTATAATATTACATAATCATTTAGAGGTAAGAAATGAAATGCACCGTTCATGGAGACGGTAAGCCGTACATACGCATGAACGCTACTTTCATTTCTATTTCATAATTTTTATGGAATGGAATCATAATTATATAAAGATATATTATAATAACAGTATAATATCATATATAATACCATTAATTAAATCCTTTATACATCCCACATATGGCATTAACGAAATCAAATCACTTTGACGGGGCGGTTCTCCGCATTTCCTTATTTACCCATAATGGAAACCATAAAGGTATGCCCAAAATAAAAAATACAGAATATTAATGGAAAAATAGACATATTATATATCATATATAAATATAGTGACATCTTAATGTCCACCCTTGAAGGTGTTAAAAGAATGTTGAACAATCATCATTTTCGGATGCATAAATCCACCATTCACAGAAACAGTATGTTCTTTAACCATTAGAAGTAGGTGTGTGTAAGTGTAGCTCGAATCCTTCTTATAACAACATCCTATTATATTTAAGATACTGTAGTTGTTACAAAAGAAATGAATAAAAAGAGTTTAGGGGATTGGAGAAACAAAATAAAACAAAATGACTCAAGTGAAGACATTACCTTAAAATCGGGTAACTCCCTTTGGTTTGAGCTCAAAGGCTTCCTTGGGAAGACGTCTGCCCAAAGTGAGGCTTCAAGGAGTAAGATAGGGAAGTGGAGAGACAAAATGAGCAGGGTTTTGCCGAGCCAAAGGCTTTGAGAGTGTGGGTAAGGAGGTAGAGGTGGGGGCATTTTATAAAAGGATAGGAGGGGCACTCTTGGAATGTAAAGAAATATTAATTTATTTGAAAATGAATTTCGGATTTAAAATGTCCCACATTGATATAATTCGAGGATAAGGTGATAAGGGTTCGAAATATATCCACCCAATAGGTTTTGGACATGTTTAGGTCATAGATTTGACATTATCTTTACATTTTACTTAAATCCTTTATTAATGAGGTAATCGCTACATCATTTTGATGTAATAAATAATTTTATTTATCTAATTTCAAAAAATTATTAAAAAAATACAATGATGTAGGAAATATTTTTTTCTTTCCAATGAATATTTATAGTAAAAAATCTGACTTTTATATCCCCATTTAAAAATTGTTTTAATAAAACAACTCATGTTTGTGTCATTTTTACTTTTACATTAATAAAAAGTTATTTATGTAATTTCCCAACTTAATTGGCTCCATGGGGTCCCCAAGTTTACCCATGGATTGTCTCGGTCGGCCATGACACATCCAATGAGGTTATGACATGTGTCAAGCTCATATCATGTTATTAAAACATTATTTTTTCCTTAAACTACACTAATTACCACTAATCGCGATTAAAAACATAATAAGTTACTATTCACCAAAATATTATTTTAATCTCATTGAACCAAATTTTACTTCCTAATGACAACCATGTATCTCAGATTTTTGAAAATAAAATCACAGAGGTGGTAAAATTTCATTTAAACGAAAAATCAGTTTCTTTAACTACCACTTAGTGGTTTCACTATTCATCAAAAATTGAAATTTTTCAGAAAGATACCAAATCTTCACCCAAAGATATATTTGATATCCCGAATTCAAAAATGATGTCTATTTTAAAAAATTCAAAAAATATAAGTTGCATTAATTAATTTAATAATTAATTCTCGTTGTCATGACAAACATCGTGTTTTTATGAAATAATAAGTATCAAAAGATTGACACTAGTTTAAGTCCAATTTCAAAGTGAAATTAATTCCAATGACCACTATTGGATTAAATGGTAAAAATATATTCTAATTTAACTTCAAAACCAATTCAAAAGATAATATAATCATATAAATAAATTAGATTAAAAAGCAGTTTTGATGTAAAATGCAGTATTTTTCACTATTCATTAAAAATGAACATTGTCAGAAAAATACCAAAAATTCACACAAAGTAAATTTTGATGTCTCAATCATAAAGAATAAGTTAATTTTGACAAACATAGCTTATAAAATTTTCAAAAGATAGATTTAAAAATGGTTTTCCATCAAAAGGCAGTAAAACAATCTTTTAAAAATATTAGTGTATTCCATGCTTAAGATTGGATTTATTTTCATTTTAAGCCTCTAAAACACTATCTAATTCATTAATAGACATAGATAAAAATATCTATTATTCATTACTCACTTGGGATGTTACATTAATCATTTATTATTTATCATGGTATTTGTTTAGTGTTTGGAAGATTCATGATTCTAAAATATAAATATTAAATTTTTATATAGAAAATTAGATATAATATAAAATATATTTTTTTGATAATGATGATCAATTCAAGTGCGGTGATTTAATAGAATGATTTAAGATAATATTAAATTTTTATGAAAATATAAAAGGGGGGAACAATAGTAAAAAAATTCTTATTTTTTTCTAATTGATTATATATAATTAATGAATATTTTCATTAATTATTATATTGGTTTTTAGGTATACTTGATTTCATGTTGTTATTTCCCCCAAAATGGCATTAATCTAATAATTTGAATTTCTCAATGGGATGATTCTAAATTTAACGGGGTCAAATCACCTTCAAGAAGTTAACCTTAATGATGCTATTATTTTGAATGACGAAGAAATGTCTTTCACCAAGTTTATGAGATGTAAAACGATTAAAAAATATTTTTAACATTGATGATATCTTGAAAGTTTTTGACAACCCACATAGAATATATATTGAAAAAAATATTCTAATGAAATAAGTGAACTAATTAATGTTGGATAGTTTTAATATTGAATATTTATAAAAACAATTTAAAAATTATTCATTTCAACATTATCATGTAATTTAATATTATTACCATCATTAAATATTTATTAATAAAACACTAACCCTACCCCCAATCATTTCACTCAAGTGTTTCCTTGATTATGTAACTCTCTACATATACTTCACCCATCGACAAATTTTTTCCAAATTTAATAAATTTTTAGATAATCTCATCACTAATAGAATAAAAATTTTGATCCTTTATTTCCCATAAATGTTGGTTTCTCAAAACATTTTTTGACGACATCATCATACCTATCATTCTCTTCACCTTCACAAAACTACCTCCATATTCCATGTTCATGATAAATGTAGTCTATGATTAAACTTCAACGCATAAGATTAACATTCAGAAATATGTTATGTTCAATGATATATAATTTAATATGTTCATTACTTTTATAAATATGGTTATTATATGTTTTTTGATTATATCGTATGTATAATGTTAGGAAATATTGTATTTAATTTTCTTATATTCTGTAGAAGATTCATTTAAAAAATTATTATATATAAAGTATCAATAATAATAATAACAATATTTTTATTATGTTTTTTAATATTATAAGTCTATATATGAGGTACATATTTGAGGAGTATTTAATTTTATTTCATTTTAATCATCCATTATTTTTAAACATCTATTAGGTGTTTCATTATAGGATTAAAAAATATTAAAATATTTATTTAATATTATCAAGATTCAAATTATTTCATACTATTAACGCATTTTATAAAAAAAATGTGGTTTTGTTGATAGAAAATACTTTTCATGAATTGTAGGGTAAAATTCCAGAAACCTATTAACATTGAGGTATTTCATTGGTTTTGTTCGGTAAAAACTATTGACATTTTATAAAAAAATTGTAAATATTACAATATCAATGGTTTCAAGATCATTTCCAGTGATTTATTTTAAAATTAAAATACTTAAATATGATATTAAAAAATTAACAGAGATTGTATGACTGGAGATGTTTTTGTTGACATATTTTGTACATTTATCTATACCTTCTCAGAATTTCAAAAAACATTATTTATAATATCCATCATGAGGCACCAAAATAATGGATAAACACATAACATCACTTACTCAAATGGTACCAATATAAAGTAATCTTATTTTGAAAAAAATTACTCTCATTTGTTGATATTATTATTTAAAACTAAATAGATTAAACTAATAATTACAAAATCAACAACGTATATCTAAATTTTTACACTATCCTCAAACCCTCATGAAATATTTGATTATTTAATCTTTTTATTATTATTTATTATTCTTCGACATTATAAATAATTTATTTACTATTTTAAATATAAACATTGACTTATTTATCTTATCAAAATAATCGTAACAAATTTTTCATTTAAAAATACATGTTAGTAAATTTTTAATATAAATATGGATCTTACTTACAGATATCTATATTTTCGTATCGAATAATTTAAATATGTTTTACATAAAAATCATATATTGTTACTAAATATTTATTTATATATATATAAATAAATATTAATATTATTTAATTGTTTCTTTCTCAATTTTAATTATTATTCTTTTTTAATAGCTTATAAAACAATATTTTTCAACTATTGCATTAGAAGATTAATTTTGAGTTTAATAATTATATATCTAATGTAAATGATACAATCTTTTTCTATTTCATTAATCAGATTCAATGTTGTTTTGTTTTTATACTACCCAGTATCACTAACAAGTAACATTGAGATGGGGTGATTTCATCTTATATAATCATATATTTAATAATTTGAAATTATCTTTCATGGCGTATAAATGACTATAAACTCTAAATATTTTTAAATCAGCTTCACTTATATAGGAGAAAATAAACAACGACCTACAGTATAAAATATTTTTGAAGGGATACATGTCTATGTAATGGATGATAAACTTTATTATTTCATCAAATCCATGAAACTTATGAACATATAATTTTATAATGTAAATGAAATATTATAATTCATCATCTGCAGCCTAATATTTTTTCACAAAATTTGTTTATCTGGACAGTTTTTTATTTACAATCCTTATTATTTACAATGGTTTTCATATAAAATGGAAAAGTTATTTATCAACAGTAATGATGTTTCAGTATAAATAATCAAATATTATTCATCCACCAAGCATTTTATCACCACTTTTGAAAAATAAATACATGATCATGATATAATGTTATAAGCTTCATCATATTCAAGTGTAATATACTCAACCTTCTTCACGAAATATGAGAAAATTTTCATATTTCATTTCATGTTGATCCATTTCATTACCAATACCAATTATTTATTACATATACATTTCATTTTCATAAAATAATATAACCTGGGATAGTTTCTATTATTAAATCATAGAAATATAATGATCTTCAGTTTCCAATGCATAATCTAGTCAAATCTCCTCCCATGAATAACAATTTATAAATCTGATGTCTTGAAAAACCAATATTCTATTTAAATTATCCAAAATTATAATTCAATATTATCTTCAATTCACTTATTATATTTAATATAAATATCATATAAAAAACATTTAAGTCTACTAAAACATCCATTGAACTCAAATAATGGTACTTATATAAAATAATATTTAATATTACAAGGATTATATTTTACTAAAATGTGAGCTTTAGAAAACTCATTTTAATCATAAATTATCATTGAAGTCAAACTTTTAATATCATATGAGATTCCTTGTTAATGTTATATGTGTAGTTTTGATTAAATTTAACTATTATCTATCCACTTGTGAATATAGTTTAATCATATGCTATTTTTTCGAACATCTGATTAATAATATATCACTAGTTGGAATTTTGAAACTGAAATTATTGGGATAATTAAACATCTACATCCTTTTCAAAACATAAAAAATCTTATCGAATTATCTCAAAAATAATTCCATATACTATTATACAAATCAAATGGTCGTTTTCAATATATACAACCACCAAAAAATAAGTGGGCTCTTTATTCACCAAAAGTAGGATTTTTTGTCAATATATATAACTGATATATATTAATATTTTTTCACTAAATAAGATATAAATGAAACTTTACTTTAGGACAAAGTAATGTATTTATATAATTCCATTCACTGAAGACATGTAATTTGTTGGTCATGGACATAATTTTTTTATTCCTAATCTAATTAACCAATACTCCCCATTTGATCACTAAAACATGATTTTGATTCCTCAAAACACTTTTCATATTTTCAATGTATTCACCTAAATAAATATATTTAATAAAATTGGTGTACAAAACATTATATTGGACAGAAATTTTGAACATCCATTTTGAGCTTCAAATTATCTGATTTTCCCTTTAGAATAACCACTATGATTATATCTTTAATATCATTCGTATTTCAATCATATTCTAGTCCCGACTATATTTTTACTACATTACACTTTATAAAATGATATTTACAATGAATATTTTATTATCTAGAGTATTATATGTTATTCAAATAATGTTTTATTTTACATTTATTATCATAGCCAATTATCAATGACCTTTTATATCTCTACCATTATATTATCTATTTATTCCTTTTCCAAATAATCCTTGTATAGTATTTTTTAGAATCCATATTTTCAACCACTTTAGTAAAAATAGTCATATTATTTGTTTTTTAATGTTCTAACTCAGATTATGTTCTCCCAATAAGAATGTACACCATGATACTTATTTTTTAACCTTAATGAATTCAACCCAAACCGCATCAATTTATCCTAACAATTCCATATTTTTTACATATTTTATACAGAATTATAAAATTTATAATACCTTTAAAATATCACATAATTATTTTAGCATCATTCATATTTCATTAATTAGGATTGCGTTTTAAGAATATTTATAAAATCATTACTAAGAAAATGTTAGGTTTAGCGTTTTGGAAGTAAATGGGGAATCCAATAAACATTTTCAATTAATTTTAACACATATTTTACTAATTAAGTTCTTGAAAAACATCATTATAACATAGATGGGTTTTGATACATATTACAATCACCAATAAAAATTTTATTTACCAATTCGTTTAAATAATTAACCTAATATTAAAAATAGTACATTCTTTTTTTTAACGATAAAAGTAATCCCAAAAAAATAACATTATTACAAAGTGTGGAATTTCAAATTAAACTATTATTTTCAAATTATTTATAATTTCAGTAATTTTATCTTTAAAAATTATGTAATCTAAACAATACATTACAATGATATTACATGTAACTATTTCCATTAAATATGTGATCTTTTCAAAATTACCATTAATGGAATTTTCTATTTTATAAATCATTATATCCCAAAATAACATTTCATATGTGTATATTTTTTTCCATAAAATTCATTCATCATCCAATACACCTCTTATCAGGTAGTATCATTTATAAATCCTTTTAGATGATTCATAAAATATTCTTTCAAAAAATATCCATATAAAAATAAAAATAACACATCTATTTGACAAAAGTAATATTTCATGGTCACTATAATAGATAAAAAAACATCAGATAACCTTACATAATGTAACATATTCTTATTATTATTTATAAAAAAATCCTTCATTGGGAATTTAGTATTTCTACACAATATGAATTTTCAAGATGAAAATTTATCATTACAATTATGATTAATTGAAAATTCCCACTTGGTTATAATATCATCCACTCATTTGTTCTTTTAATTAGAACCCATGTATAGTTACTTCTTACCTGATCTATCTCTTCAGTTATAGACTTTATCTATTCCTTACGATCAAATACATTATCAATATATTGCGGATAATTTAATGAAATTTTAATTGTTTTATTGTCAGATTGATGTTTTTTATGCTTTCCCTTTGCTAATTTTAATTCACAATGATATTTAATACTTAAACTTATTTCAGTATCCCATGGTGATTTTATTTTTTTTTTTCTAGCAGAATCACTGAGGACAATCGTGGTGTTTATAGTTCTTATTGGTTATCAGATTTATAATTTATAAATACTCTTCTTAATAAATAAATATAATGGTGAATAAATTTCATTGTCGATGGTCAAATCCATATATTATATTTTTAGAAAACTAAATTGATAAATAATAATGACCACAATGAGCTCATAAAAACTAATTACTAAAAATGGGTGAAGAATAAGAAATCCCTTTTTATGCTATAGTAAAGTGAAAATAATGATTGATTATGTTTTTTTATCATAGGAGGTTATATTAATTTCTTGTTTATTAGGATCAATCCTCTAATTAAAAAATTCCCCTTATATTTTGGATAACTGAATAATTTTCATTTAAAGATACGTAACCAAAAAAACAATATTTAATCATAACACATAACTCACCTTCTGGTAATTAGTAATGATAAGTGTTTGTGGATGTATTAAAAATTCAATCTCTGAACACACAATGGTATTTCATGAAGACGAAGATAATAAATATTCATTAACAATATTAATGAAAAAAACCCACCCCTAATATAATCATAAAATAATAAATCACTGAAAATAAGACCCATTCTCATAGAACATGTAAATAATTAATTTCCACCTCATTGAGGGTCCCCGAACATTATATACAAAAATAATGAATCATTTTTTATAAATATTAAATGAAATTTAAAAATAAAATCATGAGGACTACAAAGGATTAGTTTCATTTCAGACTAAATACATATTTATAATATGAAGAAAGAAATATTCAACATATCCCAAAGAGTTTTTCTATCATAATTACCATCTTAGATATTTATTAATAGTAATCATTCCTCATTACCTAATGAAATTATAAATATAAGAAAGTTAGAGTATATTTTTATAGTAAGGGTAACCATTGGAGACATAAATAAATGATCATAAGTGTTTATAAGAATATAGTTATTAGATCATGATAACAACATAAAAAAGTAAAAATAAAATAGATATTGAGATGTAATAATGAATTAGGGTTATAGTTCTCTCATAACAGAAGGAAAAAAATATAGAATCACAAACAAAAAATAATGATATTTGAGAACATATCTTCAGAATAAGACCCATGTTTTTGAAAAACACATAAGAATAGAAATTCATTTATGTAGTAGAGGCTCACTATCATGACTATCATAGTTAATTGGGTTCACTCAATATTCCATAATTTCGCGTTCATGGTTCACTCACAAGACTATAATAAGAGATAGAGTCTATTTATAGTCTTCATTAACTCCCCATTCTAGTCCAAATAATCTCATCAAATATCATTCTTTACTAGATTCATTCGATAGATATATAATCATAACCTCAAATCTAAAAAAATGAAAAACATAAATATATCAGACACAATTTCATTAAATATTAATCCATAAAAAATATAATAACCCATGGAAATTAAATTAGAGTTATAGACATTCAATAGTTTCATTATTCCATAACATGTAAATGAAAATAATTTAATAATGATTTAATAAAAACTTAATTATCCTATGGGAAATAATTGGGGTTCCTTGACTCATTATTTATTTATCATAATAATAATTTATACATAATAATATAGTGTATTTTATAACAATATAAAATACTTAGTGATATTTAAAAATCAATGAATAAAGCTGATATTAATGAAAAATATATTCTGAAAAGAATTAGAACATTTGTTTGAAAATAGTGGAAATTTATTTTTCTTGAAGAATATATAAAAAAAATCATGAAATAATGTGAAAAATATTTTATTTTGAAATAACCATACAAACATGTAAATTATTCCTTAATCTATTGAATGTTCATTTTGGTGATAAAATCCATTCATGTAAAAAATGTTAAAACAAGGTGACCTTTCTGACTTTTTGATAAAAAAATTGAAAAAAAATTATGAAAAAAATTTAAAAATTATTTTTTAAAACATTGATATGAAATAATAATATGGAATAAAATTTATTTAAATAACCATTCAGTTATATAAAATGACATTCAAGGAAATATTTTAGAAACATATTCCATGAAAGAAATGTTTATCAACCTAAGTATAAATAAAGTCAGATTCCCTTAAATTATTTCCACTATAATTTAATATACCAAATATATTAAATGGTTATGTTGATTTTAAATTATTCTAATAACTATAAAATATGAACATATATGGGTTTCGAGGGACATGATCAATGTATTTTTATATAATAGAAATTTAGCATAGACAACCCCGAAATGAAATGAGATTGTAACATAGACCCTTCCATCAAGTCCTGTATTGATTCATATTAATTAAAACATACAATATAATAATTTAATATTTTATATACAAATATTACAATAAAATATTCTCAAAAAACTTAATATGCATCAATTTTTTATAATTTAAAAATATCCTTCCCATAAAAATTTCATCATTAAAATGATAATTTTAGTTAATACATGTCTTTTTTCCATGATTATTTTGGAAATGTGACAATAATAAAAGCACCATGGTCTTTGTATCAAGAATATAAATCATTAAAGGATTATAATATTTATTCACTATATATAATTTTATATAAATCAATATAATGTGGTTGATAAAACTGAATTACACTACCTTGTGGATATACTAGACCACATTTACACATGAGTGATGTTTTCACATTCAAATTGATCTAAATAAAGAATGGTAAAAAATAATTCACCTATAAATATAAAAAAATTAACATAAATATTTTTTTATTAATTAAATATATCCATATTACAATCCATATAAAACTAAATTGTAAAATGAATCATATAGCTTCATGGAGATGGTAGTCCACATGTATGCTCAAGCGATGTTATTATTTTCCATTTTATGGGATGATATTGAAAATGGTTATACATTAGTCATATTAAAATCTATGTATATTTATGATTCTTAATTTAGTATGTTATATTGTATAAAATTTTGTTTGAGAATTTATTAGCACAAATAAACAATGAAAAATTCGGGTAAGATGCTTATCAAATATTTAAGAGACCACCTTTGTTTTAAACCTTTAGACATCTTATGTCATGACCTGTCCCAGTGGGGCTCGAGCCGCAACTCCCCAACCCTTCCTCTAATATCCCAGGGGTTGGTGACTAGCACCGAGTAGCCATGTTACTAACATGGAAGGCATTGCCTATAAACCTGTACACATGCACACACATCTCCAAGCCCACAAAGGTGAAAAGTAAAAACTACTAAAAATAGAAATTCACACATACACTAAAAATCTTAACCAACAGTGTACGATAGGAAGTAATGTAATGTAATGTAAAACCCAGGGCCAAAATTACAATCCCACAAAAAGAAATCATGTAACAAAGTCCAACCTGTAATAAATGGTACTGGGACTGAAATCTGTAGCTATAAGAACACACCCAGGACTATCTGATCTCACTAAGAACCGTCTGGTCCTGGTCCACATAGAATCCTGTCAAAAGTTCACTCATCTTCACAAGACATAAAACGTGTGGGAAAAGCCCGTGTAGTGGTGAGTATAACAATAACACTGAAGACACCCCGAAACCACAAAGGAATACAACAAGTTAAATACCACAAAGGAAAGATACATTTAGATCTACACATTATATGTTGACAGAACATATAAATAGAATATCTAGATATAGTCATACACGATCGACCATCGTGAAACCACCACGAAGATCCAGCTCGAAGATTCCACTTAGCAGGTAACAAGGATAACACACTCCTAGGTCTGAAGAGAGAGATATGAAGTACTCGTTTTAGGAGAACACACTCCAAAAGTACATGAGAATACGGTGTTCAGATGAGGATCACAAACAATAGCCATGGGGTGATTCCAACAACTCAGTCTGAACTAATTCGCTAATTAGAGAATCTGCACCTGGGTAATGTTGGTCACGTCGATACCAAGAACTCTACCTAGGGTACCAGGAATGAATAGAGGATCAGACTCCAAGTCTCACAGAGGGGATTCCAACAACTCTATTCTGGAAGTTTTGCTGAAGGGATCATACTTCTGTACTTAGGAAATGATACTGGAAACCTTCAGGAGAAAGACCAAGGGGACGAACCCTTTGGAAACTGGTCCGAGTCACAGAAGGCAACTAGCTCAAGCCATGTAAAACAGGTTACATGTCATGTTGTATGGTTACACGCCGTTTTCCTTGACTTTGGGTACTTCCGTGTAAATGGAATGTGTCATCCATAAAGCTGTGTAAAACTAGACTACACGGTGTGTAGTAGGGTTACACGTCATGTTCCTTGACCCCAGGTACTACCCGTGTAAACGGCCCATGTCAGAAATTGAAGTCGTGTAGGAAAGCATATACACATCTTGTAAGTCAAAGCACAGACTTTTTCCTACCAACTGGGAAACACCCATGTACCCTAACTGTGTTTCTATACATGGTTTCCGTCCGTGTTGCCTACCAGTGTACCAATACACGAGGTATCCTGTGTATCTAGTCGGGTCAGGCTGGGGAAGGGTATACACGCAGTGTCCTTGGCAGTGTACCCAACCTGTGTCTGTGTACTCCCAAAGTACATGCCAAGTATTCCTCCAACGAACACACACCGTGTAGCCTATACAACACACCATGTAGTCTGTATTTTTCTAGAAATGTTGTCTTCCTCCTCGCGCTTCAGCCGATCTTCAGGACCTCGATTCTGTTGCCCGTTTTCTGTGAATCTCAAGAAGTTGGGTCGCCTCGTCACCATGATGTCGAATCCGTTGGCATCTGGCCTTCGATCGGATCCAAAATCTGATTCCAGTCACCCGTGTGGAAATCGTTCGAAGTACGATATCTTCATATCTGCATCGATCCATCTGCCGTAACCGTCGTCGCACCTCGGCATGATCATTGCGATGTCGATTCTTCAATTAGGGATCTTTGTATCGCAGAACGGACAGTAAACGATACGTTGTTCATTGCCCCGCGAAGAACATGCGAAAGAAAAGGGAAATAAAAATCCAATGAATCAAATTTAAGGAACGAACCTCCACTGTCATTCGTCATGGTGTTGATCTGCTCCCGTTAATAGGTTTAAACGAAGTAGAAATCCACAAAAATAAATCAACATGGATCAATTTCCCAAAATCCCCAAAAAATCCCATCCCAAAATCACGATCGATCTACAAGCTAATCTCTTCATTGATTATTCCGTGTTCATTTTAGGAATCAGGAACGGGGAAAAGAAATCACAATGAGATCAAATGCTCTACCGGGATCTGCGACGTTCGTTGGCGGAGATCCGGTCACCACGTCATCGTTGCTGCATCAGGACATTTTCTCGAGAGCCTCCAGACCATCCAAGGGTTTCAAGGTTATGAGTCTTGTAACCTTGGACCCCTGCGTAAACCATTATTTAAAAGTACAAAAGATAAAAATTGCGCTGCAGCACATATTTTTAATAAAATATTTTTAATAAATATTTTATTACGGTTACGTCCAAAAACCAGATTTCACCATCGGTCTGCGCCAGCCAATGATAGGTCCCTTCAAGGGTAAACCTACTTCTATGGATGCAACAGTGCCATCAGTTTTCCGATACGTGCACCCGATCAAGAGTTATTACAATTTTTCAGGAAAACCCCGTGCGCGCGTAAATTAAATTATTTAATTTAATTCAAACATTTTTTCCGGGATCACCGGGATTCGGAATTGCACGACGTCATGAATAATGGTCTTGAAATAATTTCCACATGATATTAAAATAAAACATGAAAAAAATTTGGGAAATTACATCACACCCACCTTAGGGCTTTTACGTCCCCGAAAATCCAAAACAAAGGCTACTAAAAAAGATGTGGGCACTGCTCACGAAGATGAGCCTCCCACTCCCACATGCTCTCCTAGATATTCATGTGCTGCCATAGAACACACAACAAGGTAATATCTCACCCATGAATGATCTTCCCCTATCGATCCTCGATCTCTACTGGGTAATCAGCAATGGTCTCTCCATTATCGATGTCCAGCTCACCCCAGTCGATAACGTGTGATGCATCATGAAAGTACTTCTGCAGCTGCGACACATGGAAGACGTTGTGTACCTGGTCCATATGAAGAGGTAGAGCCAAGTTTTACGCCCCCTTTCCAACTCTAATTAAAATCTGAAAAAGGACAATGAACCTCAGAGATAGCTTTTCACCTCATCCAAATATCTGTAATCCCTATCGAGGTTAGACCCAAAGGAACACGTGGTCTCCCTCCTCGAACTCTAAGGGCCTCTGTATCCTGTCATCATAAGACTTCTGCCGACTTTGTGTAGTCCTCATTTGCTCCTGGAAGACCTGAACCATCTCTATAGTAGCTTGCACAATCTCTGGACCCATGAGGGATGACTCGCCTGGGTATGTCCAGCAAAGTGGCGACCTGCAAGGTCGCCCATACAAAGCCTTGAATGGGGCCACACCAATAGTGGAATGATAACTATTGTTATAAGAAAATTACACTAGTGGTAGGTGATCTTCCCAGCTACGACCGATGAAATGTATGAAAGCTCGTAGCATATCCTCCAGGACATGGATGGTCTGCTCTGTCTGACCATCAGTCTGAGGATGAAACGTTGTGCTCAAGAATAACCGAGTCCCAATAGCATCCTGAAATACCATCCACAACCGAGATGTGAAACAAGTATCATGATCTAAGAATATTGTGGATGGAACTCCATGAAGTCGAACTATATCCTGCACGTAGAGGCGTCTGAAGCTCTCTACCGAACTCTACTCCTGTATGGCTCAGAAGTGGGCCGACATGGTGAGTCGATCAACGATAACTCAGATAGCATCGTGTCCCCTGGACGTATGTGGTAAACCCATCACGAAGTCCATGGATATCCCATCCCACATTTAATCTAGCACCTCAAGGGGCTAAGACAATTATACTAGCACATGGTGCTCAACCTTTACTTGCTGACACATAAGGCACCGAGAAACAAACTATGACACACTCTTCTTCATTCCTGGCCACCAGAACTGATGTCAGAGGTCCTGGTACATATTTTCCATGCCAGGATGCACCGCTAAAGGAGATGTATGGAACTCCCTCAGAACATCATCCCACAACATCACTGGTACTACTGTATGCCCTTTGAAAAAGAACAACGTGCTCCCCACCTCATGAATATCCATCAGCAGCATCACCAGTGGATATCTGGACACATAGAGTCTCACAGCTAGCATCCCTGAGCTGTGCATCCCTAACTCGCTGTAAAGGTGGAGGGGTAACAACCATCGAATGAAGGTAAGCTCCCTTTTCTCTATCCATGATGGATATCCGTAAAGAGGCCAGCTGCCTTGTCGCCTCATCTAGAAGCTGCGAACTGGATTTCCTGCTGAGAATATTTTCCATAACGTTCCCCTTCCCAGGAGTATAAACGATATCAATGTCGTAATCCTGGAAGAACTCAAGCCATCACCTCTGTCTGAAATTCAGATCCTTCTAAGAAAATATATATCTGAGACTCTTGTGATCATATTAGATGGTAAATCGCTTTCCCATCAGGTAGTGTCTCCACATATTCAATGTGAAAACTACTACTGCCAACTCAATATCATGGGTCACATAGTTATTCTCGTGTGGCCTCAACTGTCGTGATCCATAGGAAATCACTTCTTGCCTCTACATCAGGACACAACCAAGCCTAGTTCCGGATGTGTCCCAGAACACTACATACTCAACACCCTCCTCCGGTAATCTCAATATCGGGGTGCTCGTCAGACTCTGTCTCAACTGCTGAAAATCATGTTGGTATCTCTCAGTCCATACGAAAGGCTTACCCTTTCAGGTCAATGCTATCATGGGTGCTGAAATCATGGAAAATCAAGAATGAATCTCTGATAGTAGCCTTCCAACCCAAGGAAACTTCGCACATCCGTCACGCTCTGGGGTGGCTCCCATGCTAACACTGCCTCTACCTTGACTAGGTCCACTTTTACACCATCTGTTGAGATAACATGTACTAGAATGTGGACCTCCTATATCCAGAACTGATACTTCGAGAGTTTCTCGTAAAACTGGTGCTGTCTGAGTTTTCCCAAAACCATCCTGAGGTGCCTCGCATGCTCCTCCTCGGACACAGAGTACACAAGGATATCATCAATGAAGATGACCACGAACTGATCTAGATAGGGATGAAAGATCTGGTTCATGAGTCCCATAAACACTGTCGGGGCGTTCGTCACACCGAAGCGCATCACCAAGTACTCAAAGTTACTATAGTGACATCTTAAAGCCGTCTTCGATATATCCCCCTCCCATAATCACTACTGGTGATAGCATGATCGTAGATCAACTTTTGAGAACCATTTTTCCCCTGTTAACTATTCAAAGAGGGAATCGATCCTCAGTATTGGATACTGGTTCTTCACGGTCACCGGATTCAAGTACCGATAATCCACACACGGCCTAAAACTCCCGTCTGTCTTTTTGGAAAACAACACTGGGGACGCTAATGGTGAAACACTAGGTCTCCGAAATCCCTTCCTATACATGCATTCTAGCTGCAACCTCAACTCATGAAGCTTTGTCGGATCCATCTGATATCCTGATGCTGATATCGGTGTCGTCCCAGGTTGCAACTCAATGGAGAAATCTATCTCCCGACGAGAAGGTAGTCTGGGGACATCCTCTGGAAAGGCGTCCTCATACTCAGCCACTACTGCTGGAAACTGGAAACTCGTAGCATATGTTGCACCAAGGGCTAGGCCAGCCAACTGATATGAAATCAGTTGTACCTTCCTATGCATGATTCCATCCTGTGTTGCATGGGTCTCCTTTTCACCGATGAAGGAGAACCTCATTCTGTCACTGCGGACACATCGCACCCTTCACCTAAAACAGTCAATCTAGGAATGAAATGTGGACGGCCAATCCATACCATGAATGACATCGTATGGCCTCGATGCTACCCCCAAGAGGTTCCAACCGTAACTCTCATCTCCAAGGGTTAGGTCACACTCTCTGCTAAGATGTGTGATCTCTGAATCTTCTCCAGTTGGTGTTTCTAAGCATAAGGGTCGAATCGAGGACTCAACAGGAATCTCATGGTCTCGAACAAGATAAGTAGTCGTGAAATAATGACTAGCACCTGTCTCTATCATTACGGCAGCCAAAGTATAAAAGACACATGTTGTACTTCTAATAATTCCAGGAGTACCTGTTTCATAAGCCTCTCCTACTTGCAGTTGTCCCTGCCTTTGTCCACCAGCTCCCTGAGCCTAGGGTGGACCCCCTGGGGGAGGTGGTGGAAAAAGTTAAAAACATCGACCACCTCCAGGTGCTCTCCCAGCTCATCTACAACGTCTTCTGCCCTGCAGATCTGTCTGCTCCGCAAGTTGCCTCTACCTCGGTGGTCCATCCACTGCTCCCATGTCTATAGTATGGCGGGTCGGACGATCTCAAGCGAGATGTCCCCTACCATCACATGAGTATCATCGACTCTCTCGAGGCTGGTTGGATGAACCATATAAGCCCTATACGGTAGATCCTTTGTTATGGGATCTCCTCTGAAAATGTCTCCCATGCTTGGGTCCCAAACGTCTGCTCCCTGCTGCTATGGTCTCTACTCCTGCTCGCTCACTACTGACAACTGTCGGCTGTCTCTGCTCTAACAAGAAGCTCTCGACCACCATAGCCCGCTCGAGCACCCCAGCATAAGTATGAATGCTCATAGGTACGATGCTAGCTTAGATGTCTCTTTGAAATCCCCACTCAAAAGTCCGAGCTCTGAAGTAATAATCCCTTACCATATCCATCGAGTACTGTGAGAGGTCGGTAAACCATGATGAATAGTCATCCACCGTTGTGGTTCCCTGCTGGAGCTGAAGAAGCTCCTATATACATACTGCTCTTAGGGTAACCAGTGAAAACTCCTCCCTCAAGAGATGATCAAACTTTGACCACGCAAGAGTCGCCACGTCGTGGGTCTGGATAAACAAACTCCATCATCACCCTGTCGAGCCCTGTAGAAGGCTCGCTCCCAGGATCACCATCTGGTCTGTCGGTGTCCGGACCAAGTGGAAGACTCTGGCCACTGCCTCAAGCTAGTCCTCAGCTGCCTGAGGGTTAGGCTCACCTCGAAACCTGAGGGGTCTCTGTCTCTGAAACTTGTGGAGTGCGCTCATCCTGCGCTCCTCTACTGGTATATCAGTCACTAAACACTGCTCCACAGGTGGTGGAATAACTGGAACACTATCTGAAGGTAAAACTGGGGGATCCGGTCCCTGAATTGAAGCTTCATTACTGAGGGGCTCATCCTCGTGATCGACCTGCTGGATCCTAGAGGGTACGCATCACAGAGGTATCCTGGAAAGAACAAGATGTATCTCAGTCAGTGAGTATAACTAGACAGCTGACTAAAGAAGGACATGGAAACCACAACCCATTCCTATATGATACATGTACCATTATTTTCCCCAGCAACTAGTTTTCTCATGTTCTGAGTCAAAAATCATGTTATCAAAGTCCTGGTGTATGGATATGTCGGCCACCCACACCAACACTAGTGGTCCTTGGCCTGAAAGCCGAACTCGAAACACTTAATAGTGTTTCCCTAAACCAACTCACAGACTCTTCGTCCTAAGGTAGAACCAACCACCTTAGATACCACTCTATCATGACCCATCCCACTAGGGCCTGAGCTACAACTCCCCAAGCCCGCCTCCAATAGGCCAGGGGTTGGTGACTAGCATGGAGTAGGATTGTTACTAACATGGGAGGCATTGCCTATAAACCTAAACCCATGCACACACATCTCCAAGCCCACAAAGATGAAAAGTAAAAATTACTAAAAATGGAAATGCATGCATACACTAAAAATCCCAACCAACAGAGTACGACATGATGTAAAGTACAGCAATGTAAAACCTTGGGCCAAAAGTACAAGCCCACAAAACAAATTTCTATAACAGAGTCCAACCTGTAAAGAAAGGTATTGGGACTGCAATTTGTAGCCATAGGAACACATCTCGTCCTGTCTGATCTCAATGAGCAACGTCCAGTCCTAGTCCACCTAGAATCCTTCCAAAAACTCGCTTGTCTGCACAAGACACGACAAGTGTGGGAAAAGCCTGTAAAGACCTGGAAATTTCAAGGATTTTTTTTCATAATTTATTTGGAATTTTACGAGTATGCAGTTTCTGAAGGTGCCTGTTTCCGAGGCCCGGTGTGGCCGGAAGTGAGTGAACGAGTGGGTTTTTCTAACTTTTAAAACGGTGCTCGGAATTGAAATCTGAGGGCATCGATAAAACCGCAACGCTGATAATTTCTTTGGAGCACCTTTTCCGAAGGTGCGTTTTATCGGGAGGGGTTGTTAAAAATGTGGTTTCAGTGAGGAATAAAATAAAATTATATTACAATTGTAATTCTTTTTTTTCTAAGTAGTTATATCCTAAGTAAGGGAGTAGGGGGTAGGACCTTCTTTTTTTTAACTAACCTTGAGAGGATAAAGGTGGGGTGGGGCCCACATGAGCCCAACCCCTCACATTCCTAACTCCTCAAAACCCCCCACTTAAGTTGTATAACTCATGAACTCCTCCATTAATGTTGTGACATTCCCTCTACTCTCATTTAATAAAGCAAACACATCAATTAAATTAATGGATTTGAGTTTTTAAATTTTGAGCTCATGACATGGCTTAATAAAATAAGTGGAGCTTATTTTATTTTTGGGTTAGTGGGATGTGTTAAGGATTGGAGAAGAAAGACCTAGTTCTAAAAAACATAATCTCCTTCATTGAAGAATACTACGTCTCCGAAGAAGGAAATCGACTTGGCGGTCTCAGAATTCTCCATCCACTTCCTCTTCCGCGACAAGGAAGGAGATGTGGACCGTGGAGACTGACGCCAACAACAATGTTCTTCTACTTCTTCTGACGTCGATGGAATCGATACCGTTCTTCCGCGACACCGGACTACCGCGACGTTCGACTTCCACGAATCGACGAAGTGCGGCTTCAATTTCGAGGTAGGGGTTTTCATATATAATCTTTTATGTGAATTATAACCTCGTTCATGGGTATTTAATTGCAGGGTGTTTGTATAATTTATATTGAATAAATTATACCCTCTTCAATGATTAAAATATTGTGTTTAAATGTTTTACATTTGATAACACCTAACGCAGAGGGCGTGGGCCAAAAAAACACGGCCCGACAACCCTCCACAGCTTGTTTATTGATGTGTGGATTGACGGAGATGATTGAACGGGATCCGGGGGAGCAGGACGAGGCGCTCGATGCGTCTGCAGAGCGCAAAGGCCGTGGGGGACCGCGTCCCCCGCTTGGCCCACTGGCCGAGCCAGCGTGCCACCCGGCCGGGCCGGGTCGGACTGGGTCGCGCCCCGCTGGGCTTGGCTGTGCCCAGCCGGGTCGGACCTGGTTCGGGCCTACCTGGGGGGTTGGGCCGGGTCGGACCGGGCCTAGACCCCCAAATTTCGGATCACTTCCGGTATGTTTCCCATATTGTGGGCTATGGACCTCCGATTGAAGCACCGTCAGTTGCGATCCGATCCTTGGATCGAGATGGTCGTTTTTTTATATTACACTGAAGGTTTCACAGAACTTTGGGTTTGACCGGGTTGGTTCGAACAGGAAACCAACCGGGCCTTCGGAGCAGATACGCTTATAACTTGAGCTCGGGATGTCCGATTGATGTTTCGTCGACTTTGTTGGATTCCTTTTGATGAGACGATACTTTTTCAATACTTTTACGGAGGTTTGGATGCAGTTGGATAGTGGCCGGGTTGAATTTAACCCAAAATCCAACCGGGACCCTAGAACGGAAAAGATGATAACTTTCAGACCGGACGTCCGTTTGACGAACCGTCAGCGGCGTTGGTGATCACATTGAGAAACGGTCCCTATGAGTATACCCTATGAGAGTTCAGGGTATAGTTGAGATATGGTCAGGTTGGTTCGTAAACGAAACCAACTGTGCCCTCGGGACGAAAAGGCTGATAACACACAGACCAAGCATCTGATTGACGTACCGTCTGTTGTGTTGAGTTTCCTATAATGTGGCTGAACCTTGGGATACTTCTTCGAGGAACTTTTTGATACTTGGAGTATCGACCAGTATTTCATGGAGAAGACCCTCCCGATGACGAGCTAGCAAAGTGCAGAGACCTAGTAGCTGGCTGAGACTTGACGACTGCTGATCAATCGTCTCGGAGTGATTCAGATAGCCCAGTGGGGTGCGCTTGGGTGTAGCAGCAGACCCACGACGGAGGAGTGCTTGGTTGTAGCGGCTGACCCGCGGTACTCGACAAAAGGAGTACCTTTGTAGGCTGTGAGGGGGTGTGCTTGGGTGTAGTAGTAGACCCATGGTGGGATGCGTTTGGTTGCAGCGGCAGGGCCACAGTACTCGACAGGTGGATTACTTCAGTAGTCCAAGGATAGTGGGACGCGATTAGTTGTAGCGACAGTCCCACTATACTCGACAGAGGAGGAGTTATCCAGAATCTTTGGTTTCGACATCATGAATAAAATCCTGTTTTGAGCTGAGTCTATGAACTTTGTGTTTTCCTCATGATTGAGATGGGTCACTTGATAACTTAGGTATATATATAGGCATATACCTAGGTAGTGGTTATCCGTTGATTTCATGACCTCTGTGTTTACCTCATGATTGAGATGGGACCCTTGATAACTTAGGTATATGTAATGGAATATACCTGGGTAGTGGTTATCCGTTGATTTCATAATCATTGTATTTCCTCATGATTGAGATGGGTTACTTGATAACTTGGGTATATGTATGGGCATATACCTACGTAGAGGTTATCTGTTGAGATCTTCTTCGTGGTTATCCTTGTTGGATTTTGTGACACCTTGAGGGTCTCGGGGTCCCTACTGAGTATCGTATACTAACCCCGGCACGGGCTATGCCCACACCTCGTTGTGTTGGTTGTAGATGAAGGGCAGCGCTGACAGAGGCTAAGTGTTCAAGGACTGGACGGCACCCGGAGGTGGACCTGATGACGAGTCAGTATCCGGAGGTGGACTACACGACGAGATGATACTCGGTGGAGGTTGAAGGGTGAGAGCGTTGTGGAGGCTATCTGTACCTACCCTTCAGGTAGGATCCGTGGTGGATGATCCATGAGCTATGCTATCTGTACATACTCTTCAGGTAGGATCCGAGATGGACGACCTAGGAGCAGCTTATATTCTTCTAGCTACTTGTCTTTTCTGTTGTACTTTCATTCAGTTGTAGTTGTACTTTCACTTGGGTTTGTATTCTGGCCCATTTACTCTTCAGCACTTCCTTTTGTGCTTAGTGTATTACTTCTTCTTGTACTCTATGGTGTTTTGTTTAGCATTATAAAGGAAATTCCTTCCCAATTATCAGGATTTACGCCTTTGGTGCTAGTCATTAGCCCCTAGCCTATGGAAGGTGGGCTTGGGGTTGTCACGACACGGGCCCCGAGGATGGGTCGTGACAAATTGGTATCGGAGGAGTTCGGTTCTACTGCAGAACTCAGGACTCTGATCTACCTTCTGTGTGAAGCCATAGTGTTAAGGTTATTGAGTGTGGTTATCAGTCCAGGGAGTCCAGTGTTGGTGTGGCGGCCGACGTATCCATACACCAGGACCCTGACAACTGATTTCTGACTTTGTGCACGAAAACACAGATTGCGTGTGTTTTTCAAAAAGTTTTTAAAAGTCATCTCAAACCAGGTCAGCTCACCAGGTATAAATAATTTGGTCGTGTCACCTTTGTTTCTTTCAGGATGCCACCCCACGGACGACCAGCTAGAGTCCCGAGAGTTGTACGTACTGACAGCCCGCCGAGTGACTAATCCTCAGTACATGGCCCTCTTCTAGTTGAGGCACCAGTGGAGGAACCAGCGGTACTACCACCGATTGGGCCACTGATGCCACCAGCCCCAATAGCCGAGAGTGCACATCGCATGAGCACGCTGCACGAGTTCCAGCGCCAGAGGCCACCTAGGTTCAGGGGAGAGACAGACCCGCAAGCGGCTGAGGATTGGCTGGAAGCTGTGATGAGAGTCTTCAGGCTAGTAGGGATGCTAGCAGACTTCATGGTGATCCTTGATGCCAGCCTCCTATAGGCAGCAACAGGCAGATGGTGGAGCCTGATGCTCCAGATGCATGACGAAGCGACACTTCTGTGGGCAGACTTCGAGAGCCTGTTCTGGGCAGAGTTTGTACCAGCCACCCTTCGAGCGGTGCGTATACAGGAGCTAATGCTTCTACAGCAGGGTAGCATGATGGTGACACAGTACTCAGCGAGGTTCACAGACCTCTTGCGCTACTCCACAGATATGGTAAAGGACCCGTTCTTCAGGGCCCGAACATTCGAGCAGGGGCTCAGGTGAGAGATTAGAGCTTCTATTGTTTTTCACAGCATCCCAACGCAGACAGGGGTGTTGGAACGAGCCCTCTTAGTGGAGAGTTTCCTTGATAAGCAGTCTCCATAAGTAGGACCCACCACTAGCCGGCATGCGGTAGAGTCTTCTATAGCGGCCAATAGACAGATGATGCAGAGGTCCAAGAGGACCGTACCTATAGGTGGTCGACCGCATGACACATGATCGTGTGTGCGAGGCACCAGGGGTGGAGAGAGACTTACTAGGAGCGGATAGTGTTACTCCTGCGGCGGGGTTGGTCACATGGCACGTGACTGTCCGACCCTCCATACAGATGACTAGTATATAAACGAAGGACCTCCCAGGCACAAGCAGAGGTTCGATCGAGGCGGACCGCATGGAGTAGAAGACCAAGGCAGGGGAGCTGGCTATGCAGTTGGAGGTGGACGACGCTTAAAGGCGTTTCCACCACCACCACCAGGAGTTCCACCCCGACCACAGTGAATAGGTGGACATGGGAGAGCTCAGCTTCAGGCAACAGAAGCATATGACTACGGAGCTCCGGAAGCTAGCGGAAAAGAGCGAGACTAGTTCCAGGTATGGGACCATTGATCTTTGTGCTTCAAGATTCCTTGTTATCGTTGTTGTGTGTCTTGGGACTTCGAGATTCATTAATAAAAGACACTTGTCTTTGTGACATTTTCTTCCTTCCTTTTTGTGTACAGAGAGTTCCAGGTTAAAACTGTTGACTTGACCCTCACTTTTGAGATTCCTACTAGAGGAGACCCAGTGACCTTACGCTAATGCCGACAGTGTGACTCGACCCTTAAAGGTGAGAGCAATGGTTGGATCTCTTGGTAGTAACGTCGAGGCCTTACGACGTCGTCCATGTCAAGAATGCATCGTTCATGTCTGGATTGACTGTATTAGGCAAAGAACGTAGTTCATCCAGGGGATGAGACCAGATTTCTCTTATCGGCAAAGAAGAATTTATAGCAGCTCTTGTGGGACTAAAGAAGGTCCAGGTCATATAGGAGCGGATGAGGATAGCTTAGAGCCGAAAGAAGTCTTATACTGACAGGGGGCAGAGACTACAACAATTCTAGGATGGAGACCACATTTTCTTACGGGTCTCACCTCGACGTGGAATTACAGAGATTTGGAAGAGGCGGCATGTTATCTCTGTGATTCATCGGACCCTTCAAGGTCCTCAGCAGGGTAGGCGAGGGTGGTTACCGCTTGAACCATCCACCTCAGTTGCACCAGGTGCACGATGAATACCATGTATCTCAGCTGAAGAGATACGAACATGACCCTTCTCATATCTTTGACCATGGGGAGATGGACTTTGGCATGGGGTGACTTTTGCGGGGTTCCAGTAGAGGTTGAGGATCGATAGGAGCGGGTCCTATGAGTAAAGTCAATTCCTCTTGTGTGCTTTTTTTGGTAGCACGGGAACCTCCAGGAGAGCACATGGGAGCAGGAGGCCCAGTTGCGTGCTCAGTACCACTTTTGTATGCCTAGTTTGTGTTAAATCTTTATGGGGACGTAAAGCCATGAGATGGGAGTAATGTAAATACCCGGAAATTTCAAGGAATTTTTTCCTTAATTTCATTGGAATTTTATGAGTACGCAATTTCTGAAGGCGCCAAATTCCGAGGCCCGGTGTGCCCGGAAGTGAATGAAATAGCGGGTTTTTCAACTTTTAAACCCGTGCTCGGAATTGAAATCTGAGGGTACCGATGAAACCACAGTGCCGATAATTTCTTTGGAGCACCTTTTCTGACGGTTCATTTTCTTGGGAGGGGTTGTTAAAAATGTGGTTTTAGTGAGGAATAAAATAAAATTATATTACAATTTCAATTCTTTTTCTCTAAGTATTTATATCCTAAATAAGGTAGATGGGGTTGGGACCCACTTCTTGTTAACTAACCTTGAGAGGATAAAGGTGGGGTGTGGCCCACACGAGCCCAACCCCTCACATTACTATCTCCTCAAAACCCCCCACTTATGTTGTATAACTCATGAACTCCTCCTTTAATGTTGTGACTTTTCCTCTCCTCTCATTTAATCAAGCCAACACATCAATTCAATTAATGGATTTAAGTTTTTAAATTTTGAACTCATGACATGGATTAATAAAATAAGTGGAGCTTATTTTATTTTTGGGTTAGTGGGTTGTGTTAAGGATTGGAAAAGAAAGACCTAGTTTTGAAAAACTTCATCTCCTTCGTTGAAGAATGCTACGTCTCCGAAGAAGGACATTGTCTGGGCGGTCCCGGAATTCTCCATCCACTTCCTCTTCCGCGACAAGGATGGAGACGCTGACCATGGAGACCGACGCCAACAACAACTTTCTTCTTCTTCTTACGGAGTCGACAGAATCGATACCGTTCTTCCGCGACACCCAAGTACTGCGACGTTCGACTTCTGTGAATCGACGACGTGTGACATCAATTTCGAGGTAGGGGGTTTTTGTGTATAATCTTTTATGTGAATTATACCCTCGTGCATGGGTATTTAATTGCAGGGTGTTCGTATAATTTATTTTGAATAAATTATACTCTCGCCAATGATTAAAAGAATGTGTTTAAATGTTTTACATTTGATAACACCTATGGCGGAGGGTGTGGGCCAAAAAAACACGGCCCGACACCCCTTTACATCTTGTATATTGATGTGCGGATTGACGGCAATGATGGAACGGGATCCGAGGGAGCAGGACGCGGCTTTCGCAGCGTCTGCAGAGCACAAAGGCCGCGAGGGACCGCGTCCCCCACTCGGCTCGCTGGCCGAGCCAGCATGCCACCCGGCCGGGGAGGGTCGGACCGGGTCGCGCCCTGCCAGGCCGGGCCACGCCCTGCCGGGTCAGACCCGGTTCGGGCCGACCCAGGGGGGTTGCGCCGGGTCTGACCGTGCCCAGACCCCCCATTTTCGGATCACTCCCGGTATTTTTCCCATATCTTGGGATACAAACCTCTGATCGACGCACCGTCAGTTGCGATCCGATCCTTGTATCGGCACGGTAGTTTCAGTATATTACACTCAAGGTTTCGGAGAACTTTAGGTATGACCGGGTTGGTTTGATCATAAAACCAACCGGGCCTTCGGAGCGGAAACACTTATAACTTCAGCTCCGAACGTCCGATTGACGTGTCGTCGACTTTGTTGGATTCCTCTTGATGAGACGAAACTTTTGGCATACATTGCCTGAGTTTTGGACAAAGTTGGATAGTGGATGGGTTTAATTGAACCCAAAATCCAACCGTGCCCATAGAACGGAAAAGCTAATAACTTTCATACCGGACGTCCGTTTGACGAACCGTCAGCGGAGTTGGTGATCATGATGAGAAACAGTTCCAATGAGTATACCCTATGAGAGTTCAGGTTATAGTTGAGATATGGTCGGGTTGGTTCATACACGAAACCAACCGGGCCCGAGGGATGAAAAGGCTGATAACACACAGACCGGGCATCTGATTGACGCGCCGTCTGTTGTGTTGAGTTTCCTATGATGTGGCTGACCCTTGGGATACTTCTTCGTAGAACTTTGTGATACTTGGAGTATCGACCATTATCTCATGGAGCGGACCCTCTCGATGACGAGATAGCAGAGTACAGAGACCTAGTAGCTAGCTGAGACTTGACGACTGCTGATCAATCATCTCGGAGTGATTCGGATAGCCCAGTGGGGTGCGCTTGGTTGTAGTAGTACACCCACAACGGAGGTGCGCTTAGTTGTAGCGGCAGACCCGCGGTACTCGACAGAAGGAGTACCTCTGTAGGCTATGAGGGGGTGAGCTTGGGTATATCGGCATACCCATGGTGGGATGCGCTTGGTTGCAGCAGCAGGTCCACATTACTCGATGGGTGGAGTACTTTAGCAGTCCAAGGTTAGTGGGGCGTGCTTAGTTGTAGTAGCAGGCCCACTGTACTTGACAGAGGAGGAGTTCTCCATCAGCCATGGTTTCGACATCATGAATAAAATCCTGGTTTGAGCAGTGTCTATGCCCTTTGTGTTTTCCTCATGATTGAGATGGGTCACTTGATAACTTAGGTATATGTATGGGCATATACCTAGGTGGTGGTTATCCTTTGATTTCATGTCCTTTGTGTTTACCTCATGATTGAGATGGATCACTTGATAATTTAGGTATATGTATGGGCATATACCGGGGTAGTGGTTATCCGTCGATTTCATAATCATTGTTTTTCCTCATGATTGATATGGGTTACTTGATAACTTGGGTATATGTATGGGCATATACCTAGGTAGAGTTTATCTGTTGAGATCTTCTTTCTGGTTATCCTTTTTGGATTTAGTGAGACCTTGAGGGTCTTGGGGTCCCTATTGAGTATCATATAATCACCCCTACACGGGCTATGCCCGCACCTCATTGTGTTTCTTGCAGATGACGGGCAGCGCTGACAGAGGCCGAGTGTTCACAGACTGGACGGTACCCAGAGGTGGACCTCATGACGAGTCAGTATCTGGAGGTGGACTACATGACGAGACGATAATCGGAGGAGGTTGACAGGAGAGAGTGTTGTGGAGGCTATCTGTACCTACCCTTCATGTAGGATCCGTGGTGGACGATCCAGGAGCTATGCTATCTGTACCTACTCTTCAAGTAGGATTCGAAGTGGACGACCTATGAGAAGCTTCTATTCTTCCAGCTTCTTTTCTTTTCTGTTGTACTTTAATTCAGTTGTAGTTGTACTTTCAATTGGTTTTGTATTATGGCCCATTTACTCTTCAACACATCCTTTTGTACTTAGTGTATTACTTCTGCTTGTACTCTTTGGTGTCCTATTTACTTTTATAAAGGAAATGCCTTCCCAGTTATCGGGATTTACGCCTTTGGTGCTATCCACCAGCCCCTGGCCTATGGAAGGCGGGCTTGGGGTAGTCACGACACGGGCCCCGAGGACGGGTCGTGACAAAGCTCATGAAGGGGTGAGTATAACAATATCCAGTAGGACACCCCGAAAGCACAAAAGAATATGACAAGGGAAATACCACAATTGAAAGATATAGTTATCTCTACATTGTATATGTTGACAGAACATATAATAAGAATATAAAGATATACTCATACATGATCGACCATCACGAAAACCCCACTAAGATCCAGCTCGAAGATTCCACTAAGCATGTAACAAGGAGAACACACTCTTATGTATGAAGAGAGAGATTTGAAATACTCGTTCCAAGAGAACACACTCCACAAGTACTTGATAATACAATGTCCAGATGAGGATCACAACCAATAGCCATGGGGTGATTCCAAGAACTCAGTCTGAACTAATCCGCTATGTAAAGGATCGGCACCCGAGTAAACTTGGACACATCGATACCAGGAAATCTACCTTGGGTACTAGGAATGAATAGAGGATCCGACTCCAAGTCTCACAGAGGGGATTCCAACAACTATATTCAGGAAGTCCTGCTAAAGGGAGCATGCTTCTATATGTAGGAAATGATACTGGAAACCTTTAGGAGAATGACCAAGGGGACGAACCCTAGGGAAACTAGTCCATGTCACAGAAGGGAACTTTCTCAAGACATGTAAAATAGGTTACACGGCATATAGTATGGTTACACGGCGTGTTCCTAGACTCTGGGTACTACCCGTGTAAACGGCCCATGTCATCTGTCAAGATGTGTAAAACTAGACTACACGGCGTGTAGTAGGGCTACACGCCATGTTCCTTGACCCCAGGTACTTCCCGTGTAAACAGCCTGTGTTAGAAATCGAAGTCGTGTAGGAGATCATATACACGGTGTGTAAGTCAAAGCACACACCGTGTCCTGCTAACTTGGAAACACTCATGTACCCTACCGTATTCCTGTACGCAGTGTTCATCCGTGTTGCCTACCCAGGTACCAGTACACAGGTTATGCTGTGTAACTGGCCGGGTCAGGGCAGGTATTGGTATACACACCGTGTCTTTGTCCGTGTACCCAACCCGTGTCCTTGTACTCCCGGAGTGCACACCAAGTAGTCCTCCGACAAACACCTGCCGTGTAGCCCATACTACACGCCGTGTAGTTGGGATTTTTTCAGAAACGCCGTCTTCCTCCCCACCCTTCAGCCGATCTTCCAGACCTCGATTTTTTCATCCATTTTCTATGAAACTCAAGACATTGGGTCGCCTCGTCACCGTGATGCCAAATCCATGGGTTTCAGGCCTTCGATCGGCTCCAAAATCCGATTCCGACCAACCGTGCGGAAATCGTTCAAAGAGTGATATCTACCGACCCGCTTTGATCCGTCTGCTGAAACCGTCGTCGCACCAATGCAAGATCACTGGAGTATCGATTCATCAATTTGGGATTTTTGCTTCATAGAATGGTTGCGCAATGATCCATTGTTCATCACCCAACGAACAACGCGAAGAACACATGAAAGAGAAATGGAAGAAAAATACAATGAATCAAATTTGAGGAATGAACCTCTTCCATCGTTCGTCAGGACATTGATCTCCTCCTGTTAATATGATTAAACAGAGCAGAAATCAACGAAAATAAATCAACATGGATCAATTTCCCAAAAACCACGCAAAATCCCATCCCGCAATTACGATCGATCAGCATGCTAATTTTTTTGTTGATTAGTCCTTGATCATTTTAGGAATCAATAACTGGAAAGAGATCACAAAGAGATCAAACACCCTACCTGGATCCACATCTTTCATTGGCAGAGATTCGATTGTCGGGTCGTCATCACTACGTCTGGAGGTTTTCCCCAGAGCCTTCAGAGCCTCCAAGGGTTTCAGGGTTATGAGGATTCTAACCCTGGACCCCTGCGTAAACCATTATTTAAAAGGAAAAAAGATAAATATTTCACTGTAGAAAATATTTTTAATAAAATATTATTAATAAATATTTTATTACGGTTACATCCAAAAACCAGATTTTATCACCGGTCTGCGCCAGCCGATGTTAGGTCTCTTCTAGGGTAAACCTGCTGCTCTAGATGCAACGGTGCCCTCATATTTTCGATCTGATCACCTGATCATGAGTTATTCTTCTTTTTCAAGAAAACCCCATGCACACATAAAATAAATTATTTAATTTAATTCATACATTTGTTCTGGGCTCACAGTGCCTCAGAACTGCACCCCATCTTAAAGACTGGTCTTGAAATAATTCCCACATAGTATTAAAATAAAACATGAAAAAAATCCGGGACATTACATCTTAGGTTGGTATTTTGGGTAAGACAAAAAGTTCATGATTGAAGTCATGTAATATAATATTTTTATTGGATGTCATTAGATAATGTAATGGGATCAATGTTTGTTAATAATTTTGGAAAATAGGTTCATTTTAATAAGTTAGAGGAGGGACACACATGGAATTACATAAAACATTAAAATAATATAAATAAACATCATTGGGAGAGTGGAAAACAGTGTAAATGAAATATATTATTTGATAATATAAGGTTTATATATCTTTATCAAACAATAGTTACACATGTGTTTGTATCATTTCTACCATTATCTCTCTGTTTAACACCCCTAAAAAATCCTATTTTAACCCTAATAGTGGAAATAAGTTTTAAATAATTTAACTATTCATTATGACTAATAATATAAGTTCAATCAGTGAAAAAATTGGAAATTATGATTAAAATTATAAAATAATCATTATTAAATTCATTTTATATATGTGTAAGAGAATAATTTGAAAATAAAATCTCAACCCACAATAAAAACAATTTATTTAGGAAAATTCATTTCATGCATAAAGTTGAGTTTCAATTCAGTAAATACCATATATAAACTTTTATAGGAATGTTGAAATATTTTATTGAACATAAATTCTATAATTTTCATTGACTTCATTAATTAATAGTAATGTTTTATATTTATAAAATGAAAAACACATTTCACAAACATAAAACAGTTTTTGGATATATAAAAATTTTTACGTTTAAATGATTTTATTTTCATTTATGACTTATTTAAAAAAATTCAACCCAAATTAAAAATGAGAAAAAGTATTTATAATTTTAACACATTGAATAAAATTTTAAAATATGATAATGTAACCACTGAAAAAAAAATTTAAATCATAAAAACTATAATTATAAACAAAATATTTCAAATTAGGTCTTAAGTATTAATAGTATTTCCTACATGAATTAATTTTTTTTGATAATAATATTTCATTAAAATAACATATAATATGATTAATTTTATAATCTTTTAACAATTCTCACAATTTTTTAGCGGTTCATCTAAAATATGCTATCAAACACTTCAAATTTTTTAAATCAAAATATATCATAAAATCACAGGGTGTTGTGTTCTATAAATCATATAGGAATTTCACCGTTGAAAATAAATTATTTTGATACCACCAATAGAGGATACTTATACCTAATATAATCCTTTATTTCCCACAGATCTTCTTCAAATTTATTATTTTTTTCAACAAAAAATTGACCAAGTCATAGGTCCTCTAGAGAAACACTATCTCTCTTTGATCCAAAATCGACACTGATTATTCATCACAAGAGGAATCATTATATAATGGTACCAAATTTGAGGTTAGTAACTGTGAAGGGTAATTCATTTACATTCCCAATAGAGATATTTGTAAAGCATCATTAAATTAAGAGGGATTTAATGGAATCTCAAAGATATATTAATTTATCCTAATACGTACAAAAATTCTAAAGGAACCAATATATCTTAGGATCAGTATACCATTTTTTCAAACTTTTATAACTTTATTACATGATGATATTAATAGTACTACCATTTCAATATTTACTCTATCTATTTAAAATAAAATTTTCTATCAAAATTAGATTTATATTATATTATACACAACAAACCCATATATCTTTTACAATGAAGTGGTATCTGTAGAGTTTGATGGTTAAGTTACCATAAGGATTCGACTATTTTATGAATATTTGTTAAACATGGACATAGGAAAATATTACCATTAGGAAGTATACAATTGGTAATAATTTTGGCATTATAATTTGGGTTTATAAGTACAAATGCAAAAGGAAAATTATTTAAAAAAGTAGAAGTGACAGTGTGCACCACTAGATTCATATTGTATAAAGCCCACTCTCTAGTTCATGGGCAGCAGTCAGTTTCATTCTTGTTCACCCTTCAGAAATACAAATATAAAATTCAATAATTTATGGTAGAAAAAAATTTCTAGTGATAAAATATCATGTTTGTGGAAATTACCACTTGGTCAATGTTAGTTGAGCATACCAACGAATATATCACCATTGAACAACTTATCCTTAAGTTGTACGTGGGTTTTATAAGTGGTCATGTTTCTAGGCCATATTTTCATAATTTTTAATTCATTTTTTAAATAAAATTTTTATTTCCATCAATTCTATTTAAATAATATATTTTCTTAATAAAAATATACGATTAATTTAGATGGAATAAGATAAATTGATTTTCTAAGTGATGAATTGTACATTTCAGAAATGATAAAGATTTTATACTAGTATTATTTATTATTAATGTTATTTACAATAGATAAATATTATTACAAAAACAATATTATTCAAATATATATAATAATCTAATTTGTTATGTCCTAGGATGTTTTTAAGTGTCTGAAATTTTACATTCTATTTCAACACACTCATTGTTTAATAATTAAGTATTATTATAGTTAAAATATAAAATTTTCTAATTTAGATACTTATTATGATAAAATAGACATAATTTTTTCAATCATCATGTCAGAATTAGGTAAGGGTGAATTTATAGAAATTATATATTTTTTGTTAATTTTAAAAATATAGTTCGAGTTTTCTATATGTTTAATGACTTCATAATTATGTCATATTGATGAAATAATTAATTAACCACAATAATAAATCTCAAATATGATATTTTATTAATATCATGTATTTTAATGTATTTTAATCAATTATCAGACCAATAATTTATTTCCAATGTCTAAAATGGATACATTGACTTAGAAAACACTATTTTGTGGAAACATTGCATTTACATTCTAAAAAAAGTAACATGATATGATTCTCATTTCTTATGTGTTAAAATAACATAACATATGAAACATATTTCCGAAAACCATTAGTATAATCCAATGGAAATCCAATCGTTTTTCTATTTCCAGAACCTTGATTTCCATGGCCTCTATATTGAAATTACTAAATAAATCCTCTACTTTCTTATAAATACCATTCCATTTATCCATTTCCATTCACTCAAAATCCATCTTCCATGAATATCTAGTAGCTTCTACTCCCATGTAATCCCTGATACGGTCTTCAAGACCATAACATCCCAATACCATAAATATAGGATTAACTCTTCAAGTTAACATAATTATCCTGCCTTTCTCTTCAATTCAATACCCTCTTTTTGTATATGTATTTTAAATGTTATACTTACTCTCTTATATAACCCTTATTATAATGTCCCTACATCCAATCTATCTTTTATCAATGGAGGAACCCTTCCCCCTGAAATTTTAACCTTGGATAAGGACACATTTTATTATTGTTATGTTGTCGAATTTAGTTCTAAAAATATATCACCCCACCATAAGAAATTTCATTCATTTTATTTTTTTGAATACCCAAGCACAATTATTTTCTAACTGTATTCACGTAGATGTAACTATTAATTATTTTATTCTTGTATTTTTTTATAATAAACCAACATTCCCTTTTAATGGGATAAAAATAACATATTATTCAGGTATTTGAGCACTTTTTTGAACACCATGATTTTGATAAGAAACTCATTATTTATTATCTAAGGGTTATTTATGAAATTATTGATTATGATCTATGTGGATAACATTAATTAATATATATGATGTTATCTAGGATATTTATCCATTTCGTTATATAAATAATTTAGTCTCTAGATAAAACATGTATAATGAATCCTTCGTAAATGACCATGGTAATTTTCATTTGTGACTCCTTAGATATGAACCTTAGTGATATACTTATTAATGTCTAAATTGAATGTTATAGCCAAATTTCCATTTTATTTTTTTATGATGTTTATTATTTTCATTTTATCACACATTTATTTAATTTCTCATGTTCTTATTGATATTACTATTTATAACATGTAAATTTATTCCCTTATTGGGCTCATTGTCACCCCTTTAATATTTGAACCTCAGATTTGAGATGCAGTAAATGTACTTATAATGGACTCCCTAGGATATATACATGTGTATTTATAAGAATGTCTTATTTTTTTCATGTATAATGTACCTGATTTCCATGAAAGAAAACATTAATAGATACTAGGTTTGAACAATATGATGAAAAGTTATGTAATAAAAATGATTGATGTCGTTGTTGGTATTAAAGGACAATTTAGTTAGTTGTGGAAATTGGGATTTTTTAATATTAAAAATAGCCCTACATAAAATTATTAATATATAAAAATATCATATTCATTTGGTGAAGTATTAAATGTATGGATTATGATAAAATAATTCCTTTTCAATATACAAACATGTAAAAGTGGATCTTACACAAATGAGTTTGGGTGTAACACAAAAAAAAATGCTTTAAGCTTTACTCTATCAAGAATTGGTTCATGAAAATGGGCCTTGTTGCATTCATGGTTTGAAACACTCAAAGGATATATTTTATTAATCACAATCCATTTATGAAGCATTTTGAATGATATATTAAAATTTTAATTTAATTATCAGATCACATATTTTAAAGTGATGTTCACGATATAAAAACAATTTAGAATTATAAGATTATTTAAAAAACATGTTTCTCACTATGTTTTATTCTTTTAGAAAAAATGGATGTAAATATGATGGTCTAAATAAATAATCATTGTAAGGGATGATGCACTGATGACACTACAATGTATGATGGAATGGAAAACGTCATGAGAATGCTTAATCAAATATCTAGAGTAGTGAATAAGAACATGACTATAGTGTAGAGTCTCAATTCTCCTCAGAGGGACCAAATTTCCTTTAAGTCCATTAAGTGGAAGTGAATAAATTCTTCATGTTCTGAAATGTTGATTTATGAATAATGAATAAGCTCTATATAAATGAGATTTTTTTAACACAGTTTTCACTACATGATAATGTCACCTTAGAAGTATACCTCATTTAATGAGAAGATGATATATGGTTGACACTAATTAAAAATAAAAAAATAATAATGGATATTTATTCCATGAAATGGAAAGAGTTTAGATGAATCATTTTTAAAATATATTTACCATGTTCGACATGATTGAAAAAAGAGAATAAATTCCAAGAATTAATGCATAAGGACAAAAATCGGCGGGTGTCTATGAGATGAAGTTTACAAAACATTCTCGATAGACCTATGGAATTGTTATTGATCATAAGGGGAAATTTGATAGGCTCTTCAGGGGACTAAAACCCCATCTATGATGGCATATATCAAATATTCATTGTGACAACTATTAGGAGATAGTGAAGAGTGTTATGAATTTTTAACTAGAGTTAAAAAAGTCACATTGGTCACAAAAATAAAATGAAAATAAGAGATCAATAGAACCAAGAATTGGGAGGAACATTGATCATGAAATAGAAGGAAATGAATTTCAACTTCCCATATGTAATAATTGTGGGCATAATAATTTGAGGATCTTCTTTCATAGGAGGGGAAAAAGTTAAAATTTTATAACATATGACCATATAGATCTGAACTATCAGTGTGGTAAAGAATCAACTTCCAAAAAAATGATAATGGGAAGATGCTCTAGCCTCATCATGAAGTCCAATTCTTCTTGTGTGGAAAACATGGGAACATTTCCATTCAATGTCCAGATAAAAATACAACGGAGGTAAATTACCACCCAACGTAGCATATCATAGTGGATAAATGATGGGAATATGATATCCTGACAGATGAAGTAGAGGATCAAAATGATGTGGTGGTTAGTATGATCAATGTTATCTTAATTATTTAAAGTTTTATATTTGATTATGGTTATATGGATTCCATTATTTCTTCCAGATTTGAAAATATTATAGAATCGGTCCTTGAACGTTTATAATGGTTGTTATTATTCAATACTTCATGAAGGATTATCCATGAGTAAGCAATATATTGAAACTCTAGTCATGAATTTTATAAACATGAACTGATCACAAATCTAGTATTCATTCCCATGGTAAAATTAAAAATTGAAGTAGGGAAAGACTGGATCTAAATGTATAATGATAAGATCAACTACATATGAAAGGAAATATCTATAGTCTTGATTGAAAATAATAAATATGTTTTCTATGGTGAAATATCTCGACCAGGGATTTGTCTAATAACACCTCATGTATCCTTATTTTATGGAGATGAGTAGTGTTGTAGAAGATGTAAATAAAAGTATAATAATAGAAATTGCCTGCATCATTTATAAATACATTGTTCCATTTACAATAGAGTTTCATGGACCTCCCTTAGAGAGAGAGCTTGAGTTCTACATTGATATTATACAAAGATACAAGATGATATCAAAAACACCATTTAGAATGGAAAATATAGAGATAACGAAATTAAAGTAACGTGTCCTTGATCAATTAGATAAGAGATTTATTTGAACATGTGTGTCTTGATGGGGATAACATGTTCTCCTTGTAAAGAATAATGAAGTATCAATGTGGCTATGCATTGATTATAGATAACTTAATAGGATCATTCTGCATAACTTGTACTTTCCCCCAAGGATTTCTGATTTATTTGAACAGATTTATGGGGATCAATTCTTCTCTATGGTAGATCTTTGATTTGGTTATAATCAATTGGGGTTGAAGAAATAAGATATACCAAATAATTCATATCAGTCACGATATGTGCATTATGAGTTTATTTCTATTCCCTACATCTTGAATAGTGTTCCTACTGTATATATGGATTTTATGAATGATGTCATTAAGGACTGCCTTGATTATTTTTTGGTAATTTATATTTTTGATATTATGATATATTCCAAAACTCATGACGATTATGGGGATTATCTAAGAGTTGTATTTCAGACTCTGAGGAATGATATGATATTAAGAAAATTCTAAATGTGTGCATTTTGATAACATCATGTTTCTTTATTGGGGTACATTGTAACCAACGAATGAATATTAGTTGAATACCCAATGAAACATGTTGTAGAGTAGTGGAATAATCCTAAAATAGTAACTAAGTTTCAATGATTCTTTTTTTAAATAGGATATTATATTTTTTTTTGACCATAAATTAGGGTAGTCTAATCCATTAACCAAGTTATCTTCGAAAGGGATTATGTTTATCGGGACAAAGAAGTGTGAAGAAATTTTCCAAGAACTAAGTAAGATATTTGTTACTATACCTGTGTTTAATCTATCCTCTTTCAGGGAAGTATTCATTATTTTTATCAAAACATATTTGAAACTACATGGTTGAGTTACTATGAAAAAAGGTGATTTCTTATGAATCATTGACACAACATCATCATGAAAGAAATTTTCTTACACATCACCCAAATCTAGATACGGTTATTTTTTTCACTATAATTCTGGAGGTACTATCTGTATTGAGTGAAATTTCATGTATACATATACCAAAAATGATTGATGAATATATTGACACAAAAATAATTGAACATGAGAGAAAAGAGCTGGTTTGATCTTTATAAAGACGATGAATATTCAATTCATTATCTATTAGGATGAGAAAACAAATTTACTGGTGCATTGTGTAGGAAAGAATTAATTGCGATGAAAATGATGAGGACTCCAGGAGTTTCATTGATAATAGACCTAGTAATGTTGGACATGGGAATCATGAGGGTTGGGACATTATCAATTTTATTCCAAATGATTTATCTACCATAATTACTAGATAAGATCAAAAAATATCAATTAAATGATACTTTATAACAATAGAAGATGGATTATGTGATGAATGATATGTTTTCTATGTTTAGTACTAATCAAGAAGGAAAAATGAAATTCCTTATGAGGATATGTGTCCCATCTGACCCAGAAATATAGAATGATCAGATGGTTGAATCACATAGCTCTTCATTTACTATAAATCCTAGAAGCATTAAAATATACAGAGACATTTGTTTTCATTATAGATGGTATACTATAAAATGGAGGAATTATGACTACAAGATAAGGTGCTTGGTTTGTCAACAAGTTAAGGTAGATTGAAAACATACTAAATGGGTATTGTAACCATTACCCCTACCAAAATGGAAGTGACATAATATCCTTATGGACATTGTCCCTGGTCTCCCAAAAAGAACCAAAGGAAATGATGTTATATGGGTTATAGTGGACCGACTCACCAATACTTCCCATATTATCTTTATTCAGTGAATATTTTTCACATGACCCACTTTTCATGATATACATAAAGGATGTGGTGAGGCTGCATATAGCACACTTTCTATCATTTATAATCAAGATCCACGGTTCACAAATAAATTCTAGATAATTCTTCAACATGTTATAAGTACATAATTGAATTTTTTTTATGAAAAATCACCCCCATACTGTTGGCCAATATTAAAGGATTATCCAGACACTCCAGGACATTCTGATAACATTCTCATTGGTATTTAAAGGCATATGTGATTAACACCATCAATTACTCGAGTTCTCATAAAATAATAGCTTCCACTTGATTATTAAAATTCCACCCTATGAAGATTTATATGGAAAGTTATGTAGAACTCCAACTTGTTGGGATGAAATTGGTGAGATAATGATGATTGGGAAAAATACTATTCAAAATATGACATAAGTGGTTTATTCCATTTAACAACATATGAATGATTCTAATATTCGATAGAAGATCTATGCAGACAACCATTGAAGGGACTTGGAGTTTGACGTTGGTGATAATTTTTTTCATTGAATATCACCTTAGAAGATTTAAGAGACCTAGCATTCTGCACAATTATTTACATGAGTTAAAGTGTAGATAACCATTAAATTGAAACCGGGGATCCTAATGTCTAGATTCATTGGATGATTAGGTATATAAAACTAAAATTATGAAACCTAAATGAAAATAAATAATTTAAACACCGTAATGAGCACCAAACTACCATTGAGATGTAACATCTTTATTGGGTAACCAAGGGAATATATGAACAAAACGATGAGATAAAATTAAAACAATTAAATAAACATTGGAATAAATCATCGCACATAGGTTAAAAGGAATAAATGATGATATAAAATGTCGTGGAAGATGAATAAACATATGGAAGCATAACATGAAGAATATATAATTATATAATCATGGAATGATATATATTTTAAAACAATATGCAACATGACATAAGAATGATTCAATTCTAACCACTAATACCATTTCACAAAGAGTATCATGAGTCATGGCTAACCACTAAGACCATTGAACATGATTGGAAAGAGGCATGGCTCACCACCAAGACCATTGCACATGACATGTCATGAAACTAAAATTTAATGAATTCGTTGAAGTTATATCTAGGTGGATCCATCATATCATTTTCATTTATTTTTGTGCCACATAATGAATCATACAAAAGGAATCGAACATAAACATAACGGTTACCCATGTGTCGAATTGGGTACCATAATCATGTGAAAATTCATAAGAAGTAATATAATAATTGTATCCAATAACAAATGGATTTAAATAAAACATGGATATTACCAAAGAAAAATAATAAACGATAATTTTATGTAATTTCAAACTAATGTGAAAAAATATAAAAGTGTGTATAAGAAACATTAGAAATAAAAATATTTATTGTGGTTTATGGAAAATATTAAAGATTATGTAAAACTAAAAAGAAATAATTGTTTGTATAAAACCACAAATTAAATAAGATATAAATTCATGATAATTTTTTGGATTTGATAAAAATAATTTTGTATTAAAAAATAAAATGGATTTCCCTTGAAAATGGGTAACAAATCAGGAATTTCCATTCAATCGGGCTTGCTTACCGTGAATAACTGAGAAGGAAACATTATAAAAGCATGTATTTCCCTTTAATATTATCTAAAACATACACTTGGAACATGAATACCAAATTTTTGTGGGATTACATAAGAAAAATAAGGAATTAATTCTTTTTAATGATCTAAACATAATAACCTGATGGATAAATGGAGGATCAGAATGATTCCCTTACCTTATGTCTGAATGTGTTGTGCGCTTGCACTTAATTTTATATATAATAAGATTGAATACATTAATTACATAATTCATAACCTTTTATTCTTTTATTTGTTTATTTAATTTTTATTATGTTCATTTATGTACTTTTTCAGTTATAAGATTCAATTTTATCATTCGGGAGTATTAATTTACTTGGTTTTCTTGATCAGTTTACTTGTATACATGTGTGGAAAATAATTTATAATTAGAATAATTGTCCCGAATATTAATTATATGTTAATAATGAATGTAGAAAATATTAAATGTTATTATATGTCATTTTATTTTATAATTTTTGAATGATTGATTATATAAAATTTTGATGAAAACTATTTAGATTATTTTTGGAATTTTTTGATCACCATGAACTAGTTTGGTTTTATTAGTTAATATAATGTATATATAATTAATAGAAAAATTTAAATTGGTTATAATATATTTATTTTATTCTTTTTTATAAATTAAAGTGTTTTTATGACTATCCTTGATGGTGGTAATGTAAATTGTAAACTCTTCATCCTTCAATGTGTTAAATAAACACATCAAAATGAGGTTTTCATTTTTTGTACAATAGGAGAGGGGGAGAAGAAAGATCAGGGATTGTTCCATTAACAATATAAAATAATAGTATATAAAATATAAATTATATATCACATCACATCATTATGGGTATGTTAGTAGAGAATATGAGAAAAATAAAAAATAAATGAAATTAAAAATGAACCAAAGAGGATTTTACCTCATGAATTTCTCTTCCCTGAGAACCTATATATAGAAATGATTCTATTATTTTTTTGATACCAAAGTATCCTAGATGTAGGGGAGACACATTATAAGTGTCTTGGAAAAAATTTACGAAAGCATAATGGTTTTAGATGAGTGAGGAAAACAGGTGGTGATGGGTGGTATTTATAGTAGAGGAGAGTGCTGTTTTCTTATTATTTTATTCATTAGTTTATTACTTTCTTCCAAAATTTGAATATATTTGGAATTATCACTGGATATATTAAAAAATTAAGGTAATTTTTAAATTATTGTTATTACATCTTCAATGAGTCAAGAAATATTTTATTTTAATTTATAAACTTTTACACCATATGTAACACCCCAAGCTTCCACGATATGCTTCTCTTTGAATAATACAATAGCGTGTGTTGTACGTAACTTCGAGTTCTAACACAGCACAACCAATCAAACTAGCCGTTATGAATAGTAATACCCACTTTCTGAAATTTTAAAAATTATATCTTTCTAAATGGACTTCAGTTTTGGATTCAAAATATCGAAATTATCTTAGGGTGAATTTTTGGTATTTTTCTGAAGCCATCCAATTTTTTGATGAATATTAAAAAATAATAAACTTTAATTAAAAACAACTTTTTAATAAAAATAATGTATAGTTCTAAATTATAATATTGAGGGGTTTTAAATTCTAATTAGATTATATTTTTACCATTTAATCCAATGTTAGTCATTGGACACAATTTCACATTTAAACTGGACATAAACAAGTGTCAATCTTTTAATAGTTAATATTTCTTAAAAACATGATTTTTGTTTTGACAATAGAAAATAATTTTAAATTAAATTCTACCACTTATGGGTTTTGAATTTATAAAAATGGATTCCAAATTTAGAATTTGGAGTTCCAAATTTTTCAAATAGGTAACTTTTATTTGTAGACATTTTAAATAATTACTTCAGTAAATATTTTATTTACCATGGTTAAATGGTAATCCAGTAAATAAGGGTAAAAAATAATATTATAATAATATTAAATTACCCTAACGCCTATCCTAAACTTATTATATGATACATTTACGACCATGGGCATACTTGGGTCGATTTTGGGACCCCATGGAGCCACTTGTATGTGATAATGACACTTTATATTAATTAAGTTAATGTAAATACAAAAATAACATAAGCATATATCTTTTAGTAAAATAATTTTTACATAGGGTTATATATGTTATCTATTTGACCATAAATATTCATTTGAAATCTATAAATATTTTCTACATAATGGTATTTTATTTATAATTTATAGGAATTGAATAATTAAATATATTTATGACACAATGATGATACATTATTTTTCATTATTAATGTATGAATCAAATAAATGGTATTATAAAAGTTAAAATAAATATAATTTAACGTTTTTATGCCATTGAAGAATTTTATAGGTTTAAGTGACGTTTTAGGATTTATTAAATAAATTTATTTTGAATTAATAATGTTTTGAATACTTTAAAAAACTCAATTATTAAATAGTGTCAGAATTGACATAAAAGAGTTTTTAAAACGAGTATTATATTATTAATTCATATAATATTACTAAAAATATATGGTTAGGACAAATGACTTATATAATTATATTTATTTCATTAATGAACCACTTAGGGTTCTCTTGGCAGTTTATTGTATGTTTATTAACCAAATAATATAAAAATACAATGAGACATGGTAAATATCATACTAATTAACTAAGAGTTAAATCTAAAAGATATGATTAATATTGTGACCCAAACCTATATAAAACCTATTGGTTAAAAGTATTTTGACCCATACACATCTTAGCCTCAAAATAAATTAATGTGGAGCCATTATAAAATTAATATGAATTTATTATAAAATAATTCTTTATGTTTTTTCTACGGTGCCCCTCACCCCACTTATAAAATGGCACTCACCCTTCTCTCCAATTCACACCTTTTAAGCCTTTTGGATCAGCCAAAACCTACCCTAATATCCTCCCAACTATCCTACCTTCAAATTAGAGGCCTTACATTAGCCATAAAGGCAACCTATGGATCCCGTTTGATCAAATCAAAAGGGGGAACCTAAAGAGGAGGGAAATATTTCATCACCTCTTTCAAGTTCCTTTCTTCTTTAACTTCCTCTTTCTTTGTTGTTTACATTCTAAAATAATAAATTTAGTATATTCTATATACTTTGATGTTATTATAAATATGGTACAACCATATTCACTATTCTATCTATCCTTTGAATGACATGTCGCCATACATGCGTACATACAGCTTACCGTCTCCACGTCGTGGTGTAATTGTTATTCAATACATTATTTGGATGTGTATAATAATGAAGTATAATTGATGTAAATAATTAAAAAAACATGATAATGATTCTGTATATATGATATACCATCCAATTATATATTATTTTAATATCAAAAGAATGATATTGTTGCTCGTGCATACGTACAGATTACCATCTCCATGAACGTGATGAGATTCATTACACATCGTATCCATTCAAGACTAATTTTCATTAGTTGATTAAAAATAATGTTTAAATACTTGATATCATTCTGGATATGACTAAGATACATTTAATCCATAAAAAATACGACTTATGTAAAAAATCATATAAAGGAAAACGAATCAGCTAACACCCGAAATGACGAAAATACTAAGATATTATTAACAAAGCAATAATAAAAGATCGTATATGATATCATGTTAATGTATATGATTATTGCATAATTTAATAATAGTTATTTCACCATTATACAGGTTTTTAACCTACCCTTGACCAAGTAAAAGTACAAGGTAAGGTTTTATTCCACAATCTCTTCGTTATCCGAGATTGTTTATATATAATTATCTACTAGGGCCTCTTTATCATCCACATCCATATTTCTTAAAAATAGATTTCAAAAAAATTTACTATTTAATAGACCATGGGTTAAAGTCAATTATACCCTTGTTTTACTTTTTCAAAGATTTTTATAAAGGAATATTTCCATCATTTTCCAAACAAGGTCCTTTTTAGTATTTTCGAAAAAATTAATGTAAGAATGTTTTTTAACTTATACGGTGGGTGTGGCTATTTTCTGCCATTATAACATCATAGAAGCTTCCCTTACAAGATTATAACAATATTTTCAAAATAAATGTTTTCTTTATAATTATGTGATTCTTAAATGATTTCAAAATAGAAATAGATATTTCTCTAAAAAAGGTTTCTATTTCATCTATGTCAACATCCATTGATAAATTTTATGTTTATTGGAAGTTGAATTATTATGATACAAAACTTATTTTTTGTATTAATGGTTTTGTGATACATTAGACTATGGAATTGATATTTTTATACCATTAATGGTTTATGGTTAATGTATTGACATTTCATATGCTAGTTTTAATACGAATTTTTATGTTATATTTCAACCTTTTTATATGAGGAATGTATTGCACTTAGTAAGTGATGGGTGGAGCCCGTTATTGCTCCTCGATGCATCATTAGGTCTCATGAGACAAATAGATGTGGAATTGGCCGAGGCCTTTCCCAATTTGATATATGGTTTTGGCCGAGGCCTAAATAATTTTTAGATGTCTTGTTCGAGGCCTTGACAAAATGTTTCAAAATTTCTGGCATTATACATTCCCTCATTTTTAAAATTATATTGATGGTTCATGTGGTCATTCGACTAGTAGAATACCCATAATTATGTTTTATTATGGCATCATTTACATAACTCATATTTCTACCATAAAAGTGTTAATGTTTACTATTGGTAAAGGAATGTGTTTTCAATTATTCGCCATGATTAATATTTATGTTATCTTCCTCTGTATTTCTTACCCTTACTGAGCATTTGATCTCACCCTTTTCTATGTATTATTTTTCCCAGGATGCGAAGAAGTATATTTTGACTGACCTATAGGGAAAGTCTATGGGATCTGAGTGTGGTCGATGGAAACAATGTTGTTATAGGTTTTGATTTTATGATGTAATGTAAACCTTATGAATATATTTAGTACTTCCCAGGCTACTAAACAAATCGGCCTTTTGAGACTTGATCATTTGTGATCATTCCAATGTTATGTAATAAGGCACCGAATCTGGGTAACCAGGGTTGGGGCATTACACCGTAAATTTCTATGTTTCACTAATCACCAAAATTTCAACTATTTTAGGAAAACCACAAAAATTCAACCTAATAATTTTTTTATATGAAGAAATCAAAAATTTAATACATATTGTGAAAATAATTTTCTAAATATGAGAAATTAAATTTTTATATAAAATCATCATTTTCTCAAACATAAAAATTTTAATTTATAACTAATTTTATATTGTACTAAAATATTAATTACGAACACATAATATTTGAAATAATAAAAAAACAAAATATAAATCCATGAATATATTTTTTAACATTAAATTTTCTTATAATTCATTATATTAATTTTAATATTATAAATAAATATTTATGTTTCATAAAAATAACAACAATAAATTTATCATTTTTAAAACATTTATTTACTTCTCCTATGATATAATTATATCATATTTTAATTTATAAATGTATAAATTTTATTATACTTTCATAGGGGTGTATAATATTTTATTTTCTAGTTTACTATTCATAAGAGTCATATTACTATTCTAAAGGTAAATTTCTTATATCATTGGTATACTCTCCCTAATTTCTGAAAAATCCCCTTATTTCACTATTTATTCATTTAAAAATATTTTTTTGTTTCATTTATTTTATTTTAGGTGGTTTCTACTATATTATATAATAATTAGAAGAGAAATATCATTGATATAATTCTGAGTCATTAAATTCTAACCCCTTATAAAATTTCACCCTCGAAATTTTGTATTAAAAGTAATGGGAAAATAGTTAATGGCACTACAACTTCAATTCTTACTCTAGTTCCCATTTTTTTCTATTCGTAATTATGGATCACCAATATTAATTTGATAGGGAGAGTAGTCTTTCTTTTTAGAACATTATCGCTACTGTCCAATCTCTTCACTGACGGCTCCTCATAATAGTGACAATTTTCAAACTACACTGCCTTGTAATTTAGAACATTTGAAGGATATGGTATAAAATACCTAAAGAGGGATTAGTGGAATGAATCGTGTACCTGAGAGAAAGTAAGAGAAGGGGAAACCCAATTTGGCATATCTCTAACATGATCAAGAATCTTGAATGGTTCTCTTTAGCTTTCTTTTCTTTTAAAATCTCATGATCCTATTATATAGAGATATATGGAGGAATACCATGTCTCTATCCATAAACTATAGTTCTCATCTATGGTTATCTTCATATCTTTTTTGTCGACTTTTTGATTCCTTGATGTGCTGTCAAATGGTTTTAACGTTTTCAACCATTTTCTATCCGTTTTAGGTCCAAGCATATTATGTTCACCGACCTCAATAGAGCATGTTTTTTTAGATTCTTTTCCTATAAAGGGTTTCATATGATCCATTTGGATGCTTAAGTATAAACTGTTGTTGTATGTGTACTCAAATAGAGGAAGATATTGGTAATATACTCCTTTGATGTCCATAGGACATGCTCTCAGCATGTCATTGAATTTTTGAATATTCCACTCAGAGTGGCCATCATTTTGAGGATGATATGACATATTGAAGTTCATATCAGTGATTAGAACATGTTAGATACTTTTAAAAATCATGGTGTTAAATAATGAATCCCTATAGTATATAATTTATAGTGGTACTACAAATATCCTGCCCAGTTCATTGATGTACATACAAGCAAATTGATCTAGTGAGAAGTCCTCTCAGATTGTGATAAACCCAGAAGTCTTTGTAAGATGATCCACAACAACATATATAGCATTACTTTGTCTAAATGTATTTTGAAGTCTGATGAATATGACCATGGGGATTTTTTCCTATTTCCATATTGGTATGGGTAATGGTTTCATCATCCCCCTATACGTTTTCCGTTTTTCCTTCACTAGATGACATACTAGACTCTTTGATGTATATTCAATGATCTCCTTATTCATATTGTCTCACCATTAGTGATCTTAGAGATATCGATACATATTGGTGATCCTTGGGTGAATATAAAATATTGAGACATGTGAATAATTCTAAAGGTATTTCCTTATATCTAGATTGGATAGAACATGTAGTTGTTACCCAAATATCATGAATCCTTCCTCATTAACTTTGATCTCAAAAGATTTACTATTTTTAATAGCTTCTACCTTTTTTTAAATTTCCACATGATTTCTTTGAGAACCCTTTATTTTCTCTATGAGATACATTTGAGAAATAATTTGAGAAAGTATTAACAATGATCCTCTGATAATTCTTCTTATTTCCATCCATTTCAGGAATAAAAAGATTGGATTCTTCTCAATTATCATCATTTCTAAATATGTATGATCCTTTCTACGTAGAGAATTATCCTCGTTATTTTATTTACATTGATGGTAGTGGATTCAGAAACCATATTCCTTAATGATCTCTCCCCAACTTCACTAGTTTATATTACTCTATTTTTGTGTGAATATATTTTTGGGGCTCTTATAATCTGTATATAAATTACACTTATCCAAATAGGTATAATTCCACCATATTATATAAACAAAGATCCCATCTGCCTACTCCAGATCATGTGTGGTATAGTTTTTCCTGTGAATTTACAAGGTCCTTGTGGTGTAGGTTATCACATTGTCATTTTTCATCAATAAACATCGTAATACAATATTTGAAGCATCGTTTTATATCGCAATGAGTTTCCCACTTATCATAATAGTATGTACTCATGTAGTGATAATCCGTTTTTCACCTCTTCGAAGTTGTCTTCACATTTACTTGTCTAGATAAACATTACATTCTTCTAATTCACCTTGGTTAGTGTGTTGGACAATCATGATGTGTTATTCCAAAATCATCAGTAATAGCCAGCTAGAATAAGAAATATACAAAATTCCATTACATATGTTGTCCAAGGTCACTATCTGATTATCATTTCCTTGTAAGGGTCGACATGAATTCATTTTCTTGTGATATCATTCCCTATGAATAATTCATCCTTTATCCAGAACTAAAATTTTCATTACATTGCATATCGTTTATCCCTTTGAAAAGTCTTTAGCATAGTATTCACATTCTCTTCATGTTTCCCCTTTTTCTTGGAGTATATTAGAATATCATTAATAAATAAAAATATAAATTTGTTGAGGTAATCTCTATATAATATTTTCCTTAAATCCTAGAAAACTGATGGAGAATTAGAGATTCCTAAGAGAATCACTGTGAATTCATATTGTCTATATCTCATTCAAAAGATAGTTTTTATATTATCTTCCCACCTCGCCATTAATTGGTAATATCATGATACAAGGTCTACGTAGTAGATCAAACAAACCTTCAATCCAAAGAAGGGGATAATATTTCATTATCATGATTTTAATTAGATCATGATTGTCAATGTATAGGTGCATTGATCTATCCTTATTGTTGAAAAGAGGATTCAGGAACACCATGGGGAAGTACTTGGTCATATAAAACCCTTTTCCAGATTATCCTATAATTACTTCTTCTATTATTCTAACTCAATTTCCATTGTATATGTATTTTTTTATATAGGTGGAGATTCAAGAATAAGTTCAAAGGATAAATCAATCACTTGATCAAGAGGAAGAAAAAAAAATATTTATAGAACACATTAGTATAGTCCCTCATAATGTTAATGTCATCAAGAATGATAATCTCCTTTGTCTCAGTAATTTGAGATTCATATTATTTCTCAAAAGGCAATAATATCCAAAATTGAGACAATGATTTTGAAGAAGATTCATAAACCTCCTCAAACATGTAAACATTATAGGATACCTCGAGATGTGAAGAGTGATATCTGATTCCCAATGGTTGATGATAGATTTGTATAATAATTTCCAATCAATGTCCAATATAGCATAAAACTCCCCCAATGTGTGTACTAAAATATTTTCAAGGAGGTTTATTCCGAAAATAGAAATTGGGGAGGAATTATATTATTTGGGTGAAATAATTTCCCCATTTTTTATTCTCATATAAAACTCATCCTCCATATTTTGAATAAGTATTTGAATAGTTCTACGAAAAATTCAAATATGAAATAATGTGTTGAACCATAACAAAAAAGTACATTCTTTTTTCCTGAATGAATAACCCATATATCTATCCCAAAACCATTTTTAGGCTCTACCTAAATAGTAGAGATAACAAATTCCCTTACATGATACCTTTGATGTTGGTGTGGTTGATTGCCTCCATCAAACCTTTGATTAGTGAAATGGTACACATAATTAAAATTTCCCTTGTAGTTGAAAGACTACACTACGAGATGAGTGTTGATTGGAAACATCCCTTATTATTTATAATTTGTGGGATTCTTTATATCCCATCAGATGTTACTAGTTAGATGCCCCGTTCTTCCACATCAAATGAATTTCTGTGTTTCTTTTAGATAGTTCATAGGATACTTCATCCCTAATTTTGACCTATGGTATATTGGGTTATCTTTTAATCATGGGATTTATCATATGATCCTCCCAAATAAAATAAATTTTTTCCTTTTTTTCCAAGGACCACGGTACCACAGAGAGACACGTTGTCACACCCTCCATTTTAAAGTTTATATATTTTATTAATTTTTCTTGGTATCAGGTAGTTCGGGTTGAAGCCTGACTTTATTTTTTTTGAAATATTATTTAAAAATGCTTATATTGGCCCTGACAGTTTCCAATGCACTATGGTCAAAACCACGCGGCCTCACATGGGCCTCCATACGAACTCACTCGGTTCATCTCACGCACCACTCTATGGTCAAAAAATTAAATAAAATTATACAGTAATAACGGAATAAAATTAAGTGAATAATAAAGTTGAAATAAAAATAAAATAAGAGAAATGTAACGTAATGAATTGTTTTAATGGAAATAATAAAAATAATATTTGGGGATATTATTAATTATTATTGAGTATTATTATTATTATTATTATTATTGATGATGATTACGTTATTTTATCAATTATTATTATTATTGTTATTTTTGTTTTAGTTTATTATTAATATTATTATTATCTTCTTTATTATCGTTTTCCATTATTTTATTTTGTGTGTTTTTATTTATTTATTTTTTCTCATCCCCTTAAGGGTTTTTGCCTCCTACCCTACCCCCTTCCCCATCACCCCTCTTTCCCATTTAGAGAATCATGACGGACTCCCCCTCCCTCCTCCATCCTAGCCAGCCCGTCGAGTTGCAGCTCCAGGCCAGCCCTGCCGCACTGTTGAACTCGCATCAAGCCCGTCACACTATTTCCTTCCTCTCAGCCTACCTCCACATAGTGCTACACCCCCAGCTCAACATAGACAACTACTACCACTCTTCCCAACAGTCTGGACGCTCCACCCCCACGTCTGGTCCGCACCCCCTTACCTTGTCCGGAGAACCCCAGCGCCCCCCTGCCTTGTTTGGTGAACCCCAACACCCCCTTTCCTTATTCGGCGAACCCTAGGGCCCCCTTGCCTTGTCCCGAGAACCCCAATACTCCATGTTGTATGGCTCGTGTCGTTGCCTAACCCCCATCCAAGCCCTTGCGATGCACCTTATCCACTGCTCGGACCCACACAGACCCTCGCTGGTGATCACCCCTAGTTAAGTCTTTTCTAATTGATGTTTTTTTGAGTTTTGTTGTATTCTTTTACAGAGGGTATATGTTCTGATTTTGGGGTCTTAATTTGATGTTTTTGGTTCGTTTGAGGTTCGGTTGGCATGCGATGGTCTTTGCGCACCATTTTTGTGGAGTTTGCTACACCAAAGTACGTTATTCCATGTTTAAATATTGTTTAAAAAAATAGCTTGGATTTTTTTATTAATTTTACAATCTCTTTAATTTGTTTGTTTGGTGAAAATCTGGTTTTGTCGAAGTTCATCATGCGTTAGGTCTGATCTGTAGCATTCTCACATCGTATGAGTGTGTTTTTTTGAAAATTTATATTTTTTCAATTGTTTGTATTTAAGTAAACTGTACAGTTGGTTGTTAATCTATACATGTGCTATCAATTGAGTTATAACGTGTTGTTGTGTGTGTTTGGTTATAGGGGAATGCATTGTGTGGGTTGAGTGGGTAATGCTAACTGTATTCATTTTAAGTTATCTTATCAATTTTCATTTACGGTTTTCTGAGTTTCCTGAACGGTGAAAAAGTGTTCTATTAACGGATTAATTGGTTTTTTCTTCTAAAATGTATATATAGAGAATGTCATGATTTTTAAATTATGTTTGAGTGTGTGTGGTGTTGAAATACATTTTAGGTGTGTAAATGGTGATTTTGGTATGTGCAGTGTTTATTTGGGTTACTTGTGCGCTTAAGTTTGACTTATGGAATGATTGTGTGGTGTGAAAAAATATTTTGGAAGTGTTTGACATACATATATGTTGACATGAATTTTTAACAGTAAAAATGGTTATGTTTTGTTTATTCCTTATGTGAAAAGTTTAAGATGATATTTCAAATGGATTTGAAAATGAAAATGAGTTGTTTGATAAATTTTCTAATGGTTTTCTAAATCTTGAAATGATTTTTTACGTAGTTCGTTTGATTGGTTTTGTAAATGTTGCAGATTGGGTGTCAAAAGGATTTAGGTGTGTGTATTATTTCAATGTGGAACTTGTGTTAGTGCAAGTGTGGTATTGGGTTTAGATAGTGCCACGTTTGTTTTGTTTATCTGAACCTGATATGTGACATCTCATGTGAACTGGGAATTTAAATGAGCACAAAGAGGGAAGCCTGGGGTATTAGGTGAGGAAAACTAAAACTAGTGGTCTGGTGTCCCGGTGGTGACTGGACCTAGTATCACTGGCAAGACTGACGATTACATCACTAACTAAACACATGTTTTTTAGGGTCGTGATCTTCTAATCCACGTTTTCTGATGGTCGTGGTTTCTTAGACACATTTTCCAAGGATCATAGTTTCTAAGCCACCTTCTTTGAGACACAAAGTTCTATGATCCCATTAGTTGCTAGTACATATAGGGCCTCTCCAACTTTTTGTGCTCCTAGACTACATTACACTCACTTCCAGCAAATAGTGTAACTTTGGGTTTTTCTTAAAGATTTGGGTTCTTGTTAAAGGTTTGGGTTTTCAAAAAGGTATGGGTGTACTCCAAATTTAAGTTTTTTTTGATATTTTTTTATAACATCTCCTTAAAGTGTTCATGCTTTTGGGTCTCTTCATTTATTAAACCTGCAAGTGTTTTTTCAATTAATATTTATGCGTGGAATCTTTTTTTGGGTGGTATCCTACTGGGAATTTGGCTCACACCCTACATACACCTTTGGGTGTATGTAGACCGTGTTCTTTGTGAATTCCATGTTGAGGCATCGTACTTAGTGATTGTGGTTTTTGTTGCAGATGGTATTTTCATAGAGGCTGTTATTGGAGTTTTAGTTATCTGCCATTACTATTGTTCACATTGGGTTTTAGTTGAATTGTAGACATTAAAATTGTTTATATTTTAAAGTCGTGTTTTGTTTTATATTTCCAGTTTCAGTTTATTTATCTTGTTATTTGTTTTTTCGCCCTTTATATTAGGTAAACCATTCCAACCTGTTACTCTTGATACCCGGGCACATTTTCCATCCCGTGGGGATTGGGAATGCCCTTCGGGCCTTGTCGCGGACCGGGTCGGATGGCGACCCTACCTGGTTCATGAAAAAATCATATCATATCTAGGTTTTCTATTTTGGGTTGTTTTTTATTTCGAATACAGTCAGGGTAGACCAAAGTTATGGTTGTTGGGACTCAGCGTCCTAGCTACATGTAAGGTACCTGGCCATAACACCTCATGGCGGGACACGAGTCTCCAACTTAAGTTGAGGTTTGTCAAAATCATTGGTCAGTGTGGTTAATATTGTTTATGTGAAATGAAAAGGGAGTAGGGTCAGTGGTCCTAGTGAGCTCGTAGGGTATGGAAATCCTTGTGAAGCTCGGGACACTGTCCCAGAATACCATCTGTGGTAGTGGCATGATTGGCGTATGGCTGCCAACCATATCCTAGTCACCTGCTGAAAGTAGTTCCCTCTTACATTGTTCCCCATTTAATTGTTTTGGATTCATTTAAATCTAGTTTTTAAGTAAAAAATGACTTGGTCTTGGAATGTTTTTTGAAATGACGTGGTTTAAAAAAATTATGTGTGAGATTTCAAAAGTGTGGGTTGAATGTATTACTTTTAAAAAAAATAAAAAGGCCTAATTTGGATCCTCGGTTTTATCCTAGACAACCACATGCATGGGTGTATATGTAATGAGAAATTTTCAATGGCACGAGTGAATGTATTCACGGATGGATATGAGGTGGGTTCTCGTATGGCATGAGAACATGCATGCGTGAGGTCCATGGCACACCATTGGTGTTTGTGAAATCCACTAGCATTGCTTATTTTCAAAAAGTATTGTTGAATGATAATTCAGTCTTTTAATAACCAGTGACTAAGTGGTGTGTCCTGGTGTTTTTGAAATTTTGGAGGTGAAGCGTTTTGAGCCGAGAATCCTTTTTAAATGATTTGTGTCCTGAGTTTAAATTTATATTTTTATATTGGTGTGAAAGTGTCTGTTTAGTGAATTATTTTGGAATAAGTGATTCAGGAAGCCCTTGCAGTGGTTCCCCTACACTTTTAGTGTTCTCTTGTGGTATGTCTTGACCATTGGGCTAGTTATTTTTGGTCCATGGTTTTTTTTCTTGACTAGCGCATGCCCCCCCCCCCATGACGCGATAGCATGTGATTAAAGTGCGGCCATGGGAAATTCACTGTTGGCCAACCCTCTAGTTGATCAGAGGAATCTCTTCTTGAATTATAGAATTGAACTCACCTCTCCTTTTTACAACTAAGAAGAACCTATCGCAGCAGGATGACAGATGCGAGGGAGTTGAAGGGTGCATTGGTCTCTGTGACTTTTCTTTGTTTTCGGGTATGAATCATGGCATCATTACTTCTAAAAGTTTACCCCTATAAGCGGTTAATGGAATTCCAGCATGGAAGGGTGAAGGCGGTCCAAGATTATCAGTGTTGACCAATGTCTTGAAGGGATTTTTAGTACTTTCATTGGCCGCATGGGTCATGTTTGTTGAGGTCTTGCAGTGTGGGTTCTCTTTGAAGAGAAAGGGTGGATTTCGTAGGATCCTTCAGGAATCCCTGTTTTATAGGAGTGTTTCCTCTCCGAAAGTTCTAGTTTTTCTAATAAAAGGTGAGTGTTTGTCATGTTCCTTCTTTATTAAGTATCTTTGTTAAGGTGAAGAAGTGATGCATGTGCATCATCTAAACCCATGTTTTGGTGGGTGTGTCATGATAGAGTAGTTGGATGTCGTGGTGTGTTGTGTTTGAGGTGTGTTTCTGCTCTAGTGTGGTTTCATGTGGAACCAAAAAGGAGAAGCTTTGTTCGAGAGTCTTCAATTCTTGACTGTGAGGCAAAAGATGATTCAAATATTATGGCTCCAGCCATAGGCCTCGACGTCCAGCTGGCACGTGGTCAGGAACCCCGATAGCGTATGGAACCCTAACCGTATTTCTGACATTGGTGTTAGAAGTGAAAGGAGTTTAAATCATTTCATGTAGCTGTTTCATTCTGAATGACCCGATTGGGTGTGTGGTATTTTCCCATGGCTGTGAGGAGGCATGGTTGTCTCATTAACATAAATTCCTAGGGGTTGTGTCCGATTGGATGTAATCACATTTAGTGGTACTTATGGGGTCTATTAGGTAAATTGGACTTATATTTGAATAGTTATCATCAAGGGATGTAGTGATGCTGGTTGGTCTTAGGTCATGGCTTTGACACTCGGTGGTCAAGCCCCTCCCTCCCCGCCCCTTATGGTGGGGTGTTTGGTCATCGTCGGGAATTTTTCAAAGTTTTGTATCCTTTTTTAGTTCTAATGGTGGTGAGACCCATAGTGGGTCCCACACAATTGTCTCTGGAATGAAATGGGTTGGCCCTTCTTCATGATCGTGGGGAGCCCGTCCAAGCCTCCTCGTGTCATTTTACCAGTTTCGTCTTAGGCATCGGTAAGTTTTTAATGGTGGAGTTCCCCTTCAGGATTTCCCCAAGTTGACCTTTTAGTTATGTTCCTATAGATGTTTGGGCGTTATGTGAAAAAGTGCTCCTTGGACATGGTTGGTCTTATTCGGTTGTTCCAGAAAAACAGTGTGATTATCGTTTTGTAGTACTTAAGGTGTTCGATTTGTGAAATTGGTTTCCGTGGGTGTGAGAGTTTCTTTACTTGATCAGTAAACTAGAAGAATTCTAGCTCTTTGGGGTGGGCGATACATATCAGAAAGTATTTTTATGTGTTTCTTGAGTTTGTCATTTTATTCACCTTTTCTGATCATGATGTGTCTGCCACTTTCTTCTTGTTTTCATAGGGACCCTCTAGGATCCTTAAGGGGTTTTTGTTCACGACATTGGGTCTCAACCTTGGTGGTTGCTTTCCAGGGAAAAAAATCTTCATGGTGTGGAGAATTTTCACACCTCCCATTTTAAAGTTTATTTATTTTATTAATTTTTCATGGTGTCATGTAGTTGGGGTTGAATCCTGACATTATTTTTTTGAAATCTTATTTAAAAATGCTCGCATTAGCTTTGACTATGTCAAATGCACCGTGGTCGAAGCCGCACAACATCTCTTAGGTCGCTGCAAAACCTCACTCGGTTCGCCTCAGGCATCGCTCAATGGTCAACTAATTAAATAAAATGAAACTTTAATAACCAAATAAAATTAAGTGAATAATAAAGTCGAAATAAAAATAAAATAAGAGAAATGTAATTAACTTAATGAATTGTTTTAATGGCATGAATAATAATAATATTTAGGGATATTGTTAATTATTATTGAGTCTTATTACCATTGTAAATATTAGTGATGATGATTAAGTTACTTTATCTATTATTATTATTATTATTATTATTATTATTTTAGTTTATTATTTATATTATTACTATTTTCTTTATTGTCTTTTTTATTTCTTTTATTTTGTTTGTTTTTATTTATTTTATTTTTTTCATCCCATTTAGGGTTTGCGCCTCCTCCCCTACCCCATTCCCCATCTACCCTCATTCCAATTTAGAAAATCGTGATGGACTCCCCCTCCCTATCCCAACCCAGCCTGCCCATCGCAATGTAGCTCCTAACCAGCCTTGCCACACTGCCAAACTCACCTCAAGCCCATCACGTTGTTGCCTTCCTCCTAGCCAACCTCCACGTTGTGTCGGTCCCCTACTCTCCCTAGCCATCTTCTCCCACTCTTTCTGACGGTCCCCCCCCCCACCACATCCGGCCAATACCCCTTTCCTTGTCCAACGAACCCCAGTACCCCCCTTGCCTTGTCCGGAGAACCCCAGTGCCCCCCCTTTCCTGGTCTAGTGAACCCCAGCTCCCCCATTTCCTTGTCCGGAGAACCCCCTCACCCATTGGCCTTGTCCGGTGAACCCCAGCGCCCCCCTTTCATAGTCCAACGAACCCTAGTGCCCTATGTTGTCTGGCTCGTGTCATTGCACAGCCCCCGACCAGGCCCTTGTGCCACACCCTGTCCCCTGCATGGACCCGCACGTCCCTCGTCGGAGACCCCCCTGGTTAAGTCTTTTTCTCCTTGTTTTTCTTTTTCTTTTGATTTTTGTTTTTTCAGCGAGTATATATTCTGATTTTGGGGTTTTAATTTGATTTTTTTGGTTCATTTGAGGTGTTTTTGTCATGCGACGGCCTTTTCACACCATTTTTGTGGATGTTTCTACACCAAGGTAGGTGATTCTGAATTTACATATTATTTATCGAAATAGATTTCTTGTTTGATTAATTTTCCATTTTATTTAATTTTTTTGTTTGTAGAAAATTTGGTTTTGTTGAAGTTTAGCATGCGTTAGGTCTGATTTTTAGCTTTCTCACATTGTATGAGTGTGTTTTTCTGAAACATTTATATTTGTTCAATTGTTTTCATTTAAGTAAACTATAGAGTTGGTTGTTAATCTGTGCATGTGCTGTCAATCTTGTTTTTAACGTGGTGTTGTGTGTTTTGGTTATATGTGAATGTGTTGTGTGGGTTGAGTGGGTAAATCTAAGTGTATTATTTTTAAGAAATCTTATCAATTTTTATTTATGGTTTGATGAGTTTCATGAATGGTGAATAAGTGTTCTATTAATGGATTAATTGTTTTTTATCTGCCAAAATGTATATATAGAGCATGTTAAGCTTTTTAAATTTTGTTTGAGTGTTTGTGGTGTTGAAATACATTTTGGGTGTGTAAATGGTGATTTTGATATGTACAATGTTGGTTTGGGTTACTTGTGTGCTTAAGTGTGACTTATGGTTTGATTGTGTGGTGTGAAAATATATTTTGGAAGTGTTTGACATACATATATGTTTTTCTGAATTTTTAAAAAGAAAAATGGTTATGTTTTGTTTATGCATTATTTTAAAAGTGCAAGATGAGATTTAAAGGGGATTTGAAAATGAAAATGAGTTGTTTGATAAATTTTATAATGGTTTGCTAAATCATGAAATGTTTTTATACAGTTTCTTTGTTTTTTTTTTGTAAATGATGTAGAGTGGGTTTCAAAATGTTTCTTTTGTGTGTAATATTTCAAAGTGGAACCTATGTGAGTGCAAGTCTGTTATTGGGTTTGGATCTCACCACATTTGTTTTATTTATCTGAGTGTGATAAGTGACATGTCATATGAACATGTAATTTATATGAGCACAAAGAGGGAATCTTGGGGTATAAGGTGGGGAGAAGTAGGACTAGTGGGCTAGTGTCCAAGAGGTCACATGACCCAGTTTCACTGGTAGGACTAATGATTACAACACTAAATAAACACATGTTTTCTGATGGTCATGGACTTGAAAGACACATTTTTTTAGGGTCGTGGTTTCTAAGACATGTTTTTTAGGGTCATGGTTTCTATGCCACGTTCACCGAGATAGGAAATTCTAGTATCCTATTAGTTTCTAGTACCTATAGGAAGTATCCCACTTTTTGTGCTCCTGGAATGCATTATACTCACCGTCGGCACATGGTGTAACATTGGGTTTTTGTTAAAGGTTTGGGTTCTTCTTAATGTTTTGGGTTTTCAAAAAGGTAAGGTTTTACTCCTAGTTTATGATGTTTTATTTGAATTTTCTTATTAATATTGTTTCGTTAAAGTGTTCAAGATGTTTTATCTTTTATATTATTAAACCTGCAAGAGTTTTTTCATTTAATATTTATGCATGGAATCTTTTTTTGGGGTGGTACCCTACTGGGAATTTGGATCACACCCTACATACACCTTTGGGTGTATGTAGAACTTGTTCTTTGTGTACTACAGGTTGAGGCATCATGCTTAGTGATGGTGGTTCGGGTTGCTAATGGTCTTTGCTTGGAGGTTGGTATTGTAGTTTTAGTTCTCTAACATTACTATTGCTCATTATTTTTTTTAGTATAATTGTAGCCTTTAAACTTGTTTATAGTTTAAAGGAGTGTTTTGTTTTATATTTACAGTTTTAGTTTATTTATCTTGTTAGTTGATTTTTTTACCCTCTATTTAGGGTAACTCGTTCCCACCGGTTACTCTTGATACCCAGGAACTTGGGTCAGCCCATGGGGATTGGGAACGCCCATCGGGCCTTGTCGTTGACCGGGTTGGATGGTGACCCAGCCTGGTTCATGACACTCCCATCACTATTTCAACCTTATGGGAACAAAATAAATTCTCATTATATCTATCTTGGTCTCCAATAAATAACACAATTAATTTACTCAGAATTAATATTTTAAATAAGTGATCCTCTTTACTTTTTTTTGTTCATAAAAAATACGAATTTTTATCTTGTTTACCTTTTAAATTTTTCCTCTTAAACCTTGATAAACACGTCTTCCTTAAAATTTACTCTAAGAAGTACCCTTTTCTATCTCGATATAGTGGTTTCTGGGAAAATAGTAATTCAAAAATATTTTCTTTAGTCACTCCAAATCCATGGAAATAGTTGCTTCTTAGGAATTCAAGTATTGATCAACCTCTACCACTAATTAGCATCACCATTAAACAATAGACCACCAGCACAACATTATCTTCTTTTTAGAACTAGAATATAGAGAATATCTTCTCAATGTAGTCAATCCATTATTCATTGTGAAGAGGATTGTAATATCCACTAAACATAGGAGGACATTGATGCATGAACGATTCAATAGTAACATACTCTTTCTTAGGTGAAGGAGTGTGTTCCATGGGATTCATTTAATTATACACAACTTTACTAAGTTCAAAAACTACAACCATGATGTATTGATCACTGGTTCCCATCAGATTTTGTGGATCATTAGGGCAATTATCACATTGCCTACCACATTGTTTTTTGGAGCCGGTTCATCTATTTCCATCGATTAGCTAAGAAAAAACTAAAATCAAGGATCTTGAATATTTATCTAATATGTATAATAAATGAGAAAATGAATATTAACGGAAAAAATTTTAAATGAAAAGAACATCTTAACTTGTGACTCTCTATGTTTAAATATTGGTTATCCATAGTGATAGAAACTAGGGATCTTACTAAAGTTCTATCATCATAAAATCTAAAAAATAACTATACCATACTATGATAACATATATAATGACACTAGAATTTTATACATATTTTTACATGATTTTATTCATAATTAACAACAAAATACAAAACAAGGATCATAAAGTGTAGCGTATTTGAAGTAATTGACACATAAAACTCAAAACATGAAAACAAAATGTAAACAACTATTATTTAAACACAATAATGATATCCTACCTCCCATTAAGATTAATCTTATTCAAAGGGTATCCTAGGGAATATATGAAAAAGGGATAATCCAAAAGTCTAGTAAGGGAATAAATATTGGAATAAATCATTTCATATGGTTTAGAGGACATAACGCGGTTAAATAAAAAATAATGGAACATAAATAAACATATTAAAGAATATCATATAGATCATGGAATCATGTAATACTGGAATTATTGAAATATGGAAATAACTTCCCAAAACACATAAGAATGATTTAATCCTAAAAACTAGTACCTTTTCACATGGACAATCAGGACTCATAGATAACCACAAATACCATTGAACATGATTAGCATGAGTCGAGTCTAACCACCAATAACATTCTACATGAAACATCATGAGAGAAAACATTTCCCAAACACATTGGAGAAATATGTGGTCACAACCATAATAACTTGTTCTTGAATTTTTATGAGACCTTAAGAATCATACACAAGGAATCAAACATTAGCCTACAGTTTACCCGTGGAATGAATTGGATATCATAATCATGTCAAATGGAATAAAAAAGGGAATTTCCTAATTGTGTTCATGATAGAATAGATCTAAATAATTAATGGAAATTAATATGGGATAATTTTCATAGATCATTATAATTGATGTCAAACTAAAGTGAAAAACTGTAAATAGATTGTTTAAGAAACAATAGAAATAAAATATTTTTGTGAGGTTCAAGAAAAATATTAATGATTATTTAAAACAGAAAAGGAATAAATGCTTGTATAAAACAAAAAATGACCCAACATAGTAATTAATGATAAAATTAGTGATTATATATATATAATTGTGGATTAAAACATATTTTTGAGTTCAATTGAAAATGGGTAATAAATTGGTAGGTTCTCTTTGATCGATCTTTCTTATCTGGATGAATTAAAAAAGAAACCTTATAAAAATGTATTTTACCATAATAAAAGAATAAGAATTGATCTAGGAACATACACTTGGAAAATAAATATAGAATGTAGTAGTATTACATAAGAATAATTATTAATCACAATGGGATAAATTGAGGGAATTCCTAACATGGAGGAAAAATGGTGGTTCAGATTGAATCCCTTACCTTAAGTCTAAAAGTATCATTAACTTTAAATTAATGTTCAAGATAATCTGATTAATTTAATTAATTAATTAATTAAAAACATTTTCTACATTTATTTGAATCATTAAAATTTTATTAATTTCATTTATGGCCTTTTTTAGTAATAATATACAATTTTATTGTCTGAGAGTATTCTTTTCCATGGTTCTCATGATCGGTTTACATGTATAATGAATGGAAAATCCTCTAAAATGAGAATAGTTCTAAAAAAATTAAATTATATATTATTAATGAAATTAAATAATAAAAAAATTTATATGTCATTTTTTCAATATGTTGGTATGAATCATTAGATAAAATGTAAATGATAATCATTTATATTATTTCAGTATTTTTTATCACCACAAACTAGTTTGGTTTTATTAATTAATATCATGTATATAAAAATGTTTCACAATATAAAATAGTATGTAATATATATATGATAATCTGATTTTACCATAAATTTGGTTTTACGATCAGCCTCAAAGGCGATATGAAAATTGAAAAAAATTCCTTGAATACAATTATTCAACACATCACAAACAATGTTTTCATTTTTAGTAAAAAAAGAGTGGGGAAGAGAAATGATGATGGGTTGTTCAATTAAAAAAAATGAAATTATAGTATATATAATTAATTGAAGATTTAATATCACTTGTATAAAGGGAGGGGAGTAGGTAATAAGAATAGAAGATAAAAATTAAATTAAATTAAAAGAGGGAGGAATACCATTTTACCTCTAATATTTCTCGTCCTTGAGAACCTCCTTAGAGAAATGGGTTTATAATTTTTTGAGATCAATGGATCTTATAACTAGGATATATACATGGGAGTATGTTTCCTCATAATTTTCTCAAGATTAAATTATTTAGATATCTGAGTAATAGAGGTGGTAAGGGGTGGTATTTATAGTGGATGAGAGGGGACTTTTCTCATTAATTTATTCATTAATTTATTGTTTTCCCTCAAAAATATGAATAGTTATTAGAATTATAACTAAATATATTAAATAATGGATGTGAGTTTTAGATTATGGTGATTACATCATTCATAACATAATTAATGATGTATTTTAATATATAATGATATATACCATAAATTATTGTAGTTCACTATTCAAAAAAAATTCAAAATTTTTAGAAAAATAAAAAAAATCACCATAAACATTTTTCAATGTGTATAATTCATAAATGGGCTCCACTATATGTAAATAATTTTCTATATTAGTGAAATTTAGTTTTTAAATAAAATCATAATTTACTCAAAAAAACTAAATTTTAAATTATAATTGATTTTATAACACAATGAAAAACACATCAATGCCTCATAAAATTCCATTATAATTATAAGAAAAAAAAATTAAATTATGAATCTATTTTATTAATATATTTTTTTTAATAATTATTTTCATTACAAAATTGAAAATAAATTGTTATGTTTTATAAAAATAGCAACACTGCATTTACCACCTTCAGAACATTAATTTATTAATACTATGATATAATTATATCTTATTTTCAATTATAAGTTCCCAAAAAAAATTCATACATTCATTTTTTGTTTACTATTCTATTGGCAAGTTAACTATTGATAAGTTTCATATAACTAATCCAAAGTCCATGTAAGTATTCCATTGGTATATGTTCCTTATTTTATGAAAAAGAAAATTATTTCATTCATTACTCACTTCTATTGTTTTTTTAGTATTTTTTATGTAATTTAATGTGATTTAAACTATATGAATTAATTATTATAAAGAAAATTTCTTTTTTGGAATTCTAGTTTTTTATAGAATAGAGTTACATAGTTTGTGAAGAAAGAGAATCTTAAACCCAGGTACATTGGTCCATATGATATCCTTGATACCATAAGAGTAGTGTCTTATCGGCTATAACTTCCAAAAAATCTATCTCATGTACATGATGTGTTCCACATATCTATCAAGTGGAAGTAAATGCTTGGCCCATCACATATACTAAATATGAAGGTGGTAAAATTAGAATATGACCACTCTTATGAGGAGTATTTGGTGGAGAACTTGGATAGTAGAGAAATAGTTCTACACAAAAATTATACCCTCCTTGTCAAAGTATTTTTGAGGAACCATCAAAATGGAGAAGAAATATGGGAACCAAAGGGAAAAAATAATACTAATACCCACTCCTCTTTTCAGATAATAGATCTATTTGAAATTTTAGGGAAAAACATTTTAATGGGGTAAATTGTAACAATCCAAATTTTTTAAATGATATGTGTTTCCTAAAAACGTGTGTTATATTATATTAAACATTAATAAACCTTATATAATTTATAATGAAGTGGAATTTATAGAGTATAAAGGGAATTTTTGCCACTAGTATTAGACTGTTATATAGATGTTGGTTAAAGACAACCATTGTTTAATATAACCATTGGGAACTATAAACCTTAAAATAATTTAAACATTATAGTTTATATTTATATATAGACAAGAAAACGGATAATTTATGTACAAAGAGGATGCGATGGATTTGACAAGTATATTCATGTTATATGAAGCCCATTTGTCCAAATATAAGAGGAAGGAAGTGTTGTAGTGGTTCTCTCTTGCCAATCCAAAGCGGATCATCAAAAAGTGAACCTTGATTGATTTTACCCCCAAGATAAGTTCATGTTTTTGGAAGTTACCACTTGATAGATGTTACCTTAGCCGCCCCATGAATCTATCACAATTGTATACCTTACCGTTATGTCATATGTGGGTGTTATAAGGGGTTACCTACCTCATAATTAGTTATATAATGTTTCATTCCTTTGTATGAATAAAATTTTCTTTCCAATGAATTCTCTCTAAAGAATATTTTTTCATAACAAAAATATGTGTATAATGTGGTGTAATTGGATTAAATTATTTTTTGAATAGAATTTGTATTTTTTAGAAAATTTATAAATTTTATAATAAACTATGGCATTATGAATGATATTTAATTTAATTAAATATTAATAAAAAAATACACTTATGCAAATATAAATATTAAGATAATTTTATTATTAAAATGAAAATTAAATGTCTCATAAATTTTACTATGCTTTTAAACCAAATATTTTTTAATAAATTAGTATTTTTCTAGTTAACAGAAAAAATTATAATTTTTCGAGAATTATTCTTGTAAAAAATATCATTTTCTAAAACATGACGTCGAAATTAGGTTAGGGTGAATTTATGATATTTTTTAAAAATACCTTATATTGTTGAGAATAAAAAAAATATAGTTTGAGTTTTTCAGTTTGTTTAATGACTGCATAATTTCTTCATAATGATGTAATTATTCATTAACCATAATAAATGTAAAAAAATATGTTGATTTAATACTATTAAGATTTTTATTTTAATCAATTTCCAAACATATAATTTACATTATAATGTCTGAAATGGATTGTTTGACATTAAGAACATTATTTTGTGAAAAAATTACTCTTTTATGCCAAAAGAAGTAATATAATTTGATTCTAGGTTCTTTTGAGCTACAATAACATAAATTAAAACCCAAATGCCTAAAACCTTTGGAAATACAATGGTTTTTCTTTTTCAACAACCCATATTTCTAAATACTATATTCCCAATTATTAAAAAAATCTACTAACTTTGCTATAAATACCCACCTATTTGACTATTTCATTTAAATTTCATTGAATCCCCGATAAATCACTAGACTTTTATCCTCCCAGGGAGATATAAATCACATAGGGTTTCATTCCTCAATATGTTGGAGTATCTTATTTAGGTAGGGGAATTATCATTCCTTTCTCTTAAATTCAAGAACCTATTTTTGTATATGCCATCTAAATGTAATGTTTACTCTCTTATATTACCATTATTACCACACCCTTAGTTCCAAAATATGTTTTATCAATAGAATAATACTTCCACTTATCATTTTACCCATTTCTAAAACCATGTTGTATACCCATTATGATGTAGAATTTACGTCTCAAAATTTCTCTCTCCACCTTACGAAACTCATTTTATATTAATTTTATGAATACCCACATACTATTAATTTCTAAGGGAAACCACCTATAATTAAGTATGATTTATTTTATTATAATACATACACAAAGAAAACTCATACTTACATTTTTTGGTTTAAAAAAATGCATTGATCTTATCTTCAAGAACTTTTGAAACACAATGATTTTGATAAGAAACTCATTAATTATTCTCCATGGGTTACTAATGAAATGAATTATTGTGATCTGTTTTGATAAAATTAATTATTAAATATTAAGGGTGTGACATGATAATTTACCAATGAATTTGTAAAATAATTTAATCTCTATATATTTCTTTTTTTCAGTACCATGGTTAGAAACCTTGGCATTTTTCGTTTACGAAAACTTTGTGATTAACCTTGGTGATATGCTTATTAATTTCCAAATTGAATGTTGTACACACATTTATATTTAAGGATTCATTTTGTTTTTATTATTCTATGACTTATTTACCTTTTCTCATGCCTTATTGAAGTTCCTTATGTTATTACTGACATTCCCTGGGATCACATGTTAAATGCTTTCCATTAATGGGACTCTTTCTCACCCGTTTCCTTTAATGTATGTCCCTAGGATATTAGATGTATTAAATGTATACATAATTAACTCATGGTGATTTATTAAATATAATTTTGTAGAAAATTTTATCTTTTATTTTATTATGTACCTTATTTCTATGAAACTAAACTTACAAATATCCTCTATATGTTCCATGTAATGAGTTTTTTATTAATAAGATTATAGGATTCCATATTATCACCTACAAAGAACATTATTTCCCATGATGATTGTCAATAGAAAATTTCTATTAAGATAATCCAACTTAATGTTTTGTAAAATGGATTAATATATATAATTAATTCCTTTAGATTGATCAGGTCTCAATATAATTATTTCTCTAGCATTATCTAATCACTTTGGAGTTCTGTACTTCATTCTATAGATGGATTCATAAGGATCCATCTGAAATCATGAGTCAACACTATTTCTTTAATAAAACAGAAATTATAGAATAATTTAATCCCAAACAACATTAAAATATATAGAACATTTACTCATAATATCCCCTAGGGTTTTATTTTATCTATTTTACAATTCAGCTGTCTATAGAAAACATGTAGTTTCAAATTTTTACTTTGTATTAAAATCATATTGAATAGTTCTGCAAAACAATTAGGTAAATCAGGGATCATGATTATATATAATATAAGTTGGTAAATTATTCAAATAAACCGCTTAAATAATCTATATCATGACATATTGATCAATAGATAAATCATTTATTATTATAAAAAAATGTGTAGAAATTGAATGCAGATAGAATATAACACAAATAGAAATATAACATTTAGATGTTATGGGGAGACCAATGTCAAAATCCAAAGTTGTATTTTCCAATTCCATATGTGTAGTGGTAATGGATACTACATCCCCTTAGATTTTTATTTCTATGTATTAATTGATTATTATATCGTGTTTTGAGAAAAACACTCAATAATTTTTATCCTCATCTCATCCCATTATAAATACTCCTTAAGGTAACTAAACATCTTCATACATCAATGATGGAAATAGATTCATGAGCTATGAACTCTATCCAAAAATACATCTTTAAATATAGTATAATAGGTACCCCTAAAATATTCAAAAAAATTATCACTCCACCACTATCTGTATAAAACTTGTGTACATTTCTCACATTCTCATGTAGTTCGTCATCTTCCATATGTGCCTTACCAATCCTTGAATGGATTAATTATTGAACATTCATATCAAAAAGAGATTATCTAACCCAGTTCATCCTGATTTCAATATTTATCCCCAAAATATCCATATGTATTGGATCACATTAAATCATTATAATGGTTATGATATCATTTTTATTCCAACATCGAGCACTAGGAACCATGTTCAACATCCCAAGGTGGTAATTTATTTGGTAGTCATAATCGTTAATTCACTCCAACCATCTCCATTATCATGTATTGAACTCTGTCTATGAGAATATAAATATAATGATTTTACGATCATTTAATTTATCACATCTATTATTGTAATATTCATTCCAGCATATTTTAACTCAAAAAATATGATTTCCAACTCCAAATAATGTGTCGATAAATTTTTATCATGAATTTTTAATTTTTATGACACATAATCTATCACCATATAATAATACACAAGGATTCATCACAGTTCTTTCTTTGATGAATTAATATTAATAATAGAGGCTTCTCTATATTTGGGCAGTGTTAGAAAAGATTCACTGACTAACCTTCCCTTCAGTTTCATGAAAAGTTCCTCGCATTGGTCTATCTAATGGAATTTGGCTCCCTTCTGATTCAACTTTGTAATCTAGTTATATTACTATGATAAATCCCCCCAAAACAATCATTATTATCCATTGAACCCTGTAAAAATGTGTATTGTGGTCACTATGGTTGGTGTAGTAAATTTCTCAGTGATTATACTCATTTAAAGATCTTTCGATATATCGTCACCTGAAAATAAATGAACAAAAAAGAATATTTTTATACTTAGGATTCACACTTTCTAAATATAGAATATTTTTTTATAATTCATAATATACTTAAATAAAATCCTAAATTGATCTCCATGTACTTATTTTATTTTTTAATATATAATAATAACATCAATATAGGAAACCAAAAACTAATTTATTTGTCCTTTATAGACTCTATTCAAGAAATAAATAATGATTACAACTGTATCAGTAAGTCCAAATGGAATATCTCTATATTCATAATGAGTATACATCATATGGAAGAGTGTCACTGGTAAATAATCCTTTTATTCCCTTGTTTAATGATTTCTGTAAGGATTTTTAATCATGTCAATGTATTGAGATACAAAACATTGATTAAATAAGTCATCAATATAGGGTAGATGATACATGATCTACTTAGTGATCTTGTTACATTCATTATAATCAATATAATGATTCATTGGCCCATTATTCTTCTTAATAAAATTAACATGTCGACCACATGGTGAGGCACTTAGAAATGTGAATTCACTTTAAAATTTTATGAGGATTTCCTTCATGAATAACTAAAACTCCATCTGACCAATTTCTATAGAATTTTGAAAAAAAATTCACCAAGTGGATTTCTATTGAAAACCCAACATAGAATATTTAGGTGATTACATAGAATTTATTCCATAAATATATTTTCATAATCCTGAAAAAAAAAATACATGTCATCTGTGTTTATTAACTCCTTAGCTATTTTATATATGAATCTGTCGTGAATTTTGTATCAATCCCATAAAATGAAAGTAATTTGCATTGGAAAATCATATTCATTCCATCACTAAAATGTAACAATTTGTTGATTAGGAAAATAAAACAAGACTTACCCTATATAAATAGATATTATATATATATATATTATGATATCTAATAAATTCCCAAAATCACATCAAATTCAACTGTAGGGAGAATTAAATGATTTATATGACATAAATTCAAACAAAATTATACTACACATGAGTTATAGACTTGATATGTGATCATCATATGATTAATATTTTTAGGGATAAATCATTATATAATCATTTATATAGTAATGTGATGAACCAAAAATATTATTATATATAAAATAGAGGGTTTATCTAGAATAAAATTATAAATTTTTAATACATGATTAAATGGTAAGTATAACGATCAACACTTAATTAATGTTTCCTATATCATTTGTTTTGATCACATAAAATTTTAATTTTTCTACTAGCTTATTAAGTTATTGATGATGATTTTCATTGTTAATGAATTGATTTAAGAAATTTTTGTAGTTGATTATATGGTTAATAAATTTATTTGATTTAATTTTTGGTGCCACATGATGGTTTTCGAGGTAGCTGAAGTGCACATTGTGTGATTTTATATTTAAAATTACTATTAATATCATTTTCGTGGAACCCCAATAGAGGGTCTTTTACGATAATTTTATAATAATTTTATTTATATTAGAAGATGGTAATTACCTCACCATATGATTCTTTCTTCATATTCGATGTTTTCATTATGAAAAGACCGTTCTGGATTTCCTTTGTAGTGTTTGTGGGGATCCATGGGTATAATACCTCTTTTGGGGGTCCATAGGTTTTTTTAATGATCTCCAAGAAGTGCTACTCAATATTCAGGTGATAGCACATAGAATCGAGTGTCTTATGTTTTTCATTCTTGATTTCCCATTCTTTGGTCTTAAAGAAACCAATCTTTTATTATTATTCTTTAGAGGGAGAGAGATAGAGGTGTTATAAGAGAATTCAATGTGTGAAAATTTTTCTCTATTTAGGGTTACCTCCACAATATCCATAATGATATATTTATAAAGGTAGGGTTTATTATAGATTTTTTTTTAAATTTCATGAATTCCCATAAACTACATTAAAAGCATTAATATAAAAAATTCCATAAAATATAATAATTAATATTAATAATAATTTTGAGGCATGTTCCATCCCACCCACATGATAAATAATATTTACATACTTTTAAATAATTTTTTATCACTGAATGCGATCTTCGTCCACTCAAAATACTCAATATTAATTGAATAAATAGATAAAAATTTTATTTTTAAATAAATATTTCATTCAAATATTGACAAGAAAATATTTATTAAATATTCAATAAGATAATTAACTGTATTCTATTTACATTCTAGTGAGAAAATCATTATATAATTTTTGAGATACATGTTACTTGACTAAAAATTTTCCTTGATCTTGAAAATAATATTTATTCCATTATTATAAAAATTATATTTTAATTGAGTTCATTGGAAACAAAAAGTGTGTGACCCTCTAGTATTATTTCTTATTTTAATTAATAATGCTTTCCTAGTGTCCCAGATTAATGACTATTAATGAGCCAAGAAACCCAATAGAAATCAAATAATGTCACAAAATAAACAAGCAAACACAAATTCTCACTATGTAACATAATACCTGAATAACAGTTTCTCATCAGGAAGGTTTAATAATTGATTCATCAAACCGTGTTATCTTTTTTTTTAAAGGTGAGGGAAGCCTCTTTATTCCTGAAAAGAAAAAACATGGAACAGCAAGGGAATGGGGTTAGACAAGGAGAAAAATTCCCTCATTCTAAAACATAAAATGTCAATGGCATCACTAATCAAATTAAAGAGGATTAAACTCATCATAATCCCAATCATACTCATCGTCCAAGGGACTAAAATAATTACCTCTAGCCTTTATCCCACTAGAGATGGATCTAGTCACCATAGTGGGCTTCAGATGTGAGTAGTCCTTCCTTGGCCGGGACTTTGTTATTGAGGGAGAAAAGCCATCAATGGCAACTGATTTTCCTTTAACAGCGTCTCGATATGAACATTTATTTAGATAACCATCATTCTCTATGTCAGACCATTTGCCCACAATATTCGTTGTGTTCCACTCTTTGTTGAGTTCCTCAATAATCTGCGAGCCTGCATCCGAAGACTTGCAAGAATCGATGTCAGGGTTAATGATAAAGGAATCATCCTTTACCTGTGTTCCAACATCATTTTCTTGAGTGGAGTCCACCAAGACTACATCTAGTTTGTACGCTTCATGTGCACATGGGCCATGCAGAGGAGACATAGGCCCCGCCAGTTTGTCATCAGGTCCCTGCAACTCCACGGAATGGCCACAGACCTCATGCTGATTCACAACCTTAAGATCAGAACAATCTTGCCAACATGAGGAATGAAAATTTTTTAAACTAAATATTTGTGTTTGAGTCATGAAATGAACTAATGATACCATTATTTTATAATAATAATTATACATGCTTGTAGATAAGAATATCTGATGACAGCATAACAAGTGAAATTTTTACAAGTGGGTCTATTCTCACAATCTCTCATCTTGGATATTACCAAGAGAGACATTAATGATAAGGAACATCATTTTTTATGTGTACTTGCACTTAAATATCTATATAATATTAGTCCCATCATAATATTGTATCTATCAAAATAACTATATTAATAATATATTCACAACACAACAATATTCTCATCTTCATTGGGAACTGCTAAGACCTTATCAATACGAAACATGGCCGATCATCACCACAAGGCACGAGCATCTCCAAACAAGCATAATAGAAATTGAAGACACAATTCCAGAATCCCAGTGTTGGGGACGATCTTTACGAGAACATGCTTCGTCTTCAGCTGGAAAGACAGTAGGTCATTCACGCTTCGTCATGTATAAATCATTTTTAGGTTGTGGGAATACGTGGGCATTGTTAATGGATGATGAATCAACACCCTCGCATGGTGTTGCATGTGTTTTTGATAGATTCAAGTACGGGGAATAGAGCGTCCATGAATAGATCTTCCACGGCAACGTCTAGGGGTTCATTGAGTTGTACAAAGGTTCCTATTAAGGCATACTAGTGAACAATATACTCGTGGAAACCATAGATATCAACAGGAGTGGGAGCAATTGATCATGCATAATCAGATGCTGCAAGGAGCACATTAGAGATTCCCCAGCACATGAGACTGTCAAGATCCACCACAAAACGATTCCTAAATACCAGCCACACCATGGATAAACATGAAAGAGTTAGATAAAGGCACTAAAAGAATTTGTTGAAATGGAGTCCAAAATGTTGCAGTCTTTGTATCAGAGCCAAGTTCTTTAGATAACTAGGAATGTTCGACATTATCATCTACAAACCATTCTATATAACATTGTTTCGATATTCCAATAAGAATCTTTGAATAGAGACTTTTTTTACATACATGTTTTACATTTGACCTTCATTTCCTTCCATTACCAATAAAAGAGCTCTCCATCACCACTTATTGCATTAAAGATTTTATCTTTAACTGATTATCTTAATCTTAAAATATTTCTCCCTCAATTGTTAATCTCCTTTATTATAGATAAATATTCATTTTTTGATTTTCTCCTGACTACTACCAATGTACTATGAGGTGTTTTAGTTTCTTTCATTTCATTTTCTATGCACATGTATTTTTTGATTTCTTATGCATGTTAAATAAATCACTTTGTTATTTTATATTAGAACACATATTCATTATAACTATATCTAGGGCCACATATATTGAATCTTGGATATTGTTATCTACGACCAGAATATCAATGATTTGATTGTGAAACACTTTCATGATCTCCCATTAGACCATCTACAATAGAATATATTGATATTTTTCATGTTTTAGTAATTTAATTTCTGTGAAACAATTATCAGATGTCATTGGCACTTAATTATTTGACACTTTACATATATCCTACATATAAGTGAAATTCAAATTCCACAATGTAAAAGTAACATCCAAATCAATGTTAGTATACACTTTATAATGGATATCGATCCGACCTACCTAAGTGGGTGCCTACTTTTTATGAATCATAAGTCTTCTTGATTATAGTCATAATGAAATCTTCAACAACATTTTCTACGTGTTTCTCAGCTTGAAATTCTTTCCAACCATCTCATATGTTAGTCATCACCACATTATTTTTCCCTTAATGTTTACTTTAATTTGAATACTTTATTTTCATCATATATTTCATTTGTCTAAAAGATTTAATAACTTCAAATTAAAAAAAAAAGAATATGGATTTTACGATTTTCATTAATAGGTTTCCATTTCATATTATGAATATTTATTATAGCATTTTTATGACCCCGTTAAATAAATGAAATTAATGTCAATATTGGATTCCTGTTATAATTATGAATTTCAATATGAGAAGAAGCGATATAGGTATTCGACGAATTTTTTTTTTCTGGGTTTTAAAAAAAAATTCGGAAAAGGGGATAGGGTTCCGATATTTTTGAAATTGGGTCTGGGATGAGTGAACGCCGTTCACGCATCCTTCGCCGTGGAAGGATGCGTGAACGCCGTTCATGAATCCCCTCGAGAGGAGGGATGTGTGAACGGCATTCATACATCTCACAGAACAGTCAAATCCTCCTCAAAATGTATAACTATTAATTATAAACTAATACACTTAATGTTAAAATTACGAAATATTAATAAATATCAATTAAATAATATAAAATATTGAAATAATGTTAATAATTTTTAATAAATATTCATGAATAATTGATATTCATTAAAAAATTATTAATAGAATGGATTGAGTATTCTCTAACATATATTGTAGTTAAACATCTATTTCTGTAAAGATCCTCATATGGTTCCATTTGTATTCTAAAGTGGAAACTTAATTTTTTTACTTTCTAATACTCCTTTTTCATTGTTTTTCTAATTAAATATTGGTATATTTATGAACAAATGAGTTACATGAAAAAAGTGAACCAGGATCACATCATCACTATGCTAAGTTCTCCGAGTTTCATTTCTAGATCCAAGAGTAATATTTTTTAAGGCATGGGATCTCTAAAAAAATATCATTTTATCTAAATAAGGTGGAAGAAGTGATGTCATGGACATGACCTAAGTTTTGAGATGCATACTCAATAATCTCACTCTTTAGATTGCATACTAGTACAAATTGTTTCCTTTTATAAAGTCTGAATATGTATCTTCTCAAAATTGGCCAAATGAACTTCTAATTCATATTGTAGTTTTCAATGTTGTCAATAAACAACCATACATGTGAAATCATGGTCAGAGTGTATCAATTATTAACCAAGGGTAGATAATAAAAATTATCAATGAAATGCTAAATCCTGCACATACTTCACCAAATATATTAAAAAGTTCAAGTGAAAAGATAAATCTCCCCTTTTCATCCCATATTTCCATCCATCAAGCTCTCCCCCTTAATTGAAATTAGAAATATAATTAAGAACAATGGATAAAGTGTCATTGGAATACCTTAAGTTTCATCTTCTTGAGATGATATGAATTTCATGATTTTTCTTGAAATAATCCTTGGATTTTAGCTCAAACTTATTCTTGGGAATAGTTTCTTTCACAGTTTTCTTGACTACATTGTTTTGCATATTCCCAATGGAAGATTTTCCAACTATTGTTCAATTCTTCTACACTTGTTGTGGCCTTTTATTCTTATCAACATATGCATTCTGCATGGTTGGACTGAACCAACACTCATCATAACTGTGACTACTTCTATTTCAATTCGAAATTATTAATATAATTAATATTTATCATTTAATTTAATCATATTATTTATTATACATATATATATATATATACATTGGTAGATAATTTGATAACAGTATGAAACTTATTAAAAATATAATAGAAGTCGAGATAACAGTAATACACATACAAAATGTATCATAAATCAAATTTCAACCTAATCTACGCCTCCGGTGTGGATGCTCCTCTGTCCCACAGTCAGGCGTATACTGGATGCGTCCACGCCGTGTCTGTCTACGTCTGTGCTCTGGCGTACGCTGCGCATCCTCATCGACAGCCACCTCAACATCTTCCTGTGTGACAGACGGTGGATGTACAGTCTCACCGCCTGTACCTTGGCCTGCATCTAAGGATAGTGGAAGCTGGATGGAACTCTCACCAATATAGGAAGTAGATGGATTCTCTACTGTGGATGACTGTAATAAAACATCGAAATCAATCCAGTCAGCGTCTGTAAGTACCTCGGGCTATGCCTGAGAAGATGGAGGAGCACATGACTGATCATACTGAACAACCTCCTCTAGTGGAACAATATCATGTGGCTGAGCAAGCTGAGCAGCCTCCTCCTGTGGAACAACAACATCCATAACAGGGTCTTCACCCCCAGGTACATCTATGTGAGGCTCAGCAGGCTATGCGGCCTCCGCAATAGGCTTCGTGGCCTCCGCAGCAGGTGGTGGATCAAATAAAATTCCATGATAAATCTCGTCCATCGACGGTAGCATCTGTCATACAAGGCTATGAAAATATGATGGGTCAAAGAGAGCTTTCTCCACTGGATCAGACATATGAAGTAGATGAAAAATATGAGCATCCTGCGAAAACAAATTCTATTGTTAACTAATTTGAATAAAAAATATATTGAACAGTGAAAGGAAGAATGCATACCAAGTCATGGAAGCCCCGTCTGTGCCGTGTCAGAAATCTGACTGGAGACCTGATGTACCAGCCTGCATAATCCATTTGATCCATCAAATGAAAACGTACTGTCCCTGCCCCTCGCAACCGGGACTCCCGTCATCTGTCCCATAATGCAACATATCTGGCATGGTAGCTCCTCCAATCAAAATCTCTCTTCCCTGACATCTTCAGAGAATGAAATGAATCTAACTGACTGGGCGGGTCAGGAACTGGCTGAAGGAATCCAAACGGGCTCATAACCCTATCCGTCTGATGCCACTCGACTATATGAAAATGAATCAATGGAACCATGCAGGAGCCGATATCAAGCATCAATGTACAGTATGGGGGCAGACTCTGAAGGATATCATCTGTATATGGAATCCATGTAATCTGAAAGAAAAATGAATAATCAATTAATAAATGAATAGATGTACAGTAAAGAGTAAATATTTAACAATATAAATAATAATCACTTACATCGTCTGGTCAAATGATGTCTAACATAAGTCTGTAGGCATGAACATCATGTCTGGGAGAATCTGAATGTCGATGCGCCTGACTCCACCTGTAGATAACATTTTTTTACATTTCATAAAAAAAATTATACAAGTAAGTTAGATATTAGAAGGAATTAATGAAATACCAACGTCCACGTAGAGCCTCTGCTACAATATCTACGGGTAATTGCGCACGGGAATGTGGATCTAAATGAGGTATGTGCTCCCATACCCACATTTATAGAAGAACCATGCATCATGTGATCTGCATCTTATCAATTCGACCTGCACTACATAGGGATCTGTATGTATATCCTAGGTTGGTAGACCCCCAACTATATCGGCCTACCTGGTCCAAATCCTCCAAAAAGATAGATACATCAGGTTCACAAAAGTAGTAGAGTGGTAAACAAAAAGCGTGCCACCAATCAGCCTCAAAATATATGCGCGTGCAAATCACAGCACGGTGATGTCATCAACATCATCTGGTAAATGTGTAATGTGCCAGTCTAACCAAGGCATCCACAATCTACCACCGACGATGGTCATGCCATCATCTTGGACCTCTATGCCCAGAAATCTATGAACATGCTCAGGAAAATCTGATGGAACTCGGCCTGTCAAAGCATGTCCGTCGATAGGGAGGTCCAACATAATGGCCACATCCTGAAACGTAATAGTCATCTCCCCCTCACTGAAATGGAAAGTATGTGACTCTGGTCTCCATCTCTCTACAAGTGCGGCAATGAGCTAATGATCATGAAATGTGAAGTCGCACATCGCTACTCCATAGAATCTAGCTCGACGAAGATGTGGGACGATAGCGGGAGGTGGTGCAGTATGATGGAAATGGTGAGATCTACGTACACTCAAGGGAGCCACAGGACATCCCTCTAAAATCAGTCATGATACATGAGTAGCCTGAGATGTAAGCAATGGAAAACCTGCCATCTGCACACATGATATCATCGGTACTTATTAATAGTGGAAGCATGATATATTCATTTTTATTTAGTGTCACAGTCAACATTATCCTAGTCTCACAATCAACATTAGTTAAGGATGCTCAGACACTCAGATGACATTACTAAAACTAGACATCTTATAAGAAAACCATAATTTAAAAGAGAGAAATTAATTATTTCTTGTTTTTTGTGAAATTATGTTTGTTAATTTATCCATTATCCATTAAATAACCATTAATATTATTCCACATTAAAAATTAACAAAAAAAAGTGAAAAATTAATTATTTCTTCTTTTTTGTGAAATTACATTTGTTAATTTATCCATTATCCATTAAATAACCATCTACATTATTCCACATTAAAAATTAACAGGAAAAAGTGAAAAATTAATTATTTCATCTTTTTTGTGAAATTACGTTTGTTAATTTATCCAAAACAAGGAACTTGAACTCCTCCAGAAAAAGTACAACTCACGCTCTAGAAAATTATATTTATCACAAAAATGGACCAGGTACACAGACTCGATCATGGATGATGAGATGTGGAACTCTATCCTGCAACTTGGGGACATCTCTTACGAGTATGTCCTTCTGCGTGGCAGATACTACATCATATTCTCTCTCCTCATTGCCGAGGCCAATCCATCTCATTTCTGATGCGAGTTGACTTCGGTCTTCCTCGAGGCTGCAACCTGGTAGCATGAAGCCAATAATTTTAAAAATGACAGATATTGAAAAAATTATAAATGAAACCAAAAACAACTTATGAAAACCTGGAAATATCAGGGACGATGGTTGGTTGATCAGTAGGCAATGTGATAGAATGGAAGTCACCAATATTCATCAAAGCAGCACTATAACAGTTAACCAAAGTGCTCATGGGATACACTGGGTAAACATATGGCTCCCATGATATATTTACCGAAGCGCATGCTGCAATAACATGTACACATGGATATCTCAATGCCTGAAAGCTTCCACAATCACAGTACATGTTGTCCAACATCATGACAAACACTCCACCATTAGTGCTTGTACCCTGGTCATAGCACTGTCTTACCCGAAAACTCCTCTTTTCCCTGCCAAAGGTTATAACATTCCATCGTGAAGCCTCATTCCGCATCCGGTCAATATCAGTTTGAAAATGCTGAGTAAAAAGCATTCCATTTTCCATCCTCTGGTAGGCCTTTTGGTACCGGTCAACAAAGTAGTGAACACATCTAAAAAATGTCTCTTGCACTAACCCTGTGATTGGGAGTTTTCGCACACCCTTGAGGACCCCATTTACGCACTCCACTATATTAGTGGTCATATTCACATATCTCATGCCACCATCATATGATAATGTCCATTTTTCCTTTGAAATTTGTTCCAGATATTCATATACCTCCTCAATAACAGTTCGGATCTCTTCAAGACGTCGATCAAACCTTTCTTGTTGGGGTTCATATGCTGAAGGCATAACATACTAATGTATTAAAATGGATATTAAATTTTGTTAAAAATAGAAAGTTTAGAAAACCATACCCAATTTGAGGATCACATTCTTTATCGCCTCATCTCTAAACTACTTATGCACATTACTTGGAATATGTCAAATGCAATAACGGTGAGAAGCATTTGGCTCAGTCCAAGAAACCCCATCACTACTCACGGCCTCTATAATCGCTCGATGACGATCAGATATCAGACACATGCCCTATTTTTGCGTGACATGAACACGTACACATGCCAAGAGCCAGCTCCAGCATTCAAAATTTTCTTTTTCAACAACAGCAAAAGCCATTGGCAGAGGAGCGCGATTACCATCTTGTGTGGCAGCAATGAGTAGAACACATGTATACATTCTATAAAGGAATGTGCCATCTACCTGAATAAATTGTTTACAAAAGGGAAATGCCGCAATGCATGGTCTGAATACCCAGAAAATCCTATTGAACTTCACCTTTGATCGATCAACTCGATGATTTTGGGATACATACTCAACACTGTCCAATTGATAAACAATCTGATTATTGAGAGACAATAATTCCATGAGCTGTGGCAACATCGCATAATACTCATCCCAATCACCATGCACTTTTACAATGGATTTCTGTTTTGCATTCCAAGCTTTGTTGTATGATACCTTATAGTTATACAACTGTTGAATTCTTTCCTGAACAAGGGCAACATGAACAACCTGACTTGTTCGTATCATCTCACAAATAATAGTAGATATAAACTCTGCATCAAGAGAAGATTGATCTTGTGCCATGATGGGATGCATACAAGTGTGTGGGTCTTCTAATTTGGTTATCTTCCAACATCCATAATATTTATCAAATAGTTCTCTTAATCGAAATTTACATTCTGACACATATTTTTCACAACGAATGAGATATTTGGTCTTCTTTGACTCATAAACCAAAAATGTGAAATGTAGCTCAATGTTGTATTTCTTTATCACATATTTCATGACCTGTTTACATTCGAACTCCTGCCCAACATATATGGAATTATCATTTGATGCAGGCATATTACCTATAATTCTAGGGAATTCAGAAGCTGGTGTAATGACATCCCAATCAAAATTTTGTTCACGAGACATTCCTTCAACTAAGGAAATCAAAACTGAAGGTTGATTACCACTAACTGGTGGATTCAGTGGATTTCTGTCTCTCAAAGGAGCCTCAGAAGGTTCATACCCAACCACATCATCTCCTGCTGACTCCCCAGATTCTTCTTCCTTAGATAAACTTTCATGCACTATATCAGCACAGAAAGGGATGTCATCTACATTTCCTTCCAAATTTTGATGATCTTCCTCATTACATTCTTCAATAGGAGTCGTATGAGAAGGAGGCAATGAAGAAGACTACTGTGAAGGACCGACTTCTATAGAGGTCACAAAGCATGTTTCTGTAGTAATCGATTACACCACATCAATATCAGAAATGACAATAAATAATTCCATCAAACCATTAATACACTGTTGCCTGAATAACTGAGAAGCCTCCATCCAATCCTCATCATCGACTATAGGGTAGTCACTGTGCCACAGACGCTCAGGATATTGATGATTTCGGTATCTAATTAAAGTGATTTCTTGTCCTGCACTCAGTTTTAACCGACTATGAATCTTATTATGAACTGCATCCAATGTCATACAACCATGGAGATTTACCACTTTGACAGGTGGCACACTGTAGCTAAAACCCTGCTCAGTACAAATTACCTCACCGTTGCAATATATTTGAGAAGACATAACGACCTATTAAAAAATAATTTAAAAAATATTATACACTAAATTAAAATTTTAATTTATTTAATTTGGTTTTGAATAATTTATTATCTTGATACTTTTTTATGTATTGATTTATCACTGTTAAGGTATAGGGATTGTGATTTTAGCACAAAAGCAAATTTAATATAATGTTTCATAAAGTTTAATTACTTATGAATATATAATCATGACTTGATCTTGAGATTTGCGATTAGTTTATCATTATCTGATAAACTAACCACAAACTATATAGGTAAACTCTTGTCTCTATTATCAAAGATTACAGCAACCGCCCATCTCCTGTCAAATAGCAACGCCTCCTCTCGAATGAGTTCTCGAATGCCTCTTCGTCGACACCTCTTCGGGGATGCCTCTTCGTCGACACCTCTTCGGGGCATCCATCTTTTAATTACAAATTTAATCACATGCATGTGAGGGGGTCTAGGGGTATGAAATACATAAATTATTTTATGCAGACACGCAGGTCCTTACACTTACTGAGAGATGAATCGCAGGTCCTCAATGTGGAAAAAATGCAATTATTACAAATTGAATAACAATATACACAAAATAAAACATGTAATTTCAATTATTCATGGTCGGTCATCTCAAGATCAGTCATCACTCATACTGTGTTTTTTTTTTGTATATTTATTATATTATCCATATTATATAAAATCTATATTAAATACTACACCTCTTTTACAAAAAATTAACTTCATGTGTATATATATATATATAATTATTAATAACATTTAATAAATTTTATTATAACTGATCTAATTGAGATTTACATAATAAACACTTTTGTTATTTTAAATTTTAGGAAATTGAAATGTTTTTTGGGAATTCTTCTACTTTTCAAAATATAAGTAAATATATTTTGTACTTTATTGATTAAAAATATTATTACTAGTAAATAAAAGTAATTTAATTTACACTTACATCAAAACCATCCATTAAAATAAATTTCTCTAACATAAATTACATTTCCTAAACATTAAAAAATTTAGACATAACATAAAACATTCAATATTCAGACAATAGAAATTCAAAAAATTAAATCATACAATCATTAAACATCAAGAAAATTAAATCATACAAAACATTTCATGCATAACATATGAAATAAATAAATCATACACAGAATTAAACATACAAATGAAATAAATAAACACAATTAAACAATTAAATTATTAAATAGAAATTTTACCTCAATAAAAGCTGCAAATATTTGTTGAGAAAGAATTTCTGCAGAGATTCGCAACAAAAACTATAAGAGAACAATGAGTTTTTTTTTGGGGGGGGGGGGGCTTCTTTTATAGAAAATCTCAGCCAGATGCGTGAATGTCGTTCACGCATCCTTTAGCTAGTCCGCGATGGATGCGTGAACTCCATTCACGCATCACTTCCGCGGCTCGGATGCGTGAACGTCGTTCATGAATCTTTTCCCGTGCAAGGATGCATGAACAACGTTCATGCTTCCTTTATCTAGTCAGCAAAGGACACGTGAACGCCGTTCACGCATTACCGGCTGGGTCCGGGATGCGTGAATGGCGTTGACACATCCCTCGGTGGTGAAGGATGTGTGAACGCCGTTCACGTATCCCGGGCCCAATTTTAAAAATATCTGAACCCTAACCCCTTTTCCAAAATTTTTATTTTTTTAAAACCCAGAAAAAAAATCGTATTCCACCGCAGTGTTATAAATTTGGGGAAATGCGAAGTGAGTCGCAAGAACATGGAGGAGAGGGTTAAAGTGGATCGGGAAGTGTGGGTTTCCATGGCTGAACGTGAAGCAAGTTGCAAGAACATGTCAGAGAGCTTTAAATAGGATCAAGTAGTGGGGGTTTCCATGGCCACCAAAAAATCCCTGCATTCCGAATCCGACCGCGTAATTTCCGTCGAATCCTGCGGCTACATATGGTCCTACGTAATGCCCATCACATCCTACCCATAGGTAATCGACTTCCACCTATTCCAATTTTCCTCCATTCTTTCCCATGTGGCCGCCAAGAAATCCAGTCTATCTGGTTCCCACGATTCCAAGGTCACCCTACCTTTTCAATCCGACTAATTAATGTCCATTAAATCCTGTGATGCTCAGATGCAAGGAGATACAACACCCTAGCATTTATTTCCCTAGTTATTTCCATACCCAGGATTTGTTGTGTATTCCCTAAATAGTTTCATAGCACAAGTCAAATGGATATTCATTTTATTCATTTGCTATTTATGCCCTAATCATTGTACCATTGCATATATGATTGCTTATGACCAGACATAGATTTTCGTAAAAGGTTGAGTTCTTTAGTTGTAAAATACTTTGTTAATATTGAGTGGTAGTATAATTTTATCATGTTTTATGTGTGTATATGGATTCTTTTGAGTTGGTAACATGGACATGGATGGCTCGAGTTAAGATCATGGAGGTATGGCAAGTGACTAGAGCATAACATGTGCCCAATTGAATCCTGATGGAAGCCCACTAAATTTCTAATGGCTTTTCATTGGGACTATCCCACATACCCTATAATGGGGAAGTTGGTAGGAGTCTATTAGAAGTCTTTTCGGATGCATGAATCCCACCATTAAATTGGTGGATTGATTTTATTTTGGGTTTTTTCAAAAGAAAACCTATTGGAATACGAAACCCTAACCCTGTAGAATGAAAACTGGGTTATCCCCCTGAGAATAGTGTATAAGAAGATGAGAGTATACTAAGCACTTAATTCATTGAAAAAATTCGCACTTTTCAAACACACATCAAGAAAACTGACACACCAACATTCAAAAAAAACCAAAAGAATATAAGTATCAAAAGTAACGGGGTCAAATAATATAGCACGGTTTGGACTTTCCTCCTAAATCCATGAGAGGACATCTAAATTTTTATATCATCTGGAAGAACAATGATTAACAATATTGTAGCTAAGTATCCAATACCTCCCATTGATATATCATTATACAAGTCTACATATCAATATACAAGTCTACTTATTACCTTCCATTGTTTGTGTTCAACACACCATTATAGTTGGTCATCTTCTATAATGATTACGACATATATCTTTACAAAAAAAATCCATAAGTTAAATTTCATTGTAAAAGTGTTTTCATCATCATCGTCGGTGCACCAATGGAAATATTGGCCAAGAAGAGATGGTCCCACCCCATCCCTCTTTCCATAAGAATACTAAGAATAATGCTGATTTCACGTTTAATAAACCAAGTGTCCAAGGAATCAATGCACTAGAAATCTAAAGAATCCACTTTTTCAATTTTAATACCAATAGGGACCCTCAACAACAAAAATGATCCCCAACAATCAACCAGCCAAGGGTATTTTCATATATGGACACAATCTGCATTAACAATCCTCTAATAAAGGCATTTAAAAAGCATCACTCAAGACCCCCATAATCTTCTCCACACAAATCTTTGTCATGGGTTAAGCATAGAGCCTCTAAGATCCGAATGCGGGATGTAGCTCTTGTGCTCATCCAATCACAATTCTCATTATCTGTTCTCGTCTTTCTCTTCCATACCCAATGTATTTTTTGGCATGCCATTAAGGATTTAATGGGACCTACCCCTTGAAAGGATGAGTATGGCGGCCTCAAGTATCCATTGAAGCTCTAATTATGGGGTGTTCGAGACGATACTCTTTCGAATGAGGGTTGCTTTAGTTGATCCCTCCAATGATATATGCACACCATTTTTGTGGTATCCTTCTTCATAATCATTATCAGTGTGTCAGAGACACATACAGAAGAAGCAAGAAATTGGATGTTTTTCATATTCAAATGATATCCACGCTTTTTCTTCCTCAATCTATAGAAACAGGTATCAGATCCCGACCCAATATGGGGCTCGAGCCGCGACCACCGTAAGCCCGCCTCCATAGGCTAGGGGGTGGCAACAAGTGCCGAAAGCATAACTAACTCGCGGATTCGAGCCATTAAATCATTAAAAAAACCCGTGGTGGACTTTACCTAAGTACATGTAGACACACACAGAAAAATCTCAATGAAAAAGTGAATAGGTAAAGAGTAAAATCTGCAACTATGCTATAATGTAAACCATGAATGCAGGAACATTTAGACATTATAAAAGTATAATCTTGAAAACTGAAAAGTAAAGGGGAAAACTCATGCATATCCAGATGAGTTTCTCAACCTGTGTGATGGGGAGGAGAACTTCCAACTTGTGTGGTAGGATCATTACTTCTATGAACTACATCAAGATATTGGATAAATATTACTATACATACTGCTTAGATGGATTTCCCAGAATTTCAAAATATACACATACTCCTTATTAAAATCTATGACAATAGCCCACATTTATCTCTTCCCCCTCATAACACCTCCATTTAAAGTGAATATGTATCCCGTTTGTGACTTCATGACATCATGATTTGTTTGGAAACAAGTATTTTAATATATTATGTTGAATTGTTCCTCATCTCCTCTATATAATAAGAACATATCCTAAGTAAACTATAGATACTTTAGTACAGTCTTTACATGAAAATGGGTTAGTCACCAGGATAAGCATGAAATTAATCATTGGTGACTTGAAAACCATACGTTCCTTTTTATTAATCAACTCATAGATTCTAACGATGTAATTCTATCCATATACAAGATTATTTTCTGATATGACCTTTTAAATATCCCTTCCCATACAAACTATTATATTCCCTGATATCTGACAACATCGAGGTCTATCATACCACTACATTCACTTTAAGAGAATATCTACCTCTCAAGTAATATATCATGTCTGAACACGATAATCCTTTGGTCTAAGAGGTTGTGAAATATACCTCCCCACCTAATTGTATGGAGTTAAGGAAGAATTGTTATATTTCATTATGTGACATCCCCAATATTCCAAACGATGGAAACAAATTCCAATAGCTTCAATATATTTGGGGGTGATTTTCCCTTTAAAAATAAGACAACCAAACCAAGATGACCAAACCCAACAACCACTACATGATGTATGTTAATAATATAAGACAAAGGAAAATAATATTAACATTTACCATAACCCATATCTGAGTACAATGCGGAAACCAAAAACCAATATCAGTGTATAAAGAATATAAAAAACCCAAGACTCCAAATATACATGATCCAAAAATCCCAAAAGGCTCTACACATCAACTCCATAATCCTTGCCCAAAGTGACTCAATTAAATAATAAATAAATGAGATACATTTCCTTTTCATGTTTCTGAATAAATAAAATATGAAAAATCACCAAAGTGCCAATGTTGGCGGTGAGTAATGAAACTCTATAGGTATTAAACAAATTAATAGCATACTCACTCCTCTGGGATAGAACATGTTAGTACATTTATATAAAATAATTTAAAACATTTTTTATTGTTCATATCAAAGACATCACGTATCTTCATAAAATAGTTTCCATGGAAAAAAACCAAAATATTATTTCAAACCATTTCACAAATTACCAATTTGGAATATTCCATTCCACATATCCACATATAAAACCATTCATGAAACCATGGACCTCCAAATACTCGCAAGTGTTGTATCTTGCTTTCACTAAGCTATTACTTGGTGAACCATTATGATGGTGGGAATGTTCTTACCATTATCCATCCCAATAATGATATGAGAACTTCATATGATTATATCTCCTAATAAACATGATCTCACACCATCCATTTTTTCAAAACACAATTCCAAATCATCCATTTCAAACAATTTTAATAAAACATATACATTATTGAAGTCATTACCACAAAACATTTTCCATGAATCAAAAGAAATTCTCATTTTAAAATAATCATTTTAAAATCTATAAACCTTGGACATTGTACAAAAAATCCATAAAACCTTACCAAAGAAGGTTTCTATCATGATTTACATATAAATTTCACACACAAAATCACAAAATTCAATCAAATTGAAATTAAGCATTTATTTTCTATGGAGAAGAGTCAAGAGTGAATCCACCTACCTCAATAACTATGGAAAAAACGAAGAACGACATGAATTATTCAACAAATCCTATGTGAATCTCCCAAAACCCACATTAGATCATGTTCCCTAATATCAAAAATTCAATCTATATTCTTGATTGGAATCTATTATCATAGATATATACACAATTGACTCGATATATGAATCATGAGAGGTATTGATAATTGATCTAAAGCAAATGACCATGAACTGAGACTTACCAATGAATTCAGGCTTTAACTCACTAAGAATCATGAATAGAACACTCGAAAATTAGTAGGAAGTGCCTCCACAGTCTTCTGGAGGAGAAAAAACTATGTAAGGTTCAAAATGGGTGGAAAATATGGGTTAAGGGGAAAGCCAAATGTGATATAGAATTTTTAGATCTAACTGTTTTCCATGCTCAATTATCTCACACGGTTAAGAAAACCATGTGCTAACAATGAACATGACTCTTTCTCCAAAATCACCTCGCATGATTTTCTATACATTTAGATAAACCATACACTCACCATGAATAATCCCTTTCTCCCAAAAGTATAGTTTCTCCTAGTTGGTGTCATGGTTCCTCCAAATCATGTGCCTAATTTAGCACCTATACAATAACCTCTATTTCACTTTACACGGTTTCTCTAGAGGGGTTGTACAATTTATACTAACCATTCTCCAATAGTTCACCTCTATAAAATCCCCAAAACATTCTGAGACACATCTAAACCTTCCCAAACATCACCCAAGTACTTTGTATATGTAAATTACAAAAATATATTGTTTCTTACATGAAACCTGGGGTGATACAGTTACTATAGGTAATATACCCTTTTTCCAATGGGGTATACTATAAATGAAAACATTGTGCCTCTAGGTGAAATTTTATTCCTTGAAGAGGGCTTAACAAACTCTTTTATTCCCAAAAAATGTAAATTTAATAACACATTTTTTTCTTCAACTCCAAAATTAGTATGGAATGCTATCTATCAAGTTATTTTGTACTTTCTTTGGTAAATTTATTGATTTTTTATAATGTGTATATCCGAAAGGATAATGGAATACTATCAAGACTTATCATTAATCTCACCATGTCCAGCATTGTGTGGTTCCACCTTTCACTTATACCATTCCATTAAGGTGTATAATGAGGATTGATATGAGATAACATCCCAAATCCCCATACATAATAAAAGAAGTGTTGATTGAGATATTATCCACCCTAGATTGAGAAGAGTTATATAATCTTCTAAAAAAAGTTGTCTTAACTTTATTATTATATTCCCTAAATTTTCATAGGAATCAAACATATACATCATTATGTAGATATATCCATACCTTATAAAATTATCTATAATAGTTATGAAGTATGAGTATCCCTACCTTGATTTGATAGTAAATGGTCACCACACATCTTTATGAACAAATTATAGAATATGTTTGACCGTTTCAAATTTCCCATTAAATAGGGATTTGGTAATTTCTCCTTGTTTATATTCATGACAATCACCTAGTGGTTTTAGGTCATCATAATCAAAATATCCATTTTGATGTAATTTAGTCAAATTCTATTCGTTTTAGTGACAATACTGGTGATTCAAATTTTGGGTGTCGTATGTGTCACATGAGGTTGTTTCATTATCAATTTCCATTACTTAGTTTTTTTAGTCAATCACATAAAGACCACAATTTAAATATCCCTGACTATAAAAAAATTATATCTTTATTGAAGTAAAAACATTTCATTCAAAATTTAAATATAAAACCATATTTTTCTCATATGGATACTGATGTAGGATCAAAATAATGATGTATATGCTCAATATACAAGAGGGGGGTGAATTGTACACTTTAAAAATTCCTTTAGAACCTTTAATGTTAGGTATGAATAACTATGTTTTCCTTAAGAAAAGGAAAGGGCTAAGTTTAACAATGATAAACTAAGAAAATTCACAACACCTCTAAAACCAAATGAAAACTTGGAATAAGGAATGAATTTATAAACATCATGTCCAATGTAATTTCTTAAAACCGGAAAGAGATTCTGAAAGTAGGTTCCGGAAATATGGTTCCGGAAATTGAAACTTAACAAAAGATTACAATATGATATACTACCTTAAAGAGTATAGAATCTAAATGAATCAGAATACAGGTAAGTAAGTATAAGAAAGTTATACTTTCATTATAATACAAAATGCAGTGGAAACAAACAAGTAGTAAAACTAAAAGTAACATGATATAAGTCTTTTAACCCAAAGAGAAGGGTATCCAACAACCTTGGACAATGGTCCCTTGATTTATACTTTCAAGAAAGTATTTATTTCCCACACCAGGGTAAGCCCTCGATATGAAGATCGGAGTCTCTGTCTTTCTATCCCCTCAAGCCCTCAACTTCAAGGTAGTTGGTCACCTCTGTCTTCCTCAGCAAGGAAGCCCTCAACTTCAAGGTGTTGGAAACCTATGTCTTCCTATCCCCGGAAGTCCTCGAATGTAATCACCAACATTCAGAGTCACACGAAGCATTGAGAGTTAATAAGAGCCTTTCTCTCTAGAAATCACTTCAACAGCATGTGTGCACAATGTCGAAGAAGTCATTCATCAGTTCTGAGCTCTTTCAAATGAGCTCCTATTTATAGGCATGGTCGGCCTCCTTTCCAACGGTCATATTTTCCTTAAAATTTGGAGGGACATGTACACGTGTAACTTAAACAATGGTTAGTTTATAACAGAATAGATGACATCATTTTATAACAAAACAAGTGAAACAGAATGTACGACATCGTTTTAAGTCTTAACTAAAAAGTTCGGAGTGAAGATTCGGAGTGAAGGTTCAGAGTGTAAGAAAAATATTAAAGAGTAGACAAATTATAAAAGCGTAAGAAAAATGAAAGTTTGGAGTCTAACCAAAAAAAAATTCGGAGTCTAAATAAATTCAGTGTGAATAAAACAAAGATGATCAGATTCAGTTTAATAGGTGAATTCAGAATGAGAATTCGGAATGAGAATTCGTCATCAGAATTCGTAATGATAATTATTCATCAGAATTCGTAATGAGAATTCGATGTTGAACTTCATAAGGATACGTATCCAGAATTCGAAGTAGAACTTAATCAGAGTTCGTATCCGGAAATCGGAATGAAACTTTATTACAGTTCTCATCTGGAATTCGGAGTGAAACTTTATTACAGTTCTCATTCAGAATTCAGATCCTAAAACAGAATGCTTCATATCAAAGTTTCAAACAATTCCGAGAATATAGAAATGAATCTGAATCTTATACTTATGAAATATATGGATGAAAATATTATAAGGATACAATTTTCTTAAAAAAGCTATTTTCCTTATAAAATCAATTTTCCTTATAAACGGAATTTTCCTTATAAAAGCGATTTTCCTTATAAAAGAAATTTTCCTTATAAAAGCGATTTTCCTTATAAAAGCAATTTTCCTTATAAAATCAATTTTCCTAAAGATAAGGTGTTTGTGATTTTCAAAACAAGAAGGAATGAAAAAGTCACAAGGAAAACCTTATTTACTCAACAATCTCCCCCTTTTTGTAAAGCACAAACATCCTTACGAAAAAGAAATTCTAAGAAGAAAGAAAACATTAAGGCTTATCTACCTTTGCTTTAAGGATATTGATGAATACGACTAACTCCCCCTTAGGCTTTAAAACTCTATGGATCATATTCTATATTTCCATAATGACATTTCATTACGAATAAGAATGTCTTCTTTAATGAAAAACTCCCCCTTAGATGAACTCTATTAGAGTTGGTTTTCTTTCTCACCCTTTGTTAAGATTCTTTTTCCCCCTTTATTAGGGTTCTTTTGCTTCTCCCCCTTTTTTATTTTCTAAAATAATTAAAAGGAATGGAAAATATAACAAAGTACCTGAAAAATTAGTAGCAACAACAAAAGAAACGAGCAAGCACAAATTTCATTAAGTTTGAAAGCTCAGCAACAAATAAATTTAGATATAACAAAATATCGGATCTGTCTATTTTGAATATTTTTCCTTCGCCATGAGACCCTTAAGAATAGTATTTATCCTTTTCAAGTCTTTATGGTCTTCTTCGGCTTGCTTCTCTAACACCACAATTCTTGCACTTTGAGCTTCAATCTTTTCTTCCTGGGATTGAAGATTTTCTTCTTAAGCCTTTAAGATTTGTTCTTGCTTTAACATCTTTTCTTCAAACTCAATCCAATGATCCCTTTCATACATCCAGTTTGGAGAAACAGAATTCAGCTTCGCATTCAGATCTATGACTTCTTGAATCCGGAAATTCTTTTCATCTGTCAACTTTTCTTCAAAGGATGAAGTAATCTCTTTTATCTTCCTGTCTTCTGTCTCAAAGGCATCCTTCACATTGTCTTGGAATTCATCAACGAGACTAATCTCTTCTACAGTCTTCCTCAACCAAATAGTCATCCTCCTGCAATATATTTTGTGGGCTTCATATCCGACAAAGAATTTTTTGAACTGAGCCTCTATCTCAACACATTTATCCATAACCATGGATACAGAGTCTGTTTTCTGATTCAAATCATGTTGGAGCATCTGGCATCTTGAATCAATACTTGAGAAAGTCGGAATAGTACCTTCCAACTTCTTTAATGACTAAACAACAAAGTCATGCCCCAACGAAGATGACTCTGAATCCGAAACTTTACTTGGAGAATTTTCTTCCTCAAAACGATCAACTTTCTTTTTAGAAGAATAACCAACTTCCCTTTTCTTTACAACCACTGATCTCGGGGTATCAACAACAAGTTGTTTTCCCTTGTACTTTTTCGGAATGGATTCCTGATCCAGAGTTCTCTTTTCACTGTCAGACACTTGAACAACATTGTCTTCCTCATCAGCAACTTTCTAAGCACCAACCTCTACATTCTCCATTTGAGCAGTGTCTTGTAGAAGTTTTTCTTCCTCTGCATGATAAGATACTTCTTCTTCTCCTTTATCCTCATCCATCGCTGGAGTGAGTAACTTAGAAGACTCAGCTTGTAAGGTTCGGAGCGACAAATGTTCTGAAGGAGTCCCCTTATAATCATCTACTTTCTTTAAAACATCTCTGGTGTCACCAATACCTTCAGCAACTACTTCTTCTTCTTTGACTTGCTCAATCTGCTCTACATCCTCAACATGCTTAGCAACTGCATTTTCCCGAGCAACAAGGATTCTTCCTAGAGTCTTAGGTAGAGATTCCAAATAAAAAGATCTCAGAATAGGAATGTTCACTGAAACCATCTCATTAAACTTCAACAAAGTCTGAGCTACCTCAGCATCATACATCTTCTTCTTAAGATTCTTTTCTTTCACTTGTTTTTCTAGTTCATCCACAGTTATTTCCTTCAAGGCCTTAATCTCAGAAGGATCCAATCCAAACTGAGGCTCCCCTTGCACTCTCTTTTCATTGATTTCTCTCCATTTAACAACTACCTCATCAAGGTAAGCTTTCTTCTTTTTCAGTTTTGGAGGTGCGGAATGAACTTCCTTAGATTTGGGATTCTATGCTTCACCTTCAACTTCTTTCATCATTCTCTTCCTCACTGGCTTAGAGTATTCCAGATCAGCAACTTTCAGAACCGTTTCTTCTTGAGCAGGTAAATCATAAAACAGACCAGTCTTCTTGTCGAAGGCTACATCCATCCTTTTGAGAGTACCATCACTCACGAACATAATCTTTCAAACTCTTGGCTTAGACTTGCAAGCCTCCTTGAAAGACTCGTGGCACCGAACTATAAACTTTGAGAGGATTGCGGGATACATTATGATCTGAGCTCTCAAATTCTCTTTCTTAACATTCTCAAGGGTAATAAGAATGTGTTTCATCAGATTAAACTTCCTCAGATTTATTATAAAATATAGGATGTATATCTAACTCTTCTTCAGAATATCTTTGTCACCCTTTCTCAGTACGATAAGGCCTTTTACCCATAATTCTAGAATCCGAAAATTTGTAGACAGAGAAGCAATCTTCGGAGCCTTATCATCTGACAATCTGAGAGTTTCCAAAGCCTTTTCCTTGTCGAAGCTTCCCTTTGAATCCAGGAAAACATGAGAAATAAACTCAGCATCTCCTTCATTGTTCAGCCATACCAATCTGGCTGCCTTGGCATAAGAATGCTTATAAGTCTTGGCATAAGACTTAAATGAAAACTTCTCCCTACCATCTTCCTTAAGAAGGGAAACTGTCTCATCTAACTCTACTAGAAAATCCGAAAACACTTCATCTTGATTCCCGAGATTTGACACCGCAACATCTTCCCATCCGTTGAGCTTAATATTCTTGGATATAAAAGAATCATACTTGTTGAAGAAATCAGGATGAACCAACCTTTCTCTATATAATAACCACTTCGAAATCAGTTTAGAGGAAGACATGTCTTGAGAAGCTACTTCCACAGACATTCGGATCTGAAGACCTCTTAGAAGTTTGGAACGAAGAAATCTGATGTTCGGAACGGCTTTAAATCAGAGATTCAGAGCTTCGGGACGCTAGAGCTTGGTAACCAATGTTGGACGACCATTTGGGGTCTCCTTTATATAGGCAATGAAAAAACCGTTCAACTTCCTTAGTTGATCGAACGGTTGTGACAAGCTGAGATCAGATTTGACGGTTGAAAACCAATTCTCAAGAAAACTTGAATCTGATCTTTTGAGGTTTTTATTAAAACAAAGATTTAAGAAAACTATAATCTGAAAAAAAAATAAGAAAATTCCAGCAAGTAAAGTATGACTACGAAAACATGAGTAAGGAAAACATACCATTCAGATTGGCTTAGGAGGATTATTCATAATGGGTAACATTCTAAAAAAACTACGAAAAATATTTACTACGAAAAGACATAGTTCGCAATACTCAGTACGAAAAACAAACTCAGTATGGAAAACTCAGTATGAAAATTTCATTACAAAAAAAATTGAAAAACGAAAAGCTCATTATGAAAACCTCAGTATGAAAATCTCGTTATGGAAATACCAGTATGAAATTTTCCATTCCGGAAGTTTTCAATATGAAAATTTCCATTCCAGAATTTTTCTATACGAAAATATCCATTCTGAAAATTTTCTGTTCCTAAAATTTCCATACCGGAAATTTAGTTCTGAAAAGTTTGAAAACAAACTTTGAAAAACATAGTTACTCTAACAAACAAATGTACTCCCCCTATGAAAAGGAGTTTATTACTGTATGGACATTTTTTTCAACAGAAAGTAAATTATGAAAGATTACCTTATGGTTATCATTCCTAACTTCTGTTTAATGTATTCAAATCTATCAGTAGGAAAAGATTTTATGAAAATATCAACAAGTTGATCTTGCGTTCCGATAAATTGAATAATGATATCTCCTTTTAGTGTGTGATCCCTAAGAAAGTGATGCCTAATATCTATGTGTTTTGCATGAGAGTGATGTGCGGGGTTCTTACTAAGGGAAATGGAACTTGTGTTATCACAAAAAATTTGAGTTTTAGTAAAACTCAAGCCATAGTCTGTGAGTGTGTGTTGAATCCACAACACTTGAGCACAACAACTTCCAGCTACTACATATTCAACTTCAGTAGTGGAGAGTGCTACAGAATGTTGCTTCTTGCAAGACCAAGAAACTAATGAATCTCCTATGAAATGACAAGTTCCGAATGTACTTTTTCTATCCATTCTACATCCACCAAAGTCAGCATCAGAAAATATTTTTAGAACAAAATCATTTCTAGAAGTATAAAATAATCCTAGATCCATGGTTCCCGTAAGGTAGCGAAAAATTCTTTTTACTGCCTTTAAGTGAGATTCCTTAGGATTGGATTTATATCTTGCACATAAGCATACTGAAAACAATATGTCTGGTCGACTAGCTGTTAAGTAAAGTAAACTTCTTATCATACCTCTAAAATATTTTTGATCTACTGGTTTCCCAACATCATCATGATCTAAAGAGTTTTAGGTAGAAATGGGAGTACTTATACTCTTAGTGTTGTCATAACCATACTTTTTGAGAAGATCTTTAATATACTTATGTTGAGATATATAGATTCTTTCTGGTTTTTGAGAAATTTGAAAACCAAGGGAAAAAGTTAACTCACCCATCATACTCATTTCAAACTCAGATTTCATTAGACTTGCAAAAGAGTCGGTTAAAGATTGCTGAGTTAAACCAAATATGATGTCATCAACATAAATTTGAACAATCAAAACATTTTTCTTATCTTTCTTTATAAAAAGTGTTCGATCTTCATTTCCCTTAACATAGTTATTTTGAAGCAAAAATCCAATGAGTCTATCATACCATGCTTGAGGGGATTGTTTAAGGCCATACAGAGCTTTGGAAAGTCTAAAAACATAATCAGGATGTTTTGTATCTTCAAAGCTAGGAGGTTGTTCAACAAGAACTTCCACTTGAACATAACCGTTAAGAAAAGAAAATTTCACATCCATTTGAAAAAAGTTTAAAATTAAATAATGCTGCAAAGACAAGTAGAATATGGATAGATTCAAGTCTAGCTACTGGAGCATAGGTTTCTTCATAGTCTATTCCCTCTTGCTGATTATAGCCTTTAGGAACAAGTCTAGCTTTATTTCTTACTATGACTCCATTTTCATCAAATTTATTTCTAAAAATCCATTTACTCCAATAACAGAAGTTTCCGTAGGTCTTTTAACCAAAGTTCATACTTTATTCCTATCAAATTCATTTTGTTCATCTTGCATGGCTTTGATCCAATCATCATCACCTAAAGCTTCATCAATGCTTTTGGGTTCTAATTGGGAAAGAAATGATAGGTGTTATACTTCATTTCTTAAGGAACTTCTAGTCCTTACTAGTTGATTTACATCACCAATGATACTATCACTAGGATGATTCTTAAGAAACACCTGATTTGGGTTTTGAAAAGTCTGTTCATCAATATAGGGTAGAATGTATTCCAAGGTAAATGTTTCAGGTGTATCTTCTTGAACATTATCCTTATCAGAAGGTTCTTCTGTCGAAGGTTGACAATCAGTTTTTGAAAACACATATGAGGATGTAGGCTGGGATGGTTTAAAAACAAAAGGATCAGACTCATCAAATTTTACATGTAGTGTTTCTTCAACAGTACAAGTATTTTTATTAAAAACTCTATAAGCCTTAGAAGTTGTAGAATAACCTAAGAAAATTACATCATCATATTTTGGTGTGAATTTATATAGGTTATCATTAGTATTCAAAATGAATACTTTGCAACCAAAAAACTTGAAGTGGGATAGTCTTTGTTTTATATCTTTCCATAACTCATAAGGGGTTTTATTAAGAAAAGGTCTAATCAAAACTCGATTTATAGTATAGAAAGCAGTACTTACAACTTCATCCCAGAAATGTCTAGTTATAGAATATTCACTCAACATGGTTCTAGTTATCTCTTGAAGAATTCTATTTCTTTTCTCAACTACACCATTTTGTTGAGGAGTTCTAGGTGCTGAAACTTTTTTGAGTAATAACTTTTCTACAACAAAAAGATTCAAAATCAGAATTTTGAAATTCTCCTCCATGATCACTGCGAATAGTTTTCAATGGAAGGTTTTTCTTATTTTTAACTTGAGATCTAAAACTTTTGAAATATAAAAATCTTCAGACTTCCTTTCTAGAAAATAAACCCAATTAAATCTAGTGTAATCATCAACTAGAACAAACACATAGTATTTGCCTCCAATACTTCCAATTTGTGTTGGACCATAAAGATCTATGTGTACTAACTGTAATGCATCAGTTGTTGAGACATCACCGATTGATTTAAAACTAGATTTATGTTGCTTTCCATATTGACAAGGATCACAAACTTTAGAAGAATAAAATATAAGCTCCGGTAGATCCTTAACTAGTTTCTTCTTAGAGATTTTACATAGGTTTCTAAGGATACTTTGACCTAATCTTCTGTGCCATAACTAGGAATGATCTTACATTGCACTTAGGAAAGTTAATTCTTGGCTCCTGAGGTCTTATATATTTAAGGTGTAAACATTCTCTTTCCTATTTGCTGAGAGAATAAATTCGTCCTTGGAATTGTAAACTAAGCACTTATCATTTCTAAAATTCACAAGGTACCCTTCATCACATAACTGACTTACGCTAATGAGGTTGTTCTTAAGACCCTTAACAAAAACAACATTTGAAATCAAACGTTTTCCTAAAAGAACAATATTACCAATACCAATAGTCTATCCCTTAGCATTGTCTCCAAAAGTTACCTTTCCTCCTTTCATTTTGATAATCTTTTAAAAATATCCTTTGTTACCAGTCATGTGCCGGGAACATCCATTATCCATGTAGCATGTATTATTGGTTGTGCTCTATTTATATTCCTGAAATCAAGAAGAGAATTTGAATTTCAAAATCCAAACTTGTTTGGATCCGAGATTACCAGATAACAAAATTTTAGGAACCCACATCTTCTTGGAAAAGTAAACTTTGTGAAACCTAAGGATTGGGTTTTGTTTAAGGAAGAATTCTTTTCCCAGTGACCACCACATTGACACTTGTTACAAAATGGGGCACTTTGAGGAAGAAAATAATTTTTACTAAAAAATGGTTTTGCATGGGTATAACCAAATCCAGATTTATTTATTAAAGGTCGTATTTGGGAATACATTTTATCAAAATTTTCTTTACCATGGGTAAAGTTTGATAAACACTTTTTTAAGGAAAAAATTTCAGACTTGAGTTTTATAACCAAGTTTTTATCCTCAAAATCATTTGTTTTAGAACTACAGCTAGGCTCGAAAACATTTTTCTTAGAAATTAGTTCTTCTAATTCTTTAGAAAGTTTTATTTTCTCAGAACATAATTCCTCAAGATTTTTTGAAATACTTTCAAAATCATCATTTTTTCTCTCAAGATCTATAGAAATATCTGATATCTCTTTTGTAAGTATAGAATTCCTAGAGTTTTCCTTATCATGTTTCTTATTGAGTTTAGAGTTCTCAAATTCAAGAAGTTCAGCAAACCTAAAGACTTCATCATAAGTAGGTAAGGTATTTTCATCATCAGAAGAGAATTCTTCATTAGAAGAGTTATAATACTCACTATTATTAGAATTTAAAGAAACATTGGTCAATGATTAAGCATTTCGTACCTTATCCATAAAACAATGACTATCAATAGGTAATATCGCTATAAGACCAAGATTCTTCTGTCCTAAAGATTCATAATTAGAAGATTCATCTGAAGAATTACCACCACTGGCACTCTAGATGTCACTAGCTTTTAGAACTTTCTTATATTTGGCTTTATAATATTTCTTTATGTTCTTCCATGAATGCCTTTCTTTCCTTTCTATCTTTTTGAGCAAAGGGAAATCTGGTCTAATATGTCCAGCTCTCTTACATTAATAACAAGTAACTTCTCTATCCTTCTTATCATTCCTGCCCTTTTTCTTATACTTGGATTAGAAATTTCTCTGACCAGCTATCTTGTTCATCCTTCGAGCAAGATTTTCTAACTCATTTTCTGAGATTTCACTTTCACTAGATTCTGATTGAACAACTATCTTCATAGACTTGGATCTGGTTACTCTCTCAGGAGTATTAGCTTTCATATGATTTGATGTTGTTGTAAAAGAAACAGTACCATTCCCATTTTTTATTTTGATGTTGTCAGTATCTCTCTTCATTCTGGTTTCATGTTTGAGAAGAGTTCCAAATAACTCATCAAGAGAAATTTTAGTGACCTTCCTGTTCTCATCTATAGCAGTTCTTTTGGATTCCCACTCATTAGGAATAATATCAATTATCTTATCCACAAGTGCTTCATCATCAAACCCTGTCTCTCCCATAGACTATAAGCTATTGACTATAGTCATAAACCTCTGTTGAACTTTACAAATTGGTTCTCCATAAGGAAAATTGAAACCATGATATTCAGCTCTAAGCATAGGTCTCCTAGTCTCAATCACTTTTGAAGTTCCAAAGTGTGTAACCACTAACTTCTTCCAGATAAAATTATCTGCTTCACAAGAAGAAATTTGGCTATATATATTTCTAGTCATTGAACAAATTAATGTATTGAGTACCTTATAATTGAGTTTATACTCTTTCTTTTCCTGGTTAGTAAAAGTTCTAACTTCCTTATCAGGAATTTTATAATCTCTAGTAAGCATAACGAAGTTGTCCACTCCAGTATTGATAACAAAAGTATTCATTCGATCTCTCCAGTACTCATAATAATTACCATCAAATATTGGTGGTCTTGTAGGATTTAGATTATCAATAGAACCAACATTAACTCCTGCCATACATAAAATAACCTTCGGCACACAAACTTGTTAGAAAAAAAAATCCGTAATAACAATGTTCGGAATGAGAAAGTTCGGAATGAGAAAGTGAGAAAGAAAAACTTATACGTGATTACAAGTAATTTAGATATCTCATCTGATACCAATCGTAGGATCGAAATAATGATGTAGATACTCAATATATAAGAGGGGGGGTGAATTGTACACTTTAAAAATTTCTTTGGAACCTTTAAAGTTAGTTACGAATAACAATGTTATCCTTAAAAAAAGGAAAGGGCTAAGTTTAAAAAAGTTAAAAATAGAAAATTCATAAGACCTATAACACCAAATCAAAACTTGGAATAAGGAATGAAGTTATAAACTTCAAGTCCTATGAACTTTCTTAAAACTGGAAAGAGATTCCGAAAGTAGGTTCCGGAAATATGGTTCCGGAAATTGAAACTTAACAAAAGATTACAATATGAGATTCTACCTTAAAGCGTATAGAATCTAAATGAATCAGAATACAAGTAAGGAAGTATAAGAAAGTTATACTTTCCTTATAATACAAAATGCAGTGGAAACAAACAAGTAGTAAAACTACAAGTAACAAGATATAAGTCTTTTAACCCAATGAGAAGGGTATCCAACAATCTTGGATAAAGGTCCCTTGATTTATACTTTCAAGAATGTTTGTCTTACCCACACCAGGGTAAGCCCTCGATACGAAGATCGGTGTCTCAGTCTTGCTATCCCCGCAAGACCTCAACTTCAAGGTAGTTGGTCACCTCTGTCTTCCTCAGCAAGGAAGCCCTCAATTTCAAGGTGTCGGAAACTGCTTTAATCCTATCCCTGGAAGTCCTCGAATGTAATCACCAAAATTCGGAGTCCCATGAAGATTTGATAGTTAATAAGATCCTCTCTCTCAAGAAATCACTTCAACAGCATGTGTGCACAATGTCGAAGAAGTCGTTCATCAGTTCTGATCTCTTTCAAATGAGATCCTATTTATAGGCAAGGTCTGCCTTCTTTCCAACGGTAATATTTTCCTTAAAAGTCAGAGGGACCTGTACACGTGTAACTTAACCAAAAATTAGTTTATAACAGAATAGATTACATCATTTTATAACAAAACAAGTGAAACAGAATGTACGACATCGTTTTACGTCTTAACAAAAATGTTCGGAGTGATGATTTGGAGTGAAGGTTCGCAGTGTAAGAAAAATATCAAAGAGTAGACAAATTATAAAAGCGTAAGCAAAATGAACGTTCAGAGTCTAACCAAGAATAATTTTTAGAGTCTAAATAAATTCGGCGTGAATAAAAAAAGATGATCAGATTCAGTTTAATAGGTGAATTCAGAATGAGAATTCAGAATGAGAATTCATCATCCGAATTCGTAAGGAGAATTCGTCATTAGAATTCGTAATGAGAATTTGATGTAGAACTTCATAAGGATTCGTATCCAGAATTCAGAGTAGAACTTAATTAGAGTTCGTATCCAGAATTTGAAATGAATCTTTATTACAGTTCTCATCTAGAATTCGGAGTGAAACTTTATTACAGTTCTCATTCAGAATTTGGATCCTAAAACAGAATGCGTCATATCAAAGTTTCAAACAATTCCTAGAATATAGAAATGAATCTAAATCTTATACTTAAGAAATATATGGATGAAAATATGATAAGGATAATCTTTTCATACAAAAGTTATTTTCCTTATAAAAGCAATTTTCTTTATAAAAGAAATTTTCCTTATAAAAGAAATTTTCCTTATAAAATAAATTTTCCTTATAAAAGCGATTTTCCTTATAAATTCAATTTTCCTTATAAAAGAAATTTTCCTAAAGATAAGGTGTTTGTGATTTTCAAAACAAGAAGGATTGAAAAAGTCATAAGGAAAACCATATTGACTCAACAACTGATATAATGATTTTATTAATGGATTGAACATAATAAAAACCTTTCAAAAACATGGTCACTATATTAAATAACATGAGCTGGTAGTCCCCCATAGGTACAGAAGAATGTTTAGCTTTGTTGGATACTCATAGATCAACCATACCTCAGTCACATATTCCAAATCTACGTGTTTCATATATTCCAATTCATTTTTCAGTAACACAATCTATATCCTAAAACTAATTTTCATAATCATATAAAAATCCCTCGATTAAAAATGCACAAGTAGCTTCCCCTTTCTTCTTGGCCTATGTTCAATTTTTCTTCCATTATAACTTACATCTATATGTGAAATAATCACTATATTGTTCACATTATTTCCCTTTGGACTTCCTCTTCTTTTAAGGGTGTTGTAAATTATCCCAATCCTTGGGTATTTTTTCTAGTCCTTTCTCCTTATTCCCTACAAGTATTATAGACTTTTCATAATTCATATCCTTGTCCACCTAGAGAAAAAGAGTGAAAATATTTGGTGGAGACATTTTAGTGTTTTTAATATTAAAAAAACCACAAAACTATATAATATATAAGGGAGTGTTGTATGAATACTATCAAATCCCAATTCCTTAGAAATTTTAAACCCTAGAACCAATTGGCACTCTATTATTCTAATAATCAACAATAAGTCGGCCTAGATGGAGATCCTTCTACATAATTTATCTGAAAAACATCTTTTTATATGTAAAACCACTCATGTATATATCTCTCTTGATATATGTCATGTTTATGCATCATCAAACTATATGCATTCATATTTTTGTGAGACCTCATGAGAACACAATACATAAATGAAAGATAAAAACATTGAACATTGATGGTGTAATAAATATATCTCTCATAGAATAGGAACACATTTACACTCTCCTCATTAGTATGAAAATTATGAAGGGAGAATTATACCATGTATGATTTCTATTCTGGGTAAAAAAACAACCTAATAGTATTTATATCATTAATGGGTGTTACTCCTAATTAACATGTGGCGTCATTATAATATAGATCCAAGGGATAAGGTTGATGATAAGATTTCCATTTTTAATAAAATATAAAACATCATATTAATCATACTTTTCTTGATTACAAATTTGGTGATATATAATAAATTAGTCATTTTAATTAAATTTCACAATATTTTATCAAGCCCCAATATCCATCACCATTAAAATCATAAAGTATAGTTTCAATGAGATTCAAGTAAAAGGGATCAACATTACCCTTTTAATAACCCCAATAAGGATTTTTCAATCTATTTGATGGCATTTAGAATGAAAATTAATTTCCAACTGCATTCCTGAAGCTCCTTTATCCATTGAGTTGTCTCCCAAATCTTGAAATCCAAAAATGATTTTCATCAACAATTACCTCCAATGTACTTCATGTCTATAAATGGCTAATACTATGGATTTAAAATTTGTTATTCAACCCAAAAAATTCATAATAACTCCCCTTATAAATGTAAGTGTCCAAACAGTGGTTTGTCAAACACTTAGTTCTATTAGTTTCAATCTTATTCAAGTAATTAAAAGTGAAGTATTACTTATTATTAATTTGGGGGATTTTAATATATTATGAATAAATTTTATTTTGGTTTGGAATTTACAAGTATTTTTAATATTTATTGTATTTTACATAATTAATTTTCCATGTTATTTAAAAAATCATGTATAATCAATTTATTTAAATTCTGTATTTTTACATTATATCATTTATTTATGTGATTGTGGTCATACGTAAATTAAATAAATATTTCAACGACATAAATAAATAAATAATATAAATGACCCGATCCAAACCTTATCAAATGGTTTATTTTATGAGAAGGAATTAAATAAAGTTATTCCTTAGGGTAATATATCCATTTTACCATCCTTACATGAGTTACAGCATTCCACATGTACAACTTTGCATCACTATGTTAGAGTCATTATGATTTCATATTGAACTACTTTGACATTCTATGGTATCAAAAAATACATAAAAGTATTTATTAATAAAAATAACGTGAGGGGAACAGAAGGATTAAAAGTTCCCAGTCATGATAATTATATCACCACAAGGGGGAGGGGTGGATCAGTGATTATTTTTCATTTATATTTCCATGTAAATGTAACAACAATCTCCTCATATTAAATATTTCATTCCCTTTTGAAAACAAATCATAAAAAATCAACAATAACATAAGTATTTACAATGATTGATTTTCAATAATAATAGCTCCGTCCTTGGTATGGTTTGGAAATGATCCAATGACACACAATATACTAGAATACAATCCTTTTATGTGGAGTAAAATGAGTTTGATATTCCCTTACACTCATGTAGAACTATATAAATAATATAATAATGTTTTCACACTCATTTAAAAATGCGGTAATACAATGTTTGTGTAACAACAAATGATAAATGTACTTCCTTCTCAATTTCCAAAATTGTATTATTTTTATAATAATTCTTCAATTTATTTCTATGAAGCAAGTAAGAACATTATGGAAATTGATATAAAAATCCAACATGATTACCAGTCCCATCATCCTAATAGAAACCCCCCAGTTTGATTTCCCAATAACAAAATATATCTTGGACAAATTACAATTGGGACAATTTAGAACACCTACTTCTTGAAGATAGAAATCCCAATATTGAAATCTGTATCCAATTATCCAGCCTGACATGATGACTAGTATAATAAAATGAAAAGTGGAATATGACAATCAGTTGTATATGATGATCATTGAAAATGATGATTAGATTATTATCTAGAAATATTGTCTCTTCTCCTATTATTTCTCCCAATCGAAAAATCTTCAAAACGACACAATACAAATAAATATTTCTCTCCCTTAAACATCATAGATTTTATCTCTACTATCATGAATAGTTATTTGTCATCTGTGTCTCAAAAATCATGATGTACTTCATTACTTTTTTTGGTTACCAAAGAGTGGTTTTGGTGGGAATCTGAAATGGTTTCAAACTCAAACAAATTCCCTGAATTTGTATGATGTGTTGAATTTTGAGATAAATTTTAATTTTTTCAATGCTTCTTGATTATTCTTGAGTCTTTTACATTAATTATATTCTCCTTCATACTTTCATTTCAATCAATAGTCTAATTTGGATTTCCAATTCCAATTATCTCAATCTAATTTCATCAATATGATGCTATGTACAAATTTAATGTAAATGTACAAAGAGATAGACAACATTCACCTTTTTCTCAAACTCCAAAATGATCCTTCATTAAGATAATCTATACCAATTAATGAATCATAACATCATCTTCAAAATTAAAGCTCCCCATAAATGATTCATCAAGTTATTTCCTTCAGCTATTCTCTTGATCAAATTAAATGATAGACATTCTAATTCAAAAAATTTAAAATGGATGACTACATTGTTGATTAATATTTTAATTTCATATTTGTATAGGACCACACACACTCTTATTTAAAATTTAAATCCTTGGCTCTTATAAATTATTTCTCTGATGATTATGATCATATACCATGTCCATTGGACCAGTATTTGTGGCATCAACTTTAACAACTTCCATCATTCCCAAACATCTTCTTGTATTGTTACTTCCTTCATGAAATTGAATAAATTGAGGACCATCATTAGCATCAGTTGACATAATTTGGAATGTATTATAACTTCTCATCATACCAGCATCTTATTAATCTTCCAAAAAAATATTTCTTGAACTATCATCCTTAATAAGATTGTTTACAAAATAAATGATATAAATTCTACAGTTATGATTACGATTAGGATGATTATGATTGGGCTAAATATGATCTACAACACATATTTTATCTTTCCATCAAGATCAGATTAATATAAATATGTTTCGATGAATTTTCATCAATAAACCACTTTATCATTAAGCTTACATCATATATTTTCAAGTGCATGTGATTTATGGTAACTTCTAGATCGGAAAATCATCATCACATTTAAATAGTAGTCAAGGAGAATATTAATCTCCTACAAGATTTTCACACCTTCCATAATAGATCTAGGGTGAATCAATTTACCATTTACTTCAAGAAATATTCATACTTAATATGATATATCTTTTCAAGAATTGTGTGTTTGATTCCTTAAAACGATGGTCAGTTCGATTAAGTACAAAATGAAGAGATTTTATATTCTTCTAAAAAATCCTTTATTCTTTCTTATACATTCATTAAAACATAATAAAATACTTTAAAACAATCACCTTCCCCCTAATCTTGGTCCTAACAATATTATTTTTAGATTTTTTTGTCGACCATGTTTTATAAATCACTAATATTGGTATCCTCAAGATGTGTATTACTTATCAATAATTCTTAGCCTACGTGATCCAAATCATTGCTGGAAATAAGAATGATTGATTGAAAAACCATACAATACAAAATAAGTGATTATGAAAACTACATTATCCTTTCTAAATCACATTTCATGGAAAATAAGATTTTTTTTCCTATAACCACACTAAGAAATACTTAGAATAGTTCACACAAATAAAATTATGAATTTACAGCTTACCCACAACTCTCCCTTCATAAATTCATTTAAAGTATAGTTTGATGTATCCCACCTAACAACATTAACCAATGGGAAAATGAGAGAGGGGAAAAACACATACCTCAAATGTTAAGAGAATGTGGTAAGATGGCTATGTTCAACCTTAATTTTGAAAGAAATTTCATTGGTAATTATTTCTGAAAAATTTCAGAAACTTCTTCAGATGTAGGAACATTGCCCAGCTTCAACTCATTTCTCTCCACATGCTCTCTGATAAAATAATTTTTTATGTCAATATTTTTTCAATTAGTATATTTAACTCTATTCATGGTGATATTTATTATAATATTATTATCACAACCAAAGAGAAATGGTACCTTCACTTCAACAAATAAGTCTTCTAATTGAATTCTCATCCATATAAGTTGACTAGAAGATTATGTGGTAGCAACATAATTAGCTTCATCAATACATATTTTTACTAAATTCCAATTCATTATATTTGAACTAAGATAATTATTTCTCATAAATAATACTCCACCAAATAGGGATATTCTATCATAAACATTTCCTACCCAATCATCATATGAATAGACAAACAAATCAATACATTACAAGCTATCATAACTGATTCAGAAATCTTTTGTTTCTTTGATGTATCTGTGTATTTTGTTCCATTTAGTAAATGTTATTATTTATTATCACCATGGGATCTTGCACAAAATTTAACAACATAAGAAATATTAGGTCTTGAGGTAGTAAAATACAAAAAACATCCAATCTGCTTCCAAAATTCCCTCATCAAATTATTTTCCTTCTCCATATATTTTTAACACTGATCCTATGGTGATTTTTGTGAAAATAGTTTTTGAGATTTCCATGAAAACCCTCTTAATAAGTTCCTTAGAATGCTATTCTTGAGAAATGAAATGTGTTTCTCAATAAATAATATTTTTAATCCAAGAATGTATTCCATTTCCCCTAACATGGAAACTTCAAATTCCATTTTCATATCTTCATAAAATCTCTCCAAAATTCATTCATCTTTTCCAACAGAGAAAATATAATCAGTTTAAACAATAACGATGAGAGAGTTATTTTGACCTTATACGATATAATGATATCTATAAACTCTTACTCTCTGGAAAAACAATATCCTTAAGAAAGTATCTGATTTGGAATACCATTATCTTTGATCTTGGTTTATCCTATACAATGCCTTCTTCAATCTCTACACTTAACTTTCATCTTTCTAAACATCAAATCCACATGGCTTCCCAATATAAAATTTAACATCAATATCACACTTTAAAAAGGTAGATTTAACATCCATAATAATGATTTTGTAACTTCATTGATCAGAAAATACATGAAATGTTTTTTATTGTCTCTAATATTTTCACAAGGGGAAAGTTTTAATTAAAACGAATAGCTTCAATTTGTGAATACCCATTACAAAAAAATATTTCTTTTTTTATTATCACTTCACCTTCTTCCTTTATATTGATCTAAAAAATAATTTTGTACCAATAATGTTTTTCTTTCTATCATGGGTATGAGTTCACATGTTTCATTCATTTCAGTATTCTCTATCTCTTCATTTAAGGATTTCACCCATTTAAGATCATGAAAATCTTCTTTCACATCATTCTTATTAGTATTAAAGATACATATGTGAAATAACAATTCATTTTCATCAAGTTTGAACCTTATGATGTGGATCCCAAATAATATTCTAAGCATCTAGTTTATTTTTAATCAATGTGTGAGATTTTTTAGTATCATACTCACCACGAGAAATAGATGAGTCTGATTCTTCTCATTAAATTGTATGAAATTGTCTATATCCTTATTATAATTGTTATAAAACCGTTCCTATTTTACTTACATATCATTTGGAATTTGTTTTTCTTCCTCAAATCATTCATGAACTTCACTTCAATATAATACAAAATTATTCTTATTTCATTGTTGAAACATCTATACATTCTTCCTTCTATATCATAGCTAATAAATATTCTATCTTCATCTTTTTACTCAACATTTCCCAATATTCCACCTTTCATTTTTCTAATGCATGGACTCTCAAACACAATTAAGTGTTTAAAACATGGTGATTTTCCAAAAAAAAATCATATCAGGACATATGTGATAATTATTTATGGAAACAAACGTTTTGAATATACATAGCAGTACTCATAGATTTCATCCAATAGTAGTGATAAATACCACGTTCAAGTAATGTATTTCATCCCATTTCTAATGAAATTAAATTTTTTTCAGTAATCTTATTTTGTTGTGGAGTGTGTGGGGAAATCAACTCATACACAGTCCCATGCCTCTCTGAATAGCATTAAAATTATTCACTTATTTATTCATCTACATTTTCAATTCTCAACTACTTCACTGAATACTCACATTCTTTTTCCACTTTTCCTTAGAATATTTTGATCAATTTCATTGCATCTGATTTATGTTTCATATATATTATATAACTAATACGAGTTAAAACATCACTGAAAGTGATGAAGTACATATCTCAATTTTTTTGATTGGTTTCTCAATAGCCCACTGATATCAGAATGAATCATATCTATGGATTGTTTAAAAGAAATCTAAACATTCTTATACAATCAGTTTGTAATCTTTCCTTTCTGGAAAATAGTGCAATCCCAATCTATTCTTTGGGGAAAATTTGGAATGTCTTGGGAAATATATTTCGTCAAAAATATGATCTTGTTTCTTTGACACAAGTGATTCAAAGATTAATCATTTCCAAATTTCAATATTCATTATTCAAAAAAATACATTTTTTTCAAAAACATCATATATAATATCATATAAGATGAATACCCACAATTTAAAATCCAAGGTTACTATACTATTGTATCTTTCAGAGTGGTTTCAATAATTATTACATTTACTTATTCTGTTTCTTTCTTCACATTCAGCCTATATGAATTATTAAGATTCTTTTTATGCTAGCAACAATAGAAGACATCCTTTTTCAAGGTTTTGATGTTTTCTACATCATTCAGAAATAGTTTCCAAAGGATTTAACCTATTTATAATTCTTACCCCATTCTTCTATGGTTTTATTTAAAAAATATTATCAAAATTATTCTTTTGATGTAATTGACTCCCCCTCTAACATTTCCTTACATAATATATGGAATAAAATTAATCTTGTTGGTTGAACCAACACATGTTTTCTATATGTATGAATCCACCACATTACCATCAATATTCATATAATGAGTATTTACATATGAAACTACCATACTACCAAATTTGTGAATACATATCTAAAAAACCTTTTTTCCTTCATCTGTGAGACACCAAAATTACTTTTATAAATCATAATCTTATTTTTCTTTTCAGACTTACCAAAATCATAAGTATTAAAATTATTTCCAAATCAAGAAAATTTATCAAAAATATCGAACTAATCATTTTTTTAACTTATTCATTAAAAACATTGTTGGTTTGGTCTAACAAATTAACTTTCCCAACATTATTCTTTTCAGAAGAAATTCAATCATTCTTCTCAACCATTGAGGGAAACATTTTGTATCCTTACTAGGTTTCTCCTATTCATAACCCTCACTATATTCTGATGACGTTTTTTTGAAACTTGTATTTTTTTGTCATTGTTAGAAATAATTTGTAAGATAAGTACCATGTCTTCTTTTTTTGAATTTAACATGAACTCTAGATGATCATTATGATTCTTTTATTCCTCAATATATTTATTCATATCATTAGTTTCATTCACCCTATTCTCCTTCTCATTAGGAAATCTTTTTTGATTGCTTTTTGAGGAAAATTTATCTTTAATTTTCTTGTTTTTATTTTTAATCCTTCTAATAATTATTATAAATTCACTTAACAATTATTTTAAATTTAATTCATGTTGATTTTATCCTTATTTTGAACTAATACTTCCCAATTATTCATCATTCACTATAACAAGAAAAAAAAATTCTCAATACCATACTCAACAGTTTTTTGGATTCAGTGTCACTACATTCTTCTTTCTCGTCATTATATAAGATACATATTCTTTTGTATTCGAATATTATTCAATCATTCCCAGTGGAATACTATTTTATATTATCTTCCAATTTCTTGGATGATATTCATATCCTTCTTCCTCATCACCATCCTCTTTATTATTTCATTGATGAAAATTTGTAGCAAAATCGAAAATGGATCGACATTTAAAACATTTGAAGGGATGTGTCACTCTATATTTCACTATTCCAATTTTAACATTTTTAGAAAACAAGGATAAAATATCATAATTTTTTCGACATATATCATTTTAACAATTAGATTCACCTGCTCAATTATAGAAAATTAAATTCATTGATTTTTCGTTCTTATCACCAATAAATTTCATTTTTATATCAAATTATAGTTTTATTCTCATATATTTTTCGCATTCCATTTCATAATTAATAACAGTTATTTGAAAATAATATAGGGATTATGTTTCACAAACTCTATCTTCCAGTGAATAAAATTTTTCATCAATCTTTTTTGGGTGGATTCTCAAAATATTTCCAACAACTATAGAATAATCTTAATTTTGACCACGATATATAATAGTGATTGAAATGTCATTTATCTTATTAAAGATGTTCCCAACATATTTTTATTCACCCATCATCAAATATTTATACTTAAACTCTATATTGTTTATTTTTTCTTCATCACTTTTTTGTTTCCTTTATATATATATATACTCCCAACATATATTTGGAAGTTGAAATTCATTTCACCCTTATGAAATCAATTTGAGAATATGATGATTATAAAAATTCATGACCCTAATATAATTCTCAAGATTCTGATAATCTATATATGTTAGATGGGATATGTAATCAATAATAGGAAACCCATATTTTGGAGCTTCAAGAACATCATATCCAATATACATAAGATAGGGAAATATTTTATCTTTCTAGATGTGATAAATTTTTCCATAAAAAAATTTAAAGCCTTTGTTGTTTAAAAATTTCAAATTCTCCATCAGTAAAGAATATGTGAACAGAACCTATGCACTAATACCAATTAAATGTACCATAATGGGATAGTTTTCTCACTGAGTGGGGGATGGGGTGAATCAATGATACTTTTTATTTTATTTTTACATGGAAATGAAACAACCTTAAACTGTTGTTAAATATTTCATTACCTATTAAAAAAATTCAATAAAATATACACATGAACACAATTAATTTTGAGGATCAATATTTAATATGAAATTCAACATCCTGGGTATGGTTTGGAAATGATCCAGTACAACACAATTCAAATAAAAAATTATCCTTTAATGTATAGTACAATGAGTAGGATATTCCATTACACATGAGCATCACTATATGAACAATCCAATAGTGTGTGTTCCCCATGTTAAACAAATGTGGTAATACAATGTTTTCATAATAACACATGTTGCTGGTTAATCCTTTTCAATTTCCAGAAATGTATTCTTTTCAAAACAATTCTTTAATTTATTACCTAGAATATAGTAAAAAAATTAACAACACTGATAAAAAACTCAAATATGATTTCCAGTATTATTCTCCAAATATGAATATACGAATTTTATTTCCCAATACTAAATAATATAACTCTTTCAGAATATGATTCAGTAAATTTTGAACACTTTCTTCCTTTATTAGGAAGTCCCAAGATAGAAATCTTTATCTCATTATCCAGCCTGATATTATTACCATCTAAATATGATAACAATAATAATATGATTCTTACCTAAATTTGATAATCACATAATATAATGATAATTTGAAAATGTTGCAATATTGACTCGTCTCTTTCACATATCTCCATTTAAACTTCATTAATACAACACAATATGAAAACATCTTCTTCACTTATACACATTGGAGCTTCCCTATATACTCTCATGAAAAATACATCATCATCAAAATTTCAATAAGTACGATGTACTTATCTCCTTTAATAGGTGACCCAATAGTGGGTTTGGAAGGAATCTGAAATGTTTTCCGGCATAACTAAATTCCCTAAATTTTCATGATACTGTGAATTTCTCGAGTATTTTGGACTTTTTTAGTGATTCTTGAATCTTCTTGAATCTTCTTCACGACATCAGTTCTCATTTAGACTATATTCTCAATCAGTAATCCAATTTTTATTTTGATATCTAATTATCTGTATATCATTACTTCTATATAATTCTCTATATTAATTGAATGTAAATGTATGAATAAATAGATCGCTTCCATCTTTTTCTCAAACTCCATTCTAATTATTCATTGTGATGCTCTGAACAAATTGATGAATCAAAAAATATTCTTCATAATTCATGCCCCCTGACAACACAACAAGTTATTTCCTTCAATACTTATCTTGATCCACATTAATGATAAAAAATGTAATTCAACCTAATTTCAATGATTCAAAACATTGTTGATTATGATTTTTGATTAATTTTTCATTTAGGAAACCACACACTCTTATTATTTATTTCATTCACCAATTCCAATCAATTATTTATCTGATGATTACAATAGCATACAGAGGCTGATGGACTATTATCAGCATCATTGACTTCATCAACTTCCTTCATTCAAAAACATGTGCTTGTATCATGACTTCCTATATAAATTTGAAAACATTGTCGAATATATTTAGCATCGACTAACATACAATAGAATGTATTGTAACTTCCCATCTACCAAAAATCATATCACCCATCTAGAAAAACATTTCGTTACCTCTCATCCTGAATATGATTGTTTATAAAAATATTGACTCGAATTTGACAGGCATGGTTACAATCACCATGATTATGATAAGGATGAATAGAAACTCCAGCACCATTATTCCATTTCTATACAGATCTGATGAATCTGAATACGATTGGGGACATCTCTTTCCCTACCCATTTATTTCATTAATCTTTCATCACATGTTTTTCAAATACTTGTGATTTATGAGAACTCAAAGATCATCAAATCAGCAACCATTTCAAATCCATGTCATGAAGACGTTGATTCTCCTCCAAAATAATCAAACGTTACCTACCAGATTTTGATGTAATTCAATAACCATTTACTTCTAGAAAAATTATACATCAAGAAAATCAATCTATTCAAGAATTATGGGTCCAATTCACTGAAATCGATGGGCATTCTAATAAAATACAATGTGAGGTAATTTTCCATTCTTCTCAAACATCATTTCTTCTTTCATAATGTTTCTCGACAAAAAAATACAATTGTTAAATGAAACCACGTTCCACATAAACTTGATCCTAACATGGATTGGTTAATGGGGATAACATATATATACTTCAATACAATGGTCCAGCATAATTATAGGGAGATATTACTCCTAAAATATCATTTTATTTAATATTAAATAAATGTAATCTCTTGAAATAAATTAAATCAATTAAATTTGAATCAAACCATAGGAAACCTCTATGAACATGACCATCCATACAAGAAATAAATACAAAAAAGTAATTGCATTGAATTAATTTCATTGAAAATTATTACTATTAAGATGAACATGAATGCATTAATTAATGAATATTTAATTAATTCTCATTCAACATAATTATCATCTGAAATTATTGATAAATACACATTTTTTATGATATTCATAGACAATAAACAAAAGAACAAATCAAGACAAATTTATTATGATAATTTAATAGATCATTTAAAATGAATTAAAATAATTATTAAATTAGGAAACATACATTGGAATGAAAATCAGTAAAATAATATTTTAATCATAAAATTTTAAATTTAATGTAATTTATTAATTATGTCTTGTAATTGGATACTAGACTATGTGTAGATGACTACTACAAGCCAAGAATCAATGATTCCATATACCTAGGGAACAAACCTTCGTTTGTTCCGTATACCTTGTCAAAACTATAAGGAATGTACATACCAATTACATTCCATGTGCTTTGCAATATGTGTGTTAATGATAGGACCTGGTTTTCTACATGTATTTCAGATGCAATAATTTGTTAACTAAACATCATGGAAATCACATACTTTTCATGTATATCATAAATTCTCTTGGTTTTCAATGATACTTGATCTGTCCATATATAATGACTACACATTTTATTCAATTTTAACTACTAGTTCATGTAGACTTCATTCTGTGTTCACTAATACACTTGGTGTTATCCAAAAAACCCTTGTTCGGCCTTGGTTGAGTCTACATGAATTGTGTAATTAATTCTATATGTTTAAAAACTATATGATGTGATATATATCCCTCAATGAAACTAGATGCAGCGGAATAGGTTCTAGGGTTTATACATCTGATTACACACTCTATAATCATATATAATCAAGAAACAATTTGGCAGTTCTCAATGGAATCTAGATCATTATACATTCTGTCTAATACCTTTATGAAAATAAAAAATAGAATGAATGAGATTGAAACTTTTAAGAATATTAAATCACATATCCTTAATCGGTGAATAAAATGAAATTAAAATTTAACCACTATAGTGCATAAATAAAAGATTATAAATTTAAATCTGACCTCTATGATACAACTTGATGGTTTTTTCAACAGTGGACACATGTAATGATATGTGGGATAATTAAGATATCCCTTAATAAAAATTTCATTAATCCCCAATATATGATCTTAAATGTTATGTTTATATTTAATTTATATTTATTAGGATAATGGAATTACCTAATCTTAGGTTTCATTCATATTAGTCAATGTCAATAATCCTAACACATACCTTTTAATTTCCTTCATTGTGTATATTAGGATCCTAGGTTAAAATCACTTTGGTGGTGATCCACATGATGTCGTAATGATCTCTGAGAAATACCACATGATCTCCAGGTGTAATCATAGAGATTAAAATGCATTTTGTTGTTCGACATTGATCACTCATTATTATATATTAAAAAAATATCTCATTCATTCTCTATCTTTTGATGGAATGAGATGGAGTAGTAGAAAGATATTTTTTTAGCACAATAATTCTCTTCTTTTCTGATGACCTACACAACATCGAAACCATGCGATTTATAGAGGTAGGTATGATGTTAGAATATTGTTTAATAAAATTTTGACCCTAAAACAATATTGATATCATTAATATAATCCATAAAAAAAAATAATAAAATAATTATTATTTTTCAGCGTATGATATCCTACAGACATGAAAAATTATATTTACTGGGTTTAAAATAATTATTTATTATAAGACATGGTCTATTCCCATTCGTACTCATCAGTATTTATCGAATAGAAGAATAATTATTTTAGTCATAAATAAATATTTCATGAACTTACTAGAGAATAAATATTGGTTAAATATTTGATAAATTATATATATATATATATATATATATATTCACATTCTAGTGAATGAATAATTATTTAATTTATGTGATCAAGGTGGCATGAATAAAATTATTCCTCGGTCATGAGAATAATATTTAGTCTATTAATTAAATTCAAATAGAATGTAATTAATCTTGATAGAAAAATTTAGTGGGTGAGCCTCTAAGATTCATTCTCATTTCCATTCGGAGGGATTTTATAAATTAAAATATCACAATCTAGAAACTGGATAAGGAATCCAAGAGAAAGAACTTATTGTCACAACAACAAAACCCTTGTAAAAATAGTCACAATTTATATTAATTCAATTATCACAATATTTATCAATGATGGTTTCATGATGATGTCATCAACTTATACTCTCTATATGTATTTCTTTGGAAATATCAAGTTAATAGGTCAATACACAATCGACATAAAATATTTGTGATAGTTATATTCTAATCAAAGGCCATAGATATCAACTCCCATAATTATGGAAGGGAATAATCCTTCATCAGCTTATATATTAGTTACATGTATATTTTTATGCCCATAACGTATGCTACTTCTTGAAAACAATTATGTGATGGTTTTTATTATTAAATTTATGTATGTGAGTCACAACATGCACCACAATTAGTCAAAAAAGTATATATAACATTAAACATGTTTATAGATAAGAATATCATATAATAGAAAAACATGTGTAATTACTATTGGATGGTATGTTATTATAGTATAATGTCTTCATGATTTATTCGGCTAACTTCCCTTATTATCATTTATTCAATGATAAAGATATTTGAAAAATAGTCAGAGGTGGTGGTAAAGGTGTGTTCCCAGCGCATCACCACATATAAAACCATTACAATGAATAATATATAAAATATTTTTAACTGATATGCAATGAATCAAATATACATGTAATTAATGTAAAAATAATTTTTTATAGGGCCCCAAACAAAAACAAAATCCCACTTGGACTAGAGTTGACTACCTAAAATTTTCAATCCACTTGACATCAAATTATAATTATGTTTATGGTATTTCTATTCATAACGAACAAAAACCCTTTTTTGTAAATATCATCCAATGGATATGTTTTATTAATATAAACCTTAGTATTTCCACTAATATTTAATGATCATTATAAAGGTTGATGTACAATTTTATTAACATTAACATATTACTTTGGATATTTTAAGATTATGTTTATTGATTAGGGTAAGTATTAACAGTTCATATGTCAGTTATCCTATAAAAATGTTTATGTGGACTATGTATCACCCCTTTTATAATAAGAATTTAGTTGAATTATTTATCAATGGATTGGACATATAATTTTATATCCCCTCTATGCATTACTAGGTCTCACGAGATGAATCATTTTTCGAAATTAAATATATTTTTACACATAGATTTAAACTATCTTGTAAATGGTATTGAAAGAATGTTTTGGATGTCTAGATTTAAGAATTATATCATTATAAGATTAGATAATAACATCCATGTAATTATTTGATTTCATAGAACATCCATGAAAATGATTCAGGTTATTGTGATTACCAATATGAAATTATTTGATAATTATTTATCGCTCCCAAATTATTTCTATTTTAATAATTAAAAGAATGTGATTCTGTTATTTAACTTTACATATGTACTATAGATTATTTATTAATATCTTCCAATTTAGTCGTGACCCTACTAATAATATATTCAAACCCCTCTATTATGTTTAACTTTTCTTAAGATACTATAAAGGGTTTCATGATTGATATAGAGAGATATTCTGAGGGTAAATATGGCATTATAAAACAAATCACATTGTGTATTTTATGTTTTCAATTAAAATGTCAATTTAAAATATTTATCTTGTTAATAATGAAAAATAAATTACATATTCTTTCAAACTGAGATTATTTATAGATTATTATAATATAATAAATTAACCACAAACTCTTTTCAAATAGGTTTGGGGTCTTTATAGTTGGCATTAGAGGAAGTTTAGTAGAAATGTTTAGAACTGTATTCAGAAAAACATGGATTATAAAATATAACACTATGATATACATTTAGGATAAGTATATAATAACATCCACATATTTTAATGAGGCATATATTATATGTTTTTCCTTTTAATGCATAGATTTTTGGATAATGCCGGTGGACATCATTTTGGAACATATATACCTAAGGGTAACATATCTAAAAAAGGAATGTCTGGCTTGACTTGATCATTACTTGGTATATGATAATGGGACTTAATACCCACCAGGTTTGACACTCATGTGGATATTTTTAGGATAACTCGAATTTTCTTTGAAAATGTTTCTGATGCATTTGAAAAAAATATATGATTAGAAAATATTCCAAATGTTATCGTTTTATGATTATGGGATATGTTGTGTAGAAAAATTTTCAATTTATGTTATGTCATTCACTAGATTAGGAATTATAAATTATGTTTCATAATATCATAATCAAATGTAGTTTATAATTTTTTTTAGCAGTGGATCCTAGTTGAAAGAAATGTAATTTAATCAGTTCATGTAATCTAACAATTATGAATGATCATTTCATTAATGGAATTAAAATTATATTTCAAAGGGAACTCATTTCCTAGAAATTATCATATTTCAAGGATATATTATCATGTGATTTCAAGAAAAATAAATAATTATATAAATATTATTTATTCAAAGGGAATAATGATAAGAAGTCGCTGGAAATGAAAAAATTATTTTCAGGGAATAAGGGTGTGGTAGATTTTTCCACATATAATAAATGTAGAAATAATTTCTGTGGTCATTAATTGAAGGGATTTATATTTTACTATAAGGGATGAGATAAATGGAACCCTGAAAATGTCTTGGAGGAAAATATATACTCTACCAGTGTACAATTCCTCAACAGTATAGTGATGGGGAACCATGAAAATGAATTCCCCTAGCGTCAAGGGAATATAACTCAAAATTAGCAGAGGGATCATGGTTAAACATAGGATATTACAACATAATAAATGGAATTATTAATGCGATTGTGTTCATATTGAAGACAATATGATTATTTTTTAGTGATATTCAAGTTATAATAATGTTGCAATATATAATGATTTTTCTATAGTGATTTTGCATTAAGGATTTTAAAGAATATGTTTAATGGTACCAAGGACCAAGAAAAACGATTTAGTAGAAGTTGATCAGTTTGGAGAAACACTTAATTTAGGGAAGATAAACCTCAATATCTAATCCTTCAGGTGAAAATAATCATAAATAATTTTTCAAGGGATTGTAGCGGTAACATTGAAATTGGATATTGGTTTGATGGTTTATAATGATGTTTACTGCATGTTTGTATTTATGGAGTAATTTCAACAATAAAATATTTTTTATAAGAATAAATTTTTCATTATGGTACTATGGGGATAATGATATTCACAAATTTAAATTATGACAATAACTTCCACATTATATTTTTTATGTAATATAATGATGAATTAGTGACCTTACTTCTAAATTTTAGGACATTTATTTTGGTGAGACATATTTTGGTTGATTCTTAAGGATAACATTTTATGAAATGAATTAAGTAGATTTTTGAGATATATAAATGCAGTGTTAATGAATAATATAATATATGGTTTAAAATTTAATAATTTTTTTAGTAATGATGTGAGGAATATCTTGTTACCATTTTATATAACATAAAATCCATTAAAAGATAATTTAAGTACTTGAGGAATAAAAAATTCAATTTGGATATTCATTTCATAGAGTAAGTGGTTATGTTGTAACAGATTGATGAAAATAAAAAGAATTAAATTATTCTTATTAATAAAAAATTATTACGTAATTATATTTCCATATATTAATGGAGAGGAAAATAATTCATTAACTCTATGAGAAGGTTATCGAACCAAAAATGTAATTTTAATAACATCATTTCAAATAAACCAATTTTGATTTCATCCTTGATAGCTTTAGGGTTTTTATTCATAATCTTATTATGGATCACCCACATTCTTTTTATCAATGATCTCTGTTGGACCCTTCATAATATTGTATTCTTCATAATCACAAATAATGTCATAAAACAGATTCATATCTTTCATGCCAATTTTAATATCTCTATGTGAATCAATTTTTTCATACAACAATATATAATTTATTAAGTCAATTTTTTATAAGTCATGAATAAATATGTTTACATGTGTATTTTTACATATACATTGATTAACAATTCATCTTCTAATGGTGTATGAATGAAATAATCTTCAAATTTTTTTGGATTCCCCGAAACCGTAGGAGACACAATGAAACCAAAGCTGACACACCGAAACCGAATCTAACACACTGAATCTAAAGCTTACACACTGAAACAGAATATGACACACCGAATCAAAAGTTAGATAGACCAAAACCAATGTTCGACAGACCGCAGAATGACAGACCGAAGTCGACACACCAATGTTTGAAAGAATGATGTTGAAACACCGATGAAGACATAGCGAAGTATGACAAACCGAAGTTGACACACCGAAGTATGACAGACCGAAGTATGACAGACCAAGGTTGTAACACCGAAGTCGACACACCGAAGATTCCACATCGAATATGATAGACCAATATTATAAAACCAAAGATAAAAGACCAAAGATTACTCACCGATTGATATAAATAGTTGATTCCATTTTATTGATTCAAATATATTTCTAACAGTCATATGTAGACAAATTAATGTTTCTGACATTATTTAATGTTGTCTGTAGAAAAATCCGTAGACAAGTACGAGGTACATGAACGTGTGAATGTCCTTATGTATAGATGATCCTGGAGTATAAATGCACCTCATTTCTTACGTTAATGACATGATAGTAGTAGTACACGCTGAGACACAGACTGTGTGAATACAAAAAGAGAAGAACTTAGAGCTTGAGATTACAAGAAGACTCTAACAAGATATCTTCACCAAAAAAGGATCAATATACATCTAGACGTCAACGTGCTGAACCTTTTCATTCTATGAAACTAGATTATAGAAACTATGATACTCTATTATGAAGACATCTTCCAGAAGAAGACTCAAATACCATTTTCTCAACATTAATTGAGTCTAGAGCCATACTTCACAACACACAGTGAATTCTTAACTCTATTCTCATCCTTAACTCTGTTTGTTTTATACTTTCAATTTGTGTAGTGTGTATATTTATTTGTATTACACACAATTCCTCCTAATCATAACTGGAGGATATAAAACTATCCTCATATTCAATCACTTATTTCTTTTGTTTCCCACGAATAATCGTGGTAGAGGTCAAGTGTGACCTGGATAGCCTGGTGTGCTGTTCTGAACCCTGATCCAGGGTGTGGATGAATAGTTTATTTATATAAATAGCTTGGTGGCAGGTGATCACCAAGTGGAGAGGATTAAGTCTCTGCTTGAGACTGAACCTCTTGTTTACATTGTTGTGCCAATCTTCAATTCTCTTTTTTGTTTTATCCGCTGCTTATATTTTCTAATACTTAAAACTGTTTTTGCTCACACTTTGATAGTTGGTTTTGGTTACTGTATGTATTTGATTAATTCATTAAACTAATTTCAAAAGTTTAATTAGTTTTCTACAACGATTTATCATAGGACTAATCACCCTTTGAGAAACCTATTGACCAATTGAATATTTACATTTCTACTGCCTTAATTAACTAGGACGTTTTTAAAATTGAGGGTCTTCTTAAATATAAAGTTCTTTATTGAAAATTTAAATTGGAACTCAATTCAACCCCCTCTTGAGTATCCACTCTGACCAACATTTTGTATCATAGGTTTAATTTATTTTCATTCTTTTCAAATTATTTTCAACAGCGATTTTAGTTGTATCATAAAGATCTTAGCATTTCTGTCACATATAAATTTTCGGTTCTTTAAATTCTATGTAACTATGGAAACTACAGTTGAGGGTGCTACTACTAATAGGCCACCTTTCTTTAATGGTTATAATTATGCTTAGTGGAAATTAAAAAAGAAAATTTATCTAGAGAGTATGGGTCCTGAAATCTAGGACACAACTGAAGAGAAACATATACTACCTGCTACTGCTAGGGATACATGGTCTCAGTTGACTAAAGATACATATAATAATAACTGTAAAGAAATTAATGCCTTGTAATATTCTTTAGGTGATTATGAATTCAATATAATATCTTTTTGAAAAACTGCATATGAAATTTGGGATAGTTTAGCTGTTTCTCATGAGGGAACAACTAATGTTAAAGAAATGAGACTAAAAACATATACCATTAAATATGATAATTTTAAAATGAATCCTGATGAACCTATCTCTGAAATTTAATTCAGGTTCAACGAAATAGATATCACTATGAGTCTTCTTGGAAAAACAGTGGAAAACAAGGACTAGATTATGAGACTACTTCGATTCCTACTTGACAGATAGAGGGGAACTTCTGTTTCCATCCGAGAATCCTGTGACATAAGCAATTTACCAGTGAATGAGCTAATTGGGAAACTTATGATGTAGGAGGAAGAATATAATGTGAATCAGGAAGTAGATGAGAAACCAAGGAAGAAGTCAGTAGCATTCAATACTACTACCTCAAAGAGAAAAAACAAAGCAAAACATTATGTTCATGTAGACATCTCCACTACTGAAGAGTCAGATTCAGATAGTGATGAGGAGATGGCTCATCTTGATAAGAAGGTTCAAAAAGTGTTACCAAAAGAATAAATTCTTTTAGAAGTAAAACTACATGGGAAAGTATGATTAGTAAAGGACAATGGAAGAAAGACAAAAAATGGAATGACAACATAAATGAAATAATCTGCTATGAGTTCAAACAAAAAGGTCATGTGATGGTAGACTATCCCAAGATGAAATTCAAGATGAAATATGAAGACAAGGGAAAACGATATAAAAAGGCTATGAATGCTACCTGGAGTGCTTCAGATGAAAACTCAAATGGATCTGATACTTTTGATAGTGAACAGAACAATCATGCCAACTTATGTTTCACGACAGAAACATCTAAGGTAACACTTAACTCTCCTATACATAATGCCTATTATTCTAATAATAAGAGTGAGTTATATATTGATGAAGATATGACTAAGGATGAACTATTTGAATATTGTAAAATTATTGAAGATACCTTTAATGAGCTCATGGAAAAATATAAATCATTAAAGAGACAGAATTCTTTAAATGCAAATTATAAGCCAAGTCTGGATATTGAAAAAGAAAAACTCTACCAACTGTTAAAGGAAAACACTGAACATATGTTATCCAATGAAAAAATTAATAAGAGACGTTGAGAATTTTACTACAGGTAGAGATACCTTAACTCAGTTTCCAGGAAAATAGATTGCCCCAAAATATACAACTGGTTTGGGATATCATCCTGGATAGAGAAGGATCATTAAATCTAAATTTATTCCAAAATCAGAACAATTCACTACTAGTTCATGATCTGGACCATTTAATGAAAAATAATTATCTAATAGACCAAAAAAGTGTTTATATCTCCAAATATATCTTCTTATTATAGGAAATTTGTGAGACAATTATGGTTTCCCAATGTTTTACTTGCTAACCTCTCCGGACTCAAGAAAATCTCGGTACCAATGTTACCCCATGTCTAATCTATTTTGCTGGGATGTTTCCAAAAGAGTTCATGTAAGAAACTGTGGTACATGGATAGTGGATGTTCAAAAAATATTATAGGATAATACTCATACTTTAGAAACCTAATCAAGGATGATGATGGTTAAATAACTTTTGGTGACAATGCAAAGGGAAAAATCATCATCTTAGGCCAGATCAGTAACCCTAATATATTATTAATTTCAAAAGTAATTTTTGTAGATAGATTAAAGTACAATTTACTTAGAATCTCTTAGTTGTGTGATGATGGTTTCAATGTTAAATTTGAAAATGATGCATGTAATGTTTTTAATTCCAAAAATGATTTAATATTTACTACTCTCAAAAATGAGAATGTGTATGATATTAACTTATATTCTTTAGCTAAGAAAACTATTTCTTGCTTAAATGCTTTTCATAAGGAATCCTGGTTGTGGAACAAAAGACCCGGACACTGCAATGTGCACTCTCTTAGGAAACTGACAAGGAAAGGTTTAGTTAGATACTTACCTAAACTAGAATTCCAACATAACAAAGTATGCAATCCCTGTAAAAAGGGAAAGCAACACAAAGTTTCTTTCAAACAAAAGAAAGAAGCTTCTACTTCTCAACCGCTTGAATTGGTTCACATGGATTTGTTTGGACCATCAAGAGTTTCATGTTTAAATGGGAAGCACTATGTTTATATTCTTGTAGATTATTTTTCTAGGTACACTTGGGTATAATTTCAATCTCACAATAGTGAAGATTTTTCTTATTTTATCAAATACTACAAGCCTGTAGAAAACCTTAGTGGATATAGAATTAAGACCTTAAGATGTGATCATGGGCGTGAATTTGAAAATCAGGAGTTTGAATCCTATTGCTCAGATAATATATATAGTCACAATTTTTCTACTCCTAGAACACCTAAAAAAAATGGAGTCATGGAAAGAAGAAATAGGACCCCTAAAGAAATAGCTTGGACTATGCTTAGTGAATAAAATTTACTAATTTACATTTGGGCTGAAGTGGTAAATATAGCTTGTTATACCATTAATAGAGTCTTAATTTGACTTGTTCTTAAGAAGAACCCTTATGAACATTAGAATAATAAGAAGCCTAAGGATAACTACTTCAATGTTTTTGGTTGCAAGTATTTATCCTTAATACTACGGAAAATCTTGAAAACATTCCTCCAAAAGTGATGAACGAATTTTCCTAGGATACTCAATCTCAAGTAAAGCCTATAGAGTATCCAATAAGAAAACCAAATCTATGGAAGAGTCAGTTCATGTAAAATTTGATGAGACTGGTCTACATGAACCCACAACCTCTCTTGAATATCTTGAGTACGATATGTCAATGTTTAATATTAATGATAATGATAGTGAATCCCCTATAAAAGTAACCAATTCTGTGAATCTTCCAGAATCTTCACCTATTGAGTCTAAACAAATAGACAATCATGAGGAGTCTAGTTCATCACTTCCTAGAGGTATACAAACTCTCAAGAATCACCCTTTAGATGTTGTAGTAGGTGATTTAAATCAAGGAACACAAACTAGAGATTATCTAAGAAACCAGGTTGAAAATCAAGATTTCTTTTACAGCTTGAACCCAAAAATATTAATGATGCTATCAATGATGAATTTTGGGTGATGACTATGCATGAAGAATTAAATCTATTTGAATGAAACAATTTCTGAGAACTATTTGAAAGACCTAAAGACTATTTCACAATAGGCACTAAATGTGTCTTTAGAAACAATGTTGATGAGTCTGGTAATATAGTTATAAACACATCTAAGTTATTTGAACAAGGTTACAGTAAAGTAGAAGGAATAGACTATGAGGAGTCCTTTTCACCTATAGCTTGGTTAGAGGCCATTAAGATACTACTTGTTTATGTATATTATCTGAATTTCAAACATTATCAAACGAATGAAAAAAATATATTTTTTAAATGAGTATATTGTTTAGGATGTATTTTTTTAACAACCCCATGGCTTTACAAATCCCCAATTTTCAAATCATGTTTTTAATCTTTCTAATTATTTATATGGTTTAAAGCAAGCTCCAAGAGCTTGGTATGATAGACTTAGCTACTTTCTTATTTCAAAAGGTTTTACTAATGGAATAGAAGATCCTAATTTGTTTATTAAAAGGAATCCAAAGATGTTTTTATAGTACAAATTTATGTAGATGATATAATTTTTGGATCTTCTAGAATTTTTTTTGGTACTAATTTTTCAAAAATAATGAAAAATTATTTTGAAATGAGTTTAATGGGAGAACTTTAATTTTTCCTTGGATTTCAAATTTTTCGAATTAAATATGTTATTATTTTAAATAAAAAGAAATATACTAAATAATTTTTAAAAAGTTTTGGTTTGGATTTTAGTAAAGGTGTTGATACACCTATGTGTACCACTTTTAACTTGGATGCTGATAAAGCTGGAGAATCAACAGATCAAACCAGCTACAAATGCATTATAGGGAGTCTACTCTACCTTAGTTCTAGCAGACCTGATATTATGATCAATGTATGCATGTGTTCTCACATTAAAGCTAATCCCAAATAGTCTCATTTTAAATGATGTTAAAAGGATTTTCAAATATATCAAATATACTCCAAACATAGGACTATTTTATCCAAGAGGACAATAATTTTTTAATAACATATCCAGATGATGAGTTTCCTGGTTGTAAGCTAGATATAAAAAGCACCAATGGGACATGTCACATGTTAGGAAAGTCACTAGTATCATGGTGCAGTAAAAAGAAAAATTATGTTTCATTATCTACTGCCAAGGAATAATACATTGCTGCTGGTAGTTGTTTTGCACTAATTTTGTGGATGAAACACACTTTACTACACAATGGATGTCAATTCAAACTGTGACAACAAAATTGCTATTATCATTTCTAAAAAATCAGTATATCATTCTAGAAAAAAGAATATTGATGTAAGACATAATTTTTTGAGAGATCACTATCAAAAAGGGAATATAACTCTTATTTTTATTGGAACTCAACATCATCTTGCTGATATATTCACAAAACAATTAAATTCTGAGAAAATTAATTATATCAAACATGAACTAGGAATGATAAATCAGTAACCGATCTTTCTAAAACCGATATTTGTAAAACCGATTTTTATAAAACTGATCTTTCTAAATCCAATATTTGTAAAACCTATTTTTGTAAAACAGATCTTTGTAATACCGATTTTTGTGAAACTGATATTTTTAAAACCGATTTTTTTAAAATCGATCGTTTTAAAACTGTTTCTTGTAAAACAGATCTTTGTAAAACCGATTTTTGTAAAACTGATATTTGTGAAACCAATCTTTGTGAATCCGATTTTTTTAAACCGATTATTGTGAAACTAATCTTCTTGGAACCGATTCTATGACACCGATACATTTAAAGGAAGTTTTTTAAATTCAATATGCTTTAAGTGAAACGATACTGTTTTATTTCTTTCGACTTTCTATGTTTATATTTTATGTTTTCTGATTTACAATCCCTAAATGATATATTATGTCTAATATATCTTGAACTTTCATGTTTTCCATAGACGTAAATCATTCTACATTTAGTTACTCTCTCTCTCGACTCTCGACCTCTCGACACAGTTATAATCCGTAGCTTCACCATGGAAAGGACTAAACACACAATGCAAGAGCCTAGAAAGTCTCCTCCTACTAAGCATTAGAAGGGTGAAACCAGTGGGACTGGGAAACCATGCTTAGAAAGTTTGGTTGTTATAGCCAAAAAGAAAGTGTTTACTGAGTGGCTTCTGTCAATAAATTGTTTCATGTTAATGGTACTGGAATCACAAGGGTGGCTCAGTTGGTTTACAAAAAAATTAATACCATATTATCCCTATATAGTGTATGAGTTCTATCAAAATTTGAGTATAACAATGAATGAATCTGAGGTAGAAAAGATGAAATTTGTGGTAAAAGGATAGGATGTAGATTTTTCATCTAAGGAATGAGCTAAATTATTAAAGGTACCTCATGAAGGTGTCTATGCTGACTATCCTAGTAATATTACACCATCATCAAATTTGTTTTCATATGATGATTCTTTACATGATCTTTCTGGAAATGAAGAATCCAGAAGGACTATTGCAAATGAATTTTAAGGAGAAGGGAGATTTCTTTTTAAGTTCATAAAACATCAAATCTTCCCTAAGAATGGAGAATTCTCTGTTGTGAAATATCAGGATTTCTTCTTGATATTTTTGTTGAAACATGGAATAAAGGTGAATCTATGCAGATATCTTATGGTACATATCTCTGAGTTGATTAATCCATCATTGAAGGCATCCTTCTTATATTATCTAATAATTATTTCTTCCATGTTGATGAAATTAGACTGTGTAGAAGATGAATATAAAATGATAACTTCCTGTAGTGGTTTTTGTCTTCAAAAAGAAATTTTTAAAAGGATGAAAATGTTTTGGAATCCATGGAAGAGATTTTGGGTAGGAGATAAAGAAAGGCTATATGAGGAGTTCAATCTGGTTGAACATCCTTCTAGAACAAAGGACCAAGTTGATCCTGGTCTCAAACCTGGAGAAGTTTCTGTCTATTCTGATGAGGAAGTTGAGGTCGAAGTACCTAGGGAATAAGGATCTCCTTTTGATGATAAGAGTGATCCTGATATCATTGAATGTCCCATGAATACGACTTATGGACTTTCTAGTCCACTTATGGAACTGCCTTCAAGAGAAACTATTCTTGGTGATGAAGAAGAGGTAGAAAACCGAAGTTATTGGAGTTGAAGGTTATGATAGAAAATAATATGACGAATATGATGATGATGATAATAATAATATTAATGATGATGATGATGGTGACAATGTTGATGATGGAGGATGTGTTGAGCATGTGAGTGACTTTCTAAAATTGGGACAACATGTGGTTGACAGATCCAATGAGAAATCTATTCATGGAGATGGTGATGGAATTGAGATTGCTGATCAACTGGCTAATCATCATAGAGATGTTGGACATGAGGATAGAGTACTCCATCCCGATTCTGAAAAACAATATATAATTTAGTAAATGATTGATATTATGGCTGCTGGCCTGGAAGAATAAAATGTAGTTCCACTACCTCAAATTGAGGAAGTACCTCGTGAAGTTGAAATAGATGGAGCTCGGGCCGAACCTGAAGTTCAGTTGGTTCTTGTCCCCAGACATGGTTTTTTTTTCAGAGACTAGGACAAAGAATTTAATGATATTGATTTTATTTCTGAGCCTCAGGGAAGAAGGGTAAGAATTGATACCATTGAGCCAAGAGATTGGACCTGTAATGGAGAATGGAATAGTAATCCATGATATATATACTTTTCATTTTGTAATATGACTCATATGGGGAAATGGCACCTCCTCCTCTTGTTCCTCAAGTCCATGTTGACCCAAAACCTACTTCTCCTATTCCAACAGTTGCATCTCTTACAGTAGATCCAGTTTCTCAGTCAGTTCCTAGTGACTATGTCACTATGGCTGATTTGGAAATGATTAAGAATGAGATATGTGAGTCTGTGCTAGCTTTAGTGGGATCCAGAAATGAATCCTCCACCTCAATAATTATCTCGGATTCTGATGTAGAGAAAATTACAAGAATTATGATTCAGGATATTCAACCTAATATTATTACTACAAAAGAAACTATTATTATATACAACAATTTTCTCAGAGAAGAAGTAATAAATATGATCAATGAGATGAATTCCTTAACCTATGACTTCAAGACTTCCATTAGTAGTGTTTTGGAAGTTTTCAGGAACATGGTAACTCATCTAATAAGTATATATTTGAAAAGGTTGAAAGAAGAACTTGGAAAAATGTTGACTGGCCCATCTAGTTCTAGGAGTGGAAGAGGTGCTGTTGCTGATTTAGATCCTCTCAAGGCTGTGATGAGAGAGGAGATTCATAAACTCCAGATTGCTTCAGAAAAAGAAAATCTTGAAAAAAAACACTAGAATACAGATCTTCTGTACAATATGGTTAGACAATGCACCAATGAAGCCTCTACAGCTCAGAAGGAAATTTGGAAAAAGGTGGAAAAGTATTTCACTAATATATATTCCAAGCAAGACCTCATCAACAGTTTCATGTTTCTAGTATAGAATCTTCGAATTCTGCCAGTCACAGAAGCATTCAAAACGAATGTTCTCCAACATAAAGAGTTTACACCTTTACTGAGTAAATTTATGTAGAATAAGGATGAATTTGAGAAGGCAATCCAATATAGAGGAGAAATCATCAATAACTTCATCAAACCGCTCAAACCTTATCTGAATGTTCAGGTCGAGGCTATTGTGGTTCCTCCACCTGCTTCAATTGGTACTGCCTCTCGGCCTCCTACTCCAATGACTGTCTCTCAAACTCTTTCACAGATTCGAACAATCATTATTTAGCAGTCTCCCAGTCGTGTGTTGTCAAAGAGAAGGCCTAATCTTGCAGCTAATGTTTCAACACGTCTTTCTCTTCCTGGTGTTGTAATCTTATCACCTCCATCCTTTGACACTGCCAAACATTCTCAATTTCCATTTTATCCTTCAAACAATGGAAAAGATCCACTACATACAAATCCTTCATGATGGATTGTTTCTTTTTTATAGGGATTTGGTCTTTTTGTTTGTCTTGTATTCTTATTACATTGAATGAAAATTATTGTGGTGTATTTATTTTTTCTTATTTCTCCTTCCCTCTTTTCACTTTTTGTTAATCCCAAAAGGGGGAGAGAGTAAGGTAGGAATATAAGAAAGGGGGAGAAATTAATGATGGCATATGAGAAGACAAGGGTGTGATATACTCTCCTTAATCCATCTAGTGAGGGGTGATTTTTTTTAAACAAATTCTACTAATGTCAAACTTTTTTTATATTGGACAAGTATATTCATCCATGTTTATTCTATATATTTTCATATATGAAATAATTTGTGATTATCAAAAGGAGGAGATTTTTGGACCCTTCATAATATTTTATTTTTTATAATAAGGATTAATGTCAATATACAAATTCATATATTTCATGTAAATTTTAATCTCTATGTGAATCAATTTTGTCATACAACAATATATACTTCAATAAGTCAATTTCTTATAATTCATGAATCAATATGATTAAAAGTGTATTTTTTCCTATAATTTGATTAACAATTAATCTTTTAATTGTGTATGCAAGACAGAATCATCACATTTTTTTGGATTCTCCGAAACCGAAGCCGACACACCGAAACTGAAGCCGACACACCTAAATCGAAGCCGACACACCTAAATAGAATTTCGATAGACTGAAACCGATGTTTGACATACTGAAGAATAACAGACCAAAGTCGACACACCGAAGTTCGACACACCAATGTCGACACACCAAAGATGAAACACCAAAGTATGACAAACTGAAGTTGACACACAGAAGTATGAGAGACTGAAGCATGACAGACCGAAGTCGACACACTGAAGTCAAGACACTGAAGATGACACACCGAAGATGACAGACCGATTTTATCAAACCGAAGACAAAATACCGAATACAAATTAATGTTTCTAACATTATTTAATGTTGTTTGTAGGAAAATCCGTAGACATGTATGAGGTACATGCACATGCAAATATCCTTATTCGTAGAGGAACCTGGAGTATAAATGGACCTCATCTTTTAAATTAAAGACACGATTGTAGTAGTACATGATAAGACACAGACTGTACGAATATGAAAAGAGAATAACAAAGTTATTGAGATTACACGACGTCTCTAACAAGCTATCTTCACCAAAAAAGGCTCAATAAACATCGAGAAATAATCAAGCCGAATCTATTTATTCCGATTAGCTGGATTACAGAAACTGCGATACTATGTTCTGAATACATATTCAGAAGAAGACACAAATACCAGTTTCTCAACATCCTTTGAGTATAGAGACTTACTTCACAACACACAGAGAGTTCTTAACTCTATTATCATCCTTAACTCTATTGTGTTTTATACTTTCTATTTGAGAAGAGTGTATATTTATTTGTATTACACACACTGTCTCCTGAGCATAACAAGAGGATATCAAACTATCCTCATACTCAATAACTTATTTTGTAAAGACACATAAATTTCAAGGAAATTTTTTTCATAATTCCTTTGGAATTTTTCGAGACTGCAGCTTCTGAAGGCACCTGATTCCGAGGCCCGGTGTGCCTGGAATCAATTTCCAAAGTTTAGCTGGGGTGTGTTCAGTGAACGAACGAGCGGATTTTTCTAACTTTTGAACCATTGATCGGAATCGAAATCTGAGGGCACCGATGACACCGTAGTGCCGGTATTTTCTTAGGAACACCATTTCTGAAGGTGTGTTTTATCGGGTGTTGATGTAAAAAAATGTGGGGAATGAAAATATAATTGTTTTATTTTTTATTTCTTCATTAAGCTGTTTAAGTGAAATAATTTTGTCCCTCAACTTAATTCCTCTTTTATAAGTGTTAGATCCTAGGTGTGGGAGTTGGAGTGGGACACACCGGTTGTTAACATCCCATGGGAGGATTAAGGGTGAGGTGGGGCCCATATGAGCCCCACCTTTTAAAATTATTTAACTCCTCACCTCCCTCTTTTTTTGGGTAACTCCTTCTCTCCCTCTCTCCCTCATAACTCATGCCAACTAATACTTAATTAAGTAATTGAAACTCTTAATCAATTAAGTTTTTTGAGTTTTGAATTTCAAATGGAATGTGAAAATAAAATAGTTGGTTGAGCCCCTTTTATTTTATTTTGGGGGACACACTTTGTGTTGGGAAATTGGGAGAGAGAGACCGCCTTGTGAGAAGAAGAAGAAGAAGAAGGAGGAGAAGAGAATTTCTCCTCGTTGAAGAACGAAGCCTCCTCAACGACGAACGATGCTTCTTTATTGAAGAACACTGAATCCACGAAGAAATAATTCCTTTCTCGACGAATAATGGTCAACGTGCTTCTTCTTCTTCTTTCCTCCGTGACAAGAGGGAAGGCCCCACATATTCGGATTCACTCCAACGTCGCCAATGACTCTTTTTCCCACAACGCCGTCTACCACGGTGCTTGACATGCATCTTTAATTATTTGAGGTAGGGGTTGATTACTTTTTGTTCATTAAATATTCCTTTTTGTTCTTCGTCATTACTTTTGGGCCGCTTGTTATCGTTGTAACGGGAGGAGGTCGGACTGCCCAAACATGGCCGACCCTCCTCCCCCTTGTTGTTGATTATTTTGCAGCTTGAACGAAGGCGGCGCACTACAATGGCACTGCACGGAAACAAAGAGAATCAATGCGAAGAAGCGTCGTGCCGTCATGCCACGCCTTTGAGGTCGAATGAAGCCGCAGCCCCGTCGCGCCGCATAGAAAAACCATGAAGGGGCCGCAGTTTGTTTATTTGACGTGCGGATCGACAGGCGATGAAGAAGAGGTCCGCAAGGGAATTTGAAACCCTTCGTAGTGAAGATCGGGTCCCGGGAGGACCGTTGGCGAAGACGGCAGGCGAAACGGACCATCGGAGCACGTCTGGTGGTCCGCAGAAGGCAGTGGTGCCGGAGACCGGCATCGATGGCGCGTCGCCGGAGTAAACCACTAAGGATGATCTGTGGCAGTGGGGGAAGAACTGCAATGGCTTTGGCCATTCCGGATTGGGGCGGTGCGGCTTATGTTGTGCCGGTTCGTCAACTGTGGGGGGTTGTAACCCCCCCCCCCCCCCCCCCCCCCCCCCGCACCCGCTAGCCACGCGGGCACCGTGCCAGCGCCAGGTCGGCCGTGCCAGCAGGGCCGTGCTGTGCCCTATTGGTCCGGACCCGGACCTGGGTCAAGTCGACCCGGTTCGGGCCGACCTGGTGGGGGGGGGGTATCGGGCCGGGTTGGACTGGGCCCGAACCCCCTAGTTTCAGACAGATCCATTCAAATGTCCATATCTTGGGATACAGACTTCCGATCGACGCACCGTCAGCTAATATGCGATCCTTGGATCGGGATGGTCATTCGGTATATTAATCTCAAGGGTTCAGAGATCTTTGGGTACGGCCGGGTTGGTTCGAACCCGAAACCAACCGGGCCCTCGGAGAGGTAACACTTATAACTTGAGTTCCGGAGGTCCGATTGACATGCCGTCGACTTTTTTGGATTCCTCATGATGAGATGGAACTTTTGGGATACTTCGCCTGAGTTTTGGATGCAGATGGATAGTGGCCGGGTTGGATTGAACCCATAATCCAACCGGGCCCCTAGAACAGAAAAGCTGATAACTTTCAAACCGGACGTCCGTTTGACGAACCGTCAATGGAGTTGGTAATCTCATTGAGAAATGGTCCCTATGAGTATACCCTATGAGAGTTCGGGGTACAGTTGAGATATGGCCGGGTTGGTTCACAGACGAAACCAACCGGGCCCTCGGGACTAAAAGGCTAATAACTCACAGACCGGGCGTCTGATTGATGCGTCGTCTGTTGCATTGAGACCCCTATGACGAGGTCGTCCTTTGAGATACTTCTTAATTGGACTTTGTGATACTTGGAGTATCGACCAGTAGCTCATGGAGCGGACCCTTTTAGAGACGAACGTACGGAGTACGGAAACCGTCTAGCTGGCTGAGACCAGACGACTTCTTGACCGACTCGACTTGGATTGAGTCGACTAGACCATTGGACAGAGCACTACATTGATTGGGTGAAGACCCATGGCGGACAGAGCACTACTGAGTTTGGGTGCAGACTCGCGGTACTCATCCGGAGAGTACCTCTGCAGGCTATTAGGGGGACGCACTACTGTGTTTGGGTGGCAGACCCCGGCGGGAAGCACTACTGTGTTTGGGTGGCTGACCTGTGGTACTCGACAGGAGGAGTACCTCAGCAGTCCTAGGTTTGTGAGCAGTACCTCAGAATCGTGACAGGATCACTGTACGCTCCAGAGACGGGGGTCTTCAGCAGTTACGGTTTCGATAATAAAAATCCTGGTTTGAGCTGAGACTATGACCTTTGTGTTTACCTCATGATTGATATGGGTCACATGATAATTAGGTGTATGTATGGGCATATACCTAGGTAGTGGTTATCTGTTTATTTCATAACCATTGTGTTTCCTCTTGATTGAGATGGGTTACTTGATAACTTAGGTATAAGTATGGGCTTATACCTATGTGAGGGTTTTCTGTTACCATCCTTCTTTGTCTATATCCTTGTCGGATTTAGTAAGACCTTCAGGGTCTCGGGGTCCATTCTCAGTATCATATACTCACCCCTTCACGGGCTATGCCTGCACCTCATTTTGTTGGTTTCAGACGACGGTCAACACTGATAGAGGCCGAGTTTTCGAGGATTGGACGGTACCCAGAGGTGGACCACACGACGAGTCAATATCTGGAGGTGGACATCACAACGAGACAACACTTAGAGGATGTTAATAAGAGGGAGCGCTATGGAGGCTATCTGTACCTACCCTTTAGGAAGGATCCGTGGTGGACGATCCAGGAGTTTCATTATCTGTACCTACCCTTCAGGTAGGATCTGTGGTGGACGATCCAGGAGCTGCGCTATTTGTACCTACCCTTCAGGTAGGATCCGGGGAGGACGACCCAGGAGTTGCTTCCATTCTTCCAGCTGTTTTTCTTTTTCTATTGTACTTTCATTCAGTTGTAGTTGTACATTCAGTTGGGTTTGTATTCTGGCCCACTTACTTTTCAGCACTATATTTTGTACTTAGTGTATTACTTCCACTTGTACTCTGGGATGTTTTTTTTTACTTTTATAAAGGAAATGCCTTCCCAGTTATCAGGAGTTACTCCTTTGGTTCTAGTCGTCAGCCCTTGCCCTACGGAAGGCGGGCTTGGGGTAGTCACGACACAGGCCCCGAGGACGGGTCGTGACAAATTGGTATCAGAGGAGTTGGTTCTACCGCAGAAATTAGGACTTTGATCTTTTCTTTCTGTGAAGAAATAGTGTTGAGGGTACCGAGTGTGGTCTTCAGTTCAGGGAGTCCAGTGTTGGTGTGGCGACCGACGTATACACCAGGACCCTGACTACTGATTCTGACATTATGCATGAAAACACTGATTGTGTGTGTGTTTCGAAAAGTTTTAAAGTCAGCTCAAACCAGGTCAGCTCACAAGGTATAAATCATTGACCGTGTCACATCTGTTCAGTATGTCTCCATCCAGGCAGTAAGTTGGAGTTCAGATAGAGTACACGATGACGGCCCACCGAGCGACGAGGCTCCGGTTCATGTCCCTTTTAACTATGTTGGCACCCTCGGGTGGTGTACCAGCAGCACCACCACCTGTTGGTCAGCAGATGCCACCAGCCATACTAGTGAACTGTGCATGCCGACAGAGCACGTTTCACGAGTTCCAATAGTAGAGTCCTCGAGGGTTACGAGGCGAGACAGATTCCCATACTGTAGAGCACTGGCTTGAGGCGATTTCAAGAGTTTTTCGCATAGCTGAGACATTTGTAGAGTTGATGGTGGACTTGGCTACTACTTTTTTCTAGTGAATTACCAAGAGGATGGTCCGCATTGTGGTGAGGCTTCGGTATGTGGACCGATGCCTGAAATAGTGCCTTCAGGTAGTGTGCCAACTATGCATCACTACCTGTTGGACAGTAGTGACAACCGAAGATACTGTTATATGACACATGTAGACTTAATGCCTTACACGTGTTCCAAAATCAGATACCCTCAAGTACCGAGGTGAGCCCGACTCACGGGAAGCTGAGGACTAGCTTGAGAAGGTGGTTGGGAGTTTTTTAGAGCTTATACATCTTCGGCAGGATAACAAGTCGGTAGCTGAGAATTCATCGGGGCATACCAAACCATTCTTGGTACTCTTTGAATGTGATGCGATCGGTGCTTCAGGGATCGAACATCCGAGCCAAAACCTTTTATCTATGGATTCATACTTATGGTAGGGTGCTAGAAAGAAAATTTGTGGTTGAGAATTATTTTGCTGAATGGATGCAGTCAGTGAAGGTTAGCAGTGGGAAAGATGGAAACTGGCACTCGTCTCGGAGACATGGAAGTGTAAAATGATTCAATAAGAGGAAGTGTCAAGGAAAGATGAATCTGCAGAGCAGAATACGTGAAATAAGATCTAGGAGAGAAGTATTGGGTGGTGTACTTTTTGACATGTTACAACCACCCACCTTTGTAGTCCACGCTAGGCTAAGGGGGCTGGAGGGAAGGGGAAGAGAGTAGTTTCATGCGGTCAAGGAGTGTGACCCAATGGCTCTAAGAATGATTCAAGGGACATTCTGTGTCCACTACTAGCTGCCGTAGTAACAGATGTAGATATGAATCATTCCTTCCTTCCAGGAATCTTGTCCTAGACCTAGAGTTTCCGGTAAACTGTAGACTTGACCCTCACGTCTGAAGATACCATGGGAGGTGACTCGATAATCACACTTATGCCGACAGTCTGGTCTGACCCTCGAGGTGAGAGTTTCGGTTGGAATCACTTGGTGGTAGCGTCGAGGCCTTACGATTTTGGTCTGAGTGTGGATTGGATCCACATTTCATACACAGATTGACTGTATTAGGTAAAAAGGTCGTGGTTTATCTACAACGTTGCGATGGGGTTTTCCTTGGTCGGCAGAAAGGAAAACCCAGGCAGCACAGGAAGGAATGATGCATAGGAAGGTGTAGTCAATCACTCTTGAGTCGGTAAACTTCACCCACATGGAAGCAAGAGTTTTGAGTTTCAGTTCTAATAAGGAAAGGGAGACCTCTAGAGTTCGAGGATGATGATCACGTCCTTATACGAGTCTCACCTCGACGAGATTTATGGAGCTGTGGTTGAGGTGGAAAGTTATCTCTGAGGTTCATTGGACCATTCTAGGTCCTCAGCAGGGTATGTGAGGTGGTTTACCGCTTGACCTTTCCACCTCAGTTGCATCGGGTGCATAATATCATCCACGTACCTCAGCTGAAGAGATACGTTCATGATCATTCACACATCATCGCTCTCAGGGATTTGGACATCGATGACTGGACGACTTCCATATGGATCCATTAGGGGTTGAGGATCAATAGGAGTGGGTCCTACGGTGACGATCGATTCCTCTTGTGCGCTTTCACTGGCAGCATGGGAACCCCTAGGTGAGCACATGGGAGCGGAAGGCTCATATGAATGCTCAGTACCACTTTTGTTTCCCTAGTTTGTGTTATAACATTACGGAGATGTAAATCCCTATGGTGGGAGTAATGTAAAGACCCATAAATTTCACGTAATTTTTTTTCTTAATTTCATTGAGATTTTTCAAGACTTTGGCTTCTGACGGCACCTGATTCCGAGGCCCGATGTTCCCGGAATCATTTTCAAAAGTTTAGCTCGGGTACGTTCAGTGAACGAATGAGCCGGTTTTTCTAACTTTTGAACTGTTGATCGGAATCAAAATACGACGGCACTGACGAACCCACATCGCCAGTATTTTCTTAGGAACACATTTTCCAAAGGTGTGTTCGTTCGGGTGTTGATGTAAAAAAAAGTGGGGAATAAAAATATAATTGTTTTATTTTTTATTTCTTCATTAATCGGTTTAAGTGAAATAAAGTTGTGTCTCAACTTAATTCCTCTTTTCTATGTGTTAGATCCTAGGTGTGGGAGTTGGAGTGGGACCCACCTATTGTTAACTTCCCATGGGAGGATTAAGGGTGAGGTGGGTCCCACACGAGCCCCCACCTTTTCAAATTCCTTAACACCTCACCTCCCTCTTTTTTGGGAAACTACTTCTCTCCCTCTCTCCCTCATTACTCATGCCAACTAGCACTTAATTAAGTTATTTAACTCATAATCAATTAAGTGTTTTGAGTTTTGAATTTCAAATGGCATGTGAAAATAAAATAATTGGTTAATCTCCTTTTATTTTATTTTGGGGGACGTACATTGTGTTGGGAAATTGGGAGAGAGAGAGAGCCTTGTGAGAAGATGAAGAAGAAGAAGGAAGAGAAGAGAATTTCTCCTCATTGAAGAACGATTCCTCTTCAATGAAGAACGACGCTTCTTTATTGAAGAACACTAGATCCATGAAGAATGAATTCCTTCCTCGATGAATAACGGCCAACTTTCTTATTCTTCTTTCCTCCGTGACAAGAGGGAAGGCCCCATATCTTCGAATTCACTCCAACAATGACAACGACTCTTTTTCCCACAAAGCCGTCTTCCACAGCACCCGACATGCATCGTTAATTATTCGAGGTAGGGGTTGATTACTTTTTGTTCATGAAATATTCTTTTTCGTTCTTCTTCATTACTTTTGGGCCGCTTGTTATCATTGTAGCGGGAGGAGGTCGGACCGCCCGAAAACGGCCGACCATCCTCCCCCTTGTTGTTGATTATTTTTCGGCTCGAACGATGGTGGCGTGGCGCAATAGCACAGTGTGAAAACAAAGTGAATCGCGACGAAGAAGCATGGCGTCGTCGTGCCGTTCCGTCGAGGTCGAACGAAGCCGTGTCGCCATCGCACCGCACCAGAAAACCATGAAGAGGCCGCAGTTTGTTTATTTGACGTGCGGATTGACGGGCAACGACGAAGCGGACCGCAAGGGCATTTGAAACCTGTCACCGTAATGATCGGGTCCTGGGAGGACCGTTGGCGAAGAGGGCAGGCGAAATGGACCACCGGAGCGCGTCCGGTGGTCCGCAGAAGGCGGTGGCGGTGCGCCGCCGGAGTAAACCGCCATGGCTAAGCTGCGACTATGGGGGAAGAACCGGAAAGGCTTCAGTCATTCTGGATTAGGGTGGTGTGGCTTATGTTGCGCCGGTTCGTCAACTGCGGGGGGGTTCTAACCCCCCTCCCCCGCTGGCCACGCGGGCGCCGCGCCAGCGCGCCGCCGGACGGGCCACCCAGTCCCGGAAGAGACATGCCGGGCCCACCCCCGGGGCCGGGCCACGCCCTATAGGGCCAGATTCGAACCTGGTTCGGGTCGCCCTAGTTTGGGCCGACCCGAGGGGGGGATTGGGTCGGGTCGGACCGGGCCCGAACCCCCTACTTTCGGACAGATCCGTTCAGACGTCCATATCTTGGGCTACAGACCTTGGATTGACACATCATCAGTTGTGATGCGATCCTTGGATCGAGGCGGTCATTTTGGTATATTACATTTAAGGTTTCAGAGAACTTTGGGTACGGCCGGGTTGGATCGAACCCGAAACCAACCGGGCCCTCGGAGCGGTAACGCTTATAACTTGTGCTCCAGACGTCTGATTGATGTGTCGTCAAATTTGTTGGAGTCCTCTTGATAAGACAGAACTTTTAGGATACATCGCATGAGTTTTTTACTTAGTTGGATAGTGGCCGAGTAGGATTGAACCCGTAATCCAAACGGGCCCCTAGAACGGAAAAGCTGATAACTTTCAAACCGGACAACCGTTTGACGAACCGTCAGTGGCGTTGGTAATCTCATTGAGAAACGGTCCCTATGAGTATAGCTTATGATATTTCGGAGTACAGTTGATATACGGACGGGTTGGTTCGCACACGAAACCAACCGGGCCCCCGGGACTAAAAAGCTAATAACTCACAGACCGAGAGTCTGATTGACGCGCCGTCTGTTGTGTTGATACCCCTATGACGAGGCGGTCCTTTGAGATACTTCTTCGTGGGAAATTTTGATACATGGAGTATCGACCAGTAGCTCGTGGAGCGGACCCTCCCGGAGACGAGCGTACTGAGTACGGAGACTGTGTAGCTGGCTAAGACCTGGGGACTGCTTGACCGACTCAACTTGCAGGGAGTTGACTAGACCAGTAGACGGAGCACTACGTTTTTTGGGTGCAGACCCATGGTGGACGGACCACTACTGTGTTTGGGTGCAGACCTGCGGTACTCGTCCGGAGAGTACCTCGGCAGGCTATTAGGGGGGATGCACTACTATGTTTGGCTGGCAGACCCCGGCGGGAATCACTAATGTGTTTGGGTGGCTCACCCGTGGTACTCGACAAGAGGAGTACCTCAGTAGTCCTAGGTTAGTGACCAGTACCTCAGAGTCTTCACAGGATCATTGTACTCTCCAGAGACGGGGCTCTTCAGCAGTTACGGTTTCGATAATAAAAATCCTGGTTTGAGCTGAGTCTACGACCTTTGTGTTTACCTCATGATTGAGATGGGTCACATGATAACTTAGGTGTATGTATGGGCATATACCTAGGTAGTGGTTATCCGTTGATTTCATAACCTTTGTGTTTCCTCATAATTGAGATGGGTTACATGATAACTTAGGTATAAGTATGGGCTTATACCTATGTAAGGGTAATCTCTTGAGATCCTTCTTTGTGGTTATCCTTGCTGGATTTAGTGAGACCATGAGGGTCTCGGGGTCCCTACGGAGTATCGTATACTCACCCCTTCACGGGATATGCCCGCACCTCATTGTGTTGGTTGCAGACGAAGGGCAGTGCTAACAAAGGCCGAGTGTTTGAGGACTGGACGGTACACGGAGGTGGACCTCACGACGAGTCAGTATCTGGAGGTGGACTTCACAATGATACAACACTCGAAGGAGGTTGACGGGTGTGAGAATTGTGAAGGATATCTGTACCTACGCTTCAGGTAGGATTCGTGGTGGATGATCCAAGAGTTTCGCTATCTGTACCTACCCTTTAGGTAGGATCCGTGGTGGACATTCTAGGAGCTGCGATATCTGTACCTACCCTTCAGGTAGGATATGAGGTGGATGACCCATGAGCTGCTTCCATTCTTCCAGTTGTTTATCTTTTTCTGTTGTACTTTTGTTCAGTTTTAGATATACTTTCAGTTGGGTTTGTATTCTGGCCCACTTACTTTTCACCACTTTCTTTTATACTTAGTGTATTACTTCTGCTTGTACTCTGGGATGTTTTTTTTGCATTTATAAAGGAAATTCCCTCCCAGTTATCAGGATTTACGCCTTTGGTGCTAGTTCCCAGCCCCTGGCCTATGGAAGGCGGGCTTGGGGTAGTCACAGCACGGGCCCCGAGGACGGGTCGTGACATATTTCTTTTGTTTCCCACAAATAACTGTGGTAGAGGTCAAGTGTGACCTGGACAGCCTGGTGTGCTGTTGTGATCCCTAATCCATGGTAAAATAAAAATTTTAATTATATAAACAGCTTGGTGGAAGGTAATCTCCAAGTGGAGAGGATTAAGTCTCTACTTGAGATTGAACCTCTTGTTTACATTGTTGTTCCAATATTCAATTACTCTGTTTTGTTTTATCTGTTGATTATATTTTCTAAAACCTAAGGCTTTTTTTGCTTACACTTTGATAGTTGGTTTTGGTTAGTGTGTATAATTGTTTAAGTCATTATACTCATTTAAAATGTTAAATTAGTTTTATACATAGATTTATCTAAGGACGAATCACCCTTTTAGAAACATGTTGACCAATTGAATATTTACATTTGTACTGCCTTAATTAACTGGGTCATTTTTAAAATTGGGGGTTTTCTTAACTATAAAGTTTTTAAGAGAAATTTTAAATTGGAACTCAATTCAACCCCCTCTTGAGTATCCACTTTGACCAACAATCTCCATCACTTTCTATAATTATTTGTTCTTTTATTCTATGTATGTGTCTTCACATTCCACTTATGTTCTACGACTTTTAAACCCAATCATTTATTATTCTATATGACCATCATATTTCATTTTCTCTCTTACTAATATGCTCTTTATATCAATTTTTATTATATGGGTTTTCTATAAATGTATTTTCAATTTTAAGACCCTTTACATTATATATCAAGATAGAATTGTGAGGACACAATTTGATTAAGGGGGTGGAATGTAAGGCCTTATGATTTTAAATTAATAATATCTTTTTCTATAGAGAATATGACACACGACACCAATCTTGGATGAAAATTTAATACACGAACACATTATGGTATATTTATTTTAAAATAAATTTAACCTCTTTTAGATTATGATATATGTAGCTCTAGTATTAAAAAAATGTGATACACTAAAATATTATTATAATATAAACATGAATACATTAACATAGTCATTAAGTTATTAGGACTGAATAGAACTAAATAAATTTTTGAAATTATATATTTTAAAAATTAATTAAATAAATTCCATGATTATATGTATATTTAAAATAATTTAATATTAATTCTAAATAAAAATAACTGTTTTTAAAAAACTATATTTTTCTTAAAGGCATTTTAGGCATGCTTTGGAATTTAATTTTAAATTACATTTTACTAAATTTAAATAATTTATTTTACAAAATAAACATCATTTTTTTAAAATATAAATATCGATATTATATTTTCATGATATCATCGTATGTTTTGAAATATATTACATTTGTGATGAATAGTGAAAATATTGTATTTATTAAAAATTGTATTTTCATTCAAATTTTATGAAAGGTTAAATTACATTTTAATTTTTATTATAGTAAAAATAGTTTTATATTATGAAATATATCTAATTAAGGTAATTTTATTCTATAAAATATTGAATTTTGATATACCATCATTTTAAACATCTGATTTTTTTCACTGGATAACCTATTATTCGACTTGTCTTTGGGTTTTATATAAAATAAAATTATTCCAATTCTATGAATTGAATATTGTAAAGTTGATTCATTATTTCTAATTTTCATATTTATATTATATAATATGTTCAACAAAGTTTTGAACATATTGAATATTGAAAATAATAAAATGTAATTGTTATAGTTAAGGTAAAAATTAATTTACCTAGGAGGTAAAATAAGAAGATAAAGGTAAAAAATGACCTAAAACGTTTCAAACCCCAATTTTTTGGACATATATAAACTTTATGACCACTATGATTCTATAATTATACATTTTGGTGGATTTTTCCGTTTTAATATATTTTTACCATATTATCTTTCCAAATTTTCCATCTATACCCCCATCCTCATCCCATTTATAAAAGGCTACCACCTCTCTAACACTATTACCACATACTGATCCATTATTTTATAAAATAATGTAAAAAATAAAATCCCTAATTATTTCCCCACATCTTAGTGTCCTTAGTTTTATTATGAATCCCTTTTATGATGGATTTTGGTAAAAGCCTAAAGAGGCTTTCTAACGAAGTGGTAAAATTATTAAACATGTATTTGTTTTATTTCTTCCCCACCTCCTTCAAATAATATTGATCTATAGAAATATAATAAAACCAGTGTCACTTATATACTAAGATATTATTTTGTTAATTTCATAACCTATAACAACATCCACTAACATCAAATGGGAATTGAAACTCTCAATTTTGTGTATAGTGGACTATCACCTTACGAACTGATGTTATTATTTTTTCCAACACCCCCATTGAAGGTTGGATACACTGATGGATTTAAATTATAAATATTTTATTTATTAAATTGTTATAATTTATCTATAAATATATCACATTCACCTTCTTACATTGAATTATGTTGAGAGATATGATATTGTCGCTTGCGTGTACACCAGACTACCACCTCACAAAGCGATGTGATTCCTTTTTTTCATTTGTTTTACATGGAAGGATGTAATGATAAATTTAATGGATAAATTTAATATCTATTACATAAAAATAAATCTACAAATATAATATCCCTTCTAGATTCTTACCTTGAAATATATTGGAAAACTATAATGTTACTTGTATGTATATGTGGACCACCGCTTTAACATAACAATATGAAATTTTTTAAAGTTTAGTTATATATAGATAGTAATGATGATGGATTCATTTAGAATAAATGATATATATAACATAATAATTTTTCAATAAATTATTATTAACACTTATTTTTCTATCATTTCAACCTTTGAGAAAAATGGAAGTAGTGTTAATGTGTACATATGGCTTATAGTCACCATGGATAGTGTGATCAATTTTTTTATTTAAAATTTTAGATTACTATAATTAAATATATAATGAATATTTATTCTATTTATAAAATTATTAAACTATTAATTTTATTTAACCAATATTAATAAAAAATTTAAAAATTCCAAAGCAATACATACATGAAAAAAGAAATAATTATAACCTGAAATATTGATTTTAATAATGAAATTTCAATAAATGGAAGACAAAATAACTTATGTAAATCATATATGGAATGAAATATTTGAATATTTTTCTATATTTTATTTATAATAATCTTATATTAATTATAATTGGAATTTAACATGTATGAATGAAATCATATATGAGGTCAAAGTTTTGTCTTCACATTTTTAAATTCATGAGACATAAAACATGTTCACCACTTATTGATTTTTGTAGTATATATATGACCCATTTTTTTATTTCTTGTCATAAATATATTTCAATTTGGGATTTTTAATTTTTATATTAATGTTATTTATTTCATGGGGATTATAATTCAAAAGTTAGTAAAGTGGTCAGGGTTAATTTCACAATTACAAAATTATTCCAGATTATTTTTGTTTAAGTGTCCCTTGGGGGAAGTATTTAATATTTATATATACAAAGTAATCTATTTACTTATCATATGGTATTTTATAAACATTTTCATATAAACATACCATTTTTTCTCTCTTAATAACATAAAATTATTGAGAAAAAGTTTTTATAAATATCCTTTTCTATTTCTCTCTTCGACCAAAAATAATTTTTAATTAAAATCCACAGTTTAAAAAAACCAATTTTTTATCCATTTAAATATTATTAATGAAACATATTTTTACCCATTTTTACATTTATAAAATGTTTTGAAATAAATCTTTATTTAATTTTCAAAATAATTCCCATTTTCCTTTTAGAAAAAATGTTAGAGAAATTATTTTATTAACCATTACAGCTTGAATAGAATTTCCAGCATCTTAACCACTCAATATTTGAAATATGGAATTATATTTTTGAATGGTTATTTTAAATTAATTTAATTTTATAAATATTTTTGGAACTATTTTTTTATAATATTTTCTAAATGATATTCCTATTTTCCATAAACATGATTTTATGAAAATTTTATGGTATTTTTATTCATTAATTAAGTCATTACTTTAGTGTAATTAACATCCAATGGGAATATATTATAGTGATACAACTTATATTATTTCTCTAGATGGTTTATAATCAATTTTACTGGGGATGTAATTTTTTATGGCCATACATGATATTACACTGGAAGTTTTATGATTATGTCTATTTATAGGGGATATTATACACATTAAATATACTAGTTTTTCTATTTGAATAATTAGGTTGACTATGTTTCACCCCTTTAAAATGTGGAATGAATTTTACATATTATTTGATGGGTAGGTCATGGAATTATATATCCCCTGGATGAATTTATATGTCTCATGGGATAAATCAGTGGGCCAATTAATCGGGTTTTTCCATACAAATTATATTATATTGTGATATGTTTTTACAATATGTTTTAGATGTAAAGAAATTTTAATTCCCCCATTATGAGAATATTCTTTTCTCTACATGAGATTATTCTATTATTTTTAATGTCATTAGAAAATATTCTGGATCATGTTATTTTGTATATGAAATTATTTGATTAATCTTTATTTATTCAATATTGTTGTCTAGTTATCATTTAAAGTTAACATTTTTCATTTATATACATTTTCATATGGATTGTGATTTATTTATTAATTATTATTTAACCTCAATACCTTAAAAATAATATGAAATAACCCATTTCTAATGATTTAGTTTCCCCCATATACCACGAAGTGTTGATTAACATAAAGGAATATAGAAATGGAAAATCAGGTGTTCTCAACTGTAACATTCTTTGCATTTTATTTTTTCAACTATAATATTAATTTCAACAATTCATAGAGTTTAAAAAAATACTAAAATATTTGGTGCTTCAGGATGTCATACCTTTTACTTTATGATAATGTAATAAATCAACCATGAACGCAACGCTACTAGGGTCATTTATTTTGTAGTTCTCAAGTACATATGACTATAGTTGGGGTTCTCATTGAATTTTTATAATCTTATTTTCCAAAACTAAATAAAACCACTGATGATTTTTGCTAAGGAAATTCAATAAAATAGTAAATTAATATTTCATCCTTTTAAATGAATATTCATTAAATTTCATAATAATACAACCTTGAGGACTATAAAAGTTTAGTTTCTTTATATACAAGAAATATAGTTAACTTATTTTAAAAAATATATTTAACAGCTCCCAAAAATATGATTTCATATAGAGCCTTTGTCAGAAATTTCTTACACAATATGATTCCTAATGAAATAGTAAATAAGGAAACATAAGACAAGTTTATCTCATATGATCAGTATGGGTAAACATAATAAACCATAATAAATTAATATATGGGAGAAAAATGTTAACTATATGAAAATAAGATCAAAACATAAAAAATTAACACCCAATATGTTAAAAAAAATTATCATGAATCATGGGATATGTTTTGATCTTAAAGATTCTTATGTCATAAGTGTGTATTATCATCTATATTCGATCAGGATCTGTGAGAACATATCTTGAGAATAATAAAATATTTCTAGAATACAGAAAATTATAGAAATTCATTTTCTTCATCAATGCTCACTATCAAGTCTATCATGGTGTACTAATTTCACCCAATATTCCATTATTTCCTTAGTCATGGTTCCCTCCCAAGAATGTCATAATGGAAGAATCCCCTACTGAACTAGTAAATCATCTTTATAGTCAATATTATCTGCTGGTATATCATTCATTTCTCAATTAATTGAAGGGATACATAAATTCATTTCCACCCATCACGTAATGAAAACCATATATATTTTTTTCACAGTATCATAAAACACTCATAAATTCATCATCTCACAACTCATGGAAATGAAAGGGGTTTCATAAACCTTCCACTATTTCATCATAGAATATCCCTTGATAAATAAAATGTTTTCATAAATTCTTAATCATAACATAAATAAATCAAGGGATAAAAAACGTTTCACATAATTACCCATAAATCATTATAATCATAATCCATAAAGAGAAATAATTTGAATGGTGTCATAATATCATACCCCCAATGTAATTCCCCATGTTTTAGGAACCTTTATTTAAAATAATTATTATATTTATATTTAGAAATAGTGTTTCACAATTCTTTCATAATAATTAGTAATTAATTATAGACTGGGACAAATAAGAGATGAACAAAGATACCGAGATAATATTAAAATATAATGGAACATTACTATTAGGTTTTATGATACCATGAATAAAAAAAATAGATTATCACACATCATAAATTATTACACCCATTTAATCTATAAAAATTAAATGGGTTGAATAATTTGAAAATAATAATTCCATTTTAACTATAAACTCCAAAGACTACCATCACTTATAATAGTCAAATTTAGTATAAATAGAAACCAATTTTATTTAGAACTATTAATGGAGAAATCATCTTATAAGACCAAAAATTAAAACTATAGAAATTACATGAGATAATGAAATACGATTAATAAGTCTACATATAGAAAAGGAATCTTAATCATGCACATGTGGTCTTTCCAATTATAGTTGTTAGAAATATGTCCATTGAAATTAATGTCTTTCATGGCATATATAATAGATATAAAAAATTAATGTATTATTTTGTAGAAAATTAAAGGATAAATTACTCAAAAATAAATAAAAATATTATATTAAAATATTATATATATACCTGTTATATGTAAATATTATTGTAATTATTATATGACATGTTGTATATATAAGACTCAATAAAATATTTCAATATAAATAATGTAATAAAAATTATATTTTAGAATAAACGAAATAATATAATTATATTTTTTAAATCATAATTAATATAAATATTGTTCCTCCATTCAGTCCTGAGGTTGTGTTCTGTGGGGGATGATATCATCAACATTATATATATTTTTCATTTAAATAGTAAATATATAAATATATAAATGTATATTTTATAAAATATAAACCATTTTTGAAATAATTTTATAAAATATTTCTTAGAATAATTTTTTTATATTTTTCAAAAAATATTGAGTTTCAAGGTGATTAGAAAAGATAACATTTTTTTCTAGAAACGGTCACTTTAATAATTCATGAATTACTCTTTTGTTTGATGAAAATTTTTTATATAAAAATTATACATTTAAAATAAAATGTAAATCATTTAAATATACTCTATTTAAATTATAATAAATATGTTTAACATTTTTTGAACTAATGTAATATAAACAATTATGTTTTTTACGCACATATATTAAAAAATTCGATATTTTCACTTTATAGAAGTAAATATTAAAACTTTTATTTCAAATTTTACTTCAAAATTTTATTCTTATTTAAAATATAGATTTTCATTTTTATGAACAATGATAATTTTAGTAATATTAAACTTAATTACACTAATAATAGAAAAATATTTTTTTAAATGATATTTTATTATTATCATGTAATTGTTTTACCGTTAATGTTGATAAAATTTTAATTTTTTATCTAATATTAAATTAAAATATATATATATATATATAATTATATTTATACACATTTTTTGTAAATAAATACTAAATAATATTATAAAAACATAAATATTAATAGTTATTTTTCTACAAAGTATTCATATATATATATTATTTTAATTAAGAAGATAATTTTTTATTTGTTAAAAAAATAAATATTATTAAATAGGGATTATAATTAGGATTAAACATCAAAATTTTTTAATACACTTTAGAATTTTCAAAAAAAAATATAAATTTTTAGTTGAAAACTTGTTTCCAAGGTAAAAATTCAGATATTAAAAATATAACAACCTATGGTAATAGAATTTAAAAAATCTCCATACATTAGTGGTAGTTCATAAATTAGTATTTATAGAAAAAATATTACCACACACAACATTATTAATATATTTTTCACTCATTTACTAATGAATAATTTACAGATATCATGGACGTGTAAAGGGTCTTCCCAAAAGAACTTTTTTCTTCACTTATAAAAGGGGATCAATTCCACCCCTCCATGGTTACACATTACATTATAATTTTACATGAAAAAATAACATAAATAAATAAAATATAAATAATTTTTACATCCATATAGTCCATGTCAATAGATTTCAGTGCAATTAATTTGCTGACAAGGTAATCTCTATGAGGAGATAAAGTCGCCGACATAAGTATCAACTTCTGCACATTTTTTTTCTCAATATTCCTATTATCATTATACTATATTAATAGAAATATATTTACATAAAAATTATTAATATACATATATTTTATTATATTACTGTAATAACCCCTATTTATTCTTCTCCATCCTCTATGAAAAATAAAACCATCGTTAGTATGTTGTATGGACTACCACCTCTACAAAACGACGTCTTCCATTTTTCACCACCTTTATTCATGTATAATAAAATGGATATAATATATTAAAAAATAATATATCTATTATATAACAATAATTATAAATTATAAAATATTTTTTACCTTATTTCACTCTCACTTATTGTGAAATGGAAACATTGATTGTCAGTATGTGTGAACTATCAGTTCCACAAGAAATGTGTTTCAGGTTTCATAACCACTTATCATTCATGGACATAAAAATATATTTAATATTAAAAATTATATCCATAACACTATAATTACTCTTAAAATTATGACACTATTTAATAACTCTTTATTCCATGTTCAACTTACAGAAGACGTTACGAAAAAATAAAAAACAACCTCATGTAACATGATTATAAAATAAAAATATTTAAAAATAAAAATAATAAGATAATAACTACTTCATATTAAATTATATAAATAAAAATATAGTTCTCATGAATTTACAAAATACAATTAATTTTATTATTTATGATTCTAGGTGCTTTAATATATTTAATCTAGACCATAGAAAGGGTTTCATCTCAAAATTACCTTCATTAAAATATATTTTAGTTTTTAAAAGTAATATTATTTAAATGTTATTAATAATTAAAATTGGATATATAAAAAATTAATTAGCGTTATTCATTTTAATTTAGAATTGTATTCAATCTTTCTCTCTTTTCAATGGTTTGTTATAATGTTTCTTATGACATAAGGGATCTTTCTCAATCACCCTTCAAGGAGACATGCTTTTATGAATTCCACTAATCCTTATTTTTATGGTGTATCTACTTCCCCTAATAATTATTATATAATATATTATTATTGAAATTCAAAAAACATTTAAATTCATCAACTTCCATGATTTTGTCTATGATTTACATCTTCTCTAATATGTAAGTTTTTTTATAAATCATTCATCTTTCTTGGCAAAGAATGTTTTCTCCATAAATTTTATATTTAACATCACATTGTATATTGTATCTCTATGTTGAGATAATACTTTTGATTAAAACTCTTAATACTATTTAATTCAATTTTTTTTAAAAATCATCAATGTTAAGAAAAATTCCAATTCATTCAAATGAAATTTTCCCTACCTTGAAAATAATTTCTCATCTTTCTAATGTTCTCATTTTTTATTAGAATCATAATTATGGTACAGGAAATGTGAGATTCATTATTCCCTTTTATTTTCAAAAGAATGTTTCATCACCCATTTTTCAATGTGGTATTTAAAAAATTTATTTTAAAATTTTATTCCTTTTTAGATCATAAAGGGATTTTGTATACCATCTTTTTGACATGGAAGTTTTAAGTTCTATATATTTTCTCCCATTCGTGCAATTGATTCTTCACCTACCTTAATTATTATTGTATCTATGTCACATAAATATATACCAAATTCAATATACATTTAATTTTCTGGGTTTTATATGTTTTTTCCCTTTCTAATAATTTTTATGGGAACTTACATATTTATTGTCTCATTTAGAGAATCAACCCCATGAATTATTTCAAAATCCTGAATAGATTTTAAAAATAGAAAATATTTTATAGGGAACCCTATTTGTTTGATTATAATTTTATAGAAAAAATAAATTCTTTACTTTTAAGAAAATATCATTTATATATTTTATAAAGCATCCACCGTATAGTAAAATATTATTCATTATTCTCTTATATCATTCTTATGAAATATCTATGTTGGAACTCAATGATCAAGTAATATGTTTTATTTTAATATATGAACAATAAATTCATCAAATTATTTATTATTTTGGGAGTTCTTATAATTTCGACATAAGTTAATCCTTGAATTATAATTATGTAACCAACTTCATTATAATGGGTTTTATCACGCTTATGATTTATGTATGGTTTATTTTCATCATGTGGAATTAAAATATATGATTTAAATTTAATTGGTTGGTGATATTAGAATCATATACCACTTCAATATAATGGGTATTAATTTATATCTCATGAGTTGTAATGTAATGGATTATGGTGTGCACCTAATCCACCATGGTACTTCTACGTCATTATGATGATTTCCTTAGGAGTGACCCTTTATTTTTGTTTATGAAATCAATTTTTATGTAGTTTACTCATTTTTTTGATAAGTGGATATTATATCCGTAATATATATCTTCATTATTGTGATCATCCACTTTATGGTATCATTTTATGCCTCTTGAATAACATTTTATTCCTTATAACCATTTTTATTCCAATAGAAATCATTGTAGATCACCATTTTCCATGTGAAATTTCACTATGATATCCAATATAGTTTTAGATGATCTTCACATGTTAGAAGTACTATGTGTAATTTTATGTAAATATTATATTTTAATATTTACAATGAGTTATTTATGTTTCTAATATTCCAATGACTCTATAAATCCATATCTTTGGTTTATATTTATTAGAAATAAATATTCTGATTGATGATATAATGTTTGTTTAGATCATGGGTTTATATAGTTTGTATCAAATGAAGGTCTAGTTGTTTTTGGAAAATATGATGATAAAAAATTAGTGAAAACACTATGTATAAGTATAAGGGTCAAATATAAATTTTGGAAAACATCCCATAATTTGTATATTGTATAGATTATGTGGGATTTATTGATATTTAATTCCTCTCTAGATAACAGACAGTGGATACATGATTTATAATAGTCTTATATTGGGAAAATATTATATAATATTGTGAGTGGGGGTATTAACTCAATTATTACCTGGTTTATGAAAAGGAGACTTATTTTCACACTATGAAATACACTCCCAATATATATATTATTTGGTTAGCAATTTACACATTGTGATCTTGTATGAAGGATTGATTTTGTAGCTAATTTTATGAACTATATTTATATGTATATTATAACCAAAATTAAAATTATTTATGGAAAACTAATATTGATAAAGGTTAAAATAAATGTATTACAATATAACATGATAATGTACAACGGTAAATGTTTTTTAGGTCGAAACACTTCAATGTCAATGATTATGATAATCCCGTTATGATGTTTAATGTTTGTGACTCTTGTTAATAATTTTTATTAGTTTTATCTGGAACCAATGTAACTGAGGTAACCATGGTTTTGTGGGATAATGTGATTATTACCTAAAAACACTATTTTAATTGGTGATGGAATGAGTAACCTTTAGATTATTTCAAAACATATTTCATAAAATATGATTAACAATGTGAATACAATAAATTTCATAAACACATTAATGAAAATCAAGATAGAGTCTCAGAAATGTTCTAATGATGATGATGTAGATAGAAATAATACTCAACATCGACCAGGTTTAATATATTGAAAAAAGAAACATAGATATTCCCCCAAGCGTAATGGAAGATGATTTACATGTAGAATATGGGTTCATCGAGATCCAGACTCTACCATCAACATAATGTGGTTCGTTATAAAAATGGGAATAAAAAAGTGTGTAACCAAAATAACTAGTTACTGTGTTAGATCATAAGATTTATTACAAGTTATGGATCCTTTTACATTAGGTTTTAATTATTTCTTATGGACTAATGTGAATACCCATTGAGGTTATGGGTGTTTTACATGTGTCTGGGGTTTGTTCGGATACGAAAACGTAGTTTTATTAAAAAAAGGTTAGACCACACGACTAATAGAAAATGTGGTGGGTAGGATATATAGTTACTACTATTTGTGTTATGTTTGATAGTGGGGTGAAACGATCCATATAGCTTAGGGAATCTTTGAATAAGGTGGAGAACTCCCGTACAATGACCTCAAATTTTTTTTATAGTGGGCTGAGGAACGACTTCATAGTTTTAGTATAATCGTGTGCCCAAACCATGTTAGGTGAACCTCCTTATATTGAAGGGTGAATGGTTGGTGCATGATTTCCTCAACCATTTGGACAAACTATGTAAACTGGATATTTTTGGTAAAAGGAGTATTTTCCCATAAAATTATATTATACCTAATTTAGATTTTCATTCTTTTACCTTCGGTGGGACCTCATGTTAGGAGATCCTCTTGAAAACAAAAATATATACTCTAATCATATTCCTCCATATGAACATGGAATCGAATTCTATCAGTCTCTTTGGATTCATACAGGTGAATACTCTATAAATTTTATACCATTCATCACATATCTAATGCTCGAAATAGTTATTTTGGTGAAACATAACATGCTCTATTTATAGTTTATTCATCGATTCATATTTCTTATCCTAATCTAATTAGAATCAAGAGATGATAAAATATGATAACATTATTATTGAAGTACAATATGTGGTCTATACTATTCCTTATTTTTTTAGTGCTTTATAGATATAGTATCCATTTTTTTCCAATTAAAAAATTAGTTTGCCCAAAAAATGAATACAATTTTTGAATTGAACCTAATGGTACATGTTAGGAATCCCAATAGTTAATTGATAATTTTTAGATATTATTTACCAATCATGGTAAACCTTGGGGTGATACTTTGATATATTTTTAATTTTATATTAACCATGTGGAGAGTTTTGTGCTTTCCTACTAGATAAGTACCCTAATGAGTAGAACTAAATTGAATTGATTTTTAATAGATAGATATTGCCTCATATTCCTCATGGTTCTTTTAATAAATGGTTTATATATTATTGTTATTAGAGTGGGTATTCTCATTGAATTTAATTGAATATTATTTTATATGAGTTCATGTACTCATTGAACATGAATTCTTTTGAATTTTTCAATGGAATGAGATGTGATTTGAAATTGTATTGGATTCATTGGTTTCCATACCATGGATATTGATTCCATTTTGATCTCATGGATGTTTCACCAAAGAGTCATGATTAATATAGGATATACCATGGACCTATATTCTCCAGGGATCATGATTACATAAGATACTGAGGAAATTTTTACACCTTCGATCATGCTTATTGCAATCACATTGGGCCAGTTCTGTAGAAACGATCTTTTGAATACATCAATATCATTACCGATTTTCCATCAAGATTCTCCTTAGATATGATGAGGATATATTGCTCAACTATATCTTTGTACATGCCTAGTGGGTTTTAATACTTGTAGTACTACATCTCAACCATGGTAAATGTGACATGATCAATTATACAGATCAAAATTGATGGATATGATATACATGTTATACTGAAAGGCCCTGGTGATATGTTATATTATTTTTACATAATGAATATTATATTTACTTCTATTTACTTTAATGTTTCGTTGTTATAAGATAATGATTCTTATTTTTTAGGTATCCTTGTATGTCTATATGGGATCAAATGTTTAGTTTTTTCAGTGGAACTTTACATTCAGTGGTGTCAATCTTGTTATAGTATGCACTCTGATTTAGCTTGTATTTTACAACTAGGTTTTTTTTTTGAAACATTTAGTGGTACCCTACTTGGATTGTATCTAACACCCGATTCAAGCTAACGTCGGGTCCCTGTAAAAACTATATGGATGTAGGTAGGGACTGGTGAATGAATCCATAATTATATACTATAATTGTTCCATTATTCAGAGGAGGGGGCATGAGACTGAGTTGAGTCTCGTGATGCTAGCTAGAATAGTTTATTGTTTTTTGGTATTTTGTTACATGTATTAAATTGATGTTTGTATAACTATTTCAAAATAATTTTAGACACATTACACGACACATCATTATTTATATGATATTACTTCTATAATATATATTTATTTATTTATTCAGGATGGTTAAATATTTTTTCAATAATTGAGTACTTTAATTATGTATTTTCATGTTTTCTATAGTTGGGTTACACTCTAACAAGTGGCCATAGTCTCCCAAAATACACACTCTTTTCCCTTGCATATAATTGAATGCCTCAGAATTTGGGATGATGTTCTTGAGACTATGTGGCCAACAGGGTTTGAGGCATTATTCAGTGGTATATGGGATTGGGATATTAAAAGGATGTATCAGAGTAGTTTTCTATTCTAATTTAGAATTTTGGGAAAATATAATGGATACTATAAAGGAATTTGAATTTGGTAATTAGTTTTTTCATAATAGTTGCTAACCCACATATATAAAATATCCAAACTACATCAAAAAAAATATTTATTCCTATATTTTGGCTATTACTGTTGATTTGAATCCACTGGTGGGTGATATAGATGATTTTTGATGTTATCATAGATTATATTTTAGGGTTTAATTTTTTATCATGACTATAAGAGGTTATTCCATCTCATGAATCATTCTATAAATTTATAGGAATAAAAATCCATGAATTATGTATTTCAATTCAATATGCATTACTTATTTGCATTTTTTTAGTGATAGATTCAATGGTCAATATACCTAATGTTGTTATATAAATTTTGGGTGGTAATTTAGAAACATGGTTGGTACATTTTGTTTATACCATAAAATAAGATTTCTTTTCTAATTATTATTTAACAGACAACATGACAATCCAATAATAGTATTTTGAGTCATAGACCAAGAGTCACATATGCTTGAATGTGTTTTGCTGTGGATTAGTAGGATGTCATATTATGGTTCATGAGAAGTAAAATCCCCTTGAGATAAATAAGTGGAGAACCATTGGGTTCAACCATTTGAAATTAAATTTAAAACAAATATGGAATAGAAATTGAAATTGAAAACTATAATATATAAACTAAACCTTAACCCATATGTTGAGCATTCTTAGGTTATGTCTATACTAATTCTTGTGACTGTTAATTTTTATTGATATGGGATTTAGGAGTAAGATGTGTGGTACAACCTGGTTATAGGATGATTTTGACCTATCCAACACATTGAACTATGTTCATTGATATAATTATTTTATAAGGAGTGTGTATTGAATTTAAGAAACATGCCCCTATATTGACACACATTCGTATGATGAGGGGGTGTCCATAACCATACTCCATAGGTGGTCCACGGGATACCAATGTATCCTATTAGTGTGATATTTTCAACACCCATAGTTTTAAAATACACAAGTTTAGAGGTATAATTTTGCGAGGGGTATTTCTATATCATGAATATTTATTAAGAAGAACTTCATCTTTCCTTGTCTATGGATAAATTGAAACTTGTGTTCCAAAAGAAGCAACCTCCCACATTTTTTGGGGATGGTGTTAATTTTTTTACTTATTTATGTCTTGGTACTACTCTTTAGAACATCGAGAATCTCATGAAACCTCCTTCGAAGAGAGTAAATATCACATCTTATATGATTTGGGGATAAAAAAAGTTCTAGTGGGATGTTTGAAACTAGATTTATGCACTTCATGATTTGGTTTGGAAGGCTGTCCAAGATAGATTTTAGGAATACTTTTTTTCCAAGGCCCTATGTGTAGAGAAATCTAGTGAGTTCATGTATATAGAATATAATTCTATGAATGTTATGGATTATTCTACATGCTTTACTAATATTCATATTAATGTACCAATATAATATTATGATAATTAATCAATGGTGAGATTCTCTGAGGAATGTCTCAACATGTTATTCAATCTTAGTTCAATGTGTTTATGTTGATTAAAATTACTGTGATATTAAATCTAGTGAAAATTTCATATCATAACCTGAGGAAATCTAGGGGAATAGAGAAGATTAATGTGGTCTATTGACCTAGTGGTTTAGTATCTTTAGAGAGGAAGTGTCGTTTTGCGGCTATCATGGAGATTAGTACCAGAATGGCTCTGATTTATAGTAGCATAGTTTTCTATCATTAATATGGCTGACCGGGAGACATGAGAAATCAGCACGATCATAACCTAGTTGAGTTCCGATATTGAGGTTGTATGGTCCAAATGAAATGTTTTTATAGGAACATCCCTCCAATAGTGATAATGTGGTGGTCATCTGCGACACCGGTTTATGGTGATAGTTTTATAGCTCTATGTCAGGAAGGGAGAAAGAGACGTACCAATAGATTAGGCATATGTGGTGGTGGTCATGGACAAGAATTCCATGAAGAAGTTGTTGTGAGAACATATAGTGGGCCTACTCTGGTTAGTGATGTTCTGTCATCGAGTCTTGGTTCAGGCCTGATATATTCTCTATGACCTACACTCGAGTGGTAGGACACGATACCTTCTATGTTGAGAGGTATTATTTTAATACCCTATACTCTTGTATCTAGTCTTTTCTAATTAGTTGAATCACATAATTTAACATATATACCAATTGTAGAGATCTTGGAGCTTATAATTCTATTTTTTGAGTTTTTTTTGATATTATACACTCTGTTTGGCATTTGAATATGGGATGTACATTAGTGAATTGAGTACCCCGTTGAGGTTGGTTGGTGTAACTTTTTATGGAATCTATTTTTCATTGATATTACTGGATTTTAAATCATAATAAGGATGTAATGTATAGTGAATTATAGAACCTATATTTATTTTAATTTCTAGAGGGTTATTGTCACATCACCAGATCGTAGAGTTTTTCTTCACAAGGATGAATGAGATACCTTGGCGAGCCAAGGAATACCAAAGTATCATGGGATGGGTAGGATGATAGCCTATATTTCTAGGTTGTTTATAGATGATTAGGTAGAACATCAAGAATATTTTCCTCCAATGGTTAATCATTTCACGGATGTGTTCTCCGATAAACATTCGTGTTTATCTCTTCAGGTTGAGGTGGAAAAAAACATCGAGATAGTGCCACGAGCTACATCAGTATCCATCCCTTCTTATAGAATGGATATTATGGAGTTGCAGAAGATTAATAGGTATCTAGAAGACTTAGATGCAAAGGTATTTATTCATCTTAGTAATTTACTATGGTGTTCTTCAGTCTTTTTGAAAAAAAGGTGGTTTCCACCCATATTCAATGTGTGGTTTTCAAAAAATTTATTCAGGTGATAGTAAAGAACCATGATACCTTTATATGGATATATGATCATTTTGATCATCATTAAGGAGATCTTGTGTTCTAAAAAAGTTATTTATGATCTGGATACCATTATGTGAATTTATTATTTGCATTCATACTCATGTAGCTTTTTGTAGAAGGTATGGCCTTTATGAGTATCTTTTTATGCCGTTTGTTCTCACAAATGTGTCTGAATGTTTCATTATGCATATTAACCAAGTTTTCCATCCATACCTGGATTAAATAATTACATTTTCGATGGTTTATATCATGGTGTATTCTCATAATCAACATGATCATTCAAAAAACATTGACATCATTTTGAATACACATAGAAATTATCATTTTTTGTAAAGTTAAAAAGGTGCCATTTCTGGATGCATACCATTCACTTCTTGGATAATATCATCTTAGAGACAATAGTATCAGTTGATACAAGAATAAGATAGTTATCGTTTCATAGGAATATAGCATGACCAACTTTGAAATATGGTGTTTTATACGGATAGATGGATATTAAATGTGTATAATATATTCCTTATCACACATAAAAGCATAGTTGATGAAATTGGCATAGAATTGAGTGAAGTTAGTATTAATATATATCTACAAGACCAAATTTAAATAGATGAATGGAAGATTTACTTCATCAGTGATACTAATTATGCTACAGAAAGGAAGAATCTAAAATGTGTATTGTGATGCATTTATGCATCGTCCTTGAAGTGGATATGTTTTATGGAGAAAAAGTGCTGGCATATCAGCCTCAGTAGCTAAGCCCACATGAAATACTAACCTATGGACCATAATATGTTAGATTCATTAATTAATTTTTATGTTTTTCAAGATACAAAATTCTAGGATGCCATTTTGTGTTTTACATAGACCAAGAAATCCTCATGTATAATTTTTCACAACATTATCAAAATATAAGGAATTGATGGTTGGTTGAAAACCTATATTCTTTTAAATTCGAGATTTCCTAAATTCTTGTGAATGAAAATTCAATTTTTGATACACTAAGAAGGATGAATTAGGAATATAAAAATTAGCAAGCCAATAGTGAGTTCAATATTTTGTCTTCATTTTATGAGATGCACTTCGAGGCTCGAGATGGTCAGTTAAAGGTTATTCATTCATCCATCATTTTGACATCTACCCTTATAGATGTTGACAACATGAGGACTATATTAGATTTTGAGTGTATACTCCTACGAGGGAGTGTGGTATCTGAGTAATGATATCCTAGTTATATTGTAGGAAAGGTCGGGATCTTGTGTATCCATGGTTATCTTTTTGTTCTAGTGGATATACACATGGAGATAATGTAGAAAATTCATGATTTAGTTTGGGTGGTGCATAACGACATTATGAAGATGTTTTGGGAATTATGTTTTCAGTATAGGTTGTCAGCTATAAAACATGAGGTACCTAGTTTTGGTATGAGGTGTTCCACCTACCAACATGTGTATCTAGAATATCATCATCCAACCAGACATTTCTATTAGTTACCCATTCCTAAGTATGAATGGGATGATATCACAAGGAATTTTTTGACTAGTTTCCACGGAATTATCAAGGATGTGATTTTGATTGGGTTGTTGTGGATCGGCTCCAAAAGGATTCTAATTTCTTACCCAAGAAGGAGACCATCAGTGTTGATGAGAATGGGAAGTTGTATATCCATGAGACTTTATGACTTCATGAGATCCATCATAAAATAGTTTAGACACAAATTCTAGGATTATGTCTCATTTCTGGTTGAGTTGAGTTAGGGTTCTGGGTAAATAGGGGCATCTAAGAACATTAAACCACCCACAGACTAAAGGCCAGTTAAAAAAAGATAAATGTGCTTCAGGGAATGTTTTCACCATGCATGATAGACTTTGGTGGATCATGTGAGAGGACTATACCCTTTTGTGAATACTCCTACAGTAATAGATATCAGGAGACTATACAGATGGAACCATCGTAGGGTTTTTACGGTGGGTTATGATGATAACCCATGTGTTTGATAGTGGATGTTAAGGAAGATTTACTGGGACCAAGACTTATGTAGGAAACATCTATGAATATCCAATTGATCCAAAAGTGGATGGATACTACAATGTATAGACAAAAATCATTCACTAATCACCATTGATGACCTCTATAGTTTGAATATGGGGATTAGGTCATTGTACGTATCACACGAAGGCAAGGAAATATATGAATTAGGAGACCCATAAATATTTCATTGTGATATGTCAGATCATATGAAATTCTAGATAGGGTAAGGCTGGTAGCCTATAGGATGTAGTTACATCAGCCATTCTAGTCCAAGCATGGAATCTTCCATGTATCTCAGATGTGTTGTTTTCACTCAGACTCATTGTACACACAAAAACCAGAAGTGGTGGAGTTGAATGTAGATACATCCTTTGAGAGGAATATTATTCGTATTGTTGATATAAGTGTGAAGGTACCATATTCTTGGTATGTAATTTTGGTATGGATGATATACTATCATGTCCATTTATAGGATGGGGCTTGGGATTGGTAGGATGATATACATGCTCGGTAGCCAATGTTATTCTCAGACGAATCATGAAAATCCTTGAAAATATATTTATAGACAAATTAAATTATGTGGGTAAGATTGTTAGATCCCATATTTTTTTAGAATGTATAGATCCTTTTAATTTTAGTTTAAATTATATTATATTTCTTTATGTGGATACCCGTTTTTTTTATGGTTGTATTGTTGGTGTTTGTGATATTATGGAGCTCAGAACCAAGATTTTTGTGAAAAAATGCAGGACACACATTTAATAGAAATGACACAAGGCATGAAGCATAATTACAAATAACCATGGGACTTTGGACAGTGGGGTGATATATGCTACACAATTTGGGGATAACATGTGGAAGGAGGTGAATTCCCATGATATGACCTCTGTAGTTTTTAAATTGGAATAAGACATAGTTTTCACATGGTCTGGGAAATCCTATTCACAAACTATGTGATGTGCCCATTTCTTAGAGATAAGGGAGCATAGTTCTCTCACGGTTTTCCCAACCGTGCGCTCAAACCATGTGACCATTTTTTTTTTGGTAAAATTACTTATCTCCTTAAAAATAAATTAATTCTAAATTTACTTTTCATTATTCCCATATTGGAAGAATTTCGTGTTGTGATATCCTCTTAAAATACAAAAAATAGGATTTGATCTGATTCTTCTGTCTAAACATGGAATCAAGTGTCGTCAGACTTTTTGGATTCAAGCCAATGAGTACTCCATTCATTTTGTGTCATTCTTCATTTAACATTGGAACAATGATGTTATTTAGGTGAAATATAAAATTTACTATTTCTAAGTTCTTAATCCTTTCTCTATTTTTCACCCGATCTGAGTCAAAAAAAGCAGATACTAAACATACACTCTACTATATGCCTATCAAGGGTGGTCTATACTTTTCTTGAGTGGTTTAGTTCTTTATAGAACATGTTTTTTTATACCACCTACCATTATTTCTGGTGTGGCTCTAAATTTTTTTTTTGAATAATTTAATTGAATATAATTTAAAAGTTAGGTATTACCAATAGTTACATGATACTTGTTAGAGATTTATTCCCCAATAATGGTCTCCCATGTCTTGTGCCTTAGAGATTTTCACTTTGACATTCCACTAATGGGATGTGTTTTTTCCTGGCTAGTTAGATTAAAATCGAAATGAACTTAATTTAATTTAATGGAATTATTTCCATAAATTTTTTAAGGAATAGTTATATGAATTATTTTTTTCAATGAATGTGAATGAATGTGATTTTTATATGAATGGGTATAGTCATGGAACTATAATGATTTTGATTTGATTAATGGAACAAGATGTGAATTTAAATGGTAGGGGATGCCTTTGTTGATATTGCATGGATCATAATTTCATTAGTATTCCATGAAATTTTCCCCCTTGGGTATTGATCTAATGAAGGATATAACTTTTACCAATATGGTCCTTGGATCATGATTTTGATGGATGCTAAGGGAATTTCTATACCTTGGATCTGGCTTGCAAGACTCAAATTGGACATTCTCTCATGACATGATCCTTGGACTCCACCAGTGTCATTAAAAAGTTTTTGTTGAGTGGATCCTATGACTCGATGAGTATGACCTAGTATTATATAATTTGATTTGGCCTCATGGGGTCTCACACTACTCATTATATGGTTTGGTCGTGGAGAATGTGACATGTTTGATTACATGGCTCAACTATGACGGATATGATATACATGTTATATAGTAAGAAAATGGTGATATTATATATTGTGTATATCGTATGTACATGGTATTTACTTCTTTTTACATCACTGTTGACTCATTATATGGTTTTAACACTTATTTAAAGGGATAATTATATGGTAAATTGGATCAAAAGTTTAATTTTTTAGGGGCACTTTATATTTAGTACATAAATACCTCTTATATTATTCACTATTCTTTAGCTTGTATTACCGAACCATGATATGTTATAGACACTTTTGTTGGTGAATTACTAGGATTACATCTCACATCCTATTCAGTCCACTATTGGGTACCTGGATAGACTCTATGGTTGCAAGTAGGGAACAAGGAACACAGCTGATGTTTGACGCTAAGATTATGCATTGTATTAGATCAAGTGAGCACATAACCAATATGAGGCTCATGATGCTAACTGGGATCATTTTTTTACCATTTTGGTATTTGTTAAATGTAATATACAGATGTATGTAAAACAATTTTTGATTATTTGTAGACACATGACATGATAGGCCATTTTTAATATGGGATTAATTATTTTGTTGATATATATATATATACATATATGTGTGTGTGTGTATTTTGTATGTTTATATATTATATAATTGATATAATGATTCGACTATTGATTTTTATCTTTTCTACCCATGTGATACAATTTGTAAATGGAGTATAGTGTCCCTAAAGACACACTATAGTTACATTATGTTTGGTGGAAACATTTAGTGTTTCTGGAGAAGCACATTAGGTCATGTTCCCAACCGGGATTGGGGCACCATTCAGTGGCATTTAGGTCTGGGAAATTAAAACAATCCAATTACATAGGTGTAGAAACATGGGAATTATCCAAGACAGTTCTGGAAAATATGTTTTATAGGAATTAATGACATCCACGTCCAAGTTAAAAAAGGAATCCTATGCATTCACAACTACGGAATCTAGTTCCAAAAATGACATGGTGTTTTGAATACAACTCATCTACTCAAGAACTAATAGTATTATATATCTATCTATTTTAACCAAATCCTTTATACATAAAATATTTTCTTAAAACATCACATAATCCACATAATATCAAGATGTTTAGTTATTAAGATACATTTCTAGTGGTGTGATTATTGTATCCCAAGTATAAATTTATTGGAAACTGTCATGTAAAAATATTAATATTTTTCATTGATAAATGTAACGTTATTTTTTAAAATGGGGTATTTTGTCTGCACATGGAGAAAAAAATACTCCATAAAGAGATAAAAGTTTATATCAACTAATTATAGTCTATTCAAGGATGATTATGAATAACCATTTTTATCCAATAATATAACATTAGACTCAATACTGAATAACAGTGGTCTCTTGACGAAAACGGTTGTGGAAAACAAAATATTAATTATAATCCTAATCCATTGAGATAGTTATGTTTCTAATGTTTTTGAGGGTGATATCACTATATATTAAATATCAAGTCACCATATAATACCCTTACCTGACTTCAAAAGTAAGTAGTAATTTAAATAGTAAGAACATAATTTATTTAAGAGGGTGAATATAAAACCAGTAGTTTTGTAGACATTATTATTATTATTATTATTATTATTTTATTAGAATTCCTATTATATTTATTAATCATTTATATAATTATGTATAAAGTTTCACATTTTATTCCAAAAAAGTAAGACATTATTAGATATTTTTTCATGTAATATATGAGTCATACTAATGAAACTAATTAAATTATCATGGAATATTTCCATGAATGTATATGATAACATGTATCCCAGAGAATAGATTGTAAACCATCATATATGACTATATCCTTGAAAACTGAAAAAATAAAAACTGGAAAATAAATCCATAAGAATAATATTTTATTACTAAAAACTCACTTGGAAAACCACCACCTTTAAGAGTCACTATCACAATAAGAAATCATAAATTGATAAATAATACCATAAGAAGAAAGATCGTTTTCAGAAAAAAAAAGTTTTAATCTGAAATGTGTGAAGTATAACACCACGTGATATTTGAAAATATGTTTTCTTTATTTTAATTTTATGTGTTTGATAGCTTTCTTGACTCGTAATACATAGCTTAGACGAAGTGTGATATACTGTTGAATTTTGAAAATTTAAATATGGCAGTTATAACTATGATGTTAATTGGATTTATGAATAAAAAGAAAATAATTTTTAAATATATCTTTTAATTTTTTATATAATTCAAACTTATTGATTGTTTCATAATATATATATAATCAAATTTTAGTAAATTAATATTTTTTTCCTAAAAATTGTTTTCTTGGAAAAATAATTTATTACACATTATACTCAAATTTTATTATGAATTTATAATATTATTATAAATATTATTTAAAAAATAAAATATAATATTGGAAATAATCCTGTTAATATTATATTAGGGTGAATATTTGTTATTTTTTTGCAAATATTGATTTTTCCAATGAATCGTAAAAAAGAATAATATTATAAATCATACAATTCAATTCATTAAATAGTCCTATTAAACATTTAATTATATCTTAAATAGAAAAAATTATCATTTATTTATAAATAATAAAATTAATTGCATTTGAATAATAAATATCTGTAATTTTAATATAAGTAAATTATTATACATAAAAATCAATTTTATTAAAAATCATTATGTTTTACGAATTTATATTTATATTAATTTCTAAAAATGATATATTATTAATATTGAAAACATTATTACATATTTTTAATTAGGATTTCAATATTTGGTAAATATTCCTCTATTTTTTGTCATTATGAATAGTAACCATTGTAAAAATGTGTCAATGCTATAAGGGTCAAACGAATAAAACATAGATAAACTATGGGATTAAAATTATAAATAACCCTAATAGATGAGTTTAATCAATTGGATAGTTGGGTTTCAACAATACTTATATATATCTAGTATTTATGAAAATTGTGTTCCTTTTTTCTATTATAATTACTTATATGTTATTTTATATAAAGGAAAATAAAAAATTTAACTCTCATTTATTATAAAAATATAGAATGTATTTTGATGAGAATTAAAATAGGTTACGGTTATATATAAATTTTTAAATTTAATAATAATAAAATATTTTTATCATACTAATTGAGTTATAATATTTTTTATGGTGGTTTAAATACAAAAATGTATTTCATAATGCTGATATAATGTTTATGTAAGGAGTATAAATATTTAGATAATATTTTTTTAAAGATTAAATTAATTTTAATTTAGGTGATTTTTGGTGTCCCAAAAAATTTAAGGGAAATTAGAATTCATATTTTTTGGTTAAATGGACTATATTACCAATACATTATTTTTCATAAAATTAAATTAAAATTAAATAAATTCCAAAAAATGAAATTAATAATATTTTTTGTAATGTCATATTTTATTAATTGATTTAAAAATCACAATGATCCTAAAATTGGACAATAGGTATGGGATGTGGCCTAACGTTTCATACTTTGTCAATTTCTGATCCAACATTTAAATTATAAATAAATTTATAACCATTCATGATTGAAAATTGTGCTATCATGGTTAATGATAAAAAGGATTATAGGGGTGTTAAACAAAATAGATAATGGATTAATATACCTAAATACATGTCAATATAATATTTTATGAGATTATATTGATCTGATATGATATTAACATTGATAATAATCCAAAGTTGAACCACATTACCGTGAATGTTTCATTATATTATTTTAATGTTTTCAAAAAAATTATGAGTGCCCCTCCTTACATTAAAAAAGGACAACTCTCATCTCTTTTCCATAAAAACCCATGTGAATAATATCTCATCCAACCCATTAAAAAACCGATTATATCCCATATATATATAATATATATCTATTTTTCTTCCTAAAATTACTTCCATATTGTCCTTAATAAGTTACCCATAGGAAGTTCTTTTAAAAGGAGCTCATCATTTTAACCTATAATTTTCTTTATAATTCATCTTCTATCACCTTAAATTAGCCAATAAAAATTAGAAAATTGTAATAATGATATATATGATATAGAAGGATTTTATTATGATAGTTTCCTAACTATTATCCATTCACATTGAATCATGTGGGAAAAGAAAGTATCTCTCTTGTATACATGATGACTACCACCTCCATAGAGAGTTATAATTCAGTTTCCCACACCATCAGTCATGGTTGGTTGTTCTGATCTATTTAATGTTTATATATAATATTTATTACATAATTATTATTTTTAATTTTAAATTTTTATGTACCTTATTATCTTTTCATCAATTGTAAAATGATAATATCACATGCCTATACGTTGAGACTACTACCTCTATGATGCATTTTGATTCATTTTATTTTCAACTTTTCATGTATATTTATAATGAAATATATATTAAAATATGTGATATTTGTTACATAATAATGATTCATTGATTATGAATTATTATTCTTCCGAAATTTCTTCCATCGAAATGTGAAAAATGATGTGTTTATACATAGGGATTATCAACTCCATGAAGTGATGTAAATAATTTTTCATCACCACCTTATATAAATACCTATTTGAACATATATTATTATTGAATATTATACTTATGATATAATTGAAATTATATACAATATGGAACTATGATCAATGTATAAGGACCAAAACTACATAATCAAAACAACCTTGACAAATGAGACAATAATCAACATGAACATATATTTTACTTAGGAATTATAATAAACAGTTAGTAAGTGGTTATCAATAAACCATATATGGTATTATATATATATGTATATTTTTTGGAATATATTTATAATAATCATATATTATTTATATTGTAGTTTAGAAAACATATGAATTGAGATGATACTTGAGGTAAGGGTGTCTCGTCTCACTTTCATTTCTATGGAACATATGTCATCTTTACCAAATGTTATTTTTTGTGGTGTATATAATTATCATGGATATATTTTCTTCTAATACTAATTAAAACTTTGGGAATTTAAAAATCCAAATAAGTATATCTCTTTCATGACATTTTGATTCAGTGATTCCAAATGGTGTAAGAGGTTATAATCTCAAATTGCCTTCTTTGGATCATATGTTATGTTATTAACCAATGTTTACTTATGAGAAGTATATGATGCCTCATTTTCATGAAATATCATAAATATAATTTCTTTATGATATTTAATTATTAATTTACTGATATTATTGATGGTTGGGGTTGTGAATAGAGAGTTTATTGGGCATGATTCACACTCATCTGATGTCAGATTCAATGATTTATTCTCATATTGTACAAAAAATAAACATCGTGATGAAAAAAGATTCATGGAATATTGATAATGAAACATTCCAATACAAATATGACATATTCACACATCAAGTTTATAATAAATTTAAATGGATCATATGAATAAATAAACTGGCCTTATGATATTTGATCTATTGTGTTGTTGATCATCAAAAAAACTTTTGGATTACTATCATAATAATTTTAGGATAAATGTATTGAATACCTATAGAATTGATCCACATGTTCTACATTGATATCATAAAAATTATTATGGTTTTATAGGATATAGCATTACAGATCTATCATCTATCCCTGTTCGTATGAATCAGTATAAAAATTCCATCAGTCTTGAAATCATCCGTGTATTCTCATTCTAGAGATGATGGAGGGCAGAGGAGGATATCAAGAGAGTTATTCAGTCTAGATTGAGTTCTGTAGATTTAATTTTTCACAATGATCTATAGTTTTGATCAATCTCTACACAATAAAAAAAATCATCCATTTATATTTATAGAGATTGAGTATAAATATTATTTAATTTCATAATTTACATTAAATAATATATTAAACCATATTTGGCACAATGCTATATAATAATACTATTTTTATTATTATTATCTCATGGTGTATTCCAACTAGAGAAATTATAAATGTTATTTAACAAAAAATAAAATTAATATTTGTTTCTGGAGACCATAACGGTATACTAGTCTTCCCCTAAATTTTTAAATAAATATAATATATTCATGTTGTAATTATTTACCGTATGAATAAATATTTATGTAACTTTTTTTATAAATAAAACTTGAATAACATTATTTTTTGGAGATGGATATAAAAATTGTTCTAAATATTAATTTAAAAAGGAATTTAATTGAGATAAACATAAAAAAAATTGTATGACCATCTATGATTAATTCATTTTGGAATTGGTTGGGTTTACATATTTTCCAAGAGTATTATCAAGAAGAAGGTCACAGAATACATTGGAAATAAGTTAATGTCACATCATCCTAAACTAAACACATGATCTTTCTATGGAATATAAATGTTTTTCACAATATCTCACAAAGAGGTGTTCCCAAACATAACTTCTAACTATATTCTTGATAAATCAATCATGATAACCTAAAATAAACTCCATATTAAAAGATGGACATGGAATTTCATGTGATGATACTATTTTGGTAAACATATAGATATATCAATATCCATTAATATTGTAACATAGTGGATCTGGGTGCCACTCAATGGGTGCCCCGAACCTGGTTGTTCACCTAACCTCTAGCACATTTCCCCAAACACCAAAGGATTCCGACTAGCAGTGAGGGCCTAGATCTGATTGTGGGGAAACTATGCCCTCATTTGTTAAAGTGTAATGCAACGGAAATAGATATAAACATACAAAAGCGGAAGTAGTAAACAGTAACAATGCTGAAATGGACACAGTACTGAAGTAAGTGATAACCAGAAGTCGTATAAATATGATGATACAATATTTCCTTTCCTAAGAAAGAAATCAAAATAGGATACACTGCATTAAAATACAATACAGTTCAAGGTACAAGTACAAAAAATCAAAACAACACAGTGTAGTAGGAACCCAGTAGCATCGCAAGCCTAATCTTGGTCTCATACTCTCCTACTACTCTGCAACAATCATGTACCTGTATAGGGGCTCTTACCCTTATCCACACCTGCTGAAATATAATCTATTTGGGCCCAAGATATGACCCAAACAGGGTTTGAGAAATAAATCCCAGTAGGCAACCACCAAAGGATCATGCCCAACTGTTAGTGAAAATGTGCTACAACAGTGTGCAATAATAAAAAATATGTAAACTAGGAAGTACACATAAGTAACTATCCCTACCAGTTTCGTTTCCATTTTAATATTCATTTAACAATGCCAAGACTATTCTTTATATTATCATGTATAACCACATAAAATCACCACATTGAATAAACATAGTAAACTTTATCCGCAGACATGAAAATCCTTACCCTTAGGTAATCGGAATCGAAACCTACAGGTGACTGCCCATAGGCATAATGAATATTGCCCATAGGCGTACGAGGTGTCGCCAAAGGGAACTAAATCTACCAACCACAGGCATGAGAAAAGTTTCCCACGGGCTAAATGAAACACTGCCCTTAAGATAATCAATTAACCGGGACGAGCTCAATGTATAAGTAAGAAATTTAAATACAATTCCTCTCACTGAAATATAAATATTTCTAAATTCATGGTATACCCTCGGGTAAGCAGGCCAAACGGGTCAACAAGGGAATGCACCCACGGGGTGGCCCTGGATCCAAGAATTTATCCCAAATAGAAGTTGTACATATTCATTAAATTTCCTATGCAATTCTAGGTATTTAATTAATCAAGGCCTCAGCATTACGACACCCCAATCATGGGTGCATAGCACAGTGGTATACAAAAACAACATGACAGTTGGAATTAAACATCAGACCACCTCCCTTGTTCTCCACTGATTAATATACACGAATGACGCCTCTTGAAACAAACAAGAACAACGTAAATATGGGATAGAAGGTATCTTTTTCAAAATCAAATAACTTAACCTCGAAAAAGAGTTGGAAATAAGGGACTAAGGATAGGGTTTCTCTTAACCGCACGGTTCCAACAATATTGACGGCAGAAGAATTCGAGTTCTGGTGTGTGATCGGAAGATCCTCCAAGGTCCGGACTCCTTTCCCAAGCTACTCTAGCATTCTAAGCTTCCTCGATCAATATAGGAGGCTACTGCCATTTTAAGAAAAAAATTCTACACAACATGTACTCTTATGTACACGGCATGTACTTTTCATTTTTAACTGTTCCTTTGGAAGATACATTTCACCGCCTAACTATTCACCTGTCGACATGAGTACACAGAGTGTATTTTTGAATACACGGCGTGTATTGTCACTATGCTGGTGGCTACACTCACTGCGTTACTCTTCACCTACTGACTTATTACACAGCATGTAAATACATAGTACAAGGCGTGTAGTCAGTTTTTACACCCTTCACCGCTGATAGGGCTACACGCCTTGTGTACTCATCCCACATGGCTAAATTACATGGTGTGTGGAAAAGTACACAGCGTGTACTAACAAAATTTGGGATTTTCCACCATTTTCCTTCTTTTCTCAAAAAAAATTATGGAAAGAGGAAAAGAAGAAATATGTACCTCCAGAACAAGAACGGGGTTCTTACAAACTTCCCCCCTTAAAGAGATTTGTCCCTGAATTTCCCTTCTAAGGGTGGTGAAGATAAGCTCAAAAAAACTCTGGCCACTGAGCATGTACGTCGGTCTCCCACTCCTAGGTTTCGTCCTGCACTTGGCCATGCTGCCATAACACCCATATGAGAGGAACTTACCAGCCTCAGAGAACTTTCATTCTCCTATGAATAATACGAATCCGATGCTCGTCAAAGGACGCATTGACCTGAAGCTCAACCTCCTCGGGCTGAATGATGTGATACGGGTCTGAGAGATAACGACACAGCTGAGATACATGGAAGACTTCATTCATGGCCCAGTACCTCAGTGGTAACTACAATAGATAGGAAACCGGCCCGACTCTCTCTAGAATATCAAATGGCCCCACATAACTCGGTGAAAGTTTACCATGTCTCCTAATCCACCTATGTCCCAACCTTGGTGAAAAACATAAGAAAACCTGATCCCCAACCACGAACACCAAGTATCATCTGTGGTGATCAGTATAAGATTTATGACGATAATGTGTAGTAACCATTTCCTTCTAAATCAACTGGACCTACTCTGAAGTCTCCTGCATAAGACGTGGTTCCTGTAAAGCTACCTCACCTGCCTTCAACTAGCAGAAAGGTTATCGGAATGCCCTACCATATAAAGCCTCGTAAGGTTCCCTCTCAATAGTTTCCTAAAAACTATTATTATAGGAAATCTCGACCAGGGTTATGTGCTTCTCCCAAGAGCCCCCAAAGTCCAGGATGCATACACACAACATGTCCTCAACCACCTATATCATATGCTCTGACTACCCATCAGTCTGAGGGTGGTAAGCTATGCTCAGAAGAACCTATGTACCCAGTGCCGTCTAAATGATCTACCAGAAAAGAGATGTAAAATGGGTGTCCCTATCTAAAGCGATAGAACAAGGGACCCCATGAAGACATACTAGCTCTCAGATATATAACTTCTCAAGATCATCAACACCGAAGGTATCCTTAATTAGAAAAAATTGAGCTACCTTCATAAGTCTATCCAAAACAACCCACAAGGAATCACTTCCCCGAGGTGACCTCATCAACCCCATCATGATGTCCATCTCAACATCATCCCATTTCCAATCCGGTATGGGTAACTATTGTAACATCCAGCTGGCCTCTGATTCTCTGCCTTCAGCTGCTAACAGGTAGAACATCTCGCAAAAAAACCAACTGCCCCCACTTCATACATGGCCACCAATACTGACGTCTCAAGTCAAGGTACATTTTTGTAACTCCCATATGCACTGCCCAAGCTGAATCATGAAACTCCTACATCATCTCCTCACGTATATCAATGGGAACCCACACTCGTCTACCGACACATAATACCTCATCATCACCTATCATCCAACTTGGATGAGGGTCCTCACTTGCCACCGACTCCCATAGAAATAGGCCTTCTGAATCCGATAATTGTCTCATTCTCACTTTATCGAGGATGGTAGAAGTAACAGCTAAGGTTGGAAGATAGGTTTTCCCCTGACTATCATGCACTTCCAAATGCATCTCAGAGAACAAATCCATAAGCTTCCACTCACAACTGGCCTCATGAACTACCTATGTCTAAGTATTCCTGCTTATTGCATTAGAAACTATGTTTCCCTTACTACGAGTATATGCAATCTCGAAGTTGAAGTAATGAAGGTATTAAACCCACTTTTTCTTTATCAAGTTCAAGTCCCATTGGGTAATGATGTACTTGAGACATTTGTGGTCAAAAACACCACAAAATGCTCTCCCAAGAGATAATGTATCCAACAGCGTAATGCATAAATGACTGCAGACAACTCAAGATCATGTGTTGGGTAATTCTTATCTTGTGTCCTCAACTACCGAGACCCGTACGAAACTACTTAATTGCCCTACATCAACACTACTCCCAGCCCAATACTTAATGCATCACAGTAAACTGTATAACTCTTCCCTTTCTTTAGAAGTATCGAGACTGGGGCGGATGTTAACCTTCCCTTCATATCCTGAAAGGATATCTCACAGGCTTCCATGAAAACGAACATCACACCGTTCTTAGTCAATCTTCTCAAAGGCGATGCTAAGCGAGAGAAGTCCGGTATAAAGAACCTATAGTAACTAGCCAGCCCCAAGAAACTCCATATCTCTAACATGTTCTTAGGTTTCTCCCAGGAAACTAATACTCTCACTTTCTCTGGGTCCAATGCAACTCCTTCCTCTAAGATAATATGACCTTGGAAGTGTATCTGGTCTAATAAAAATTGGCACATTGAGAGATTAGCATATAGGTGATGCTCTCTCAGTGTACTCAATATGACCTCAAGATGTGTGGCATGGTCATATCGAGTGTGAGAGTACACCAAGATATCAACCACGAATAATACCACAAACGAATCTAGATATCAATTAAATAAATGGTTCATCAGTTCCATGAAAACTGATAGCATGTTCGTGAGTTTGAATGGCATGAACAAGTACTCGTATAGACCATATCTTCTCCGAAAAGCTATAAGCGTAATGTCCAATTGTCTAATGCGTAACTTATGATATCTATATCTCATGTCAAGATTTGATAACACTCGTGATCCTCAATGTAGATAAAAAAGATCATCAATCCCTAGCAATAGATATTGGTTCTTGACCTTCAATAGGTTTAGCTTCTGATAATCTACACAGAGTCTGAGGGTACCATCCCCCTTCTTAGAAAACAGAATAAGCGAACCCCAAGGAGAAGTATTTGGTCGGATGAAAACCTTTGCCTTCAACACCTCCAACTACCTCTTGAGATCCTACAACTCTGGTGTAGCCATCCTATAAAAAGGAACTACTGGAAAATGATCCCATTCCAATAGGTCAAAACTGTGGGTATAGACCCCCAAACTGTGGGTATAGGCTATACGCACGGTTTGGGGAACCGTGGTCGTTACTAGCGTCAGAATAGGTCAATGAACTATACCCACGGTTTTTAAAAACCGTGGGTATAGGTTTTTCCACCATGTTATAACTTTTTACCCGTGGTTTGGAAACCGTGGGTATTGATTATTTTACAAAATAACGGCTCCCAGGATTCGATCTCACAACACTTCTTCGTTCACGAGCGGCCTTACCACTACCCCATCACTGCATATATGTATGTATATATATATATTATCAAATATATTTATTTAAAACATGGGTATAGAGGAATAAATTGTGGGTATAGAACTCTAGCAATTTTTTTTTGTTCCCACGGAAAAAATAAATTTCACGCACACACACCGGAAACCTATACCAACACTTTGTCAAAACTATGGGTGTAGGTTTTTTATCTGACGACTATACCCACAGTTTTGGGGAAAAATGTGGGTATAGGTCAACCTATCCCCATGGTCTTGGAAAAAATGTGGGTATAGGCATTTTTAGATACCCTATACCCATGGTTTAGATAAAACCATGGTTATAGGGTAGCCTATGCCCACGGTTCAGGGAAACCATGGGTGTAGGATTTCAAAAAATTCCTAAACCCAAGGTTTACCAAAAACTATGGGGATAGGATGACCTACACCCACGGTTATCCCTCAAACCATGGGTATGGGTCCATTTTATAGTAGTGAAGAATGGAAACCGATGTTGCTCCTAGCACTAGCTCAATAGAGAAATCCACCTCTTGCTCTGGAGGTACACCTAAGTAGTCATCCAAAAAAACATCCCTGAAAAGATCAAACACTGGATTGAAATATTTCTGACAAGTGCCATATTCATATAGATATAAACTCTCAATCTCTTCTGTCACTCTACCACGCCCAATATGCTCAGGTCCAGCTCGGCTCGCGTGGAAATCCCATTCACCTTTGAATAGAAACTCTCTACCCTCTAGTGACGTGAGACTCAACCTGCGATGATGACAATCCACAAAGGCTAGAAAGGGTACCAACCAGTCCATCCTGAGAATGATATCATAGCTTGTCATCTCTAAGACATAGAGGTCCCAGAGGATGTGACACCCACTGACCTCTAGGGGGCACTCCTTGCACTAATTCACCTGTGCCGTTATAATACCCAACTGAGGGTATAGAATCATAATATCAATAGAAGAAGAAACACATAGCCAAAGGAACTCTACAATAGGAATATATATAATGCTATGTGTATCACCCATGTCGAAAAGTACTGAAGATAAAAAAGAAGCAACTAGAATAGTACCTCCTATAGTAGAAGGTCTGGGATCATGCTCGTGTTGGGCCAATTCCACTACATATTCCTGCCCAGTTTCATGGCCCTACGACACAGCCTGACTACCCTAAGATGACCCAACCTACTGTCTCAGAGATCCTGGTGTCTGGCTACCACATCCACGACCACCAGCTCGGCCGGAATATCCCAACGTATCCCAAATCCATGATTGGTAAGAAGATGTTGGCCCTACTCCCACATGCAGAGTCTACATAGAACCCCTCACACCAGCCACTAGTGGAAACTCCCAGAAGAAATGCTTCAGATGACCCATCCTGCCATAAGCTCGGCACTCCATGGGGTCACGTGGAAACTGTGGTCTCTTGTGCCCCTAAATACCACAATGGTAGCACATGACATGGCCACCTGATTAAATATTCTGGCTAGTACTACTGCAGTGAGAGAAATCTATCTATCTCTTCCTCTTATAGGTAGAAATAGTACCAGAAACTAGTGCTGAATCACCCTGGCCCATACCACTAGCTTCTTATAGGTTCCGCTCAGTAATCAATGCTCGATTCATAATATCATGCACTGTAGGCAACCTAAAAACATTCACCAGTGCTCAGATGTCAAATCGGAGACCATCCTCAATGTGTCTATCTCTCAGCCTCTCATCACCCACCAGAAGAGGTGCAAAATGATGTAGCTCAGTGAAGCAGGTAGAATAGTCCATCATCGAAATATCTCCCTACTGCAGATTCATGAACTCTCAAGATCGATCTGCCTTCAGTGTCTCTGGGAAGAAGAGGTCATAGAATACTGCCTGAAAATCTTCCCACGCCATGTCTCTGTGATGATCAGACTGAGTGGTAGCATCCCACCATCTCTTGGAGGAATCACACAGCTTGTATGTAGCGATCTTGACCCTACACCCTGGAGACGTCTCTAGATTCTCGAAAATAGTCTACATAGACCCCAACCAAGACTCCACATCCTTTGGTATTCCATCCCCTGAAGACGTATGTAGAAGCTGCTGCTAAAATTTACGTGTTCGCTCTTCAATAGATGTTGCAACTGGCGGTGCTCCTTGGAAGGTCTGCATAAACCTCATGAAGCATTCACGGAACTACTCATCAGCGCCTGTTCTCGGTATAACGGCTGACACCGCATCTGGATCAGCTGGAGGATCCATTGGTAGCCCGTGGTCTACCATCTCTAGAGTATATTAGTTGCCACTCTCTTGGAGAACAATGTGTGCTAGTCTCGGAGGCATGACTCTACAAGGTAAAATATAATCCATAGATTAATATCATCAAGGACCAAGAACTGTAAACTTAAGAAGGGAAAAAGAGAAATAAAACATTCAAGTTTAATAAAACAGGACTACACGACATGTATAATAGCAACACTGCGTGTTCCCATAATCCATTCACATGGGCATGTTCCTCTGCCAAACTGGTCATGTAACACCCCAAACACGGCGTGTTTTCCACACACACGACATGTAATTTAATTCTATTCCCCTGTCCGAGTCCTTCCACACGACTTAGACACACGACTCTCCTATAAACGAGGCTACACGGCATGTATAAGATCTACACGGCATGTACTTAATATATTCCAATCGCCCGTGTTATTAGTGACATGGCCGGCTACTCGGCAGACAATATAGGACATATTACACTAGCACACGGTGTGTACACCACCCCATTTCCCTAGCCACATGACCAATTCTACACAGTCTCTAACTGTTTAAGAAAAGGTAACACTTACCCGTGTTTGTTAGTTACACAGTCAGATTCCCAGGATAAACTATATGGTGTGTACGTTATTAACACGACATGTACAAGCTTAGATTTCTATGCCTGTGTTGCTAGTCACACGGCGAACACAGGGTTAACACAACACAGTGTGTATAAGATCTACACTGCATGTGCCCTCAATGTTTAACTATCCCATGTTTCGGCCTACATGGTCTATGAAACCAGTAGAAACTACACGGCATGTATATTCAGTACATGATTTGTACTTAATTTTTTTTTCATTTTCTTCATGAACAAAAGATTTAATGGCATGTAATCAAATCTACATGGAGTGTATTCTGGTTTTTTCAGATAGTAATCCTTAAAAACTTCTCTAGAGCCCAGAAAAACATTGAAACTAACACCCAAGTGCCAAATTCCAAACCGTGAGGGACTATAATACACATGAATCAAATCTTTTCATCTTATTCATGTTATAAAAAAGTAAACAGGTCAATGATCCACCAAATTCTGGTCAACGGGGGCTCATACTCATCAACAATCAAAGTTTTGAGTTCATCCTACAATACCATACATAAAAATACCCTATCAAATAACTTGTATTTTATCAAGGCATCTATCACTACAACATGCATTTTTCTAGCACAACTTCTATCACAACAACATGCAATTTCTAAAGTACCTACATGGCATGGAAACTATGCATGGCATGTGATTCTAATATGTGGCTAAATGATGCATGTGATGGCATACCCTTATCTCATTGGGTTGAAACTAAATAGAACTCAAGTATAAAAACATAAAAAACACACCACAAGTGCATCACCCAATGGTGAAAATCAAATCAACTGTAAAATTAAAAAATCAGAAAAATTTCAAGACGATGTAAATTGGTTTTTCCCTGCACACAGGTTAGCTACTCTCAGAAAAAATTTATTACCAAGTACTTATTCCATCATATCCCTGGATATAGGCTCCAAAAAAAGTCAAGAAGAAAAGAAACCCCTCTAATACCACTTTGTAACGTCCCGGATCTAGGTGCCCCTCAACGAGATGCCCTGAACCTGGTTGGTCACATGACCTCAACCACATTTACCCAAATTCTAGAGGCTACCGACTAGTAGTGAGGGACTGGGTCTGATAGTGGGGAATCTATGCCCTAATTTTTCCAAGTGTAGCGAAGCAGAAATAGATATAAATATACAAAAGCAGAAGCTGTAAACAATACCAATACTGAAATGGACACAGTAATGATGTAAGAGAGAACCAGCAGTCTTATAAAAATAATGATACAATATGTCATATTCTAAGAAAGTATTCAAAATAGGATACACTGCAATCAAATACAAAATAGTACAATGTACAAGTACAGCAAAGAAAAACAACACAGAACAATAGGAAACCAACAACATCACGAGCCTATGCTTGGTCCATGTCTCTCCTACTCCTATACAATAATCAAATACCTGTATATGGGATCTTTCCATTATCCAAACATGAAATAATATAATCTTTTTGGGCCCAAGACATAACCCAAACAGGGTGTGAGAAATAAATCCTAGAAGATGACCACCAAAGGCCTATGTCCAACTATTACTAAAAATGTACTATAACAGTATGCAACAATAAAATGAAGTAAACTATGCAGTACTCATAAGTAACTATCCATACCAGTTTCATTTCTATTTTAATATTCATTTAACAATGCCAAGCCTATGCTTTATCTTGGAAAGTTTAACCACAAAAAGTCACCACAATGAATACACAGAGTAAGCATTGTCCACAGACATGCAAATCCTTACCCTAAGGTAATCAGAATCAAAACCCGTAGGTGACTGCCCACAAGAATAATGAATACTGCCTACAGGTGTACGAGGTGTCGCCCACGAGTATAGAATCTACTGCCCAGAGGCATCATAAAAGTTGCCTGCAGGCTAAACAAAACACTTCCCTTAGGCTATGCAAGTAACCGGGCCGAGCCCAACATATAAGCAAGAAATTTATATATAATTCCTCTCAAGAAAAATTAAATCATGATAAATTCATAGTATACCCTCAGGTAACATGGCCAAACAAATAAACATGGGATCACACCCACATGGTTTCCTTGGATCCAAGAAATGATCCCAAATAGTAGTTATACATATTCATTAAATTACCTACACAATTCTAGGTATTTAATTAATCAGGGCCTTATCTATATGACACCCCAATCATGGGTGCGTAGCACAATGGTACACAAAAACAACATGATAGTTGGAATTAAAAATCATACCACCTACCTTGATCTCCACTGATCAATATACAAGAAAAACACCTCTCAAAATTACCAAGAAAGACATACATCTGGGATAAAATTTAACTCATTTAAACTCAAATAACTTCCCCTTGAGAAAGAATTGGAAAGAAGGGCTCAAGGAGAGGGAAGATCTTACCTACGTGGTTCCAACAAGATTGACGATAGACGAATCCGAGTTCCGGTGTATGATCGGGAGCTCCTCCAAGGTTCGACCTCCTCTCCGGACCAACTCATGAGTTCTAAGCTTCCTCTATAAATAGAGGAGGAAACAACCCATTTTAAGAGAAAAAAACAAACTACATATCTTGTACTCTTATGTACACAGCGTGTAATTTAAATTTTTTATTATTCCTCTAGTGGATACTTTTCACCACTGAACTTTTCATCGGTCGACATGCGTACACGACGTGTATTCCTAAAAACACAGTGTGAATTTTTGCTCCGCTGGCGGCAACTCTCACTGCCTTACTATTCACATATAGAATGATTACACATCGTTTAAATACTAAGAACATAGTGTGTAGTTAGTTTTTACACCCTTCATCACCGACAGGCCTACACGCCTTGTGTACTCATCCCACATGGCCTAAGTACACGGCGTGTGGAAAAGTAAACAGTGTGTACCCACAAAATTTTGGAATTTTCTCTATTTTCCTTATTTTCTGGAAAACACTTAAGGAAAGAGGAAAAGAAAAACTCGTACCTCAAGAACAATTACCGTGTTCTTATAAATATAGATGGAAAAAAATCCTTCCTATAATTATTTACAAATATCATTCATTTTTGATGCACCAACCATAAACAATATAGAACCCTTACTTCCCAGTTTCAGTGTTGAAATCATACACATTACCTTTCCAACATTGATTTCGATAATTGTGACACAATTTTTTCTATAAAACATTAAAACATAAAAGGAAAAAATAAATCACATCTATGGTTGAGTGCCATTTACGTTTATAGATTTATTGATTTATAAAAACTCTGACATAAACAATTCACATGATTTTAAATGATAATTTCTCATATTTGACAAAACATTTCATTTTCACATTATGGCATCATCATCATCATTATGTAATCCATTCTAGAATTAACTCAATCATCCTCATTATTTATACCATAGATAAAATAGAACATTGGAAGGATGAGGTAAAATATTCTCTAAGATTAAACATAATCATAAAAAATTTCATTTAATCAATGAACATTAAATGTGCATTTGGATGAGTGAACTGTAAAAAGCACATACCAATAAATTCTTGGATCATAAAATATAATTTTTTTGAAAAGGATAGATTCATATAAATCATCAATAATGATCAATTTAATTGCAATATTGATCATTAGAATCATTATGAACCCATAACAAGCCATTGAAACACATTATTAGTAATATGGAACATTATATTCACAAAACCCTTTAAAATATTTTTTATTGGAATAAACATAGAGTAGAATTAAAATATTATTATTACCCAATGTATTTGAGAACTATCAAAGAACGCTATTTGTATAAGTTATAGTGGGATCACCTGGTTTTATCTATGCCACCCTATTTTATAATCTGTAACAGTCTCGCCCGATGTTATATAGTCCACCCAATAGTATAAGGTATAATTTGATTGCCTAGTAATATATGATTTTCCAAATAATATAATATGTCCATGAACAAAAAAAATTAATAATTTAAATAGTGATTTAATCATAAAAGTAATTGAAAAAAATCATCTTTCTTTTATAATCCTAATAATTGATGTAAAAGATATGGGTTTCATAACAATCACCTTGAAGCAATATTAATCCATCTAAATAAATAACATCGTTGATATAATTAAAAAATATCACATATTTTGTATAAGTAGAATAAATTATTTTTTATTTTTATGGAAATAAATACCATTAAACTACCACAAAAAACCAAATTGGTGAAAATTTTCTTTTCATTCTGAAATTCACTTATTATTATTTTATTTGAAAATAACTTTATTTAAAAACCAATAATTAAGTAATCTAAATTGAATGAATTTTAAGAAAGAAATTTTTTTAAGAACAATCTTATATACTTTCAATGGATTTTTCAAATAAATGATTTTTATATTAGTAGGAAAGTCTGGGAACATTGTGAAGAACATTGCTTTTCAACAGAAAAATGGATAGAAAGTGTCTTGTCCGGAAAGAGACCCAATGATTACATTGAAATAAAATAAAAAATAAAAAATGGATAAAAAATTCTTTAATAAATAATTTTTATAAGATTAAAATTATTTTTTAAAACATTTTTAGAAAACATGATTTCGAAAAAAACAGATTCCCGACCAAAGGGAGATATGAAGTTTGATTTTTTTAAAAATTATTTCTCTAAAATTTTATCTATCAAATATGTAAAAATGTTATAATTTAATTAAAATATCGTAAATAAATTTATTATAATATAATTAATTATAATTATAATATTCCAACATCATAGTCTTAATCATCCACAATCCCAATAAATGATGAGATTGTAACAAAATACACTTACCATTTATTGTAACATTGAATAGTAGTCCCAGTGAAAGACTACAATTAAATTAAAAATTTAATATAAATAAAATAAGTATATTCATGAAATATAATTTTAAAGGTATAGTATATAAATGTTATACAATAATATAGGTCTATAACATTACAAACATCTCAATGTATGGAAATTGATATATAAATCAATTAGTACATTAGTAACATTAAAAATATAAACCCCATGAACGATATATCCTAAAATGGAAATGAATATCCCCAAAAAAGTATTTATAACTATCATATAATTCATTCATGGGAATTATATACACCAATTTTCTTCGGTGAATATCGGATATATCTCACAGAAATAAAAGTGATACTAGAAAACCATTACATCAAGTTTTATTCCTCGCGTTTTTTCTTCATCTTCATGAATAATATTTTTTTTATTTTTTACCTTATTTATAAAAAATTTCATGTTAATTATTACATTTATATCATTTATTATCATTTTTTATACAATTACTTAATCGACTATGTTTGTGTCGAATGTTTTGACCACACACAACTTCTATGTCAAAAAGAATTTGGTTGGTTTACTATGGTCAAATTGGTCATTATTTATAAATTTACATAATAATAATAATAATAATATTTAAAATATTTATTCAAAAAAAATTATTAAAACAAATATATATATATTCTTAAGAAAAATCAACAACATTAAAATCATGAAGGTGGTGTGTCATACGTACACATGAGTAACATTCCAATTTTCAAATGATCATTATAAAAAAAATATAATACCTTTTTATCATAAAAAATGAACATAATTTCATTAATAACATATTATTAAATTATATTATCTTATATATATCAGTCTTGAGATTGGGTGATGAAAATATGAATCACATCACTTCAAGGAGGCGATAAAAGACACATACACGAATAGCATTATCACTTTTCAAATCAGTTAAAAGGGAATGAAATAAATTGATATTATATATTTATAAAATGATAAATATAACAATAATATAATAAATATTTAATTTGTAACACATTGAGATTTTATGAGAAATATTATTTTTTATTTCTTTGATGTACTGTGTTGTACGATACACTGTGATTAGATTGCGCTATACGCAACACCATATTATCTTGTAGTATGCACAACACTATTCTTGGCTTTTGTTTCATACAAGAGCGACCTTCCTCAATAGCGTGTGTTGTACGCAATACCAAGTTTCACTAAACAACAATATATTAATATAATATTGTAATAAACTAGCCATTATGAATAGTATTAACCACATTTTGAATTCAATAACATTATCATTTGTCTTATATATTTTCTAGAACATGGTATGGGAACAGAATTAATTTTTTTGGATAAAAGAAGTATTTTTCAAAAAATGCAGTTTTGTAGCCTTTTGATGGCGTACCCAATTTAAATATAATTTTCGAAAAGTATATAAGTTCAATTGGAAAAATTAAACTTCTTATTTTGAATCATGATATATATATTTAGGTTGTAAATTTCATTGACATTGTTCTAATAACCTTCATATTTTGATGAATAGTAAAAATATGCTAATTATAATTAAAAACAACTTTTTTCATCGAGATAATTTATATGAATAAATTAAAATATATAATGGTATTAAAGTATAAATAGAATATATTTTTACCATTAAATATAATGTATGTAATTATCATTAAATTTAGATTGAATTCATTGGTAAAAACATTTCAATATTTATCATGTTTTGAATTTTAAAACACATTTTCCCAACAATGAGAATAATTTTAAATTAATTACTCCTACTTCAGTGTTTTGAATTTGAAAAAATGGATTCCATATTTGGAATCATTAGGTCCAAATTATGTTAATAAGTTACTTTTATTTTTCTCCGTTATTAATAGTAACTACGAAAAAAAAAATTTACCATAGTTGAAGGTAAATTAGGTAATTAAGGGTAAAAATATTATTATAAAATTACCCTAAAACTTTTCCTAATATAATTGGATGATTATATTTCTTCCTCAAATATATTTGGGTTAAAAGTTTTTCTATTGGAACCCAATTGTATGAGATTAAGACCTTTAATTTATTTTATTTAATGGAAAGTGAAATATGTTTCACTCAAACATTAATAATCAAGTTATTTTTAATATAAGGTTAAACGGAATCCAAATTCGATTATAAATACTCATTTGAAAGATAATTTTTTTCTTTATCATGGTAATTTATTTATTTATTTTTTTTTAATAAATATATAATTACTTTAATAGCTCATACATTAATGATGAAGAAATTATTTATTTAGTGAAAAATGAATAATATAGTTTTTATTAAAATAATAATACCCCTAAAAGCCCAAACACTTAAACAAAACTTATTGGTCGAGTGTATATACACCATAAGAATCCAAGAGTCTACTTTTGGGCCATTTAGAACCCTATAAAACAAATTACGACATTTGTATTATTTTATTTTAAATGATGTCAAAGTTGTCACCTTCATAATTTAATAAACATATCATTTAAAAAGTTGGGTGTTTTAGAAGATAAATTCGACTAAAACTATTATTATGAAAGATATTAAATTTATATTAATCATATTATTTTATTTTTAATTTTTATGCAAAAAATAAGTATAATAAATAATTTTACAAAATAGATGTAGTAATTATTTTAGTAAGAAAAATATCAAATAAATGGTTTTAAAAATATTAAAATAAATAATATATGAACTAATTAATGTGATCCACAAATTTTATAGAAAAATATGACATGTTATAAATCTATTAAATATTTCTGTTCTAACATATATTCTATGTGTATTTTATTTAAATTCAAATTATTGAATAGTGTCAAAATTGAAACTATTTGTATTTTATAAAAACAACATATTATTAAAATTTTACAAAATCACAAAAATATTTAAAAATTATAAATTGAAAATTATATGGTCTAAAATATTAAAAAGTATCTAACTATTGAAAATTCAAAACACATAATAATTATTTATAACAATTTAAAATTTAGAATACAATTACCACAAATAAAATCAAATAGATTAAATAAGGATATATCAAAATGATAAGATTTAAAATATATTCCAAACAAGTATAAATTTTATTTTTTGATGATATTACCACCCTATCGCATCTCATATTTGATGTTGATCCATTTTGGAGGTTTTTATGTGGGGTTTTATTTTATTATAAATTAATATTTTTGAGAGTTTCCTTAAGTGGCCCTCTCCTCTCTTATAAATGGGCACCTCCTCCATCTCTTCTTCACACCATTTGAGCTTTCAAACACAGATAAAACCTTTTTATTTCTCTTATAAAATTCCCTATAGACATACTAGAGGTATTGGAATTCTTCAAATACCATCCTTAGTACCCTAAGAGGAGGTTTAGAAGATCCAAGTCGAAGAAGATGTAATATCCTTTACCGATTATTTAAAAATTCATTCTTCTTCTACTTCCTCTATATGATTTGTTTCATTATTTAGTAATAAATATATTATCAATTGTATATAGATATGTTATTATTCATATGAAACAACCATATTTTACCTTCTATCCATCCTATGAAAAATGAAATCAATGTGTGTGCGTACGCACAACTTACTGTCTCCAGGCCACGGTGTAATCTGTTTTCCCACCACCACCTTTTGTGGATTAGAATAATGGTGGAAATAATAACTATATATGGTTATTATAACATGATAATAATTATGATATATCATATCATCCACTCCAATTCCATTCAATAATTATGGAAATGATATCATCTCTCGTGTGTTTGTACGGATTACCGTCTCCACGACGCGATGAGATTCATTATCCATGTTTACAATTCAAGAATTATTATAAAAGATATATAATGAATAATAAATAGATATATGAAATAATAATTCTACTGGATTTATGTTTATATATATATATATATGTCATCTACTTACTTCCATTCAAGTCAATAAGGAAAGGAAATAGGCGTTAAGGGTTATATACGACCTATTGTCTCCATGAATAGTGTATTTAATTTCATTTATATATATATCATATATATAGATAATGAATGAATATATGATATATAAATCATGTTTTACATTCTAGAAGTAAGTAAATCATGATAATATCATAAAAAACGTCCAAACACGTATGATAAATGAAACAATTTTTACTCAAAACGTTGCTTCTACAGGGAATTGACAAATGGACGGGTAATATAAAATCCCAAGATACTCATATATGATATCATAAAATTGACTATGATTCTTGAATAATTCAATGACATTATTTAAATCATTGTACATGAGTTTCAGACACGTACAGAAGAAATTGGACCTAAGGTAAAGGATAATTATTCCAATCCCTTTCTTATCCGGGATCGTTTATTCTTAAGTATTTACTGGGGTTATATTTATCATCCATGAATATGTTTTAAAAAAATGTTTTCATAAAGTTTTTACTATTAATCCATGTATGTTTAATGTCGTGTTTAGATCTTTTTGAATTTTACTATGTGGTATGGAAGGAATCTTTCTTTTTTTACCATGAGAAGAACTTTTTGACTTTTCCGGCAAATGTACAAGGAAAATGTTTTTTATCTTATACAGAGTGAACAGATTTTAATGATTTCATAATTCCTTATTTACATAAACATTCCTCTACAAGATTTCAACAAAATTATTTTCCTTTAAAATTTCATGTCATTTTGAGAAATGATTTGAAAAAAGAAAGGATATTTTCCTCAAGAATTCATTTCATGGGATTTATCAAAACAATTTTCCATCTATGATGACATTATTAAATATTATTATGTTTGAAGTATAATTTCACTAGTATTTACATTGTTTCGATTTGTTTTCGATGAAATTATATCCATTGTTTTTTATGGATTATGTTATGATGGGATGATGTTTATGAAACCAATTTTATTTTTTTGGGTTATGATGAATGATTTATATTTATTTTGTGGAACACAAAAGAGTGATTTTATTATGAGATGGGTGGGGCCTATATCTCCCTCCAATGCATTGGGTAATGATTTATATCTCATGACATAGACATGGCTGGAATGGAAAGTATATCTGGTTCAGGAATACATGGCTGGAACTACATGTAAAACTGATTCAGTAATGAACTTTGTCCACTATGATCGTCTTGGAACCAATGCCTTGGCTACTATTTAAATCATATCATGAGATTAATGTTTTTCCACAATTACATGTTTTATTCCTATAAAATTATATCATGATTACTGTTCCATTATCATCTATTCCTTAGGTACTGCCAAGATTTATTTCACAACTCATAATTTTGATGATTAAACGTTTTGTTCATCTTTTTAATTTCCAATGTATACGGTTTTTTTTATTTTCTCCATTATTACCTATATAGAGAATGTAATCTCACCCATTTTATGTTTTCATTTCCCTATGATATAAATAATTATTTTAGGTAAGAAAACAAAAGTTGAAGATGTTTATGGGGTATGTTAAAGATATTTCACCATGTTTAGAAGATTATGTTCTGTGTTTCCAAGGACACTAAACTAATACGGTCATTGGGAGTCAATTTTGTTCATGTATTAAGTTTTAATAAAAATTAATGAATGTCCATGTATGTCAGTCTTGGGTCTCTACAGTTGATATCAAAGAGAAGGTTTAGTTATCCTTTGGAAACTAGGATGCGAAATCTTTAGTGAGAACCAAAGAGATTTTTCGAAGGTATGTCCAGGGATGTCCCTAAATATTAGTATAATTATAGGTTACATTCCTTGAATTTTGTTGATGATAATGAATAACCTTGGGTGAACCTATGGTGTCCTGGATTATAGAATGTGTGATAAGTTAGAAATCCCATAATTTAATTTTTATGATTACTTGGTTCCTCATTATTTTTAATGTTTCTTACACTATGGTTTCTGGTTTTAGTTAATGGAGGGAACAAGAAGGAATTCAGTTAACATTGATTCTAATGGAAAAATTCTTGAAAATGATCAACAAAATTGTGTAATTCTTAAAGAGAAAGATATTGTGACTATTCCAAATCAGTCATCGCGATATATGATTAACAATATAGACATTAGTTGTATTCCTAAGTAATCAAATAAGAGTAAGATGGACTTTTATGCATGTTAGAATAGTGAGGAACATATAAGAAGGAAGATTAGGCTTTCTAAGTATTAACAAGAATGGAAGAATAACCTTGAGGAATACCTAAAATGGACGGGAATATGTTATCTGTGTGGGGGAAAAGGGGCATAGAGTGGCAGACTATTATGGAGTTAAATATCTTCTCTATGTAGAACATGGTCATTACCTAAGTCAATTTCCTGAGCTGAGAGGATACTTCTAAATCAAAGAAGGAACTATTCCATGATAATAATTGAAGAGGATGGATTTATGGTCTTATGTATTGTAATTCAAGAATAATGTTGATGATGTAATATTATGGTATATTGTAATATCTATGTATTGGTCCATTGTGGTTTTCCACCAGAATATGGTATCAGTAACCAAAAAAAGTGATTGAAATATTTTTGGAAAGAAGATTATATGATCATAATGAAGGGATAAAGGGATAATGAGATTTTTTATATATTAATGATCTCATGATTGATAAAAGGGAAAATTGATATCATGGTTTCAGTATATAGAATTTTTGGTATATTTGGGGAAGGGAGAGGGTTAATTTTGATGAAATTCATGTTTTTACTAACGTTCTATATGAATTTATGATTTTATAATATTTCAAGAGGATGCATGATTATTTCCTTAAAATTTTTGGAATGTGACATATAGGATATAACTCATGATATATGGGGATAAATGATGTTATTCACATGCTTGTTATATTACCTTTCTGGTAATTGTATTATTTGTACTATGAGATTGGACAGAAGTATTTTTCATAAGCATAATGGTTGGAACAAATTAATTTGGACATCATATAGTATTGTTTAAGGCTATTAAATTTTATTATTATTATTTGGGGATGCTATAATAGTATTGTTATAAAAAATGACTACTCATGGGACCACTGAAAACCTGTCGCATCAGACAAGGTTGCAGAATCAAACCCACAACTGAAGTGCGACAAGCCTTTATCGCCTAGCACGGCCCTATGAGAAGTCCCTAGTTTGTTGAAATTAGTTTGATTATATTAAACGGTATGATAGATGATGTATAAGCCCATTTTTTGGAACCATATAAGATTAACCACACCCAAGATGGAATTATGAATATTTTATAAGTTTTGCTAACCTTTTTGTGATAGAGCCAGATGGAATGAACTTTCATTCCATTGCATGATTTTATAATACTTCAATAATGAAAAATTAAACTTCATTTCTTTAAATAAATGATGAAGTGGAAATAGTTCATGGAATTAAAAACAATGATATTACACTGAAATCAAGTAAGTATTTCTCATTATGCAAAAATTCATCAACTTTATGGAAATGATCTTAAAAATTAAAAATGTTGTCCTAGAACCCTCATATTCAATGAATCTGATGCTACCTTAGATCATCAAAAATTTATGGCTTTTTATTGTTGGATTTTTCATAGCCATGTTCTCTACCACTCTCCATCAGAACATGATGGTTAAATTTCTCTTCCATATCCATGTTTTCACCTATATTCTCCTATGTGGAAACCCAGTACTGAGATACATTGGGTGATCGTTATATTTCTAAATTTTCATTTTAAAAATATGTTTTAGTATTCCTTTTTACGTTGTGGGTTTCTATGAATGAAAATTTCAAGTATAAAATGATTTATAAACCAACGAATTTAGGGAGTGAAATTTATTTTAAGGGGGGGTAGAATGTAACACCATGAAATATTTGAGAAATATTCTTTTTAATTTCCTTGATGTATTTTGTTATACGCTACACCAAGATTAGCCTGCACAATACACAACACTGTATTATCTTGTAGTATACACAACACTATTCTTGGCTTGTGTTGCATGCAAGGGTGACCTTCCTTAATAGCGTGTGTTTTACACAATACCGAGTTTCACTAAAAAAATATAATATTATAATATTGTTATGAACAAGCCGTTGTGAATAGTATTAACCAAAATTTGAATTTTATAACATTATCATTCAACTTACATATTATCTAGAACATGGTGTGAGAACAAAATTCATTTTTTGAATAAAAGAAGTATTTTTCAAAAAATGCACTTTTGACACCTTTTGATGGCTCACCAATTTTCAATATAATTTTTGAAAAGTTTATAAGTTAAATTTAAAAAATTAAACTTTTTCTTTTGAATTAGGATATAAAAATTTATGTTGTATAAAATTTTAACATTATTCTGATAACCTTAAAATTTTGATGAATTGTAAAAATATGCTAAATTTTAATTAAAAACATCTTTTTTCATCGAGAATATTTATATTGATAAATTATAATATTTATTGGTTTTAAAGTATAAATATAATATATTTTAACCATTTAATATAATGTATTTTCTATCATTAATTTTATGTTGAATTTATAGGTAAAAAAATTTCAATTTTTTCAATTTTTTGAATTTTAAAACACGTTTTCCCAACAATGGGATTAATTTTAAATTAATTAATACAACTTTTATGTTTTGAATTTGGAAAAATGGATTCCATATTAGTAATATGTAGATACAAATTATGTTAAAAGGATTATTTTATTTTTGGACATTATGAATAGTAACTATGATAAATTTTATTTACCATAGTTAAAGGTAAATCAGGAATTAAGGGTAAAAATAATATTACAAAATTACCCTAACACTTGTATAAATATAAATGGATGATTAAATTTTATCCTAATATATACTTGTGTTGAAAGGTTATCTATTTGAACCCGCTTGGATGTGATTAATACCTCTAATTTATTTATTCAAAGGAAAGTGAAATACGTCTCGCTCAAACATTAATAATTAAATTATTTTTAATATAAGGTTAAACGAAATATAATTTCGATTATAAATACTCATTTTAAATTAAATGATTTTATATTTATAATGGTAATTTATTTGTCATTTTTAAGTTAAATATGATTACCTTAATATCTTATAAATTAATGATGTAGTAATTATTTATTTACTGAAAAATCAATAATATACTTTTTATTAAAATAATAATACCAATAAAAAGCTCAAACACTACACCAAAACATATTGGTCGAGTATATCTACACCATAAAAATCCATGTGTCTACTTTTGGAACATTTGGATCCTTATAAAATAGATTATGACATTTATATAATTTTATTTTAAATGATGTAAAAGTTGTCAGCTTCATAATTTAATAAACATATCATTTTATAAAGTTCAGTGTTTTAGAAGATAAATTCTACAAAAAGTGTTATTATGAAATCTGTTAGAGTTATATTAATCATAGTATTTTATTTTTTATTTTTATGAAAAAAATAAGTTTAATAAGTGATAATACAAAAAATTTGTAGTAATTATTTTAATAAAAAAATTCAAATAAATGGTTTTAAAAATATTAAAATAAATATTATATGAACTAATTAATATTCTAAACAAATTTTATAGAAAAATATGAAATGTTAGGAATATATTAAATATTTTTGTTCGAACATATCTTCTGTGTGGATTTTTTAAAATTCCAATAATTGAATGGTGTCAAAATTGACACTCATGGTATTTTATAAAAATGACATATTATTAAATTGTTTACGAATCAAAAAAATATCTAAAAATTAAAAATTGAAAATTATATTGTCATAAGTTTTACAATTTATCTAATTATGGATAATTCAAAACACATATTTAATTATTTATAACAATATAAAATATAGAATATTATTTCCACAAATAAAATCAAATAGATTAAATAAGGATAAATCAAAATTATAAGGTTTAAAATAAATTCCAAACATGTCTAAATTTTATTGTTTGATGATATTACCACCCTATCACATCTCATATTCTATGTTGATTCATTTTGGATGTTTTTATGTGGGGTTATATTTTATTATAAATTAATATTTTTAAGAGTTTTCTAAAGTGCCCTTCTCATCTTTTATAAAATGGAACCTCCTCCCTCTCCTCTTCACACCATTTTGAGCTTTCAAACTCGGAAAAACCCTATCAATTTCAATTATAAACTTTACTAGAGACATTCTAGAGGTCATGGACTTCTTCAAATACCATCCTTAGTACCCTATGAGGAGGTTTTGAAGAGGTACATCGAAGAAGAGGTAATATCCTTTACCGATTCTTTAAAACTTATTTCTTATTCTACTTCCTATATATGATTTGTTTCATTATTATGTAATAACTAATGCATCACTTTTATACTGATATGTTTTTATGAATATGAAACAACCATATGTCACCTTCTATCCATCCTATGAAAAACAAAATCACCATGTGTGCGTATGTACGACCTATCGTCTCCACGCTGTGGTGTAATCTGTTTTCCACCACCACCTTACATGGATGGGTAGAATGGTAGAAATAATAACTATATATGGTTATAATAACATGATACTAATTATGATATATTATTTCATCCACTTAAATTCAATTCAATAATTTTGGGAATGATATCATCACTCATGCGTAGGTACATATTACCATCTACACGACGCGATGAGATTCCTTCTCCATGTTCACCATTCACGAATGATTATAAAGTATATATAATGAATAATAATTAAATATATGACATAATAATACTACTGGATTTATGTATATATATACATATATATATATATATATTTCATCTACTCACATCCATTGAAGTCAATAAGAATAGGAAAACAACGTTCTTGCATACGTACGACCTGCTGTCTTCTTTAACGATGTATTTTATTTTATTTATCTATATAGTATATAAATATATATATGATATATAATTCATGTTTTACATTATTTAAGTAATTAAATCATGATAATATCAATAATACCAAGTCGAAACATGTACGATAAATGAAACGATTATTACCCAAAACATTTCGTCAACAAGAAATTGACAAATGAACGGGTAAAAAAAGTCGCAAGTGAATCATATATGATATCATAAAAATGACTATGATTCTTGAATAAGTAAATGATATTATTTAAATCATTATAAATGTGTTTCAGACACATACATAAGAAAATTGGACCTAAGATATGGGATAATTATTCCAATCTTGTTCTTATCCGAGATTTTTTATTCGTAAGTATTTTTTGGGGTTATATTTATCATCCCTGTCCATGTTTTATAAAAAATGTTTTCATAAAGTTTTTACAATTCTTCCGTGTATTTTTAAATTCTTTTTTACCTCTTTTTTACTTTTACTATGTTGTATGGAATGAATCATTCTTTTTTTACCATATGAGGAAATTGTTTACTTTTTCGGAAAAAATGAGAGGAGAATGCTTTTTCAACTTATACAGCGTGAACGGATTTTTATGATTTCATAATGACTTATTTAAATAAATATTCCTCTTAATGATTTCAACAAAAAAAAATTCTTTTAAAATTTCATGTCATTTTGAGAAATGTTTTGAAAGAAGAAAGGATATTTTCCTCAATAATTCATTTGAAGTGTTTTATCAAAACACTTTTCCATCTATGATGACATTCTAACATTAGTATATGTTTCAATTATAATTTCAATATTTTTTACATTGTTTGATTTTTTTTATGATGAAATTATATCCATTGTTTTACATGGATTATGTTATGTCGGGATGATGTTTATGAAACACATTTTATACGTTTGGTTATGATGAGTGATTTATAGTTATTTTGTGGTACAATAAAGAATGATTTAATTATGAGATGAGTGGGACCTATATCTCCCTCAAATGAATTCGGTAATGATTTATATGTCATGATATAGACATGAATGGAATGAAAAATTAATCTAGTTCAGGAATACATGACTGGAACGACAGGTAAACCCAATTCAATAATAGACTTTTTCCACTATGATGGTATTGACAGTAATGACTTGGATACAATGGAAATCCTATCATGTTCATAATGGTTTTCAACAATTTCTTGTTTTATTTCGATTATATATTATCATGATTAATGTTTCTTTATGTTATATGCCTTACGTACTACAAATATTTATTTCACTACTCAAGATTTTGATGTTTAAACATTATGTTCATATTTTAAGTTCAAATGTATATGGTTTGTTTTATTTTCACCATGCTTACCCCTAATGAGAATTTGAGCTCACACTGTTTATGTTTTCTTTTCCCTAGGATATAAATAATGGTTTTAGGTAAGAAAAAAAAGTGAAAGATATTTATGGGAGATGTTGAAGATCTTTTACCATGATTAGAAGATTATGTTCTGAGATTCCAAATACACTAAACTAATACAGTCCTTAGGTATCTTTTTATGCCATGTATTAAGTTTTCCACACAAGTAATGTGATGTAAATGTATGTCATGCTTGGGTCTATACAGTTGGTATCAGAGTGAAGGTCGATTTAACATTTGTAAACAAGGATGTGAAAACTTTAGTGAGATCCTATCAGATATTTATAAGGTATGTCTAGGGATGTCCCTAAGGTTTGGTAAAACTATAGGTTACTGTCTTAAAATTATGTTGATGATCATGAATACCCTAGGGTGAACCAAAGGTGTCATGGATTATAGAATGTGGGATAAGTTTTACATCCCATAAGAGACTTTTTATGAAATGTGGTTCCTCATTATTTTTACTCTTTCTTACACTATAGTTTCTGGTTTTAATCAACGGAGGGAATGAGAAGGAATTATGTTAACATTGATTTCAATGGAAAAATTGGTGACTATGATAAAAAAAATTGTGTAATGTGTGTAGAGAAAGATATAAAGATTATGCCGAATCAGTCAACGCGATATATGATTAACAATGTGAACTTTAATGTATTCATAAGTCATCAAATAAAAGGAATATGGACTATTATGCATGTTCGAATGGTGAGGAATACAGTGAGGAAGATTAATCTTTATACATATCAAGAAGAAGAGAAGAATAACATTGAGGAATACCTCAAATGGAGGGGAAGATGCTATCTGTGTGGGGAAAAGTTTTATAGAGTAACAGACTGTTATGGAGTTCAATGTCTTATCTGTGGAGAACATAGGAATTACCCAACTCAATTCTCTGATCTAAGAGGTTAAATCAAAATCAAGGAAGGACCTATTCCATGCCAATCAATGAAGAGGATGGATTTAAGGGCCTATGTATTTGAATTCAAGAATAATGTTGTTGAGGTAATATTATGGTATATTGAAATATCTATGTATGGGTCCATTGTGGTTTTCCATAAAAATATGGTATCGGTAACCATGAAGAGTGATTGAAATATCGTTGGAAAGCAGATGATATGCTCAAAATGAAGGGATAAAGGGATAATGAGATGTTTTATAGTATTAATGAGCTTGTGATGGATAAAAGGACAAAGTGATATCATGGTTTGATTATATAGAATTTTTGGTATATTTGGTGTATGAAAATGGTTAATTTTGATAGAATTAATGTTTCCACTAAGGTTCTATAGTAATTTATGTTATTATCATATTTCAAGAGGATGAATGATGAATTCCTTAAAATGGTTGGAATGTGACCAAAAATATATAACTTATGATTTATGTGGATAAATGATTGTATTCACAAGCTTGTTATATGAACTTTTTGGTAATTTTATTCTTTGTACTATGAGATTGGACAAAAGTATTTTGGATAACCCTGAAAGATGCAATGGATTTATAGCGACCCAAAAATTACATACATGGTTAATAATTTAAAATTTAAGCATACTTATTACAACATATAACAAAACCATTAAATGACCGTATAGGTATAGTGTCTTTAGAAACTGGGAAACCTAAACAACTAGTTCATAATGCATCTACATTGTCTCCCATTTATTTCATCATATCTATAGTCCCTTTTTGGAATATCTTACTTAATAACCTTCTTCCTGACCTGGGGAAAGAAAACATAAAGAGGTGTGAGCTCAAATGCTCAGTAAGGGTAAACAAAAGGAATATCAAGCACATCAAATTTATAAGAACATAACATTTTGGAAATCTTACCCTACAAAAGAGATCATAATTTCATAACGTGGGATAAATCATGGTATTGAAATGTAATCCCAATAATCATAACATAAAACATGAAACTTTTTTTCATACACACATAATCATAGAAAATCATTTCTTATTAGTCGAGACTCATATCTAAGACTATATTGTTAGAAAAAGTCCATATCAGAACCAAGTTCACTCCATGTTTCTGTCCTATTTCACTAAACCAGTTTAACCTGCCATTCCAGCCATGTCAATCTCATGAGATACAAAATCTGTACCCAATGCATTGGATGGCGATATAGGTCCCACCCATCTTATAATGATACCATTCTTATGTGTGCCACAAAATCATAAACCATACATCATAGCATAACCCATGTAATAAAAATGGGAATCTTGAACATCATGACATCATAAAACAATTCATATAAGATAAAGGAATTCATTAAAATATTTCCATCACAACATAATAAAATCAATGTAATAATAGGGATAGAAACAGAACCATATATTATCATAGAAGGAAAATAATTTTGATAAAACACTTGAACTCCATTCTTGAGGAACATATCCTTTCTACTTCAATTTTTTTTCCTTTCTTAACATGCCATACAATTTTAAACTAAAAGAAGTTGATTAAAAGTAAAATTGAAAACTTGTAAAGGAAGATTCTTGGAAATAATTTTTTAAAAATCCATTCATGCCGTATAAGTTAAAAAACATTCTTCTCGTACTTTTGTCTGAAAAGTAAAAAAGTACCTCGTAGGAAAAACGAAAAAAGATTCATTTCATATCTTTTACTAAAAACTCACTGAAGGGTAAATTTGGATTTAAACAATTTTAGGTGGATGGAAATAATATTACATACTGATGAAACATGGATGTGGATGATAAAATACACCCTAGTAAATACCAAAGTATAAACAATCTCGGATAAAAATGAGATTGTGATATTTTCCCTTACCTTAGGTATGATATGCTTTGTACGTGTCTGAACCTCCTATATAATGATTTAAATAATGTTATTGACTTCTTCCGGAATCATAATTATTTTTATGATTTCATATATGGTCATATTCTTAGCTTCTTATTAGTAATATTTCATTACTACTTGTTAATCGGGGGTTTATTACTTTTTTGTTCTTATGCATTATTTGTCGAATAAATTCTTATTCCTCATTATAGTATATAGAGAAATCATTTAAATAATGGTATTATTGTAATATATATTTCATATTAATTCAATAAATTCATTTATATAATCATTATTCAATGAAGATCATATAGAACGTGTCGCATCACATCATGGAGGTGGTAGGCCGTACATACGCACAAGCGATGATATCGTTCCCATGATCATGGAATTGTATGGAAGTGTATGTATACTATTTCAGAATAGATATCAATTTACAATAATCATATATAGTTATTTATTTTCACCATTATACCCATCCAAGTAAGGTGGTGGAGGAAAACATATTACACCACGGCGTGGAGACGGTATTCCGTACGTACGCACGCGTGGTTATTTCGTTTTCCATAGGATGTATAAGAGGTGAAATAGGTTTGTTTCATATTTATAATAACATATCAGTATATTAGGGATACTGATGTTTTTACCTCATAATGAAAAAACTAAATAATGTGGAGTAGAAGAAGAATGGAACTTGAAGAAAACGGTAGAAGGTATTACCTCTTTCTCGAAGTGCCTCTTTAAACTTTCACTTACGGCACTAGCGTTGGTCTTTTGAGAATACCAGTACCTCTAGTAGGTTTATAAGGAAGTGTCAAAGTGAAATGGGTAGGGGTTGGATGATCTTGAAAGCTCAAATTGGTGTGAGGAAGAGAGGGAGGATGTTCCCTTTTATAAGGGAGGAGAGGGGCACCTTCGGAATGTGTGGAAATATTATTTTATTATAAACTTATCTTCGGTTTCAAGAGGTCCAAAAATCATTAAAGATGAATATAAGACGACTCATGGTCGAAATAAAATCATCCAATCAGAATTGGACATGTTTGGAAAATATTTTAATCATTATAATCTTATTTATTTAAATCATTTATTAATTAGGTAAACACTTCATCATTATTGTGTAATAAATAATTTAATTTATTTGGTGTCTAAAAAATCTAAAAAAATTATAATTATGTAGGAAAGTTTTTTATCTTTCTAATGAATATTTATAGTCTAATATATAATTTATATAACCCCTATAAAAATTAATTACTAAAAGATGTTTGTTAATGTCAATTTTGTCATTACATTAATTTAAGTAATCCAAATTGTCATTGTCACTACCAAGTTGCTCAATGGGGTCCCAAAATCGACCAAAGGATTTCCATGGTCGGACAATACTCATCCAATAAGGTTAGGACAAGTGTCAAGGTAATTTCGAATTATTATAATATTCTTTTAACATTGAATTACCTTATTTACCTTTAACCGTAGTAAATAAAAATTACCATTGTTACTATTCATAATATAAAAAAATAAAAGTAACATATTAACATAATTTGGACCCACTGATTACTAATATGGAATCCATTCTTCAAAATTCAAAACATAGAAGTTTCAGTAATTAATTTAAAATTAATCCCGTTGTTAAGCAAACGGGTTTTAAAAGTGAAAACCTTGCCAAAGATTGAAATGATTTTACCTATGAATTCAATGTAAAATTAATTCTAATGAAATAAATTATATTAAATGGTAAAAATATATTCTATTTATAATTTTAAAACATTCAATATTATAATTTAACCATATAAATTATTGCGATGAAAAAAGTTGTTTTTAATAAAAATATAGCGTGTTTATACTATTCATCAAAATATCAAAGTTATCAGAATAATATTAAAAATTTATCCAAAGTAAATTTTTATATCCTTATTCTAAAAAATAATTTTATTTTGTCAAATTGAACTTATAAACATGTCAAAAACTAGATGTAATGTGGGTGCACCATCAGAAGGCAGTAAAAATGCATTTTTTTAAAAATACTTCTTTTATCCAAAATACTGATCTTGTTTTCATACCTCATTCTAGAAAATGTATAAGATGAATTAAAATGTTATAAAATTCAAAATTTAGTTTATACTATTCATAACAGCTAATATTATAATTTATCATTGTTTAGTGAAACTCGTTATTACGTACGACGCAAGCTATCGAGGAAGTCCGCGATTGCGTGTAAATGAAGCCAAGCTAGTGTTGTGTGTAGTGAAAGATTCCATTGATGATTTATATAACATAAAAACAAAATATTTCTCATAAAAGTCTCAGGTGATACATTCTATCCCCCTTAAAATGAATTTCTCTCTCGAAATTCGTCACTTCGTAAAAAACAGACAAGGATACCTCTCCCTCACAATATCCTCAAGTTCCCATGTAGCTTTTTCTAATTAGTGGTTCCTCCATAAAATATTAACCAAGTGAGTGGTCTTGTTCCGTAGGACTTTTTTGCTACGATCCAGAATTTCAAAAGGACCGATATATCTAGGGCTCAACATTCCCTTCTTTCCAAATCTCATTACTCTTTTCCAAGGAGATATTCATAAGAACACTTTATCACCCAATTCAAACTCTAGGTCTTTTCTTCGGTTGTCATCATAACTTTTTTTGTCGACTCTGAGCTTCTCTTATGTGTTGTTGAATAGATCTGACCTTTTCTGCCATCCTATCAACAAGATCAGGTCCTAATAGCTTTCGTTCCCCAACTTCATCCCAGCAAGTTGGAGTCCTGCATTTCTTTCCATAGAGAGCTTCATAAGGATCCATATGAATACTAGAGTGAAAGATATAATTATAAGAAAATTCCACCAAAGGTAGGTGTTAATCCCAACCACCTTTTAAATCCATAGAAAAAGCTCTCAACATATCTTCTAGAGTTTGAATTGTCCTCTCAGACTGACCGTCTGTCTGAGGATGACAAGTAGTGCTGAAACTCAACTCTGTATCCAGAGTATGCTGAATACTTCGCCAAAACTTTGAGGTAAACCTCGGATCCTGATCAGATATAATGGAAAGTGGTACTACATGCAATCTTACTACTTCCTTTACATATATCCTGGCAAGCTGATCAAGGGAAAAATCTTCTCTAATAGCAATGAAGTGTGCTAACTTCGTAAGATGATCAAATATAACCCAGATAGCATTATTGAATTTGGATGTTTTAGGAAGTCCAGTGACAAAGTCCATAGTGATGTTTTCCCATTTCCATTCAGGTATGGGTAATGGTTGTAACATCCCCTTAGACTTTTGTCTCTCATCTTTAACTTGTTGACAAACCAAGCATCGAGAGACATATTCAGCAACATCTCTTTTCATGACATCCCACCAGAAATACTCTTTCAGGTCTCTATACATCTTCGTGCTTCCAGGATGAATAGAGAATGAAGAACTATGAGCCTCATCCAGTAGCTCCGTCTTTAATTCTGGGATAGGAGGACCACAAACCCGATTCCTGAACTTTATTATCCCATCACAATCAAGGATGAATTTAGGAACATTTCTCACCTTATTTTGTAACTTGACATCTTCTTTCTACACCTATTTAATCATTACATATATAGATGGTTGAACATTCATTTGAGAAAGATACAATTTTTCCCCTTCCATTATAATTCCAAGATCCATCGTTTGTAAATCCATAAATATTGGATCTTTTGTGATCCTCATCATGGATAAGCTAGCATGGTCTTGTCAACTTAATGCATCTGCCACATTGTTTTCTTTCCCATGGTGGTAATAAATTGATCAGTCTTAATCCTTAATCAGCTCCAACCATCTTATTTGGCGCATATTCATCTCTTTTTGAGTGAAAATATACTACAATCTTTTATGATCAGTATAAATGTCACACCTTTCTCCATAAAGATAATGTCTCCAAATCATTAATGCAAAGATTACCGCAGCTAACTCCAAATCATGAGTTGGTTAATTTTGCTCATGGATTTTCAACTGTCGTGAGGCATAAGCAATCACCATATCATTTTGCATAAGAACACACCCCAATCCCTTCTTGGATGCATCATTGTAGATCACAAACCTTTCTCCACTATAAGGTAGTATGAGAATAGGTGCACTAGATAAACTTCTTTTCAACTCCTTGAAATTATCTTCACATTCCTTTGTCCAAACAAACTTAACTCCTTTCCGAGTCAACATGGTGAGTGGATTATATAATCGTGAAAAAGCTTTCACAAAACATTGATAATATCCAGCCAAACCAAGAAAACATCAGATCTCAGTTACTGTTGTTGGTCTCGACCATCTTTCGATAACCTCTGTTTTTACTGGATCCATATATATCCCCTCTTTTGAGATTATGTGACCCAAAAATGCAAATTTTTGATGCCAAAGTTCACAATTGGTAAATTTTTCATAAAGATTATCCTCTGTTAGGGTATTTAATACAATTCTAAAGTGATCTTCATGTTCTTCATTGCTCTTTGAATAGACAAGAATATCATCTATAAAGACTACCACAAACTGATCAAGATAGTCTCTAAAGACTCTATTAATCAGATCCATGAAGATAGCAGGGGCATAAGTAAGACCAAATAGAATCACTATAAATTCATATTGTCCATACCATGTACGGAAGGTCGTCTTTGGTATGTCCTCCCTTTTGACCCATAATTGATGATACCCTGAACGATGATCAATCTTGGAAAAGTATTGAGCTCCACGTAGTTGGTCAAATAGGTCATCAATGCGTGGGAGAGGATATTTGTTCTTGATATTGATCTTGTTATGTTCTCGATAATCAATGCAGAGTCTCATTGATCCATCTTTCTTCTTAACAAACAGAACAGGTGCTCCCCAAGGTGACGCACTAGGGAGTATGAATCCTTTATCAAGATTCTCTTAGTGTTGCTTCATTAATTCCTGCAAATCAATTGGGGCTGTTCTATAAGGAGTCTTTAAAATAGGCAAAGCACCCTATACGCGTTCTATTGAAAACTCAACTTCACGATTTGGTGCAAAACCTGGCAATTACTCTAGAAGGACATCATCAAATTCCTGTACAATTGGAATATTATTAATCATGAGTTTCTCTCCAACCGTGTGAGATAAAAAACCTTCATTTAGTGGAATCAAGACCCATAAGATAGAAGAAGTTTCTACTAGAAGGTTATGTTCATCCTTGCATTGATAGACGATCATAGATTGATCTGGAATATGAAATGTGACTTCCCTTCTTTGGAAATTGATATGAGCTCCATATAAAGAAATCCAATACATGCCAAGAATCATATAAAATTCTACTATATGAAGGATCACAATATTTTCAGGAATCACTTTCCCACAAACTTCAATAGGAGAATAATTGTAAACTTTTGATGTGATTGTTGTGCCATTAGGAGCTGTCACATCCAACTCAACATCTAATTGTTGAGGTAATACGACAATACCCTTAGAAAATTATTCAAAAATAAATGAGTGGGTGGATCCATAATCAAATAAAACATTTTGTACTTTAGAGTGGATGGTAAGTGAACCTCTCACCACTTCGTTGTCATACTCCACATCATCGATAGTAATTACATGTAACATTCATTTTTCATTGTCCTTAAGAGTTTATTGACGTCGATCATCATCATCAACCCTTGGATTTGGGCATTGATTGGCATAATGCCCCATCTCCTTGCACTTGAATCATTGAAGTGTAGTTGGTTCATTATATGTATCCCTTACTTTGTTTACATCATTAGACATCTTCTTCCCATTATTTAGACATTCAATTGCCCGATGAACTTCTTTTCCACACTTATAACATTTTCATGTCCCCTTAAGACAATCTCCTCCATGTTTCTTTCCACACATTGAGCATAAGGGAAAACTCATCTTCTTTTCTGTGTGGTCTTTAGATTTTCCTTTGAATTCCATTTTCCTCTTCTTATCAAACCCATGTGACTGATGGGTTATACCAATCTCCATCTCAACCTTGTGAGAACATCGAATAATTTCCTCATAGATATTGAAGTCCCTTATGGATAACTCCCATCGAAGACTTGGTTTTAAGCCACTAAAGAATCGATCGATCTTACTCCCAGGTTGGATAATAATTCTGGAAGTGTACCTTACAGGTGTTGTAAATTTTTCTTCATATGTTCCAACGGATTCATCATCCTTTTTCTTTAGTTCAAGAAACTCCTTCACCATCTTTGTTCGATGAATACGAGGGAAATAATTATTGAAAAATAAGTTCTTGAACTCATCCCATTCCATGGACTCAATTTCATCCATTTTCCTCATATTCTTAATAAGATTCCGCCATTGTTCAGCATCACCTTACAAACGATACACTGCTAAGATGACTTTATCATGTTTAGAAAATTGAAGAACTGAAAATATGTTTTCAGTGGTACTGATACATTTTTCTGCCACTAATGGATCAGAAGACCCACTGAATGAAGGTGGACGCTACCTCGTGAAGGATTAAACAGAATGTTGCTATTTCCTTTTCTCATTTTGAAGTCCTGCATGATTCATAGCTTGAGAAAGTTGTGTGATCATGGCTACAAGATTTTGCATTCCTACTCCCATATCGTTTGGTTGCTCAGGGGGACAATCATTGCATTGCCCATCGCATTCTTCATTAACACGGTTCCTTCGGGTTCCAGCCATTGACTAAAACCAAGAAGAATAGTGTGAGAAACACTAATTATAAAAAGAAAACCACATAATCAAGAAAAAAAATTTACACCTTTGGTCTTATCATAGGTTGTTCATGGCGATTTCTAAAACACTAATATTATGTTCTATGCTTAGACATATCATTAGGTTTCTTACTAAGTCTTTCACATCCTAGTTTCCAAAGTTTGACTATACCTTTCCTCTGATACCAACTATATCAACCCAAACTATACATATATGGTTAATACTTCAAAATTGAAGCATACTTATTACAACATATAACAAAACCCTAAAAGGACCGTATAGGTATAGTGTCTTCAGAAACTGGGGAACATAAACAACTAGTTCATAAAGCATCCACACTGTCTCCCATTTATTTCATCATATCTATAGTCCCTTTTTGGCATATCTTACTTAATAACCTTCTTCCTGACCTGGGTAAAGAAAACATACAAAAGGGTGAGCTCAAATGCTCAATAAGCGTAAAAAAAATAAATATCAATCACATCAAATTTAATAGAACATAACATTTTGGAAATCTTACCCTGCAAAAGAGATCATTATTTCATAACAATGGGATAAATCATGGTAGTGAAATATTATCCCAATAATCATCACATAAAACCAGAAACTTTGTGGAATATACACATAATAATATAGAATCATTTATTATTAGTGAAGACTCATATCGAAGACTATCTTAGTGGACAAAGTCCATTTATGAACTGAGTTCACTCCTCGTTTCAGTCCTGTTTCACTGAACCGGTTTAACCTGCCGTTCGATCCATTTCTATCTCATGAGATATAAAATATTTACCCAATGCATTGGAGGAAGATATAGGTCCCACCCATCTTATAATGATACCATTATTATGTGTGCCACAAAATCATAAACCATACATCATAGCATAACCCATGTAATAAAAAATGGGAATCATAAACATCATCACATCATAAAACAATTCATATAAGATAAATTAATTCATATAAATATTTCCATCACAACATAATCAAATAAATATAATATTAGGGATAGAAATATAACCCTATATTATCTTATATGGAAAATAATTTTGATAAAACACTTGAACTCCATTCTTGAGGAAAATATCCTTTCTACTTCAAATTTTTTTTCCTTTCATAACATGTCATATAATTTTAATCTAAAAGAAGTTGAATAAAAATAAACTTGAAAAATTGTAAAGGAAGATTCATGGAAATAATTTTTTAAAAATCCATTCATGACGTATAAGTTAAAAACCATTCTTCTCGTACTTTTGTCAAAAAGTCAAAAAGTGCCTCGTATGAAAAACGATAAAAGATTCCTTTCATATCTTTTAATAAAAACTCACCGAAGGGTATAATTGGATTTATGAAATTTTAGGTGGATGGAAATAATATTACATACTGAGGAAACATGGATGTGGATGATAAAATACACCCTAGTAAATACCAAAGTATAAACAATCTCGGATAACAATGAGATTGTGATATTTTCCCTTACCTTAGGTCCCATATGCTTTGTACATGTCCGAACATCCTGTATAATGATTTAAATATTGTTATTGACTTATTCCAGAATCATACGTATTGTTAAAATATCATATATGGTCATATTCTTAACTTCTTATTAGTAATATTTCATTACTACTTGTTATTCGGGTGTTTATTACTTTTTTGTTCTTATGCGTGTTTTGTCGAATAAATTCTTATTCCTCTTTATAGGATATAGATAAATTATTAAAAGAATTTTATTAGTGTAATATATATCAGTTTAATTCATTAAATTCATTTATATAATCATTATTCAATGAAGATCATATAGAATGAGTCGCATCACATCGTGGAGACGGTAGGCAGTACGTACGCACAAGTGATGATATCGTTCCCATGATCATGAAATTTTATGGAAGTGTATGTATACTATTTCAGAATCAATATCAATTTAAAATAATTATATATAGTTATTTATTTTCACCATTATACCCATCCATGTAAGGTGGTGGAGGAAAACATATTACACCACGGTGTGGAGACGGTATTCCGTATGTACGCACGCGCGGTGATTTCGTTTTCTGTAGGATGGATAAGAGGTGAAATAGGGTTGTTTCATATTTATAATAACATATCAGTATATTAGGGATACTGATGTTATTACCTCATAATTAATGAACTAAGGAAGAGGGAGTAGAAGTATAATGGAACTTGAAGAAAACGGTAGAAGGTATTACCTGTTTCTCAAAGTGCCTCTTTTAAACATTCTTTTAAGGCACTAGAGATGGTCTTTTGAGAAGACCAGTACATATAGAAGGTTTCTAAGGTAGTGGGTAAGTGAAATGGGTAGGGGTTGGCGAATCGTGAAGGCTCAAATTGGTGTGATGAAGAGAGGGAGGAGGTGCCTTTTTATAAGGGAGGAGAGGGGTACCTTGGAAAGTGTGGAAATATTATTTTATTATAAAATTATCTTCAGTTTAAAAAGGTCCAAAAATCTTTAAAGATATAGATAAGAAGACTCATGGTCTAAATAAAATCATCCAATCAGAATTGGACATGTTTTGGAAAATATTTTAATCATTATAATCTTATTTATTTAAATCATTTATTAATGAGGTAAATACTTCATCATTAATGTGTCATAAATAATTTAATTTTATTTGGTGTCTAAAAATTAAAAAAAAATATCATTATGTCGGAAATCTTTTTATCTTTCTAATGAATATTTATAGTTGAAAATATAATTTATATTACCTATTATAAAAATTAATTACTAAAAGATTTTTGTTAATGTCAATTTTGTCTTTACATTAAATTAATTAATCCAAATTGTCATTGTCACTACCATGTGGAACAATGGGGTCCCAAAATCGACCCAAGGATGCCCATGGTCGGCAAATACTCATCCAATAGGGTTAGGACAAGTGTAGAGGTAATTTTGAATTATTATAATATTCTTTTAACCTTGAATTACCTTATTTTCCTTTAACCGTAGTAAATAAAAATTATCGTAGTTACTATTCATAATATCAAAAAAAAGTAACCTATTAACATAATTTGAACCCACTGATTCAAAATATGGAATCCATTTTTCAAAATTCAAAACATAGAAGTTGCAATAATTAATTTAAAAATAATCCCGTTGTTAAGAAAATGAGTTTTAAAATTTAAAACATTACCAAAGATTGAAATGTTTTTACCTATGAATTCAATGTAAAATTAATGCTAATGAAATAAATTACATTAAACGGTAAAAATATATTCTATTTATACTTTTAAAACATTAAATATTATAATTTAACCATATAATGTATTGTGATGAAAAAAGTTGTTTTTAATTAAAATATATCGTGTTTTTACTATTCATTAAAATATCAAAGATATCAGAATAATATGAAAATTTTATCCAAAGTAAATTTTTATATCCTTATTATAAATAAGAATTTTATTTTGTCAAATTGAACTTATAAACTTGTCAAAATCTATATTTAATGTGGGTGTGCTATCAAAAGGCGGTGAAACTGCATTTTTTTAAAAATAATTCTTTTATCCAAAAAACTGATTTTGTTTTCATACCTCATTCTAGAAAATGTATAATATGAATTAAAATGTTATAAAATTAAAATTCATTTAATAAAATTCATAACAGCTAATATTATAATATATCTTTGTTTAGTGAAACTCGGTATTGCGTACGATGCAAGCTATGGAGGAAGGTCGTGATTGCGTTTAAAGAAAGCCAAGCTAGTGTTGTGTGTAGTGAATGATTTCTTTGATGATTTATATAACATAAAAACAAAATATTTCTCATAAAAGTCTCGGGTGTTACAGGATTAATTTGAACATAAAATATTATTGTTTAAGGGTATTACTTTTTTTTATTATTATTATTGGAATGTTATAATGTTATAGTTTTAGAAAAAGGACAAGCTGCAGGATGGGTGAAAACTCGTCATGTCGGACAAGGATTCCGGAATCAAACCCAAAACTGAAGTGCGACTTGCCTTTATCGACTACCACTGGCCTACAGGAAGTCCCTCATTTGTTGAAATTTTTTTATTTTATTAAATGGTATGATATAGGATGTATGAGTCCATTTTTGGAACCATATAAAATTAACGTCACCATAGATGGACTTATATATATTTAATAACTTGTGCGAACCTTTTTGTGATAGAGATTCAGATGGAATGAACTATCATTCTATCACATGATTGGATAACACTTCAATAATGGAAAATTCAACTTTAGTTTTTAAATAAGAGATAAAGTTGAAATTGTATATGGAATGACGAACAATGATATTACACTGAAATCAAGTAAGTATTTCTCCTTATGCAATAATTCATCAAATTTATTAAAATGATCTTGAAAACCAATAATATTGTCTTAGTACCCTCATATTCGATGAATCTGATGCTACATTAGATCCTCAGAAATTTATGGCTTTGTGATTGTTGTATTTTTCATTGCAATGTTCCCTACCACTCTCCATTAGAACATGATGGTTAAATTTCTCTTCCATATCCATGTTTTCACCGATATTCTCCTATGTTGAAACCCATTGTTGAGTTACTTTGGGTGATTGTTATGTTTCTAACATTCCTTTTTAAAATTAATTTTTAGTATTCCTTTTTACAATGTGGGTTTCTATGAAAGTAATATTCAAGTAGTAAACAATTTATAACCCGAAAAAGTTTAAGGGAAAAATTAATTTTAAGGGCGGTAGAATGTAAAACCCTGAGATTTTATAAGAAATATTATTTTTAATTTCTTTGATGTCTTCTGTAGTATGAAACACCAAGATTATCTTGCACTATATGCAACACCATATTAGCTTGTAGTATATACAACACTATTCTTGGCTTGTGTTGCACGCATGGGCGGCCTTCCTCAATAGCGTGTGTTGTACGCAATACCGAGTTTCACTAATAAGAACAATATTATTATAATATTGTTATGAACTCGCCATTATGAATATTATTAAAAAAAATTAATTTTATAACATTATCATTAATCTTACATATTTTCTAGAACATTTTATAAGAACAAATTTAATTTTTTGGATAAAAGAATTATTTTTCAAAAAATGCAGTTTTGTCACCTTCTGGTGGGGCACCCATTTTAAATCTAATTTTTGAAAAGTCTATAAGATAAATTTGAAAAATTAATCTTCTTTTTTTTAATCAGGATATAAAAATTTACATTGGATAATTTTTTGACCAATATTCTGATAACCTTCATATTTTGATTATTGGTAAAAATACCCTACATTTTAATTAAACAAACTTTTTTCATCAAGATAATTTATATGGTTAAACTAAAATATTGTATGGTTTTACAGTATAAATCAAATATATTTTTAGCATTTAATATAATTTATTTCATTAGAATTAATTTTATATTGAATCCATAGGTTAAAACATTTCAATCTTTTTCAATGTTTTGAATTTTAAAACTCGTTTTCTCAATAAGGGGATTAATTTTAAATTAATCACTGCAACTTATATGTTTTGAATTTTGTAAAAATGTATTCCATATTTGGAATCAGTTGGTACAAATTATGTTAATAGGCTACTTTTATTATTTGACATTATGAAAAGTAACTATGGTATATTTTATTTACCATAGTTAAAGGTAAATCGGGTAATTAAGGGTAAAAATAATAATATAAAATTACTTTAACACTTGTATTAATATAATTGGATGATTAAATTTTGTCCAAAAATATACATGGGTTGAAAGTTTTTCTATTGGAACCCACTTGGATGAGATTAATACTTTTAATTTATTTTATTTAATGGAATCTGAAATATGTCTCACTCAAACATTAATAATTAAAAAAATTTAATATAAGGTTAAAAAAATATAAAATCTATTATAAATACTTATTTTATGTCTAAAATGTTTCACTTTATCATGGTAATTTACTTTTAATTTTTAAAAATATATCATTACCTTAATAACTTATACATTAAGGATGCAGAAATTATTTATTTAGTGAAAAATCAATTATATAGTTTTTATTGAAATAATAATACCCATCAAAAGGGCCAAACACTTGAAAAAAACATATTGGTCGAGTATATATACACCATAAGAATCCATGTGTCGACCTGTGGGCCATTTGGAGCCTTATAAAACTGAATATGACATTTATATTTTTTTAATTTAAATGATGTCAAAGTTTTCACCTTAATAATTTAATAAACATATCATTTTAAAAGTTAGGTGTTTTAGAAGATAAATTCTAATAAAAGTGTTCTTATGAAATATATTGAATTTATCCTAGTCATAGTATTTTATTTTTAATTTTTATGTACCAAATAAGTATAATAAATAATTATAAAAAATTGTTGTAGTAATTATTTTATTAAGAAAAATATCAAATAAATGGTTTTAAAAATATTAAAATAAATATTATATGAACTAATTAATGTGATCCACGAATTTTAGAAATAAATATGAAATTTTATGAATCTATTAAATATTTTGTTTCCAACATATATTCTATGTGGATTTTATTTAAATTCAAATAATTCAATAGTGTCAAAATTTAAAGTATTGGTATTTTATAAAAATAACATATTATTAAATTGTTTAAAAATCAAAAAAATATTTAAAAATACAAATTGAAAATTATATGGTCAACAATGTAATAATGTATCTAATTATGGAAAATTCAAATAACATAATGAAATTCATTGGTCAGACAAATGATGATGGCAGTGTGATGATTGCAATACCCACAGGGAATCGATTTCAAGGGTTAGTGAATGTGATTGTGGAGGAGAATTTTCCATTATATGAAGGTGAAAACATGTAGAACGAGCCTCAGGAGGGTGCTACAGCGAGTAATGTAATAGAATATTGGATATGTTCTGATCAAGAAGTGATGGAGCACCCCCATTGTCTGGCTATGATTGACATGAATTGTAAGTCTCGGCAGGACTGGTTAGTGAAGTATCAAGTGGTGCAGATCCCTAGAAAATGGGGGGATCCTTCTGATAGTGGAAAAGAAAACGATGGTGACATGGCCAATACACCATACAGTGACATTGTACAGGGGGGAAAAGATGTTTTCGGTGACCCAGGAATGTATGATTGCTCCGCTATGAGGGAAGCTGAGGAAGGACTACTCCTATATGCCAAAGCCAATGAATACCAGATTTACTGTCAGGAATATGAAATCTTATACTGAGTTTCTCTCATTGGAGTGGTGTAATTTTAGAAGGAAATATTCTAAAGTTCTTAAGAAATACGAATTTTCGGAGTGTGAATCGGTGAATGCGGAAAAATCTTCTTATCATGGAGGTGGTGATGGGTTTGATTTTGAGGATATGTAATGGTTGTTTTGGGTCTGTGGCACTTGTTTCCTAAACATTTATTTTTTCGAATTAATGCTTAGGGGTTTCACCTCTAGATACTCTTTTTTGGATAAAACACATAATTAAGTATTTATAACAATTTAAAAAAGAATATTATTACCACATATAAAATCAAATAAATTAAATAAGTTTAAATCAAAATGATAACGTTTAAAATAAATTCCAAACATGTCTAAATTTTATTGGTTGACGAGATTACCACACTATCTCATCTAATCTTCGAAGTTGATTCATTTTGGAGGATTTAATGTGGGTTTTGATTTTATTATAAATAAATATTTTTGAGTGTTTTTTAAAGTTATGATCTCCTCTATTATAAAAGGGAACCTCTTCCCTCTCATCTTCACACCATTTTTAGATTTCAAACTCAGCCAAACCCTTCCCATTTCTCTTATAAACTTCCTTAGATAAATTATATAGTTCTTGAAATTCATCAAATACCAACCATTGTTCCCTAAGAGGAGGTTTAGAAGAGGCATGTAGAAGAAGGGGTAATATCCTTTACTGATTCTTTCAAAATTATTTCTTCATCTACTTACTCTATATGATTTGTTTCATTATTAAGTAATAACTCCAGTATCAGCAGTACACTGATATGTTATTATGAATATAAAACAACCATGTTTCATCTTCAATCCATCCCACGAAAACCAAAAATCACCGTGTGTGCGTACATACAACTTTCCGTTTCCATGCCATGGTGTAATCTGTTTTTCCACCACCACCTACATAGATGGGTATAATGGTTGAAATTATAACTATATATGATTATTATAAATTTATACTAATTATGATATATTATATCATCCACTCATATTAAATTCAATAATCATGGGAATGATATCATCGCTCGTGCGTACGTACGGATTACCGTCTCCATGAAGTGATGAGATTCATTCACCATGTTCACCATTAAAGAAAGATTGAAAAGTATATATAATGAATAATAATGAGATATATGAAATAATAATGATACATGATTTATGTTTGTATATTTATATATATATATATCATCTACATACGACCATTCAATTCAACAAGGAATGGAAAACATTGGTCATGCATACGTACGGCCTACCATCTTCCTGAATGGTGTATTTCATTTCATTTATCTGTCTATTATATATATATATAATGAATGTATATATGATATATAAATCATGTATTAAATTCTGGAAGTAAGTAATTTCTAATAATATCAAGAACAAAAATTCCAAACATGTACAATTAATAAAACAATTATTACCCAAAATGTTGCTTCCACATGTAATCGACAAATGAACGGGTAAAATAACGTCATAGGTGAATCATATATGATATCATAAAAATTAATTTTATTCTTGAATAAAATGATGGAATTATTTAAATCATTATACAAGTTTTTTGGACATGTATAGAATAAATTTCACCTAAGGTAAGGGATAATTATTCCAATCTCATTCCTATCCGAGATTGTTTATTCATAAGTATTTACTGGGGTTATATTTATCATCCATGTCCATGTTTCATAAAAATTGTTTTCATAAAGTTTTTACTACTCTTCCATGTATTTTTAATGTAATGTTTACCTCTTTTTTAAATTTAATATGTGGCATTAATGGAATCTTTCTTGTGTTTACCATACAGGGAACTTTTTGAATTTTCCGACAAAAGTACGAGGACAATGTTTTTTTAACTTATAAAACATTAGTAGATGTTTACTATTAAATAACGCCTTATTTACATAAATCTTACTCTAAAATATTTCAGAAAAATTATTTTCTTTTAAAATTTCACGTTATTTTGAGAAATAATTTGAAATAAGAATGGATATTTTCCTCAACAATTCATTTCATGTGTTTTATCAAAACTATTTTCCATATATGATGACATTCTTAAATATTGTATTGTTTCAAGTATAATGTCATTATTATTTACATGGTTTGATTTTGTTTATGATAAAATTATATCCATTGTTTTATATGGATTGTGTTATGATGGGATGATGTTTATGAAACCCATTTTATTCATTGGGCTATGATGAATAATTTATGTTTATTTTGTGGCACATGAAAGAATGATTTCATTATGAGATGGGTGGGACCTATATCTCCCTCCATTTAATTGGGTAATGATTTATATCTCATTAGAGAAACATGGCTAGAATGACAATTAAATCAAGTTCAGTAATATATGACTGGAAGGGTAGGTAAACCTTGTTCAGTAATAGAATTTTTCCACTATAATGGTCTTGGCAGTAATTCCTTGAATACTATAGAAGTGATATCATGTGTTTAATGGTTTCCCACAATTACATGTTTTATTCCCATGATATTTTATCATGATTAACATTCTTTTAGGATCTATTCCTTACGTACTACCATGATTTATTTCACAACTTAGGATTTTGATGTTTAAACATTATGTTCAGGTTTTTAAGTTCAGATATATATGTTTTGTTTAAATTTCTCCATGCTTACCCTTACTTAGCATTTATGCTCACCCTTTTTATGTTTTCTTTTCCCCAGGATATAAAGAAAGGATTTATGTATGAAAAAGGGGAACATATTTATGGGAGATTTTGAAGGTCCTTCACCATGATTAGAATATTATGTTCTGAGTTTCCAAAGATACTAAACTAATATGATCATTGAGCGTCTATTTGTGTCATATGTTATGTTTTCAAAAAAAGTAATGCATTGTCTGTGTATGTCATTCTTGGGTCTCTACATAATTTATATCACATGTATTTATTTTTTATACCATTCTTTCCTTCAATTTAATGTCTTACTGAAATAAAATCACATTTCTTGGTGAGGTTGTTTTCTAACGTACACATTAGCGGCTTTATTGTATAAACTTTGGTATGGGTTGCAACAAATTTTTTTATTAAATATTGAATAAAAAGGAATTATTATTATTAAATATCGTATATAATTTTTTTACCTATCATCGTACCCAAACGTGATCGGTAGTAATGGAATAAAGAATGTCATCATTTTGTGAGGTGATAGTCTGCCATACAAGAATAATGATTTTGTAACCCATTTAATGGAAGTTCTTTGTTTCATTTGGTCATTAACATAACATAAAAACATATAATTATATATAATTATCAAATCTTATTATATTAATATTGTATAATAAAAATTGAATGTATTAGAGAGATAAATAAAACAAAAAATGCGCATTGATGAAGGCTACCTATTCTTCGTGTAGCCCCATTTGGTTTAATCCAAAGGATTTTATTGATTATATTTCGAAAACAATTAAGAATTATAAAATGATTTTAAGGATTTTTATAAGTTATTTGGTACTTATTGGGACAAGAAAACAACTTTATATGTGTGTATATGTGTTGGGAGTGAATGACTTTTTATAGCTGAAGAGGAGTGGCTTTTTTGTAAACACAGAAACATTTTCAGTATTTGGAGTTCTATATTACCTAATGTGGTTAAATTATTACTAATTATTGGGTTTCATAGATTATATTTTCAACAATAACCTCCTCCAAAAAATAAAATAAAATATTTATTAAACGTTTTCTTCTAAAAATCATAATTTTCCAGTTTTTTTTGTTTTTGTTTTTCATTATAGTAACTAGTATTCTAACCTAGGTAATTTATCCATATCAAATAAATTAACGTGGAATATATTTGATAATTTGTGCCAACATATTATTTTCATTAAATCAAATTTATCAAATAAATATCATATTTTTTTATGAAAATAAATTTTGACAATAGAACATGTAAATTGTGAAAACCCTATTTTAACCATAACCAAAGTAACAATGTTTTACTATTTAGCTATAAAAATGTAATAATAAAATAACAACTAGTACATGAATGAAATTTTTTTGATATTCATTTCCGTTTAAAAATATCTTGGAGGAATATTGTTTTACTAATTTTAAAACATTTAATTAAATATCATTTATTATAATATAAAATTAATGTTAATTTTAAAATTAATCATTTAATTTGAATAAGAATAATATCAAAAAAATAATAAAAATAAAATTTATCATTTTTTATCCTATGTAACATTATATAATCATTAATGATATTAACAGAATATAATAATTAATTCAATTTAATTTAGAGTCATTATTTTATCTCAGAAAAATTTAAAAAATTTATCAATATTAAAATAAATATCCATATTTCTAAAATATATATATTACTGAATATAAATTTTTATTCCCATATCCAAATGATTTTTAGTTATTAAAATTAATAAAAGATTTTTTATGTCTTTTTTATTACTTATCATGTTATACAAGTCAAATTCAAAAGAAATTGGAATGGAATGTACATAGTTTATATAATTTAATTAAAAATTCATATGTAAAATAATTCAATTGAATTTGGATAATATTTTAGGCCATTATCATAGTTATCATTATGGTTTAACCCCTGGGATATCTATTTTTACCTTAACAGTAGTAATTAATTTTTATCGCTTTCACTATTCATTATGGTAAAAAAATAATGTTGAGAATATTAGACATTATAAATTATTATAACTTCAAAAATAATATCCATTTTTCAAAATTCAATTCACGTAAGTGGAAAATTTTAATTTAATATTAATCATTTGGATGTAGCAAGACCATTGTTTTTCTGAGAAGATTATTTATTAAACAATTATGATTATATAATAAATCATTGAATAATAATAATAATAATTTTACTAAAATAAATTAATATTTACTAAAATATATTATATTAATTTCTATTAAATCATTCTCTATTAGTTATTATTTTAATTTATTAAAAAGGAGACTCATTATTTATTCTAAAACAGTTTTTAGAAAACCACATTTAAAAAACAAAAACATACTTATACTAAAAAACAATATAAATTTTATTTAGTGGTATCTTAGTGGATTAAATAAAACTAAATAATAATTATGTTAAAATTAAAACTAATTAAAACATTATGTTCCTTTTAAATTACTCAATTTTAAAGAAAATAAATGTTAGTTTTTAAAAAATCATTATTTTTCACTATTCATTAAAAAATCACGTTTTTTAAAAAAATTATAAAATTACACCATAAGTAAATATTTATATTTATATTACAAAAAAAATAATCAATTTTATCCAATAAACATTTTAAAATTTCCATTAATTTATTACAAAATTTTTTCATGAAATGAATTAAAAAACATTTTTTATAAAAACATATTTTAAAAGAAAAAAAATCACTTTACTAAAGATTTATTGAAATTTAAATAAAAATTTATCAATAATTAATACTGAGTAGGTTATATATATATATTTCATATATTATTTAATACTATTTATACCTTCCAATTTTTTGGCTAGGTTATAAAAGTTTTATATATCAATGGTGGTTAAATCTCAGTGTTGCCTGTTGAATAAGATATTGAGCATAAAAATATTGGGGTTATGTGTACCACAATATAATAATGATATTTAATTTATTTAAAAAGAGATATATTTTAATGTATTGGGTAGTTACATTATCATCTAATTTTCATTTTTTGTTCCATTTATGATATCGAACATAATTTTATTCTTTTAAAATATAGTTGTGTTTCTTCTTCCCCCGCCCCCACACCTTAATAAATTGAGTCCTGTCTATTTGAACCCCAATATCAAGAGTCAAATATTTTAAATTAGATAATACATTAATTGTACACACACATTATAAAAATTAGTAATAAAAATACACCAAATATTAGATAAGGGATGTACATAGGCCATATTGAATAACACATAACAAAGTTCCCAAATAGGATAATCGATGTGGGAACTGAGAAAAAGCATAAAATTATAGAGTGTGATTGGTGTCATTTATCACAACAAAAGTGAATGATTTATTAAAATTTAAGGGACTCAAAAATGTATTTTATATTGATTAAAAATACTATCAGATCATCAAAATTATAGGTACAAGGATAATAAATTTCTTTCTAGATATGTCTCCTTATGTTAAACAATTATTTCACCATCCACTCTAAAAACATAATGAAATATACTTACATTTCAAGATAAATTTCTTGTTTTATCCAATTTACACAAGAGTGTCATATTTTTCTCTAACATAGTATTATTAAAGTGGATTTTTCTCTTTCATCAAAAATTAAAATAAACAATTAAAGACAAAATTACTATAAAATGGATAATAATTATATTCCCCCTATCTATATACACTAACCAAAACTAAAATTATTATCATAATGTAAGATAAATCCCAAACATTTATTAACATTCATATGTTAAATTAATCATGTTAATTGAAAGACAAAACCCAAATATAAAACTACATCATTGCATGTATTACTATACATAATATTATTCAATCATTTACATTGTAATTACAAAACACAATTATTTGAAGTATTTTAACACATATTACTTCATGATAAATAAAATGTTATTTATAAAATAAAATCCCATATTTTTTTGAAATAAACTAAATCACTACCAATAAATGTTTCATACTAACTGGGGAATCATGTAGGTTATTAGTATGAGTTAAACCATTATCATATTTTGGTCATGTGTTCAGGCCCACCACCTTATCAAATAAAATGGGTTTTTACCCATCCTATGGGTCTTCCATTTTTATCCTTAAACTTAAAAAAAAATCCCTCATAAATAACATGTCAGGTTGATCCTTGGGGTTATAAATACCTAAACCCACTAAACATTTTCCAAAATTTCATTACCCATAAAATTTTTACTATTTAAGAAGTATAAATTGGGTTTCTGTGACAATGAACTTATGATAAACCTTAAACATATAGACCTATAATGGTATCCATAACACTCAAGATAACATCGCAAGAAAACATATGAATATCAAATGCTATATAAACCATTCCTTTGATATCAGCTATCATATCCTAGATCTCGCACTCATAGATTCGATTCTTAAATCATAAAAATTCATATTTTAGATTTGATGCCAAAAATTGTGAAAAAAATTACTCCATCATAAAAATTCATCCTAAAAATAGATGGTGTATTACTTACATCATTGAGGACTATTTGGGTTTACGTTTTTATATAATTGTGAAAAAATTCTACATAATCAAATTAAATGATTTCAAATGATCATTTATCATACATAATACAAAAATTCTTTTTCAAATTAAGACACCCTCATCATCCAAATGGAATCTTTCCTAGAAAAAACTCATTCAACCTCGTTATATATACACTATGTAAAACATAATATAATATGTTTGAGCTCAAATACCTATTAAGAATAAAGATTATTATTTTCAATTAAATTTCAATGAGCATAATACGTGAAAAAGGGAATGAAAAAATAATTAGAGATCATGATGTAATAATAATAGAGAACATACCCATCTATAGCTGGATCATCAAATATTAAATCATATAAGATTTAAATGATAACAAAATCGATAATCATTTTCCATGTGATATCAAAATTGATCAAAAGAAACATTGAAAAACAATAATAAGAAATTAAACCCCCATTTAATTTCATGGATCATTATATTGAAAACAAAATTTCAATCCCCTATTTATTGGGTTAATCATATGACCTGCATCCAAGATAATTATCCCCCAATTAATTTGAGCACTATATTTGAACACTCATTATAAAAGATGCAACGAGCTCTGTCGGTGCTCCCTCGGACAACCATTTGTATAATATGTTCAAGAAACACAACATGAACAATGTACATATATATTTAATCCTAAAACTCATAGATATAATCATGTATATTTTATATGTTGATTAATCAATGTAAAAAAATGGTTTTCATGTCAATATCTTTGAAGCAATATTAACTCGTCAATTAGAAATGAGTTCCATAAAATTCTCACTAAAATAATATTAATACATAAATTTTAATAATCAGGATGATATCCTTAAAAAATATACCTAATAAAAAATAATTTAAAAAATCATTGTTTATTTGATTATTGTAAACACCTTAAAAATATAATTAAAAACATTTATAATTAAAATATATTTTTAATTTTTATATTAAATTTTTGAAATATAAAACATTTTGAAATTATATCTATTTGAATACCATTGTTTAGAAACATTAAATTTCCAAAATATTAAGATTAGTTTTTCTTAAAATTTTTTTTAATATTTTAATGGAAGAATCAAATAAATTACTGTTAAGTCAGTGGGTAATTCCATATATACCCTAAGAAATATTCATTTTTTATTATAAATGGGAAGCAAAAGTTATCTCTTCAAAAAGTTACACAAATATTCATTTTCATTTTAAAAAATAAAAATGGGTAAAAACACTTAATAAATAATTATGAAATTTTTTTAAACAATTTTGAAAACGTTTTTAGAAAATTGGTTTTGGAAGCAATCAAATTTCTGACCAAAGGGCAATGAGTTTTATTTTATTAAAAACACTTTAAAAAACATATTAATACCCAAAGAGTGGAAATAGAAAAATTATGTTAATATATCATGAATAAAAAAAATAAAAGATAATTCATAATAGGTATAAGATTTTATCATTTGATACTTAACTATAAACAATCTTTACAAATGATGATATTGTAATAAAATACTCTTACAATATTAGTTACATACAATAGTAATCCCGAAAAAATAATAACATTAAATGAAACATATAGTATCCTGAAAAAATAATATTCATTAAAAATAATGTCAAGTGGGTAGTACATACACCTCATAGAAAATATAGGTTTATAACACAATAAACATCTCAATAAATGAAAAATGAGAAAAAAATATCTTACCAATTTGGTAACATTCAAACCATCAAATCCATGAAAGTGATTTCAAAAAAGGGATAAATAAATTCCCAAAATATAATTATAAGGATAATATAAGAAATTACTAGAAATTGTATACCACAAAAAGTAAAAAATAAAAAGTAAATGAGGAATATATCTCAAAAAAATAAAAGTGATATAAGAAAACACTTTTCTCAAGTTCAATTCGTCATGATTGTTCTTTATCATCCTAGATGATAAAAATATGTAAATTATATACATTATTTTGAAACATTTTAGAGTATATTATTTCGTTTATATTAATAATTACCTTGTTTTGTATAATTACATATTCAATTTATTTTATATCTGATGATATGACTATATTTGGCTTATGTGTGAAAACCACCAAGGTTGGTTGACTATAGTCAATGGGATCATTATTTAAAAATATAAAAAAATAATCATGATTTAATTATAATTTTAATCCATCAATTATAATTTTAAATAAAATAATGTAATATGGTTAATAAAATGCTCTTTACAATGATCTAGAAAATAGGGTGAACATACGAATGAGTAACATTTCAATTTTTTCAATGATCATTATGGAAAGAAGGTAAATAAAATTTGTCTCTCCAGAATGATCATAATATAATAAATATTGTAATAAATAATTATATATAATATTATATATCACATTATTATGATTTTGTGATAAAACAATCAGTGGTATCACTTTAAGGAGGTGGTAGTCCACACATCCTCGAACAATATTATACCTTATTTCAGTGAGTGAAAATGGTAATAAAGAAAATAATATATTTTATTTTGAAAAAAGAAAAATATTTTATTATTAATTATTTCAATTATATCACATATATATTCATTATTTTTACCCTTATTACCTTCCATATAATTCATTAGTGAAAAATGAATCACATCTCTTTGTGGGGAGGTATTGCACATTACAAAAAAGAGATGTTATCATATCCCATATGATATGGAATATAAAAAAATTATATATTAATTTTTTGGAAACTTAAAAAGGAATCAAATAATAAAGGAAATATGTATTAACATGATCTATGAGTGTATCGTGTATTTTAGGCTTCGATTTGAAAGATAAAAGACCACAAATAGTGATACTGGTTAGAAGTTATAACCATTTGAAGATAGGTTCTTAGAGATTATTTGTATAGAATATTTGCAATGCTAGTTCATGAAGAAAAAATTAATGGATCCCTCTTCCTGAATATAGAAAACCAATATGTTTTTCCTCCATGAGTATGATAGTGGTTTATGACCACATGAACACTCGACGTTTTTCAGTCGCGAGTCTAACAGAGCTACACCGATTCACAACCCCCAAGTTCTTTGAGAAACACTTAAAATCATCATGAATCCCCATGAATATTAATTACCCCAATGCCTTCATTATAATGATTATACTTGTAAATGTTACGAAATTGATCTCTCAATTTTCAAATATCCTAGGCTTGGTGAGACACTCTTCCAGGATGCACCTAGGATCCACAAAAACTCAACATTTGTTTTCATGAGAGCCACCACCCATAGTGGACATGTCGTTAATGAAGGCTAACAAAATTCCTTAAGGATAAATTCCCTATTTGGAAGAAAGGGATTATAATAGAATTTATATTTCAGGAAGAAATCCCAATAGGAACTCTGACCTCCTTTATGAGACTATGAGCTCCATGAATACCCAACCTTCACGAGACCCAGAGCTCCACAAAGTCCCACCCTTCACAAGACCCTGATATTTATTATTCCATATCCTTCCTAAATCCATATACATTATGAATCTCTATGTTTTGTTTATCCCTCTCATTATTATAATGCTAACTCCATACCCGCTAGCCCATATACTGAGGGCTATGGCCCTGTACTCCCCTTTGGATAGATTTTGTGTTGTGGAATTTGGCCTTTAGACATGTCCCTTTGCTACCATCACTGACCCCCATGAAAAATAGTGAGGTAAACCATGATATTATTGGGACAATGTAATTCCATTTTGGGTTTCAACATATAGATAATCCTAATCAACCTAATATAATACCATTATTCGGTCTACTCCACTAAACCACCACCACACCCCCAAAATAACATTACTAGACCTACTCATCTTGGTCCCTTTTACATGAAATGGGTTGATCTCCTATTTAATTCACTTATTACCTTGAGTTGATACACACCTCAAACACTATACCCTATCTTGAATACCAGGTTGAACCAGAAAGGGAAACTCTTATGTACATCTCATACTATCCATTTCGAGGAATCTTCCACCTAATAGTCCTCACTATAATAAAAAAACTATAACATGACCTATAATTTAGGAATATGAGGAATATTGTGATAAAAAAATATTCCTCATTCTTTAAGTAGAAGATTCATTGTAGACCTCACCACAAGACTTTAAACCATATCATATACTATCATTCGAGAATAAGATTCCTCCTTTGACAATGAATATATGCATTATCCTTCTAGAATGAGAATCATCATTACATGATCATGTTATAACCACCAAATAGATATCATATAACTCCACATATGGTGTGCGAACGACTTATATATTTTTCAACCAAACAACAAGCATAGCTTCCCATACGATCAAATGTGAGGATGATAACAGAAATCTCATTGCATAATCCCTACACACTATTCCCTTTTACATTATGATAATATTTAAAATTACCTCATGTAGTGAACATGGTATGCCTTCATAAAATGACATGAGGAATAGATGAAGGTAAGATCCAATATTTACTCCATAAACACATCATTTATCCTCCCTAGTAGCAGCTGATTAGCACACAGATATAATCATCAATGACATCAGTACTTCTCCATAGAGGAACCATGGACTCATCCCTACATACACCCCATTCACATCATTGCCACACCATAGTAATACTAGTGCCCCACAACTTAGGTGTAAGTCCAAAATAATATCGAACAATGCAGGATTTGATTCCCAACCAACTATGACATATATGAAGCCTCCCTTTGGTCCAAACCCAACATTCATCTCCACCCTCATTTTATTTGGGCCACATCCCTGGTAAGAACTTGACACACATCCAAGAGACCACATCTTATCCATATCCCACAAGCAGTTCAAATTTTAGGCCCCATGCCATTCTAACCAAGACAAATCCTATTGAAATAAAACATCCAAGAATAGCCCCACAATATGCTATGTTTATGCTCCCTTCGCAATGCGAGAATCCTTCCCATATGACGTTAAACTACCCGCATTAGTCGTGTTACACTACATTAAAATATGATATCAAACCACATGGGTTTTTATCCCATCCCTATAAGTAAGGTACATAATATGTATTTTTAAGGTTCAATCATGACAAATAGTCAAACTAGGTGTTCCCTCATAGGGTCACACCTCCTGGGTCCATCTCAAGGGATTTTATTTTCAATCTCATGGGTTCACTTCAATGGGGCATTCCCATCAATTAGGGTGACATCATACCTCCAAGAGACCCACCTATCTAATCCACCTAAAAAAGAATTATTATAAAACATATTGTGTCTATATATAGGGACATTCAAATTCATCTCATGGTTTCTCCACCACTGGGCATTTCCACAAATCAGTGTGACATCATCCCTCCTAGAGACACACCTCCATGATCAGCCTCATGGGGAATTCTAATCAACCATCATCGGTCTATCTCAAGGGACGTTCTAATCTATTTCCTATATTTTCTTACATTTCTTGTTCCCATACTTTGTTGTGACATCTTCACTTATAGGGAAACACCTCACTGATTTGCCTCGTGGGGCACCAGGATCAATAATCCTAATTCAGTATTAATAGCTATTCTGATCCATATCACCTGATGACCACCATGGGGAGTTACCATCCTTCAGTGTGACATCATCCCTTCAAGGGAAACACCTCATGATCTACCTCCAGGGGTGTCATGATCAACCATCCAAGGTGTTTCTCAAGGGATGTTCTGATACATATCTTAGGTGTTCCACCATGAGTTATCTTGTCCATTTGTGAACATTTTAGGTGTGGAAACATCCCTTCAAGAGACATGACTCATAGATCATCCTCAATGGGTATTTCTAGTCCATAAATCTGAATCCATCTCCACAAGGGGTTCATATCCATAACTCTATATCCACCTTCACAGGGTTTCCTGATAAACAAGTAAACCACTAAGGTTTGAAATCATCCCTCATAGGGACACACCACCTTAATCCATATCCCTGAGGTGTTCTGATTGGCCTTTATCTCCAAAATATGTTAAACTCATTCCCATGATGACCCTCTATAGGGAATTACCATTTTTAAAAGTCACCTAGGATAATATATAACTTTTAGTAATATTAAATCACTTAACAAAAACCATTTATTATAATAAATCATAATTTTCAATTTTGACATTATTTATTTAATTTGAAGTTAAGGAATATAAATAAAATGATGAAATTCAAATAATATCTTGTTCAATCCTATTAAATATGATATTTTAATTTGTGAAATTAATGGAACATAATAATTCAGTAAATTTACCTCACTTTTAATATTTTTAGTATCATTTTTTAAATTAATAACCGAATAATTCATATATTATTGTTTATTAAGTATTTAAAGTATCTCTTTCATTTTTTTCTTTACTTAACTTATTACAAGGGTCGTATTCAATGGAATGTGCTAAATAATTTCAATATTTTAGATATTTTGATGGAAAATTCCACAATAAACTCATTAAATAAAATTTACAATATATTTTAGTTCATTTTAACTATTACTATATTATTTTAAACCTTGAAAATATGTATTTACCTTAACAATGGTAATTAATTTTTTTGTATTTTCTATTCCTTTCAAAAAAAAACTAAGTTGAACTTATTTGAAATGATAAATTATATTGATTCCAAATATAGAATAAAATTTTCTAAATTCAATTCAATGAAGTGGATAATTTTAATTCAATATTTATCCCATAAAAAAGGAGTGATCATGGGGTTTTAACAAGAGTGTTTTTTGAAAAAAAAATAGGATCCTATAACATGTTTATGATTAATATTAATCATTTTATAAAAAAAAATTTAAATTTATAGAAACATATTCTATAAATTTCATTTAATAAATTCTTTATTATGGATTATTAAAAAAATTAATAATGAGAAACATTATTCATTTGAATAGAGTTTTAGATAAAACCATATTTATACCAAAAAAACTTATACTAAAAAATATAATAAATATTGTTAAAATGTAATTAATTATAATAAATGTAAATAAATAACAAATATTTTACATTAATTCATCATGAATAAAAAATGTTACTTTTAAAATATTTTATATTTTTAAAATAAAATCAAAATTTTATAAATATATATATTTTCCATTACTCACTAAAAATTTACTATTTTCAAAAAGAACCCAAAATAACAACTGAAGAAAATATTGATATTAGTATTCAAAAAATGTATTTATATTTAGAAAATATATTTTATATATGTTACTAAATTAAATTATAAAATTTTTTATGATAATCAATAAAAATATTTTTTTGAAAAAAATGTATTTTTGAAGATGAAAATAACATTACTAAATATTGAATGATGATTTAATACATATTTATAAATTATTTATATTGAAAAGGATATATATATATATATATATCATGAAGTTGTTAATACTATTCATACCCACTAATTTAATGGTCATGTTATAAAGCTTATATATATCATGGTTCTTTTAAGCTCAATGTTTCATGTTAAATATGGAATCGAGTGTAAAAATATTAAGTTATCATGTATCACCAGATATCAAATATATTAAATTTATTTATAAATAAATATTTTATAATGTATCAGGTAGTTAAATTCTCATCTTATTTTAGTGTTGGGTATCATTTACATTATCAAACAAAACATTCTCCTTTCAAAATATTATGGGGTTACACAGTGTAATTTACTTCTCTATTACAATTGTGATTATGGGTTATTTAAATACATCAAATTGTGTGAATTAATACATTAATTAACAATAATCATAAATTATATGAACCATTACACTTTCTCACATATAGGAATATAAAATTACACAAAAACATATATAATTCCAACTAGTGTGTCTATTATCATAATTTCCCTTCATTGAGATTACCAAGTGTGAAAATCAGGAGGGAAATTCTAATATAATTATGATTACTGACACTTTAAAATAAACATAATACTTTTCCCATCATAGAATGTTATTTGAATGTAGATCTAGGTTTATGAATATCATCATGGAATTTCAATTCATCATAGCAGGGAACCATTATGTACTTTTCAATGTGAATATTACTCTATAAATTATTATAATAATGTCATGAAATAATATTAAAGATATATAATATGATTTTTTAATTTATATTCACTTATTTGAATATTCATGAAATCCAAAGTACAAGTAGTTCGTTCTAGAAAACCAACTTCATCCAACTCCCACATGGACAAGATCCATCTCTCATTGACATTCAATCCACTAAACTACACATCATGATCATGATTCTACTATGTTAAAGTTTTAATATGGGGTTATGAAATATTTCATTCCATGGAGACTCTATTCACTAAAAATTAATTACTAATAAAACATCCTAAATAGATTATATTTATGAAGTATATTCTTTATTCATTGATGCGATGTTGGATCCTTTTCAAGGGAACCACTATAGTATTATCACAACATAGTGTGATATGATATTTACTTATATGTAAAAAATTATTACAATAGATGATTATATATATTCAAACAAATTCTTTAGATTCATAAAAATAAAAAATTTCCTCGAACCCTTTTGAAACGTTTCTTTTAATGAAATTTTGTATGCTCTTCCAAATCACATCAATCCATTAAAAGTGAAGTTGTATACAATTTTTATTTTACACTATCTTATTTTATTGAGAAATTGGAGTCTTGATAACCTATCATGACTATCTCCTCATCTCCCCCACAAGGCATGAACATAACCTTAGTTTACCAAAGATACTTAAGAATAGTCTTAACTTACAACAAATAAAGATCACCTAGGTTAACTTGATGTCATCCCACTACACATAAGGATTATAATACATATATCCTTGTAAATAGAAAAATAATATATCACTAAACTAATCATAGGGGTATTTGGAAAATTTGACATCCATTTTCATTCTACATCTGTATGAGATAACATTTTTTAGAAATAATAATTCAATTTGACACTAGAAACAATCCCTACATGGATTTCACCACAGTTGATATTTTTTTTTATTTTTCAATATATTCACTTAAATAAAAATAAAAAAATCTTCTTGTACCTATCAATATGGACCGTGATTTCAAGAATATGTAAAACATATCCTTACTTCATCATAGGAATCTTATATTCAACCATTATTTAAAAGACTATGAGACTATTATTTATTTTATAATAGGTAATGTTTCAGTAATCTGAACAACTATTAAAATGAATTAAATACAACTAAATTTTTTTATAGACATAATAATCATGTTTTTTCATTATATAACCATATTCTATTACCGATTCATCAAACTAATTGCTCTTTGACCATGATTATGAAACACCGATATTTAATGAAATAATTTTTCAAATAAATTGAATTTATAAGATAATTTTTGTAACATAGAACACAATGTTTAAAAGAACCCCATAATTATATATATATAATGGTTCTAATAAAATAATTTAATGATTATGTCTCATGAAATGAGATAAAAAATTTCAATAAATTTCCTTTTATACATCATAAATATGTTTATTTCGAAAATAATATTATTTAATTTGTTGTATGGATTAACCATTCATGATTTTGAATAATTTTTTAAAATTATTTTAATAATATTATACCATTTTAGAAAATATTATATTAATATTATCTTATGTTGAATTATTGGTAATTTTCTAAAAAACACTATTATAAGTGAAAATATCATTTTTTAAATATTGTCATTTACAATCATTAAATATATTAATTTAAATTATGGTAGTATATTTTTGATAATAAATTGAAATATAATCTATTTTATAAATTAAAATAAATTTAATTCAATTTCGATCAATATTTTTTATGATTTTGGTATAAAGATACTTTTATAATAAAAAATCATTTGTTTTTCTAAAGACAATTTTTAAGTGAGTAATGTTTTTAATATAATTAATTAAAATATCAATTTAAATAGAATGATATAAAAAAATTATTGATTATATTTATATCTATGTTAATTAAATTCCAAATAACATATTTTTCTAATCAGATAGTTAATATAAAATTTTCTATTCACTAAAAAAATGTATTTTTTGAATGATTTTTTCCATAAATTTTTTCACACATTTTTTATAATAAATTATTGAAACATTTACATGTTTTATTTTTCAAAAATAAATTCAATTTTTAAATGATCATGTATGAAATATCATAGGGGTGTGTTCTGGAAATTTTCAAAAAATATTAATTTTTCAATGAATAGAGAAAAGTAACGGTTTTAAAAAAAATATTTGTTTCAATTAAATTATCACAACACTTCCATTTTTTAAAACAAACTGTATAAATAGTAAAATTAATTAAATTATGTTATTATAAATAAAATATAAGTAATTTTAATTAATTTATTATTTAATTTATATATAAAATATTTATTTGACCTTTGAAAATATTTGATTTGGAAAATAGTTTCTTTATTGTGTCTATGGGTTTAATTTTTAATTATTTTTATCCACTTATTTGAGTTAAATTTTGAAAAATTAAACGAAAATTTGTAATAAGAATAATTAAAAATATATAATAAGTTCAAATAAATTTTTTTGTTTAATAATTAAAATAGTAAAAATTATTTACCAATGTTAAAGTAAAAAGAGGTTTATCGGAGATTAAAAAAAATAATTAGGGATAAATGGATTTTAAACATGTAAAAACCCTATTTCATGAGAAATTATCAAACATGTAATCTATAATCATTGATAATGACTTATTATTGTGGTTTTTTATTGAAAATAATTTTTTTACACTTTATTATTTTCAAAAATTCCACGTCTATCCTCCCCGCCACATATAAATATCCTCCATCTCTACTCGTCGCATAAAATTTCCAAAAACATTTTTTAGAAAATAACTAAATAAATATCTTCATTAATTCCATCCCCAAATACTAAAGGTCTTATTTTTTTAGTATGAACACTTAAAAAGGCATTATGTATAAACCAAATGTCGTTCACCTTTTACGATTTAAATTTCTTAAACATGTGTTTTTTATTTATTCTTCCACATATTAAAAATATTATTCAAATATTATAAGATAGTGTCACATTTATATGAAAATTAATTAGATTATAATAAGTTAATGTAATACAATGTAACTATCTCCACTTTCATCAAAAGTGAAATAATGTCTTTGATCATGTGTACATCAAACACTTTCTTTATGAACCAATGTGATGTGTTTTTTAAATTTCCATTGGAAATGGATATTAATATGTATATATTTAATGAATATATTGGATATTTTTACATAATTATACTTCTATAATTAATATATCACATATACCTTATTACATTCCATTTTTTTGGAAACAATAAAGTCACTTATGTGTATGATAGACTACCACATCATGAAATGATATGATTTTTTATTCAAAAATTAATTATATGAAGGGTAATAATAATAAATTTAATGAAATTAAGTTACATTTATTGAAAGATAAATTCTCTTAAATGGTGATATATTATTTAAATTTTTTTCCAATCATTGAGAAATTGGAAACATCATTATGGCATAGGTATGGCTTACTATCTCCATGAACAATGTAATTAATTTTATTAATCATACCCTAATGGATCTATATAAAAACATATCTAATGAATAAATATTATATTTTAAAATATTTTAAAATATTTTATATGATGGATCCCTGATAAAATCATAAGGATAAGAAATACAAAATAAGAAACCTCATGAAAAAAAATCATTTATTTCCTGAAGTTTGATTTTAACAAGAACTGTTAATAAACATGTAATAAATGGTAATAAGAAATGAATATTTTGTAAGATATATGTGTATGGTGCTATAAATAATTTATAATAAATCAATATTATATATACAAGAGGATTAAATGTGTATGAAGAAATCCAATATTTATGTTATAATAATTTCATCTAATAGTGTCTTCTTTTGGACATATGTTATATTATGTGCATATCTCCTTTTATGAGGTGTATATAGAGACCTTATTACATATTATATAATGAATTTTTTTATTCTAATTATATTAATTTTTTTATTTAATGTAATTATTTCATGGGGCATAGGAATAATATACTCTAGAGGTAAGAATATTATGTTACTATCTCATTATTAATAAATATTATTTATGATTAGTAATTTTATAATGACATATTATGATAAAAATATTAGGAAACTAATGTATTTTATTCTAAACTATTTATTTAATGAAATTCCAAGTTTCACTTTCATTTTCATCTATTTATGTTCTCATTCATCCAAATTAATTTTTTAGGGAATAATATAATTTATCTCTCTCCTCATTGAAAAACCCTATTTCCATAAACATGTTTTATACAAATGAGTTCAATAATGTTTTAATGTTCATTTATTATTTTTCAAATAAAATTCTACACTTTTATGATTAAAAATATCAAACTAATTTTTATATCCTTTTCTAAACAAGGTAGATTAGGATTTTACCCAAAATGTGATAAGAATCGTTATTTTAAACATGTACACCGTCAAACTAATATTTTTATATCATTATTAATATATGATCAAAATATTTCTTTATAATTTTCAGATATTTTTATAAAATAAAATTAATTACAAACTATTTTTGGAACTTTTATTTTTATAAATGTGATTTCCAAATTTTGAAATTTTTTCCCCAAGAAAAGATCGAAGTGACCTTCAAATTTTTTTCTATATATGTTGTAATACTTTGAAATTACATAACATTTACTATAATAATGAAACAATGATACCATCATTATTCTATATCTAGATTTTATATTTCTAGGATTACATGATTTTTATTTATTTGATTTCATTTCAAAGGTTATGATATTATAAATATTTTTTTATAATATGGAACATAAATTTAATGTTTTTAGGTTCAGTGGGACCTATATAACCCCCCCCCCCCCCCATTGAATTTGGTAATTCTTAATGTAATATTATCTCAAAGGGTAGATGAAAGAAAGTCCCAATAACATAATTGGTTACACATTATGTTAGAACAATACCGATGGAGGGTATATGGGAGGTTATCCAAAGAATGATCTAGGTACATGGATGGATAACCTAAACCTATTAGGTTATGATTTTATTGGGGGATATTTATGAAATATTATTTTTTACGATTATTTATATGCCAAAAATTGATTTATTATTCCAATATTATTTTCTCATGGATTATGTGCCATTATTACCTTATGATTCATGTATTAAGAACTCTAACTAATAATTCAATGACACATGTTTATGATTTTTGGTATGTAGGTTATAGTTTTCAAATTTTATCCTCATGTTGTCATCCCCTTATGCTCATGTAATTCGAAAAGGATCATTGATACCTCTATTGATTTCCAATACATATCCTAAGAGCACACCCTTTCCTATATTTTTATACTCGAGTTATGATAAAAGTTTTATGTATGATAACCATATAAAGGGTGTAATATATGAAAAAAATTGTGGGAAAAGAAGTAGTTCCCCTCTAAACTAGTTTTTTATATTTCCAAGAATTCAAATAAACTTGACCTAAAAACTTATTGAATTGATCATTATGTTATGTAATGAATATTTTTCTATTAATATTTAATATTTTTGTATGAGATTTTAATGTATTTATATCGTTGGTATTATGTCACGTTTTATTTAACCATATAAAAATATAATAAAACCATTATGATAACCCTTGGGGTTTCACTAAGGATAAGTATACTGGTAATTTTGTATATTTGGAAATATTATAAAATAATGGCTAATGATAGAGAGATTGGTTCTAAAGGAATTATAATCATTTCTATATTATAATATTATACGTGGTTCTGACTTAGATTTTTCTAGAGGTAATAACATTGAAAAATTCTTTTTAGGCTTCACTAAAGTGTTACCTAGTACCTAAAAACAGGGATTATTGTGCACATGGATTGACACTCCAGGAGATAATCATTGAAATTTTACAAACTCTTTTCAAACCATCATAAAGTATTTTAATAATTACTATGAATAGCCAAGGGTAATCCTAAGGTGTCATAGAATGTATAGAAGGTGTCAATATTTAGATATCCTCTAAGCTACATTTCAAAAATAAATTATTCCGCATGGTGATTTTATTTAAAACTTTGAATTTTGGATTTAGTTAATTCAAGGAACTAAAAATAAATGAGATAACAGTGAATTTTATGTATAATGTATTTTTGAGAAAACAAAAGTGAAGATAAATGGAGTAAATTTTATAGTGACTCAATTTATTTATTTATCAAAAATTACGATGAAAAATATGCACAAAAACTAAATATATAACTCAATAAAGTATTAGAATAAAAAGTCTTCTAAGAGCTCAGGTGGTCGATATAATAAAGGAAATAGATTTAGTATCTTCTGTGTTAAAAATCTAGAATGTATAACCCATGTTAATATCTTAGAGGGATGGTAATATGGTTTGAGTGTGTAAAATGTGGACATATATATTTTTATTTTTAAAGATAAAATGAAGAGTTATGTTAATATAATGGATTAGAAATATTTTATCCTAATATTATCATTAACAATATAATATTATAAATTCAATATGTAAGGGAATTATGAATATACATATCAAAGGAATAATTATCAGGAATATAATTAGATAGGTTGTGTGAGAAATTTTTATACAATTTATTATGAAGAGACTATAAGTTATATTAAAACAATTTTTGATTATTTAATATTATGGTTTATGTTATATGTATGTAGAATGATTAAATTGAGGTTGCTGAATCTTATGTCATGATTCAAATTTTATATTTTAGGAAATAGGTATTAATGAATAAGACTCTGAATCATAGATGTTTGTTTAATAATAAATTTTATATATTGACGTTTTTTTTGTATTTAAATTCCAGAAATATGTCATAATTATCATGAAATATATATATGGAATGTTCTATAAAATCTTTTTGTTAAGGATTATCAGAAATATTTTAAATGGTACTAATGACCTAGAAATGTTATTTAATATAATTGTGATATTTTATAGGAAATAGTCTTGAGTCAGTACGGTTTCTTTATGAATTTTCCATTCATTTGTGTTTTGAAAATAAAAAACACTCTATCTTAAGGAAAATAATATTTTCCCTAAGAATTAATACACTATCTTAATGAAAATAATATTTTCCCTAAGAATTAACTTAATAAGAAAAATTTTACTCCCCCAAATAAATTTATCCATACCTTTGTTTTCATTGTTCTTTTTATAGTGTCATTAAATCTAACTCATTTTATTCAAATAGGTTTCACATATCAATCCTCAGAATCCTTTAAATACTTATATATCGACTATTCTATTTTCAGGTTCTGAATTTAGGTTCAAAATTCTCTAAAATTTATACTCTGAATTCTGTGAAATTCAAACTCTAAATTTTCTGAAAATTAGAATATGAATTCTCTGAAATTAGACTCTGAAATCTTTGAAAATCAGACTGCATGCAATTTCATTGAAATTCATACTCCAAATTATCTGAAATTCAACTTTGAATTCACTGAAATTCAGACTCTGAATTTCCTAAAATTTTGACTCTGAATTATATGAAATTCAGACTCTGAATTCTCTAAAATTCAGACTCTGAATTCTCTAAAATTCAGACTCTGGATTCAATGAAATTCACTCTCCGAATTCTCCGAAATCCAGACTCCAAATTCACTGAAATTATGACTCTGAATTCTCTTAAATTCATAATCCGACTTCTATAAAATTCATAATCCATGTTATATTAAATTCAGACTCCAAATTCCTTAGAATTTTGGCTCTAAATTCCTCAATCCTCGGAATTCAGACTCAAAAATCTATAGAATTCAGGTTCTAGATTCATTGAGTGAAATAATCATAATATCCATGAGTGATTGTCTCTAAATGATTATTTGGTTAGATTTGAAACAGTATTTTTCCTTGAACTATGTAATATTTTATTTGATTACGCAACCATAATTATCTTATACTTGTTATAATTATGACATTATGTCATACATTCTGTTTCTAACTTACCGTTTTTTGAGTGACACATGTACAAGTCCCTCAAAAATTCATGGAAAAATATGATTGTTGGTGGAGGGAGTTGACCATTGGAGATGTTCCTAAAAATAGGAACCCATTTGAATGTTCTAAAAAACATGTTGATCACTCTGGAGATTTCATGATGCTGATGTAATTTCAAGAGAAAGAGACTCTCATACCTTGTGCATAATGAACATATTTTTCATATTCTTTCGTGCGATTCCAATTATTACTATGTATAATTGAGGATGTATAGGGATTGAAAGACAAAGTTTCTTACTACCTTAAAGTTTTAGGACTTTTGTGGATAGGAACATAGAGGTTCCAACAAACTTAAAGTTCGAGGGCTTATGGGAATAGCAAGACAGATTTCTATATTCCTATTGAGGGATTACCCTGGAGCGGATAAGACAGAATTTATTGAATATATAAATAAAGAGACCTTTATCCAAGGTTGTTGGATACCTTACTCTTTGGGTTAAAAGATTTCAGGCTTCTTACTTTTTTTTCCAAGTTTATTTCCATTGTATTTTGATAAAGGAAGAATATATAACCTTTTTATAAATTCTTGATCATTTTTTATACATTGATAAGTTTGATTCTATACAGTTAAAGGTCGAATATTTTCCTTTTAAAAATTCATTATGTTTCATATTCGGAACCACATTTTTGGAACCTATCATGTTTGTAAAACTAAGAGAGGCCTTGTGAATTTACCTTGTTTAACCTTGTTAAAAATAGTTTTCCTTAAGGTTAAAAATGAATGTAATTAAACTAACAATTCACACCCTCTTGTAATTGACCATATACATTCATATATCGATCCTATAATTGGGGTTAGATGACACTCTTATAATTTTGGAAATTATATTTTATAAATAGTTTTCTAGATTCTGATTTTGGTGGATGTATAATGGATAGGAAAAGTACATCAAGAAATTGTCATTTCATAGAAGATTAATTAGTTTTTTGGTCATGAAAAATGAAACACTAAGTAGAGCTTTCTACTAATAATTCTGAATATGTAGTATCTTGTAGTTGTTGTTCCCAAGTGTTGTGGATGCAAGACACACTCACAGAACATGGTCTGAGTTTTACCAAAACACAGATATTGTGCGATAATACTGGTGCCATCGCCTTAGGTAAAAACCCTGCACATCACTCTCATTGAAAACACATAAATATTAGTCATCACTTTCTTAGGGATCACAAACCAAAACGAGATATCATTATTTTATTTATTGGAACACAAGATCATCTTCCTATTATTTTCCCAAAATCTTTACCCTCCGATATATTTGAATACATTAAACAGAAGGTAGCTATCATAACCATAAGTTAATCTTCAACATTAACTTCTTGTTGAAAACTATCTCCTTACTGTAAGAAACACCTCTTCATAGGGGGGGTACATTTTCTTTTTTTTCAATTTTTTAATCACCTTTTCACAATTAAAATTTTCTTTATCAAAATTTTCATAATAAAAAATTTCTTAACTATTTTTTTCTTCAAAATCTAAAGTTCTTGAAGAAGAATTTTTCTCATAATAGATAATTCTTTTATAAATCTGAAGCTATGTTTATTTATTAAATTTTATTAATCAAAATTTTTCATGTTGGTATTATCATTTTACTAAAAACTTTTTAGATTCACTTTTCCATAAATCTGAACATTTTTTATCCCAAAAATATCAAATGTTCAGAACCTACAAAATTTAGTCTTCGACTATCATCTCAACCATTATATCTTATCAAGATTATTTCATCCATTGGATCAATTAAGGAAGATGAATTTTCACCTCAAAAACCTATATAAGGACCCTCCAATGGTTGTCCCACATAGATCTTCAAAGATTTGTTGTGCTAAAGTACTGCTCCTCCATATAATTTCATTCTGAAACCACATGTTTTCTTTAATTTTGAATGTCTGTGCAAGATTCCGCTCAGAAAGAAATTTCATCGATAAAGGAATTATAAAAATGGTAGATATACAGAGAAAGGTTAGTTGATCTGAAATTATTTGCATAGTATGATTCTATTATTTCAAAGAATATCAATATTGATGGTTGGGATATCCTATGTATATCAAAACAGAAGGCACGAGATCTAGTTTATCCGGAGTTTTTGGTTGAATTCGATGAATCAGTTTATTTCTTCAATCAATGAGGGAGGGAAAATTTTCCTTCAAGAGAAATGGAAAGACCTACTCCCTTTCCTTCAGTAAGGCTACAAGCTCGATTTGAATTCTGTAATAAGGGAGAAGTAGAGTTCTGTACACATAAGCTACTAAATCTGGCATGATCTTTTGATAAGGATGAATCTAGATAATTATTTGGATTGAAAGAAGTAAAGACTCTGAAAATTGTTCATCTCTATACAAACATCAATATTTTTTAATTATGGGTTCAAGGATCTATTATTATGAGAAAAGGGGACAACGATTCACTAATGAAAAGTTACATCTATATTCTGGATTTCCTGGTGAATCTCAGGAAGATAAATTTGGTGAAGTATGTCTTGATCACAATTGAGAATATAAAGAATGGATCTTTGATATCTTAAATCATCATGTATCCATATATTATCTCTAATACTATAGTTTATTGTCTTGATTCTTTCAAAATCCCTTTTAGTTCTAAACCAATGAATTTTAAAGTAATTTTATTGACTGATGACACTCTATGGAGAATGGAGGTTGATTTTTCTAGTGAATCGGGAGAATTCAATGATTTTTCTGAAGCTGAAATCGAATATATGTCTAAGAAAGCAAATATAGATAAAACATCCACTAAGAGGGGAGAAAACAAAAATTAAAAGCAATAGCAAGAGAATCAAAAATATCATATTGTTTAATATACTAAATAAATACATGATTAATGGGAGCTAACACATAAATTTCTTAAAAAATTTCATAATATCATCTTTAGTTTGGATAAAGTGATTATTGACATGGGTAATGTAAATTGATTAGTATTTCTAATCGAGGAACTAATTAATTATTTCATGGCAGTGTGGTTTATGTTATCATTTATAGACATTACAACAGTTTTGGATTTTTCAAATTAATCTATTAATTTAATATTTATTTAATGAATGAAGATGAATATATGTTTTTATTTATGTTTTATAGAAATTCTAACAATTTATTTGTTTCTTGGGAATACACTTACAAGGTATTAAAATATTTGGTTTGTGACCATTAATAGATAATTTATGATATTACGGGTTAATGTAAAGTTTATTTGGGAAATTTATTTTCCCAATTTTTAAATCATTGAATTTCAGATGTGTTTAATGGTGAACCAATTATGGATTAGATTAGGTTGAACATTTCAAGAGTTAATATAGATTAATTTATATTTTTTCCATATAAATATTTAGGAATATTGTATAACCTATAATAAAAATTCAATTTTGTATTATTTACTAGAGGTAATAAAATGACTTATTATTGTTTTATCGAACTAATGATCCACTTGTATTTCCATAATGAAAAACTATTATTTATTTCACATATTAAGATATGAAGTCTAAGTAAATCAAATTGTAACTAAATGATGATATTGTTCTTATGAAATAGAATTAAATCAAGTAAATATATCATATCATGAAAATTCCTCACATTTAGAAAAAATGATCTGGAAATAAAAATGGTAAAAAATTTACCTTTTTTTCTAATGAATGAATGGAATTTTATCTCATCATGGATTGGTGGTTTAGGGTTGGTAATTTTTTCATTAACATTATAATTGTTTTGATAAATGATCTATATAAATTATATTTCTTTTATGTCCACATTTTCACTTCCAACTATTATTTTTTTATATAGAAACCTAGTTATATATCATTTTATATGACCTAGGTATTTCTATTTCCCATTCATTTTAAGATGAATTTTTATCATCCAATTTATGATGTATTTTTTCTGAAACTGAATTTTTAAATGAAAAACCCCTGATTACCGAGAAGAATTTCAAATTAAGAGGATGTAATTTTTTAATGGGGTAGAATGTAACACCATGACAATTTATGAAATAATTTTACAAATAATTTCAATTTCATTGAAAAATTGTGGTACATGATAAATCAATTTTAGTGGAAAAAATTAAAATATTAATACGTGTCATACAGAATAATAATGTATTGATTAATTCTTATGAAATAAGTACACAATATTTTTTAAAAGTCATTTTATACTTCAAAAATACTTTTCATTCAAAAAAAATGATTTATAATACATTTATAACTGAAACAAATATATGGTTTCCACCACACTGTGTAATATTATTTTAAAAATACTATAACATTTTTTGAAATAGTATATCAATATTAGCTTATCAATAAATATTTACAATTTTTTGAAATCATTGGTTTGTTTGTGAAGATGTATCTTTTGAAAATATTATAATTTTAATTCAATAAAAATTGTAAGTTAATGTTGTGTTCTATATTTTATTATTCATTAAGTGACATATGATCTATTTTATTAATAATAATAAAATTATTTTCATTTGGATCATCATTTTTCATGATTTTGTAATTAATTTATTTTTATACCTAAAAAAACTTTTTTCTAACAAATGTTTTTATGTGAAAATTGGTTATCAATTTAATTAACTAAAACCACAAAAATTTAAATTTATTGATTGAATTTTTTTTTGAATATGAATTAATTTAAATTAATATAATGAAGATTATTTTTCATCGAGATAATTTAAAATCATAATTTACTTGAGAAACACATTATTTTCTAAAAAATTGTTTTTTGTCCATTTTTTCACATATTTTATAGTTATTTTTTATAATTCAATATAATTTACATTAAAAAATAAAATTCATTTCTTAAATCATAATTTCAAAATTATATTAACGCCATTTTTGGTAATTTTCCAAAATATTGTTTTTGATAAATAGTGAAAATTATGTTTTTATACTGAAAAATGCCTTTTTATTTAGAGAATTTATAATATAACATTTTGTTTTAAAATAATAATTATATTTAAATTAGATAAATTGTATTTTTATTAATAAAATAAAAATATTTATTCAATTTTGATATTAAATTTTTATATACACTTTTTAATCTTTTGTAATATTTCTCATTGGAAATCTATTTTTTCGTCAGGTTTGTGGGTTTAATTTTAAATAAAATCTTTCCAATTATGGGAAATTAATTATTAAAAATAGATTCTGTATTTGTAATTATAGTAATTAATATTATATAATAATATCATATTAATTTTTTATCAAATTGAATTGTCGAAATAATAAAAATTAACTACAGTTGTTAAAGTTAAAAAGTTGGAGAGGGGAAGGCTTAACTAAAAACATAATGGGTAAAATAAAAAAACTATTTCCATCAACCATTTTCAATCCATATTTATACCATATAACCTATAAGTATATATAATTACCTCTTTTGAGACATTATTATGCGCCAAATATTTGTATAATGTTTTTTAAAATTTTATGTGTGTCATCTCCCCAGTGTATAAAAGGACACCAAATCTCTTCACTTCTTCACACATAAAAACAATTTTATTTGGAAAATAACTACCAAAATAAATTACATATATCCTTATAAACATAAAAGATTTATTAGTTTTATTAATAATAACACCTATGAAATATCTATCTATAATGCTAAATTGGTTCTATAGAGAAGAAGAAAAATATTAAACTTATGTTTTTATTTTTCAACTTCTTCCACATACATGAAGTCCTATAATAATATGATAAGATAATATTACTATTATATACAAAATAATTATATGCTAATATTTTAATTTTATAACCTATATCTACATCATCTTCTATTAAATGGGAAATAAAAAACATGATCGTGTGTACTTTGGATTACTGTCTCACAAACAAATATGATGCGTTTTTTTATTTATATATTATGTGGAGTGTAAAAAATATATATTTAATAAATATATATTATATTTTTTAAAAATTATACTATCTTAATTAATATGTCAAATATACCTTATTACTTTCCATTTTGTGTGTGATACGATAATGTCTCTTTTATGTCCGGCAGACTACCACCTCATGAAGCGATGGGATTCTTTATTCAATAATACTTTTCATAGAAGTTACTAAGGATAATTTTAATGAAAACACATCATATATGTGAAATATAAAATTTTCATGAAAGGTGATATATTATTTTTCATTTTTTATTCCATTTGTCAAAAAAATGGAAACGCCTTCATGTGTACGTACGACATATAGTCTCCATAAATGGTGAAATTAATTTTCAATATCCATTATTAATGGATTTATATTGATAAATATATAAATATTATATATGATATTTGTATCATTTTTAACATTCAATACATTATTTAACCATTGTCAATGTTTGTGGGCCGAAAAAACTAAATGAATGCGTATATGAAAAAAAATTAGTTATTACCTGAAACATAATTTTCACAAGGATTTTTTTAAAACACAGAAATAAGAGTAAATATGTAAATATTATATTTTTTAAATAATATAATTATTATTTGTAAATATATTAATAATAATCACATATTTATTAAAATTCATGTTTTAACGTGTTCAAAATAATTCAAGACATAATGTAAAAGACATTCATCTCAAATTGTCTTATGTGGAAAATATGTTATGTTATAAAACTGTATTTTTTTATGAGGTGAAAATAAATCCCCTATTACAAGTATTATACTGAATATATTTCTTTTGATGATATTTAATGTTTTATATAATGTTATTATTTCATGTATCATACAATTTAGATGATACCAAAGTCATAAAAATATTATGTTACAATCTCATCACTTATCAGGATTGTTTTTGATTAAGTTGTTGATTTTGATATACTTTTATATTCATATCACAACAATATTTTATTTTCTTATAATTTTGATTTTCAATGAAAATACTGGGTTTCTTTCATTTTAATTTATTTAAATACTCATTATTCCAAAATATATTTTTCCGTAAGGACTCACATTATTTCAATCTTTAGTTGAAATACCTTATTTTCCATATCCATGTTTTATAAAAAATATATATAATGTTTTGATTTTCCTCAATGATTGTGTCATTTCATATTACCATTGTTTTACTTTTTAAAAAAATAAAATAATATGAATTTTTATGTCTTCTTTAAAAAATGTATCATATGGGTTTTAAAATCTTTGTAAAAGGAATATGTGTTTTAAATAAATAAATATTGAATGTAATTTTCCACCATAATGATTGAAAAATGATATAAATAACGATTTATATGTTTTGATGGTTATTTTTAATGACATTTATTTTAAACATAATTGGTGATTTTTTAAATGGGGATTTTAAATATGAATATGTAATTTTTCTTAGGAATTTTACCTAGTGTACATTCAATATCATTTTCCATCTATGATTAAATCCTTTGATGTTACATTGTTTTTACAAAGGATATTATCCATTAATACTATATTTATTATTTCTGTAGATTATTTATAATCATGACCACAATATGTTTATGAAACCCATTTTATTTCATGAGATACTATATGATGATTTTTATGATCTTTTGGCATAATATTATAATGTTTTTGTGATGGGTGTAACAAATATCTCCCTCCAATTAATTGGTTAATAATTAATTTCATATGATATCAGTGGGAAAATGGGAAGTTTTTCAAATGTCGGAAGCTTGATTATGGGAGGTTTTTCCCAGATTGAAATGGTTTACACAATAGGTTATCCCACAACCAATATAGGCACACTTTTGGTTATCCCTATACTATCTTTTTATGAGTTTCATGGAGAATAACAATGAAATTATGTCTTATATTTTTATGTGAATGAAAAAAATTTATGCCTAATGACAACGTTATTCTCTCTTATCTTACATATATTGATTACTTTATCATTTTTTTCTTATTAAATACAATTATTTTTTATATCAATCATGTTTATGATCTATGATATACAAGGTCTGATTTTCAAACTTTAATTTGATGTTCATATACCCTTATGCTTAGGTTATTCTAATATGATTATTGATACGTACCTCATTTTACCTTAATGATCATACAAGATCAACATTTAATATTATCTATTCCCCGATTTATGATGAATTTTTTTTTGTATTGTATGTCTCAAAAGGGTTCGAGATATGATGATCTTAATATAAGAAGATGTATTTCTCATACAAAATAGTACTTATAGTACCATGTTTCCAAACTCAATACACCTAATTGTTTCTAGAATGGATCATTATGTTATTTAATTAATATTAATCTATTAAGACATAATAATTATGTAGGATAGATTTTGGTGTCTATATGTATTCATACATTAACCAATAAATGGATTTCTATAACATGAATGCCTTTTCATCCTCATTTGTAGTTATGGATCCTTTGGGTTGTGTCATATAGAAATCATTCTGAATATTCCCATAAATTAAGGATATTTCGATATCCATCTAAAAAATATCATAGACATGGAATCATGTTACAGAAATCAAAATTAAAATGGATTTTACAATTGAAACAAGTGAAATGGTTTCTTCATATTCAATAACATGATGTAGTTTCAAACCTTTTTCAACATGTCATGAATTATATGTATTGAACTGACCATCCATGTCTTGTTTCTTCTTGAATACACATTTACATCCAATGTGATATATATCTAATAAAGTATCTACCAACATACATACATGATTTTGGTAGATGGTATACTTTTTAGAAATCATTTTTTTCCTTACATTTGGTATCCTGTATGCCACTAACTACTTCTTTAACTTTTATAAGATCATTATTATCCACTAATAATAACTCAAAAACATCACTGACTAGAAAACCATAAAATTTTGGTTCCCTAAACAATTTTGAACATCTATTTGGTACATATGTAGTTGAAAAACTTTATTACATGGGGATTTGAGGAATTTGTTCCTGTGCCAACTCTTATGTGTCTTGATACTAGGCATCATTTATGTCTATCTCACATCAATTATCTCTATCATAGATATGATACCTCTCAAAGAAAATGGTATGCCTATTGTCTAATTTTTTTTATTAATTGTCATATAAGTAATATAACCATTTCTAAAGAATATACTGAAAATATACACATTTTGAGTTAGGGATATTTTTTCTATAAATAGACTTAACAAACCATTATCATCACCACAATAACTCGTTTTATAACAGAAGATTATTAAAATACCAAATTTCATATGGAATATTTTTTTTAATTTGGAACTCTGTTTACAATTTGTGATTCTATTTATAATTAATATCACCAAAAGTATAATAGAAGACATGCATGACTTAACATTGATCTCACCATTCCAAATAGGTTGTGGTTCTTCTATTCACATACACTATTCCACATTGTGGTGTAACTACATGTGAGTTTGGATAGAATCCCAAATATCTATAAATAATCATTAAAAAATTGATTAAGTTATTTTGATTGATGGTTTGAGAAGAGTTTCTTAATGTTATTTACATATAGTTGTAAACTTCATTCTTGTTTTCCTTAATTCACTCAATGTAATCAAATATAATCCTTATTATCTATATATATATATCCACTAAAATTATCATTAAAAGTTAATAATTATAAGTATACACCTCTTGCTTCAATTGGAAGAGGTCCACCGAAAATATTATAAACCAAATCAAGATGCTAGTTTCCATTTCCCATTTCCTTAAATATATATATGTAGAAAATTTCATTATAAACAATCATGACATACAATAAGTTATTTCTGTTTAAAAAAAATATTAAAATCTAACATGGTTTAATATTTTCAAATGTTTATTATATATATGTCCTAGAAGTAGATTCCATAGTAGGGCGTGGTATGAATATTTTGAAATATTCTTATAGTTAGTTTTCATTACGTAGGTTTTATTATCCAATATATAATGACTTCTATTTGAATATTAATTACCCTAAAAGTGATTTTTTTTATATAATAAGAAACACTTATTCCCAAAAATCAAAATAAATCTACATATATCATCATTATATATAGATAAAATGATTTTGGTAAATTATGAAACATAGTAATAATCTTTTAAAACCAATATCATTCTTCTAAAAATTGTGTGGTTGTATTCCCTAATAGCCAAAATATCTTTTCTAGATCTATTATCTACTTATAATTCAAATTCCCCTCAATAAATTTTTTGAAATATAAATGATTTTTATTTTTTGAATAAATATGTGAACATTGTTGGTTGTATTTTATTTTATATAGTTAAATCACACTCGATAATGAACACTCTTGAAGCTTCAACATTATTCTTTTTTTGGGTGTTGTTTTTCATCCAGTGGCCCGTGTTTCCATATACATAACATATAGTTTCATTCTACCATGTGTTTCCCATTTTGTTTCTCTTCATTGAATACTATTATAAATAAATTTTAAACTATGAGGTTTTCTTAGAGACTCATTAATCAATATTCCTTTATTTCACCAAATGGAAATAGGGCTTATCACTCTTTATAACCTTGTCAACACAGTTATGTAGATTGAGAATATCTAGGAGGGACTTCATTATGATGTTCATATATAAATTAACCACAATAATAGATAATATCAAAATGAGCCCAGAAATAATGATTTTATTTTAATATTCATTATGTATATGGAATCGTATAACCTCTAGGTGAAAAATGTAGCCTTTATGTTTGACTATGTGAGGCCAAGATACCAAAAAATATCTATGTTTTATATAAAAATAACATTATATATCTCAAACCATTATTACGTATTATCTTAAAATAAAGGAAATATAGATGATGGATAATTAAACAAGAATCCATGTCTCTATGTTAGTTAAAAACTTCTTTACAAATGGGAGGAATAATAAAACACTGAAAATCAAACACATCATTAAAGTGTTTATCATAGATAAGGAAATCTATATAACTCCCATCATTCTCAATAATAATAGGATCATATGATTAATGAATGTAGGTATTCCATTTATGTCACAATATTACACTTATTTTTCTGAACCATCCTATGAATTTGAAACAAGTTCATCGATAGTCATTCTCTAGGATTGATCACCATGATAATTTGGATGATATAAATTTCTTTATTTTTACAATAACAAAATAGAATATTATTTATACATTACATGATTAAAAAATTATTTGAGACATAATAATTTTAATTTTATTCTATCCCCACTATTTTATAAAGTCTTAAATCCCTCACTATTAAACATTTAAAATCCCAATTATATAGACATTATGTTTGAAAGGAACCATATGTCACATATTATGATCTAGTTAGAGGATACAAAATTATAAAAAATGGTTTATGTTGGCACTATTTCAAAATAATAAACTAGTATCTCTTTGAACAATTGAATAGAATCCCCAATCTAGAAATCATTATATGTATTTCTTCATCCCATGGATCTAATTTTATATTCTTCAGATAATGACTTTTAAATGAATATAAATTTTGTTAAGTAGAACCATTGTCGTATTTGTGACTATTTGATAATTAAATTTACCCATTAATGAAAATAAAATAACACCTTAACCATGATTTCATCTTTATTATAATTATGGATGTCTTAATGACTTAATATTGAATTGGATATTTTATTTTCTATTCATAATGTTATCTTATTTTATCTTTTACATTTCTTGTTAATATTAAATGGTGTTTAATTTTGTGATTATGTGTGTTCTGATATAAACAATTATGCACAATCCATTTATTTCAATTAAATTTTATCATATTTCTATATTTATTTATTTCATCATGGACCTACATACATAAAACATGGCATACATAAGAGAGAAATACAACACATAAATAAGTGACATGATCATGGGATTTATCTAATGGTAGATATTTTTAGTGGACAATAAATCAACATATAACCCTGGGGAATTTTTTTATCATTATATGGATATGTTAAATCACCCAACTTTTCCACCTATATATCCCCAATAATGGTTTCATTTATGATTCTTCTTGACCGACCTCCACCTCAGCACCACATTGAGCTGAATCCATGAACCCCTGGATAATAATTTTATTACAGATTTTTTATAACTCACATGTAGGTGAGTTGAACCAATGAATTAGATTAGGGGAAGTACATAAAACAATGTTTTTTAAGATATTACTAAATAATAAAAGAGGGAGAGTGGAATCCTAGACCATCATATTTAATTTAATAATAATACATTGAATAATGATAAAATAAAATAAAATAAAATAAAGTCATTACATGAATAGTTCTAGTCAAACATCATGATTGGTCATAAAAATGATATTATTACACATTTAATATAACTATGTGATATTTCTTTTAATTGATTAATTAATAATAAATAACAAACTCAATATAATCTAATTAAATAACTTATTAATCAATTAATTAATTTTATTTTCCTCTATCAAATCATCATTAAATTCCAGTATGATGTGATTTATATTTAAAATAAATAGTTTTCATTCATTTAAAATTTCAATAATATTAGACATAAATTTTTATTTTGATGAAACTCTTTGAGTATATTTTTGAACTACTCAGTGTTATTTTAATTGTAAAAAATGAAATCAAACAAAATATTGTGTATATAGAATATGTCCTAATTTCAAATCATCTACTTCCGATTTATGGACACATGGAACAATAAAAATACATAGATAGTATAGTTTAAGTCGTTGAGTCTTTAGTATAAAATAACCATAAATGATTCCTAGTTTCGAATATTATGCTGAATTAATTAAGTATTTAATATATTATAAAAACCCGAGAACATGAATATACTAAATGTTTAATAAAATAAGGAACATGGGTTGATGAGTTTTAAGGAGTATTTTATTAAATATATTTTTTAGTGTAAACAATTAATTTATTGGGCTTGTATAGCTATGACGTGATATATACTTCACTTCGTCTAATACCCACAATATATTTCTAGTGACTCAGAATGTAAGTTTTGTAATCAACTATCAAATACCAACTGCCTATAAAGAATACATGGTGTTCACTTACTGCTACATTGCTTCTAACCTATACACATCCTATATTAATCACAGTGTCTAAATTTCATGATATGGTCTGACTGAGTGTATTCTACTTATAAACACATGTACTAAAAATTATTTAAGAATTATATATGGCCTGTAATTTTGGAAAACCATGTGCCACCATGGATGGTCAAAAAATAGTGCATTTAATAAATATTTCATGGATTTATTACAAAATGACCAAGTTTACAATACTAAATCCTTATGAAATGCACATGGATACAAGCCATGTAATAAAGGAGAGTGAACAAGGTAACACTTTATAATCCATACATAAAACTTATCAACTTTGGATGTGTTCTTCATATGTAATTATAACGACCCATACTTTACACACATTGTTATTACTTCATAATTTAAGCACACTTATTACAACATATAACAAAACTAGGAAAGGACCGTATAGGTATAGCGTCTTTAAAAACTGGGAAACATAAACAACTGGTTCATAATACATCTACATTGCCTCCCATTTATTACATCATATCTAGAGTCCCTTTTTGGAATATCCTACTTAATAACCTTCTTCCTGACCTGGGGAAATAAAACATACAAAATGGTGAGCTCAAATGCTCTGTAAGGGTAAACAAATAAAATATCAATAACATCATATACATAAGAACATAACTTGTGGAAATCTTATCCTGCAAAAGAAATCATAATCTCATAACATGGGATAAATCATAGTAGTGAAATGTAATCCCAATAATCATAACTTAAAACATGAAACTTTGTGGAATATACACATAATCATATAAAATCATTTCTTATTAGTCAAGACCCATTACTAGGACTATATTAGTGGACAAAGTCCATTTCTGAACCGAGTTCACTCCTCATTTCAGTCCTGTTTCACTAAACCGGTATATCCTGCCGTTCCAGCCATCTTTATCTCATGAGATATAAAATCTTTACCCAATGCATTGGAGGGAGATATCTATCCCACCCATCTCATAATGATACCATTCTTATGTGTGCCACAAAATCATAAACCATACATCATAGCATAACCCATGTAATAAAAAGGGAAATATTAAACATCGTGACATCATAAAACAATTCATATAAGATAAAGGAATTCATAAAAATAATTCCATCACAACATAATTAAATCAATGTAATAATAGGGATAGAAACATAACCCTTTATTATCTTAGATAGAAAATTATATTGATAAAACACTTGAACTTCATTCTTGAGGAAAATATCCTTTCTACTTCAAAAACAGTTTTCCTTTCTTAACATGTCATTAAATTATAAAATAAAAGAAGTTGATTAAAAATAATCTTGAAAACTTGTAAGGGAAGCCTCTTGGAGATAATATTTTAAAAATCCATTCATACCGTATAAGTTAAAATAAAATATTATTCTCGTACTTTTGTCGGAAAAGTCAAAAAGTACCTCGTACGAAAAACGACAAATGATTCCTTTCATATTTGTTAATAAAAACTCACCGAATGGTAAAATTAGATATAATCTATTGTAGAAGGATATAAATATTATATATTGAGAAAACATGGATGTGGATGATAAAATACACCCCAGTAAATTCCAAAGTATAAACAATCTCGGATAAAAATGAGATTGTGATATTTCCCTTACCTTAGGTCCGATTTGCTTCGTAAGTGTCCGAACCTCCTATATAATGATTTAAATAAGGTCATTGACTTATTCCAGAATCATACTCATTGTTATGATATCATATATGGTCATATTCTTATCTTATTATTAGTAATATTTCATTACTACTTGTTTTCGGGTGTTTATTACTTTTTGTTCTTATGCGTGTTTTGTCGAATAAATTCATATTCTTCTTTTTAGGTTATAGATAAATCATTTCCATAATGGTATTAGTGTAATATATATCATATTCATTCATTCAATGCAGTTATATAATCATTATGCAATGAAGATCATGTAGAACAAGTCGCATCACATCGTGGAGACGGTATTCCGTATGTACGCACGAGCGATGATATAGTTCCCGTGATCGTGGAATTGTATTGGAGTGTATGTATAATATTTCAGAATCAATAACACTTTAAAATAATCATATATATTCATTCTTTACACCATTATACCCATCCAAGTAAGGTGGTGGTGGAAAATAGATTACACCACGGCGTGGAGACGGGATTCCGTACGTACGCACGCGCGGTGATTTCATTTTCTGTAGGATGGATAGGTTGTGAAATAGGGTTATTTCCTACTTATAATAAAATATCAGTATATTAGTGATACTGATTTTATTACTTCATAATGAAACAACTAATGAAGAAGAAGTGGAATAAGAAATAAAGATGAAAGAATCGGTAACGGACATTACCTCTCCTTTGAAGTGCTTCTTTGAGACTTCCTTTTAGGGCACTAAAATTGGTCTTTTAAGAAGACCAGGACCTCTAGGATGTATCTAGGGAAGCTTAGAGGAGAAATTAAAAGGTTTTTTCCGAGCATGAAGGCTCAATGTGGTGTGAGGAAGAGAGGGAGGAGGTGCCCTTTTATAAGGGAGGAGAGGGGCACCTTTGGAATAACTAAAACTATTATTTTATTATAAAGTCAAATTCGGTTTTAAATAGCTCCAAATTGATTTATTTCGATTCTAAGGTGGGGATGGGTCGAAATAATCTCATCCAATAGAATTTAGACAAGTTTAGGTTCCTATTTTAAACTTATCATTTAGATTTAACATTAAGTAAAATAATTTTACTTTTACCGTGTCCTCTTGTGTTCTTATGCTATAAGGTTAATAAACTTACTATAACAAGCCAAACGAACCCCAAGTTGTTTATTTATAATATATATAACCTTATCTAAGTCATTTGGCCGAACATTATATTTTTAGGAATCAAATAACAATTAATAATATAATATTTGATTTAAAAACTATTTTATGTCAATTTTGACACTATTTAGTAATTGATTTTTGTGAAAATCATAACAGAATGATTAGTTGAAACAAAGTTAATTAAATCAATAATAACATGTCATATTAACCTATAAAATTAGTGGAATTCATAATAATTATAAAATTACATTTATTTGGGTATTTATAATATCAATTATGTCAATATTTCATTAAAAAGATAATTACTGCATCATCGTTGTTTCATAAATAAATTAATTTATTTAATGTCTAAAAATTATAAATAAAATACCATAATGCTGGAAATATTTTTATATTTCTAATGAATATTTATAGTCGAATTTATCTTATGTATAAACCTATATTAAAAAAATATTTACTTATTAAACATTGATTTTAACTATTTTAACCCTTCTTTAAGTAAATTGATAACAAATGTCCTAATCTAATCCAAGTGGGCCTAAAAGGTCATATTTTATTCCGAAGATTTCTTTTGGTCGAATTACACTTATCCAATAGAATTATTTCATGTGTTAGGGTAATAATAATATCATTTTTACCCTTAATTACCCTATTTACTTTTAACCGTGGTAAAAAAAAGTTAAAAGTTACAATTCACCAAAAAATTATTTTCATCTCATTGAACCACATTTTACTTACTAACATCAACCATGTCTCTCGGATTTTTGAAATTCCACTCACAGAAGCGGTAAAATTATGTTTCATGAAAAATTTAGTTCTTTAACTATCACTTAGTGGTTTCACTATTCATCAAAAATTGAAAGTTTTCAGAAAAATACCAATATTTCACCCTAGGCTAATTTCGATATTCCGAATCCAAAAATGAAGTCCATTTTGAAAAATAAAATTTACAAAATTTCAAAAAGTGGTTATTACTATTCATAACTGCTAGTTTTAATAATATTTTAATAGCATATCGTTGTTTAATGAAACTCGGTATTGCATACGACGCAAGCTATCGAGGAAGGCCATGGTTGCGTTTAGAGAAATCCAATCTAATGTTGTGTGTAGTGAAAGATTCTTTTGGTGATTTATAAAAACAAAATATTTCTCATAAAAGTCTCGGGTGTTACATTCTACCCCCCTTAAAATGAATTTCACCCTCGAAATTCGTCACTTTGTAACAAACAGATGAGGATACCTCTCCCTCATCATATCCTCAAGCTCCCATGTAGCTTCTTCTAATTGGTGGTTCCTCCATAAAACTTTCACCAATCGAGTGGTCTTGTTTCGTAGGACTTTTTCACTACGATCCAGAATCTCTATCGGTTGTTCTTCATAAGAAAGATCTTGCTCCAGCGGTACAACTTCTGAGCTGAGTACATGTGAAGGATCTGGTATGTACTTTCTCAGGAGAGATACATGGAACACATCGTGAACTTGAGAGAGATTCGGTGGAAGCGCCAATCGTTAAGCTACCTTTCCAACACAATCCAATATTTTGAAATGACCAATATATCTAGGGCTCAACTTCCCCTTATTTCCAAATCTCATGACCCTCTTCCATGGAGATATTCGTAAGAACACTTTATCACCCACTTCAAACTCTAGGTCTTTTCTTCAGATATCGGCATAAATTTTCTGTCGACTCTGAGCTTCTCTTATGTGTTGTTGAATAGATGGTACCTTTTCTGCCATCTCATCAACAAGATCAGGTCCTAATAGCATTCCTTCCCCAACTTCATCCCAGCAAGATGGAGTCCTGCATTTCTTTCCATAGAGAGATTCAGAAGGATCCATCTGAATACTGGAGTGAATGCTATTATTATAAGAAAATTCCACAAAAGGTAGGTGTTGATCCCAAACACCTTTGAAATCCATAGAGCAAGATCTCAACATATCTTCTAGAGTTTCAATTGTTCTCTCAGACTGACCGTCTGTCTAAGGATGATAAGTAGTGCTGAAACTCAACTTTGTATCTAGAGTATGCTGAATACTTCGCCAGAACTTTGAGGTAAAACTCGGATCCCGGTCAAGAAATAATTAAAAGTGGTACTCCATGCAATCTTACCACTTCCTTTACATATATCCTGGCAAGCTGATTCAGAGAGAAATCATATCTAATAGAAATGAAGTGTGTGGACTTTGTAAGATGATCAACTATGACCCAGATAGCATTATTGCCTTTGGATGTTTTAGGAAGTCCCGTGACAAAGTCCATAGTGATGTTTTCCCATTTCCATTCGGGTATGGGTAATGGTTGTAACATCCCCTTGGACTTCTGTCTCTCAGCTTTAACTTGCTGACAAACCAAGCATCGAGAGACGTATTCAGCAACATCTCTTTTCATGCCATCCCACCAGAAGTACTCTTTCAGGTCCCTAATAATCTTCGTGCTTCCAGGATGAATAGAGAATGAAGAACTCTAAGCCTCATCCTGCAGCTCCTTCTTTAATTCTGGGATGGGAGGAACACAAACCCGATTCCTGAACTTTATTATCCCATCACAATCAAGGATGAATTCAGGAATATTTCTAACCTTCTTTTGTAACTCGACATCTTCTTTCTGTGCCTCTTTAATCCTCACATGTATAGATGGTTGAACATTCATTTGAGAAAGATACGATTTCCCCCCTTCCATTAAAATTCCAGGATCAATCCTTTGTAAATCCATAAATATTGGATCTTTTGTGATCCTCATCATGGATAAGCTAGCATGGTCTTGTCGACTTAATGCATCTGCCACCTTGTTTGCTTTCCCAGGGTGGTAATGAATTGAGCAGTCGTAATCCTTAATCAGCTCCAACCATCTTCTTTGGCGCATATTCAGCTCCTTTTGTGTGAAATTATACTTTAAGCTTTTTTGATAAGTATAAATATCACACCTTTCACTATAAAGGTAATTCCTCCAAATCCTTAATGCAAATATTACCACAGCTAACTCCAAATCATGAGTTGGGTAATTTTGCTCATGGATTTTCAACTGTCGTGAGGCATAAGCTATCACCATATCATTTTCCATGATAACACATCCCAGTCCCTTCTTGGATGCATCACTGTAGATCACAATCCTTTCTCCACTACAAGGAAGTGTGAGTACAGGTGCACTGGATAACCTTCTTTTCAACTCCTTGAAATTCTCTTCACATTAGTCTGTCCACACAAACTTAACTCCTTTTCGATTCAACCTGGTGAGTGGATTAGATAATCATGAAAAATCATTCACCAAATGTCGATAATATCCAGCCAAACCAAGAAAACTTCGGATCTCGATTACTGTTGTTGGTCTCGACCATCTTTCGATAACCTCTGTTTTTGCTAGATCCACAGATATCCCCTCATTTGAGATTATGTGACCCAAAAATGAAACATTTTGAAGCCAAATTTCACACTTTGTAAATTTGGCATAAAGCTTCTCATTTCTCAGGGTCTTCAATATAATTCTCAAGTGATATTCATGTTCTTCCATGCTCTTTGGATAGACAAGAATATCGTCTATAAAGACTACCACAAATTTATCAAGGTAGTCTCTAAAGACTCTATTGATCAGATCCATGAAGATAGCAGGGGCATTAGTAAGACCAAATGGAATCACTATAAATTCATAGTGTCCATACCTTGTACGGAAAGCCATATTTCGTATATCCTCCCTTTTGACCCTTAATTGATGATACCCTGAACGAAGATCAATCTTGGAAAAGTATTGAGCTCCGCGTAGTTGGTCAAATAGGTCATCAATGCGTGGGAGAGGATATTTGTTCTAGATAGTGATCTTGTTATGTTCTCGATAATCAATGCAGAGTCTCATTGATCCATCATTATTCTTAACATACAGAACAGGTGCTCCCCAAGGTGATGCACTAGGGCGTATGAACCCCTTATCAAGATTCTCTTGGAGTTTCTTCTTCAATTACTGCAACTCAATTGGGGCCATTCTATAAGGTGTCATTGAAATAGGCAAAGCACCCGGTACGAGTTCTTTTGAAAACTCAACTTCACGATTTGGTGGAATACCCGGTAATTATTCTGGAAAGACATCATCAAACTCCCTTATAATGGGAATATTATTAATTGTGAGTTTCTCACCAACCATTTGAGATAAATAACCTTCATTTAGTGGAATCAAGACCCATAAGATAGAAGGAATTATCACTGGAAGGTTATGTTCATCCTTGCATCAATAGACGATCATAGATTGATCTGGAATATGAAATGTGACTTCCCTTATTTGGAAATTGATATGATCCCCATATAAAGAAATACAATCCATGCCAAGAATCACATCAAATTCCACTATAGGAAGGATCACAAGATTTGTAGGAAGCACTTTCCCACAAACTTCAATCGGGTAAGAATTATAAACTTTTGATGCGACTGTTGTGCCATTAGGTGTTGTCACGGCTAATTCAATATCTAATTATTGAGGTAATATGGTGATAAACTTAGAAAAATCTTCAGAAATAAAAGAGTGGGTGGATCCAAAATCAAATAAAACATTTTCTACTTTAGAGTGGATGGTAAGTGTACCTTTCACCACATCGTTATCGTACTCCACATCGCTGATAGAAATTTCATGTGACATTCCTTTTTCTTTAGCCTTAAGAGTTTGTTGACGTCAACCATCGTCATCAACCCTTGGATTAGGGAATTTATTGGCATAATGCCCCATCTCCTTCCACATGAAACATTGAAGTGTAGTAGGGTCATTCTGTGTATCCCTTCCTCTGTTTTCATCATTAGACATCTTCTTCCAATCATTGCATCATTCAAATGCCCGATGACCATCCTTTCCACATTTAAAACATTTACTTGTCCCTTTAAGACAACTCCCTCCATGTTACTTTCCACACTTTGAGCATAAGGGAAAGGTCATCTTCTTTTCAGTGTGATCTTTATATTTTCCTTTGAATTCCATTTTCCTCTTCTTATCATACCCATATGACTGATGGGTTACTCCAATCTTCATCTCAACATTGAGAGCACATAAAACGATTTCCTCATAGCTATTGAAGTCCCTTATGGCTAAGGCCCTTCGAAGACTTGGTTTTAATCCACTAAAGAATCGATCGATCTTAATCTCAGGTTGGATAATAATACCAGAAGCGTACCTTGCAAGTCTTGTAAAATTTTCTTCATAGGTACCAACAGATTCATCATCCTTTTGCTTCAGTTCAAGAAACTATTTCTCCATCTTTTTTCGGAGAATACGAGGGAAGTTCTTATTGAAAAATAAGTTCTTGAACTCGTCCCATTCCATGGAATCAATTTCATCTCTTTGCCTCGTATTTTTAATAGGATTCCACCATTGATCAACATCTCCTTCCAAACGATACACTACTAGGTTGACTTTATCATGTTCAGAACATTGAAGAACTGAAAATATCTTTTCAGTAGTACTGATCCATTGTTCAGCAACTAATGGATCAGTAGACCTGCTGAATGAAGGTGGATGTTGCCTCATGAAGGATTCAACAGAATTTTGCGCCTTCCTTTGCTCATTTGGAAGTCTAGAATGATTCATAGCTTGAGAAAGTTGTGTGATCATGGCTACATGATTTTGCATTCTAGCTCCCATAACTTTTGGTTTCTCAGGGGGACAATCATTGCATTGCCCGTCGCATTCCGCATTAACACGATTCCTTCAGGTTCCATCCATTGACTAAAACCAAGAAGAATAGTGTGAGCAACACTAATTATAATAGGAAAACCAAATAATCAAGAATAAAATTTCAAACTTAAGGTCTTATCCTAGGTTATTCATGGTAATTTTTAAAACACTAAGATTGTGTTGTATTCTTAGACTTATCCTTAGGGTTCTTATTAAGTCTTAAACATCCTAGTTTCCAAAGGTTGACTATACCTTTTCTCTGATACAAACTATAACGACCCATAATTTACATACATTGTTATTACTTCATAATTGAAGAACACTTTTTACAACATATAACAAAACCAGGAAAGAACCGTATAGGTATAGAGTCTTTAGAAACTGGGAAGCATAAACAACTGGTTCATAAAGCATCTACTTTGCCTCCCATTTATTTCATCATATCTAGAGTCCATTTTTGGCATATCCTACACAATAACCTTCTTCCTGACCTGGGGAAAGAAAACATAAAAAAGGGTGAGCTCAAATTCTCAATAAGGGTAAACAAAAGAAATATAAATCACATCATATACATAAGAACATAATGTTTGGAAATCTTATCCTGCAAAAGAAATCATAATCTCATAACATGGGATAAATCATAGTAGTGAAATATAATCCCAATAATCATAACTTAAAACATGAAAATTTGTGGCATACACACATAATAGTAGATAATAATTTCTTATTAGTAAACACCCATTGCAAAGACTATCTTAGTTGACAAAGTCCATTTCTGAATCGAGTTCACTCCTCGTTTCAGTCCTGTTTCACTGAACCGGTATAACCTTCCGTTCCAGCCAGGTCTATCTCATGAGATATAAAATCTTTACCCAATGCATTGAAGGGAGATATAGTTCCAACACATCTCATAATGATACCATTCTTCTGTGTGCCACAAAATCATAAATCATACATCATAGCATAAGCCATGTAATAAAAATGGGAATCTTAAACATCGTGACATCATAAAACAATTCATATAAGATAAAGGAATTCATAAAAATAATTCCATCACAACGTAATCAAATCAATGTAATAATAGGGATAGAAAGATAACCCTTTATTATCTTAGATGGAAAATTATTTTGATAAAACACTTGAACTTCATTCTTGAGGAAAATATCATTTCTACTTCAAAAACAATTTTCCTTTCTTAACATGTCATAAAATTATAAACTAAAAGAAGTTGATTAAAAATAAACTTAAAAACTTGTAAGGGATGATTCTTGGAAATAATGTTTTAAATATCCATTCATGCCGTATAAGTTAAAAGAAAACTTTCATCTCGTACTTTTGTCGGAAAAGTCAAAAAGTACCTCGTACGAAAAACGACAAAATATTCCTTTCATATTTGTTACAAAAAACTCACCGAAGGGTAAAATTGGATATAAACTATTTTAGAAGGATATAAATATTATATATTGAGGAAACATGGATGTGGATGATAAAATACACCACAGTAAATTCCAAAGTATAAACAATCTCGGATAAAAATGAGATTGTGATATTTCCCTTACCTTAGGTCCGATTTGCTTTGTAAGTGTCCGAACCTCATGTATAATGATTTAAATAATGTCATTGACTTATTCCAGAATCATACTCATTGTTATGATATCATATATCATCATATTCTTATCTTATTATTTGTAATATTTCGTTACTACTTGTTATTCAGGTGTTTATTACTTTTTGTTCTTATGCGTGTTTTGTCGAATAAATTATTATTCTTCTTTTGAGGTCATAGATACCTCATTTACAGAATGGTATTAGTGTAATATATATCATATTAATTCATTCAATTCATTTATATAATCATTATTCAATGAAGATCATGTAGAATAAGTCGGATCACATCGTGGAGACGGTATTCCGTACGTACGCACGAGCGATGATATCATTCCCATGATCGTGGAATTGTATTGGAGTGTATGTATACTATTTCAGAATCAATAAAACTTTAAAATAATCATATATATTAATTCTTTACACCATTATACCCATCCAAGTAAGGTGGTGGTGGAAAATAGATTACACCACGACGTGGAGACGGTATTCCGTACATACGCACACACGGTGATTTCATTTTCCATAGGATGGATAGATGGTGAAATAGGTTTGTTTCATACATATAATAACATATCAGTATATGAGTGATACTGATGTTATTACTTCATAATGAAACAACTAAATAAGAAGAAGTGGAAGAAGAAATAAAGATGAAAGAATCGGTAACGGACATTACCTCTTCTTTGAAGTGCTTCTTTGAGACTTCCATTCAGGGCACTAAAATTGGTCTTTTAAGAAGACCAGGACCTCTAGGATGTATGTAAGGAAGTGGAGAGGAGACATTGGCAGGGGTTGGCCGGGAATGAAGGCTCAAAGTGGTGTGAGGAAGAGAGGGAGGAGGTGCCCTTTTATAAGGGAGGAGAGGGGCACCTTTGGAATAACTAAAACTATTATTTTATTATAAAGTCAAATTCGGTTTTAAATAGCTCCAAATTGATTTATTTCGAAGCTAAGGTGGGTATGGGTCGAAATACTCTCATCAAATATAATTTATACATGTTTAGGTTCCTAGTTTAACCTTATCATTTAGATTTAACATTATGTTAAATAATTTTACTTTTACCGTGTCTTCTTGTGTTCTTATACTATAAGGTTAATAAACTTACTATAATAAGACAAAAGAACCCCAAGTTGTTTATTATTAATATATATAACCTTATCTAAGTCATTTGGCTGAAACTTATATTTTTAGGAATAAAACAACAATTAATAATATAATATTTGTTTTAAAATCAATTTTATGTCAATTTTGACACTATTTAGTAATTTAGTTTTGTGAAAATCATAAAAGAATTATTAGTTAGAAAAAAGTTAATTAAATAAATACTAACATGTCATATTAACCTATAAAATTAGTTTAATTCATAAAATGTCTCAAATTACATTTATTTGGGTATTTATAACATCAATTATGTCAATATTTCATTAAATAATATTTATTACATCATCGTTGTGTCATAAATATATTAATTTATTTAATCTCTTAAAATTATAAATAAAATACCATTATGGTGGAAATAATTTTATCTTTCTAATGAATATTTATAGTCGAATTTATCTTATGTATAAACCAATATTAAAAATTATTTACTTATTAAACTTTGATTTTAACTATTTTAACCCTTCTTTAAGTAAATTGATAATAAATGTCCTAATCTAATCCAAGTGGGCCTAAATGGTCATATTTTATTCCTAAGGTTGTTTTTGGTCGAATTAAACTTATCCAATAGAATTAGTACATGTTTTAGGGTAATAATAATATCATTTTTACCCATAATTACCCTATTTACTTTTAACCGTTGTAAAAAAAAGTAAAGAGTTACTATTCACCAAAAAATTATTTTCATCTCATTGAACCAAATTTTACTTACCGACATCAACCGTGTCTCTCGGAGTTTCAAAATTCCACTCACAGAAAGGGTAAAATTAAGTTTTATGAAAAATTCAGTTTTTTAACTATCACTTAGTGGTATCACTATTCATCAAAAATTGAAAGTTTTCAGAAAAATACCAAAATTTCACCCAAGGCTAATTTAGATATTCTGAATCCAAAAATGAAGTCTATTTTGAAAAATAAAATTTAAAAAATTTCAAAAAGTGTTTATTACTATTCATAACCCATAGTTTTAATAATATTTTAATAGCATATCATTATTTAGTTAAATTCGTTATTGCATACGACAGAAGCTATCGAGGAAGGACGTGGTTGCATGTAGAGAAATCCAAGCTAGTGTTGTGTGTAGTGAACGATTCCTTTGATGATTTATAAAAACAAAATATTTCTCATAAAAGTATCGGGTGTTACAGTAATCATAGTTAATTATTAAGAGATTTTGGATACGTGAGTGTTAATCAAAGATTAAAATAAACGAGATTTGGAAGATGGATAAAAAATGAATTAAATAATGAATTTAAATTTATATTTTAAATATGTAGTAATTAAAAGTAAAAGAAAAAAATATAAATTTAAGTGTTATTGTTATGATACCAAATGACAGTTTTAAGAATAGTCTATGCACATATTATGGCCAATCCATACTCAGTAAGTGAAAGCTTTTATTGATCATTCACATATTGTAGAAGAAGAGACCATCAGGGAAGATGATCTTTTCCTAAATAATATTGACTATGAAATTTATCAAAAAAAGAGAAGATAATTTCTTGTTAAATTTATAAATTCATTAAATTTAAGGGAAAACAATACCTCAGTCTTAATATCATTCATTGATGATTTTTTCAACACCCAAACCCATTTTATACAGTTCATTCGCATTTAGGATCAATGTGTAGAAACTATCTAGGGGTTATCCACACATTCTATTTTGACATCTACACAATACTATCAGTATTCTAGGTGCAAGCATGAATGATAGATCATTGTGTGGTGTTCATATGAATCCTTATAATAATTATATCAATCAAAAATAATCATCTATTAACTCTCATTCGTAAGATGATGTAAAGGACATGAAAATATATAGAGTATTCTTCGGCCATAGGATATTACTCTACATATTTTTGTGGAAAATGATTTGTTGTTTCAATCAACCTCTACACAATATAAACAATAATCTACTTATAAATATAGGGTTACTGTTTAAACATGATTTAATTTAACAATGAACCATAAATAATAAATTAAAACTAATATGATTCTAATCCATGTAATAAAATTACTATAATTATTTTCTCATGGTGTGTTATGACTGGTGGAATACAAAATATATGTTTTATCATCTCAAAATTTAATATTTATCATCTGTAAAAATTCTTATCCTTCATGTCCTCCTCAACATTAAAAAATAAATATTATTTATCATCATAATTATTAATTACATCCTGAATACATATTTCTATAATTTATGTGATCAATTAAACAAAAATAAAATTATTCCTCAGATAATATAAAAAATTTTATTGAAATATTTACATTCATATTAAATTTAACATAGATCAATGGAAACACATAGATTATGACCCTCTAGGATTATTTATCAATTAAAATAAAAAAAATTCTATTGTCTAATATTATAATCTAGAAATGGGTCATTTAACCCAAAATAAGGAAGTTAATATTGAAATGTCTATAAATACATAATTTTGCTTAATATTTAAAATATTACTTTTGTCACAGTATCAAATCAAGCAATTTTAACACTAATTCCATCAACCTATTCCTTTCATACGTCTTTCATTAACTATATAAAATAATCACGGTGTTACACCATGTCTATATAATTTCATTTTATAATTATTTTTCAATAATTACTCCAAGATATCAACATATGAAAATATGGAAGGGAAACATATTAACTTGGAATATTCACAAATAAAACATCATTCATGGTATAAAAAAATACAAATTCACCATGAAATATTATCTTCATTTTATATAATAATATGTCTTACTATGTAATGCGTGATATGAATTAGTGCTAAGTTTAAAATATAAGGGTTGTTATAAATGATGATAGTATAGAATACGCAATGGAAAAGAAACATTTGTATTTCTTATTAGTGGCATTATTCTAATAATCTCAAGTTACAAACATTATTAAAGGTAAATATCTTTAGGGTAAGATCCATATTAGTATGTGTACATATATTATATAGTCAAAATACCATTTTCCCTATCATTTAATTTTATTTGACCACAGAAAAACATTTAATAATATCATCATTTAATTTCAATGTTCTCATCAAAGCATGTAAATGGAATAAAATTTTCAATGTATCATATACTCTATGAAATTATTACATCAAATTCATGGATAACTATGAACTATATATATTCTGATATTTCAATTTTTATTCAATTTTTAAAATATAAATATAATCTAATATACAAACAGTTGGTTCTAGAACACCAACTCTAAAAATTCATTCATAGGGATTATGATCCAAAAGTTACCAAATATTTAAGATTTTATACCCACGTTTTATAGAATGTTTATTGAAATATTTTCAATATTTATTATATATTTCTAAATGAAATTTTTTCCCATTTTTTCCCTTTTATATAAATTCTTGAGAAGAATTTTTTTTTCATTTTAGGAACATTTTACTTTTTAATGGTATAATGAATGAAATATTTATTTTTATGATTACCATTTGAATAGAATTTCCATTCACAGTGAACAAAAATTTAATTGATTCTTATTTTATATATTTTCATGGATCTTTTAAATGAAAAATATTACTCCAACATTTTTTAAATTATATTATTTTAAAACAATGGTTTGAAAAAAATGGTGTTTTACTTAATAAAAATTCTTGTGCCCTTTCAATGAAATATTCATCTATAATAACATATTTTAATATTAAATATGATTTACATTGTATATGATCAAATGATTTTAAATATAATATTTCAAAGAATTCTTAATGATCATAATGATGATATTTATATGAACCTATTTCATTTCTTCTGGGTTACGTGATGATGAAATTATTAATAGTGCAACGTTTAAGAAACCTGATTCATTTTTGTGGGATATATTCTGAAGGAAAGCTAAATGTTTTTGAATATTTTGAGACACACACACAGAAAAAAAAAACACACATATATGTGTATATATATGGTTTACATTATGTGATGAGTGGGTGTTTGTAATACCAATAATTCGTTTTTTTAACCTTAAAACTCATGAGATAATTTTTGGAAATGGTTTGATATACATTTTCCAATTTAGGGGAAATATGTTGGATTTATGATCCACATCGATAATAAAGAAATTATGATTCCCAATAGACTATGATTTGGGAAACATAATTTAATTCATAAAATTCTATTATTTGGGAGACATACATTCAATCTAAATTTTCTATGATATAATGGTCTCATTAGTTAGCCTTTACATATGATATAGCTTATATTCATATGATAGTGCTACAATATTTTGAAATGTTCTTATACTTATAAAATGTTATCGTGGTTCATTATTAATTAAAAATGATTACATAATATTATGTATTTTATCAATTAATTAAAAATACATTATGATATAATTCATGGTTAATGATAGATTACGTATTGGGTATTAATATTTTTATGTTATTATCATGTTCTTATACCCTTATTATTAATCTCATACATGACTATTTATTGATAAGTCTAATATTTACACTCTTTGAGAGTCTATGATTTTATATAATTATATTTTCATTACCCCAAGATATGTAGAATGGTTTTATATATGATATTTCATAGGAGGATGCTCGTTGTGAATAACTCAGTGGGAGATGATGAAAATATTTTTTCTATATGTTGTTTATGATTCAATGTTTTTATGGACACAAAAAAATTTCAACTTTGCAATGTATCATAATGTTATGTTATAAATATTAATTTAATGATACATATTATTTTTTATGTATATAATATATTTCTATATTTGGTATTAGAGAAGTGTTTAGTTAATATTTTGATAATATTTTTAGGAAACGTTGGTGAAAACCTTGAGGATAAGTATATGTATAGGATAACACCATGAAGCTATATTAATATAGAGATTGTGTTGTTTTGTTATAGAATATATCATCAAATATATAATAGAAAATGGATGAATTTTTTGAATAAATAAACCAAGGGATAACAACTTTGAATGGGGTAGATTGTTTATTTACTCAGTTATCACTAGTATATGATGGGTGATTAGTATACTGATCACCTAACTAGTCACTCTCTTGGGATATTATTGGTTAAATTCATATTTCCTTTATGAACCATTGTGTCAAATGAGATAATAGAACCTATTGAAACTTGTGATATATATATATATATATATATATATATATATGGGGTAAACTTGGTGTTTCATGGGTTCATAATTTTATTGGTGAACATATTTCTAAAGGTACAAATCCCTATTTATAAGTTTTATGGGATGGATGTTTAAGATGCTGTTTTAGGAGATATTTATTTGAATATAACACTTTTGTTTATTATATGTTTTACTAAAACTTTTCTTTGAATAATATAGTTTTTATTTTTTTTGCACATATAAATAAAGTTATTGGTAAACTTTACTTTTAAAATTATCATTGATGATGAGGTAATTATTTAAGACTACGATAAATGTTTGATCACATTTTTTATATTTGTTTTCATTATATAGATAACCATTGGAATGAAATGTGATTTGGTGACAATGTTTTCAATTTTATCATTGAATAAGACACTATATTTGGAACATTATAAAGGTAAAAAACCTGATGAATCTAAATTTACAGAATGAATTTAAGAATATATAAATTTATTGGGGATTTATAAGGATTATGGATGTTTAGGGGAATGATTAAAATACTGTAGGGGATCTATTATTAATGTATGTAAAATTTAGTTTTATGGACTTTTGTGAAGTCTATATTAATTCGAGATAATATTTCATTTGATCCTGGAAAAAATATTTGATCAAATATTTCTTATTTTTTTGGGATTATAAATTCGTTAGAAATATTTTAGGAGATTTTTAAGGGTAACAATTAATAGAATATATTTAATCGAATAGTTGGTAATATTTTAGAAGTTTTAGAAATCACTGTTTATCTTCTAATATAAATATTTATCCATATTTGAAAACATGTTGTAACAATATTTATTTGGGAAAAAATGCACTGTCATAAGGTATGGATTGTTATTATGTAACAGATTTTATGATCCATTGAAATACAATTTTGGAGATTTAATAATAAAAAACTTCTTTATTAGTTTAAAATTTTGGATATAATATATGGGATTGAAAATGAAATTTATTGAATTACAATGTAAAGATGAACATTATATTATTAGATAGAAATAAATCAAGTATGTATATTAACCCATATTTAGAACCCCGATAGTAAATTATTTCATCACTATAAGTAAGAAGAAGATAAATCTATTATGTATTATATATAATGTATTTCATACCTTTCAAGTTATGTTTTTAGAAAACCATGAGTCTTATAATTATTTATAATTTACTTCAGAAATACTTAGGGAATTCTATGTTTTTTAGTAGGGATGTTCAAATTTGTTATCATGAAAGGATCAACATCATATTTTAATAATATGTCATGACATACTAATTGTAGTATGTGATAATTTAAATTACAAGGGTTAAATTTATTTAAGGTGATATAGTGTAATCCCCAAAGAATATAGAATATATATATTTTCTATATATGCATTTTATCTGTTTGATAGTTTTCTTCACACACTGTATTAATTTTAAACAAAATTGTTAAATTTCTTATTATGATAATTTAAATTTGACTATTATAGCTAAGATAAAAATTGGATTTATGAATTAGAATAACCAGGTCAAGAAAAAAATTTACAATAGTATTTATAATTAAATATATTTCATTTATTCATAATAATTAATTACTATCTTTTTAATAAATATATTTTCTGATTTGAAAATTTGTTCCCTTAAAAAATGTTTTTAATTAAATTAAGTTCATATATATTATAATTAATTTATTGTTCATTTTTAATATTAATTGAATAAATGAATATAATTTTTGAAATTATCATGTCAATATTATCTTAAGGTGATGTTTGGGGGTTTTCTAGAAAGATTTCATTTATTAGAATAGTAACAAATATAAATTTCTATAAAAATTACATTTTGATTAATTAAAAATCCAAATTACACATTGAATTTGATATTCATTTAATAGAATTACAATTTAGTTATGTAATATAACAATTCCCAACTAAATAAAAAATATTCATTATATTGATATAAGTAAATAATTTTTAGAAATTATTATTTTTAATTATTTGTTGTTGCGTTTTATGAATATATATATATATATCAAAATTAATTAATGAAAATTATGTAAACTTAATATTTTATATTGATACCATATTTATAATTATAAATTTCTACTTGGATAAATTGGAATGTTTTATTTTTTCCTATTGTGAATTGTAACCATGGTGAAAATTTGTAACCTCTATAAGGGTAAAATCAGTAAAACTATGTTATAATTTTAGGATGGGACATCAAAATTTCCCTAAAAGATGCATTTAATGTATGTTATGAGTGATTTTAGATAATAATCATCCAATAAGTTATTTTATGGAAAAAATAATTTTTATTTTATAATACCATAAATATTATTTTATATAAAGAAAAATACGAAACGTTAATCAGTTTTCATCGAAATGCATTATTATTTTTTCATGAGGATAAAAATATTTTATGATAGTTTATAAATATTTAAATTGAATATAAATATATTATTTTTATGGTAGTATGTTTTTAATAATTTTAGTGATGTTATGATTACATTAAATGATTGTGCAAAGCCAACATAGTGAACATGAAATGAGAATAATAGTTTACTAATATTATTTAAAATCATTAAAATAAATATATTTTGGAATAATTTAAATTTTAGGATTTTTTAATGGATAATTATAATTTATATGTTTTTAATAGTATATTTTAAAGATACACTTATATAATCCTATTTTTAATGTCAATTGAATTTAATAGTTCAACAAATTGTAATAATAATATTTTATCTTATATAAAATGTTATTAAATGATTTATAAATCATAAAAAACGTGAAATCCAAAATCAGAAATGGGTTATGGTCAAGAAATTCATCTATTTGTAATTTTTGATCCAATATTTATTTTATAATTTAACTTATAACTCATGCTGATTGAAAAATATGTTACTATGGTTAAGGATAAAATGCATTACTATGTGTAAACTAAAGAGTTAAAGGATAAAATGAACTGAAAACATTTATGAAAATTTTGATGAATTTATATATATAATATTTTTCTTGAAATATAAAAAAATTAAAAATATAACCACTTGGAAAAGAATGTGACTTTATAATATTTTAATGATGTCAAAAATTACCAAATTTCCTCATTCCTCCCTTATAAAGGGATACCCATCCCTTATTTCTATTACACCTCCATGAGATTTTATGACCAAAAACCCCCATAACCCCCTTAACATACATATGTACATTATATATGTTATTTTCATCTTAACATTTGACCCCAAGGGTCATTAATGAGAGACCCAATAGTGGTTATTCAAAAAAGAGGTAATCCTTTTAACCAATCATTTTCTTTTTAATTCTCCTTATTCTATCATGAATCTTATCCAAAACATTAAAATATAAAAAGACAGTATCCCCCATATACCTGGATGATATTTTATTGTTCTAATGTACTTTATCCATCTCTTTGTCATCTAGTGGGAAATGAATGTATCGTTTATGTGTACATCTATAAAACCGCCTCAATGTATTGATATGATTCATTTTCCATCACTATATTTAATTATTTTTTATAATATTGTGTTTAAAGATTAAATGTGATAATTATGAAATATTTATTCTTTTAAGTTTATAAAATTTTATTATCCAAACAACCTATCAATATATTGTGAATTGATAATTTTGCTTGGGTGTATATATAGACTACAACATCTAAGAAGAAATGTGATTTATTTTTCATTTCTATTACACATGGATGGAAAAATGATTTATTTAAAGGAAATGTACAATATTTATGACAAAAAAAATTTCATTAAATTTTAATTATTTTTATTGATTATTTATTTGGATATGTTATAAGGTGGAAACATCCCATGTGTTTATATATAGATTATTATCTCCATGAAATGTTTTAATACATTTTATCATCAACCCGTTATATGAAAAACGATAATATTTTATATAATGGTTAAATTATATAATTATGATATGATAATCATTCTGGAGATTATGCAACCATGATCAATGTAAAAGGATCATAACACTAATATCAAAACATGCCTAAAAATGAAATAGTTACTAGTCGAAACAAGGATCTTTATGAAGTATTTATTTTATAAATGTAAGATCAGTTATTTTAAGTAAATTATACATGATATTATATGTATGAATATATCTAATAAATAGATTTATAATAAATATAAATTTAATATACTGGTGGTTGAAATATTTGTATTGTTAGATGATGCATGAGATAATGGTTTCTCATAACATATTTATTTATATGAGACCTATGCCAAATTCACCTTTTTTTGGATATATATATATATACTACCCATCAATGTATTTATTGATAATTTATCTGAAACTAATATTGAATTATACAACCATATAAGTCTATCTATTTCATGATGTTTTTATTTAGATATTAACAAAGTGGTCTGGGTTTATCATGTAAAATTATCATCATTGTAACATATGTTATTTTATGCACCTTCATTTATTTATGAAGTGAATAAAAATAGTAATTGATATTTAATACCATAAATATCAATATTTTGATGGTATTTAATGTGTAAATAATTTTATTCATTCATGTGGATTATGACTGAAATTTTACAAATGAGGTAAGGGTTTTTTTAATCCAATTGTAATCAGAATTTTTAATGCTTTGATTTACATTAATGAGTTTTTATACAACTCTTTTGATAAACCCACTTAATTTTTTAATATCTAGTAATTTATTTAATTATTTGGTTTTTGTAACATTTCTCTTTTATTGAAACTAATAAATATTTGATGATGGTTTTTTTGATAAGATACCTTTATTTATCCTATTTCTATAGGAAAACATTTTCTTCTATATCCTTGTTCTCTGAAATATTTCCAATAATGATTTCATTTTTATATAATTATTTATTATCTTGTATTTTTTCAGTGATTTATATTTTTTATAAAATATATAATAATATTTTATTTTTGAAAAATGACTTTTACCGAAGCTGGGAATAAAGTATTTGTTTTAAGAATTATCACATAAAAAATTTATTTATTGTAAGACAACATAATAATTTGATGCTTCCATTACATATTTCATGGTTATTTTTTAAAAATATATTTTACAAAATATTCTAGAAAGTTTTAGGTTTATAATAATTGGTTTCAAAATGGAAATGGTATTTTCCTTATAAATAATCCAAATGATCTATTAAAGAAATTTTTTTCTATGATGGCATAATTTTATGCTACTTTTAATTTATTGGGGATATTATTCAATATTGTCACCCTTTTTCTAGACTATTTATGATTATGAAGAGTACATGATTAATAAGTGCATTCATTTCCAATGTGTTATGTTATTATGAAATGATGAAATTTTTATGAAACCCATTTCATTTGCACATGTTATGTTTCAATGAAATGATGCATGTTTTATGATATTGTGACAAATATATTTATGGTTTTCATTATTTTATTGGTAGATCCATTAAATCCCTATAATTAAATGGGAAAATCCTTTTATCTTATGAGATATGTTTGGTAGTGAATAGTATATGCTTGATTAATTAGGGGAAACAAGGTGGGATATATTATCCATAATGATACGTGAAACACGGGGGTTGCATGGTTGTCTATTATATGGGGAAAATGTTGTTATCATTGATCCAATTTAAAATTTGAATATGATTTGATGAAAATATTCTATCATATGATGCTCACAATAGTTAACCCTGATATATGATATATTTTCTATGCCTAATATGATTCAAAAATATTTTCTATACATTCTTTTGCTTATGAAGTGGTCACTTTTCTCATGATTTATTTTTGGTGATTTCACTCACATTGGTATTATGTTTTTTAATTAATAATACCTTATGAAATGATTCATGATTAATTATATTTTACTAATTTCATAATAAATTTTTTAATTTATGAACATGTTCTCATTACCTTACACTTTTTCTCATGTATGATCATTGATCAATAACTAATCTCACCCTTTATTTTGTTTCCATTTTATAGAGGATATGAAGAATGGTTTCAAGTATGATGTTTCAAAGAAGTGTTCTTTTGATTGATAATATTATGATAGATGATCAAAATTATTTATGCACTAGTTTTTTTATGCAACAATGTTTCAAAATTCACTAATTTTTACTATTTTTATGTGGATAATAATATCGTATTCATAATATTAATATAAAAGGATGTAATATTTATATATTGAAATCTTGGGTCACTATATGAAATGAATATTCTTTATAAGTATACATATATATATGAATGACAATTTTTCAGTGAAACTATAGTTATTTAAAATATTATAATCGATATTATGGTCGTAGGTCAGGTAACATATATATATAAAAATTTATATATTTTTGTATGATAATTTAAAAATATTTCATCTAACAATGATTAAAATATGATATTAGAATATCATATATATATATATATATTCAAATTATATATAAATATTATTATTTTAAATATATGATATATTGATTATAATGAATTCATGTAAATACTTCAATATCAATAGTTGTAATGAAAATTAATTTTAAACTGTGAAAAATTATTTAACAGTATTTATCAATGAATATTTATTATAAAATGAGAATTTATTTTTTAAAAAATATTTTTAAATTTATTGTATGAATTTTCATGAAAAACTAATTCAAAACCCTAAAATTTTATTACATATAAACTAATATAACATAAATGAGTAATCTATATGAGAAAATATTAATAACACATAATGTTTATAAATTACATTTTTTAATAAAAAAAGTAAATTTAATATTTATATTCTTAATTCAAAATTTAAATATATAAATTTTAAAATTTTAATTATAAAAATAAAATTCGTTTTTCAATTCATTTCATCAAAAACTATTTACTCTTAAATTTGAATATTTTTATGAAATAATCAATTTTTTGGAGAGTAATGAAAATATTAATTTTTTAGAAAAAAATAAAAACTTTTATAATACATGAAAGACCTATAATTAAAAAGAAATTTTTTTCTATGAACATTATATTTTCGATAATTAATATAAATCAATTTGAAAAAATCATGTCGAGTTTATTGAACACATGTTTAATATTTATAAATGATAAGTAATATTTCACAATAAAGACTAATTTATGCAGATATATTTAAAAAAATAATTTTACAAAAAAATTATAAAATTAAATATAAAAAAATTATTTCAAAATATATTTCTACATTTCAGTGTTATTATATAAGATAAATTCCATTTTTAGTAACAATGATAATATTAGCATGATTAAAGATAATTATACTGATAATGGTCGAACTGTTTTAAAAAAAAATTGTTTTACTGATATCGATTAATATATATTTAATCAATAAAATTGATATAATTAAAATTAAAACTCTAAAATTATGATTAATCATGTATATAATTATAGTAACACTCATTCAGTGGATAATGAACACTATATAAGATTTGGATAAAATTGTTACTATATGTTTTTCTTTAATATATTTATATATATATTCTATATATTAAATTAAAAGATAACATTACGTTCTCTATAAGTGAAATTTGATTAAATAAAAATTTTGGTTATGTTTAATTAATAAAATATTTGTGACAAGGGTTACAGTATTTCTTAAAATAAAATATAAATCACTTAGTTAATTAGTAGTTACGAAGGTAAAAATTAAAATTCTAAAATATAGAAAACTATGGTAAAATGTCTGAAATAAGATTAAAACATGTCTGGGAGGAATATTATGAGTCATTTTAGACAAAATATCACCCCATACTCCATTATTTAAAAAAATTATTCATTGACCATGAAAAGTGTATTGATATCATTGATTTGTAAATGATATTCCCAAAAGATCCTTTTTATTTACATATAAAAGGGGATCACTTATACCCCTCTATAGTTAAAATTTCAAATCTAATTTTCCATAATATTATGACAAAATTAAATCTCCATGAATTCATTTGCATTTCCATCAGACCATGGTCTCAATATGTAATCTTATTGATTTAAGTTCCTATTAATCAAATCTCCAGCATAATTGTTAGCTTCATCATAAATTTTAATATTTAATCATCCTCTTACAAATATCACATATTTGTAAAAATTTAATGACATTAGCATCATAGTTATAATTTTATTTTCTTATATTGATTTAATAACCAATATTTATTCATCTATATAAGCATTGAAAAAAATCATAGTTAGTGTGTTGTGCAGACTACTACCTCCACAAAGCGATGTATTTTTCTTTTAATCACTCACATTAATAGAGAATAAAAAAATGATAAAATAAATGAATAAATATTAAATATATAATTAAAATATGATTCTTAAATTTAAAATTATCATTTACAATATTTCCCACTATATCATTGGAAAAGGAAAACATAATTTGTATATACGTGTGAACTGTCACCTCCATGAGTAATAAGTATGATTTTTAATTTCCATCAATTTTTTTATCCTTGAAAAAAAAAATTAGATATAAGAAATATATATATATATATATAAATATATATTCTTTAAATTATCAAACTATTTTACAACTCTTTATAGAATGGTATTCGTACATACGGATTTATAAAAAAATTTAACAAATAACCTCAACTTAATGACATAAGAAAGAAAATAATATAATTTATAAATTATATATGACTATAAATGGACAATATTAAAATAAAAAATTAAAAAAACATTATTAATAAGGTATATATTAAACATAATTTAATTATTTACTATGTTAGTAATATCCTCATACTGAATCAAGATCAAGGTAATGATTTCATCTCAAAATTTTCTCTAATGAGAAATATTTTACTTTATTGACTTGATTTCATTTGAAAGGTTTGTATACTAAATCATTACTATATAATAATATCAATTATCATTACATTTTTTACATTAACATCATTGTTAATATTTATCTTTTTAAAGTAGTTTTTATTAAAATGTATATTATGATGTGAGGGTTCCATCTCAATCACCTTTCATTGATGAATGTAGTGATGTTATATAGAAATATTCATTATTAGGGTGTATCTAGTTCCCACACAAATTATAGTATTTTAAAATAATATTATATATTGAAAAATAACATTCATCTACTATATTACTTACTTTTGGAACTGAATTATGTCTTTTATAAAACATAATGGGTTTTTAATAACCCAGTACTCTTTCTTGAATTATAATGTTAATCCTTTCATTTTATCATTAAGTTCTTATCATATACAACATATTTATATTGGGGTATTATTTTTAATTATTTTCATCCATTTTTGTGTTCACTAATTATTTTTTATAACTTAGCCCTATTATGGATTATTCTAATGCATTTAACAGATGAGTTCCCTTACTTGACCATAATTATTTTTCCAACCAATATTATCCTTTTAAATGAGAAACCTAATTATAAAATATCTTATATAACCTTCAGAATTACCTTATTATAGGTTCAAACATAGTTTTCATAATTTTTTTCAATATTGTGTTATAAAAAATTATTTTAAACTTCTTTTCCTTTCATGATCATAAGATATCATATGTACCTCCTTCGTTACATGTCGGTTACTAGATCTCTTTTATTTTTATTCATTTTAATAAATATTATTACCGTGTACCTACTCATATTTTCTATATATTCAAATTAAATATATATATATATATATATATCGGAAATTATAATTTCATTTTTAAGTGTACACATGTTTTAATTAACTTCAAAATTCACACTTTTTAGTAACAAAGTTTAAACGAACATTTAAATTTCTTATCTCATATGGTGAATCACCAACAAGAAATTTTTTTAAACAATAAATAAAATCTAAGAACCGTAATTAGTTAAATAAAAATCCCATTAGTTAAATTCTATTTTATGGAAAATAATAATGTATTTCCTTATTTAAAAATATTTTATACGTACTTCATAAATCATCACCCAAGTTGTAGGTTTTTAATATTTTATCTTTTATGTCATTCTGTGGAAATATCTATATTAGATCTCCATGATAAGGAACAATATTTTATTTTCAAATATTAATATCCAATAAGTTTAATTCCTTCTTTTATTCAGAATCCTTATGATTTAACCTTCATGAATTTAATGTATACTAATTGAGGAACCCACTTATTTATTAGGGGTCCCATCATGCTTTTTATTTCTCTGTGGTATTTTCTTAATTTTTTATTACTATATATTAAATTATTTTGTTCCTGAGTAGGATGGTATTTATATACCTCTTAAACTAATTATTTAATTCACTATATCTTATGAGATATTATTTAAGGGATTATTGAGTTAACTTAATCCACCATGGGACTTTTCCCCATTTATGATTATTTTTGCCTAAGTTACAATCAATTTATGATTATAACATTAGGTTTTATATTGTTTCTACATGTATATGTTACTATGATCTCATGTCCTTATTCAATTAATAAAAATTAATGATTGTTCTCTTTATGATTTCATGTTATGCCTCAAGAATGTCATTTTATACAATATTTTAATGTTTATACCATAAAATGGATTTTTGGCATACTATTTTCCTATTATTTTCCCCCTCGATAAACTACACAGTTGTAAAACATCTATTGGAGTGAAGAAATATATTTTTAGATTTAAATAATGATTTTTATTTCTTTTTGATAATGATATATTAATGGGTTTAATATTTAAAAGACATTAGACCTCTTAATCCTCAGTGTGTATTTGTTAGAAAGGAATGTCAAGAATTATGAAATAATATTTTTTTAAGGAATGGGCTTCCATTCCTAGTAAATAATAACAACCCATAAAGCATATTTACATTCATGAAAATTTCATTCAGAATATAATTTGATCATATCATATAAAATAGTGAAAATAATATTTTTTTAATCATTATTAAAACCATAAAACATGTAACATTATTAACATATTTTCATTGAAAATTACCAATACATTGTAAATTAGTCATCAATTACTGAAAAATTCATGAAAGTGGGGAAATTTATCGATGTATTAAATGTAAAATGATGATTTATGTCAAAAAAATATGAAAAACTCATAGTTAACTAGTATAGAAAAAATTTAAAAATTACTTTCAAAAACTAGGAAAAGAAATTAAAATATCACTAAAAATTAAATAAGAAAATCATATGATCATATAAAATATCATTCTTAAAAAAAATTTATGTACTTGACCTTGGAAGGATATGATCATTGTCAGATGGGGAATTAAGGTTAAATTTACACAGACCATGTTCATGATCATTTTATTTTAAATAAGGAGTAAAATTATACTATTACTAAACAACTCTAAGAAAAAAAGGGAAAAAAACAAATGGGGTGTAATGTGTAGGATCTACACCACATCAATAATTGTAAATTTAGCATAGATAATCCTAAAATATAAGATTGAAACCTAACCCCTTACCGAAAATTATGTTTTTCTTCATACATGTTCATACCTCCTATAGAATAAATACATATTTATTATAAATTTATACCAAAATCATATTATTATATAATATATTATGTATCTTTAATTAATAATTTCAAATTATCCTTTTATTAAAAATTTCATCATTAAAATGATCATTTTGTTGAAAACTTATTTTTTTAAATATATGTTTTCATTCTATTGTTCTGATACATTCACCATTCCTTGGGTTTCATCGTATAAAAATTATTATCCATGATATATGTATGATATCCATTCATTATATAAAATTTTATAACTATTCATATAAAATGATTATGAAAAATTAATATCATCACGCTGTGGAGGTGGTTGTCTATATACATGCATATGTAATGTTTTCAATTTTATGATTGATGGATCAAAAAAAAATTATATAATAATTACCATTTATATAATTATAATTATGTCCCAAATATGATATATATTAATTAATTATATTTTTAGAACCATCCATGAGAATTGGAATTTAAAAATGAATCACATATCTTCATATATGTGGTAGTCTACAAATATGCATGAGTAACCTTGTCATTTTCAATGGATGGTAATGAGAATTCAAATGTGTTAAACATATTAATAATAATATCTTTGAATATTTACTTTCTCGAAACTGACTGAGCTTATATCCATCCGGAACCATCTCATGGAATTTCTAGAAGGGCATTACCAATCCTTAAAGTCTTCAAAATACTGTTTGGGCATCAAGCGTCAACACGGAGAATGAATTCACCCATGAGATAAACCCATAAAAATACACATTAATAATACATCACATTGATAATAAAAACCCAAAATAAATGAGATCATAAGGTAACACTACCAAATCAATTAAACCACGTACATAATGGGACCGTAAACCAATCTGCCAAAAAGGGGAGGGGATCAACTAAACCAAGAATACTCTATGTAACATTTGATTCAGTACCACTATGAAACCTCCAGAAAAACCTTCAAAATAGAAAATTGATAACCCATAAAACTACCATCACCACCATGGGAATATATTACTCTACTTGGGTATAAGATAAAAGGTCTAAATAAAACCAAAGGGGTATGATGGGTGTGATCCATAGTGCCAAGTAGGATACCACCAAAATAGATCACTATAAATAAAATTATATGAAAAATTAACCTTATTCTATTAAATAAATTATTGAAATAAATTTAAAAAACATTATTTTTAATTAAATAATAATATAAAAATAAAAACATTATGAATAGTTAGCATATAATGAGATCAACTCTAAATCCTGATGTTACTATGGATATAAGGGTACTATAGTCTTCATACTCTTGATGATCACATATCATGTACATTATGTTCATACTCAAGCCTAAAATACCCATCACATACATTTTTAGTTAGTGTTTTAATATAAATCATTTTTAGGAAAACTGGTACTCGACCCTTTCAAACCACCTAACATGATGGACCTAGTCTACTGACATAGTAACTAAGGATTCCAATGTTCTCAAGTACATTCCATATATCAAATTAGATCTCAATTACATAACCACAATTTCAAAAATATAAATTCACATGAAAAAACATTTTTCAATATTTAAATCATTATTAAATCCATAAACACACTGAAACCCATAGAAACAATGGCCTTCAACACCCACAAAAGTTATAGAACCCATCTCAAAATAATAACAAGTAGACTATAATCATCAAAAAAAATGTCAAATCATGGAAACACATACCACAATCTTGGTAACTTCACAACATCAAGAGGAAAACACCAACCAAACAAGTAAGAGACACAAAGGAATAAATAGAACACTATAAAAATTCCAATTTAACCCAAATAATGTTTATTTGAACACAACATCAATAAAACCCTTGCTGGAGAAAAATTAACCAATATAGGAGGAAGAAGAGACCATGAAATGTGATGTAATGATAAAATAAAAATCATACATAATGGTTCCTTGAAGATTCTAAGCCAAATTAGGGGAAAATGAGCCCATGGGAGCAGAATAGATGGAGTGGTGTTCTATGGAATAGAGGGTTGAATGGTGTGAATTATAGGTGATTTATTGTTTAAATTGGGGAGTATAAATACTATAATTTCATTATTTTTATTTTTGTGTAAGGGAACACGTTATGGTCGTAGGGTTTGTCAAATTGTTCACCAACCATACGGCACCACCGCCTAAGGGAAAACCTAGTTATTCAGTTTTCATGGAGGGTTGCACACGAATGTGCCTATATGTTAACCTAAAATAGTAACTATATTTTAGGTGAATGCTATTCTAGGGAATTAAACATTCCTATGTTCTAGGTAATTCAACCAAAATACTAATATTATCAATTGAACATCATTTTCAATGGATAGGCATATAGTTCATTCTAATTGTGTGCCAACCATGAAACTCCTAATTTCCATATAAAAAACGTCCATTTTTTCACAAAACCCCCATAAATTACTATGGATAACAATAATGTAAATAATTAAATAGAAACACCTCAAAATGAAACCACGTATGGGACAATTCCACCCTCTATGAAAACATTTCTCCCTTAGAAATTCAATAGGAAGTGTGATTAGAGAATAATTGTGGATACTACTCCAACAACCAATAAATCCTATCCCACATCTCATAGACATAATTCAAATTATACTAATGAACCAATATGGATAGTATCTATTTCCCCCCCAAATAACTTCTCAATGGAATCCACAATTAGTATTGCTACTAGAACATAAAAAAATCGGGATTGCATCGCTAATTCTTCCATGTTCATCAATAGAGATGTTTCATGTTTATACATATTAAATTTAAAGACAATGAAAACATGAAAAAGATTAATTTATATAAAAAATAATTACTAATAAATCTTTACACCTGACAACGTAATTGTGCAACATAGACATATAAATCCCAATTCCATATTCATTAAATGTAGTGTTCTAAAATGCATGGCATATGGACTCATCTTGTTTGTGAAATACAAAAATTACACAAGACGGGTTGAAAAAAAGGAATAAAAATGACCCTTATCAAAACCAACTACAATTTTTGATAATTCATTAAAAAATATACCTTGACATATTATAGGTCATGCATCTGATTCCACTAGTTCCTAATCTGTAGCATCAAGGTTATTTATATTTGCTAAAGCCTATTGATGATTACCGACTAGAGGATCTCCCGTAAGCCAACTCATCAAATAATATTATTATGCCTTTCAATATTCCCAATAAATATAGAATCTATATCTATTTATGCATCAGATAGATCTGGAAACTACTATTGTGTTATAGATCCAGAACAATGCTGAGTTAGTATACAACTCTTACAGAACCTATACATGTGACCCTACATCCCTAAATAATGGAGGGGTATACAATGAACTTGACATGATACCCAAACATTCCTCAACATTATATAGTGTAAGAATACAATTGGCCAACCACCAGTGGTTACCAATTAAGGAGGTCGAGAAAAGGGGCCAAAACCACCACCTCCTTAATTATCTTACTTATCACATTTACACATCCTTTCAAACAAACCAATGACACCCTATCCAATCTATACAACCATCCTAGAGAAAATTTACTTACATGATTGGTCAATTTATTCCATCATGGCTTAGTCTACTACACCATTATATGTCTCCATATTGAACAATAAGACTCGGGATCAAATATCCAACTCCAACCCCATTTTGAAATAACTATCCTTGAACTGCTTATTAGAAATCAGCTTGGGTCTAAATCACACCAATTCAAAAAAGTGAATGATATATTTGAATGGTGTCTAGTCCCCCTAACATAGATATAAAAACTCCCCTTTTTGTGACCTATGTCACTATATCCATCTACCTATGAATAACTAATTTTAACATGAACAAATAAAATATTACTTATAGTTCCTTAGTTATCCTAAGGAACTCAAAAATCCATCAATTATTTCATTCAAATTCATTGACTCCTCATATTCTGTGCTACCTAGGAAATAAGGTGGTTTTTTCTTGAGTAAATATTTTGCATTTTCCTTTTCAAATCCCATCTCAGCATCCATTGAATGAGTAGGACCAAATCCCTCTCCCTTATCCAACACTCAGACAACCCTAACCAAGAGATCCAATAATCTATGATCAACTGGTGAGGGATAGTTCCCCTTAGTCTCTTCCCATGGATTCGCAGGAAGACTCTGGGGAGACAAACCGAAACATCATTTAACAAAACCAATGAAAATATCAATCAATCACCTAAGAAAGTTTCAGCAAGAACATGTTTTATACACTTAAAATAATTTATATGGAACCAAAATGAACAAAATAATAGATAAAACTAATCAACCCCATATTAGTGTACATGAAAATTCTACATAATTTACATCATAATGGGAGGTGGAGTTAAAGAAAATATTCAACATCCCATAGTAACCCATGGGCTATCAAGAGTTGTGGTTTCCATAATCAAGAAAAACAACATGATACTCAATCATTGATAGTAATATTTCTATTCTATCTAGACTCTCCCATGTAACATGACCCATTGAAAATGAAATACCTGGTTATGATACAATTTTTTCATAAATGAGGTAGGGTTTCCACCTCCAACAACACTTTCCCAATAGAAAACAATCAAGACATACAACCACCATCAGCACCATAGGATGCTTTTACTCTACTTGGGTCAAACATAATGAGGTCCACATACACCTAAGGTAATATTTAGGTATCAGAAATTTTTTCTAATAGGATACCACCAAAATATATTACATGAAATGAAATTTATTAAATAATGAAATGCACATTTTTATGAAAATGAAGAATAAATTTAAACAATAATTCTTTGAAATTAAACAATAACATAAAAACTGTAACAAGATCAATGAAAATAATATCATGTGAACCACAAGAAATCTCTAGAGTTAATGGGTAAGAGGTTTCCTAGGACTCACTTACACTCGGTTATCACATCTACTAGATGTGGCAGTACTTCTAAAGCCATCAATCCCCATCATATATATGTTTTTTTAGTGTTGTTACGTAATCATATGTTAGGAGATTAGTTATCATCCATTCCATATAACCTTGAATACATGATATAATATTCCCACCATGATACCCAAGATTCCCTTGTTCTCAATTCCATTCCATGTATTATGAAAAAATTATATTACAGAACCACACATTCAACAATAGAAACACACATGAAAAACAAAAAAATTCAATAAAAAAATCATTATTAAATCAATACGTACACAAAAACCCATGTAAAACATGTTTCACACCCCTAAAACAATTTATAAAACCCATCATAAAAAGAAAATCAATCAAACTAAAGTCAGTAAACAATGTCATATAATGGAACCAACTTCCTCTTTCATTGGAACATCACAAAGCTAGGTGGAAACCACCACCAACAACATAGAGATAACATAAAGAATAAATAAAATACAATAAACATCAAGATTTTACTCAATGAAAGGATATTTTAACCCAACCTATATCAAAACCCTTTCTAGAAAAAGATTCCCCAGAGAATATGCAGAATAGGCTCTAGAAATTAAAGAAATGAGAAGTGAAGAATCATACCTAAAGGTTCATGGAAGTTTCCAAGAGAAATCACTAAATAAAATTAAGCCATGGGGAGAGGAGCGGAATGAAAAGGTGAACCTAGGGATGGATGGATGAATAATGAGAGTTATGGGTGATTTAGGGTTAAAATTATGAATGGAAAAAACTCTAATTTCCTGCTTTTAATGTTCTAGAGGACCACACAGTTTGTTAACAATGTATCCAAGAATGTGTATCAACCATTTCTCTCTCATGTCGAAGGGAAAAACATCACACATGGTTTACCTAGAGGGGAATCATCCCATGAACCATGATTTTCACCTCATTCATTTCCATTATCCAAGGTGAATGGTTATCTCTTTAGTGTCTCATGCCTACATGATTGATCATGTGGTATAGATTCTTCCATTATCTATATTGTACAATTTTCACTAGGATGGAACATAGTCACTACTAACTAAGAACTATCTATGTGTACCACCCAATTTCTGACTCAAAACCACTATATATCTCAAAAAATGAAGCGAAATACAATGTATATGGATAATACCAAAATCAATACCTCAAAACAAACCATATATGTGGAAACTCTCCCAATCATGAAGAATTTTTACCATCACAACGCCAGTCTAAAAGTCAGTCAAATGAATGATTAAAGAATAATTAAGGATACTAAACCTCTACCCCCCTTGAATTCCACTACTAAGTATAATTTTCATAATTCTTATACTTCTAGATAAACCATACCAAATTATATTGATTTCAACCAATGTAATTTCTCTTGAGAATCTACAATCCATACCAGCTTCATGATCCAATAAAAATCAGATTCCAGCTCCAATTCCACATATTTTATCTTATGAGATAGATCAGGATTATACTTCTTTAATTACACCACATGGTACACAAAAAATGTTCTATTTATAGAACCAATCATTCATACACATCCTCTACCACTTATAAAGTAAGGGTTCAAGACAATCATTTGAATCCATGTTCTATATTATTTCTAAACATCCCCACACACTCTAGGGAAAATATAATCATATCATTCGGAAATTTCCAAAATTCTAAAATATGTGAGGAAATAAAATAATTATTAGTGAATATATTAGATAAAAAATTATTATGGATGGTGAAATAAAAATAGTACCTTTAACTATTTCATGTCATGCATCTGATTCCATTGATTCATGATCAACAGTATGATGGTGATTTGACTTTTTCAATGATTATTTATTACAGAATAGTTAACAAACCTACAGATGAATTTTCCCATAATATTATACATTTTTAATACCACACGCAATAAACTGAGAACGTATAGACATTGATACATCTGACTAAGATGGAAACTCTCTATGTGCTGAGGAGCTCGCACCAGTCTAATTCAACACAACACTCTTATATAACCTATGTAGGTGATGAAATCACCCACACTAATTGAAGGGTCTATGTAGAACTCAACACACTACCTTCATATGACTCGACCTCCCACATTAGTATAATACAACATATCCACCACTAATGGTCACAATGAAAAATGGTTGGCAAGGGTCGCTAAAAATATAAACTCATATCTAATCCTTCTCATTATGAATCATTATATTTTGAAAAAAAAACACTGACTTTGAATATTGGTAAATCCATCCTTGAGATTCATGACTTACCAACCAATATAATTTCTACCATCAAGGCTCAGTCCACCACATCACCATATTCCTTCATCTTGAACAAGAAGTTCAAAGACCAGATATACGGCTACAACAACATTTAAAAATGATGATAATTTAAATAATAATTGGATCCCACTTTAGGTGTGAAACACACAAATTCTATAAAGCAAGTGGAATATTACAACATGTTATTTCCCCTTGATGGAGATTCGAAAACATTCTATTCATGGATAGGGATATAGTTCAAGGAAATATTGCACACTAATTAAAACCATGAAGAATTTTTATCACAAATTATCATGTTTTTTGTCATAGAAAATTGAGTCCCACCCCTATAACTAGGGCCTTCCAACATTAATGTATCTCATTTTACATTAACAGCCTTCGGTTTCCAAAAGAACTCAAAAATCCTATCTACTTTTTCCATTGAATCAAATTCCCCTAGGGGTTTGTGCTACCGTGGAAGGAAGGAAGGTTATTCATCGTGAAATCATGAGCCATATCTTTTTCTAGGACTAGTATGGTTTCTATGGCATGAGAATGAACAAAGGCCAACCCATAATCTAATTCTAAGTCAAACAGAAACATGTATTCCACTAATACCTAGTCAAATATTGTGGGATAATTCTTTTTGTCCTCTTATTGTGGGTGCGCAACATGACATTGGGGATGCATAATGTTTTATAAATTTTCAAAATCAAATAAATTGTCATTATATTCCCAAATAAAATATTAAAATTTAAAAATTCCAAAAAACATACTTAAATCAATATTAAACCAAAATAAACATTGTCATATATCATACCACTCCACGTATCATGGTGTTCATTCATAGTTAGTTTACAATATATCACAAATAGAAGAGGAGTCAATGGAAATAATTAATATCCCATGGTGACCCCAAGCAGGTCATAAGGTGTGTTTTCAAGACACCACACTCACAACATGAAACCAGATCCCTAACGAACAATAATATGTTATATCAAGACTTTCCCAAGAAACATTACCCAAATATTGGGAAAATATAGATTTGATATAATTTCTTAATGAACTATGATGGGATTAAATCCAAACTGACACATGACCTAGCCCGTGTCATATCATGAAGGGAATTCAAGATACCCACTAATAAGAAAATAATTCATAGGCCTCAATCATCAAATTTTGGAATGATTTATTCTTTTAGAAACAACCATAAACAATCCACAGGAATAATAAATTCCATCAACAATCAATACCTAGAGACAATAGATCACAAGATATCACTACCACATGAGTAATACATAATACAATTTTTATCTATAAAAAAATACCAAAAGAGGGAGGGGTGTCACAAAAATAAACAAGCCACCATGAAACATACAGGTCATCACCCCCATTCCACCTCTACAAAAACTAACTCAACAAGGAACTACTAACACCTGGAACCACTATCTCTATCATAGGAACCATTGACATTACCTAAGTCATACATAAATAGTTCAACATACACATGAGTGTGTATGATGGGTGTGAGACAATGTTACAAATAGGAAAATACCAAAAGATATTCCATGGAATGACATTAAATGACAATGTAATATTCTTCTTTTTAAAAAAATAATGATAAATTTTAATAAAACATGATTTTAAATTACATAGGAAGGTAAAAATAAAAAAAAATTGTAAGCATATCATGAGAACCATAGGATATATCTTGGGTAAAATTATTAGCAGGTCCTATGATCATCGAACTCATGGTGACCACATCTCTCAAATGTGATGGTCATAAAGGAGCCTCAAATTACAATCACATATATTTATTGTTAGTGTTATTCTATAAATCCTAGTATGGGAAACCTAGACTCATCCTTATAGACTCACGTAACAAACTAGACCTATCCTTCCCACCTAGATACACAAGATTACCTTGTGCTCAATTTCATTACCTATATCAATGGAGATCTCTATTACACAACCACATTTTCCTCAAAAGAAACACACATTAAAAGAAACCATTTTCAAAAATAAAATTGTTATTAAATGCGTATACACACAAAAACCATTGGAAAATATGTTTCTCTACACCCAAAAAATTATATAACCCATCATAAAACCACGTCAGGTATAATAAAGTCATAAAACCATTTCTAATCCTTGAAAAACATAACCCTTTCTTTGTATCATCAAAAAAACTGTGTTGAACCCACTAACCATCTAACAAGAGACCCAAATGAAGTAATAAAACACCATTGCCATAAAATTTTAACCCAATGTAAGATGATTTGAATCTATTATAGTTCAAAACCCTTTTTGGAAAATGATATCCCAAGAGAGGAGGAATAAGAGACCCATAAATGTGAAAAAAAGTATAATCCAACTCCTCTAACAAAATGGATCACAATGGAGCATAGAAGAAGGGGCATAATCCAAGGGAATGAGAGTCGAATATGGTGTGTTCGGGGGGTCTTTATTTTAAAAATTGGGGGCAGAAAAACTATAATTTCAAGATATTTTATGTTAGTGAAGGTTGTATTTTTTGGACACATAGCTTTCCAACCCATGAACTAATAATACAATTCCATTATCCTAGAGGAAAATTGAATTCAATTTTTCCTAGAGTGGGTGCACACCCCTACACCTATACATGAACCCAATACAAAGCAACTATCAATGTATCACTATTATTCCTTGAGGATTTCACAACTGTGTGACGGTCCGTGCAAGCTAAGCAGTGCCACATCCTAGGGTGTATGGTTTCCAGAGATTGGGTTCATGGTTTCTATTAATCATGCAAAAACTATGCACATTCTACATTTCGAGTCGAAAACTACCATTTTTTTCTCAAAAACACCACAAAAATCAAATGGATAAATCTACGTCCAAAAATAAAATATAAAATACCTCAAAATTAAACCACATATATGACATTTATTATGTTTATGGCATTATATACGATTAGATTCCACATATTTAGAGGAAGTAGACACATAAATATATTCTTAATGAGTTGGGTCAAACTATTACCCCATATTTGAGGGACCTCCTTTGCCTTACACCATATGTATTCATAGTGTGGTAATTGCACAATACCAAGAGTTCCCAAAGTGTGGTTTCTAATATATTAATTATATTTTGATATCACTCAAACTTTTTAAATTATGTAGGAGGAGTGAGGGTGGGGAAACTTAAGGATTATTCTAAAAATATTAAGTAATATTATGATATATTTTTATTAATGTGTAACCAAATAATTAGCAAATCAACATTAATATAATATTAGGGATAAAAAAATTTAGCCAATAATATTTAGACATGTTTATGTGTACTTTGTACCTTAATATCTTTTTTACCCGCCATCCAAAACCTGAAAATAAATCAAACCTTATTTTTATTACATTAATATTACTTCATTATAATGATAAATAATATAAAATAATTATAGGTTTATGACCACAAGGTTTAGTGTCTTGGGAAAATTTGGACAATATATAACAATTATTTCTTTTCTTTTTCTCTAGCTTATTATTAGCCCTTGAATTCTCCATAGTACAAGTAGTCACCTGAGTTAGTACATCAACCAAATGGTTGAGATAAAATCCCATTAAGAGGATAGATAATAACATGAAACAATATAACATGGGTTGAGCAAAAACACAACATCATCATCATAATCATGAGAGAAGTCATAGATAAAGGCGTGGAATGTGGAAATTCATAAAAATGAAACATAATGTATTAGGGGTTTACTTATACACCTAGTTTTGAACCAATATAGAATAATTTTCATTCATATTTCACTTCTACCATGAGATACGTTGCATTACCCAATGCATTGAAGCACTATATAATTCTGGGATCACTCGTCTAATAATAACATTTACATTATCTAGAATTCCATAAGGACATTATATCAATCTTGGACATAAAATAACCCATGGAAAGGAATGGGTTCCACATCATAAATCATAAATTTACAATCTTTGGGTTCTGAAATGAAATATTTAATAACATAATTTGTATAATAATAATCAACTATGAGTAGAGAAGAAAAAATATCAATAAGTAAAAGGTGTATTTTTTTGAAAGAATAGTTCTTTTGGAAAACATTATATTTTCATAAACTCATTTAGGATTTATTTATATCCCATAAAAGGTTATATAATGATGAGGAAGTTATATTTATGGAATATACATACTAAAATGGGGTGAAAGAGGTATACCCAAAGAAGATAGCTTGGTACGAGAATTCTTATTACCTTATGTCGGAATTTTTTCATCACTTTAATATCCTATATAATCTCATTATATTAATTAATTTGAAAATAAAGAACATTTTATAAATAATTTTTAATCATTATGGTTTAATTAATTTTATTTTCTGGATTTTTTATGAATTATATAGTTTAATTTCATCGTTCACGGGCATCCATTTTCATGGTTTTCATGATTAGTTTTATTTTATGCATAAATATAGTTGCTTGTAAAAACTGGTTAAATAACAAGAGTTGTTATTATATGAGAGAAATGATCTTCTATAAGTTTAAATTATCTTATAAATAATTTGGTTTTATGTTATTTTTATGATTTGTTAGATATAATTTAATGATTATCATTTTAGGGTAATTTTTTCAGTTTTTCAATCACAACGAATTCATTTTGTTTTTTCTTTTAGTATTATTTATATATGATAGTTAGAGAAATTGAGGAGTTTTTTAAAATAAATATTCAAATATTTTTCAAAAATTATAATGGTTATATTAAAATACTTGAAGGATTTAATAGAAAATGAAAGTGCATCACCCATGATGTCATTAAATTGACACATCATGGGCAACAATCTAATAATTAAAATAAAAGAGTGATATAAAGATGTTTGATGATGTATATTCTATTAAAAAGATATAAATCTATTATATAAAACATAAATTAGTTATCATTCCATTTGGATATGATAATTTGAGGATAATATAAGAAATGAAATAAAATTGATAAGAAATTAATGTAAAAAAAGGAAGTGGATTTTACCTCTTAAATCTCTCATCCTTCATATCCTCTTTAGGGAAATGGTTTCGTTATTTTTATGATAACAAGAGATCTTGGATGTGGGATATTAAATTTGGGAGTATTATGTGCTGAATATGGATAAGGCTCAATTCTTTAGTGTAATGAGTGGAATATGATGTGAGGGGTGGTATTTATTTTGGAGGAGAGGGGTGTTTTATCATTATTTTATTCATTAGATTACTATATTTCCACTGGTCTATGAATAGTTTGGGAATTATCAATAAATATATTCAAATAAAGAATTATTTCTCTATATATTGGACTTACATAATCCTTATATCATATATGACTCCATAATTCATGTATTTATCTTTTATTTTAAATTATTTATTTTACTATTTAATAAAAAAATCATGTTTTTTTGAAAATCCCAAATATTCACCCTATCCATTTTTTACATGTAGATTTTGAAAGTGAAATCCATTTTAGGAAAATAATTTTCTAAACATTAGTAATTTAATATTTAATTAAAATTTCCATTTACTTGGAAAATAAAGATTTTAAAATTATAACTGATTCTATAACACATGAAAAAATTACTTAAGGTATATTTAAATTATCTTAAAATAATAAGACAAACAAATCGTAATTTATGAAAAAAAAATTTGAAAATAAATTATATTTTTAATAATTAAATTATTCATAAAATATTTATTACATATTTATAACTTACAACAATTCCAAAAATTAATTAATAATTTTTAAAAAATTATTGTCATGGACTATGATATAATTATACAATAAATTAATTTATAAGATGCATAAATTTTATTTATACTTTCATTGGTGAGGTAACCATTCATTAGGTTGGTTTACTATTTATAAGGGTCATATTAATATTCTTAGGGTCAAGTGATAATTTCATCGGTATTGGTTCCTTAACATCAAAAAATACATCTTCATTTATAATGTTTTTTATAATGGTCTCTAAGTGATTTTATGTGATTTATACTATATGATATTTCAATAAGAATAAATTACTTTTACAATTATTTGGTTCATTACATTCTCCCCCTTTTTTGAAATTTCGCCTTGTATTTTTTATTTACATAAATAGGATAGGGTACTTCTACTTCATTTCCCCCTTCACTTCCCAAGCAGCTTCTTCATACCTATAGTTCCTACATAACACTTTTACATGGTTGGTGGTCTTTTTTTAAACCTTATATATTCTGTCCAAAAATCATTATTAGTTACTACTCATAAGAGAGATCAACTCCTAACTATACCTCCTCAGATTTTAGTACATGTTAGGGATCTGTTATGTATATCCTCAAGATTAATACATTAAACACATAATAAACTTGATCCATATTCAGTGGATGTGAAATATTATAGGGCACGAATCCTATGAGATCAAGGACCTCAAAGGGTGTAATGTACCTTGGAATTTGCTTCCCTTTCATTCCAAACCGCGTGACTCTATTCCATAATGATATTCAAAGGAATAATCTATCTATAACATCAAACTCTAAAACCCTTTGACGGTTGTCAGTAAATCTCTTTTATCGAAACTAAACATCTTTGACATGATTTTGCATTACTTGAACCCTCTTTGTCATCTCTTACATAAGATCAGATCCAAGTAACTTTGTTTCTCCAAAGTCATCCCCACATGTCAGATTTCTACATCCCTTTCCATATACAGCTTCATATGGATCCATATGAATACAAGAATTTAAGTTATTATTGTATAAGAACACAACCAATGGGAGATGTTGATCCCCAACAACTTCGATTCTAAACATCTGGATATGATCCTATCATCAAGTGAATGAATAGTCCTTTTAGATTGACCATCATTTTTGGGGTGGTAGACCATTCTAATATTTAATTCATTACTCAAATAATGTTTAATAATCCACCAAAGTTTAGATGCAAACCAAGGATAATGTGAATAAAAAATCAAGAGTGTAACTCCACACAATCCCACCACATCATTCATATATATAATATCATTTTATTCAAGTGAGATATCTTCTTGAATAGTGGTAATGTTGGTAGTCTTGGTGAGTTCATACAACACAACTTATATCACATTATTTCAAATGTATGTCTTTGAGATACCCATGAAAAATTCCATAGTGACATTCTCCACCATACCCATAAGTATAGGCAATAGTTTAATCATCCCATTGGTCTTCTATCACTTAGATTTATCTTGCTGACATATCAGGAACCTTTTAATATATTCAGAAATATCCTTCTTCATGTTGTCCCACAAAAATTGTTTTCAGATATCACGATACGTATTTATACTCTCAGGATGGATAGAGAATGTTGATCTATAATAATTTTCCAATAGATATTTATTTGTCCTACGTGATGATGGAACCTAGAGCCTCATTCCAAAGAAAATAACACCACCATCATCAATATGAAACTCTTGTAGTTTTCGTTCACTTACTGTATTCACCTCCTTTTGAAACTTTTCATCATCCATTTATTCCTCCTTAATCTTCTCTTGGTTAGATATTTAAGAAATCATTTGGTAACGATATGATTTTTTCCATCCCATTGTGATTTCTAAATGAATACATTTCATGTATAATAAGATAGTGTATTTCTCAATATACAACATGGATATAGTTGTAGGGTCATTTATACTAAAATCATTCACTACCTTGTTCACCTTGTAGGGATGATAGTGAATATGGAAATTATAGTCCTTTATTATCATTAACTATATGTTTTATTCAGGTTGAGCTCCTTTTGAGTACATATATACATTAGACTCTTTAGATAGATATATATTTCAAACTCATAACCATAGAAGTTGTTCCACCATATTTTTATGGAAAAAAATAATATATTCTAACTCTAGATCATTCTTTATTAGTTATGTACATAGATCTTCAACTTCCATGAGGCATATATGTTCACGTCATAATATTGGATGAATATACAACCCAAACCATTATTTCAAGAATCACTATATATAACAAAACATTCTCCACTTATTGGTAATGTGAGTACTGGTGTACTGATCATCCTCTTCTTTAGCTCCATGAATCCTTCCAGACATTCTCTGGTCTAGACATACGTTACCCCTTTCCCTTTTAACTTAGTTAGTGGGCATTACAATCCAAACAACATTCTCACAAAACATCAGTAGTTCAAAGATAATCCAATAAAACATGGATTTATGTTAAAATAGAGGTTCTTGGTCATTACTCAATTGAATTGTTTTTTAATATTTCACATAGATTCTCTCAATTGTGATCACATGTCCCAAGAGTATGACTTGCTACATCTAAAAGTCACAGTTGGAGATATTGGCATGCAGCTTATCCATCATTCATGTTTCTAATACAAGAATTATATTTTCTTCATGTTCCCATATACTCATAGAGTGTATTAGAATATAATCAATAAACAATACCTCAAAATTTTCAAGGTGATGTTTAATGAATCTTCCAACAAAATCCATAAATATTTCAGGGGAATTTGTAAGTCTGAAGGGCATTACAAGACACTTGTAGTTCACATACCTTGTTAGGAAGTCAGTATTTTAAATATCTTCCTTATTCACTTTTAGAAAATGATATCTAGAATTAACATCTGACATTGATAATTACTGATCTCCTCCAAACTGATAAAAAAAGTCATAAATATTTGCAAAATCATACTTTCTCTTTATGGATATATTGGTGAGTTCCATATAATCGATAAATAGCAGCATTGATCCCTCTTTCATGATAATGTGCACTAGTGCACCCCAATGATATGGAAAAGTGTGTATGAACACATTGTCAAAATTATCTTATTGGAACTTCTTTAACTCCACTAGTTTGATAAGAGCCATCCTATTGGTACACATTGAGATAGCAGTATCTTTAGGTATATGTTCTGTAGATAACTATACTACATGATCTGAGGGTATTCTAGGTATCTCTTTAGGAAATAAATATATGTACCCCCCCCCCCCATGATGTGAATTTCCAATGAGTTGATAAAATCATTTGACTCAACCATTTTGTTGAGTTTTTATTTTTAAAAGGAAATCAATAAACAAATCATTAAAGGATTTTCAATAGGAGATTAATGATCTTCCTTACATTTGTAGAGGATCGTGGGATGGTTTGGAATATGAAAAGATATTTCCATTACCTAGTAGTTGATATGTTCTATATATAATAAGAGAAAATTTAACCCTAATATAGAATCGAATTCTGAAATAGGATGTATTACAAGATTTGGTGGAAGAATCATTCCACACACACATATAAGAGAATATTCCAATGCTTTAGTTGTAATGATTTTAGTACTAGGTGTTTTTATTGAAATCTCTACTTCATGGTTTCATGTATTTTATAAAATTGTTCTAGAAATATTTCATGTTAAAAGTAATGACTAAAACTAGAATCAAATAACTCCTTATCCATTTTTAGTAAAAAAGTTTACCTTTTATTACTTATTATTCTTTCTTCATATCTGCAGAAGTGGTGGAATAAGAGTTTCCTTGCTCCTTTTTTGGTGCCTATTGTCGTTGAATACCCTCGATGACTTGATGTTTAGTGAAATGGATTTCATATTGTACTGGTTCCCTATACTTGTATAATTGGACCATGGGTGGTTCTCTCCATTCCACCATTACATTATACTTATTCATCCTATCTTTTTTACATTCCTTAGCATGGTGGCCTTCCCTCCAACACTTGAAACATTATATAATCCCATTTATAATGTACCTTGATTTTACATCCCATGTTATTGATATATGGGTGGTTGAGTTTTCTTTCCTCCCTTCTCATAGGAACCTCCAGCTTACAACTCCATATTGTATTTCTAATCATTATAGCTATGGGACAATTCTCAAAATCCATCTCCACTTCGAGATAAAATTGAAAAAAAACTTCATAAATCCAATAGAATGGGATTGATAAAGCTGTTAAAAGGTGTGGTTTTAATCCACTAAAGAATCAATCAATATTTCCATCATTGTTGATTTAAAAACCTAATTCATTCCTTGTGAGCCTTATGAAATTTTCTTCACAGGCTATGATAGATTCACCTTCCTTTGGATTCAACATTATGAATTCTTTCTCCATATTTGTTTGATGAGTTTGTGGGAAATAATTGCAGAAAAAAATTATCATAATGAATTACAACATCATCTCTACAATCTTTTCTTTTGTCTTAGTATTCTTAATCAATGACCAAAATTGACTGGCCTCTTGATACTAATGATAAAAGGACAAAGTCGCCTTAGCCATCTTAGAAAAATTAAGAATATAAATGATATTATCTACTTAGATGACCCACTCTTCCACAACTAGTGGAATAGAAGATCCATTAAATGTCATTTGTCATTACCATATAAAACACTTGATATCCATATTCTCTTTCTTAGGTGAAGGGGGTATTCCATATTATTTTGTTAAGTGTTCATAAACTGATATATCTTGGCATCAATAGCCTTAAAAGTTAGAACTCCACCTCCAAAATCATTATGGATGCCATTTTGGAAATCAATGAATTGTTCCTTAGATAGTTTTTGGACCATGTTTCTCTAGGTTCCCACCAATTTCTAAAATAAAAAAGTGTTGCTCAGAGTGGATACTCAAGAGGGGGGGGGTGAATTGAGTTCCAATTAAAATTTCTGTTAAAAGTATTTCTATTAAAATCTTCTTATTTAAAAAAAGATAAACTGTAGTGAATTTATACAGATTGTAAAAGATCAATTAGTTTAAAAAATATTGATTAGGTCTCAGATATTTTAATCAAGAGATTAAATTAACTTTTGAAACTAACTTACTAGTTCACAATAAGTATAAACACTTGCTAATTTAACTATCAAAGTATCTTTAAAAAGAATTGTATTTCAAAGTAATTAACAGCGAAATATAAAATATATAGTATACATTAAACTTAATATAAGATTCACAGCAGATATAACCAAGTGGTTTGGTCCCAAGACGAGACTTAGTCCTCTCTAACAATTTATATAAATTTGATCCACACCCTAGATCGGGATAAACAACAGTGCAAATATTGTCCATGTACTAAAACCTTTACCACAGTTATTCATGGGAAAACAATAAAATAGCACACAGGCTGTCCAGGTCTAACATGACCTCTTCCACAATTAACAGTGGGATATAGTAATGTGTAAGAAGTTTGGAGTGAGGATTTAGTATCCTCCAGTTCAGTCCAAGAGTCAGTGTGTAAATACAACACATACAACTCAAAAAAGTAAATGAATGAAACACAGTAGAGCTAAACAGATAGAGATGAGTTTAGAGTGCTCTGTGTGTTGTGAGTAAAGCTCTGGACTCCTTGGATTGATGTAAATGCAGCTCTGACTACGTCTCTTGTTATTTTCTGGAAAACAGAGGGTTGTTTTCTTCAAGTTCAGTTTGATCATCTTTAGTGCATGAAGAGCTCGTTGTAGTTCTTCACTCCTTCACTAAGGTGCATATTGTGTTCTTCTCTAGAATGAATGGATTTGTGTATGTCCAATTTTCTTCGTGTATGGAAGTAGTCTTTCTGTATGCACCACTTTCCAATGGTATTCAGCCCTTTATTTTCCACACACATCACATGTCATCATAGTTCCTTTCTGTCTGGCATTTTTCCTTCCTTTTATAGAATTTTTCTTCGGTAAAGGAAAATGATTACCTTTGTATAGGTATGAGGTATGGTTCCATGACATGCCAAAAACTATCATTAAATAACATTAATTGCATTAAAATAATCAAATATTACCATTGCTTTATAAATAAATAATATTGAGAGTATAGAGTTTGACTGTTCAGTCTTTCATCAATATATTTCTATTGGTATATGTGTAACGGTGGAATTTGTATAGTTGTGACCTATTATAGATAGCTATTTGTTCTTGTACCAGTATCTCCTTATATCAGTAGCTGTTACTCCATGTATCAGTAGCTCTATTTACCTGTGACTCATTCTATCGGTATCTTGTTTGTTCTAGAAGTAACTCGCTTGTATCGGAAACTTGGTGTATTGGTGACTGTTTGTATCGGTGAACTTTGTATCGATAGCTTGTACATACCAGTAGATCCGGTCTATACTAGTGAAGTGTATATCGGTAGACTTATGCATACCGGTAGACTTGTTCTATTGGTAGCTCAGCTCTATCGGTAGATCTCTGTATCGGTGGACTTGATCTATTAGTGGCATGTGCTTTCTAGTGGATTTATACAAACCAGTAGCTCTACGTATCGGTGACCTTTTCTTATCTATGACTATCTATCGGTAGACTAAGTACCGGTAGATCTGTATCAGTAGCTATAAGCATATCAGTGACTTAACACTTTTCTGCTTTATGAAAAACATATCCGATTGAGTTAGAATTATTTCAAAAGTCATATAAACATAGATAAACATTGATTAACATATTTCAAAGATTATTTTAATATTATTATCAAATATAATGTCATAGATTAAAATAATTAATATATATATTAACATTATTTGGGATTATTAAATATGTGAAAGCATAATTGGGATTATCAAAATAGGTGAGGTCAACAATCTCCCCCTTTTTGATAATCACAAGTTATGATATTATATTACCAATACAATTAGTAATGTATCAGAGTATAGATCATTAGATTGAATTATATGTGAGAAAACACTGTATTATAAGTAATATATCGTAAAGATAAAATATAACAAATGGATCAGAGGAAAATGAATTAGGATCATAAAAGATAGTATTTATCTCCTTTGTCAAATCCCAGATATGTTTCCCTTAGATATTTCTCCCCATTTGAGATAATCAAAAAGTGGAACAATAAGGAAAAACACATGAGAAGAGAAGTAAGAGATGGTAAAAGAAATTAAGATAATATTTATTTCTTGGAGAAAATAGATACAAATAAATACAAAAAGAAATACAGGTGATTCTTATCAAAAAATCCTAGAAACTGATCAATCCACATCCTCAGCATGAGATTTCCCCTTGGGAGCAGAAGAAGATTCAGGTGAGGTTGATGCAGGTGAATACTTAGGAACTCCAAAGATGATCAGAGGTGGTTGAGCCACTAAAACTGTTCCGGGCCTCTACTGTGTAGTTCTATGACTGATCATAGGAGTAATGGTGCAAATGGTTTGGGCTAGAGTCCTCTGAACATGAGAGGTAGTATAGGCATAGGTAGGTAAAGGTGGAGGTACAATCACTGGCCTATCATCGATATGCAATAAGGGAAAAAAGAGATTTCTAAAATCCATAATGATTCTTCCTCCTCCTTCCATAGAATATATCAAATAATCCATGTTCTCCATAAGTTTTTCCAATTCTAGAGTTAACTATCTGAGCTTGCTGGCTTGTTCCTTAAAGGCTTGATTGACAGGAGGTAACTTAAGGTTTTCTAACAGATGTTTGAAATGGTTGTTGAGTTGATGCTTGGTATATACCCTTTGGAAATAGTAATCTACCTTGTCTTTCACTTATTTCTGAGAAGTATAATCTTCAATCATATAGTCTTGGACTATCATCATTATATATTTAGAGGTATTTCGAGTAGAAGTTACCACTTTGGTCATATCAGATGAGTCTATAGAGCCACTGGTTGATGCTGAACCAAACTCCTACTTCATCATAGCTTTAATTTGATCCAAATCCATTGAAGGTTTGGAAGCAAGAGAACCAAGAGAGAAGGTTATTGTTTCCTTGAGGTTTTTGTTCAACCCACTAATAAGATTTTTCAATTTGGGAATCCTGGGTGCTGACATGATCTTTCATGGTTGTTTTAAATCCCTCAAAGACTGATACCATCTGGCTCACAACACTTTTGACATAAGCTATTCCCTTGACTACTTGAGATGTATAACACATATAAGATTCTAAAGGGATAATAGACTTCTTTAGAACTTCAACATCTTCTGCAAGGCTAGACATCTGATTCTGGGAAGTTGTAACTTCATACACTATCTCTTCCACAAAGGTACTGACATTACAACCAAGATAGATTTCAATGGAATTTTCCAAATTGCTCATCTCTTCAACAAAGCAGTGCCTTAACTTCGCAACAGAGTCACTAAAAGACTCATTCAGCTCATTCTTTAAGGATTCAAGATCATCCCTGGTGATCATATCAGCAGGTGCAACAATAACAGGTGCTTTATCAGATATTATACTACCCACAGAGTCATTCATACTCGATTGAATAGATGACACCAGGGAAGCTTCCATTTTATTTATTTATTCCACAAACCTAATTTTTAGATCAGACTTGATCTTATCTAGATCATGCATTATGACCACATCTTCAGGAAACAACTGAGTCTGAATATCATAATTGATTTTTGGTCTATTGAGGGATGTTTCATTATCAGAATCTGGATAATCCAATCCACAAAACACAAACCTTGGGTCTTCTTCCCAATCCTCAATTTCAACTGCCACTAATACACTGCCAAACCTGATTGGATGCTCCCCCTAAACTTGTGCATTCTCTTGTACAACAACAAAATTCTCAGCAGGTATTTCTTCCTCATAAGAATCTTCTACAATCAAATCCATCTCTACAATAGCAAGAGGATCCTATGGATTAGTCACATGTCCTTTCATCTCACCCACTACATCCTTAACAGGCACAACTGAGCTTCCAATCAGTGAAATTAGACTTATGTAGACATAATCAGAGGCTTCAGATTCATTCTCTCATTCTTATTCATTCTCAGGGGCTGGCTTGACTTCCTCATCAACATGTGTTTATTCTTCTAATAATGTTTCCTTTTTTGATGATATAATTTCAGCAACAGGACTTGGGGGAAAGTCTGGATCCCTTCCATCGGCCATAGAAGTATCCTCTTCATCAGTATCATCACTATACTAAGGTTCTTCTTCATCAGGTACTAGACCTGGATCCCTCACATCCTTAGGCCTTAAAGGATGATCCACGGGATTGAACTTATCATATAACTTCTTATCATCATTATCCCACTCTCTTCTCCATGGGTTCTAGTTTATCTTCATGTATTTGGAAATAGTTCTTGTGATACAAAAGTTGTTTCTTACCACTACTATCTCATCCTGAGACTCACCTACTCCTTTTACTTTGATCATAACATAGATCAACTTGGAAAAGAATAAGGCATTGGTCTTTGATTTTGGTCGGGTCATATGCTCCATTTGAATCATTAACAGCCTACACAGATTCACTTTCACACTATGTCTCAAAAGATATAACAGATAGATATCTTGATATCTTAAATTCTCAAAGTCCCCTCTCCTTAGAATTAAACATGCTGAACAAACTTGAACAACAATCTGTTCTCTCCATCCATTTCAGTAGCCACCACAAGTCTTTTCTTTCCACTACCAGTGAGTTCCTCTATCACAATTTCATAATCAAATATGTCGCTTATAAGTGGAACATATTTTGAGAAATATCCATACACACCTTCGTGTGGAACGATTAAGCATTCAGCCCACTCTTTAGATGAAAATGATATTTCCTTTCCATTTACAAGTGAAATCATTCAGTTCTCATATTCTGATTACTCAAAACATACAAACTCATAGAATTGTTTCACCAGCTTCGGCTAGTAGGGGCCTTTGTTGTTAGAAAATCATTCTACCCAATACTGATGTTCCAGCACCTAGAGAAATAACGATCTATTAGACAACATCCATTCCACGCATAGCTCTTTTTCGATCACAATAACTTTATTTTGTAAATGCGGGTTCACTGATCGCCTTCCTGAGCTTATTCTACCAATAATGCTACTTCCTTCTTGGTCTGTCTTCTACTTCTTCACATTCGGCTAATGAATATCATCTCTAACAGTAGGGAGTTTGGTTTTTTCCAACTTTGGTTCTAGGAACTTAGGGATTTCGAGAGATTTGAGAGCTAAGGCTTGAGGTTAAAGGAGTTGAGGTGGATTGAGAAGTGATTAAGACTTAGTTTTATCATTTATGAATCATAAATAAATAAAATATAAAGAGTAAAGTATAAACGATATAGATTATGGTGGAAGACATACTTTTAAAATAGCGCATAACGGTAGGGTATACCGGTGAGGTTTCATATCGGTGAGGTTTATCAGTGAGGTATCAAATCAGTGAGGTACAGCAGTGTGGTATCACATCAGTGAGGTATATCAGTGATGCATCACATCGGTGAGGTACATCGGTGAGGTATCACATCGGCGAGGTATCACATCGGTGAGGTATCTACCGGTCATGGTTAATCATTCCTAACACATGTCTAATGTAACTTAACCTATCTGAACATAAAGATTTGGTGAAAATGTCTGCTAATTGATGTTTAGTACCTATAAATTAAAGAGTAATATCACCTTTTTGGTAGTGATATTTCAAGAAATGGTTCCTTACATCAATGTGTTTGGTCCATGAGTGAGACACAGGATTCATTGTAATGTTAATTGTGCTAGAGTTATCACAGTTTATTGAAACATGATTTAAATAATATCTATAGTCCAAAAGAGTGTGTTTCATCCACATAATTTATGCACAGTAGATACCAGCAGCTATATACTCTACTTCATGAGTGGACAATGCAACAGAGTTTTGTTTCATACTACACCAAGATACTACGGACTTACCTAGAAAATGACATGTTCCAGATGTACTTTTTCTATCCAACTTGCAACCAAGAAAGTCAGCATCTTAATAACTCATTAATTCAAAAGATTTTCCTTTTGGGTAAATCAAACCTTAATATAAAATGTGTTTAAGACACTTAAAAATTCTTTTCACAGCAAGAAAATGCGATTCTTTAGGATTATCTTGAAATCTTTGGACACATACACACACTAAACATAATATTTGATCAACAGGCAGTAAGGTAAAGTAAGATTCCAATCATGCCTCTATAATTGGTTTGATCCACTGTTTTCCCAGTTTCATTTGCATCCAATTTACAGACTGTACTCATAGGAGTATAACTTTCCTTAATACCATCCAATCTAAAACGTTTCAAAGGATCCTTTTTATGTTTACATTAATTCAAAACAATACCATTTTCATTGTGAAAAACTTGAAATCCAAGAAAATATATGAGTTCTCCCATTAAACTCATTTCAAATTAATTTTGCATACTCATTGAAAAATCAGTACATAAATAATGTTTTGAAGAACCAAAAATAATATCACCATCATAGATTTGTACTATGAAAACATCTTTATAAATTATATTAATAAAAAGTGTTGGATCAGCAATCCCTTTAGTAAAACCTTTTGAAATAAGAAAATTACTAAGTCTGCCATACCAGGCTCTTGGAACTGGTTTTAAACCATATAAAGCATTAGAATGTTTAAACACATGATTTTGGAAATAGGGATTAGTAAATATTGGTTGTTGTTCAACAAAAACATCTTCAATTATAAAACCATTTAGAAAAGATCTTTTGACATCCATTTGATATAACGTGAAATTCAGATGAGCAACATAGGAAAATAGGATCCTAATGGATTTTAATCTAGATATAGGGGAAAAGTTTTCCTCATAGTCTATTCCTTCCTCTTGACTATAACCTTGAGAAACTAACCTAGCTTTGTTTCTAACTATATTTCTTGATTCGTCAACTTTATTTCTAAAAACCCATTTAGTGCCTATGGTGAAAGTGTCCTTAGGTCATTCTACTAATTCCCAGACATTGTTTCCTTCAAATTGATTTAGTTCTTCTTGCATAACCATTACCCAAAATTTATTATTGATTGAATCATTAACAATTTAAAGTTCTATCTGTGAATGAAAAGATTTATGTTCAACCTGATTTCATAGAGAATCCCTAGTTTGTGTCCCTCTATCAAGATTACCAACTATAGTATCCAAAGGATGATTCTTTAGAATCATAGCTGATCTAGTAAAGGTAGGACTAGAAATTTCAGCCTCTTCTCATGGTTCGGGTTCACCAGAAGCAGATTCTGGAATATGTCCAGAACTGGATGTCTTTACAACAAGCACATTGGTTTTATCATTAAGGTCCAAAACATACAAATTTTCTTCATGATTTTCAAGAGAATACTTAGGATCATGTGGATCAGTTTCACCAAAATTAATGTGAATAGGTTCTTCCACACATTTTGTTCTTTTAATAAAGACTCTATAGGCTTTTCTAGTTAAATAATAACCAAGAAAAATTCCTTCATCACTTTTGGAAGAAAACTTGTCAAGATTATCCTTTGTACCGAGAATAAAAACTTTGCAACCAAAAACTCTAAAGTAACTAAACTTGGGATTCCTATTATTCCATAACTCATAAAAGGTCTTCTTGAGAACGAGTCTAATTAAGACTCTCTTGATAATATAACAAGTTGTATTTACTGCTTCAGCCCAAAAATAAATTGGCAGGTCATACTCATTAAACATAGTTCTTGAAATTTCTTGAAGGGTTCTATTTCTTCTTTCTGCTACACCATTCTACTAAGGTGTTCTAGGGGAAGACAAGTTGTGACTATAGCCATTTTGTGAGGAATAAGATTCAAACTCAAGATTTTCAAACACATGACCATGGTCACTTCTCAAAGTCTTAATCTTATGTCCACTATGGTTCTCTGCAGACTTTGAGTATTTACTAAAGTACGAACAAGCTTCACTTTTGTAAGCTAAGAATTATACCAAAGTATATCTAGAAAATTCATCTACTAAGACATAGACATAGTTCGTCCCTTTTAAACTAGAAACTCTAGAAGTTCCAAAAAAATCCATGTGAACCAACTTGAGAGGTTGAGAAGTTGAAACACCTTTCTTTGATTTAAAGGAAGCATTGTGTTTCTTTCCCTTTTGACAGGTATTACAAACTTTGTCAGCTGGGAATTCAAGTTTGGGTAGGTAAATAACTAAGTTCATTCTTGTCACAACCCGCCCTCGGGGTCCAAGCCGTGACTACCCCAAGCCCGCCTTCCATAGGCCAGGGGCCGGCGACTAGCACCAAGGCGTAAATCCCGGTAAAAAGGGAAGGCATTGCCTTTGAAAAGTATACACACACCACAGAGTAAACAAGCGGAAGTAAACACTAACAAGCAGAGTACGACTGAAAGTGCGGAAAAGTAAATGGGCCAGAATACAAACCCAAACTGAAAGTAAAGTACAACTCGAAAAGGGAAAAACAGCAACTGGAAAGTAAAAGCCGCTACTCCGAGCTGTCCACTGGAAATCCCACCTGAAGGGTGGGTACAGATAGCTCCTCTGCTCCACGGGTCCCGCCGTCCGCTCCGAGCACGTCCCGCCCAGTGGTCCACCTCCGGGTACCGTCCCGCTGTGCAAGCCTCAGCTAAGGTCAACGCTGTCCGTCGTCTGCAACCAACACAACGTAGTGCGGGCAAAGCCCGTGCAGGGGTGAGTATAAGCTACTCAGTAGGGACCCCGAGACCCCTGAAGGTCTCTCAAATCCACAAAGGATAAACCACGAAGAAAAGTACAATCACGAAGTATCAACCGACACTGCTTAGGTATATGCCCATACATATACCTAAGTCATCAATTAAAATACGCTCCATCCTCCGAGCCCAAGTACAACTCAGTCCACGCAGGAAAGTATACGTATTCCACATAGGAAAGCAAAACATAACCCACACAGGATTGCACAACACAATCCACACAGGAAAGCAACAGGATTCAGCTCACACAGGTATACTTCTTCAAGGACGATAAAGATGATCACTGATCCATCTAAGTCGTCGGACCCACGAAGGATCGATAGGTAACTAACCCCCGCAAAGACCCACACAGGATCGGGCTCACACAGAACCTGTAGGCGCTGGCTCACACAGAACCGCTGAGCGCAAGGACCCACACAGGATCGGGCCCACACAGGACCTGTAGCACTGATCCACGTAGGATCGCTGAGTGCTGAAGTCGTCGTCGTCGAATCCACATAGGATCTCTGTACTGTCGTCGTCGAATCCACACAGGATCTCTGTACTGTCGTCGTCGCAGTCACAGTAGCAGTCGTAGCAGTAGAACAGTCGCAGCCAGCACTAGGGTTCCCGCACACAGCAAGCTCGTACGGAGGGTCCGCTCCACGAGCCGAGAGGCTGATACATCAACTGTCACGAAGACCGAAGTTGATGTATCCAAAAGTTCCGTATCGTCAACAGGAACTCAACCCAACAGACGGCGCGTCGATCGGACGCCCGGTCTGAGAGTTATTGGCATTTTCGTCTCCGGGGCCCGGTTGGTTTTTAAGGCAAAACCAACCCGACCGTACTCCACCTGCGTCCAAACCTCGGGCGGAGTATGCCAAAAGATCCGTCTCACTAAGAGGAACACAACGCGACTGACGGCGCGTCAATCGGACGTTCGTAGCTCAAGATATGAGCGTTTCCGCTCCGAAGGCCCGGTTGGTTTCGTGAACGAACCAACCCGGCCGAAATCAAAGTAAACCGAAACCTTGAGTGCGATATACCGAAACGACCGTCTCGATCCAAGGATCGCGTTGCCGCTGACGGTTCGTCGATCGGAGGTCCGAGGCTCAAGTTATGGGCCAAAAACCAAATCTGGTTCGAAACGGGGGGGTCCGGGTCCGGGCCGACCCGGCCCGACCCCCCCCCCCCCCTGGGCGGCGCGGCGGCCGGCGGCGGCGGCGGCGGGCCGCGGCAGCGGCGGCGGCGGCGGCGGGCCGCGGTGGCGGCGGCGGGCCGCGGTGGCGGCGGCGGCGGGCCGCGGTGGCGGCGGCGGCGGGCCGCGGTGGCGGCGGTGGCGGGCCGCGGCGGCGGCGCTTGGCGCCGCACGTGGGTGGCACGCGGGGCTAAGCCCCGCGTTTTCTTGAGGGGCGGCGCGGCACAAAGGGGCCGCGCCCCAATTTTTTAAAGAAGCCCCCCCCCCTCACGTGGGGGGGCCTGTTGGTGCGGAACCGAGGGGGCAGCCGGCCCCCTCCCTTTAAAATAAAACCGCTCCCCTCTTTAAGAGGGGGGTTTTGCCAGTTGGCCGGGGAATTAATTCCCCGGTTTAACGGCATCCGGCCGGCCAGCCGGCCGGCCGGTTTTCTCCAACGGGACCGGAATTTCCGGTCCCCTCTTCGGCTTTCGACGCCGGCGGCCCGGCCGCCGGTCTTCTCTTCCGCCGCGGCCCGGAACCGGCCACGGTCTCCTCACCCCGCCGCGGCCCGGAACCGGCCGCGGTGTCCGTCGTCTGGCGCGGTGCGACGGCACCGCGCCCCTTCGCCGTACCATGATTCCTTCCAACGCGGCGCGACGGCGTCGCGTTCTTGAAGATTCTCCTCGGCGTAGCGCGACGGCGTTGCGTAAATTATAAGCACGATCATCCGCGTGGTGCGACGGCACCACGCCACTTGCTTCCACCCGCATGAATAAAACAAGAACGATGGAGGGGGGTTCGGCCGTGTTCGTGCGGTCCGGCCCCCCTCACGTTAAAATAAAAACGCAACTTAAAATAAATCAAGTCACACGATAGTCTTGATAAAATCACGATCAAGAATAAAAATAAGGAAACCAAAAGAAAACGACAACCCCTACCTCGGGTTTAAGATTCGAAGAATCGTCTACGTCCTGCGGAAGACGGCGTCGCGGAGGTCGGGCGTCGCGGTCGTCATTCGTCAAATCCGTTGACGAAGTGATATGCCCGAAGAGACACGACGTTGGCGGATCTTCGTTTGCCGACGAAGAAGGTCCGAGGAGGAAGAAGAGGTCCGATGATACCGGGTCGCCGAGTCGATGATCCTTGACGAAGTGTTGTCGTTCTTCGTTGAGGATGAAGACGTTCTTCGCCGGAGAAGATGAAGAGGAGCTCTCAAAAAGACAAACAAAGAACTCCAAATAAAATAAGACTACCTCTTATTTTATTAACACAACACAAAAGAATTTCAAAGATTGAAATTCAAAAAGACTTAACTCCCACAATTAATTAAGAGTAACTTAAGCCAATTAATTAGGGGTTAAGTATGTTGAGAGAATTTGAAAAGGTTAGGGGTTCGTGTGGGCCCCACCACACTTAATCCTCCCAAGGGAGGTTAAGTGGGTGTGGGTCCCACTTCCAACCTCCTTTGATAGGTTTTAACTTGTTGTAATAAAATTGTTCTTCACAATTTTATTTAACTCAAACTAAAAACCCCAAAACGTAACTTTCAACCCGCAACAAACGCAACTCCCGAAAAGGTCTCTTTAAGCGAATATCGGCGCTGTGAGTTCATCGGTGCCCTCAGATTTCAATTCCGAGCACCGGATCAAAAGTTAGGAATTCCCGCTCATTCGTTCACTAAACGTACCCGAGCCAAACTTCGGAAATTAATTCCGGGCACTCCGGGCCTCGGAATCAGGTGCCGTCTGAAACCGCGCTCTTGTAAAATTCTAAAGAAAATTAAGAAAAAATTTCCCTTGAATTTTACGGGTCTTTACATTACTCCCACCTCAGGGATTTACGTCCCCGTAAAGATACAACAAAAACTAGGGAAACAAATGAGGGTACTGAGCACGCATCTGAGCCTCCCGCTCCCATGTGCTCTCCTGGAGATTCCCGTGCTGCCATCTGATGCGCACAAGAGGAATCGATCACCCACGCAGGACCCGCTCCTGTCGATCCTCTATCTCCACCGGGACCTCCGTAAAAGTCGCCCCATCGTCAACGTCAAGCTCCCCATGGTCAATGATGTGCGTCGGGTCGTGCACGTATCTCCTCAGCTGGGATACGTGGAAGATGTCGTGCACCCGGTGCAACTGAGGTGGTAGAGTCAGGCGATAAGCCACCTCGCCAATCCTGCTGAGAATCTGGAAGGGTCCGATGAAGCGCGGAGATAACTTGCCGCCTCGGCCAAATCTCCGAATACCACGTCGAGGTGAGACCCGCAAGAAGACGTGGTCACCATCCTCGAACTCCAGTGGCCTCCGCCTCCTGTCAGCGTATGACTTCTGCCGGCTCTGAGTTGTCCTCATCCGCTCCTGGATGACCTAGACCTTCTCTATCGTGGCCTGGACCATCTCCAGTCCCACCAGTGCTGACTCCCCAGGGTCTGTCCAGCACAAAGGAGATCTACATGGTCGGCCGTACAACGCCTCGTACGGTGCCATCCCGATGGTGGAGTGGTAGCTGTTGTTGTACGCGAACTCCACCAAAGGTAGGTGGTCCTCCCAGCTACGACCAAAGTCAAGAACACATGCGCGGAGCATGTCCTCGAGAGTCTGAATGGTCCTCTCCGTCTGACCATCCGTCTGAGGGTGAAAAGCTGTGCTAAGACGTAGCTGCGTCCCGAATGCCTCCCGTAACCCCTTCCAAAGCCGGGAAGTAAAGCGGGCATCTCGATCGGAAATGATAGAAGATGGCACGCCGTGGAGCCGCACAATCTCCTGAACGTAGAGACGTCCCAAGCTCTCCACTGAGCCCTGCTCTCTGATGGGTAAGAAGTGTGCCAACTTGGTGAGTCGGTCAACAATCACCCAGATGGAGTCGTGACCTCTGGAAGTGTGTGGAAGTACAGTCACGAAGTCCATAGATATGCCGTCCCACTTCCTCTCCGGAACCTCCAAGGGCTGTACCAAGCCTGCTGGTACCTGATGCTCTGCCTTCACCTGCTGACAGGTGAGGCATCGAGAAACGAACTCTGCTACAGCTTTCTTCATGCCCGGCCACCAATGCTGTCGTCTGAGATCCTGGTACATCTTCGCCACTCCAGGATGTACCGCCAAAGGAGAAGTATGAAACTCTCTCAGCACTTCCTCTCGCAAAGCTACTGGTACCATGGTACGTCCTCTGAAAAGGATTTCGTGCTCTGCTCCAAGGGAGAAACCATCAGGTGCCTGTCCCGAGGATATCTGTGCACGCCGTGTCTCACAGTCAGCGTCCCCGCGCTGTGCCTCCCTGACTCGCTGCAGTAGTGGAGGAGTGACTGTGAGAGACTGAAGAAAGGCTGCTCCATCTCTATCCACGAAGGATATCTGCAAAGAGGCTAGCTGCTCCGTCGCCTCCTCGAGTAGCTGAATGCCCGTCCTCCTGCTGAGGGCATCGGCTACTACGTTCCCCTTCCCAGGAGTATAGACTATCTCAAAGTCATAGTCTTGGAGGAACTCGAGCCATCGTCGCTATCTCAGGTTCAGGTCCTTCTGCGAGAAGATATACCTGAGACTCTGATGATCGGAAAAGACTGTAAAGCGCTCGCCCATCAGATAGTGTCGCCATGTCTTCAGAGCGAAGACCACTGCTGCTAACTCCAGGCAGCAGAGGCCTACGACCACGACGCACCTGATATGATTCGAGGTACTATCTGTGTCTATTCCACCCTTGCTGCAGTTCTTATAGACACAGGAGCGAGTCATTCTTTCATAGCCGCTGCCCTTGTTCGGAGCTCGGAGATTCCGATAGAGCCGTTGGCTCGATCCTTACGGCTAGAGACTCCTACGGGAGCAGACTCGACGATTACGCACTGGTGCCGGCAGTGTGAGCTTACTCTAGGAGGCGAGAGCTTCGGCTGGGATCTTCTTGTAGCAGCGTCGAGGCCTTACGACGTCATCTTGGGCATGGATTGGCTATCTACGGTCCATGCACAGATTGACTGTTTTAGGCGCAAGGTGCGATGTGTACGCACCAACGGGAGCAGGTTCACCTTCACCGGCGAGAAGGGAGCCTTAGCAGCACAGGATGGACTTCCGCGGAGGAGAGGACAGCCCATTACTCATCAGTTGGCTAGCCTTATCCTTGGAGCAGTTGACGTGCGGAGTCCTGGTTTTCCTACAGTGGTGGATCAGTTTGCGGACGTTTTTCCCGACGATGTTCCAGGGCTACCTCCTCGCAGAGAGGTAGACTTTTATATTGACTTGTACCCCGGGACAGCCCCGATATCCACTCCAGCATATCGGATGGCCCCCGCCGAGCTTCGAGAGCTACGGGTACAGTTGGAGGACTTGCAGGGCAAGGGGTTCATCGACCCAGTGTTTCACCCTGGGCTTCCCCGATATTGTTCGCCAAGAAGGCGGACGGGAGCTTGCGACTTTGTGTTGACTATCGTCGCCTGAACCAGGTGATAGTGAGGAACAAGTATCCGCTACCGAGGATTGATGACCTCTTTGATCAGAATGTCGTCGATGAAGACCACGACAAACCGATCGAGGTATGGCTGAAAGATCCTGTTCATGAGAGCCATGAACACTGCTGGAGCATTGGTTACACCGAAAGGCATAACCAAGAACTCATAGTGGCCATACCGACATCTGAAGGCCGTCTTCTGCACATCCTCGTCTCTGACTCTGAGCTGATGATAGCCTGACCTGAGGTCTATCTTCGAGAACCACCATGGTACTGCTCACTAACCTAAGACGGAGCTCTTCAGCAGTTACGGTTTCGATAATGAAAATCCTGGTTTGAGCTGAGACTTTTGACCTTGTGTTACTTTATGATTGAGATGGGTCACTTGCTAACTTTGGTATATGTATGGGCATATACCCGGGTAGTGGTTATCCGTCGTTTTCACAATTCTTGTGTCTCCTCATGATTGAGATGGGTTACTTGATAACTTAGGTATATGTATGGGCATATACCTAAGTAGAGTTTATCTGTTGAGATCTTCTTGTGTTTATCCTTGTTGGTTTTAGTGAGACCTTGAGGGTCTCGGGGTCCCTACTGAGTATCGTTATACTCACCCCTGCACGGGCTATGCCCGCACCTCGTTGTGTTGGTTGCAGACGACGGACAGTGCTGACAGAAGCCGAAGGTTCGAGGACTTGACGGTACCTGGAGGTGGACTATACGACGAGGCGGTACCCGGAGGTGGACCACTGGGCGGGACATACTCGGAGCGGATGGTGGGACCCGAGGAGCAGAGGAGCTATCTGTACCCACCCTTCAGGTGGGATTTCCAGTGGACATCTCAGCGTAGCAGCTTTACTTTTCAGTCGATGTTTTCCCTTTTCGAGTTGTACATTACAGTTGGGCTTGTATTTCCGGCCCCTTTTTACTTTTCAGCTCTTCTTTTTGTACTTAGTGTTTTACTTCCGCTTGCTTACTCTGTGGTGTTTGTTTACTTTACAAAGGCAATGCCTTCCCTTTTACCGGGATTTACGCCTTGGTGCTAGTCGCCAGCCCCTGGCCTATGGAAGGCGGGCTTGGGGTAGTCACGGCACGGACCCCGAGGGCGGGTCGTGACAAATACCCGTCCTCGGGGCCCGTGCCGTGACTACCCCAAGCCCGCCTTCCATAGGCCAGGGGTTGGCGACTAGCACCAAAGGCGTAAAATCCCGATAACTGGGAAGGCATTGCCTTTATAAAGAAAACAAGCACCACAGAGTACAAGCGGAAGTAAAACACTAAGTACAAAAAGAAGAGCTGAAAAGTAAAAAGGGGCCGGAAATACAAGCCCAACTGTAAAGTACAACTCGAAAGGGAAAACAGCGACTGAAAAGTAAAGCTGCTACGCTGAGATGTCCACTGGAAATCCCACCTGAAGGGTGGGTACAGATAGCTCCTCTCCTCCTCGGGTCCCGCCATCCGCTCCGAGTATGTCCCGCCCAGTGGTCCTCCTCCGGGTACCGCCTCGTCGTATAGTCCACCTCCAGGTACCGTCCAGTCCTCGAACCTTCGGCTTCTGTCAGCACTGTCCGTCGTCTGCAACCAACACAACGAGGTGCGGGCATAGCCCGTGCAGGGGTGAGTATAACGATACTCAGTAGGGACCCCGAGACCCTCAAGGTCTCACGAAAACCAACAAGGATAAACACAAGAAGATCTCAACAGATAAACTCTACTTAGGTATATGCCCATACATATACCTAAGTTATCAAGTAACCCATCTCAATCATGAGGAAACACAAGGTTTGTGAAAACGACGGATAACCACTACCCGGGTATATGCCCATACATATACCAAAGTTAGCAAGTGACCCATCTCAATCATGAGGTAAACACAAGGTCAAAAGTCTCAGCTCAAACCAGGATTTTCGTTATCGAAACTGTAACTGCTGAAGAGCTCCGTCTCTGGAGTGTGCAGTGGTCCTGTCACGACTCCGAGGTACTGCTCACTAACCTAAGACTGCTGAAGTACTCCTCCTGTCGAGTACCGCGGGTCAGCCACCCAGACACAGTAGTGCTTCCCGCCGAGGTATGTCACCCAAACTCAGTAGTGCATACCCCCTAGTAGCCTGCTGAGGTACTCTCCGGACGAGCACCGCGGGTCTGCACTGTCACACAGGTAGTGCTCCGTCCGCCATGGGTCTGCACCTCAGAAAGTAGTGCTCCGTCCACTGGGCTAGTCGACTCACTCCAAGTCGAGTCGGTCAAGCAGTCGTCAGGTCTCAGCCAGCTACACGGTCTCCGTACATCGCACGCTCGTCACTGGGAGGGTCCGCTCCACGAGCTACAGTTCGATACTCCAAGTATCTCAAAGTCCCACGAAGAAGTATCTCAAAAGTCCGTTTCGTCACAGGGGTCTCAACGCAACAGACGGCACGTCGATCGGACGCCCGGTCTGTGAGTTATTAGCCATTTCGTCCCAGGGGCCCGGTTGGTTTCGAGTGCGAAAAAATCCCGGACGTATCTCATCTGTACCCCGAACTCCCATAGGGTATACTCATAGGGACCGTTACTAAACGTAAACACCAACGCCGCTGACGGTTCGTCAAACGGACGTCCTGTCTGAAAGATATCAGCTTTTCCGTTCCAGGGGCCCGGTTGGATTTCGGGTACAATCCAACCCGGCCATACTCCGACTGTATCCAAAACTCGGGCGGAGTATGTCAAAAGTTCCGTCTCATCAAGAGGAAGTCAACGAAACAGACGGCGCGTCAATCGGACGCCCGGTCTGTTAGTTATTGGCTTTTTCGTCTCCGGGGCCCGGTTGGTTTTTAAGGAAAAACCAACCCGACCGTACTCCACCTGCGTCCAAACCTCGGGCGGAGTATGCCAAAAGATCCGTCTCATTAAGAGGAAGTCAACGAAACAGACGGCGCGTCAATCGGACGCCCGGTCTGTTAGTTATTGGCTTTTTCGTCTCCGGGGCCCGGTTGGTTTTTAAGGCAAAACCAACCCGACCGTACTCCACCTGCGTCCAAACCTCGGGCGGAGTATGCCAAAAGATCCGTCTCATTAAGAGGAACGCAACGCGACTGACGGCGCGTCAATCGGACGTTCGTGGCTCAAGATATGAGCGTTCCCGCTCCGATGGCCCGGTTGGTTTCGTGAACGAACCAACCCGGCCGAACTCAAAGTAATCCGAAACCTTGAGTGCGATATACCGAAACGACCGTCTCGATCCAAGGATCGTGTTGCCGCTGACGGTTCGTCGATCGGAGGACCGAGGCTCAAGTTATGAGCCAAAAACCAAAACTGGTACGAAACGGGGGGTCCGGGTCCGGGCCGACCCGGCCCGACCCCCCCCCTGGGGCGGCACGGCGGCCGGCGGCGGCGGACGGCGGCGGCGGACGGCGGCGGCGGGCGGCGGCGCGGCGGGCCGCGGCGGCCAGGCGCCGCGAGGGGGCTGCGCACGCGGGGGGCTAAGCCCCCGTTTTCTTCTGGCGGCGCGGCTTAGCCGCGCCGATTTTTAAGTAAACCGCCCCCTCACATGAGGGGGCCTGCTTGTGCGGATCCGAGGGGGCCGGTTGCCCCCCCCTCCTTCAAAGAACCCCCCCTCTCTTAAAGAGGGGGTTTTATTAATACGGCCGGGGAATTTATTTCCCCGGTTTTAATGACTTCCGGCCGGCCAGCTGGCCGGCCGGTTTTCTCCAACGGGACCGGAAATTTCCGGTCCCCTCTTCGGCTTCCGACGCCGGCGGCCCGGCCGCCGGTCTCCTCTTCCGCCGCGGCCCGGAACCGGCCGCGGTCTCTTCGTTCCGCCGCGGCCCGGAACCGGCCGCGGCGTTCGTCATCCGGCGCGGTGCGACGGCACCGCGCCCCTTTGCCGTGCTTTGATAATCATTCAACGCGGCGCGACGGCGTCGCGTTCTTGATGTTTCTTCCATGGTGTGCGCGCGACGGCGTTGCGTAAAATAAAAGCACGATCAACCACGTGGTGCGACGGCACCACACCACTTGCTTCCACCCGCAAGAACAAACAATATCGTTGGAGGGGGTTCGGCCGTGTTCGTGCGGTCCGGCCCCCTCACGTTAAAATAATAACGCAACTTTAAATAATCAACATCCTCACGTTAGTCATACGAACCACGAGCAAGAATGAGATAATTAAATATTAAATCAACATCCCCTACCTCGGGTTTAAGATTCGAAGAATCGTCTACGTTCCGCGGAAGACGGCGTCGCGGAGGTCGGGCGTCGCGGTCGTCGTTCGTCAAATCCGTTGACGAAGAGATATGCCCGAAGAGATACGTCATTGGCGAAACTTGCACGCCGACGAAGGTTGTCTGAAGAAGAGGTGGCGTCCCCTTCGTTGACACGGAGGACGAAGAAGAGAGGCGCCGTTCTTCGTCGGAGAAAGAGCGTTCCTCGTCAAGACTTGAGGAAAGTCAAATAATAAAGAAAACAACGAACTCAAGAACCTCTACCTCGATAGTCGTACGTTGACGGAGTCGTGGAATATCGGTGTCGATTCCTTTGACGTCGGAGGAAGAGTCGTTGTCGGAGGCGTTCGTCGCGGAAAACCGTCGCGGATGAGATGACGCGGAAGAAGTACGTCGCGTCGCGGATACGGCGTCGCGGATGGATCGTGTTCTTCGGCGGAGAAGTTCTTCGTTGAAGAACGACGTTCTTCGCGTTCTTCGTTGAGTTTGAAGAAGAAGAAGAGGCTCTCCAAAAGCTCTCAAGGAGACAAACAAAACAACCCAAAATAAAATAAGACCACTTCTTATTTTATTAATACAATACACATTAGAATTTCAAAAGTTTGAAATTCAAAAAGGTTAAACTCCCAAAATTAATTAAGAACTCAAGTTGACAACATTAAATGAAATGAGTTAAAGGGGAGGTTTTGAGAGAATTTGAGGAGTTGGGGTTCGTGTGGACCCCACCTCACTTAATCCTCCCAAGGGAGGTTAAGTGGATGTGGGTCCCACTCCCAACTCCCTTTGGTAGGACTTAACTAGTTAAAAGAAATAAAATTTGTTCCTCACAAATTTTATTTAACTTAAACTAAAAACCCAAAAACTAACTTTCAACCCGCATCAAACGCAACTCCCGAAAAGGACTCTTTAAGCGAATATCGGCGCTGCGAGTTCATCGGTGCCCTCGGATTTCAATTCCGAGTACCGGATCAAAAGTTAGGAATTCCCGCTCGTTCGTTCACTGAACGTACCCGAGCCAAACTTCGGAAATTAATTCCGGGCACTCCGGGCCTCGGAATCAGGTGCCGTCTGAAACCGCGCTCTTGTAAAATTCTAAAGAAAATTAAGAAAAAATTTCCCTTGAATTTTACGGGTCTTTACATTACTCCCACCTCAGGGCTTTACGTCCCCGTAAAGCTACATCAATAACTAGGGAAACAAAAGAGGGTACTGAGCACGCATCTGAGCCTCCCGCTCCCATGTGCTCTCCTGGAGATTCCCGTGCCGCCATCTGTTGCGCACAAGAGGAATCGATCGCCCATGTAGGATCCGCTCCTGTCGATCCACTATCTTCACCAGGACCTCCGTAAAAGTCGCCCCATTGTCAACGTCAAGCTCCCCATGGTCAATGATGTGCGTCGGGTCGTGCACGTATCTCCTCAGCTGAGATACGTGGAAGACGTCGTGCACCCGGTGCAACTGAGGTAGTAGAGCCAGGCGATAAGCCACCTCGCCAATCCTGCTGAGAACCTGGAAGGGTCCGATGAAGCGCGGAGATAACTTGTCGCCTCGGCCAAATCTCTGAATACCACGTCGAGGTGAGACCCGCAAGAAGACGTGGTCACCATCCTCGAACTCTAGTGGCCTCCGCCTCCTGTCAGCGTATGACTTCTGCCGGCTCTGTGTTGTCCTCATCCGCTCCTGGATGACATGGACCTCCTCTGACGTGGCCCGGACCATCTCTGGTCCCACAAGAGCTGCGAGATTTCTTCTTTGCCGATAAGAGAAACCTGGTCTCATCCCCTGGATGAACCACATTCTTTTCCTAAAACAGTCAATCCTAACATGGATGATACTAATCCATACCAAGGATGACGTCGTAAGGCCTCGACGCTACTACTAAGAGATCCAACCGTTACTCTCGCCTCCAAGGGTTGAGTCACACTGTCGGCATCAGTGTGTGGTAACTGGGTCTCCTCCAGTAGATGTCTCACAAGTGAGGGTCAAGTCAACAGTCAACTGGAACCTCTTAGTAACATCACAAAAGAGGACAGGAAAGAAAACATCACAAAGGTATGCGTCTTTTATTATTGCAGCTCATATTACAAGACGCTACACAAAAGCAACATCAACATGGAACTAGAAGTACAAAAGACGTATCCACTAGTTCCTCCCCTGTCCACCTGCTCCCAGAGCTCCAGCATTTGTCGCTGCCTCAACCTCGGTGGCTCCCTCCAAGCCTGCGGATCGAGGAGTCGGACAGTCACGTGCCAGGTGACCCTTTCCGCCACAGGAGTAACATTGTCCGTTTCTGGCACGCCTGGCTCTGACCCCACCTCGGGTGCCCCGCACCACCGGTCCTAAAACCCGAGATCGCCCAACTGCTGGTCTGGTCCTCCGGGACCTCTGCATCATCTGTCTACTGCCCACAGATGACTCGGCTTCTGATCGAAAAACACGCTGCAAAGGCAGAATCTCCTGTACACGCTCGGGGTGTAGAGATACTGGCACAAACTCCACCCTGAAGAAGGTCTCGAAGTCTTCCCATGCGAAGTTCATCTCATCGCAAAACTGAAACAAGTGGCTCCACCACCTACCTGCTGCTGCCTGAAGGAGGCTGGTAGCAAAGATCACCATGAAGTCTGCCGGCGTCCCCACTAGCCTGAAGACTCTCACCACAGCCTCCAGCCAAACCTCAGCCGCCTGCGGGTCCGTCTCTCCCCGGAACCTGGGTGGCCTCTGGCGCTGGAACTCGTGCAGCGCGCTCAAGCGTCGTGCATCGCCTACTGCTGGGGCTGGTGGCATCGGTGGCCCAACATATGGTAGTACCGCTGGTGCCTCCGCTGGTGCCTCAACTGCAAGAGGGCCCTGTACCGAAGCCTCGTCGCTCGACAGACTGTCAGCACGCTCATCCCTCCGGGCTCTAGCTGGTCGTCTGAGAAAAGACATCCTGAAAGAAACAACGTAACACGATCAAATGATTATACCTGGTGAGCTGACCTGGTTTGAGCTGTTTTAAGGGGAAAAACTTTTGAAAACACACACGCAATCAGTGTTTTCGTGCACAAAGTCGGAAATCAGTTGTCAGGGTCCTGGTGTATGGATACGTCGGGCCGGGTCGGCCCGGACCCGGACCCCCCGTTTCGAACCAGCTTTGGTTTTTGGCTCATAACTTGAGCCTCGGACCTCAGAATGACGAACCGTCTGCAGCAACGCGATCCTTGGATCGAGACGTTTGTTTCGGTGTATCGCACTCAAGGTTTCGGTTTACTTTGAGTTCAGCCGGGTTGGTTCGTTCACGAAACCAACCGGGCCTTCGGAGCGGAAACGCTCATATCTTGAGCTACGAACGTCCGATTGACGCGCCGTCAGTCGCGTTGTGTTCCTCTTAGTGAGACGGATCTTTTGGCATACTCCGCCCGAGGTTTGGACGCAGGTGGAGTACGGTCGGGTTGGTTTTGCCTTAAAAACCAACCGGGCCCCGGAGACGAAAATGCCAATAACTCTCAGACCGGGTGTCCGATCGACGCGTCGTCTGTTGCGTTGAGTTCCTGTTGACGATACGGAACTTTTGGATACATCAACTTCGGTCTTCGTGACAGTTGATGTATCAGCCTCTCGGCTCGTGGAGCGGACCCTCCGTACGAGTTTGCTGTGTGCGGGAACCCTAGTGCTGGCTGCGACTGTTCTACTGCTACGACTGCTACTTTGACTGCGACGACGACAGTACAGAGATCCTGTGTGGATTTGACGACGACAGTACAGAGATCCTATGTGGATTTGACGACGACGACGACTACAGCACTCAGCGATCCTACGTGGATCAGTGCTACAGGTTCTGTGTGAGCCCGATCCTGTGTGGGTCCTTGCGCTCAGCGGTTCTGTGTGAGCCAGCGCCTACAGGTTCTGTGTGAGCCCGATCCTGTGTGGGTCTTCTGCGGGGGTTAGTTACCTATCGATCCTTCGTGGGTCCGACGACTTAGATGGATCAGTGATCATCTTTATCGTCCTTGAAGAAGTATACCTGTGTGAGCTGAATCCTGTTGCTTTCCTGTGTGGATTGTGTTGTGCAATCCTGTGTGGATTATGTTTTTCTTTCCTATGTGGAATACGTATACTTTCCTGCGTGGACTGAGTTGTACTTGGGCTCGGAGGTTGGAGCGTTTTTTAATTGATGACTTAGGTATATGTATGGGCATATACCTAAGCAGTGTCAGTTGTTACTTCGTGATTGTACTTTTCTTCGTGGTTTATCCTTTGTGGATTTGAGAGACCTTCAGGGGTCTCGGGGTCCCTACTGAGTAGCTTATACTCACCCCTGCACGGGCTTTGCCCGCACTACGTTGTGTTGGTTGCAGACGACGGACAGCGTTGACCTTAGCTGAGACTTGCACAGCGGGACGGTACCCGGAGGTGGACCACTGGGCGGGATGTGCTCGGAGCGGACGGCGGGACCCGTGGAGCAGAGGAGCTATCTGTACCCACCCTTCAGGTGGGATTTCCAGTGGACAGCTCGGAGTAGTGGCTTTTACTTTTCAGTTGCTGTTTTTCCCTTTTCGAGTTGTACTTTACTTTCAGTTTGGGTTTGTATTCTGGCCCATTTACTTTTCCGCACTTTCAGTCGTACTCTGCCTGTTTAGTGTTTACTTCCGCTTGTTTACTCTGTGGTGTGTGTTTACTTTTCAAAGGCAATGCCTTCCCTTTTTACCGGGATTTACGCCTTGGTGCTAGTCGCCAGCCCCTGGCCTATGGAAGGCGGGCTTGGGGTAGTCATCCCTGTCAGCGTATGACTTCTGCCGGCTCTGAGCTGTCCTCATCCGCTCCTCGATGACCTGGACCTTCTCTGTCGTGGCCTGGACCATCTCCGGTCCCACCAGTGCTGACTCCCCAGGGTCTGTCCAGCACAAAGGAGATCTACATGGTCGGCCGTACAACGCCTCGTACGGTGCCATCCCGATGGTGGAGTGGTAGCTGTTGTTGTACGCGAACTCCACCAAAGGTAGGTGGTCCTCCCAGCTACGACCAAAGTCAAGAACACATGCGCGGAGCATGTCCTCGAGAGTCTGAATGGTCCTCTCCGTCTGACCATCCGTCTGAGGGTGAAAAGCTGTGCTAAGACGTAGCTGCGTCCCGAATGCCTCCTGTAACCCCTTCCAAAGCCGGGAAGTAAAGCGGGCATCTCGATCGGAAATTATAGAAGATGGCACGCCGTGGAGCCGCAAAATCTCCTGAACGTAGAGACGTCCCAAGCTCTCCACTGAGCCCTGCTCTCTGATGGGTAAGAAGTGTGCCGACTTGGTGAGTCGGTCAACAATCACCCAGATGGAGTCGTGACCTCTGGAAGTGCGTGGAAGTCCAGTCACGAAGTCCATAGATATGCCGTCCCACTTCCACTCCGGAACCTCCAAGGGCTGTACCAAGCCTGCTGGTACCTGATGCTCTGCCTTCACCTGCTGACTTTGAGACACGGCGTGCACAGATATCCTCGGGACAGGCACCTGATGGTTTCTCCCTTGGAGCAGAGCACGACATCCTTTTCAGAGGACGTACCATGGTACCAGTAGCTTTGCGAGAGGAAGTGCTGAGAGAGTTTCATACTTCTCCTTTGGTGGTACATCCTGGAGTGGCGAAGATGTACCAGGATCTCAGACGACAGCACTGGTGGCCGGGGTCCGAGCCATGACTACCCCAATTTGTCACGACCATTCAGACTCTCGAGGACATGCCCCGCGCATGTCCCGGGGTCCGCCGTCGGGGTCCGAGCCATGACTACCCCAAGCCCGCCTTCCATAGGCCAGGGGCTGGCGACTAGCACCAAGGCGTAAATCCCGGTAAAAAGGGAAGGCATTGCCTTTGAAAAGTAAACACACACCACAGAGTAAACAAGCGGAAGTAAACACTAAACAGGCAGAGTACGACTGAAAGTGCGGAAAAGTAAATGGGCCAGAATACAAACCCAAACTGAAAGTAAAGTACAACTCGAAAAGGGAAAAACAGCAACTGAAAAGTAAAAGCCGCTACTCCGAGCTGTCCACTGGAAATCCCACCTGAAGGGTGGGTACAGATAGCTCCTCTGCTCCACGGGTCCCCGCCGTCCGCTCCGAGCACGTCCCGCCCAGTGTTCCACCTCCGGGTATCGTCCCGCTGTGCAAGACGTAGCTGCGTACCGAACGCCTCCTGTAACCCCTTCCAAAGCCGGGAAGTAAAGCGGGCATCTCGATCGGAAACGATAGATGATGGCACGCCGTGGAGCCGCACAATCTCCTGAACGTAGAGACGTCCCAAGCTCTCTACTGAGTCCTGCTCTCTGATGGGTAAGAAGTGTGCCGACTTGGTGAGTCGGTCAACAATCACCCAAATGGAGTCGTGACCTCTGGAAGTGCGTGGAATTCCAGTCACGAAGTCCATAGATATGCCGTCCCACTTCCACTCCGGAACCTCCAAGGGCTGTACCAAGCCTGCTGGTACCTGATGCTCAGCCTTCACCTGCTGGCAGGTGAGGCATCGAGAAACGAACTCTGCTACTACCTTCTTCATGCCCGGCCACCAGTGCTGTCGTCTGAGATCCTGGTACATCTTCGCCACTCCAGGATGTACCGCCAAAGGAGAAGTGTGAAACTCCCTCAGCACTTCCTCTCGCAAAGCGACTGGTACCATGGTACGTCCTCTGAAAAGGATGTCGTGCTCTGCTCCAAGGGAGAAACCATCAGGTGCCTGTCCCGAGGATATCTGTGCACGCCGTGTCTCACAGTCAGCGTCTCCGTGCTGTGCCTCCCTGACTCGCTGCAGTAGTGGAGGAGTGACTGTGAGAGACTGAAGATAGGCTGCTCCATCTCTATCCACGAAGGATATCTGCAAAGAGGCTAGCTGCTCTGTTGCCTCCTCAAGTAGCTGAATGCCCGTCCTCCTGCTGAGGGCATCGGCTACTACGTTCCCCTTCCCAGGAGTACTGGAGCGGGCCCTTCTGATCGAGAGCTTCCTTGCTGAGTCTTCACCAGCACAGCGACCCACCGCAGGGCGGCACGTGGCAGAGTCATCTGCAGCAGGCAGTCGACGGATGACTCAGGGGTCCAGACAGACCAGACCTTCGGGCCGACGACCTCAGGGCACTGGCTCAGCAGTGCGGGGCACACAGCGCGGAGCCAGTCTTCCGAGAGGCAGACAGTGCTACTCGTGCGGCGGGCAGGGCCACATGGCTCGTGACTGCCCGACCCGTCGTGCCGAGGAGCAGCAGACGGTTGAGGGACCACCGAGGCAGAGGCAGAGGGTCGACCGTGGCGGTCCACAGGGAGGAGGCGGACGAGGCAGAGGAGCTGGTCGAGCAGCCGGTGGTGGCCGACGCTTTGAGGCTCTACCACCACCACCACCAGGAGGTCCACCCCGACCACAGGGAGCTGGCGGGCAGCGACAGGCACAGCTCTAGGCAGCAGAGGCCTACGACCACGGCGCACCCGAGATGATTCGAGGTACTATCTGTGTCTATTCCACCCTTGCTGCAGTTCTTATAGACACAGGAGCGAGTCATTCTTTCATAGCCGCTGCCCTTGTTCGGAGCTCGGAGATTCCGACAGAGCCGTTGGCTCGATCCTTACGGCTAGAGACTCCTACGGGAGCAGACTCGACGATTACGCACTGGTGCCGGCAGTGTGAGCTTACTCTAGGAGGCGAGAGCTTCGGCTGGGATCTTCTTGTAGCAGCGTCGAGGCCTTACGACGTCATCTTGGGCATGGATTGGCTATCTACGGTCCACGCACAGATTGACTGTTTTAGGCGCAAGGTGCGATGTGTACGCACCGACGGGAGCAGGTTCACCTTCACCGGCGAGAAGGGAGCCTTAGCAGCACAGGATGGACTTCCGCGGAGGAGAGGACAGCCCATCACTCATCAGTTGGCTAGCCTTATCCTTGGATCAGTTGACGTGCGGAGTCCTGGTTTTCCTGCAGTGTCCTTGACACTGCGCGGAGCATGTCCTCGAGAGTCTGAATGGTCGTGACAAATTGGGGTAGTCATGGCTCGGACCCCGGCCACCAGTGCTGTCGTCTGAGATCCTGGTACATCTTCTCCACTCCAGGATGTACCGCCAAAGGAGAAGTATGAAACTCTCTCAGCACTTCCTCTCGCAAAGCTACTGGTACCATGGTACGTCCTCTGAAAAGGATGTCGTGCTCTGCTCCAAGGGAGAAACCATCAGGTTCCTGTCCCGAGGATATCTGTGCACGCCGTGTCTCACAGTCAGCAGGTGAAGGCAGAGCATCAGGTACCAGCAGGCTTGGTACAGCCCTTGGAGGTTCTGGAGTGGAAGTGGGACGGCATATCTATGGACTTCGTGACTGGACTTCCACGCACTTCCAGAGGTCACGACTCCATCTGGGTGATTGTTGACCGACTCACCAAGTCGGCACACTTCTTACCCATCAGAGAGCAGGGCTCAGTGGAGAGCCTGGGACGTCTCTACGTTCAGGAGATTGTGCGGCTCCACGGCGTGCCATCTTCTATCATTTCCGATCGAGATGCCCGCTTTACTTCCCGGCTTTGGAAGGGGTTACAGGAGGCATTCGGGACGCAGCTACGTCTTAGCACAGCTTTTCACCCTCAGACGGATGGTCAGACGGAGAGGACCATTCAGACTCTCGAGGACATGCTCCGCGCATGTGTTCTTGACTTTGGTCGTAGCTGGGAGGACCACCTACCTTTGGTGGAGTTCGCGTACAACAACAGCTACCACTCCACCATCGGGATGGCACCGTACGAGGCGTTGTACGGCCGACCATGTAGATCTCCTTTGTGCTGGACAGACCCTGGGGAGTCAGCACTGGTGGGACCGGAGATGGTCCAGGCCACGACAGAGAAGGTCCAGGTCATCCAGGAGCGGATGAGGACAGCTCAGAGCCGGCAGAAGTCATACGCTGACAGGAGGCGGAGGCCACTGGAGTTCGAGGATGGCGACCACGTCTTCTTGCGGGTCTCACCTCGACGTGGTATTCGGAGATTTGGCCGAGGCGGCAAGTTATCTCCGCGCTTCATCGGACCCTTCCAGATTCTTAGCAGGATTGGCGAGGTGGCTTATCGCCTGGCTCTACCACCTCAGTTGCACCGGGTGCACGACGTCTTCCACGAATCCCAGCTGAGGAGATACGTGCACGACCCGACGCACATCATTGACCATGGGGAGCTTGACGTTGACGATGGGGCGACTTTTACGGAGGTCCCGGTGGAGATAGAGGATCGACAGGAGCGGGTCCTGCGTGGGCGATCGATTCCTCTTGTGCGCATCAGATGGCAGCACGGGAATCTCCAGGAGAGCACATTGGAGCGGGAGGCTCAGATGCGTGCTCAGTACCCTCATTTGTTTCCCTAGTTTTTGTTGTATCTTTACGGGGACGTAAAGCCCTGAGGTGGGAGTAATGTAAAGACCCGTAAAATTCAAGGGAAAATTTTTCTTAATTTTCTTTAGAATTTTACAAGAGCGCGGTTTCAGACGGCACCTGATTCCGAGGCCCGGAGTGCCCGGAATTAATTTCCGAAGTTTGGCTCGGGTACGTTCAGTGAACGAACGAGCGGGAATTCCTAACTTTTGATCCGGTGCTCGAAATTGAAATCCGAGGGCACCGATGAACTCGCAGCGCCGATATTCGCTTAAAGAGACCTTTTCGGGAGTTGCGTTTGTTGCGGGTTGAAAGTTACGTTTTGGGGTTTTTAGTTTGAGTTAAATAAAATTGTGAAGAACAATTTTATTACAACAAGTTAAATCTATCAAAGGAGGTTGGAAGTGGGACCCACACCCACTTAACCTCCCTTGGGAGGATTAAGTGTGGTGGGGCCCACACGAACCCCTAACCTTTTCAAATTCTCTCAACATACTTAACCCCTAATTAATTGGCTTAAGTTACTCTTAATTAATTGTGGGAGTTAAGTCTTTTTGAATTTCAAACTTTGAAATTCTTTTGTGTTGTGTTAATAAAATAAGAGGCAGTCTTATTTTATTTGGAGTTCTTTGTTTGTCTTTTTGAGAGCTCCTCTTCATCTTCTCCGGCGAAGAACGTCTTCATCCTCAACGAAGAACGACAACACTTCGTCAAGGATCATCGACTCGGCGACCCGGTATCATCGGACCTCTTCTTCCTCCTCGGACCTTCTTCGTCGGCAAACGAAGATCCGCCAACGTCGTGTCTCTTCGGGCATATCACTTCGTCAACGGATTTGACGAACGACGACCGCGACGCCCGACCTCCGCGACGCCGTCTTCCGCGGGACGTAGACGATTCTTCGAATCGTAAACCCGAGGTAGGGGTTGTCGTTTTCTTTTGGTTTCCTTATTTTTATTCTTGATCGTGATTTTATCAAGACTATCGTGTGACTTGATTTATTTTAAGTTGCGTTTTTATTTTAACGTGAGGGGGGCCGGACCGCACGAACACGGCCGAACCCCCCTCCATCGTTCTTGTTTTATTCATGCGGGTGGAAGCAAGTGGCGTGGTGCCGTCGCACCACGCGGATGATCGTGCTTATAATTTACGCAACGCCGTCGCGCTACGCCGCGGAGAATCTTCAAGAACGCGATGCCGTCGCGCCGCGTTGGAAGGAATCATGGTACAGCGAAGGGGCGCGGTGCCGTCGCACCGCTCCGGACGACGAACACCGCGGCCGGTTCCAGGCCGCGGCGGGGCGAGGAGACCGCGGCCGGTTCCGGGCCGCGGCGGAAGAGAAGACCGGCGGCCGGGCCGCCGGCGTCGGAAGCCGAAGAGGGGACCAGAAATTCCGGTCCCGTTGGAGAAAACCGGCCGGCCGGCTGGCCGGCCGGATGCCGTTAAACTGGGGAATTAATTCCCCGGCCAGCTGGCAAAACCCCCCTCTTAAGGAGGGGGGCGGTTTTATTTTAAAGGGAGGGGGCCGGCTGCCCCCTCGGTTCCGCACCAACAGGCCCCCCCACGTGAGGGGGGGGCTTCTTTAAAAAATTGGGGCGCGGCCCCTTTGTGCCGCGCCGCCCCTCAAGAAAACGCGGGGCTTAGCCCCACGTGCCACCCACGTGCGGCGCCAAGCGCCGCCGCCAGCCACCGCGCCGCCCAGGGGGGGGTCGGGCCGGGTCGGCCCGGACCCGGACCCCCCCGTTTCGAACCAGATTTGGTTTTTGGCCCATAACATGAGCCTCGGACCTCCGATCGACGAACCGTCAGCAGCAACGCGATCCTTGGATCGAGACGGTCGTTTCGGTATATCGCACTCAAGGTTTCGGTTTACTTTGAGTTCGGCCGGGTTGGTTCGTTCACGAAACCAACCGGGCCTTCGGAGCGGAAACGCTCATATCTTGAGCTACGAACGTCCGATTGACGCGCCGTCAGTCGCGTTGTGTTTCTCTTAGTGAGACGGATCTTTTGGCATACTCCGCCCGAGGTTTGGACGCAGGTGGAGTACGGTCGGGTTGGTTTTGCCTTAAAAACCAACCGGGCCCCGGAGACGAAAATGCCAATAACTCTCAGACCGGGCGTCCGATCGACGCGCCGTCTGTTGCGTTGAGTTCCTGTTGACGACACGGAACTTTTGGATACATCAACTTCGGTCTTCGTGACAGTTGATGTATCAGCCTCTCGGCTCGTGGAGCGGACCCTCTGTACGAGCTTGCTGTGTGCGGGAACCCTAGTGCTGGCTGCGACTGTTCTACTGCTACGACTGCTACTGTGACTGCGACGACGACAGTACAGAGATCCTGTGTGGATTCGACGACGACAGTACAGAGATCCTATGTGGATTCGACGACGACGACTTCAGCACTCAGCGATCCTACGTGGATCAGTGCTACAGGTCCTGTGTGGGCCCGATCCTGTGTGGGTCCTTGCGCTCAGCGGTTCTGTGTGAGCCAGCGCCTACAGGTTCTGTGTGAGCCCGATCCTGTGTGGGTCTTTGCGGGGGTTAGTTACCTATCGATCCTTCGTGGGTCCGACGACTTAGATGGATCAGTGATCATCTTTATCGTCCTTGAAGAAGTATACCTGTGTGAGCTGAATCCTGTTGCTTTCCTGTGTGGATTGTGTTGTGCAATCCTGTGTGGGTTATGTTTTGCTTTCCTATGTGGAATACGTATACTTTCCTGCGTGGACTGAGTTGTACTTGGGCTCGGAGGTTGGAGCGTATTTTAATTGATGACTTAGGTATATGTATGGGCATATACCTAAGCAGTGTCGGTTGTTACTTCGTGATTGTACTTTTCTTCGTGGTTTATCCTTTGTGGATTTGAGAGACCTTCAGGGGTCTCGGGGTCCCTACTGAGTAGCTTATACTCACCCCTGCACGGGCTTTGCCCGCACTACGTTGTGTTGGATGCAGACGACGGACAGCGCTGATCACGGTTGGGGCGTGGAGCAGGACGGTACCTGGAGGTGGACCACTGGACGGGACGTGCTCGGAGCGGACGTGGGACCCGAGGAGCCTGGAGACTATCTGTACCCACCCTTCAGGTGGGATTGCCAGTGGACGACACGAGGCCGCCGTCTTTTCTTCAGTTGTTGTTCTTTACTTTTCAGTTGTACTTTCAGTTGGGCTTGTATTCCGCCCCCCCCTTTACTTTTCTGCACTTGTAGTTACTTTCCGCTTGCTGACTCTGTGGTGGTTGTTACTCATAAAGGCAATGCCTTCCCTGTTTACCGGGATTTTACGCCTTGGTGCTAGTCGCCAGCCCCTGGCCTATGGAAGGCGGGCTTGGGGTAGTCACGGCACGGGCCCCGAGGTCGGGTCGTGACAAATTGGTATCATTCTTGAACGTCGGAAACTTGAGCGTTCTATGTTATGTGTTAATAAAATAAGAGGTAGTCTTATTTTATTTTGAGTTCTTTGTTTGTCATTTTGAGAGCTCCTCTTCATCTTCAAGCTCTGACGAAGAACGAAGAACGCTCAAACTCCGACGAAGAACGACGCCTCTCTTCTTCGTCCTCGGTGTCAACAAGAGGGAACGCCGCACCCTCCTCGGACCTTCTTCGTCGGCATACGAAGATTCGCCAACGACGTATCTCTTCGGGCATAACTCTTCGTCAACGGATTTGACGAACGACGACCGCGACGCCCGATCTCCGCGACGCCGTCTTCCGCGGAACGTAGACGAATCTTCGAATCTTAAACCCGAGGTAGGGGTTGTTGATTCATTATTTATTTATTCCGTTTCTTGATCCTGGATTTCGCATGTCAAACATGAGACTTTTAAATGTTTTAAGTTGCGTTATTATTTTAACGAGAGGGGGGCTGGACCGCACGAACACGGCCGAACCCCCCCTCCATCGTTCTTGTTTAATTATTTTGCGGAGGAAGGCAAGTGGCGTGGTGCCGTCGCACCACGCGGATGAACGTGAAAATATCTTACGCGATGTCATCGCGCGCACCATGGAAGAAACAACAAGAACGAGACGCCGTCGCGCCGCGTTGAATAAATATCATGGCACGGCGAAAGGGGCGCGGTGCCGTCGCACCGCGCCGGACGAGGAGACCGCGGCCGGTTCCGGGCCGCAGCGGGACGAGAAGACCGCGGCCGGTTCCGGGCCGCGGCGGAAGAGAAGGCCGGCGGCCAGGCCGCCGGCGTCGGAAGCCGAAGGGGGGACCGGAATTTCCGGTCCCGTTTGAGAAAACCGGCCGGCCAAAAGTCTCAGCTCAAACCAGGATTTTCATTATCGAAACCGTAACTGCTGAAGAGCTCCGTCTCTGGAGTGTGCAGTGGTCCTGTCACGACTCTGAGGTACTGCTCACTAACCTAAGACTGCTGAAGTACTCCTCCTGTCGAGTACCGCGGGTCAGCCACCCAGACACAGTAGTGCTTCCCGCCGAGGTATGTCACCCAAACTCAGTAGTGCATACCCCCTAGTAGCCTGCTGAGGTACTCTCCGGACGAGCACCACGGGTCTGCACTGTCACACAGGTAGTGCTCCGTCCGCCATGGGTCTGCACCTCAGAAAGTAGTGCTCCGTCCACTGTGCTAGTCGACTCACTCCAAGTCGATTCGGTCAAGCAGTCGTCAGGTCTCAGCCAGCAACACGGTCTCCGTACATCGCACGCTCGTCACTGGGAGGGTCCGCTCCACGAGTGTGGTTTTCAGTTCAGGGAGTCCAGTGTTGGTGCGGGCGGCCGACGTATCCATACACCAGGACCCTGACAACTGATTTCCGACTTTGTGAACGAAAACACTGATTGCGTGTGTGTTTTCAAAAGTTTTTCCCCTTAAAACAGCTCAAACCAGGTCAGCTCACCAGGTATAATCGTTTGATCGTGTTACGTTGTTTCTTTCAGGATGTCTTTTCTCAGACAACCAGCTAGAGCCCGGAGGGATGAGCGTGATGACAGTCTGTCGAGCGACGAGGCTTCGGTACAGGGCCCTCTTGCAGTTGAGGCACCAGCGGAGGCACCAGCGGTACTACCATACGTTGGGCCACCGATGCCACCAGCCCCAGCAGTAGGCGATGCACGACGCTTGAGCGCGCTGCACGAGTTCCAGCGCCAGAGGCCACCCAGGTTCCGGGGAGAGACGGTCCCGCAGGCGGCTGAGGTTTGGCTGGAGGCTGTGGTGAGAGTCTTCAGGCTAGTGGGGACGCCGGCAGACTTCATGGTGATCTTTGCTACCAGCCTCCTTCAGGCAGCAGCAGGTAGGTGGTGGAGCCACTTGTTTCAGTTTTGCGATGAGATGAACTTCGCATGGGAAGACTTCGAGACCTTCTTCAGGGTGGAGTTTGTGCCAGTATCTCTACACCCCGAGCGTGTACAGGAGATTCTGCCTTTGCCGTGTGTTTTTCGATCAGAAGCCGAGTCATCTGTGGGCAGTAGACAGATGATGCAGAGGTCCAGGAGGACCAGACCAGCAGTTGGGCGATCTCGGGTTTTAGGACCGGTGGTGCGGGGCACCCGAGGTGGGGTCAGAGCCAGGCGTGCCAGAAACGGACAATGTTACTCCTGTGGCGGAAAGGGTCACCTGGCACGTAACTGTCCGACTCCTCGATCCGCAGGCTTGGAGGGAGCCACCGAGGTTGAGAGAGCGACAAATGCTGGAGCTCTGGGAGCAGGTGGACAGGGGAGGAACTAGTGGATACGTCTTTTGTACTTCTAGTTCCATGTTGATGTTGCTTTTGTGTAGCGTCTTGTAATATGAGCTGCAATAATAAAAGACGCATACCTTTGTGATGTTTTCTTTCATGTCCTCTTTTGTGATGTTACTAATAGGTTCCAGTTGACTGTTGACTTGACCCTCACTTGTGAGACATCTACTGGAGGAGACCCAGTTACCACACACTGATGCCGACAGTGTGACTCAACCCTTGGAGGCGAGAGTAACGGTTGGATCTCTTAGTAGTAGCGTCGAGGCCTTACGACGTCATCCTTGGTATGGATTAGTATCATCCATGTTAGGATTGACTGTTTTAGGCAAAGAATGTGGTTCATCCAGGGGATGAGACCAGGTTTCTCTTATCGGCAAAGAAGAAATCTCGCAGCTCTTGTGGGACCAGAGATGGTCCGGGCCACGTCAGAGGAGGTCCATGTCATCCAGGAGTGGATGAGGACAACACAGAGCCGGCAGAAGTCATACGCTGACAGGAGGCGGAGGCCACTAGAGTTCGAGGATGGTGACCACGTCTTCTTGCGGGTCTCACGTCGACGTGGTATTCGGAGATTTGGCCGAGGCGACAAGTTATCTCCACGCTTCATCGGACCCTTCCAGGTTCTCAGCAGGATTGGCGAGGTGGCTTATCGCCTGGCTCTACTACCTCAGTTGCACCGGGTGCACGACGTCTTCCACGTATCTCAGCTGAGGAGATACGTGCACGACCCGACGCACATCATTGACCATGGGGTGCTTGACGTTGACAATGGGGCGACTTTTACGGAGGTCCCGGTGAAGATAGTGGATCGACAGGAGCGGGTCCTACATGGGCGATCGATTACTCTTGTGCGCAACAGATGGCGGCACGGGAATCTCCAGGAGAGCACATGGGAGCGGGAGGCTCAGATGCGTGCTCAGTACCCTCTTTTGTTTCCCTAGTTATTGATGTAGCTTTACGGGGACGTAAAGCCCTGAGGTGGGAGTAATGTAAAGACCCGTAAAATTCAAGGGAAATTTTTTCTTAATTTTCTTTAGAATTTTACAAGAGCGCGGTTTCAGACGGCACCTGATTCCGAGGCCCGGAGTGCCCGGAATTAATTTCCGAAGTTTGGCTCGGGTACGTTCAGTGAACGAACGAGCGGGAATTCCTAACTTTTGATCCGGTACTCGGAATTGAAATCCGAGGGCACCGATGAACTCGCAGCGCCGATATTCGCTTAAAGAGTCCTTTTCGGGAGTTGCGTTTGATGCGGGTTGAAAGTTAGTTTTTGGGTTTTTAGTTTAAGTTAAATAAAATTTGTGAGGAACAAATTTTATTTCTTTTAACTAGTTAAGTCCTACCAAAGGGAGTTGGGAGTGGGACCCACATCCACTTAACCTCCCTTGGGAGGATTAAGTGAGGTGGGGTCCACACGAACCCCAACTCCTCAAATTCTCTCAAAACCTCCCCTTTAACTCATTTCATTTAATGTTGTCAACTTGAGTTCTTAATTAATTTTGGGAGTTTAACCTTTTTGAATTTCAAACTTTTGAAATTCTAATGTGTATTGTATTAATAAAATAAGAAGTGGTCTTATTTTATTTTGGGTTGTTTTGTTTGTCTCCTTGAGAGCTTTTGGAGAGCCTCTTCTTCTTCTTCAAACTCAACGAAGAACGCGAAGAACGTCGTTCTTCAACGAAGAACTTCTCCACCGAAGAACACGATCCATCCGCGACGCCGTATCCGCGACGCGACGTACTTCTTCCGCGTCATCTCTTCCGCGACGGTTTTCCGCGACGAACGCCTTCGACAACGACTCTTCCTCCGACGTCAAAGGAATCGACACCGATATTCCACGACTCCGTCAACGTGCGACTATCGAGGTAGAGGTTCTTGAGTTCGTTGTTTTCTTTATTATTTGACTTTCCTCAAGTCTTGACGAGGAACGCTCTTTCTCCGACGAAGAACGACGCCTCTCTTCTTCGTCCTCCGTGTCAACGAAGGGGACGCCACCTCTTCTTCGGACAACCTTCGTCGGCGTGCAAGTTTCGCCAACGACGTATCTCTTCGGGCATATCTCTTCGTCAACGGATTTGACGAACGACGACCGCGACGCCCGACCTCCGCGACGCCGTCTTCCGCGGAACGTAGACGATTCTTCGAATCTTAAACCCGAGGTAGGGGATGTTGATTTAATATTTAATTATCTCATTCTTGCTCGTGGTTCGTATGACTAACGTGAGGATGTTGATTATTTAAAGTTGCGTTATTATTTTAACGTGAGGGGGCCGGACCGCACGAAAACGGCCGAACCCCCTCCAACGATCTTGTTTGTTCTTGCGGGTGGAAGCAAGTGGCGTGGTGCCGTCGCACCACGCGGTTGATCGTGCTTTTATTTTACGCAACGCCGTCGCGCGCACACCATGGAAGAAACATCAAGAACGCGACGCCGTCGCGCCGCGTTGAATGATTATCAAAGCACGGCAAAGGGGCGCGGTGCCGTCGCACCGCGCCGGACGACGAACGCCGCGGCCGGTTCCGGGCCGCGGCGGAACGAAGAGACCGCGGCCGGTTCCGGGCCGCGGCGGAAGAGGAGACCGGCGGCCGGGCCGCCGGCGTCGGAAGCCGAAGAGGGGACCGGAAATTTCCGGTCCCGTTGGAGAAAACCGGCCGGCCACCTGGCCGGCCGGAAGTCATTAAAACCGGGGAAATAAATTCCCCGGCCGTATTAATAAAACCCCCTCTTTAAGAGAGGGGGGGGGGGTTCTTTGAAGGAGGGGGGGGGGGGCAACCGGCCCCCTCGGATCCGCACAAGCAGGGCCCCTCATGTGAGGGGACGGTTTACTTAAAAATCGGCGCGGCTAAGCCGCGCCGCCAGAAGAAAACGGGGGCTTAGCCCCCCGCGTGCGCAGCCCCCTCGCGGCGCCTGGCCGCCGCGGCCCGCCGCGCCGCCGCGCCGCCGCGCCGCCGCCCGCCGCCGCCTTCCGCCGCCGCCGGCCGCCGCGCCGCCCCAGGGGGGGGGGGGGGGGTCGGGCCGGGTCGGCCCGGACCCGGACCCCCCCGTTTCGTACCAGTTTTGGTTTTTGGCTCATAACTTGAGCCTCAGACCTCCGATCGACGAACCGTCAGCGGCAACGCGATCCTTGGATCGAGACGGTCTTTTCGGTATATCGCACTCAAGGTTTCGGATTACTTTGAGTTCGGCCGGGTTGGTTCGTTCACGAAACCAACCGGGCCTTCGGAGCGGGAACGCTCATATCTTGAGCCACGAACGTCCGATTGACGCGCCGTCAGTCGCGTTGCGTTCCTTTAATGAGACGGATCTTTTGGCATACTCCGCCCGAGGTTTGGACGCAGGTGGAGTACGGTCGGGTTGGTTTTGCCTTAAAAACCAACCGGGCCCCGAAGACGAAAAAGCCAATAACTAACAGACCGGGCGTCCGATTGACGCGCCGTCTGTTTCGTTGACTTCCTCTTAATGAGACGGATCTTTTGGCATACTCCGCCCGAGGTTTGGACGCAGGTGGAGTACGGTCGGGTTGGTTTTGCCTTAAAAACCAACCGGGCCCCGGAGACGAAAAAGCCAATAACTAACAGACCGGGCGTCCGATTGACGCGCCGTCTGTTTCGTTGACTTCCTCTTGATGAGACGGAACTTTTGACATACTCCGCCCGAGTTTTGGATACAGTCGGAGTATGGCCGGGTTGGATTGTACCCGAAATCCAACCGGGCCCCTGGAACGGAAAAGCTGATATCTTTCAGACAGGACGTCCGTTTGACGAACCGTCAGCGGCGTTGGTGTTTACATTTAGTAACGGTCCCTATGAGTATACCCTATGAGAGTTCGGGGTACAGATGAGATACGGCCGGGATTGGTTCGCACTCGAAACCAACCGGGCCCCTGGGACGAAAAGGCTAATAACTCACAGACCGGGCGTCCGATCGACGTGCCGTCTGTTGCGTTGAGACCCCTGTGACGAAACGGACTTTTGAGATACTTCTTCGTGGGACTTTGAGATACTTGGAGTATCGAACTGTAGCTCGTGGAGCGGACCCTCCCAGTGACGAGCGTGCGATGTACGGAGACCGTGTAGCTGGCTGAGACCTGACGACTGCTTGACCGACTCGACTTGGAGTGAGTCGACTAGCCCAGTGGACGGAGCACTACTTTCTGAGGTGCAGACCCATGGCGGACGGAGCACTACCTATGTGACAGTGCAGACCCGCGGTGCTCGTCCGGAGAGTACCTCAGCAGGCTACTAGGGGGTATGCACTACTGAGTTTGGGTGACATACCTCGGCGGGAAGCACTACTGTGTCTGGGTGGCTGACCCGCGGTACTCGACAGGAGGAGTACTTCAGCAGTCTTAGGTTAGTGAGCAGTACCTCGGAGTCGTGACAGGACCACTGTACACTCTAGAGACGGAGCTCTTCAGCAGTTATGGTTTCGATAATGAAAATCCTGGTTTGAGCTGAGACTTTTGACCTTGTGTTTACTTCTTGATTGAGATGGGTCACTTGCTAACTTTGGTATATGTATGGGCATATACCCGGGTAGTGGTTATCCGTCGTTTTCACAATCCTCGTGTTTCCTCATGATTGAGATGGGTTACTTGATAACTTAGGTATATGTATGGGCATATACCTAAGTAGAGTTTATCTGTTGAGATCTTCTTGTGTTTATCCTTGTTGGTTTTAGTGAGACCTTGAGGGTCTCGGGGTCCCTACTGAGTATCGTTATACTCACCCCTGCACGGGCTATGCCCGCACCTCGTTGTGTTGGTTGCAGACGACGGACAGTGCTGACAGAAGCCGAAGGTTCGAGGACTTGACGGTACCTGGAGGTGGACTATACGACGAGGCGGTACCCGGAGGTGGACCACTGGGCGGGACATACTCGGAGCGGATGGCGGGACCCGGAGAGCAGAGGAGCTATCTGTACCCACCCTTCAGGTGGGATTTCCAGTGGACATCTCAGCGTAGCAGCTTTACTTTTCAGTCGCAGTTTTCCCTTTCGAGTTGTACTTTACAGTTGGGCTTGTATTTCCGGCCCCTTTTTACTTTTCAGCTCTTCTTTTGTACTTTGTGTTTTACTTCCGCTTGCTTACTCTGTGGTGTTTGTTTACTTTACAAAGGCAATGCCTTCCCTTTTTCTAGGATTTACGCCTTGGTGCTAGTCGCCAGCCCCTGGCCTATGGAAGGCGGGCTTGGGGTAGTCACGGCACGGACCCCGAGGGCTGTAGCCCCAGTTGCTGTTTTTACTTTCCAGTTGCTTTCGCTGTTTGCAGATTATCACCAGTAACCATGCATACCTTAACACCAACAGTTTGCAAGATTCCTTCCCTGCATAGTTATGTTATTGGCACTTGCAAATTGTTGCGAGTCTTATGGTTCATAAAATAAGTTTCGGCCCTTATTTTCCACACAATGGGATCCCCACCAGCAAGTGTTGGTAGTTCAACTCGCTTGGCTAAAGTTCTCAGTTCATCCCTCAACGCCTACTCTTCTGGATTTCTTTCTCCCTTTCTTACTATGCTTACCCACGCTAGAACGACCTCACCGCGGAGGTCGAACTGCGAGAGTTGCAATCTGGGCCGCTAACATTCTGCCCAACTTCATCCAGACGGATCAGGCCACGCCGTTCCAACAAGCTGTCATCAGGGCCCGGTTGTCACATTTGGTATCAAAGGTACGTCCTCTGAAAAGGACGTCGTGCTCCGCTCCAATGGAGAAACCATCAGGTGCCTGTCTTGAGGATAACTGTGCACGCCGCGTCTCACAGTCAGCGTCCTCACGACCCGCCCTCGGGGTCCGTGCCGTGACTACCCCAAGCCCGCCTTCCATAGGCCAGGGGCTGGCGACTAGCACCAAGGCGTAAATCCCAGTAAAAAGGGAAGGCATTGCCTTTGAAAAGTAAACACACACCACAGAGTAAACAAGCGGAAAGTAAACACTAAGCAAGCAGAGTACAACTGAAAGTGCGGAAAAGTAAATGGGCCAGTATACAAAACCAAACTGAAAGTAAAGTACAACTCGAAAAGGGAAAAACAACAACTGAAAAGTAAAAGCCGCTACTCCGAGCTGTCCACTGGAAATCCCACCTGAAGGGTGGGTACAGATAGCTACTCTTCTCCACGGGTCCCGTCGTCCGCTCCGTGCACGTCCCGCCCAGTGGTCCAACTCCGGGTACCGTCCCGCTCTGCAAGCCTCAGCTAAGGTCAACGCTGTCCGTCGTCTGCAACCAACACAACGTAGTGCGGGAAAAGCCCGTGCAGGGGTGAGTATAAGCTACTCAATAGGGACCCCGAGACCCCTGAAGGTCTCTCAAATCCACAAAGGATAAATCACGAAGAAAAGTACAATCATGAAGTAACAACCGACACTGCTTAGGTATATGCCCATACATATACCTAAGTCATCAATTCAAATACGCTCCAACCTCCGAGCCCAAGTACAACTCAGTCCACGCAGGAAAGTATACGTATTCCACATAGGAAAGCAAAATATAATCCACACAGGATTGCACAACACAATCCACACAGGAAAGCAACAGGATTCAGCTCACACATTAGTCTTGATAAAATCACGATCAAGAATAAAATAAGGAAACCAAAAGAAAACGACAACTCTACCTCGGGTTTAAGATTCGAAGAATCGTCTACGTCCCGCGGAAGATAGCGTCGCGGAGGTCGGGCGTCGCGGTCGTCATTCGTCAAATCCGTTGACGAAGTGTTATGCCCGAAGAGACACGACGTTGGCGGATCTTCGTTTGCCGACGAAGAAGGTCCGAGGAGGAAGAAGGGGTCCGAAGATACCGGGTCGCCGAGTCGATGATCCTTGACGAACGACGACCGCGACGCCCGACCTTCGCGATGCCGTCTTCCGCGGGACGTAGACGATTCTTCGAATCTTAAACCCGAGGTAGGGTTGTCGTTTTCTTTTGGTTTCCTTATTTTATTCTTGATCGTGATTTTATCAAGACTAATGTGTGAGCTGAATCCTGTTGCTTTCCTGTGTGGATTGTGTTGTGCAATCCTGTGTGGATTATGTTTTGCTTTCCTATGTGGAATACGTATACTTTCCTGCGTGGACTGAGTTTTACTTGGGCTCGGAGGTTGGAGCGTATTTGAATTGATGACTTAGGTATATGTATGGGCATATACCTAAGCAGTGTCGGTTGTTACTTCGTGATTGTACTTTTCTTTGTGATTTATCCTTTGTGGATTTGAGAGACCTTCAGGGGTCTCGGGGTCCCTATTGAGTAGCTTATACTCACCCCTGCACGGGCTTTGCCCGCACTACGTTGTGTTGGTTGCAGACGACGGACAGCGTTGACCTTAGCTGAGGCTTGCAGAGCGGGACGGTACCCGGAGGTGGACCACTGGGCGGGACGTGCACGGAGCGGACGACGGGACCCGTGGAGCAGAGGAGCTATCTGTACCCACCCTTCAGGTGGGATTTCCAGTGGACAGCTCGGAGTAGCGGCTTTTACTTTTCAGTTGCTGTTTTTCCCTTTTCGAGTTGTACTTTACTTTTAGTTTGGGTTTGTATACTGGCCCATTTACTTTTCCGCAATTTCAGTTGTACTCTGCTTGCTTAGTGTTTACTTTCCGCTTGTTTACTCTGTGGTGTGTGTTTACTTTTCAAAGGCAATGCCTTCCCTTTTTACTGGGATTTACGCCTTGGTGCTAGTCACCAGCCCCTGGCCTATGGAAGGCGGGCTTGGGGTAGTCACGGCACGGACCCCGAGGGCGGGTCGTGAGAAATTGGTATCAGAGTTATAAGTTATGCGGTAGAACCGACTCCTCTGAAAGTAAATGGGCCAGAATACAAACCCAAACTGAATGTAAAGTACAACTCGAAAAGGGAAAAACAGCAACTGGAAAGTAAAAGCCGCTACTCCGAGCTGTCCACTGGAAATCCCACCTGAAGGGTGGGTACAGATAGCTCCTCTGCTCCACGGGTCCCGCCGTCCGCTCCGAGCACGTCCCGCCCAGTGGTCCACCTCCGGGTACCGTCCCGCTGTGCAAGCCTCAGCTAAGGTCAACGCTGTCCGTCGTCTGCAACCAACACAACGTAGTGCGGGCAAAGCCCGTGCAGGGGTGAGTATAAGCTACTCAGTAGGGACCCCGAGACCCCTGAAGGTCTCTCAAATCCACAAAGGATAAACCACGAAGAAAAGTACAATCATGAAGTAACAACCGACACTGCTTAGGTATATGCCCATACATATACCTAAGTCATCAATTAAAATACGCTCCAACCTCCGAGCCCAAGTACAACTCAGTCCACGCAGGAAAGTATACGTATTCCACATAGGAAAGCAAAACATAACCCACACAGGATTGCACAACACAATCCACACAGGAAAGCAACAGGATTCAGCTCACACAGGTATACTTCTTCAAGGACGATAAAGATGATCACTGATCCATCTAAGTCGTCGGACCCACGAAGGATCGATAGGTAACTAACCCCCGCAAAGACCCACACAGGATCGGGCTCACACAGAACCTGTAGGCGCTGGCTCACACAGAACCGTTGAGCGCAAGGACCCACACAGGATCGGGCCCACACAGGACCTGTAGCACTGATCCACGTAGGATCGCTGAGTGCTGAAGTCGTCGTCGTCGAATCCACATAGGATCTCTGTACTGTCGTCGTCGAATCCACACAGGATCTCTGTACTGTCGTCGTCGCAGTCACAGTAGCAGTCGTAGCAGTAGAACAGTCGCAGCCAGCACTAGGGTTCCCGCACACAGCAAGCTCGTACGGAGGGTCCGCTCCACGAGCCGAGAGGCTGATACATCAACTGTCACGAAGACCGAAGTTGATGTATCCAAAAGTTCTGTATCGTCAACAGGAACTCAACGCAACAGACGACGCGTCGATCGGACGCCCGGTCTGAGAGTTATTGGCATTTTCGTCTCCGGGGCCCGGTTGGTTTTTAAGGAAAAACCAACCCGACCGTACTCCACCTGCGTCCAAACCTCGGGCGGAGTATGCCAAAAAATCCGTCTCACTAAGAGGAACACAACGCGACTGACGGCGCGTCAATCGGACGTTCGTAGCTCAAGATATGAGCGTTTCCGCTCCGAAGGCCCGGTTGGTTTCGTGAACGAACCAACCCGGCCGAACTCAAAGTAAACCGAAACCTTGAGTGCGATATACCGAAACGACCGCCTCGATCCAAGGATCGCGTTGCCGCTGACGGTTCGTCGATCGGAGGTCCGAGGCTCACGTTATGGGCCAAAAACCAAATCTGGTTCGAAACGGGGGGGGGGGGGGGTCCGGGTCCGGGCCGACTCGGTCCGACCCCCCCCCCCCCCCTGGGCGGCGCGGTGGCCGGCGGCGGCGGACGGCGGCGGCGCGGCGGCCGGCGGCGGCGCGGCAGCGCGGTGCCGGCGGCGGCGGGCCGCGGTGGCGGCGGCGGCGGGCCGCGGCGGCGGCGCTTGGCGCCGCACGTGGGTGGCACGCGGGGCTAAGCCCCGCGTTTTCTTGAGGGGCGGCGCGGCACAAAGGGGCCGCGCCCCAATTTTTTAAAGAAGCCCCCCCCTCACGTGGGGGGGCCTGTTGGTGCGGAACCGAGGGGGCAGCCGGCCCCCTCCCTTTAAAATAAAACCGCCCCCCTCTTTAAGAGGGGGGTTTTGCAAGCTGGCCGGGGAATTAATTCCCCGGTTTAACGGCATCCGGCCGGCCAGCCGGCCGGCCGGTTTTCTCCAACGGGACCGGAATTTCCGGTCCCCTCTTCGGCTTCCGACGCCGGCGGCCCGGCCGCCGATCTTCTCTTCCGCCGCGGCCCGGAACCGGCCGCGGTCTCCTCGCCCCGCCGCGGCCCGGAACCGGCCGCAGTGTTCGTCGTCCGGCGCGGTGCGACGGCACCGCGCCCCTTCGCCGTACCATGATTCCTTCCAACGCGGCGCGACGGCGTCGCGTTCTTGAAGATTCTCCTCGGCGTAGCGCGACGGCGTTGCGTAAATTATAAGCACGATCATCCGCGTGGTGCGACGGCACCACGCCACTTGATTCCACCCGCATGAATAAAACAAGAACAATGGAGGGGGGTTCGGCCGTGTTCGTGCGGTCCGGCCCCCCTCACGTTAAAATAAAAACGCAACTTAAAATAAATCAAGTCACACGATAGTCTTGATAAAATCACGATCAAGAATAAAAATAAGGAAACCAAAAGAAAACGACAACCCCTACCTCGGGTTTAAGATTCGAAGAATCGTCTACGTCCCGCGGAAGACGGCGTCGCGGAGGTCGGGCGTCGCGGTCGTCGTTCGTCAAATCCGTTGACGAAGTGATATGCCCGAAGAGACACGACGTTGGCGGATCTTCCTTTGCCGACGAAGAAGGTCCGAGGAGGAAGAAGAGGTCCGATGATACCGGGTCGCCGAGTCGATGATCCTTGACGAAGTGTTGTCGTTCTTCGTTGAGGATGAAGACGTTCTTCGCCGGAGAAGATGAAGAGGAGCTCTCAAAAAGACAAACAAAGAACTCCAAATAAAATAAGACTACCTCTTATTTTATTAACACAACACAAAAGAATTTCAAAGTTTGAAATTCAAAAAGACTTAACTCCCACAATTAATTAAGAGTATCTTAAGCCAATTAATTAGTCGTTAAGTATGTTGAGAGAATTTGAAAAGGTTAGGGGTTCGTGTGGGCCCCACCACACTTAATCCTCCCAAGGGAGGTTAAGTGGGTGTGGGTCCCACTTCCAACCTCCTTTGATAGGTTTTAACTTGTTGTAATAAAATTGTTCTTCACAATTTTATTTAACTCAAACTAAAAACCCCAAAACGTAACTTTCAACCCGCAACAAACGCAACTCCCGAAAAGGTCTCTTTAAGCGAATATCGGCGCTGCGAGTTCATCGGTGCCCTCGGATTTCAATTCCGAGCACCGGATCAAAAGTTAGGAATTCCCGCTCGTTCGTTCACTGAACGTACCCGATCCAAACTTCGGAAATTAATTCCGGGCACTCCGGGCCTCGGAATCAGGTGCCGTCTGAAACCGCGCTCTTGTAAAATTCTAAAGAAAATTAAGAAAAAATTTCTCTTGAATTTTACGGGTCTTTACAATTCTAGTTAGTTTTCTAAGTGAATGAATGTTGCAGTGTCCTAATCTGATGTGCCACATCCAATACTCTTTATGAAAATCATTTAAATAGGTAACATTTTTTTAGTTAAATAATTAAAATCAAAAGCATAAACATTTTCATTTCTCAATGCAAAAAATACTAAAACATTTTTGGAATTAAAAACATTACAAGAATAATTTTAAAATTTAACATTAAAACCATCATCACATAACTGAGAAATACTCAACAGATTATATTTAAGTCCATCAACAAATGAAACTTTGGAAATTAAAATTGAGTCAGTGTTACCAATCTCTCCTAGGCCGATGATTTTTCCTTCAGAATTGACACCAAAGGTGACATAGCCTCCATCAACCTTGATTACGCTCTTAAAGAATGAGTAGTCCCCAGTCATATTCATTGAACAACCACTGTCCATGTACCATATCTTCTTATGAGAACTCTTTGAGCAAGTTTCCTACGAAAAAGATTTAGATGTTAATTGATTTTCATACCTAGATTTTCTTGGGTCCATAAAGGTTAGCAAGTAAAGATTTAGGTACCCATATTTGTCTCGTGGGGCTCAAATAATTTACAAAATAAATAGATTTTGAATGTTAAACTTTATTTTATCTATACCCATATGAATAACTAGTTGAATCATATTGATTTCCAGAACTAGAACTAGTAGCATTATGTCCAGATTTAGAAATGAATCTATTTTTAGTAAACTATTTCTGTCCAGGCTGATATCCTATTCTAGTGGTATATTTTGGTACCACTTGTTTTCCTAGAATTTATGTAAGTATATTGTTTCCATTTGTGAATTTTTCTAAGTCCTTAATAAGTTTCTCATTATACAACTTCAGTTCAGTATTTTCCTTTAGTAATTGAGCATTCTTTTCCTTTTCCACATCAAGTGCAGATTTAACAGAACTGCTCAGAGCATGCTGTTTCTTCAAAGAATTATATTTGTCCTTAAATTCATTACATGTCTCTTCTAGAATATTATAGTATTAAAATAACTCTTCACTAGACATATTTTCATATTCATAATTGTAATCAACTCAAGAATAATATGAATTTAAAGCAATAGTATCCAATGTTACCTCAGATGTGTTTTTCATAAAACACATGTTAGAACGATTCTGTTCAGAGTAAAAAACATCAGATTCACTTCTACTATCTTCTGAATCACTCCATGTAGATTTCATATCTTTCTTGTACTTATTTTCCTTGTAGTCATATTTCTTTTTGAAATTCAATTTTCGACAGTCTACTTTTACATGTCCTTTCCTTTTCTATTCATAGCAGATAATCTCATCACTTTTATCAGGATTTTTCTAGTCCTTTTTCTAATGACTTTTGCTGTCATATTTACCATTGTATTTTTATTTTCTAATGAATTTCTTATTTCTGTAGTACATCTTAAATATTATGGATATTTGATCCATCTCAGCATCACTGTTAGAATCTGAACTTTCACTTGTTGAGCTTTCAGTTGGTCTGTGAATTTTATCCTTGTCCTTCTCTTTGAAGTAGTTGTATTGAAGGCTACTGACTTCTTCCTTGGTTCATCATCTTCGTCCTTATTCACCTTGAGTTCTTCCTCATACATCATAAGCTTACCAATTATCTCTTTGACAGGCAGAGCACCAATGTCACATTACTCTCTTATTGAAACGAATGTGCCTCTCCATCGGTCTAGAAGACATCTCAATATTCTCATAATTTGTTCCTTTACTGGAATAACCTTTCCAAGGGAGATCATAGTGTTGACAATCTCATTGAACCATAGATACATATCATAAATAGGTTCATAAGTATTTTTATTAAAATTATAATATTTAATAGTATAAGTGTTCAATCTCATTTCCTTGGCATTTTTTGTTCCCTCATGGGAAATAACTAAGGTGTCCTAGATTTCCTAAGCAGTTTTACAAGGAGATATGCAATTGAATTCTTCATCTCCTAGAGAAAAATACAAAGCATTCATTACTCTACAATTATTATTGTAAGCTTCTTTAGTAGGTTCATACCATGTAGTTATTTTAGTTTCTAGAATCTTATATTGAGTCTCTATAGTAGTCCGGATGTCAAACTCCATTCATTCTAAATGAAATTTCATTTTAAGATTCTAATAGGAATAATTTGTCCCATTAATGAAAGGTGTCATGTTGGTAGCAGAACCTTCTAATATATTATCCATAATTCTATTTTATCAAAAATATTTAATGATATAAAATATTGAACTCACAAAACATTCAGAACTTTAAGATACAACTAAAATCACTTTTGAAAAATAGATTGTTTCGAAAACCTTGATATACTAAACAAACCACTAATACCAAATGTTTTTTGGAGTGGATACTCAAGAAAGGGGTGAATTGAGTTCCAATTATAATTTATGTTAAAAATAGTTCTATTAAAATCCCCCTATTTAAAAACAAGTTGAACTATAGTGAACTTATACAGATTGTAAAAGTTCAATTAGTTTCTCAAAGATTGATTAGGTCTCAGTTATTTTAATCAGAATATTAAATTACCTTTTGAAACTAACATACTAGTTCACAATAAGTATAAACACTTGCTAATTTAACTATCAATGTAACTTTAAATAAAGTTATATTTCAATGTAATTAGTAGTGGAATATAAAATATATAGTATACATTAATCTTAATCTACGATGCCCAGTAGATATAACCAAGAGGTTCAGTCTCAATCCAAGACTTAGTCCTCTCAAACAATTTATATAAATTTTTTCCACACCCTGGATCGGGGTAAACAACAGTGCAAAGAATGTCCAGGTACTAAGACCTCTACCATAGTTCTTCGTGGGAAAACAAAACAATATCACACAGGCTGTCCAGGTCTTTCCTGACCTCTTCCACAATTCACAGTGGGATATAGAAATGTGTAAGAAGTTTGGAGTGGGGATTTAGTATCCTTCATTTCAGTCCAGGAGTCTGTGTGTAAATACATCAAACACTTATCAAAAAGTAAATGAACGAAACATAGTAGAGCTACATAGATAGAGATGTGTTTAGAGAGATCTGTGTGATGTGAGTGAAGATTTGGACTCCTTGTATTTATGTAAATGCAACTCTGAGTCCTTCAATGGTTTTTTCTGAAAAAAGAGGGTTGTTTTCTTCCGATTCAGTTTGATCAGCTTGAGGGCATGAAGAGCTTGTTGTAGTTATTAACTCCTTAAATAAGGTGAATCTTGTGTTCTTCTCTAGAATTAATGGATTCGTGTATGTGCAGTGTTATTTGAGTATGGAAGTAGTCTTTCTGTATGCACCACTTTCCAATGGTATTCAACCCTTGCTTTTCCACACACTTCACGTGCCTTCTTAGTTCCTTTCTTCCTGGCCTTTTCCTTCCTTTTATAGCTTTCTTTCTAGGTAAAAGAAAACGATTATATTTTGATAGGAATGAGTTACGGTTCCCTGACATGCCAAAAACTAGCATTAAATAACAATAATTTCATTAAAATCATCAAATATTACAGTTTCTTAAAAATAAATAATATTTACAGTATAGAGTTTGACTGGTCAGTCTTTCATCCGTAGCCTTCTGTCTGTAGATGTGTAACAGTAAAAATTTTATAGTTGTGACCTCTTATCTGTATCTATTTTCCCTTGTACTAGTACCTCTTTGTATCAGTAGCTGTTACTTTGTGTATCAGTAGCTCTATGTACCGGTGACTACTTCTATCGGTAGCTTGTTTGTTGTAGCAGTAACTTGCTTGTATAGGTAACTTGGTGTATCGGTGACTGTTTGTATCGGTGAACTTTGTATCGGTAGCTTGTGCATACCGGTAGCTTCGTTATGTACCAGTGAAGTGTATATCGGTATACTTATGCATACCAGTAGACCTGTTCTATCGGTAAATCAGCTCCTATCAGTATCTCTCTGTATCGATGGACTTGATCTATCTATGGCATGTGCTTACTGGTGGACTTATCCATACCAGTAGCTCTGTGTATCAGTGACATTTTCATATCAGTGACTGTCTATCGGTAGACTAAGTACTGGTAGATCTGTATCAGTAGCTATAAGCATATCAGTGACTTAACACTTATCTACTTTATGAAAATCATATCTGATTGAGTTATAATTATTTAAAAAGTAATGTAAACACAGATAAACATTGATTAACATATTTCAAATATTATTTTAATATTATTATCAAATTGAATGTCAAAGATTAAAATAATTAATATATAGATAAACATTATTTTGGATTATTAATGTATGTGAAAGCATAATTGGGATTACCAAAACAGGTGAGGTCAACAAAAAGGATCGAAAAAACATAAGTCATCAAGTAATAAATAATTTTATTCTAATGGTATATCTTATAGGATCATTATGATTAATTGTAACGCCCCGACCCTAGTTACCTAGAGTCGGTGCATTATTAAAAAACATTGGCATGATCACAAGAAATTTCAAATCTCGAAAGACCGATTATTTTAGTAGCCTTGGAAACACTGGATACATTCATAAAATTTTACATTACTTCATAAAAAAACATCTTGTCTTAAAATCCCCTCATACTATCCCTGCAGGTCATTCATAAATTACTTCTTTATAATCCTGGGAAAAATAAAACATTGAAAGAGGTGAGCTCAGATGCTCAGTAAGGATAACATTATAGCAGAAGCTTTCATAGATAAGCATAAACACTTAAGGAAATTTATAACTAAAACAAAAGCCTTTTAAACTTGAACATCAGCATAAAATGGCAATGGTAAAATGAAATAATGCCATTTACTTACTCACATGGATATTCTACTAGTCGAATGATCACATGAAATATCAATAACCACTTTCATAACTATGGAATGCATAATTCCAGACTATCATAACCACATAGCCAAGGCCTCGTGCCAAGACTACAAATAAGATTTTTCCAAGGACTTGTGCCAAGACACTAGTTTGTCTCATGAGACCTACCGATGCATCGAGGAGCTATAGAGGGATCCACCCATCACTTATTATATCAAATAAATTCCTCATATGAAGAGGTTTAAACATAACTTAAACATTCGTATTAAAACTAGCATACGAAATGTCAATACTTTAACCACAAACCATGAATGGTATAAAAATAGTACATCCACAGTCAAACATAACTCATTCAATACAATATGGAAGATTGTATTGTATCACATTAACCTCAATCAAGAATAATGAAGGATGTCGACATAGATGAAAATGATCATCAAAACTATTTGAGAGAAATATCCCCCTTTTTCTTGAAATCATTTAAAAGTCACACTATTTGTCAAGAAGCCATTTAAGAATAGATTTTTGAATCAAAGTGTCCCATACCACGTTGAAACTTTTAAAAGGAGTTTTAATTTTAAAACATTAATTTCCATATAAATAAATCCTTAAAACCATTTTTTAAAACGTGGACATTAATGAGCAAGATTTAGAAGAATAAGTCTTTAAATCATTTAAAAATGGTATTTTAGTTAGAGTTTCTAACCAAAAGAGAGACACTTGAATACAAATAATTGAGGTAATCAAAACATTTTAATATCCTGAGAATAAAGGGATTCATGATATACTATGTCAAAGTATATTATATACACCACATAAAAGCGATTTGGTGTATATCAACAAAGAAGTCTCAATGGAATGAAAATTGAGATGAAATATCTCATAAAGGCCGTACCCTTAGGTTAAGGATAAATCAACGACATAGTTATTTGTGAAGAATCTAAATACACTAAATATTATAGCATATTCAGTGTAAAACAGTCAAAGGACATTCACACATAATCTTGTAAAAACAACACCAATGAATTGGATGTTTAACACAACAAATGGAGAATTAGTTAAAATTACTCTTATCAAATTCATATCGATGACTTGAGAAATTATCAATGGAGTGATTATGTGTATAAAAAGTATATCCACAGAAAATGGGAGTGGAAAATATGACATAAGCAAATGAATAGTGATTCCACACATAATCTCGGAGTAAAATAATCAATAGAGTTTGTGTAAAGCCAAATAAATGGAAATTGAAATTTCAAATTCCCTTATCGATTAGGTAACATACGAAACATACTCCCATGAAAGAAGGATCATACCATGATGATGTAAATACCCACAAATTAATTTATATTACACAATGAATACAATCATGGGAAGTACAGATACACCACATGCAATAATTAAGTGGTGAATAATGGAATTCTCACGAAATTAAGAGTGAGATAAGAAACTCCTAACATTGTACTTTTTCCTTGGTCGACGGTAGGTTAACCTACAGTACAATGGTAAAATAATTGTTATTGAATTATACAATAATAATTTACTTTAATATGATATCATATATTATCTTTTAACATTGATTTGTTAATAATATCTTAGAATTATCGTCATTTCGGGTGTTAACGGGTTCATTTTACTTTATATTCATTGTTATGTGAGCCACATTCGTTATTAATGGGATGTATATTATTCATATCCAGAATGATATCATGTCCTTAGATACTATTTTTAAATCATGAGTTTATAATTATGCTTGAATGGATATGATGGAGAATGTATCTCATCACATTCATGGAGACGGTAGTCCGTACGTACGCACAAGCGACAATATCATTCTTTTGATATTAAAATAATATATAATTTGATGGTATATCATATATAAAGAATCATTATCATGTTATATTTATTATTTACATGAGTTACACATCATTATTATACCCATCCAAATAATAATATATTGAATAACAATTACACCACGACATGGAGACGGTAAGCTGTACGTACGCACGTATGGTGACATTTTATTCAAAGAATGGATAGAATACTGAATATGGTTGTACCATATTTATAATAACATCACAGTATATATATGATACTGGATTTATTATTTTATAATGGTAATAACAAATAATGAAGAAGTGGAAGTTGAAAGGAACTTGAAAAGTGGTGGTGAAAACATTACCTCTTCTTCGGGTTCTTCCTTTTGATTTGATCAAAAGGGCTCCTTAGTTTCGCTTTATGATCAAACTAAGGCCTCTAGGTTGTATTTAGGGAAGTTTAGAGAGTATTTGGGTGGGTTTTGTCCGAAAGCAAAGGCTTTGAAGGTGTGAAGAAATGAGAAGGATGAGTGCCCTTTTATAAGAGGGGTGAGGGGAACCTTTGGAAAAGCTAGAAATATTAATTTATAATAAATTCATATTCGGTTTATAATGGCTCCAAAGTTTATTATTCAAATGTTAAGGTATGTAAAGGTAGTAAACCATTCATCCAATATAATTTAGACAGGTTTGGGTCACTATATGAACCTTATCATTTAGTTTTAACTCTTAGTTAATTAGTTTGACATTTACCATGTCACTTTGTATTTGTATATTATATAGTTAATAAACTTACTATATACATTCAAGAGACCCCCAAGTGTTCCATTAATGATATACCTATAGTTATATAAGTCTCTTGGACGAAACGTAGATTTTTAGGAATTTAATATCAATTAATAATATAATATTTTTTAAAAAAACTCTTTTATGTCAATTTTGGCACTATTCAATAGTTGATTTTTTTGAAAAACATAAAAGATTGATTACTTCGAAAAATGTTAATTAAATCATTCCTAATATGTCATATTAACCTAGAAAATTATTTTAATTCAATAAAAGTCTCAAATTATACTTATTTGGGTATTTATAATATTAATTATTATAATGTTTCACCATTAGGGTAATTACTGCATCACCATTGTGTCATAAATAAATTAATTTATTTAATGTCTAAAAATTCTAAATAAAATATAATTATGTATTAAATCTGTTTATATTTATAATGAATATTTATAGTCTAAAATACAACATATATAACCCTATGTAACAATTGTTTTTCTAAAAGCTATATGATTGTGTCATTTTTGTATTTATTTTAACTTAATTAAAATAAAGTGTCATTATCACATACAAGTGGATCCATGGGGTCCCAAAATCGACCCAAAGATGCCCATGGTCGACCATGTATTAACCAATAGGGTTAAGACACGTTTTAGGGTAATTTAGTATTATTATAATATTATTTTTAACCCTTGTTTACCGGATTTACCCTTTAACCATGGTAAATAAAATATTTACCGAAATAATTATCCAAAATGTCTAAAAATAAAAGTTACCTATTTACATAATTTGAAAATCCTGATTCCAAATATGGAATCCATTTTTCCAAATTCAAAACACAGAAGTGGCAGAAATTAATTTAAAATTAATTCCCATTGTTAAAACAAAAAGAGTGTTTTTAAGAGATAATAACTATCAAAAGATTGGCACTTGTTTATGTCTGGTTTAAATGTGAAATTATGTTCAATGACCCACATTTTATTACATGGTAAAAATATATTCTAAATATACTTTAAAACCCCTCAAATTCATAATTTATCACTATTAATTGTTTTGAATAAAAAAGTTGTTTGTAATTAATATTTAGTAATTTTCACTATTCATCAAAATATGAAAGTTATCCGAAAAGTACCAAAATTTCACCCTAGGATAATTTTGATATTCCAAATCCAAAAATGAAGTCAATTTTGAGAGGTGGAATTTATAAAATTTCAAAAATTAGGTATTACTATTCATAATGGCTAGTTTGATTGGTTGTGGTGTGTTAAAATCTCGAAGTTGCGTACAATGCACGCCATTGCATTATTCGAAGGGAAACGTACCGTGGAAGATTGCGGTGTGACATTAATTTTTTTTAAACAATGATTTTTTGGATATTAATTATCCATATTCTCACACTATGGTTTTTCACTTAGGTTCTCTAATTATAATTCCAAAATTAACTAAATTGTTCCCTAATACCAATAATAACAACCCTTATTTTTATCATATTTCTATTAAATTATTTTAATGATAAGAAACATAAAATCATTAAATTACCAAGATCCAAAGGTTTAGTTTCCTAGGAAATTAGAACATTACATAACATTAAAAAATAGAACATAAATATTTGTTTAATTCTTTCTTCTCTAGCATCTTATTGGCCCTAGAATTATCCTTAGTATATGAAGTCGCCTGGGGGTATACATCAAAGAAATGGGTGAGAAAAAATCATAGTAGGAGGATAGATAATATCATGAAACAATATAACATGGTTTGAGAGTTAACATAACATTAAAATAAAAATCTTGAGATGTAGAATAGTTAAATTCATAGAATGTGGTGAGGCATAAAAATGAAACATCATGTCTTATTGGTCAAGTACCACACATAGTTGTTACAAAGATAGTTTTATATTCAATCATATTAAATTTCTATAATGAGATAGAACAATTTATCCAATGCATTGGAGCTTCATATAATTATGGGTACACTAGTCACAACATAACATTTACATTGAGCTAAATTATTCTTGTCACACCTGTCCTTTCATAACATTTATATTATCATGCATAACATGTAGAATTTATAACAACCATGGACATAAAATAACCCATGTTAAGGAATGAGTTTTATTTCATAAATCATACATTCATAAAAATTTTGTTCCCAAATTAAATAGTGAAAAAAAAACTTACTATAAAAATGATAAACCTTCCGCGAAGATGACAAAATCTCATGATGTAAAAGGTGTGTCTTTTTTAAACAATAGTTCTTTTGGAAAATGTAGTTTTTTTATAAAAACATTTAGAAAACAATTAAATCCCAAAAAAATTATTATTATGATAATGAAATGATATTTAATTAATATCCAAACTGAAAATGGTGTGAAATAGAATACCCCAATGAAGAGAGTTGGTTTCAAGAATTCACCTTACCTTATGTCTGGAAGCATTATTCACAAAAATATCCCATATTATTACATTAGATTTATTAATTAACAAATAATAAACCTTTTATAAATTAATTTAATTCCTTTATATTTTATTAAGTTCTTTTATGGTATCTTTTATGATTTATAGAGATTAATTTCATCGTTTGGGAGCATTCATTTTTATTTTTTTCATGGCTGGCTTTCATATATACATGAATGGAAGTTCATGTAAAATACGGATAAATATCCATAATAATAATTATATGTTGTTAATGATATTATGGATGATTAAATTAACATATAACGAAATTGTTTATATCTCATGATGATGAATCATTATATAAACCATAATAATGATCATTTTAGGTAAATTTTCAAGTGTTTTCGATCACAATGAGTTTTTTTATTGTTTAGTGTTATGTATATATTTTACATATAGAATATAAAGAGGGTTGTACCAAAACCTTTACAATATTATTGAACAATTACAATGGTTTTATTAAAACCCTTGATGTAGTTAAAGGAAAATAAATGTGCATCACCCATGATATCGATGAATTGACACATCACGGGAGACAATTTCATCTTTAGAATAAAAGAGAGAGATGAATGGGTTTGATGATGGTTATTATATGAACATTATATAATTATATTACATAAAACATAATATATATATAATTACTTTTGGATACAATAATTTTATGTGATGTGAAAAAACAAATTAAATTGATAAGAAATTATAAAAAAGGACGAGGATTTTACCCCATAAATATATCCTCCTAGAGAACGTCCTTAGGGAAATTGTTCGGTCTTTTGATGATGCCAATTGGTCATTAATTTGGGATAGGGTATTGGGGAGAGGATTATCATAATTTAAAGAAGGATAAATGCTTGAGAGGTGTGAGGATAAGATGGTGTTAGGGGTGGAATTTATAGTGCAGGAGAGGGGTGTTTTCTCATTATTATATCCATTAGATTATTATTTTGGATCAAGACTATGAATTGTTTGAGTATTATATAAAAACATATTACAATAATTATGTTGAGTTATAGATATTGGACTTAAATCATACTTACATCAATTATGACGCCAAAATTCTTATATTTAGATTTTATTGAAAATTATCGTATTTTACTATTAATAAAAAATTCATGTATTTTATAAAATTCCCAAATATTAACCATAATAATTTTTAGATAATTAGAATTTAAAAATGATTCCAATTACTGAAAATATTTTTTTTAATAAGTTATAAATTAATTTTTAATGAAAATTATCATTAACAAGGAAAATATAGATTTTAGAATTATAACTGATTTTATAACACATTAAAAATTTATGAGTTCTCATAAAATTCTCTCAAAATCATAATAAATATAAATTTTAATTTAGGAATAAATTTTATGAAAATAAATTTCCTTTTAAATTGTTAAATTATTAATAAATGTTTAATAAAATATTTATAACTTACAAAAATGTAAATATTTATTATTAATTTTTAAAAAGTTTATTTATATAGAAAATGATGTAATTATATCATACATTAATTTATAATATTCCTCTATTTTATATATACTTTAATGGTTGAGGATAAAATTACATAGGCTAGTTTACTTTTCATAAGGGTCATATTACTATTCCTAAGGCGAAGTTACTACTTCATTGGTATTGGTTCCTTAACATCAACAAACACTTATTAATTTATAATATGTTTTTAATTAAGGACTCTATGTGATTTTATTTGATTTATACTCTATTATATTACTATTTTTAGAATTATAATGATAACTGTTTGGGTTGATAAAGAGAAACTTGTTTTATCCCTAACAATGCTTACTTTTTTAAAATCATTTTACAATGATTTATGAATAAAAATGATAGTGAACTCAATTTAAAAATTAGAAATTCTGGTCCCAAATATGGTGTCCATTTCATTAAATTTTAGTTTCTTATTTTTTTAGAAATTTATTTTAAAATAAAATTTAAATACACAACTAAAACATCATTTGTAGAAAAATACTTTTTTATCATAAGTCTTGGTTTACCTTCATTATATTCAATGTAAACAATATTAGATGAATGTTAAAATATATTATTAAATATATATTTTATATATTTCATTAAAATAATTAGTAAATAGTATGTAATTTAATTATATAAGGATAAAAAACATTTCACAAACAAAAAAATAGTTTTTAGTGAAATTCCAATTTTAATATTCATATTTTTTTTATTTACATTTGAAACTAATAAATAATCAATTAATTTCTTTTCTACAACACCCCAATACATTAAAATATTTTAATTTTATTATAAATTTAATTTTCTTCTATATTAATTTATACACAACACCATGTTAAGATTATTCTAGACTTGACACTGTTATTACCTTATAGAACATGAAACACTAGGTTGGCTTGTGTTACACACAACACTGAGTTCCTTCAGTAGCTTGCATTATAAGAAAGAGTGATTTTTACCGAATAATATTAATATTATTCTTTAATTGAGTAGATATAAAATAGTTGTTAAAATATATTTTATGATTATCATTAAATATCTAATTAAAATATATTCAACAATTCCTTCGTTGCAAATTAATTTTAAATGAACATAAAATCTAATGCAATATAAAGGCAGTGTTTCTTAAAAAACTATTTTAATTTTCCGATGGAATTTCTTAAAAAATTTAATTAATTACTATTAGTGAATAATAATAGGGATATATATATACATTATATACTCAATCAAATATTTTTGACATCCATCTAATAGATTTTATAGGAATAAGATAAGAAATATACATTTTTACACATAAAATCTATATTTTTCTAAAGCTGTTTTTGAAGCCTTTTAATGGAGAGTCAATTTTGAAACTGAGTATTGACACTTTTATAAATTTTAATTTTAAAAATTATTTTTATTTAATAATTTTTTTAAAAAAAATTAGGTTACGGTGAATTTTTTGAATTTTTCGGCGATGATTTGTTTTTTGAAGAATAGTGAATACTCTGAATTTCAATTGAAAATTGGTTTTTTATTTAAATAATTTATTTGGATAAATTATATTTTTATTTTTTATTTAATTATAATTCGGTTAGTTATAAATTAGACAATGCAATTTAGGTAATTATAATCATTTCAATATTGAAATTGGAAATAAAAACAATTCATTCTTCTAAATATTTACATTAAAACCCTAATTTCTCAACCCATATATGGGACTGGTTTTAAATTAATTAAGACAACTTATGATTTTGGAATTTGGAAAAATGTATAATAAATTTAGAATATTAATAATATCAATTTTATTATATTTTCATGTTATTTTTTCTTCAAAAAAAATAAAAAATGAAATAAAAAATTATTAATAGTGATTAAGAGAAACACTTTCTTAACCAGAGACTAAACCTTATATTATGGGCCAAAATAACCAAAAAAATTCCACACCCAATTTTATGGCCATATGTAGACCATATAAACTCTTTGATATAATGTTTTTATCATTGGCGTAACATTATGAATTTAAGACCTCCCAATAGTGTTTTACTTTTTATATTTAAAAGAATTCCACTCAGCATTCCACTACAAAAATTCCCTCATTCCTCCCACCTATTCACAGCACTAAAACCCGTTGGCTCATCTAAACCCCAAAAAATTATATCTCAAAATACCTCCCCTTATCATAGGAGTCTCACTTTGGATATAAAGAAAACCAAGTAAGAAATATGGTATAAACCAAGAGGAGTTACTAGAAGTAGAGGAATTTAAAGACCACACAACTAGAAGGAAGCATAAGTTAATAGATTTCATCTGAATTTATATTTAATTGATGATTATTTGTTATTACGCACCAATAAAATTTATTTTTTTGAACATATATCAACTTTTTCGTTTAATATCATTATTCATTTATACTATAAGATGTTTTATGTTTCACTTGGGACTATCTCATCCAAGGGGTCCTAACTTGACAATTACCATATAGTAAACATTAGCATCAAAATATCACATGATTTTATGGTTGTTATATTTCCCATGAAAAAATAACTTGCATATGTTATTTTTCTTTTCAATTTCATTTATATTAAATATCCATAATCTCATGAAATGGATATTATTATATCCTCAACCATACAATGTTTTAAATAGAGTGTTCACTTGGATTTTTATTAGATTAATTACGGGAAAATTGGTAAATCTAAATCATTTACTCAATATGTATATTAGATTATATGTAATTTTTTCATTAATTAAATCTATTATTTGATATATAAAGTATGAATTGTACATTAATTTCATGGGATGGTGACTAGATAATTCAATCCCCTCAATGCATTGAAAGTTTTATGGGACAAAACTAGTGAGCCAAATCAGATGGGTTTTCACCCGATATGTTTCAAAATTTATTTAGGATAGATCTTGATAGTAAATGTATCATGATCGTAGTAAAAATAATATCCAATAATTAAGTATTTACATTATTAATAATTTAGTATTAATTATTATCGATGATATTTTTTCATTGACATTATCTATGGATGAATTTAATTTTTAGTTCATTAATTAAAAAGAATGTGTTCGAGTTATCTACCATTCCATATTGATTATGAATTATCTATATATTTATATGGAATGTGTGGTTAGTTTTTAAACATTCCATGATTATTATGATAATTGATTCATTATTTCTTCCATTGTAATTATACTTATTCAGTATTTGAACTCCCCCTTATTTTGTTTCATTTCCCTAGGATATGAATAAGAAATCACTAAATGAGTTTTCAAGTATGTTTTCCATTTCATATTATTATATATCATCTTATATTTCATATTTCCCAAAATAATATGTGTATCTTGTCCATAATCTGGTTTTCAAAAATTAGTAAATTGACCAGTCATTCATGATTTTCATTCCTTTTAATCATTAAAATATAATAAAGTATGAACCTGATCTGGGCTTCTAGGATTAGTGAAATATATTTAGTATCAAAGGATGTTTTATTCAAACCATAAACACTAGCTTTAGAAAATCATGGATTTGGGTATATAAGATTATGATAGAATTTGATAATTATTATAGAATAATATCCTTAAATTTTGGTAGGGAAGAGATTAGGTTGGTCTTCTTAGTAATACAAGTCTATCTGGATACTATAAGGGGATGTGGTTCTAGAAGAGATGTACCTAGGAGTACCATTTTCCAAACGGTCAGTTAGTCCTGACTTTAGGATCACTTTGTATATGACAACGGGCCTTACTGGACACCTATTTTAACACTCTCTAGGAATACACTTAGTATAATTTATATTTTATTTTAAAGTCATTATGATATATTTGAATGTAATGATAACACCATGAAACCAATGTTTATGATTTTGAGATTAAGAGTACATAAACATTTAAATTATTTTTATTACTATAATATAATGGAAAATATTCTTTATTCATAATTTTATGAACTAATAAAATATATACCGTAGTATCGAAAAGGCCCCATGTGGAAAGATGGGTATCAATACTCTTGGATGATGTAGAGGTTTACCTATTAAGAATGTCAATATAGATGTTAGTGGAACTAAGAAAGTTATGGATATATTAGGGTAGATTAATCATGTTATGATACATAAAATTTCACTGATGGAGAAACATAATCCATAATGATATTATATTATGTTTGATCTGTTTAGGTGATAGAGGCATCCAACATTTAGTGGTACTACTGATCTAATGGAAACTAAGAAATATATTAAGACTTTAGAGAAGACATTTATGTCCTTGAGAAGTGGTGAAAAGGATATGGATACATGTTTAATGCATTGTATCAATAGAAATATTGATTAATATAAGTCTTTGATCCAAAATACTACAGTAGAAGATGAAATATAACTAAGTGCACATTCATTGAAAAATATTTCCCCTAGGGAAATAATACAAGTTGAAACAAAATATACTACGTTTATGGGAAAATTAGAAAGAATGTGTTGCGGATTATGAATATACCATTATAAGGTTATCTAGTTATGTTATATATTTCATACAAAACACTAAATACCATATTGACCAATTATTTAAAGTGCATAAGACAAATATCCAAAGGGTACTTGTACCTCAATCTTATACTTCATACGATTCAATATTTTACGATGCTATCAATATAGAGATAGAATTCTCCATGTCTTATGGTTTCAAAGGGTATCAATAGAATACTATGATTGAAGATAAAATAATGGATAAAGGGAAGATGGGAAAATAGATTTTTAGAACATTTGATAAATGTCGAAAGATTCATCATGGTACTTTATTGAATGGAATAATATTGTGTTAGATGTGCGGAGGAAAAGTTCACCATGAAAAATAATGCAAAGGGAATAAGGACAACCCTGATCCTCAATGTTTCCACTATATGGATATAAGAAATTGTTAAAATTAATTACTAATGCATAAATATATTATAACAAAGAACAAACCATGGGATGAAGGTCAATATTTTTTTATTAATATAGCTAAAGTATAATGATTAATTTTATTCAATATTTAGATATCTTAATAATGTTGTAAATTCATCTATTCTACGATATATGGTCATAAGAATTATGAAATATATATGTATTTTACTATATTACTATTTCATTACGGATTTGAGAGAATATGATGAATGATACTAAGGAAGGGGATTCAGTGAAAAGTTTTACTACTTTAAAAACATATTATTGAGGGAAATACATCACAAAAAATTTCCCTAATGTTATGATAATGATGGTTGGAAAAATATATTACTCATACGGATAAAAAAATATTACTGACTAACATGTAATTGATTAATGGCAATGTTTTTTAGGATATCATTGATTTAGTTTACATCATTTTTCTATTTATGGAATATATAGAATAATATGTGTTTTATTTAAATAATCTAGAATCATTAATATTTATAATATGTTTTTATGGTAATCCATGTTATTGATATGTTTCAATAGAATAAACGATGATGTTATTCACATGTTTGGTATGTGATTATTTAAGAGATACTTAATTTTAATTTAATACTAATGATAAGTTATTTTTTGTAAATTTGGTAAATTTACTTCTAAAGTTTGGATCATAATATTTCCAAAAATATTACTATTTATGAAATGTTTTGTGTTATTATATGGATAAGATTTAGAGATTAATGTATTACTTCACTATGTAATAATACCTGTTCTAATAGATAGATTAGTAATATATAAAGACATAACCAAAGGATAATCTTATAATTATGAAATATAAATTTATCAAGTAATTATATTTCCATAAAATCTTATAGAGTGAAGAAATTCCTCACCACTAGGAAAATGGTCATGAAAAACAATTATTTCCTCTTATCATTATCTTTTATGATATCAATAACCTTTATCACACCTATGGTTTAAGGATTTGATCTCAATAACATTTTCAATAACATATTCTTTATCTACCTCTATAATAAATTTATTTCTATAATTTTCATGCATGTCCATGTTTTCGTAGTGTTATGCTATTAAAAATACTTGTCCAGTGGTGACTGTCAAATTTCCTTTTAACAATTATTAATAAGATTATATGTTAACAATTTTTATGAAATGGAATTCTCAACAATTTTATAATTAATTATCTAACCCTTTATTATCGAGATCATGTTTGAATTGTGAGGAGGAAATATATTTAAAGTTTGAAGAATATAACAACTCAAGACATTACAATATTTTCCATTTAGAATAAATTTATTTTTTTTTGCTAGATTTGATTATAATAAACACCAAGGTAATATTTTTCTACACACAATACTAAGGTTTTATAATGGAACATGAAGCATTATGTTCTTATGGGTTATAAAAAAATAATGAGTTCCTTTAACCTCTTGTGTTTCACACAAGACTCAGTTTTACAAAAAAAATATTCATATTATTATATAATATTACAGTTTTCACATAGCCATTAAATTTCATTTTAATAATAGTATTTAATAAATAATGAAAGTACATGGTTCAATTAATTTTTTACTAATTAATTATAAAATAATAAAAAAACAAATTGATTATAGTGGGAATGTTTTTGTAAACCAAATTATTTTTATATACCAAATGTTTTTATCCTTATAAATTGACTTAAGAAAAATTAGAAAAATAATATAATGATATATATATATTATATATTAAATAAAATATTTCTTACATTAATCCAATATAATTCATATTCCTTAGTTTAGAAGAAATCCATTTTATAGATAATTTTCATTATTTTTTTAATGGCATTTTTACTACGTTGTAAAGGAGTACCAGGTTTAAAACTAAATTTTAACCATTTTATAAATTTTATTTATAAAAATAAATTTCACTTTTGAAATTATAGTATTATAGTTATTATAGATTTAATTTTTGTTATTTTTGGGAGAATTTTCATATTATGATCCATAGTGAAAAGTATGGAATTTTAATTGAGTTTCCTTTTTCAATTAAATGATTAATAAGGTTAAATTACATTTTTATTGGCATTCAAGTATAACTAGTACAATTTTATATAAAATTAAAACAATATAAGTCATCGGAATATATTTTACATTGAAATTGGATATGAAAATATTTCAAACTTGTGAACATTTTTACATTAAAAATTGTTTTTCCATCACCTCTATGGGGATAAGTTTAATTAAATTTTAGCCACATCTAAGATTTTGAATTGGAAAATGGATCCAAAAAATTTATTCATCATAATTTATAATTTATAATATGATAAACTCATCTTATGGAAAAATAAAATATTTAATAATATTAAGATTAATTTGAACAATTAAGAGAAAAACTATACTAACAAGGGACTAATCCTTAAATAAAAGGGACAAAATGACCTAATATAATTTCCAAAACCTACTGAATATCCCTATTTTGACCATATAATCCCTTGGTTAAAATATGGTTCATTATTTGTGGAACATTATGTAATAGATACCTCCTAATAGTGTTTCTATTTATATATTTACGAGGGTGAAACATATCTACCACTATAAAAGGAACTCACCCATCACACTTTTTAACACATCTAAATCCATTTAACTCTTCTGAAACCTATCTGAATAATCTAACAACATCCCTTCACTCATTCTAGAAGAATCACATTTTGAATAAGGGAAAGAAATTAATAGTTTTTGTATAAACCAAATGGAATTACCAAAATAAGAGTATGTTAAAGACCACAAAACTAAAATTAATCAAAAGGTAAAATATTTTATTAGTGATTTCATTCCATAAGAGAGTTTTGTTATTATGAAGTAATTCAATTTAATGTGGAAAATATAAATCTCATTTTTCATTTAATATCAAGATTAAATCATACATATTGGAATTATTGGTTTCACATTCAACTATCTCATCCAAGTGGTTTTGACTTGAAAATTACAAAGTGGTGAAAGATATTTTCATTAATATGAGTTTACTTGTGAATGTTAAAGTTATCTCAAAAAACACACTTCCTTATGATGTTTTTTATTTTAAAATACTATTATTTTAAATATAGAAATTTTTATGCAATGGATATTATTATTTCCAAAAACATATACCATCTTTACATACAATGTTCACATTGACAATAATTTGATTACTTGGAAAACATTGATAAATTTTTATCATTTACTCAGTAATGGTATTTAATGAAATGGAATGTTATTCATTAATTAAATATATTATTCAATATATGAGGAATTCATTGGACATTCACTACATTTTTTGGGGATTGGTTAATTCAATCCCAACGATGAATCAGTTGTCTCATAACATAAAATCATATTTCCAATTAAGGTAGATTTTTACCTAGTATGTTTAAAACATTCTTGATTATAGATCTTGATGGTAAATGTATCATCTTATTAGAAAACATGATTTCCAATTATTAATCATTTTCAATATTATGAATTCAGTTATTATTATTAACTATTTTTTTTTCATTGAAATTATCTATGATTGAATTTAATTCATGGTTTATTTATAAATTTTTTTTTTCAATTATTTTCCAATCTATATATATTATGACTTATCCATAAATTTATGTGGAATTTTTAATCAATTATTTACTTTTCCATGATGATTACGATCATTTATTCGTTATTTTTTCCACTTTACAAACACTTACTATGAATTTGAACTAACCCTTGTTTTGTTTCATTTCCCCATTAAATGATGAAAAAATATTTGAATTAGTTTTCTTAGATAGAGTTCATTTAATTTTATTATGTATAATGTTTTATTTCTTATTTTCTTATTTAATATAGGTATCATGTATGTAATATTTTTTTTTCTAAAACTACTAAGTTAATTAGTCATTTAGTTTTTAATTCCTTGTAGGTATTCTCATTTATTAATGTAGTCACGAGCTTCAGGATTTTGGGGTAAGGGTGTTACATGTTTACATGGTTAAATACTATTTTTATATGTTTAATTTTTTTATATAAATTTTTAAATAATATAAATTAATCATTGAATAAAAATAAATGATAATAAAGATTCTAATAAACCAAATATTTCAAAATAATTCTTTTGGATAAATAGTATTTCTTTAATTAATTAGAAATTATTTTTTTAAGATAAAATTTAATTTTAAAACAATATAATGTGATTTATTTTATAATCTATAAATATTATTTTTATATGATCACTATTTATATTAAATAATTCATCCAAACACATCCAAATTAATAAATAGAATTAAATTATGTAATATTGTGGTGTTATATTCATGATACACCATAGATGATGAATGAATATTAACAAATCAACGCCCCCATAATAGATGAAATCCATCTAAGGATGATGATCCATGGTCAAAAGTTTTACTTCATGATTATTTATATTATATAATGTGTTTGGTAGACACCTCAACTAATAGAAAAAATGTGCACTCAAATATCCATGTATCAACAAAACTGTAATTATCTATATATTACCAACATTTACTAAAACTCCAAATCCTTTTAGATGGAAATTAAAATCCATAGTGGATAACAAAATCTATCAACCAAAATAAATCTCCAATAAAATCTAAGGGATTGGTTTTATATAAACCACTATCCTTATGAATATACTATTATCATAACATGAAACCATTCTTCATGGAATAACAAAATAACCCACCTTTAGAGATATCGTATAATAATGGTGTAGCACTAATCACCACAGTTAAAATTCCATCAATACATGCATCAAAAAAATTATAAACTCAAAGACATAGTTTTATATTAATTAATAAGTTATATTTAATCTATACATATTAAAAACAATCACCAAAATGATAAAACCCTTGCCACTATGTTAAATTCAACCTATAACCCATTAAAATAATAATGCATCACCAACATAACCTTCATCGCAATAAAATGGGCTCATATACCATGCAATAATAGCTCTCATTAATGATTGAAAATCCTATACATGAATACATATGGTTTGATGCATCAATTTATGATGCAAGCGGATGTTTTCAAAAATATCATGATTTAAATAACATACAAATTACCCATTTATAAAAAGGTTACTAGTAAATATCAACATCATCAGGTCTATCACTCTGTTACCTACTCATTTTTGTAGTAAATTACTATAATAAATCAATAGTTTCTTTGATTGAGACCATATATATATAGGGAAATCCACTTTCTACATTTCTAAAATATTAATTCAGTCTCTGGATCATTAGATATCATAAAAAATTTTAAATACTTACAAATTCCCACTGAATATAGACTCTTATATAAAGGGTATATGACCCTTATATATGATATGTCCCTTTTCCAAAATATGTATCAAATAGAAATTATATATTCCCTTGTCAAATTTAAACTTCATCATAGATTCTTTGCTATTATCATAAAAAATACATCAACAACCATTTCATATCACAGAATGAATAAATGGTCAAAAATAAAAAAAAAATATTTATTAATCAAATAAAACAATATATATTTACAATAAAAAAATTCATAAATTTATATCTATAAAATCTTAACACAATAAAATATATTCTTCACCTCATGCATAAGATCTCCACATCATTAAAAATAAAATCCATCCTTCTATGGTTTTAAAAAAATAGTTAAAAACCAAACAATTATCTACAAGAAATAAAAATTTAATGCACCCCAAAAGAAAAATGAGTTAAAATATTAATTTTCTATGAGATCCATTCATCTATAAATTTTACATTATCTCTTAAAATAATGAGGCATTTCTTTTAATTTATTTACATATTTAATTTCATTATTAGTATGTATTCTACATGTTAAATAACTTTTTTAAAAAATAATTTCAGCACTTAATAAATTTAAATTAGATTTATTCTCAAATAAATAGTACATATATAATAAACATAGGTGATATATGTATTTAAATATATATTTTATAACAAAAAAATCAAAATTATTCATGATGGAATTTACAAATTGAGAAAATGGATTTGATGTTGAGGTTTAGTTGGTAATTGGTGGTAGAAACCTACATAGTTCTAAAAATTGGTATTAAACTCAAAAGTATAATGCTTTATAAACAATAAAATGCTCAAAAAACTCATCAATGAAAATTAATACCATCCCAAAATCCCCTTACTTATCTCATAGGATCACATCTATTGAGATTAAAAATAATGATATAAACACCCTACTTTCATTAAAAATTCTTAATTTTAAAAATCATCAAATTTCATCCTCAATGCATTCTTAAACTAAAATTATGAATTAATTATTTTTACAACGGAAGAAATTGATAATAATGAGAAAAAACTTATGAGAATTTCCACACACTCAAGGATAACAGCCCATAACTTCCCATTATCAATCACATAATTTTTCATTAACACTATGAAACACATTCTTACCATATATTCATTTGATTACATATCTTGAAAAATATGAAAAATATGATAGGAGTGATAAATATTCGTGTAATGTATCATTCATATATTTTATTTGGTTGATTACACGGGCTTAAAACCCAAATCAAATGTAATTTTATATATCGATGTTAAAAAAAATTCCATATAGAAAATCCAGAATCATCATAATGTGACATGGTTCCTTCAGGGATTTTATAAGATATCCATTACAATTTCTTATAATCTAAAAGCACTATGTATATATCAAAAACGTGGGTATATAATCTATTTTGAAAAATTAATTTATATCCCTCTTGGTAATGATTACCATAAAATATTTTCAATTAATAATTCCCTAAATAATAATAAGAAAACATTGATGGGTATAATCATTAAGAAAATTAATAAATGAAACAATTGGGAGTAATTTAATTTGTATAAATCACCTAATCTTCTCAAATAGGGATATATACATTCTATACTATCAAGACCACATTTTACTATTCATACATTAACATACTAATAAAATTATTCCAATAAAGGTATTCAAAAATAGAATGATGATACCACTAAGAATCATTTCTTTCATAGATAAAAAATATAACATCAAACTATGTGTGGTATGAAAAATCAGTTAAACACAAATATAAATTGAATATATATATATATATATAAGATGAAATATTAATTATGAATTTATAGTAATAATCTCTTATACAATAAATCTAATTCACATTATATTTATATAACTAAATTATAATATTTTCCATGTATTCAAAATCACGGATCTAAAAATAAAAATATCTCAGTCAAGGTAAAAGATAAATTCCATTCATGTTCAAAAAAATAAGCATGATTAAGTTTTCATTGTGAAAAATTCCTAAACTAAATTTCTAAAATAAGTGAAAAATAAAAAAATATTGGGTTACATTGTGTAGGATTTTTTTTGAATTTGCATAACTACCTTGAAATATAAGGTCATATAATCTTGGAATGAAGTCACCTTATCCTGGTCAATAATGTTTCTACATTTACATTTCTCCATGTGGATGAATCCCCATCCTTTTTCCAGAAATCAACTTCACCCTTCCCAATATTAGATCATTTTCCACTCAAATTAGATTAAATGACTAGTTTTTTAATAAAACCAACAAAAACAATTAAATCATAGACAAATCAAAATTATTGTCCATAATTGAACTCAACTTTTCGATAACCTTATCCATGACACTCAATCCACTAAATAATCCTCCATTTCTAATTTTTTTTATATATTTCACCACTATTTTTCTTATTAACATAAACTAATTTTCTCTTATCATCAATGAATACAACCTCATACTATTATACCTTGATTTATTCACTCAAATACTCATCCATTTCTTCAAAAATATGCATTACAAGATCAATATTAAAATTGAGATTCTAATCATCAATATTTAATGATAAATCCTCTCATTAAACTTAAATTAAGTCCATTAACATTACTAAATAATTAAATCCTTTAAAAGGGATAGTTTTATCTTCATCCATATCAAATAGATGGGAACCCACCTGAAAATAGAATTTATACACTCCGAATAAAATATCATTAACCCAACCACATGAATATATCAATATTTTTCCTATTACTGAAAATATTGTTTTATGGCCTAAAAATACTCTAATGATATGATTTTAAATGTTGACTGTGACATGATTTTTAATCTCATATATAGTTCCCTTAATGATTTCCTAAAATCATTAAATTTGATATTAATATGAATAGAAAAACTACTAAAATAAAGTCTCTTATTTTCAAAACACTTTTATACCATTGTTATGTATCCTATCATGAGTACTATTATTCCCATATCCTAAATATATCTATTATTTTACCTAACTCATTCATGGACTTCTCTCATGTTGGTTATTTTACTAAATCATTATGAAATGTCATGTTAATATAATAATTCCTTAAATTTTCTTGAATTATCCCTTTCCCTTTATCTTACCTTTCCACATATATTAAAGTTATTTTAGGTATGGTTTAAACATATTTGTTCTTACACTTTATCTTTTTTCATAGCTTACAATTTGTTCATCTATAACTTTTACTCCATTTTATTTTACTTTTTTATAATTTTTTCACTTTATGTTTTATAATTTTATTACAATACAACCCTAAATATGTTTCCACACTTCCAGGTGATATCCTTGAATAATCATTATAGTTATCCTTTATTTAACTTTGTATCACTTATCCAGTTGAATACATGAGTTGGTTTTAAATTTTCCAACTGTGAAATTCAAGATTCCTCATTGAATCATTTTGATATTATAGATTAACATTAAATCAATGATTGAATCCTTATTAGATTTCATGAATATAGAAATTTTCACCACAAATAAATTGAGTTTTTTATGAAAATATGGTCTTTTTTCCCACACCCTCCTAATATTTATTGATATACAAAATTATTTCATTTTGATCCCTAACACATAAAATTATTAAGACAGTTCTGATAGATATAATCAGTATCCTAGTTGTCTAAATATTGGGGTTTCTTAATGGAAATTATTTTATCCATATCAATTTCTAATGAATAATTTATATAACCATCCATATATTACAATCTACCATGTGAACTATCCACTTCTAAATTCCTTTTTAACTTCGGTTGGGATATATTTCTATACATCTCATCCAAATATTCATATCTCACTTCTAGTAAATTCATCATTAATGAACCACCATCATCATAAAGAATTTTTAAAATATTACTAATTGATACACCATAATAAAATGTTTGAATTATCAAAAAACATATTTATACAATAATTATGAGACTTATTCAATAATTCTTTAAACATTTCACACATATTTTGAAATGAATCATCATAAAATTTATTGAAATTTAAAATATTTATTTGATTATTTAGAAATTTTGATTAAGGATTGAACTATTTTAGGAATTTTCATTCAATATAATCAAATGGAGGGATAGAATTCATTATCATGCTTTGGATCCATTATCTTGATGTGTCTCATAATTAAAATAATGATGGTATTGGAATGAATATTTACCCATGATAGTATCTCACGGATCTTCATATGATCAATGATAACACTTATTATTCCTTGATCCATTGGGGATATCATAGAATAGTGGTTGGGGTTCCACATTGTGGGGTATCTAGATTGTCCCATGTGGGTTGTTCAACATCTAAATCCTTTATGTATACAATAACCAATGATCCATTGACTCATGTTGATGCAAGAGTTACGAGAATTCTTCCAATATGTATGTCACCAAGATGAAATACCAGTCTTGATGGTAACCCCATTTTTTATCCTTTGGAGAGGGAATTTTCTGAGACCTTCACTTGTCCCGACCTTTCCATGTTTTCCCATTTTGGACATGAGATGTTTGTTTCCGACGCTTTCGCTGAGGCGCACACATCCATCTGTGAGGGCGCACAGCTGTTGCCCCACATTCCTGCTTTCCAAAGGCGGGAAGCATCCGCTCCTTATTCAGGAACGTCTGCTCCGTGATCGAAACTGGGATGATGGGATGTCAGTTCTTCCTTCCGTGGATTCCTCCTCGGAACTCGTCACCTAGTCTGGGTCTCCCTCATAGATTTAATACATTGTTCGTGAAACACTTCCAAGTGCCATGATTCCATGGACACTGGTTAATTACACTACTTCTGTCAGGAAATTCCAAAGGGTTTGGTCAGGGCAACAACCTTCAGTCGGGGGAGTAGTCACATCAAGGCATCAGTAGCATGTCTGAACACTGGGGAATTGGAGTGTCTGTCTTTTGTCTCTTGTCATAGGGCTTCTTGAGGGCATGGATGCCCGAGGCATCCCACAATGAGCATGGGGAACTATAGGCCATAGGCATGTATTTGAGGTTTTCCTCAACATCTTATGTTTAACACAGGGTATGTCACAGTTTTAACGTCCATCGGAGATGGATCGGGTTGATCAGAACACTAGCTGTAGTGGATCAGATTGAGGAATTTCCCTTGAAGGGATGTCTATGTCGGGGTCAGCTCGTGGGAGGCTTCCCGGATGCTGTGGAGGGGAGTGGAGTGGCATGATCTCTCGGGGATGTGGCGGCACGGGTAAGAATCAGGGTGGATGATGGATGGGTGGATAGATGAAGTAGAGGGGGAATGAAATGGGACCATCGCAAGGGCGATAGTAAAGTTGGGCTTGAGCCTCAAAGAGACCTCCTACATATCCCCATGATAGGGAATCAAAGTCCTCGTAGTTTAGGAGAAAACAAGAGGGGCTTGGTACACCAACATGGATACGGTTTGGGCCAATGATTGTTGGGGTTGATCTTTAGGATGGCTTCCTACGTACCATTCCTTGACACGGATCAAAGTCCTCGTAGTTCAGATGAGATGTGGAATATAGTTTAACGTCATGCGGGATGGGGGTGAACCGACGTGGATGAGGTCGGAACGACCAAGGGATGGGCTTGAACCTCATGGAGGCTTCCTACATACCATACCTTGACATGGATCAACGTACTCTTAGTTCGGGTGTGAATGGTGGTTGTTGGCGAACCGACATGAAAGAAAAGAGATCTTAGTCCAGATGTTGTGGGGCTTACACACTAGGCTGCCCAGGTGTTGTTGAACCAACGTGAAGGAGGTCGGAATGACCAACAGATGATGGTATTGAAACTCATGGAGGCTTCCTACATACCATGCCTTAGCACGAATCAAAGACCGCGTAGTTCAGGTTGGTCACAACGGCTTACCGCTGGACCAGAATGCAGTTTAACGTCATGCGGGACAGGGGTGAACCCTGACGAGAATAGACGATGGGCGGTGGGCTTGAACCTCGTGGAGGTTTCCTATGTACCATACCTTGACTTGGATAAAAGACCTCATATTTCGGGTAGTGTTTCTTCGGTGAACTGACATGAAGGTGAACCCAGGGGGTCCACTAGTGCTGGGCTTGAACCTCAGGGAGGCTTCCTACGTACCATTCCTTAGCACATATCAAAGTCCTCGTAGTTCGAGAGTGCAGTTTAACGTCATGTTGGACAAGGGCATACAGTTTAACGTCATGCTAGATGAGAGTGGAACTCGACATTAATAAATGACCAAGTGGTGGGATTGAACCTCGTGGAGGCTTCCTACGTACAATGCCTTAACACGGATAAAAGTCCCCGTAGTTCGCTTAAGGTGGGGGTCAGGGTCGGTGGTCACTCTAAGCTCATGTGAGTCATGCTCGGTGTCAGAAACAAGAGGTTGCAGGGACCTGATGATCACGTCCTGAAGGTTGCGTCCGTGGGAAATGAAGAGGGGATTACGTGTTAGGTGGCCCATGGTGCTGGGACTTACTCTAGGATGGAGGCCCAAGGTGCAGCGAAGCATAGTGGGAGAGGGATTTTGGACCAAAGATGGAAGGTGCCTCATTCCCTATCGTGCCCTCCACTTTCCTCGGAAGTGGGGAAGTACAGAGGTTCATGGGTGATACCTTCTGCAAGAGAGGCTTGGGAGGTTATACCAAGGTGGTTTTCCTTCTCCCATGGACATACGATACTACAAATGGGAGGATCTCATTCCATGTGAGGAAGATTCCATTCCCATAGAGGCGAGTGGCGTAAAGAAAGTCCGAGATGGGGGGACCCTTCATGTGAATCACGGGGTCAGATAACATTTTAACGTCATGTGTTGAGGAGGAGGTGCTTTGAAGTTTAACGTCGTTGACGTACGCCTATCGTGGGGCATGGCAAAACAATATTTTATTTACCTAAGTATAGTATAGCAGTTGATCCTAGGTAGTCTCCCGAAGAGGAGTGCACACAAAACAAGGTTGTCACTTTTTGTTGGTTTTCTTAAAATGATTAGTTTTAACAAATTTTAATGACTATGAGAGAAACAAACAACAGAAATTTATTGATTTTAACAAATTATAAAGACGGTGATCGGATTTGGTTCGGCTAGACTTAGTGTTGTGCCATCATGGTTTCCAAATTTTATCTCTTCTTCTTCCTTAAACTGGTAAGAAGGATGTGATTAGAATTTCCCTTTCTAAAACCGTAGATTGGTATATCCTCCTTCCATTGTGTTTAGGGTTTTAGACAGTCTCTTGATTAATTAGAGCAATCCCAGACCTAGAATTGTTGTTCCCTAATAAACCAAGATTTCGACATACAATCCTATACACGTTCTTGACAACCGTCGAGCAATCACCACCCAACCCTAATCTTGTTCCACCGTATACAGATTAGAATTGGGTGGAGGGAGATATGATCATCGACCAATGAAATTTATAATTTCAGAATAAAAACATTAACACAACCGCATTCAGAATTTAATACTGAATTATGAATTGGAACCGGAAGAAGAAATAAGAACAAATTTTATTCATTTCAAGCACAAAACTCAAGCACAACACATAGATCCAGCCTCCCCTCTTTCCGATCACTCAAATGAAACTACCCCTCCATGGATGGGGTAAGCGAGATAATTCGGGAGAGGAGAGAAACTTTAAAACAAAATAAATAAAAGAAAAATCTGAGAATCTCTTCTCCTTGGTGCCTCAGAAGGAATGGGGTGGAGAATGGGATGTCTTGGGGGGGAGGAGCTCTCCTCCTTTTATAGGCAGAATTCGACCCCCGAAATATTGAGCGTTTTCGACCGCATTAATGACCTCTTCACGCGTTCCACCCTTCATGAATGTTGTGAAAAAGTATCTTTTCCATCTCTCCCCAAAATTTCAGCTCATTTGAAAACCGGATGGAGGAGTTATGAATTTTTCATTTTCGATTTCTGTTTCTGGATTAAGTTTCCAGGATGGTTCCTCCAAATGTATATCGTTTAATGGACTCCTTAATGACTTCCTAACTTCCCCAAATTTCTTGTAGAGTCGCCACTATATGTCCTCGTCATATCCCTGGTGGAAACACATCATTTAGATAATTGTATGCCGAGTTTGATGTCTTTTATGTTGGGTGGGTCCACGCTGTCCGCCCGGAAAAATCCCCAACTTCATTGAATTTTTAGACCCTTTAGATGGCCGAATCTGGTCCTGGTCCAGAAGACAAAAATGATGGAAATAAAATAAGGATTATAAAAAAAGTTTAATCAGAAAATTTGGAATTTTATTTTTCCATAAATGACCAAAATACCCCTAACGTAAAAATCTGTCAAAAATCCAGAAATAGTCGTTTTTCACATTTGGGTTCAAAATAACACTAAAACCTAAAAACATGACAATTACCCATCCAATAAAACTATTTTGGGAGTATAAACAATGATATTCAATATAAATTAATTGAAAATATTTGCTCTATCAATTCCCCCACACGTAAACTATGCTTGTCCTCAAGCATAAAATCTCAACATGGAATTCAAAGGGCACCAATGTCACCAATATTTAAATTTAAAATGGAATAAAATCAAATGATTATCAATGTCCAATCAAATTTTCCAGTTCCACAAAAATAACAATTTAATTTCCGATTTTTCAAAGAAACAATCAATTCATGCATTTTACTTTTCCCCTTTGAAAAATAATGAAGCTTCTCCTTTCATTCATTCAAGCTTCTCAATTTATTATTATTAAACATGACAAATCACGACTTACCTCACTTTGAATATTTTCTCTCATCACTCATGATAAAATTAATAGTGGATTTATGCTCATATCATGAGAACATGCTCCTTACCCATAGGCTTGTAAATTAACTACTTTCTCTACTTTGTAAAGACAAAACACACATAAAATCATGAGGACTTGTAATAAAGGTTCAAATGACTCTGTGGCTTAGGGTTGGTGGGTAAATGATTGAAATAATTTAAGGCCAGAAGTAGGAGGTTTTACTCTTAAGTACAATGCATGATTAATCAAGTGAAAACACAAGATGAACCTCACTCAAATCCCCTTGAAATGTGAATCACAACACCACTCCCCTTTCAATGACATGGGTCATGAGTCAATAAATGATTACAAAGAATGATATCATCCAAGTTCTCCCAGTTGTTTTTTGTAAAGCTCCAGAAAGGCACAGCTTTTTTTTGTAAAGCTCCAGAAAGGCACAACTTTATTTTGATTTTTTTTCTTCTTTTTTTTGGAGAACCGGATGAAATGAAAGAAGCATAATGAAATGATGAATCAAGCCCAATTTTCTAATAATACATTGCCCAAAATGATGACACACACATTACAGCTCCCAAAAATGATACATATCCCAAGGAACACACACGAAAGGCCCTTCCCCCACAATCAAACTTGAAATAACCATGCAAAAATACTAAAAGTGTAGGTATGGAAAAATTTGATTGTAATGTGGCTTAAACCTATAAGGCAATTCATGGCATCTAAGGGATTACGAAGGATAAATGTAAAGGTGGATCTTAGGATAAAATGTGGCTAGCCAAAGATATTCCTCAATAATTTTAAATGTGGTTTTGTACAGTCATAGCTTTGACAAGTTTCAATACATGTTCTAGCAGGTTGCACGTCCCAAGATCACTCAAGAAATATGCTCAAGATAAAATAGGAAATATTTGGTCTAGGAATCCTCTCAGGAATGAGAATATGATATTGGACAATCACTTATGGGATGATTAATAATAACAAATTAATTAACATGAATTTCAGAAATTCAAAGAATGAAAAATGGAAGGGAAATTTCATTTACATAAATCAATTAATTCCCTTAAATCATGAGTCCTTATTTCAATATCCCTGCTTCACTTTAATCATCCAATTATCCATTTTAATCATTCAATCTCATTAACATTGAAATCTAAAACATGGCATCACAAGATTCCTAAGAAACTCATGTCTCCTAGAGAAGTCAAGTAAAACATGAATTCAAGCGTGGGCATGCCTTTTTTTGATTAATTTTTTAAAAGACTAAAAAAAGTAGGGAATAAAGTCAGATAATATAGAATTGAAACTCACACTCCCCTGTCAAATGGATCCTTTTCTTCACGACGTACAATCCCACAACACCCTCTTCATTAATGGACCTGAAAAAAATCAAAACAATTGATAGTGCAGGCTCGTTCAATCAAGCTGGTAAATGACTAAGAAGACAAGTGGAAAACGGGGGAAAATGCGGGTTGCCTCCCGGTAGAGCCTTTGTTTAATGTCGTTGGCTCGACAAAACAAAACAAAACAATTTTTTTTTTTTTAAATCTCCTGGACTATAAGATTTCCTCCCCACACTTAATTTATGTAGTGTCCTCAATTCTTGTAAATGTATGTCTCAAAAAGTTGGAGTTACTGCATTTAATCAAGTGTAAAGGAATGATGCAACCTGGTAGGTGTTCATTTGTATTCAGGATGAAGGAGTGTGATCTCCTCCACTGGTCTTTGATGTACCGTCCCATGGAACTTCTTTAGCCTCATCCCATTTATAGTGAATTGGTTTCCTCCTCCTTCCTTTTGAATCTGCACATCACCAAAGGGATATACATGAGTAACAGTAAAGGGGCCTTCCCATTTGGAACGAAGTTTACCTGGCATAAGCTTAAGTCTGGATTTGAAGAGTAACACGTGATCTCCAGGGTTGAAGGTTCTTGGTTGAATTATCTTGTCATGGGCCATCCTCGTTCTCTCTTTATAGATCATTGAGTTTTCAAAAGATTCCCTTCTAATTTCCTCTAACTCCTCCAACTGAAATCTTCTTTCTTTCCCAGCTTTCTCAAGGTCCAGATTCATCTCTCTAACCACCCAGTAGGCTCTATGCTCCAACTCCACAGGAAGGTGGCAACTCTTTCCATAGATCAATCTATAGGGACTCATCCCTATCGGTGTTTTGTAGGCCGTTCTGTATGCCCATAATGTATCATCTATCTTTTGGCTCCAGTCCTTCCGGTTGGGTTTAACAGTCTTCTCTAGAATGGATTTGATTTCTCTATTAGAGACTTCTGCTTGGCCATTTGTTTGGGGATGGTATGGGATAAATGTTCTATGATGTACCCCATACTTCTTCAGCAATGCTTCCATTTTCCTGTTGCAGAAATGAGTTCCCTGATCACTGATGATTGCTCGTGGCACGCCAAACCTACAGAAAATGTTAGCCCTAACAAAAGCACAAACAACATTTGCATCATCAGTTCTGGTTGCTTTTGCTTCCACCCATTTTGAAACATAGTCTACATCCAAAAGAATATGTGAATTTCCAAATGACATTGGGAATGGTCCCATGAAATCTATGCCCCAAACTTCAAAAATTTCACAAAATGTTATTGGTTTTTGTGGCATTTCATGTCGTTTGGATATGTTACCAGAAAATTGGCATTTTTCACATCTTTTACAAAATTCATATGCATCCTTGAATAAGGTGGGCCAGTAGAGTCCAGATTCTAAAACTTTTCAGACAGTCCTATGAGGTCCAAAGTGGCCTCCACAGGATAATTTATGACAAAATTCAAACACTGATTCAATTTCACTTCTTGGCAAGCATCTTCTTATGATTTGATCATTACAAATTTTCCACAGAAACGGATCTTCCCAAATGTAAAATCTTGATTCATATTTAAGCTTATGTTGTTGATGAGAGCTTAGATGAGAGGGTACCTGAGATGTTACCAAATAGTTGACAATGTTTTCATACCATGGTACTTCACTATTGATGATGTAGAGTTGTTCTCTAGGAAGCTCATCATTAAGTGGGTTCTGCTTTGGTATTTCTGTTTCAGCGGTGTGGGGTAGTCGACTCAGATGATCAGCCACTTGATTTTTAGTCCCCTTCTTACCTTCGATTTCCAAGTTGAACTCTTTTAAGAATAGCATCCATCTCATCAACTGTGGTTTAGCATCCGCCTTTTTCATTAAGTACCTAAGAGCTGCATGATCAGAAAAAACAACAACTTTAGTGCCCAGAAGATATGATCGGAATTTATCTAGTGGAAAAACGACTGCAAGGAACTCCTTCTCTGTGGTTGTGTAATTTATTTGTGTTTCATCCAAGGTCCTTGATGCGTAGGAGATGACTTGAGGTTTGCTGTCAATTCTCTGTGATAGAGCAGCTCCCACTTCTTGGTTGGATGCATCACAAAGTATCTCGAAAGGGTAATCCCAATTGGGTGGCTGCATTATTGGTGGTGTTATCAGCCTTTCCTTTAATTCATTAAATGATTCCCTACATGCACAATCAAAATTAAAGTTAGCATCCTTTAGAAGTAATCTTGAGAGAGGGAGAGAAATCTTACTGAAATCCTTGATGAATCTTCTGTAAAATCCTACATGCCCTAAAAAGGATCTAACTTGTTTGACACAAGTTGGATATGGTAATGAATTTATTACATCAACTTTTGATTTATCATCCTCAATCCCATTTTGTGAAATTATGTGCCCCAACACTATCCCTTTTTCAACCATGAAATGACATTTTTCAAAATTTAAGACAAGGTTCTTTTCAATGCATGTTTTCAAAACTTTTTCCAAATTTCCCAAGCAATGATCAAATGAATTTCCAAAAACTGTGAAATCATCAAGAAACACCTCCAAGAAATCCTCAATGTGGTCCGAGAAAATACTCACCATACACCGTTGAAATGTACCTGGGGCATTGCATAGCCCGAAAGGCATCCTTTTGTAGGCGAATGTTCCAAAAGGGCAGGTGAAGGTTGTCTTCTTCTGGTCTTCTGGTGCAATTGGTACCTGAAAATAACCTGAGAATCCATCTAAAAAACAGTAATGAGTATTTCCAGCTAACCTTTCAAGCATCTGATCAATGAATGGAATAGGAAAGTGATCTTTTCTGGTAACTTGATTTAGCTTCCTGTAATCTATAGAGACTCTCCAGCTGTTTTGTATTCTCATGGGGATCAGTTCATTTCTTTCATTTGTAACAGTGGTCAGGCCAGTTTTCTTGGGGACTACATGAATTGGACTGACCCATTGAGAAACAGAGATTGGGTAAATGATATCAGCTGCTAAAATTTCTCAATCTCTTTCTTAACGACCTCCATGATTGTGGGATTGAGTCTTCTTTGAGGTTGTCTAACTGGCCGAGATTCACTTTCTAAAAATATACTGTGAGAGCATACCTTAGGGTTTATTCCAGGAATATCACCTAAACTCCATCCTACAGCTTTTACATTCCTTTTGAGAAGGTCAATCAATGTTTGTTCTTGTAAATGGGATAGGTTATTGGCAATTATTACTGGAAATTTCTCTCCTTCCATTAGGTAAGCATACTTCAAGTCACATGGAAAAGGCTTCAGTTCTAAACATGGGGGTTGTTCAAGGGATGATATTGCATTTATGTTTCCAACATCTAATGTTGAATTTTCTGGAATAATCTTACTTCCTCTTAACAAATCATCAAAAAAATCAGATTTTACCTCATCCTCCAACATGATATCAGAATTTTCAGGTTCATGGGAGTTGTAAAATTCAAATGAAGAGTGTTCTCCCAAAGATAAAAAGTCATGAAGCATACCTGAGTCTTCAATTGGTTCTATACCTTCATCATGGGAGATTTCATAAAGTGAGTGATTGTTGGATGGGTGTTTCATCGTATCAAGAATATTGAAGTGTACCGTACTATCTCCGAGCTCCATGGTGAGTGTTCCTTCATGCACGTTGATGATTGTCCTTGCTGTTTTCAAGAATGGTCTCCCAAGGATGATGGGAGATTGGGATGGTGCTCGGTCTTCCTCCATGGTAAGGACATAAAAGTCTTCTGGAAAGATTAATCCTCTCACTCCTACAAGTATATCTTCAACGACTCCAGCTGGGAAAACGGTGGATCTGTTTGCTAATTGTACCACCACCCGAGTTGATTTTAGTTCTTCGATCTGCAAAGATGAAAACACAGAGTGAGGCATCACATTTATCGAAGCTCCAAGATCACATAGTGCATCAGTAAAATTTAATGAAACGATAGTGCAGGGAATAGAGAAAGTCCCTGGATCTTGACATTTTTGCGGTATCGGTGGTGTGATCAATGCTGAGACGCTTCTTCCTAAGTTGATTATTTCATTTCCATCCAGGCTCTTTCATTCAGTACATAGCTCCTTTAGAAATTTTTCATATTTAGGGATTTTCCTGATTGCATCCAGTAGTGGAATGTTAATCTCAACTTTTCGAAATGTTTCCTGAATTTCCCGTTGAAGTCGTTCTTCTTCACCCTTCTTTGACTCAACCAATGCTGATGGGAATGGTGCTGGAATATCCTTTTTCTCCCTTTGTTGTTTCTGTAATGGTGTTTCTTGTCTTTCTTTCTTGAACCTTGTTCTTTCTACTTTGTTGTTGACTCCATTTTTTGGTTGGAAAGGATGAGCTTCAGCAGGTTCCCTAGATTCATCCTCCTCATATTGTTCTGGTGGTTTAAGCTCCTTCCCGCTTCGGGTTGTGATTGCACTAACATTCTCTTTTGGATTGGGAATTGTTTGTGAAGTAAGCTTACCTTGGTTCTTGGTGAAAGCATCCATAATTCTTGCAAATTGATCAGCTAGCTTTTCCATCTTATCTTCTATTCCTGCAACTCTTGTCTTCAGTTGTTGGTCTTCATTTGTCGGTGCAATTTTGGATGGTTGCTCATAATTCTTCCGCTGGAAAGGTGGTGGTTGAGAATTTTGTTGTTGTTGGAAGGGCTTCTGATAAGGTTGTTGGAATGTTATCAGGTTCTGATATTGCTGCTGAAAAAGTGCTCTGGCTTGGTTCTGTTGAAACCCATACCCTGGTTGGGTTTGCGGTTAGTATTGCCTTTGTTGATAGGCTGCACCACAACTTTCTATCCCCTGTACTTCTGGACATTGATCAGGGTAATGACAATTAGAAGAGAATAAACCACATACCTGATTCGTCCCTTGTTGTTCCTTCACATGGTTCACAGCTATTTGTCGCACCAACCTGGTGAGTTCACCCATTTCATTCCTAATTAAATCAACTGAATCAGATGTTCTTACCTCATGGATCCCTCTGGTGATCGTACCTCAAGTGCCAAACTGCTGTGAATTTTGTGCAATCTTTTCAATCAGAATTCGTATATCTGCAGGTGATTTATCAATGAGGGCTCCTCCCGACGAGGCATCTAGTAGATTCCTTCCATTGTCAAGAAATCCTTGGTAGAAGCACACAAGGAATTGGTCCTCTTCTATTTCTTGGTGTGGACAACTTGCACAAAGCTTCTTGAAACGTTCCCAGTATTCGTAGAGTGTTTCTCCAGTTGATTGATGGATGACATAAATCTCCTTCTTTATTGCAGTGCTCCTAGATGTTGGGAAGAATCTTTGTAGAAAGCCTTTTTTTAGATCTTCCCAGTTACTGATCTCCCCCGGTTGTAGATTGTACAACCATTCCTTTGCTGCTCCCTCTAGTGAGAAGGGGAAATCCCTCCACTTCACATGCTCTTCTGCGACTGCTCGAGGTTTGAAGCTGGAGCAGACATAGGTGAATTCTTGAATATGTCGATTTGGGTCTTCACCTGCAAGACCATGAAATTTAGGAAGCACTTGGATCTTGTTAATTCGCAATTAAAAATCATTTTCTATGGCATGAATTGCAAGTTGATAATTTTGATTGACAAATTGAGGTGCACAGATGTCACGTAGGGTTCGGTTGGGATTTACATACATTATTAAAGGTTAAAAGTCTCCACTCAAGGTATCACTTGAATCAGTGATATTTATTTCTTCGAAATCTTTGGGATGATTATGATTTCTCAATTTGGTTATTGTGCGCTCAATTTCTGGATCGAATTATAATAAATTGCTATTTGAACTACGGGTCATTCAAAAGAGATTTTTTTTTTAAACTTAGAGGCACTGCCTCCCCGGCAACGGCGCCAAGTTTGATGCACACCTGTCGTGGGGCGTGGAAAAACAATATTTTATTTATGTAAGTATAGTATAGCAGTTGATCCTAGGTAGTCTCCCGAAGAGGAGTGCACACAAAACAAGGTTGTCACTTTTTGTGGGTTTTCTTAAAAAGATTGGTTTTAAAAAATTTGAATGACTATGAGAGAAACAAACAAAAAAAATTGATTGATTTTAACAAATTATAAAGACGGTGATCGAATTTGGTTCGGCTAGACTTAGTGTTGTGCCATCATGGTATCCAAATTTTATCTCTTCTTCTTCCTTAAACTGGTAAGAGAGATTTGATTAGAATTTCCCTATCTAAAACCTTAGATTGGTCTATCCTCCTTCCAATGTGTTTAGGGTTGTAGAAGGTATCTTGATTAATTAGAGAAATCCCAGACCTGGAATTTTTGTTACCTAATAAACCAGGATTTCGACATACAATCCTATACACGTGCTTGACAACCGTCGAGCAATCACCACCCAACCCTAATCATGTTCCACCGTATACAGATTAGAATTGGGTGGAGAGAGATGTGATTATCGACCAAAGAAATTTATAATTTCAGAATAAAAACATTAACACAACCGCATTCGGAATTTAATACTGAATTATGAAGTGGAACCGGAAGAAGAAAGAAGAACAAAGTTTATTCATTTCAAGCACAAAACTCAAGCACAACACATAGGTCCAGCCTCCCCTCTTTCCGATCACTCAAATGAAACTACCCCTCCATGGATGGGGTAAGCGAGATAATCCGGGAGAGGAGAGACATTTTAAAACAAAATAAATAAAAGAAAAATCTGAGAAGTTCTTCTCCTTGGTGCCCCAGAAGGAATGGGGTGGAGAATGGGATGTCTTGAGGGGGAGGAGCTCTCCTCCTTTTATAGGCAGAATTTGACCCCCGAAACTTTGAGCGTTTTCGACCCCATTAATGACCTCTTCACGCGTTACACCCTTCATGAATGTTGTTCAAAATTATCTTTTCCGTCTCTCACCGAAAGTTCAGATCATTTGAAAACCGTATGGAGGAGTTAGGGATTTTCCATTCTCGATTTCTGTTTCTGGATAAAGTTTCCAGGATGGTTCCTCCAAATGTATGTCGCTTAATGGACTCCTTAATGACTTCCAAACTTCCCCAAATTTCTTGTAGAGTCTCCACTATATGTCCTCGGCATATCCCAGATGGATACACATCATTTAGATAATTGTAGTCCGAGTTTGATGTCCTTTATGTTGGGTGGGTCCACGTTGTCCGCCCCGAAAAATTCCCAACTTCAATGAATTTTTAGGCCCTTTAGATGGCCGAATCAGCTCCTGGTCCAGAAGACAAAAATTATGGAAATAAAATAAGAATTATAAAAAAAATTTAATTATAAAATTTGAAATTTTATTTTTCCAGAAATGACCGAAATACCCCTGACGTAAAAATCTGTCAAAAATCCAGAAATAGTCGTTTTTCACATTTGGGTTCAAAATAACACTAAAACCTAAAAACATGACAATTACCCATCCAATAATACTTTTTTGGGAGTATAAAAAATGATATTCAATATAAATTAATTGAAAATATTTGCTCTATCAGTCGTGCAGCTCGAATGAGGTGGGTCTACTTCATACCCCCAGGATATACATAATCGGTACCCTCTTCCCCTTGGGGAAGGGAAGGTACCAGCAAAGTCGTGGTAAAGGGGGGTCGCAGAGCGAACCCTCAAGGGGTCCATGTTAGCGTGGCTATGCGAAAAATAAATAACCATTAACGTGCCTATGCGAAGAAGCATTAGGCGATGCAATGCTATGAGTGGTGTTGCCCATGGGACCTTGAAATCACATCGTGTAAACATGGAGGGTCACACGGGTAGAGGAATTGCCAAGCAAAGATGTGTGCTTCACAAAGTGGAGTGCCTTGGCCTTAGAATGGGGTAGGGGTGTGAATGGGAGGTTCTTCGTGAAGTGGAATAGTATTCTCGAAGCACTACCTCGCGAAGCAGAGGTGCTTCGCGAAGAAAGGTGCTGTGAAGTAGTGTGCTTCATGATATATAGCGACCCTGCTTTGGCATGTGGATCACTTGTACAAGATGGGTGTTTCGCGAAGCATAATCTATCCGTAGCTGACCAGGTTCACTTGGGAATTCCCTTCCTTCGCGAATTCCATTAGGCTTCGAGAAGGGAACCCTCTCGGAAGAGGGGCTCAAAACGAGACAAGGCGAAGGCATCTCGCGAAGTAAAAATACCTCGCGGATCTCATGATTCCCAGGGGTAAGGGAGCTTCGTGATTCCAGAGTTGGGAATCCGAAAGGTCAGATTGTCCATCCTTTGGAATCAGGGGGAGCCCAGTATTTATTGGCAAGGGGAGCCACGAAGTAGAGCTCAAGCGGTGCGAAGGGGCGGTGGGTGCTTCGCGGCGGGCTCGCGAACGTCAGGGCATTCGCGGAGCGGTACCACCTCCTTTTCTTCGAGGAGGTCACGTTGCTCGGGGGAGCCCCACGTCGGGGCTTCGTGAGGCAGCGTGCTGGCTTCTTTATCTTCCTCCCTTTGCGTTCAATATTTTGGCACCAACAAATTCCCCCCCTTAGAGTTGAAGTCGCGGAGGGATGAAAGATCGAAGTCTGAGGGAAAATCACCAAAATTATCAACAGTTCGCGATGCGGCCTTGCGAAGGGGCGCGCGGGGATGACAGCGACCGTGCAGTCCGGACGCACCGTGATGATCAGTGTGGGCGGGATGCGCCGCGAAGCTCAGAGGTCACCTCCTACAAGTAGGGGGGATGGCCTCTCTTTTGTCCTCTCATGACTTTTGTTCTTTTGCGCTCTCGACTTCACGAAGCTCCGCATAATCCGCGTCTTCTCTCTACGAATCAAGCTTCGTGACGACCCGCGAGTCTCCGACTCTGAGACTGTGCCAAGGGAACTTCTATTTTCTGGCATAGGCCAGTCTCCGCAGCTTGGTTTTTCACCTGAGCTTCACGAGAGCTCTTCGCGAGAAACCTTTGTGACCCGACCTGAAATTTTTATGAGTTCCGAAACCAAAATGGCCCATCGAGAAGCAGTGTTGGGGGTGCATGCAGAAGCCACCCAGAGGGATGAGATGACTAACTGTATGGGCCTTGTAGATATACTTCATAGTCACTCGGACCATAATTCTTTGACAGCATTGCTATCCGAGAGTTAGAAGAACTACCCACAGTGCAAGATGCTGCCCTTGTATGCCTTCGGGGTGAGGGATGATATCTTCATCCCTGAGGCAAGTAGGGACCAACCATCTTGCTGGTTCAGGAACATGCCATGCCAGCGCCAGTGGTTCAGGGCGGTCGATGGTCATGCGCGGAAGGACTTCACACCTGACACTGCTGACTATATCTACAACCATGGTAACAATATTGATGGGAAGCCAATCCAACTGGAGACGTCCCCTCCTCTATATCGCACCATACTGAAGTCGTCTTTAAAGGATTCGAAGAAGGGGTGGTCCGATGAGTGGGACCTACGGCAGGGTGGCAACTTCACCAATGACTTGGCATGGTCCTACTGGGTAGGTGCCTCATGCAAGGATTTTGAGGCCGAGATGAGGAGATTGGGTTTGTATGAGGCAGCATGGGCCTCCCAATTCCACATTGACCAACCGAAACAGATGATTCTGGAGCTGCTGAGAAGATGGTCGTCTAGGACCAATACCTTTCACCTATACCATGGGGAGGTGGGAATCAGTCTGTGGGATGTCCATCAGATTTAGGGGGTCCAAATCTTGGGGGCCATTTATGATGAGTTCCTCCAGGTCAGGAGCGTGTGGGAGGATCTGGAGCAGATTCCGCGACTAGCGCCGGTACTGATGGCAATGGTCCCTGGAGAGGACAAGAAGGCAGTGAGAGATGTCCACTTTAAGAAGTGGTTCAAGCGGTTCATGATCTTCCTGGAGAATCGAGAGTTCCCTCTGAGGCCTCGAACTTGTCCAAAGGTGGCTCAACGGGGCAAGGAGCACTCGTATTGGTGGGTCTTGGAGGAAAGCCAATGGAAGACTTGGGGTTTCAGTGTCAGCACTAAACACAGCCGATAGTCAGGCTGGCAGCGTTCTTCGCGGCCCTTATCTGTGGTTGGATACTACCAGTGGGGGATACTAGCATGGGGGTGCGGGCCAGCTCGTTCATCATGGCGTCTATGCTGGCCATGGGGCAACTGGTCAATCTGGGGATTCCAATGCTCGGCAAGCTGTACAGGATGTTGTGGCACGTTAGCGAGGGCAAGAAGCCTCCAAAGATATGAGTGCGCTTCCTCCTTCTTTATGGGTGGATTTCGGTGCACATCAGGGGGATTTATGATTATCCAAACCCTAACTTGCTACCAGGATCAAACTTCCTCCCCTCCATTCTAAATGTGGTTGGGGGATTCCCATTCAAACTAACCGTACCGATGGTGCTAAACTGGCTGTGGAGGGCAGATGAGTTTAACTTTCACCCTTTTCCATTTCCGACGAGGGTACTCATGGACAACGGGCAGGGGATGGAATAGCACCGGGCTTATCTCCTGGGCTTTCGAGGAAGAGTTTTGGTGGCACGAGTGGATCGTGAGCTGCTCTGTGAACCGTACACCCCGCATCGGTTTGCGAGGTAGTTCTGGTGCCTCCAGCAGCTGACCCCGCAGGTCTACTAGGAGGTGAGTCACGAGGAGCACTCGTGTTTGATGAGGCAGCCATGTCTCATGTTCACATGGGGAGACGGGAATATGCGAATTGCATTGCCTCCATCCACCGCCTCTTTCTGATTAGTGAGGGAGTATGCAATCAGCTGGGAGGACGCTTATCCAGGGGAGATGTTGAGGCATCCAACCATTCGGGTTGGTGATGGCGGGCCTCCCCTATCCCGAGGATGGGGCTGGAGGGCAGCAAGGGCCTCTCACGGTGGTGGGGCTACTGTGGCGGTGAGACCCGCACTGGCTGAGGGTGTGGCAGCAGCGGCAGATCCGATGATTCCAAAAGAGTGGGGTCATCGGGAGGGGCGTCCACCAAGGGGATTCTACCGGATATCTGCTCAGGCTCCAGGGAAGAGGCTGCGTAATATCGACATGCCATAGGAAGCGGTCTTCCCAGAGGCCTGGGACATTTGGGATGTCAACAGGAAACACCTCAATCTTCCTGAGATGTGGGAAGTCCTAAATCGTTGCGGGATGGTTATTCCAGGTATAGGCCCAGTCCGGGATGGTTTCACGGCGCCTCCGGCAGAGGTGGAGCAATATCTGGTTGAGCTGGAGGACTACGTTCACTCCAGTGCTGTTCCACACCCAATGACAGACTGTATGAGGGTACTGCTGGATCGGATGGTTCCTCCTCAGTTGTCAGCCACCGATCTGATGGAGCGCTTCCCCCTGCAGGAAGAATCAGAGGACTCCTCTCAGAAGCATGAGGCTGGCAGAGGGAGCCCATTGGAGGAGGGTGAAGTCGGAGACCAAGACTCAGATTCTAATGATTTCGTAGAGGCTCTCAATGTAGCATTATGAGCTTCTTTCCTCACGGTCCGTTCTCAGGTCATCATGGATTTTTTAACAATGTTTGAACTATGAAGGAGGAACTTGTACGCAGCCCTCGCTCTCACCCCTTGGCGGGTGATGATGTAGGGCCTTCAGAACCCGCGCCTAAGGATGCGTCCAGTTATGCATCTGGTGGGGACAGAGTACCCGAGGTGGCTCCTCAAGAATCTCCAGACCTTCCAACAGTATACGAAGGGCCACGTCTTGGGGTCCCGTCAGCATCGACTCAGGAGCATCACCAGGAGTTCGATCTCTGTATGTTTCCTCTACTGGATTCATTGATGTCATATGTAGATTGTTCAAACAAATGTTTATGTCCCTCTCCACCGTACAGTTCTCCGACTGGCATGGGCTGCTGCGGTAAGGATGGTCAGGATGTTTGGTGGCATCCCTCCTAGTGGAATGCCGGTGATTGTGGAGATAGTCCCCCCATATCCCCGACCTGCAACACACACCATCATTGGTGGGACCACTAGTAGGGACGTGCCTGACGCTATTGAGGTGGAGTCCGATGACGAGGATTAATCATCCGACCCAAGTCCCGTCACGCCTACTCCGACGCCAGATGTCACGCTAGATTCAACGCCAGATGTAGATCCTGCCGAGGACTTCATGAGGGCATATCCTGCGTACGAGCCTGCCAATCACGCAGACTGGAACGAAATGGTCTCCGAAGAAGAAGACAACAGCATAGTCCGCTACCGATCGTAGAAGCTAATCACACGCTTCATCAAGGAACCCCCCCCCAAGCACTATGGATGAACTACATGGACAGACTTCGCTCGCGGCTGTGCGAACTTTGCGCTAGGGGAGTGGATGCCCAACATCATCATGCCCTAATCCGAGATATCATTACCGAGAAGATCCTGGAGTATGATCGTGGGATCAGCGTGGGCTGGCAGTGGAGGAAGGAGACATACATCAAGAAGCTCCAGGAGGCTGAAAGTGAGGTCCAACAGCTATAGGCCCAGGCGGATGAGCACTCCACCTCTCTTAATACACAATATAAGCTGATCTCATGGTTGAAGGCCCATCTGGTAGAGGCAGAAGAGCATGTGAGGTACGCTTCTGGAAAGATGGATTCCATTCAGGCTGGCATAGAGATGTCCAGGACCAAGACTAACGAATTGCGCCTCGCCGCTGCTGAGGAGGAGCAAGAGCTGAGTCAATGGCAGCAATTCTTGGACACCACAAGACGATGGGTGGCCGAGCAGTAACACTCTTTTGAAGGGGTCAACCCTTCCATGGGGGGAGTAGACCCCCGAGTATTGTAACAAATTACAAACCTTTTAATGGTACTATCATGCTTCTATTGTTCTTCTTTTGAATAATGTAGCATGCATGATTTCCACTATTTTCATCTGTTCATTACATCCGTACAATGTTTGCGGGACGTCCAGTAACAATTCCCCAAGCTCACGTGGGTCAAGACCAATGTGAGAAACAGGGGATAATTGCATCATCGTTCCACCCAACATAGGATTGGAAACCAAGATTCAGGCATCCGGGGTTTGGATAACCAGTCAGGATTTCCGGAAGATGGGAGAGGCCTAGCCAGAGAAGGATGTTCTCAAAATAGCCGAATTACCGTTTCTTCAGCGTGCTCTTACGCACGAATGGTGCAACGCCAGGGGTGCTGAAATCGGTCCAAACAGATGGAAATGGGAAGTGTGAATCGCGATACCAAAGATTCAGAACACTGTGGGGATGGTGTGATAATAAGGGACAAACATCAACCGTGGCGGAAAAACGGTATCCTTACTGCGTTAGCCTGAAATGGGGACAAAAAATGGCGTTCGACCATTGACCATGTTCGAAACATGGGACCAGGTCACAAATGTTGTCGATCAATCCTTCAGGACGTTGGCCCAGGACAGTAGGCGAACCCTAGGTATAGCACCCACACTGTTAGGGGGTCCTTCAAACAAGACCAGTCTTCTGGAACGTTGGCCCAGGACGGTAGGTGAGCCGATGCGGCATGAGACCAGGCCGTTAGGGGGTCCCTTAAGACATGAAAGGGGACGAGGGTCCGAATAAGGTGCACGCAATGTGTGTAATATGGAGTGATGGTTTTTCCGAACAAAACCCAACACTCATGTAATTACACCACCGTGGTGGGAGTACGCTAGATGGGAGAATCGGTTTGATTACGGATCCTTCCTTCTTTGGGACAGGGCCTCTCTGGCAATGGGGTATGTCACTTCCCAATGGAATATTAGGGAATCCTAAACTTGTTCAGGGTAGAATTATAGTTACATGGTCCTCTACCAGGGCTCAATCCAGGGGGCCGGAAAGGGGAAGAATATGATTAATGATTCCTATGGGATGGACCCTAGGCAAAGTACCAGGGTGTCTCTACACACCCCATGAGGATGGGAATCAAGCCATACGTAGTTCTGAAAGTGGAGTTTAACATCATGCGGGATGATGAAAAGCCTAGCCGTGTTGGTACACATCCTTCCAAAACTACTAAGCCCACATGAGTCATGCTCGATGTGGGAAACAAGAATTAGTGGTGGGACTTTCCCAACACAAAAAGGGGGGAGGTTAGGGTGAGGGGATGCTCGATGAATACCGGACCCATAATACTAACGCAACCATGTGGCGCACCAAGATGCACGAAGAGATATAGCTGAGTATGTTGGAATCCCACTTGAACACGAGGAAGTTGAAATGTGTGAATCATGACACTAGAGATTTGGTTCATAATGACGGCAGCGTGACGATAGAGGATAACTGTTAACTATTGAGGAAACACATCATCCATATCGCGTTACCCTAAGATGGGGACAGAAATCAGGGTCGACCATTGAACATGTTAGAAAGACTAGAGCATGTCACAAATGTTGCTAGAGATCTGTAGGGATGTTGGCCTGAAATGATCGGAGGGCCCTTAGGTCCAGCGTTCATGGAGAGACCTTAAGCCTAGTATCCATGTCATCTGAGGGTCTATTTGGATGTGGAAGAGGATGAGGATCCAAATAGAGAGCTCACAAAGCATGGTCGTGGGACGAGGGGAATGTCCCTATGAAAATCCCACACTTCGGGCTCTTTGTCAAAACGCATCTGAACACAACAACTAGGCATATTAGATAAAGGGAGAAAAGTCCTTTCCAATAGGGGGATCGTAGTATAGGGTCATAGAATTCATACCATGGGTGGGAGGAAACACAAGAGGCACGTGATGGGTATTTACGAAAACCCGATGTGGATGAGGACATAAGCCCTACTTACCATGCGTTCTCTGGGGAGTGAATGAGTCGAGGGACCGAACATGAAAGTAAGGCTAGGCCCATGGGGAAGTGCCCGGGCACTCTTAAGTATCCCATGAGGATGTGAATGAAGCCATACGTAGTTCTAAAGGGGTGGCACGGTAAGGTACCAGTGCCAGGGAGAAAGGGATGTGCGGGCGTGGCCCTTTCACTAAAAGAAACGGAATTTGATAAATCTTGTTTGTACATTAAGGTGAGTGGTTTTTTTTTTGTGATGTGACAGACCTAGGGTTGCAAGCCCCGATGTTTCCACAAGAATCAAGATGCGATAGGTGTTGACACATGGCATGGAATGTGACCAATAACCAATGTGATGTCCTCTACAATGAGGTCATCACAATGCAGTGCCATTTTTCATCATGCGGCCAGGACAATAATGTCACCGTTTAGTTTCATGTGATAGGACCAATCATGAATTTTAACGTCATGCAACATAGATGTAGCAGAGATGATGCTAGGAGGTGAATGTGTATGGTGTCATGCGACACAACCGACGTGAATGAGGACATATCCCACACCACGCCACACAGTCTCGTAGGCAGGGTCCCGAAGGCAGGATGCTGAACTCATGCTGGACCCAAAGACAGGAGGTCGGGGCATTCCTACATATCCCATGATTACAGGAATCAATCTAGACATAGTTCTTCGGAGATCATTGTTTATGGTCTTTAGAGCTCAAACCATGAGTGGATGACAACTTTCCAGGTAAGCGCATACCTCAACCCTATCCATATTCCCACGTGAGTTAAAATCGGTGTGGGAAAAAGGGGAAAGATCCTTATCGCATTACCTGAAACATCCATCGAGAAGAAGTTGGTGAAGATCCCCGAAGGACACCTTTGACATGACTTTGTTCCACCAACGCACAGACATGCATGGAGAAATAGTACCAATAGTTTCAAAACTCCACTTGGATGTGATGAGAATGGAGAAGGATGTGAATCCTGTAACAGAAATTTTGGGCTTAATGGGGTTGGCGTGGAGATAGAGGATAATCGTTAACCGTGGCGGAAAATATTCTTCATTTCGTGTTAGCCTGAGGTGGGAACAACAAATGAGCATCGACCGCTGACCATATTCGCAACGCGTGATTTTTATCGATTTGTTGTTTGAAACCCTCAGGGGCGTTGGCCCGTAATGGTGGGAGATCACTTGGGCGTGGTATCCAAGCCATTCGTGGGTGTCCCTCAGGGTGTGAAAGATGATGGAAGCCCTGATGAGGGGATACACAAATCCTGGAAAGCATGTGCGGACGTGTCTGAGTAAAGTCTGACATTCCAGGTAATAAACCGGAGTACCCTTAGGCACAATGGTGAACCGTCGGAAAGGGTCGACGAAACAGCTCGGGAAGGAGAGGTACATGGCGTGGTCATTATAAGACCTATTTGAATGAGGACATAATCCAACACCACACCATATAATCTCCTCGTGGAGGAAGAGTAGGCCAAGGGGCCAAGGTGGGATGGAGGTTTTCAAAGGATGTGGCTGGACCCGAAGCATAGACATTCGGGTGGTCCAACATATCTCATAAATATGGGAATAAAGCCACGTGAAGTTCTGAAGGGATTCCTAGGGGCAGAATATCCTAACAAGGAGGTGTATGGCATGGTGGGTAATGAGGACATAATCCCACACCATATCACACAGTTCTCTAGGAAACATTCTGGGTCAGGGGAACCAAAAAGGCCGAGGGGCCTGAGGTTAGGCCTCGGTGAGGGAGTCCTATGGTTGGGCCTCGGTCAGGGTGGCCTCTCTAACTTGTAGTTTAATGTCTTGCAGTGAGGACGGGGGCCGTAGGCCTGGAATGGCCGAGGGGCCTGAGGTTAGGCATCAGTCAGGGAGGCCTGACCAATTTACAGGTTAACGTCTTGCAATGAGGACGGAGAAAAAAAGATAACTGTATCTTGTCCAGGGATGTGTACGGCATGGAATGTAACCCGACGTGGAAGAATACGCAATCCTACACCATGTCTTACATCCCTTATAAGGGAATCGGGTCCGTGGGTCCGACCGCTGGCACCACCCGGAGGGAAGTTTTTCAATTCGAGATGGGGTAGAACGAATCACTGCACTCGATGTTTGGGACATCTTGGGGCGGACCCAAAGATCCAGGACACTATTCAACATGTTCGAGACATGGCGTCCCTATGGTGACCTGATATGGGAGAAACAAATGAGCATCCACTGTTGACCAAATTCACGACGGAGGACTTGTATCGGTTTTTTCTCGAAAACCCCCAGGGGAATTGGCCCGTATCGGTAGGAGATCCCTTGAGAGTGGTATATCGGCCATTCTCAGGGGTCCCTACGTGTGAGTAAAGTGATGGAATCCCAGTTAAGGAGTGGGTGAAGCATAGCTGTACCCATCCATGAAAGATGCGAACATCTCCAGGGGGACGTGCAGCCGGGTCGAGGCTTGCTCGACGTGAGTTGGGGCAAAAGTGTACATCCTGCCGTATGTCTTGACCCGAGGGGAAGATCTTGGATTTTGGGCTGTCCCAACAGGAAAAATATCTGGGCATTCCTACATATCCTTTTAGGATGGGAATCAAGCCATACATAGTTCTTGAAGGCAATGCAGTTTAATGTTGTGCGGTAAGGATGTTGGAGAATAGAAGAACGGGAGTGGGCACATGGTGCGACCCATATAATCCTTGTATGAGCTGGGCTAAAAAAGCCTACTACAATCCATTCAAGGATACTCCAAGGAAACTATACCCAGGGGGACAGTAAAAGAGAAGATCATGGGGCTGGGCTCAAGACGATACGTCTGAGCATTCCTACATATCCCATTAGGATGGGAATCACGCCATACGTAGTTCTTGAAGCGCAGTTTAATGACGTGATGGACGAGAGATGCATCTCATTTGGGGATATGTACGGTACGGTGGGTAACCCGATGTGAATGAGAACGTGTCCCATGACACACCGTACAATCACGTAAGAGAGCCTGAGTCGACGAGGGACAAGGGGCCTGAGGCTGAGCCTCAGTCAGGGAGGCCTGACCAGCATGCAGTTTAACGTCTTACAGTATGGATGGGGGACAGGGGCCCGAAGAGGGAAAGGGTCTTGAGGCTAAGCCTTGGTCAGGGAGGCCATACCAACTTGTAGTTTAACTTCTTACAGTAAGGACGGGGGCCAAGGGCCTGAAGAGGCCAAGTGGCATGTGGCTGAGCCTTGGTCAGGGAGGCCTGAACAGCTTGCAGTTTAATGTCTTATAGTAAGGACGGGGGCCAGGGGCCCGAAGAGGCCAAGGGGCCTGAGGCTGAGCCTTGGTCAGGGAGGCCTGACCAGCATTCAGTTTAACATCTTACAGTAAGGATGATGGAGATCTTAGTTTAAGGTCATAGAGCTCGGAATATTTTGCAGTTTATCATCTTGCAGGACGATGGTGTAGTTTAGGGTCGTGTGGGACCGTAACGTGCAGTTTAGGGTCGTGCGGGACAGAAACATGCAGTATAGGGTTGTGCGGTACCGTAACGTGCAGTTTAGGGTCGTGCGGGACCATAACGTGCAGTTTAGGGTCGTGCGGGACCGTAGAGTTTAAGGTCGTGCGGGACCGAAGATGCTTAGGCAATATACTGCTTAAGGAACATGGCGTTGGTGGGAGGAGTTATGTGCTCACCATCCGTGGTCACCAAGGAGTATGCTCTGTTGGGGTAAACCTTATGGATGACTTAAGGTCCTTCCCATTTGGGCTCTAGCTTGGGTGGTCACCTACCGGGGATCATTGGCGCTCGAAGGGCCAACACTAGGTCGCCCTGAAGAAAATATCGAAGGAGAACATTCTTGGTGAAGGCTCCGGCTATCGTATCCTGATGCCTTTCCAGATTGTGCAGGGCATGAATCCTGTTCTCGTCTAGTGCTTCTAATTCAGCTAGATGGATTTTGGCCAGCTTATCTAGCGCCTACAGGTCATAGAATGCAGTGTGTAACGATGGAAGCTAGATCTCAATGGGTAGGATGGCCTCAGCCCCATACACCAGGGAATATGGGGTCACCTAGGTGGAATTGTGATTCTTCATCTGATAAGCCCAGAGGGTGATGGGGAGCTTGTCCGACCAAATTTTCTTGTTCTGACCGACCATATTTTGCAGAATGCTAGAGTGGGTTTTGTTGAACGCCTCGATCTATCCATTTTCCTATGCATGATAGCAAGAGGTATGGTTTGAATGGATATTTTACTTGGCGTACAATTTCTTCAGCTCGGCTGCTCGGAAGTTAGTGTCGTTATCGGTGAGGACAGCGTGAGGGACCCCAAACCAGTGGATGATATTGGAGCTCACAAAGTCGATGATGGGACGGGCCTTGACCTCTTTGAGTGGAACGACCTCTGCCAACTTGGAGAAGAAATATATAGCAGTTAGGATGAACCTAAACTGGCGAGCTATTTCTAGTTGATATGGTCCCACTACATCGAGTCCCCACACCACAAATGGCCATGAATAAATGGTGGAGTGGAGAGGCTTCGACGGCCGATTCAACAAGTTGGCATGAATTGGAACGCGTGGCATCTCATGGGAAACTCGATACAATCATGGATCATAGAGGGCCCGAATTACCCCAACCTCCGGATTTGATGGGACAGCTTTGGTCCAGCTTGGTGGGCACCACAGGTACCGGTGTGAACCTCTTGCATAACCTGGGAAATCCCGACTCCTTGAATGCAACAAAGGAGAACGCCATCGAAGCTCCGCTTATAGAGGATCTTCTCAAGATTGGGACCACTCTGGAGGGAAAATTGCAGCGCACGACATCAGATTTGCTCGCACTCGGCCCGGTCATCCGGGAGGCAACCATTTCAGAAATATTCGAAAAAAGGTGCTCTATAGTTGGGAGTGGCCTCAACCACTGTGTCTGATGATCCTGGGACCCCTGACGTAGAAGGTCCGGTGGTGAGATGACTTACCCGTAGGCCGTAATTGTCCTCTGGGGTGACGGGGGAATGACTCTCTGGTTTCAACATGTATGATCAAATCATCTTTCTCGGGTTCTACGAGCGACGCGGCTAAGCTAGCCAAAGCGTCAGCTCGACCATTCTATAACTTAGGGACATGGGTAACCACTGGTCGATAAGGGAACCGGGCCATTAGAGAGAGGGTGCACTCCAACAATGGCACAAGCTCCAACTTCCTAATGACATAGTCGACATTGACCTGGTTGATTACCAGCTCGGAATCTCTTTTCACATGTAGATGGGGCACATCAATTTGGAGGGCCACCTCGAGGCTGGTGATGAGAGCCTGGTACTCTGCCTCATTGTTGGTGCAACCTTCTGACAACAGGAATGTGTATGGAAGGACGACTTGCGATGAGGTGATGAAGACGATACCCAGACCCACTCTATTGAGATTGGGATCAATGAGACCCCTACCGGTGGGGCACCAGGAGGCAATGTCGAAGTGAATTTTCCAACATGAGACGGCATGATCGACTGAGAGAATCATCTCATCAGGAAAATCTAGGTCCAGGGATTGATCCGCGGAGGTTGGATGGGCAGCTAAAAAGTCTTCCAATGCATGTCCCTTGATGGACTTGTGAGGCACGAAATTAATGTCAAACTGCTCTAGGATCACCTCCCACCACGCTAGTCGGCCAGTCAACATGGGGTGGTTCAAGATCTACTTCAGTGGGTCTACCCAAGAGACCAAATGTACCTTATGGTGCTGCAGGTAATGCCATAACTTCTGTATGGAAAAAACGAGCGCAAGGTAGCTCTTTTCGATAGGGGAGTATCTGATCTCGTTAGCGAGAAGCATGCAGCTGAGATAGTAGAGATTGTTCTCCGTACCCTCGTTATTCTTCTGGGTGAGAAGTTCTCTGAGGGACCGTTCTAGGGCGGTCATGTAAAGGACCATCGGATTTCCGGAGACGGGTGGCATCAAGGCTGGAGGATGGAGCATATACCGATTGATTTCCTCGAAGACAGTCTGACACTCTTCCTCCCATTCATAGGCGGCGCCTTTCTTCATGAGCCGGGAAAATGTATTACACATTCCGGCCAGATTCACGATGAATCAGCGTATATAGGCAATGTGGCCTTGGAGACCTCAAATTTCCCAAATATTGCTCGGGGGGCATTTGGAAAATGGCATTGATCTTCTCTGGGTCGATCTCAATGCCCCAGTATCTAACAACAAAGCCAAGAATCATCCCAGAGGTGACCCCGAAGGCACACTTTAAAGGGATCATCTTCAGGTGGTGGGAACGGTGAAAACCGAACACTTTCTCAAGTTCATTGAGATAGTATTGGAGCTGGAGAGGTTTTACCACTAGGTCATCCACATAGCATTCCACCAGCATCCTGATAATCGGTCTGAATATGTGATGCATGGCCCGATGATAAGTGGAACCTACATTTTTTAGGCTGAAGGGAATAACCTGGTAACAAAAAGTAACTTGGGGAGCCCTAAAGGCAGTGGACTCCTCATCCTCAGTGTCCATCCGGATCTGATTGTACCCAGAGTACCCATCCATGAATGAGAGGGCTTGGAACCCGGCTGTGGAATCAATCAATAACTCGGTCACCGGGAGGGGAAAGTCATCCTTTAGGCAGTGGGGATTGGGATCGCGGAAGTCAATGCAGACTATGATCTTACCATTCTTCTTCCTGACTGGCACACTGATGGCAAGCCACTTGGGGTACTGGTCTTCCTTGACGAATTTGGCTTTGATAATCTTGTCAACTTAGGCTTCAACCATGGCACCGTGAGAGGGGTGCATATTTCTGGGAGGCTTCTTAAACCCATGATGGTTTGACGGGAGGCCCAGGCGGTGAATGGATACCTGAGGATCTAGTCCTGGCTTCTCACCGTAACTCCAGGAAAACACATCACGGTGTTGTTTGAGAAATTCTATGTACCGCTGCTTCTCCTCGAGGGACATGGCTGTATTGATCAATGTGGGTCTTGGAACTGCCTCACAGACAAGATTCACCTATACCAGTTCATCAACCATGGTAGAGACACCTTCCTCAAAGGTGGGGGGAGCATCCTCCAGATCTTCCACTCCAACTGTAGAGGGATTTCCCACAAGGGGATCTGCTTCTGAGCTATCAAACCCTGACGGGCAGGTGGTGCAGACTTGGGCAACATTGGTCAGCATATTAGGAGACCCACGCGCCACTGAGACCATAGCAATGAAGGCAGTCGTACCTATCCCATCTAGCCTTCATCCTAAGGGACCACATCAGATGACATCAAAGCAGTGGTGACGTGGTGGCCTGAGTCGGTTGATTCCAGCCCAGAGGAAGTGACATGTATGATGTAATTCAATTATTATAATCTTGACATTCTGATACCGCACAGGGGTGGGAGGATCCGGGATCACCTGAGCCTGGTTGGTGTAGGAGTATGAGGTGATTTTCCACCGTCGCATGGACACAAGAACATGCCTTCCTTTCGTACATGAAACAACAAAACACTGCCCCATTTCGGGGGTCGTGGCCTCCAATCGGTGGATCGGGAAGATATAGGTGTCATCGAGGCCTGCCCAGGGATCACTTGTGACCGGGGCGGGTTCATCCTCACTTTCTAGGATTTTCTTATCCTTGCTCTTGTAATAGTCGGTGTCCAGATAGCGGGCTTCACAAGAGGCGAAAGGAGACGCATCTCCTTGGAGCACACCTAATCAACCATTGAGGGAGTATTTGAGGCATTGTTGATACGATGAAGGGACCGCTGCGTGCAGATGGAGCCATGGCCTACCTATCAATGCGTTGTAGGAGGTGCCCTGGGAGACAACCCTGAACTTGGTGGTTACAATAAGGCCACCTAACTGGGTCTTCAGGTGGATCATACCGACTGGGGATTTCTCAGTCCTCTCGTATCACTCAATTCTGAGGTCGGAGGGAGTTAAATTATCTTCCAAAAAACCTAGCTTTTTCATTGTCCGAGTCAGGATTAGGTTGATCCCAGAACCCATTTCAACGAGGCAGCGGTAGACTTCCACACCATTGAACTGGCTAGTAATGTACAGTGGGAGAATATGACATTGTATGGGAGGGTCTTCATCTTTACCAGAGAACGAGATAATTGTCTGGAATTCGGCGTTCTCAATTGCCTCAGCGTGGAAGGCTTCCGCAGCTGCTACCTCCATCTCAAACTGAAGGGGGATCCTTCGGGCCTCGGCAAGTGCTTCGTTCATTTCAGACAATAGGCATAGGGCCTCAAGGATATAAATCCTTGCTGGAATGCTGACCAGATGATTCAGGACATCGTACATTTGTTCCAAGTCCGACCCTCTTCTTACAAGAGGTCGCTCTATAGTTGGAGGCATAACGGGTCTGGCTGGTTGAACCGGTGACAAGCTAGTACTGGGTTCATCCCGCTGCCTACTAGTTGAAGCCTGGAGAGTAGCCGCCGGATTAGAATCGGACAACATAGATTTTCCTATAGCCGGGAAAGACAGACTGCGATATGTATGAGGCTGATCTTCCTGATCTAGTTACACAAACAGCGGTGGAGGTAGATCTGAGGGCATCAGATGAGGTTGTGCATGCTGAGCTCTACGCTGAGCCTGTTATCTGGTTTCAGTAGCATGCATGGCTTGACTGAAAGCGCCTGATAACGTGCCTCGATGACCTATGTGGTTGCGGTTACGCTAACGTTGGTGTCGGCTGGGGACGTTGGGGAGGTTCTCCTGGAATTCCCCCTCGTCGGGAGCTATATAGGGCTTTACCAGCTCCACGGTGTTAACCGAAGCGTACCCCTAGCTGTCGCTCGACGAGTCATCCGCCACCAGGCTGATTCTGGGAGGAATCCCTATTTCAGGGGGTATAATGTCGCCAGGAGTCTGGGATTACAATGGCAGAGGTGTAGCGCATTGCTTCTTAATGCACCATCGTTGATTGCCCTTTTGCGAAGAGGTCAGCTGTGATGACGATGCAGAGGTACTGGGTACTTCCTACGAAGGCTCCGGCTGATTCAGGCGTGCCCGAATGATACCATGGGCACAAGAGACGGTTTTTCATGCCATCCAGTCATCGTATTTCTAGGACCCACAGCAGGGAACCTGCTGCCACTCGCCTTCGCTGTCGCTACCGATCTCTGACCCTACAAAGAAACCCTCTACTTATGTCAGTGCTGGGCCCAACCTGACTATGTTGTTGTCGACCTGGTCTTGAAGCCAATCTTTAAATATATAGAATACTTGAAGGTGTGCCCTAGAATCAGATGATAGGGACAGTAGTTGGGGTGATCGGTGAGATTCACCTCTACCGGCCTTCTTCCCTCGGGTAAGCGCACAATCCCTTGCTCTAGAGCACTTCATAAGTAACCGGGGACCTGATTCTCGTTAAATGAGTAAGTCTGGTGCCTTTTTTCCAGATAGGGGGCCTTGGGAGCCTAGCCCTGACAAGGGGCCAGAGGGGCCTGCCGAGGAGACAGTGCCTGATTGTCTCTCCTAGGTGGTGGTGGCTCATTGCGCAGGGGAACCTGTTGATTCTGAGGCCGTCACTGCTGGGCAGGATCCAGTGCTTGAGGTGGAGGACCTCTACGGGGTTGTGGGGCCCGTGCCACTGGCAGAAATTCCAGCCACCTGGGGGCTTCTATTTGGTCCACCACGGCAGGTTCGGCTCTGGCAGCCCTCCTGGCCGGGATCACAGGGCGTAGAAAACGTGCCTGACTAGCCTGTTGCAGAGCCTCCTCAAGGTGCTGAGCCTTATCTGAGAAATCTCGGAACCCTCCAGGGTAGTTCTGGGTGATCAGGGAAGGAACCATCTCTGTTTTAACGTTCCTTACACACATCTTCGGTAATTTATCTTGAGTCAGTGGCATGTAGAGGGAGTATGTAAGTCACTTCCACCGGGCGATGAAGTCCGCGACTCGCTCATCAGGCCTTTTTTTCACTTGAAGAGGTCTGTGATGCTGGTATTTCACGTGGTGGAGCTGAACTAATATAGGAACTGTCGGCAGAGATCCTTCCAGCCGGTCACCGATTCGATAGGGAGCTGGCTATAACAGATGAATGTGAGGCCCTCCAATTTCTGCACGAAACATCGGTGCTTGGTGGCTTCTTGCTGGGCGGGGGGTCCCCAGCATGGGGCCACACCTAGAAGAAAGTGGGCCAAGTTCATTGGCAGGTCCCATGTCTCGTTGAAGGACGAGGAAGTGGGGTTCCCAAAACCCGGGGTGCGGGCATATCATCCACCCACGCGGGATATGGCTTGCCATCCGGGGGGACTGCCACTTGCCGCATTTCCAATGCTACGAGGCGGGAGATGAGTGCCGATATAAGATCATCCGGGTGGTTGTTTCCTGTCTTGACGGGGATCCCTAATCACAAGTGTGTTGTCGGGTTCTTCGACATGGTAGATGGCTTCAGCAGCTCGTGGAGCGGCCGGCGGAACGACCTGTGGGGCAGTTGGGGGAACCAAGGATGGATTCCTCAGATTGCCCCGTCATTAAGGAGGGTTTGGCGAGATGTATCATGCCATCTTGCCGTGAGTTCTGGCTTCTGCCCTGTCTGCAGTAGTAGCATGATCAAGCTGCCTGGAGGAATCTCACTGGGGGGAAATTGTTCCTGCCCCTGGTGCCCCGGATTGGGATTACCGTAGTCGGGTCCCCGCTCTGTAACGCCCTCGGCCAGGAGTTCGTCAACCAGCCTCTTCTACTCAGCAAGCTGTTGGTGTAACGCAACCTTCTCTGGATCTTCGTCTGTCTTCTGTACAGAGGCGGATGGGTCAGAGTGATTGACGGTTCTGACATGGCCCTTACCATTATCGACATTTCGGATGATTACCAACGACTCAGTGGGTACAGGGAGGCCTAAAAGGTTCCACTGCTAACAGGTAACCCTCCCTGATGGGTGTAGCAGTGGTGGTACACCCTCTAGGGGTAGGTCTCCATCAAGAAATTCAAGCTCGTCCTCCTTGTCCACGACGTCAGCCATGTGTACCACGACCCTCCTTGGGGGCATGTCCTCAATGTCACCTAATAGATCGGGTTGCCGCCAGGTAGGACCGAAGAGGAGGGCGGCATACTGTCCCCAGCCACGGACCTGCACATGGAGGGTAGCTTCCCTGATGATTTTGCGGAGAACTTTGAGACTCTGAATGCATCTCCGTTGAAGGGTGCTCTCACGGCCTGGCGACTCAGGGCGCTGGGCCACAGGAAGTGCAGCCAAATCGATCAGGCTGCATTGCTCGCTGATTACTTCAATTTTCTCCTTACTCCTGCGGTACACTACCCGCTCATAATGAAGGTAGAAGTTTGTCGCCCTTAGGGTTCGGCGGAAGCACCCTACTTCTGTAAGGACCCATAAATTTCAACAAAAATTTTTTCTTAATTTTCTTTCAGATTTTACAAGAATGCAGTTTCTGACGGCCCCTGATTATGAGGCCCGGTGTTCCCGGAATCAATTTCCGAAGTTTAGCTCGGGTACGTTCAGTGAACGATCGAGCGAGTTTTTCTAACTTTTGAACCGGTGCTCAGAATCGAAATCTGAGGGCACTGATGAAACCATAGTGCCGGCAATTGCTTAAAAAGACCTTTTCCAGAGTTACGTTTACTCGGGAAGATTTGTTTAGTTTTGTGGATAAAGACTTCCTGGAAATAAAATTTGTGCAACTAATTTTATTTCTTTAAGTTGTTAAATCCTAAGGATAGAGGTTGGGTGAACCTAAGTACCTTAGTGAGGATAAATGTGAAGTGGGGCCAACATGAACCCCACCCCTTCACATTCTTTAAACCTCCCCTAACTCCCCCATTAAGTGGGTGACCTCTCATCTTCCATAACACTCTCCAATCCCCCTTGACACCCCTTAAATATTATTGTGCCAAGTCCTTAATTCAATTTATTGAATTGAGTTTTTAAATTTTAAACTCTTGGCATGAATTAATAAAATAAGTGGAGCTTGTTTTATTATTGGGTTAGTTATGTGGTGTTAAGTTTTAGGAGAGAATACTCAAAAGATAGAGTAATCTTTATCTTCTTTGTTGGAGAACATTAAGAACGTAAAGACCCCGACGAAAAGCGCTGTCAACGTAAGGAGTGATCGTCGTGTCTTTCTTCTCCTCTCCGCAGCCGGTGTGAGACGCTGCTCCAAATCGGACGATCTCTATGAAGCGCATAAAGAGTTTTACCTCACGACGTCGTTTCCACGACGCTCTTCGATCTTCAACCGTTTTTGAGGTAGGGGTTTGAATATATGATCGTGAATATTCGAGCGTTCTTCGTAATCTTAGCCGCTTGCTATCGATAAACGGGAGGGGCCAGACTGCACAAATACGGCCGACCCTCCTCGCTTAATTCTGATGTTGGCCTTGTTGTGGTTTTGGAATGGAGATGGCGCGGTTCCATCGCACCGTGCGGGATCATGCTGCAGGGATGCACGGCGTCGTCGCGTCACACCATTGAAGTCGAACAGGGTCGCGATGCCGTTGCGCGGTGCCAGAGAATCACGAATACACCACGAGCAGAGCAGGTCCGCTGTAGAGGGGTGCGGCGTCATCACTCCGTGCCGGTCGGACCAAAGCCGTGACCTTAGGCCGCATCGGAGCAGGGAGCGTCGGCCAGCTTCCGGCTGCCGGTGACAGAGCTGGGGGACGGGACCGCGCCGGTCCCGTGGCGGCAGCAGCCGGCCGGCCGGTTTGGGCCGGCAGGTCAGGGGAGAAACCGGGGGTTCGTAACCCCCGGCTGGAAGGGAGGAGAGGCCCCCCACATGGGGGCCGCGTTTAATTGAACAAGGGGGTAGCCCCCCCCCCCCTTGTCCGCCCAGCTCAGTCACGCCGAGCCAACCAGCGGACCGTGCCAGGCCGGGCCGGGCCACGCCGTGCCAGCCGGGCCAGGCTACGCCAGTCGGGCCAGGCCGCGCCCAAGAAGGCCGGACCCGGACCTGGTTCGGGTCGACCCGATCCAGGATGACCTAGGGGGTCTCGGGCCCGGTCGGTCCGAGCCCGAAACCCCCATTTTCAGACCTCTTATGGTCTTTTGCCTATAACATGGGCTACGAACCTCAGATCGATGCACCGTCAATTTCGGTATGATACTTGGATCGATACGATCGTTTCGGTATATTACACTCAGGGTTTCAGAGAACATTGTTTACATCCGGGTTGGTTCAATCACGAAACCAACCGGGCCCTCGGAGCGGAAACACTTATATCTCGATCTCCGGACGTCTGATTGACGTTTCGTCGACTTTGTTGGATCCCTCTTGATGAGACAAAACATTTGGCATGCTTTGACTGAGTTTTGGATGCAGTTGGATAATGGTCGGGTTGGATTGTACCCGAAATCCAACCGGGCCCCTGGAAGGGAAAGGATTATAACTTTCAGACCGGACGTCCGTTTGACGATCCGTCAGTTGTGTTGGTGATCTCGTTGAGAAACGGTCCCTGTGAGTATATCCTATGAGAGTTCGGGGTATAGTTGAGATATGACCGGGTTGGTTCGCACACGAAACCAACCGGGCCCCTGGGACGAAAAGGCTAATAACTCGGAGACCGGGCATCCGATTGACGCGCCATTTGTTGCATTGAGACCCCTATGACGTGGCGGTCCTTTGAGATACTTCTTCGTGTGACTTTGTGATACATGGAGTATCAAACTATAGCTCGTGGAGAGGACCCTCCCGGAGATGAGCGTACGGAGTACGGAGACCGTGCAGCTGGCTGAGACCTGATCACTACTTGTCTGGTTCGATTCGAAGTGACTAGCATAGCCCAGTGGGGAGCACTACTTTGTGAGGTGGCAGACCCGTGGTACTCGACAGGAGAAGTACCTCTGTAGGATATGAGGGGAGAACTACTTTGTGAGGTGGAAGACCCATGGCGGAGGAGCACTACTGTGTGAGGTGGCAGACCCGCGGTACTAGACAGGAGGACTACCTCAGCAGTCATAGGTTAGTGAGTAGTACCTCGGAGTCGTGACAGGATCACTGTACTTTCCAGAGACTGAGCTCTTCAGCAGTTACGGTTTCGATAATGAAAATCCTGGTTTGAGATGAGTCTATGACCTTTGTGTTACCTCGTGAATGAGATGGGTCACTTGATAACTTAGGTATATGTATGGGCATATACCTGAGCAGTGGGTATCTATTGATTTCATAACCTTTGTGGTTACCTCATGATTGAGATGGGTCACTTGATAACTTAGGTATATGTATGGGCATATATCTGGGTAGTTCTTATCCATTGATTTCATAACCTTTGTGTTTCCTCATGATTGAGATGGGTGACTTGATAACTTCGGTATTAGTATGGGATTATACCTAAGTAAGTGTTATCTATTGAGATCCTTCTTTGTGGTTATCCTTGTTGGATTTAGTGAGACCTTGAGGGTCTCGGGGTCCCTACTGTGAATCGTTATACTCACCCCTGCACGGGATTTTCCTACACCTCATTGTGTTGGATGCAGACGATGGGCAGTGCTGACAGAGGCTGAGTGTTCGAGGACTGGACGGTACCTAGATGTGGACCTCACGATGATTCAGTATCCGGAGGTGGATTTCACGAAGAGATGCTACTCGGAGGAGGTTTACGGGTGAGAGTGTTAAAGAGGCTATCTGTACCTACCCTTCAGGTAGGATCAATGGTGGATGATCCAGGAGCTGCGCTATCTGTTCCTACCCTTAAGGTAGGATCCGTGGTGGACGATCCAGGAGTTGCACTATCTGTACCTACCCTTCTGGTATGATCTGAGGTGGATGACCTAGGAGCTACTTCTTTTATTCCAGCTGTTTTTCTTTTCTGTTGTACTTTCTTTTCAGTTGTAGCTTCACTTTTCAGATGGGTTTGTAGTCTGGACCACTTACTTTTCTTCACTTCCTTTTTGTACTTAGTGTTTTACTTCCTCTTTTACTCTGTGGTTTTTTGTTTACCTTTATAAAGGCAATGGATTCCCAGTTTATCGGGATTTACGCCTTTGCTGCTAGTCTCCAGCCCCTAGCCTATAACAGGCGGGCTGGGGGTAGTCACGGCACGGGCCCTGAGGACGGGTCTTGACAAATTGGTATCAGAGGGAGTCGGTTCTGCCGCAGAACTTATAACTCTGATATTTTCTTCCTGTGAAGTAATAGTGTTTATGGTACCAAGTGTGGTTTTCAGTTCAGGGAGTCCAGTGTTGGTGCGGGTGGGCGACGTATCCATACACCAGGACCCTGACAACTGATTTTCAACTTTTTGCATGAAAACACTAAATGCGTGTGTGTTTTCAAAGGTTTTCCCTTAAAACAGCTCAAAACAAGTCAGATCACTAGGTATAAATCGTTTGACCATGTCACGATTGTTTCTTTCAGGATGCCTCCCCGCAGACGACCAGCCAGAGCCCTGAGAGTTGTATGTACTGACCGCCCGCCGAGCGACGTGGCCTCAGTACAGGGCCCTATCACAGTTGAAGCACCAGCGGAGGCACCCGCAGTACTAATACCCATTGGGCCACTGATGCCACCAGCCCCAGTATCAGAAGGTGCACGTCGCTTGAGCGCACTACACGAGTTCCAGCGCTACAGGCCACCCATGTTCAGGGGAGAGACGGACCCTCGGACGGCTGAGGATTGGATGGAGGTTGTGGTGAGAGTCTTCAGGCTAGTGGGGATGCCAGCAGACTTCATGGTGATCCTTGCTGCCAGCCTTCTTCAGGAAACAGAAGGCAGATGGTGGAGTTTGATGCTTCAGATGAATGACGAGGAGACACTTCTGTGGGAAGACATCAAGATCCTGTTCCGGGTAGAGTTTGTACCAGCCACCCTTCGAGCAGTGCGTATACAAGAGCTGCTACATCTACAGTAGGGTAACATGATGGTGGCATAGTACTTCGTGAGGTTTACAGTCCTCTCACACTACTCCACAAATATGGTATGAGACCCGTTCTTCCGGGCCCGAACCTTCGAGTAGGGGCTCAGGCGAGAGATTAGAGCTTCTGTTGTTTATCACAGCATCCCGACGCAGACAGGGGTATTGGAGCGAGCCCTTTTAGTGGAGAGTTTCCTTGCTGAGAAATCTCCAGTTGCAGGAACCACCACTAGCTGGCATGCGGCAGAGTCTTCTGTAATAGGCAGTAGAGAGATGACGGAGAGGTCCAAGAGGACCAGACCTACAGGTGGTCGACCGCATGACTCAGGGTCGGTAGTGCGAGGCACCAAGGGGAATGACAGAGCAAGACTTTCCATACAGTGTTACTCTAGTGGCGGGATTGGTCACATGGAACGTGACTGTCCGACCCGCCATGCAGATGAACTGCAGTTAAATGAAGAACCTCCCAGGCAGAGGCAGAGGTTCGATCGAGGTGGACTGCTAGAAGCAGAAGGCCGAGGGAGGGGAGCTATCCGTGCAGCTGGAGGTGGACGACGCAATGAGGTATTTCCACCACCACCACCAGGAGGTCCACCCAGACCGCATGGAATAGGTGGACATGGGAGAGCTCAGCATCAGGCAGCAGAAGCATACGAGTACGGAGCTCCGTAATCAAGTGGACAGGAGCGGAACTAGTGGCATCCTTTTGTTCTTCATACTTCTAGTTCCATGTTGTTGTATAATTTGTGTCCTTGTACTATGAGCTGCAATAATAAAAAGACACTTACCTATGTGACATTGTCTTCCTTCCTTTTTGTGTACTAAGAGGTTCTGGTTTAAACTGTTGACTTGACCCTCACTTTTGAGATTCCTACTGGATGAGACCCAGTTACCTCACGCTGATGCCGATAGTGTGGCTCGACCCTTAGAGGCGAGAGTGATGGTTGGATTTCTTGGTAGTAACATCGAGGCCTTACGATGTCATCCATGGCATTAATACATCATTCAAGTCCGGATTGAATGTATTAGGCAAAGAACATGGTTCATCCAGGGGATGAGACCAGATTTCTATTATCGGCAAAGAAGAAATCATAGCAGGTCTTGTGGGACAAGAGATGGTCCAGGCCACATCAAAGAATGTCCAGGTCATCCAAGAGCGGTTGAGGACATCTGAGAGCCTACATAAGCCTTATGCTGACAACAGGTAGAGACCACTAGAGGTTAAGGATTGTGACCACATTTTCATATGGGTCTCACCTCGACGTGGAATTATGGAGATTTTGCTGAGGTAGCAAGTTATCTCCGTGCTTCATCGGACCCTTCCAGGTCCTCAGCTGGGTAAGTGAGGTGGTTTACCGCCTGACCTTTCCACATCAGTTGCACTGGGTGCATGAAATTGTCCATGTACCTCGGCTGAGGAGATACGTGCATGATCCTTCACACATCATCGACCTCAGGGAGTTGGACGTTGATGACAGGGAGATATGCGAGGAGATTCCAGTAGAGGTTGAGGATCGACAGGAGCGGGTCCTATGAGGACGGTCGATTCCTCTTGTACGCTATCGCTGGCAGCATAGGAACCTCCAGGGGAGCACCTGGGAGCGAAAGGCTCAGATGTGTGCTCAGTAACATGTTTTTATCCCTAGTTTGTGTTAAATCTTTACAGGGACGTAAAGCCCTAAGGTGGGAGTAATGTAAAGACCTAGAAATTTCAAGGAAAACTTTTTCTTAATTTTCTTTGGGATTTTGCAAGAACGCAGTTTCTAATGGTGGGTGATTCCGAGGCCCAGTGTGCCTAAAATAAAATTCCGAAGTTTAGCTCGGGTACGATCAGTGAAAGAATGAGCGGGGTTTTTTAACTTTTGAACCGATGCTCGGAATCGAAATCTGAGGGCACCGATGAAACCGCAGCACCAGTAATTGCTTTAAAAGACCTTTTCCAGAGTTGTGTTTGCTCTGGAAGAGTTGTTCAGTTTTGGGGATAAAGACTTCTGATAAATAATATTTGTGCAACTAATTTTATTTCTTTAAGTGGTTAAATTCTAAGGATATAGGTTGGGTGAACCTAACTACCAATGTGAGGTTAAATTTGAGGTGGGGCCCAAATGATCCCCATCCCTTCACATTCCTTAAACCTCCTCTAACTCCCTCATTAAGTGGGTGACCTCTCATCTTCCATAACTCTCTCCAACCCCCCCTCACACCCCATAAATTTTAATGTGCCAAGTCCTTAATTCAATTTATTGAATTGAGTTTTTAAATTTTAAACTCCTGGCATGACTTAATAAAATAAGTGGAGATTATTTTATTATTGGGTTAGTTTTGTGGTGTTAAGGTTTGGGAGAGAATACTCAAAAGCTAGAGGAAACATTATCTTCTTCGTTGGAGAACGCGAAGAAAGTCAAGACCTTGACGAAGAACACCGTCACCGCGAGGAGTGATCGTTGCGCCGTTCTTCTCCTCTTCGCAGCCTGTGTGAGATGCTGCTCCACCTCAGACGATCTCTGTCAAGAGCATATGGAGTTTTACCTCGCGACGCCTTTTCCATGACACTCTTCGATCATCAACCTTTGTTGAGGTAGGGGTTGGAATATATGTTCGTGAATATTTGAGCGTTCTTCGTAATCTTAGCCACTTTCTATCGATTAATAAGAGGGGGTCGGACTGCACAAACACTACAGAACCTCCTCCCTTAATTCTGATGTTGACCTTGTTGTGGTTTTGGAACGGAGATGGCGCGGTGCCGTCGCACTGAGCGGGATCATGCGGCAAGGATGCCTGGTGCTGTCGCGCCGCGCCGTTGAAGCCGAACAAGGTAGTGGTGCCATCGCGCCGCGCCGGAGAATCATGAAAACAAAGCGGCCGGAGCGGGGCCACGACAGAGGGGCGAGGCACCGTCGCACCGTGCCGGTCGGACCCAGGCCGCGGCCTTAGGCCGCCGGCCACCGGCGACGGAGCAGGGGGACGGGACTGCGCCAGTCTCGTGGCGGTATCAGAGGGCCGGTCGGGGCAGGCCGGCCGATTATGGGAGAAGCCGGGGGTTCGTAACCCCCAGCAGGAAGGGTGGAGCGGCCCCCACATGGGGGCCGCGTTTAATTGAACAGGGGGAAGCCCCCCCCTGTCCGCCCAGCTCGGTCACGTCGAACTGGCCAGCGGACCACTCCAGGGTGGGCCGGGCCAGGGCACCTTGGTTGTGTCGCGCCCAACTGGGCCGGACCCGGACCCGGTTCAGGTCGACCTAGTTCGGGCCGACCCATGGGGTCTTGGGTCGGGTCGGTCCGGGCCCGAAACCCCCATTTTCGGACCTCTTCCGGTATTTTTCCCATAACGTGGGCTACGGACCTCCGATCGATGCACAATCAACTATGATGTGATATTTTGATCGAGATGGTCATTTCGGTATATTACACTCAGGGATTCTAAGAACTTTGTGTACGACCGGGTTGGTTCAATCACGAAACCAACCGGGACCTCGGAGGGGAAACACTTATATCTCGAGCTCCGGACATCTGATTGATGTGCTGTCGACTTTGTTGGATTCCTCTTTATGAGAAGAAACTTTTGACATGATTCACCCGAGTTTTTGATGGAGTTGGATAGTGGCCAGGTTGTATTGTACCCGAAATCCAACTAGGCCCCTGGAACGGAAAGGCTGATAACTTTCAGACCAGACGTCAGTTTGACAAACCATCAACGACGTTGGTGATCACGTTGAGAAACGGTCCCCATGTGTATAACCTATGAGAGTTCGGGGTACAATTGAGATACGGCCGGGTTGGTTCGCTCACCAAACCAACCGGGCCCCTAGGACGCAAATGCTAATAACACACAGACCGGGCATCCGATTGACGCGTCATCTGTTGCGTTGAGACCCCTATGATGAGGCGGTCCTTTGAGATACTTCTTCGTGGGAATTTGTGATACTTGGAGTATCTAACTGTATCTCATGGAGAGGACCCTCCCGAAGACGAGCGTACGGAGTACGGAGACCGTGTAGCTGACTGAGACTTAATGACTTCTTGTCCGATTCGATTCGGAGTGACCAGCATAGCCCATTGGGGAGCACTGCTTTGTGAGGTGGCAGACCCATGGCGGATGAGAACTACTTTGTGAGGTGGAAGACCCACAGTACTCGACAGGAGGAGTACCCTTGTAGGCTATGAGGGGGAGCACTACTATGTGAGGTGACAGACCCATGGCGGAGGAGCACTACTGTGTGAGGTGGCAGACCCGCGGTTCTCGACAGGAGGAGTACCACTACAGTATTAGGTTAGTGAGCAGCACCTCAGTGTTGTGACAAGATCACTATACATTCCAGAGACGGAGCTCTTCAACAGTTACAGTTTCGATAATGAAAATCCTGGGTTGAACTGAGTCTATGACCTTTGTGTTTACCTCATGACTGAGATGGGTCACTTGATAACATAGGTATATGTATGGGAATATACCTGGGTAGTGGTTATCCATTGATTTCATAACCTTTGTGTTTACCTCATGATTGAGATGGGTAACTTGATAACTTAGGTATATGTATGGGAATATACCTGGGTAGTGGTTATCTGTTGATTTCATATCCTTTTGGTTTCTTCATGATTGATATTGGTTACTTGATAACTTAGGTATAAGTATGGGATTATACCTAAGTAACGGTTATCTGTTGAGATCCTTCATTGTGGTTATCCTTGTTGGATTTAATGAGACCTTGAGGGTCTCGGGGTCCCTACTGAGTATAGTTATACTCACCCCTGCATGGGCTTTGACCACACCTCGTTCTGTTGGATGCAAATGACGGGAAGCACAAACAGAGGCCGAGTGTTCGAGGACTAGATGGTACCCAGAGGTGGACCTCACAATGAGTCAGTATCCGGAGGTGGACTTCACGATGAGATGATTCTCGTAGGAGGTTTACGGGCGAGAGCGTTGAGGAGGCTATCTGTACCTACCCTTTAGGTAGGATCCATGGTGGACGATCCAGGAGATGCGCTATCTGAACCTGCCCTTCTGGTAGGATCCATGGTGGACGATCTAGAAGCTGCGCTATTTGTACCTACCCTTTAGGTAGGATCTGAGGTGGACGACCCAGGAGCTGATTCTTTTATTCCAGCTTTTTGTCTTTTCTGTTGTATATTCTTTTCAGTTGTAGCTGCACTTTTCAAATGGGTTTGTATTCTGGACTACTTACTTTTCCGCACTTCCTTTTTGTACTTAGTGTTTTACTTCCACTTGTACTCTGTGGTGTTTTGTTTATCTTTATAAAGGAATTGCCATCCCTGTTTATCGGGATTTACGCCTTTGGTGCTAGTTGCCAGCCCCTGGCCTATGGAAGGCGGGCTTGGGGTAATCACGACACGGGCCCCAATGACGGGTCGTGACAGCTTCCTCCTGGGTAAGGGACTCCGGCGGACAAAAGTTCGGCGATGCTGTCGGCCAGAACTTCTCCGGGAAGTTATCCACTACGAGAATGTTCTAGAAGCTCCTGGGATCTAACTCAGGGTATGGCCCCGTATTGCCCCACTCGTTAGCCAGAGGCGGCTGAGGAACCTGTAGTAGAACCGAGGCAGACTGCTGGGATAGTAAACTCGGCGGCTAAGAATATGACAAACGGCCTGACTGGCTGCCGAATTCTAGGCCATCCTCTGAAGAGTGAGGTCACCTGACCACAATATCATGATACGATGGGCTGATAGCCACAACTTCTGGTGTAGTAATTGCGGTCATCGGTGATGGGTCACGCCGTTGCTCTACTGCCGTTGGTCCCCATAATAGCTCTCCATGATATCTAGTATATGTAGAGGGAACTTCTGGTGATGACGGTGGTGATTTCACGTTCGGGACCCGTGGGATTTCCACAATTTCTCCCTCCTAGATGTACCTATGGAGAGAGGCGGGAATCCGGTGGACTTCGCATTCTGGGAGAACGAGGCTAACTCGCCTTGTTCCTGCCCCAGTCCTTGACACATAGGAGCGGGTAGAAGGTTCCATCGCTGAGTCGCATTCCGCTTCAGAATATGAGAAACGGGCTGGTTTTACTTCCACTCAGGCCTTCCTAGGACTCTTCTTGTGGCGGCAACGACCTGTTCTCCTGCCCCTAGGTGGTTCTTCGGGACAAGGCTGATTCTCGACATGTAGTCTTGGAGCGGTGCTGGCGCTATGGCAGAGTGGACTCCCGATTGAGATAGTCGAGGTGCGAGGGGAACCGGGGAAAATGTCGAAGATTACATGGGGAGGACCTCCATGGACAACACCCATGTGGGTGGAACCTCTTTGGAACCGGCAGGATCAAGGGGAGGACCACCATGCTTGGTGCGGGTGGAGCGAGGCTGAACTTCACTCCTCGGGTTTTCGGGGCGTGGAGGACCTCCACCAGCTTTAGAGAGGACATAGGGAGGACCCCCACATTGGAGAGGGACTGGAAGGGATGTACCTTTACATTGATGGTCATAGAAACGAGGATGAACTTTGTTCCCTTTATGGTGGGTGCGGGAGAGGCTTTCGGGTCGAGCATCACTGCCATGGGGAAGGTCTTCATTCGGGATGGTATTAGCATGAGGCATACCCCATGCTGAACTTCGGAGTGGGGAAGGCCCACGCTTTTTGAAATGGTGGTACATAGAGGACCTCCGTATGGAGTGACGTCACCGCGGATTGGTTCGTGGCCATCACCGCTCGGGCCTGCGACCCCGAGAGTCGACACAACCTACCCATGGGGCGGTTTGGGCCTCTGTCCTGGTCAGGTGAAGGAGTTCCCTTGCTCAGTGTGTGCTGGTACTCCATGATGCACGTCAGTGGTGGCTCGGGCCACATTAGTTGTTGACATCGACGTACCATGATGAGTGTCCTTAGCTCGGTCCTGACGCTGACGTCGGGTCAGACGAGATGACGTAGGTGGTGCAGGGGCATAGCCCACCTGCTCCTCCAGCAAAGCCGGACGATGGCGTTGATGCTGCCAGATGGGGGCCCTTTCATGGATCCCTTGGATTGGGACTCTGACCAAGCTGAGCCGGACATCACCCGCCTCATCAGCATAAGGCAATGAGTGGTCGAGGTGTTCAGGGGACAATCTCTCAAAATTATCGAACGTTGGGGTGGGGAGCAGGGACTCCCTGTGCGGCCTTTGAGGGCGGCGTTGATGGTGGGGCCTAGATGCCTCCAGGTCAAGGCAGGTCATATCCCGAATTGGGATGACCCCTTCCACCTCGTACCTGCGTACAAGGTTGTTGATCACCCTTTCATTGGACTTCAAAAACTCTATTTTGGTATAAATAAGAAGAGGTGAATGGTTTTTATTAAATCATATTCCCCTCTAGGAGAAACTGTAGGACATGTTTTTCAATATAGTTATGGTTTGATAAAACTATAAAGGATTATAAAAACCATTTGGCTTGTTCTAGTGGTATGGGGGGTCTCACATGGTTTGGTCTAACTATGAGACATCAGTCAAATGTTAGTATTATCTCTTCTATAGAAAACTACACAAGGGAGTGCACTGGTTGTGCATGGTATAGAAAATCATGTCTCTGGCCTATAAGGTTAGTACCTCATAGGATGTTGTGCTACATGATTCACACATTGGAAGCCAAACTGTGCATCCACATTGTGTAGATCATAGAATGGATGAAATTACCATTTCCCCAATCATCATTATCCCTTAATCACTATTTTTTTTCCTTAAACATGCACCACACACCCCATCTTCTTGAGATTCATTGTCTATCCTCCTAGGCTATAAATCATCTTTTCCATCAAATTTATTATTAGAGTTTTCTTGGTTTCATTGTAAATCCCTCAGTGAGATCTCTATTCCACTTCAATCATTTTTTCAATTATCTATCCATCACCTATACTATAACAATGTGTGGTAATTCTCTCTATATTTTGGGTGGTTCTATATTTCATTGAATTATCTCGAACCAAATAGAATAAATTGCCAATATTGGATGATTGGAAAATCCTACGAATGAGTCAGTTTCTCTATTTATTTTTCCTCAAAGTCTCATTATTTATAATTGTCACAACATGCCATCTCCAAGATGAACAATGTGATAGCAAAGTGCCATGCCCTTACTTCTTCAATATGAAGGAGATACAATGACCTTAGAGACCCACCTTCATTAGCCCTTAGAGTTGTGAATAGAAACATGTTTATAGAATCTCACATAATATGGAAGGAAATAACCTATTTCTAGAACAAGATCAGGAGATAAGATGGTAAATACCAAGGAACTCCAAAAAATAAGAGTAAATTTAAATCCAAAATCCATTCCGACATGCATTTTCAAAAGTAAATCTGATAAAAATTACAAAAAATCTATAATGTAAAGTACTAAAAGAAAAGAGACTATGTAGCAGGAACAACTAATCCTGACACTTGAGCTAGTAAAGTCCATCACTGTCCTCGAATTCATCCCAGAAACCCAAAAACCGTTTATATACGTAGGGTGATTATATAAGTACACTTAGTAGGAAAACTAAATCCACCCATTCACATGTAAAAGAACATACTAATGTCCCTGTGAAAAAATAGTAGAACCTCAAAGCACCTACCAAGGAATTCTAACTAGACCATCCTCACCAAGGCACACACACCATATCATGCAAGTCAAGAAAAGTAGTAGTATAAGAACATCGGTATTTTTGTACCCTACACCACATTACCACTAGTTTTTATATCATTTTAATGGATAAAATATTGATGATACCACTATTCCCATATGAATTACCACTACCACAACTTCCCCGCACACACCTGGGCTTCAAACCACACACAATCCTTCCTGCAGACACCTGGGCCACAATAATCACACCTCCTGCCCAAAGACACCTGGGCCTCATCCCAAAGACAATTGGGAAAGAAAATATTACTCTACAAACACCTTGGCCTCTCATCCATAAATAACCCTTTCTTGAGGGGTCTTAGGATACTGTAAGCCTCAATCCATTATAGCCTACCAAGATATGCTCAAGCGGTAGGAACCCAGAAGAGGGTGAGAGGAATAAATTCAGAAACCCACCACCCATCCACCCACTAATATGTTGGGAATGACACCCTCCCACATGAAAAGGTGGTGTTCAACATATAGTGATAAAAAATCTTGGGGGTGTGTATAGAAATCACATTAAACAAAAATATAAATATATAGGTTTACAAACAGTCATCCCAACCTATGGTTTTCCAAACAAGAAACCATCCCACACATACCACCTTTGTTGAAACCCCTATATGCACAACCTCCCAAATAGCCATAAAAAACACAGGCCTAACCACATTTTATTTAACCACTTTCATTTATTATTTAAGGGGTTCACTTTAATTTGATCCATCACTACCCATGGAAACTAATAAGAACAACATCTGCAATCATCCTCAGAAGGATGAACGCAACTAAACCCTACAACGATAAATCTTACTCTAGTCCTATGGCATGACAGCAAAAATGAAGATTTCATCGAGTAACACTAAACATAAATTCACTATCCAAATAGCAGTACCACTTCCTGATGTTTCAATGTGACCACAACACAAGAAAGGCAGTTTAGTTACCAATAACTTAATCTATTCCATAATCAATCAAAATCCCTAGCTGAGATGCCAACTCACCACCTATACCACACCATGCACAAAGCCCGTAGTAACTATAGTTAACCTCAGCCCCGCTACACACTCATACTACACAATTCTCACGAATCCTACTCCTCTTCCCAACCTTGTTCCTACAATTATTCCCAATAACATCACCACATAACACAAACAAGGATACAAAACTCCACAGAACATATCACACACCCAAATCAATCAACAAGATGTGTAAATATTTTGTTTTAAATTGCATAGGTTTATTAATTACACATAACTATTACTGAGGTGATCAAACAATGAAATTGATATGGGGGAATTCATTTTTTTAACCGAGTTTATGTGATTTAAATATTTTTTTCATGTTACGAAGGTTTATCAAACCATTAAAAAAACATCACTAGTTCAAGAGAAAATATCATTAACCAAAATGATTTTTAGAAGGCATATATCCATGAAACCCAAAACATAATAAAATATAAAAAATAAAACAAGGGATTAACATCAAACCACTACCTAATCGTTGATTTATTTACCCATATTATATCTTTTTCACATTTACTTGATGTTTATTTCTTGTCTTATGAAAAGTATTCACCCATTCCTCACCAAGAATCATTAGTACACCCACACTGCATGATGCACAATTAAAGGGAGACAGAGGGAATCCCTACTGGATGATCAATGGATCAATGTTGTTCCTTGCGCCAAGAACTAGGAATCACACAAGTATCATAGAACTCCATGAAAACTAAGAAAGAGGGATCAGTCATAGGCTCACAACTCATCTTGGGAGAACGTTTCTATGTGAACAATAGGAAATGAAAATGAATAAGGGATGAAGAGATCTCGTATTATGAAAAGGATAGATCCTAAAAACTAGGGAGGTGATTTCAATGTTGTTGAAAATCATATCACTGTTCGACCATTCAAATTAGTGGTTACAAGGATGGTAGAACGTTACATGATACGTGGAATTTAATAATTCCTCTTAGAAATGGTGGAGATATCCTAGCACACCACTGTGATTTGATAGGATAAAATTCAACATATAGAAGCACGTAATAGAAGATAAACTATAAAATCATAGAAATACTAGAAATACTATAAATGAGTCAGTGATGGTTGAGTCACCGATGCTAAGCCACTGATTATTGAGCAACAGACACGACCTATCGATGCTTAGCCACCAAAACTAAGCTATCAATGAAATGAATCACCAATGCCTAAACCTACTGACACCTCGACCTAGTAACACCCCAACCTACCGACGTTGACCCGTCGATGATGAACTACTTTTTTAATAACCTATTAATTCCTTTACCTACCAATGCCTCGACTTATCGACCCCTCTATATACTGATTCCTCGACCTACCAACACAGACTCCCTCGACTCACTGATGTACTTACATTCCAACACACTAACATGTTAGGGCACATACATGAAAATTTATTGACATACCAACACATAGAAATCTAACATACTGACATGCTATCACAATGACATGCCGACACACTAACATTCCGATAAAAAAATGTAAATTTGGAAAACTCTTTATGTAAGCCACCAATATCTCCCAAAACACCTCAAACAGTGGATTTTCACAAAGTGCCTAAGTAAATCTATGTTATTACATCAGATAGCTCACAAAATTTTCTCATCATCAATAATTCAAAACTAATCTAGAATAAAGGGGGTCCAAACAACCACCCCTTAAGATAGCACTGTGCAGAAAACCACCCCGTGTTGTTCAATAGATTGAGTGAAAACTTCAACATCCAAGGAACCCTCCTTGAAATATATCTCCAGAGTAAATATAGAATTAATAAGCCCCCCTACCCTAAACAACCACACAAACTCCAAAGGCCACAATGTCTAGAAACATGGATTTGGTAGATCCTTCCTCCATGTCAATATATTATCTGTTATGGGTGGAATTTTCTCTCCCATGAAGGTTTAATCGCATTCAAAGTAATAAATATTCATCCGGGATCATGTCCCCCTCTCCATATTTAGCACTTGTCATGCAAAATCAAAGAACAATGAAACAACTTATCATACAATAGTTGAGGTCAAACATTTCATCATAATTAAAGTCTAAATAAAAACACAAGAGAAACTTAGAATATCTCTGGGTACTGGAATGAAATTTGTTCCTCATGTTCCAATGTACTCTACTTGAGGCCACCATTCCTCCATAACACAAAAACCAAGGGAATGGTCCACCCACTATGAAACTTCTTCTTACAATCCTTGATCCCTACTGGTCTCTCTACGAACATCGCTTCATCCTTGATATCAAACAATCCACAGTCAAGGATGTTGGTGTCATAATGTAGATACCGATGGATCTAAGAGACATGGCATAAGTCATGCATATTCTCTAACTACAGTGAAAATTCCAACTAATATTCCACCTCTCCAACTCATCTAAACACCTTTAAAGGTCTGATGAAACTTGTAGAAATCATTATTCTCTTACTGAACTTCCATTGTCTGCACTGAGGGGGGACTATTAAGAATACATGATCCTCAACCTCAAACTCCAAAATACTCCTCCTATGATCAGCATATGACTTCTTCTGGTCTTGATCTACCTTTATCCTCTCTCACACAATATGAACCTTCTCCATTTTTCTCTCCACTACCACTGGTCCAAGAAGGGATCCTTCCCCTACCTCTATCCATCACAAAGGAGAGCAACACAGTCTTCAATACAGGCTTCTAATAGTGACAAGAAAATTTTATATTGAGAGCTATTATTATAAGAAATCTATACCTGGGGAATGTGTAGTACACATGATCCTCTAAAGTACAAAACATCCACCCACAACATATCCTTCAACATCTAGATGGTCCTCTCTCTCTGCCATTCTTTCTGAGGGTGGAAAGAAATGCTAAGTCGTAACTGGGTTCCAAAGGCATGATTCAATCCCCTCCAGACTCATGACATAAATTTATTATCATGATCCAAGAAAATGGATCTTGGAACTCCATGTAGATGCACCACTTCATTCGCATACCTTTTTTCCAAGGCATCTACAGCACTGGATTCCGTTATCTCCAAGAAGAGAGCCGAATTAATCAAATGGTCCAATACTACCCAAAATGCATTACCTTCCCCCTAATACCTAGGTAATCCTATGGTGAAATCTATTGGGATTTCATTACACTTCCACTTAGGAACTCATAAGGGATACAATAGACCTCCAAGAACATGGTGCTCATCCATCACATGATGACTCACAAGGCACCTTGCTACAAACCATTCCACTGCATTCTTTATCATGGGCCACAGAAACTATTCTCTTAATCCACTATACATATTAGATACTGCTAGATGAAATTAAAGGGGTGATCTATGGAACTCATAGAGAACTCTCTCATGAATTTACACTGGGATAACCACCATCCCATGGAACAACATATGATTTTGATTATCCTACGACCATCCTTCTGGAGAATCACTAAGGAAAACATGATCACACAATAGTTTTTCCTCTATGTCTCCCAAATGAGACTCCACTACCATCCTAAATAAGGAATATTACAATGTCTTCTGAACCAGTGATACTCTTCCACTAACTTCCCTAGATTCCATGTGAAAAGTGACCAACTCAACCATTTCATCCAAGAATTAATGTATTCTCAAACTACCTCCTTCTACAACATTCAACACGAGCCATCAACCACCACATCCCCTTCACCAAGGGTTTAAGAGATCTCAATTTTTTAGTCTTGGAGAAACTACATCCACCTTCTCTTCTACAAGTTTAGTTCTCGTTTGTAAAATATATTCCTTAAACTATTGTGATCTTTAAAGACCACAAAGAGATCTACGATGAGGTAATGCCACAAAAAATTTAACATGAACATGAACACTGCCATCTCTAGATCATGGAAGTCATAGTTATGTTTTGGAGTAAGTAACTACCCACACCCATTAGATAGGACTCCTCATTGATGCATTAGTACACATCCCAAGCCTAGGATGAAATTGTCATAGAATACCTAGAACATCACCCCTTCCTCTGGAATGCGAAGCGTTGGGGCATTGAACATTTTCCCCTCCAGATAGATGAATGCTTCTTTGAACTTCCAACTCCATACTAAATCTTATTAATTTATGGTCAAATCTATCAATGGAGTTGCAACTCGAGAGAAGATGGGCATAAACCTCCTTTAATATCATGGCAGACTTCAGAAACTACAAACCTCCACCTCATTCATGGGTGACACCCAAGAAACAACTACATCAACCTTTGATAAGTCCACCACTATCCCTTGATGAGACACTACATGTCCATGGAATCGAACCTATCGTGTCCAAAACTTTCACGTGGAAACTTTTCGTAGAGCTGGTGTTCTCAAAGGACCTACAAGACAAACCCTAAATACCTGATGTTGTTCACCTATGTCCTTGAGTAGATTATGATATCTTCAATGAACACATCAACTAACAGGTCTTGGTACTCATGGAAAATAGATTTCATGAGTCCCATGAACACGGATGTTGCATTCATGACACCGAATGGCATGGCCACATACTCAAAGTGCCCATACCTACACCTGGAAGCAGTCTTCGGGATGTCACCCTCCCTAACCCTCAACTATTGATATCCAGACCGTTGTTCGATCATAGAGAACCAAACTACTCCCTTTAATTTGTCAAAATGATCATTGATTCCTAGAAGGGGTAATAGGCTCTTGACTATCACTTGATTCAATATTAGGTAGTCTATGTACTATCCTACACTACTATCTACATTATTCGTAAACAACACTAGAGAACCCAATGGTGATACACATGGCTAGATAAAACCCTTATTCATTAGGTCGTCAACCTGAACTTCAAAATCCCACAACAAAAAAAGAACCATGAGATAGGGAGCCCCTAAAATCACATGCGCAACAAGTTGAAAGTCTATCCCGAACTCAACATCACATCAAGGGGTTAGAGTCATAACCTATTTGGGGAAGACATCCAGGAACTCACTAGAAACCGCCTGTAACTTCCACCATCTCCATATCTATTGATTTCACTAACAAATCAGCTAACAAAGAATGAATATGATCTATACGCTAGCTGCCCTATAGAAAAAACAGCTTGACGAAAAAACCTACACACTGGCCACCCAAATATGAGAATGCATCTCTTCTCCATAAGAAGTCAAAAAATCATGAATATAAAACAACCATTTTATGACTATGATTACATATTTTGGGTGAATTTTTATCATAATAATATCCCCATTAGAATAATGAGACCCTAACATCAGTATACATCCTCAGAAAATATCAAACTGACTGATATGACCACCAACTAGAGTACTTAAAAAAGGTGCATAGGAATCTCTCTATGTCTAGTCCCATATAATGGGATTGACCAGGTGTAAAAAAGGATTGTGATGTTCTTTAATCAAACAAGGAATACAAAAGGGTACATAACATTCTGATAATACCTCAAAAAAACTCTGGCCCTACTGGAAATACATCCATTACAGCGTACAACTTCCCACACCCAGCTCCTGTACCTCTATATTATTGACCACCTCACCGACCATGCTCTAGTCGTGGTCCATGAGTATTATCTTGTGGGTGGACTCCCATATCACTTTATACCCTCAGTGGAGTGGGATATCGTTGTGCCTACTTCTGGAATGGCTTGATCGGCAATAGCTGCTGCTGAGGTGGGAATTGAACCTTCCCTCCCCCAATGTGTTGAACTCGAACTCAGAACTTGTTCTCAAGATGTCCATGATTTCCAAATATATAGAAACTCAGACCCAAATAAATAAGGAATGGTCAATAACTAGGAGATTGGAACTAGATCATATTGGGTTTACATCCCACTAGACAAAACCTGGAAGGCCCTGATGCTGGAGACCAATTGCTAACGGATTTCCCCTTTGACAAAATCAGCTAGATACCCTCTCATGACACACCTCCCTATGAGTGAATCATTTAGATTAACCTATCCTTATTTTGAACCTCTATGTATTTCTGTAGAGTGAAAGGTGTAACAACATGCTGAAGATAAGATTTGAGCACATTCTCTAAGAGAGATGCTTGGAAATCCTCTTCCAAGAAGAGATCTCATGTGAAGAATTGGAGATCTTGGAACATGATCCCCATTTCCCTCACCGACATACTCTCTTACTAGAGTGATAGTATCTACATCCTCTTCTCATCCTTTATTGTGGATTAAATGAATCCACCCAAAACTCCCTTTCAATGTCACCCTAGAAGACCTCCATTTTCTTCTTTTCCATGAGGTAAAGCATCCACCATTGATGTACCTATCCATGCATATATATAACTACCAGTGGAAACCCAATACTATTTCAAATCTAGAATCAAGCTAAAATCGATCACCAGCACCTCATGTTAACCCTTTGTCTCCATGTCTGAGATGCTTCCCTCGTGCTTCCCCAGATTCTATTTCTAGAAGGCATGAAGTGTTATCTTCCACATGTTAACTTCCTACTCTTGATTGGCTCTCTGTTTGTTGATTAGGTAAACCTTTAAGGCCTCAACATCCCATACAACATGATGATGATGTCGGGGTTACATAGGTAAAAACGTAAACAAGTAACTCTTAATCTAGAGTAGTGTGGACAATTTATCTGAATTTTTTTAACTGACCATTTATATTAAATTCCCAAAACACACAAGACAAACAAGAACCCAAGTAATTATAATGCATGTACATTTCCTAGGGTCTCCACCTTATAATCATCATAGGCTCACTTGGTTGTTCTGTAGGTCCAAAGCCCATGCATTGGATCACAGGGGGTAAAATTGTGTGCCCTAGCTTGTCTTTCCTTTCCTATTTTGCATTCCAAGATCGCCTAACACCATTTCCCTACCATCCCATAAAATCCTCAATATTTATAACTCATAACCCCATTCAATCTCTCAATGTGTCTGCTAATATCATTTTTTCATGACCCTCCTTCAACAAAATGATGGATGGGATAGAAAATTGTCACACCCTTCCTTCCTCGTGATAAATGAGAGATAATAACCCCTGAGTCCCACTTTCATTAGGCCCCGGAGCAGTGACTAACAACAAGGGTATAGAATCTCACATAATATAGAAGGAATTAACCTTTTTTCTAGAACAAGATTGTGAAATAAGATGGTAAATCCAAAGAAACTCAAAATACTAAAATTTAAAATTAAGAATTATTCCATCCCCACATGCATTTACAAAAATAAAACTGATACAAAGTACAAAAAACACCAATGTAAAGTACCAAAAGTAAAGATACTATGAAAAAACAGCAGTTAATCTAATCCCCTGGCCTAGGAATGTCTAGCACCATACATGTTGTCCTCCTAGAAACATAAAAATGGTTTTATATATGTAGGGTGAGTATATAAGTATACCCAGTATGAAAACTAAGGAAACCCCTGGACAAGTGAGGGAACATACTAATGTCCCTATGAGAAAATAGTAGCGACTCAAAGCACCAATAATGGAATAATAACTAGAGCAGCCTCAACAAGGCATACTCACCGAATAATAAAATTAAATTAATGTAGTATTATACACACATCGATATTTTGGTACCCCACACCACTTTACCATGGGTTGGATACTCATTCCTAATGTCTAACATCTTGACACAACCAATCTTCCCATACAATTTCACACTACCGCAACCCACCCACACACACCCGGGCCACAAACCACACACAATCCCACCTTCAGACACCTAGTCCACAATAGCCATGCCTTTCACCTGAAGACACCTAGCCCTCATCCCGAAAAAACTTGGTAAACTAATATTTTCCGGAAAACACATAGGCCTCTTATCCACAACAAACCATTCCCTGAAGGACTATAGGCTATGGTAAGACTCAAGAAATTATATAATTCTTTAATATGTTCAAACGATAATAACCCAGAATATGGTGAGAGGAAGAAAGTTAGTAACTACCCATCCATCCTCCCACTGGGATGTTGGCGAAGACACCCTACCCCAAGAAATGGAGGTTTTCATCACATATTTGTCAACATGGGTGGGGTGCATATAGAAATAATAGGAAACTACAATATATATATTGGTAAAAAAACACTCATCCCAACATATGGGTTTCCAAACAAGGAACCATCCCACACCAAACAACTTTATTACTACCCCTATATGTACAACCACACAAACATCCTCAATAAAAAGCCTAACCCCCATTGATTTAACCACATTATATTTATTAATTAAGGGTTTAACTTTAATTTTTTCCAACACTACCTGAGACAACTAATAAGCACAATAACTACAACTGTCCTCAGAAGGCTAAAGGCCATTAATCACTACCAATGAGAACCCCAACTACAGTTCCACTGCACGATAGCACAAACCCATGTTATTGGAGTCCCATTACACAACATGTCCATATCCACATTGAATTCCCACTAACAGATGTTGCTCCCTGACAACAACACAACAACGACAGCTAATATGCCTACATGTTCATCCATTACACCATCAATCTAACTCTCATACTATGAATCCAACTCACCATATCTACCACCCCATGCATAAAGCCCACAAAATCTACAATTAACCCCAGCCCTGCTACACACTCATTCCACACCATTCTCATGGATCTTACTCCTCTACCCAACCTTGTACCCACAACCATTCTCCCAACAACAACACCGCCCAACTCACACAGGGTTACAAACTCCATAGAACACAACACACAACCACACCTATCATCAAGATGTGTATATATTTTGTTATAACTAGTAAGGTTCTTCAATTCCACTTAATTATTATTAGGGTCATTAAACGGTAGTCTTCATCATGGGGATTTAATTTTTTTAACCAATTATATGTGGTTTAAAGAGTTTTTTATGTTACGAATTTTTATCAAAGCATCACAACAAAATAGAATATCACTGGGGCACAATCAAAGACTGCCAATTCCCATGATTTTCTAAAGTCATATAGCCACAAAAACTATAATAAAATTTAATATAACAAATTAAATTTGTATTCAACATCAATCCACTCCCTGCTCGTTATTTTATTTACAGATGTTATCTCTTTATCATATTTAATTCTTGTAAATTTCATATCTTAAGAAAATTTTTCATTCATTCCTTGTCAGGAATCATTAGTACACCCACCGTTCATGATGCACAATTGAAGAGATATTGAATAAATCCATATCAATTTTTTAAAGGATTGAAGTCTCTCGGTGCACTAAGAATAGGGAATCATGTAAGCACCACGAGACTCTAATAGAATTGAGCAGGAGGGTTGTGGCATAGGCCAATTACTCATCTTGAGAGGAAGGCTCTAGGAAATCTATAGGAAATGGAATGGAAGAAGGAAAAAAGATATCTCTATTTATGAAAGGGTGAAATCATAAAAATAAGGGGGAAGATTTTAATGGTTATGAAAACGGATCATGTTTTGACCACATATCTTCATGGTTATAAGATTAGTGGAACATTAAACTATATTATGATTTTAATAATTCCCCTACAAAATGATGGAGGTATCCCAACTCACCAGTGTGAGTTGATAGGTTACCCTTTAAAACAGATAAACACATAACATGGGCGAAACTGAAAAAACTGGGAAAAAATAGAAAAACATGAAATGAGTCATAGATAGGTGAGTTACCGATGTTGATCCACCGATCAGGGAGATACCGAAGATGATCCACTAATGGGTGAGCTACCGACATGACCAACAAATGATTATCCACCAGAACTGACCTACCGACACAACTACTCACCAACACCTTGACCTCTCAATTCCTTGAACTAGCGACACCCTGACCTATAAACATTGAGCCGCCGATGAAGAGCTACTAACTCAAAAACCTAATAATGACTTTACCAACCAACAAATTGACATTCTTTTGCCTCGACCTACCAACAACGACACCCTCCACTCACCGACACATAGACATGCCACCACACAGACATGCCGACATACTACACACTGACACCCCGATATGCCAATGCACGAACATACTGATACCCCGATATTCTGACGCACTTACCTACTTATGGAAGAAGTATAAATTTAGAAAAATCTTGATGTAATCCACTGAAAGCTCGGCGAACACCATAAGAACTTCATTTTTAATAAGGTTGGTCATGGGGAAATCCGAGTTATTACAATAATTTACACCCTTATACCTCCTACTAGATTCCCCATGTGTTTCCCTTTAAATACAAAATTTAATATTCCTAGATTAATTCCAATACTTTAATTCTATATTACTTTAATTTTAACTACTGTAGGTTTTTACAAAAAATCGAACTACAATATTTTGGGCATATCATTTTTATGTCTTGACTAGTGCCTTTCTTGATAAATCTAATCACCTCTTATAGGTTGTATTTTAATAATTGACTAACAATGTCATGCATTATTTTTAATCACCTTGAGGTTTTTTAAATTAACACTCATATAAAGGCTGTACAAAGTGATTCAAATTAATTGGTATTTCTACCATCCCTAGTTTTAGAATAAAACCACCTATGTTGTGCACTCTTTTATTTTAAAAAATGGGAAAACATAATGAAATCACTGAAATATTAAATGGGAAGGGATCTCTTTATCATTTAATTGAATTATTTTATAAAAAATTTACTAACATGGATTTCCCTCAAACATTAATTTTAATGATCAAATTAATTATGTACCATAATCTATACATGGATTTCATATTTACAAACGTCCATGGATGTGATCATAGGTTATTAAAGATGTATGCACTGAGTGATACTTGAGTTCCTCTGTATTTAATTCCTTGGATGGGATCATTGGATTTTAATATTATATGAATAAGGAGTGATACTCAGGTTCATTTTTAATAATGTATTTATGGGTTCTTACATTACTAGATTATTATTATGCCTTTAGTAATTCTTTTTTTTCTCATTAGGGAATTCCATGGATGGGAACATAGGCTAAATAAAATTCCTCCTACTCCGATTGATACAATGGTTTCATCATTACAAAAATTCCAAGGAATGAATCCTAGTATAATAAGTATTACATAAATCCTTACGAGAAACATGTGTCCCTCACTATTGGATTCTTTGGATAGGCATAAAGTTTTAAAATCTTATATCCTGAGTGTTATAAATTTTTATACAAGTGATGTTACCTTATGATGGTTGTTATTCTAGGATGCATCGACTATGTACCTAGGTTCCATGACCAATTAATGTTATAAGATTAAATTTATGTGACTAACTAGAATTCACTCCACGACTTTAGAGGATCTCTTTTATATATTCTTGGATTGATAGCCATGTGTCCTTGGACTATATTTACACTATAACCTTACTATTATGTGGATCCCAGGATTTATCATTGGTGCATATAAATATCTACACATTATTGCATACATATAAGCTTATATGTACATGTCGGAAGTTTTATAGACATTCCATCATGGTGAAAGCATGTACAATCAGATATGTTTCTTTCAGTAACGTAAGACTTAATTGTTTACTTTTGTTTATTTGCTAAATGGTTTTTTCATTAAACCTAAACATTTTTGTCTTTTATATAGATAGGATGGGTTGATTTTGACACCATTGGTGGTGTCCCACTATGTATATCTCACAAACGTTTCAATGTTTGTTTATACTAGGGAACCCAAACATACCTCATGGTAACATGTTTAGGTCCATGAATTATTTTTGTGTTGTTATATTTGTATGTGATTTCAATGGAGAACGTAATTCATCATGATCACAGGATACTTGTGGGGATGAATCATGTGTATTTTCATCATTTTCATTATTAGTGAATTGTACTATATTGTATCAAATATTTTATTCATACAACCTTAGATTATGTAGCCTCATCTAAACATGCATGCATGGTTGTATGTTTGGTGTTGGCCACTTTAACAACTAATTATTTTTTATAGTTCACTTTCTTTTACATATATTCAATTTTTTATTAATTTATTTAGTATTATACTAATGTGATACACATATCATAATGGTATAGTCTCCCCACTATAAAACACCTTGAACCCCACTGTTAGTCAGCAGCCTTTGGAATACATGGAGGTGTATATAAGGTAATGTGACTGCCCAATTCAGAGCACCAGTATAGTGGGGCTTTAGTTGGGAGGTTAAAAAATGATATCAGTGGTTTCTTTTTCCTCTATATTACTATTTTGGGAATTACAAGATATGAGACTAATATTGGGTCATTATTTGGAAAATATCCATGTAGAGACCCGAAGCTTGACGTACATGGACATTACATTACTTTTGCGGAATACTTTGTAAATAACAAAATCACACACACAAGGATCGTAATAGTTTAGTGTCTTTGGAAACTCAGAATATAATCTTCTAATCGTGGTGAAAGATCTTCAACATCTCCCATAAAGATCTTGATTTTTTTACCTAAATCCATTATTTATATCCTGGGGAAAAGAAAACATAAAAGGGTGAGCTCAAATGCTCAGTAAGGGTAAAAAAAATAAATATCAATCACATCATATTCATAAGAACATAACATTTTGGAAATCTTAACCTGCAAAAGAGAGCATAATTTCATAACATGGGATAAATCATGGAAGTGAAATGTAATCACAATATTCATAACTTAAAACATGAAACTTTGTGGAATACACACATAATCATAGAGAATCATTTCCTGTTAGTCAAGAATCATTGCCAAGACTATCTTAGTGGACAAAGTCCCTTTCTGAACCGAGTCACCCTCGTTTCAGTCCTGTTACACTGAACCGGTATAACCTACCATTCCAGCCATGACTATCTCATGAGATATAAAATCTTTACCCAATTCATGGGAGGGAGATATAGGTCCCACCCATCTTATAATGAATCCTTTCTTATGTGTGCCAAATAATCATAAACCATACATCATAGCGTAACCCATCTAATAAAAATGGGATTCTTAAACAACATGACATCATAAAACAATTCATATAAGATAAAGGAATTCATAAAAAAATTTCAATCACAACATAATCAATCCAATTTAATAATAGGGATAAAAACAGAACCCTTTTATTATCTTAGATTGAAAATAATTTTGATAAAATACTTGAACTCCATTCTTGAGGAAAATATCCTTTCTACTTCAAAAACATTTTTCCTTTCATAACATGTCATACGACTTTAAAATAAAAGAAGTTGATTAAAAATAAACTTGAAAACTTGTAAAGTAAGTTTCTTGGAAATAATTTTTTAAAAATCCATTCATGCCGTATAAGTTAAAAAATACATTCTTCGTACTTTTGTCGGAAAAGTCAAAAAGTACCTCGTATGAAAAACGACAAAAGATTCCATTTATACATATTACTAAAAACTCACCGAAGGGTAAAAATGGATTTAAACAATTGTATGTGGATGGAAATAATATTACATATTGATGAAACATGGATGTGGATGATAAAATACACCCCAGTAAATACTTACGAATAAACAATCTCGGATAAAAATGTGATTGTGATATTTCCCTTACCTTAGGTCCGATTTGCTTCATAAGTGTCCGAACCTCCTATATAATGATTTAAATAATGTCATTGACTTATTTCAGAATCATATTCATTGTTATTATATCATATATGGTTCACTTATGACTTTATAATACCCGTTCTTTTGTAAATTCATGTTAAAGTAGCGTTTTGGGTAAAATCGTCTCATTTGTCGTTCGTGTTTTAACTTGTAATTATTAATATGATTACATAGATCATTATTACATAATTATAGAATATAAAACATGATTTACATAAAATATATATTCAGAATATACATATATATAATGGATCGGTAAATGGGAAGAAATACACCGTTCATGGAGACGGTAGGCCGTACGTACGCATGAACGCTGTTTTCGTTTCCTTATTGAATTGAGTGGAATTAAGTAGATGACATACATATATATACACATAAATCCAGTAGATTTATAATTTAATATATTTCATTATTATTTCTTATATATTCTTTATAATCATTCTTAAATGGTTAACATGGAGAATGAATCTCATCGCATCGTGGAGACGGTAGTCCGTACGTACGCACGAGCGATGATATCATTTCCATAATTATTGAATTGAATTGGAGTGGATGATACAATATATCAGAATCATTATGATGTTATAATAACTATGTATAGTTATTCTTTACACCATAATACCCATCCATGTAAGGTGTTGGTGGAAAAACAGATTACACCACGGCGTGGAGACGGTATTCCGTACGTACGCACGCGCGGTGATTTTGTTTTCCGTAGGATGGATAGAGGGTGAAATAGGATTGTTTCATAATTATAATAATATATCAGTATATGAGTGATACTGATGTTATTACTTCATAATGAAACAACCTAAGAAGAATAAGTGGAAGAAGAAATAAAGGTGAAAGAATCGGTAACGGAAATTACCTCTTCTTTGAAGCGCCTCTTTGAGACCTCCTCTTAGGGCACTAAAATTGGTCTTTGAGGAAGACCAGAACCTCTAGGATATTGATAGGGAAGTGTAGAAGAGAATTTGGCAGGGTTTGGCCGAGATGGAAGGCTCAATGTTGTGTGAGGAAGAGAGGGAGGAGGTTCCCTTTTATAAGGGAGGAGAGGGGCACCTTTGAAATAACTAAAAATATTATTTTATTATAAAGTCAAGTTGGGTTTTAAATAGCTCAAAATTGATTTATTTAGAGGATAATGTGGGGATGGGTCGTAATCCTCTCATCCAATAGGATTTAGACAAGTTTAGGTTATTATTTTAACCTTATCAATTAGATTTAACTTTAAGTTAAATAATTTAACTTTTACCGTGTCTTTTTGTTTTCTTACACTATATGGTTAATAAACTTACTATATCAAGCCAAAAGAACCCCAAGTTGTTTATTATTAATATATATAATATTATATAAGTAATTGGGCCGAACCTTAGATTTTTAGGAATAAAATAACAATTAATAATATAATATTTGTTTTAAAAACTATTTTATGTCAATTTTGACACTATTTGGTACATGATTTTTATGAAATTCATAACAGAATGATAAGTTCGAAAAAAGTTACTTAAATCAAAAATAAAATGTCATATTAACCTATAAAATTAGTTTAAGTCATAAAAAGTCTCAAATTACATTTATTTGGTCATTTATAACATCAATTATGTCAATATTTCATTAATAAGACAATTACTGCATCATCGTTGTGTCATAATAAATGATAATTATTTAATCCCAAAAAATTATAAATAAATTCCTATGATGTAGATAATTGTAGTAGCTTTCTGGATACTATTCATGTTTGAAGTTTCATGAAGTTTATCACTAGATTAAAATTATTATACTTATAAGATTTAAGAAAGTGACATGTTGTCACATTCTTTGGTTTTAATAATAATTAAATTATTTTCATTGAAAAAATTTAATTAAATAATCTAATCCAAACCTTAGGTGATATGGGTCGACATTTAGTCATCTAATAGGATTTTGACATTTTTTAGGGTAATTGTAAAATATTATATTTACCCTTAATTACCCAATTTACCTTTAACTATGGTAAATAAAATTTACCGTAGTTACTATTCATAATTCCCAAAAATAAAAAGTAGCCTATTAACATAATTTGGACCCACTGATTCCAAATATGGAATCCATTTTTTATAATTCAATACACAGAAGTTGCAGAAATTAAATTAAAATTAATCCCGTTATCGAATAAAAACGGGTTTTTGTTTAAAACATTGCAAAAGATTGAATTGATTTAACATACGAATTCAACGTAAAATCAATGCTAATGACATAAATTATATTAAATGGAAAAAATATATTCTATTTATACTTTAAAAACATTAAACATTATAATATAAATACATAAGATATTAAGATGAAAAATGTTGTTTTTAATTAAAATATAGCGTGTTTTTACTATTCATTAAAATGTGAAAGTTACCAGAATAATATGAAAATTTTATCCAAAGTAAATTTTTATTTCTTGATTCCAAAGAAAAATTTTATTTTGTCAAATTGAACTTATAAACATGTCAAAAACTAGATTTAAAGTGGGTGCGCCATCAAAAGGCGGCAAAACTGCATTTTTTGAAAAATACTTATTTTACCCGAAAATTTTATTTTGTTCTTATACCATGTTCTAGAAATGTGTATGATGAATAATAATGTTATAAAATTCAAAATTTAGTTAATACTATTCATAACGGCTATTTCATGACAATATTATAATAATATAACATTGTTTATTAAAACCCGGTATTACGTACAACACACGCTATCGAGGAAGGTCGCGATTGCGTGTAATGCAAGCCAAGTCAGGGTTGCGTGTTGTGAAAGAATCATTCGTTGTTTCGTATAACAGAATCCAACCATATTTCATTTATACATTGAATATATATATATATATATATACTCAATGTTGCGTAGAATAACTATTATCAAAATTGTGTGTAACACGATCCAAGAATAGTGGTGCGTATACTGCAAGCTAATACGGTGTTGCGTATAGCGCAATGTAATCTTGGTGTAGAATAAAACACAAGACATTAATGAAAATAAAAGAATATTTTTCATAAAATCTAGGGGTGTTACATTCTACCCCCCTTAAAATGAATTTCTCCCTCGAAATTCGTCGGGGTTATAAATGGTTTACTATTCGAAAGTTTCTTTAATAGAAACCCACATCGTAAAAAGGAATACCAAAACCAATCTTTAAAAACAAAAGTATGAAACGTAACGGTTACCCAAATAAACTAATCACTGGGTTTCCACATAGGTGAAAATATGGATATGGAAGAGAAATCTAACCATCATGTTCTGATGGAGAGTGGTAGAGAACTTGGCTATGAAAAATCCAACAATCACAAAGCTATTGATTTGTGATGATCTATGGTACCATATGATTAATCGGATATAAGGGAACTGGGAAAACATTTTTGGTTTTCAAGTTCATTTCCCTAAAGTTGATGAATTAGAAGAAATACTTGCATGATTTTGGTACAATCTCACTGTTGTTCGTGAATTGAACAATTTCCACTTCATCCCTAAAAGAAATGAAGTTGAATTTGTTATTCGTGATGTGTTAGAAGATCATGTGATAGAATGATGGGTCATTCCATCTCTTTCAAACAAAAGGTTAGCAAAAGTTATAAGTCCATCTTATGGTTAGATTAATCGTATATGGTATCAAAAAAAAATAACTTATACTTCATATATCATACTGCATAATAAAATAAAACTTGTTTCTACTAACCAGGGACTTCCTGTAGGCCAGTGGTAGGCGATAAAGGCCAGTCGCACTTCGGTTGTGGGTTCGATTCCCACAGCCTTGTTCGAAACGATTGGCTGTCGCCCATCCTACAGGTTGTCCTTTTTCTAAAGCTATATTACAATAACATCCCATCAACAATATCAAAAAAGTTTTATCCTTAAACAATACTAACTTATGTCCAACATAATCCATTCCAATCATTAGGCATATCTAAAATACTTCGGTCCAAGCTCATAGTATAAAGAAAATGATTACATGAAATGTCGTCAACCAAGCATGTGAATACCATCATTTATCCCCCATATATCTTATTGGTCACATTCCAATCATTCAAAGGCCTAAATCAGGTATTCTCTTGAATAACCATTGAACCTTAGTGAAAACATGAATGCTGTTAGAAGTTAACTCTTTCCACATACCAAAATCCTCAAAATTATGTATACTCTAACCATGATATCACTTAGTCCTTATATCAATCATGAGCTCATGATTACTGTTAAACATTTCGTTTTCTCAATTTCCCTTCATTATGCGCATATCATCTACATTCCAAAAATATCTGAATAACCTTTCATGGATACTGATAACATTAATCATACACTTTCAAAACTCAAGGAAAGACAACAGTGTAACAATCCTTAGATGTCTCTTTATTCCATAGTACCATGAGATTACTTATACAACATTACACATGATAAACATGTAATCATTCCACTACATTCTTAAACCATTGACCGAGCTTCAACAATTCTTTCATCTCACATATCATTTGTATTCTCTTCATCATCATCCACATAAATACTACCCATACGACCATACTGATTCACTTCATGAGACTTTCCCTTAGGGAATTGGTTTGCATAATTCCCGTACATTCCACATTTAAAACATTTAACCATTGTTGATGTCGTAGCAATACCATTATCCTCATCCCTGGTGTTAACTGAACCTTTTCCTTTGCACTTACTGGCTTTGTGTGCTTCTCTTCCACACCCAAAGCATCTTCCAGTTCGTTTGAAACATTCTCCTTGATGCCTCTTCCCACATGATTTACATAGGAGAAATTGAACTTTCTTTCCTCTATGATCATCATGAAACTCCATCTTTCTCTTATTAGCCGAGTCAGGAAACTTACCAAATTTTACTTTATTGATCATATTATGAGATTGCTGATTCGGAATAATAATGATGTTTGGACCTCCAAATCCCATTTCATTTGGTTGCTCATGAAGAATATAATTCCATTGTCTATCATATCCTCCATTATCATGAATCATCTTGTTTCCAGCCATTTTCTAAAACCCAAAAAGAATAGTGTGAGAGGCAAAAATCATAATAAAGGGGGATTAACTTCAATATCTAACATCTTTGGTTAAATTATAATATCCTTAGCGCAATTCTAGGACTATAACCTATACGTATACTCATCCTTAGGGACATCCCTAGTCATACCATAGAAATATCTCTAGGGATCTCAATAACGTTCTCACATCCTAGTTTCCAATGGTTGACTAAACCTTTCCTCTGATACCAACTGTAGAGACCCGAAACTTGACGTACATGGAAATTACATTACTTTTGCGGAATACTTAGTACATAACAAAAACACACACCCAAGGATCGTAATAGTTTTGTGTCTTTGGAAACTCAGAATATAATCTTCTAATCGTGGTGAAAGATCTTCAACATCTCCCATAAAGATGTTCCTTTTTTTACCTAAAACCTTTCTTTATATACTGGGGAAAAGAAAACATAAAAGGGTGAGCTCAAATGCCCAGTAAGAGTAAACAAAATAAATATCAATCACATCATATTCATAAGAACATAATATTTTGGAAATCTTAACCTGCAAAAGAGATCATAATTTCATAACATGAGATAAATCATGGAAGTGAAATGTAATCAAAATAATCATAACATAAAAAATGAAATTTTGTGGCATACAGACATAATCATAGAGAATCATTTCTTGTTAGTCAAGACTCATTGCCAAGACTATCTTAGTGGACAAAGTCCCTTTCTGAACCGAGTCACCCTCGTTTCAGTCCTGTTTCACTGAACCGGTATAACCTACCACTCCAGACATGACTATCTCATGAGATATAAAATATTTACCAAATTCATTGGAGGGAGATATAGGTCCCACACATCTTATAATGAATCCTTTCTTATGTGTGCCACATAATCATAAACCATACATCATAGCGTAACCCATGTAATAAAAATGGGATTCTTAAACAACATGACATCATAAAACAATTCATATAAGATAAAGGAATTCATAAAAATATTTCCATCACAACATAATCAAACCAATGTAATAATAGGGATAAAAATAGAACCCTTTTATTATCTTAGATGGAAAATAATTTTGATAAAATACTTGAACTCCATTCTTGAGGAAAATATCCTTTTTACTTCAAAAACATTTTTCCTTTCATAACATGTCATACGACTTTAAAATAAAATAAGTTTATTAAAAATAAACTTGAAAACTTGTAAATGACGTTTCTTGGAAATAATGTTTTAAAAATCCATTCATGCCGTATAAGTCAAAAAAACATTCTTCGTACTTTTGTCGGAAAAGTCAAAAAGTACCTCGTACGAAAAACGACAAAATATTCCTTTCATACATATTACTAAAACCTCACAGAAGGGTAAAAATGGATTTAAACAATTTTAGGTGGATGGAAATAATATTACATATTGATGAAACATGGATGTGGATGATAAAATACACCCCAGTAAATACTTTCGAATAAACAATCTCGGATAAAAATGAGATTGTGATATTTCCCTTACCTTAGGTCCGATTTGCTTTGTAAGTGTCCGAACCTCCTGTATAATGATTTAAATAATGTCATTGACTTATTAAAGAATCATATTCATTGTTATTATATCATATATGGTTCACTTATGACTTTATATTACCCGTTCATTTGTAAATTCATGTTAAAGTAGCGTTTTGGGTAAAATCGTCTCATTTGTCGTTCGTGTTTTAACTTGTAATTATTCATATGATTACATAGATCATTATTACTTAATTATAGAATATAAAACATGATTTATATATAATATATATTCAGAATATACATATATATAATGGATTGATAAATGGGATGAAATACACCGTTCATGGAGACGGTAGGCCGTACGTACGCATGAACGCTGTTTTCATTTCCTTATTGAATTGAGTGGAATTAAGTAGATGACATACATATATATACACATAAATACAGTAGATTTATAATTTAATATATTTCATTATTATTTCTTATATATACTTTATAATAATTCTTAAATGGTTAACATGGAGAATGAATCTCATCGCGTCGTGGAGACGGTAGTCCGTACGTACGCACGAGCGATGATATCATTTCCATAATTATTGAATTGAATTGGAGTGTATGATACAATATATAAGAATAATTATGATGTTATAATAACTATGTATAGTTATTCTTTACACCATAATACCCATCCATGTAAGGTGTTGGTGGAAAAACAGATTACACCACGACGTGGAGACGGTATTCCGTACGTACGCACGTGCGTTGATTTCGTTTTCCGTAGGATGGATAGATGGTGAAATAGGATTGTTTCATACTTATAATAATATATCAGTATATGAGTGATACTGATGTTATTACTTCATAATGAAACAACCTAAGAAGAAGAAGTGGAAGAAGAAATAAAGGTGAATGAATCAGTAACGGAAATTACCTCTTCTTTGAAGCGCCTCTTTGAGACCTCCTCTTAGGGAACTAAAATTGGTCTTTGAGTAAGACCAGAACCTCTATGATGTTTCTAGGGAAGTGGAGAAGAGAATTTGTCAGGGGTTGGCCGAGCTGGAAGGCTCAAAGTTGTGTGAGGAAGAGAGGGAGGAGGTGCCCTTTTATAAGGGATGAGAGGGGCACCTTTGGAATAACGAAAAATATTATTTTTTTATAAAGTCAATTTGGGTTTTAAATAGATAAAAATTGATTTATTTCTAGGATAAGGTGGGGATGGGTCGAAATAATCTCATCCAATAGGATTTAGACAAGTTTAGGTTATTATTTTAACCTTATCAATTAGATTTTACTTTAAGTTAAATAATTTAACTTTTACCGTGTCTTTTTGTTTGCTTACACTATATGGTTAATAAACTTACTATATCAAGCCAAAAGAACCCCAAGTTGTTTATTATTAATATATATAATCATGTATAAGTCATTGGGCCTAACCTTAGATTTTTAGGAATAAAATAACAATTAATAATATAATATTTGTTTTAAAAACTATTTTATGTCAATTTTGACACTATTTGGTACATGATTTTTATGAAATTCATAACAGAATGATAAGTTCGAACCAAGTTACTTAAATCAACAATAACATGTCATATTAAGCTATAAAATTAGTGTAAGTCATAAAAAGTCTCAAATTACATTTATTTGGGCATTTATAACATCAATTATGTCAATATTTCATTAATAAGACAATTACTGCATCATCGTTGTGTCATAATAAATGATAATTATTTAATCCCTAAAAATTATAAATAAATTCCCATGATGTATATAATTGTAGTATCTTTCTGGAGACTATTAAGGTTCGAAGTTTCATGAAGTTTATCACTAGATTAAAATTATTATACTTATAAGATTTAAGAAAGTGACTTGTTGTCACATTCTTTTGTTTTAATATTAATTAAATTATTTTCATTGAAAAAATTTTATTTAATGAATCTAATACGACCCTTAGGTGATATGGGTCGACGTTTAGTCCTCTAATAGGATTTTGACATTTGTTAGGGTAATTTTAAAATATTATATTTACCCTTAATTACCCAATTTACCTTTAACTATGGTAAATAAAATTTACCGTAGTTACTATTCATAATTCCCAAAAATAAAAAGTAGCCTATTAACATAATTTGGACCCACTGATTCCAAATATGGAATCCATTTTTTATAATTCAATACACAGAAGTTGCAGAAATTAAATTAAAATTAATCTCGTTGTCGAATAAAAACGGGTTTTTGTTTAAAACATTGCAAAAGATTGAATTGATTTAACCTACGAATTCAACGTAAAATCAATGATAATGACATACATTATATTAAATGGTAAAAATATATTCTATTTATACTTTAAAACCATTAAATATTATAATTTAACAACATAAGATATTACGATGAAAAAAAGTTGTTTTTAATTAAAATATAGCGTGTTTTTACTATTCATTAAAATGTGAAAGTTACTAGAATAATATGAAAAAATCATCCAATGTAAATTTTTATTTCTTGATTCCGAAGAAGAATTTTATTTTTTCAAATTGAACTTATAAACATGTCAAAAACTATATTTAAAGTGGGTGCTCCATCAAAAGGCGGCAAAACTGCATTTTTTTAAAAATACTTATTTTACCCGAAAAATTTATTTTGTTCTTATACCATGTTCTAGAAATGTGTAAGATGATTAATAATGTTATAAAATTAAAAATTTAGTTAATAATATTCATAACGGCCAGTTCATGACAATATTATAATAATATAACATTGTTTATTAAAACCCGGTATTGCGTACAACACACGCTACCGAGGAAGGTCGCGATTGCGTGTAATGCAAGCCAAGTCAGTGTTGCGTGTTGTGAAAGAATCCTTCATTGTTTCATATAACAGAATCCAACCATATTTCATTTATACATTGAATATATATATATATATATATACTCAATGTTGCGTAGAATAACTATTATCAAAATTGTGTGTAACACGATCCAAGAATAGTGGTGCGTATAGTGCAAGCTAATACGGTGTTGCGTATAGCGCAAGGTAATCTTGGTGTAGAATACAACAAAAGACATTAATGAAATTGAAAGAATATTTTTCATAAAATCTAGGGGTGTTATAATCCATGTCTAGGAGTGATCAGACCACACCCAGGGAATAGTCCATGTGGCTATGGATGTGATTGTTTCTCATGCTATTCATTATTTAATTATTTTTATTTCACCATGAGGGAATGTTGTTGTTTTTATTTTTTCTTATTTTTTTGTCATGTTATTTTACAAATGTCCAGGAATGGTAAGGAAGAATTGTTACATGCATCATTCTAAGAACATAATGATTCACATTCCATGCATAAGTAATTCTATATAGGTTTAGTTCCTAGACATCTACATTTTAGTGATACAATCCTTGGGAGTATTAAATACTAGTGTGATTATCAATAATTCTTGTCTTCTTTTCATGATTATGTTAATATATTCCATGATACCTAAATTTTTAGTCATTATTTTCTTAATTAAAATTCTTCTACAATGTTCTTTTTATATTAATGTATTCATTAATTCCATGTGATAGCATGGATTATTATAATTGTGTTATACAAATGTTTATTGATGTTTCCATGTAAACATAAATTGTTTTTTTTTCATATATCATTATGGTGGAACCGTAATGGAATAATCCTAATATTTTTGAGCAATGAAACATTGGTTCAGTGGGTTGACACATTTTTTGTTTTAATTAAATTTCTATCAATAAAAACTTATAAAGTGTATGAGATTTTACAATTTGGGAAAGGTAACCCATATGATCAAACCATTTTAAATGTACCTTCTATACTTAGAAATAAAATAGAAAATAATCTTATTTGCAGATTCATGAATTCTAATTAAAACTTATAAATTCATGTACCATTTTTATATTAGAATTATAATGCCTCTAATAAAAACAATTAATGTTTTCGAATTAAAATAACTATAGGATATTGTTTCCATTTTAAAGGATTTTACTCTTTGTATTTGAACATTATAACCCATGTGAAAATATTCCTAAATGAAAATTTGGACCAAAGTAGGTCAGCTAGGACAAGTGTCTTATAGTGTAACCCACTAAGGGTGTTTCTAAAATTTAATAATTAAAGAAACCTCTATTTGGTGAAATGTTTTATGGATTTAGGATGAATGATGGGACCCTTATAATTCACCTTCATAGATTATATCCCACATTTCCCAACCCCATGTGTTATTCTCAAGAAAAATGTGGGATTGAAATTTAATGACTTCACAACTGCTTATCTAGGTTCACAAATATATGTATGGTATCATATAAATTGACCACCCCTCTTTAAATTATAAGTGACTTTTTTTCTTCTCATGAGATGTACTTATATAAATAATTTTGTATTTGAAATTATAATCACAACCTAAATCATGTTTTCTTATAGAGGATGGAATTGAAATTTTCTATAAAGTAGACTAATTGTGAGAACATTATTGACAAATAAAATGTATGATAACAAATTATAAAGATAAATTTCTTATTTTTGAATGGATTTTAGCTAAATGATTTTTGATTCAATGGGTTTTTTATATGAATATCATGTATTTCTTTTGGTGTTAGAAAAATAAATTACTATGAACTTTTACATTATGACTAGTACTTTTTGTTCTAAAACAAAGCCATTGAACATTTATAAATTAAATATTAATGTTTGTGGGATCAAATAAAACCTTATATGGTGACATTAGATTTAACCCTCATGTAAGGGTAATTTAAATATATTTTTATGTCCCAATTTAGATGGACGATGAGTGTTTCCAATATACTTCTTCTTCTACCACGTGAACTAAAGAGGGAGGCGGTAGAGCCTAGTGATATTCTTTAGGTATGACCTCTTTATAAGAGTGTTGTTTTATGTTTTACTGATGGATTATACCTAGGTATCTAGCACACTCATCATTTTCATGCTTTCTAAATACCGTAGAAACGTTTCAAACATGTCATGTCATTCAGGTGACAATTTTCCCAAGATGGACTATTTTTTAGAAAAATAACATCCTAGTGTAAGAGTTATTCATGTGGAAAATTGAACCTTGTAATGATGGGAGAATCACGTAATGCTTCTGTTCAAGGGGATAGACATGACTAATTCATGGTCTTTAATATATTAATTAATGCGTCCCTTCTTCATCTTCTCTTGTTATGGACGACTTGGAAATTCATCATCCATGTTAATAGTCATATAAAATAATATGAATCTAGGATAAAAAATTTGATAGAGACATCAAATAAGGGGATTAAAAAGCCCAATGGTCCAATAGAAAATATAAAATGGTGTGCCACTATACTAATAAATCCTTAAGGTATTATACATTGATATACACAACACCCGTCTTGTTAATAAAATGGGTAGCGAAGTGTATGTGTTGGTGGAAATAATTTAAGGAATGATCTATTTGGATTTCACCATGGATCTTCTTTTATTTAGAGTGTCCGGGTTTTTAAGGAAATCTAACACATTATAATGCTCACGATGATCACATTAAAGTATTAGGTGTTTTGATATAGAATTCAAAATGGTTTTACTTATAAATGTGGTGATAGTTATGGACATGAGAGTGGGTTGGGAGAGTGTCAGGTGTATATATCAAATGATTCTATTCTAACATGATTTCTAGTCCATGGATTTCATATCTTTTCGGATTAGGTATTTATAGTAGTAATTTAGAAACATCTAAGTACCCCATTCAATGGTTGATAGAGTGTTTGTCATGATATTCGTTCCAATTTCTAGTAATGTGATAATAAGAAAACTCCATAGGTGGGTGAATTGGGTCAAATAGATTTTATCATATCATTCAAGTATAAGGAAAAACATTTTGATTGTAAGATTTTTGAAATTGTTTGGTTTTATTTTTAATTTTCATGGGGATGGTAATCTAGGAATCAGGTTGTTTCTATCAATGTATCATGATGATGATATAGTTTTATTTGTAAAAAATCATTAAGTAAAATTATAATTGAGGATGGAATTTAATGGTATTTCTTGGGTGATCACTAGATTCCTTGGGGGTAGCAGGTACTGTAGCTGCGTAGGGTACTGTAGCAGTACTATTCATAGAGGGTCCTTTGGGCCAAAAAATGGGCTTTAAAGCCTTGTACTCAGGCCACTTGGCCTTGGGCATTCGGGCTATGTATTGGGTCTCCCTCTACCCTCTAAAGAGGACTTTTCATTAAAATAATAAACAAATTGAGGCTTCGGCCCCAACCTTTTAAAAAAAACTAGATTCCTTGGGTGTTATGGTATTATGGGTTGGGTAGTCACGATGTGTCATTAGGTGCATCCATCATTCTTTAAAAATGGACAACCAGGAATTGTTTATCTATTCCTCTCATGTGTAGTTTGATATTTTTAGTATTAATCCATACTTAACACCTTCTCTTTGATATTGTGGGGGTTTCGTGGAACTGGTTGTTATTTATAGATATCATTTTACTTCACTCTTTTAATAGTGTTGATCACTTCTCATATCTGGATATCATCCATGATACTCTTAGAGGGATATTATAATACACCAAGCTAAAGGATGAAATAAATATCCCCTTCTATTTAGTTTAACATAATCTTTAAGGGGTGAACTATGGAAGAGTGGTTGTTAATTGATTCAAAATTTATTATTAAGAGTAACATGGGTTCCCATATAGAAACACCTTGGATGGCTAAAATGACACCAACCTTTTCTTTGACTTTCCTTCCATTAGGCTTAGTTAGTGCTCTGATGTGATTATATTTTCTCTATGTACTGATGTTTCAATTATAAACATCATAAAAAATACTAAATTAGATAACATCATTAGACTCTATTTTATGATTCCAAGGTTACCCTAGAATTCAGTCAGACTAGGATGAGAGGCTTTAATGTTGAAATATAACAGTGTTAGATCTATTATACACTAATATTGAAGAAATGGAAAGATAAAAAATGTGGATTTTTTTTCATAGAGACATCCCTGAAAGACAGATACATTCTTGAGTGAGTGTTCTTGGTGAAAATATAGTGGTAAATTTGGTTAAAGGAATCTATATTTTGTTTTGAAAATCTTCAAGTTTCTATGATGTAATTTCTTGAATTTAGTTGACCAGAAGCAGTATGACTTAAAGTCTCTATCCTTTATTGCATGTGGGCAGTGGAGAAATTTTTTTAGAATTTCATTTTCATTAGGTAATTGTAATCAAAATTTTGTTGAAGCCTGTAATGAAAATTCATATCAACCAAAAATATTTAGGTTGACTGTGAGAAAACCATTAAATAAACTAATGGATTGTTCTCAGACTATCGTAAGAATGCTAGGGGAATTATAAAATAGACAAATGCAATGGTGAAAAAACATAAAATAGAAAATGATTTTATATTATAGAGTATATATTGGTAAGAATCACATGTCCCATGATTGATGAGAGGATGATTTGATCATGAATCAGGGTAGGAGGTCTTGGCTATGCACTGTCTCAGGGTTTCAGTTTTAGAATTTTGGCATTGAATCGAGTTTTAATAGTATATATACCATATGATTAAAGTAGTTATTGGAGAAGCATAAGGTGTTTGTAAATGAAATACATACCTTCATACAATCCACATTGACCCAATTAGGTAGGTGTTTTTCCTTGTTGTACCCCATGTATTCTTCAATACAAGATTTTTTACAATATGGATATTTTAGCATCACACATTTCTGAATCATGAATGTTTCCAATGGAATTTTAATTTTTTTTCATTTGTTGGAGGGGAAATTCAATAAACCACGTTTTTGAATCTAAATTAAATAATTTCATCACATAAAAGTGATTTTAATGAAATGTTTTAAATTTTTATAGGTTTATTTGGTGTTTGGATGATTCTCATAAGCATTTGTATTCAAAAACTCCATTTCAAGAGTGACTCGAAGAGGCACACTGTTTTTTTAAACAGTGTGTCCCCTAAGAAAACCATGTGATTTTTATAGTAGATTATAGGGATTAAAATATTTTTTTCTAACCATGGTATAGGATGATCTTGGATATTATATCTCTTCTAAATAATACTTTATATGGGAAGATAAGAGTTATTCACAGTTTGGAAGACCATTTTCATAGCCCACATAGCCAGTGCACCTTCTACAGTCAAGCCACACAGTTAGCACACAGTTATCCAAACCCCTTGAACAAACTATTCAGATCATTAAAATGATAAAATTAATTTTATACTATTTATTCTTTCTCCATTAATATTCACTTTATTTCCCTCCACATGAACAATACCCCGAAGACACTCGATCTCCCTTGTATTTCTTCCTCAGCTTCAATGCCTCTCTTTAGTTTGAGGTGTGATTTATGTGTTGTCAATTTCAGTTGAAATCCATCAGTATGATCATGATTCCACTTCCTTCCATTCATTAGTTAACCCAAAATTCCATACACTATATTCGTGTGAACTAATTATACCTATTTTCAAAATGTTTTCTATTTCTTTGATTTATCTTGAACTAGCATGAATCGAATCTTGATATTGGAAGGGTGGATTGTCCTTGGGAAATGGTTGGTTTCATACATATTTCCTATGAATTCCTTTATGATTATAATTTATACTATTATGATACATAACTTATTGACTATTCATTTCCCATCAAATATGAAATTTAATATGCATATGTTAGTGTCGAGATTAGGATTTTATATTGATTTAATTGAAAATGATAGAGGATAACCACATCAATTCCAGTGAAACATTTTTGGTCATATCTCTCTTATGTATTGACTAATTCCTTTCCTTTGATATACCATAATATTTTATAGGTATCAATTTCAAGAATGAATTATAATTATCATCCTAATGTTTAATCACCACATGGTTTATTGAATTAAGTCTCATGTACGGGTTGTACAAATTGCATTAAATGAATTGGTATTTCTATGATGCCTCATTTTTGAATAAAATGAACTATATGGTGTATTCAATTATATAATAAATATGGTCAATGAGATGAAATCTTTGATATGATATATGGTGATGGACCAATTTAACTTTTAAGTGAATTACGACAAGAAAAGATTACTAACATAGCCATCCCTCCAACGTGATGATAAAAGATTAAAAATATTATGTACCTAGAGTGATAATGGTATTTCCTTATAAAAAACACCCTGGATTGTCTCATTGGTTACATTAAGGATGAAAACCATGAGAGATAATCACGATCCTCTTTACAGGACTCAATTGAAGGGCTCATTTTTTACTGTGATTACATGTTCCATTAGTGATACACATTTTCATTTTTTGGAACTCCATGGATATGCTAATAGGTCACTTACATATTATTATTAACTAAGTGATATGAGGAATTCCACATTATAGAGGGCCTTGGATGGCCTCTTATGTAAGATGATGTTCCCATTTCCCTAAGAAATATTGGGTTTCATCATTAGATAATGCCATGGTGGGGCCCATAGTATAAGGATAATTACATTACTCTATAAGAAATAATTTGGTTCATCATTATTGTATGCCTTGGATGGACATCGAGGATGAATGTATTATATTAAGCATGTTTTTATTAAAAATTACTACTAATATCTCCTTTGAAGGACATCATGTTAGGAAGCCTTGAATTTTTACAATAGGTTATAAACCAATTTATTTTAATGCCCCATATTTATTGGACTAATCATAATTCTGCCTATGGAATTACAGACTCTATTTTATATACGACAAGGCTTATTTCGATGGGGAAAAGGATTACCAATAACACTATAATATTATTTGGTTCACTTGAGTTATCTCTAGTGCATTTATATCTCTATATAAGTCTCCATACATATAGGCATAAATATACTTGTTGGCATGTTAAGAGATATGCTTACATGGATTGAAGAAGGTATGGTTGACCAGGGATCACAGGGGGAATATAATATTTTCTTGTTTAATTTTTTTTCTATTCATATTTTTTTCATTATACCTTGACATTGTTGTATTTTTATTTATAGAATTGATATATTTTAAAACTGTCATTGGTGAACTACTGAGTAAATCTCACACCCCTTTTGGACTTACATTATATTGGGTTAACCAAATGGGCCCTATGGTTTTAGGTTTATGAAAATAGATTATCATTATACTATTATATTTTTATATGAAATATTAAGAGTATATGAATATGTTTGAGAATATGATATTTTTTTGGAGGAAACATGAGGATTTATGTCATTTTCATTATACATTTATAGTAAAGTATTGAATCTCTTGTTGTATTCTTACTACCTTATAACATATAGCATCATCTAAACATGCATGCATGGATGTATATTTAGTGCTGACAATTTAATAAATTATTTATATCATTTATTTCTCTTCATTTTACTTTAAATATTTCCAGTTTTGATTGATTTAACCTTTATTATATTGATGGTCTACATTAATCAGGAGGAAGATGTCTCCCCACCATACCACCATTGGACCCTTTCTACCAGACTACATCCTCTAATATATTTGTAGGTGTTCTAGAGACCATGTGACTAATCGACTTTGTGTACAATTTTAGTGGCACCTTATTTGGCATGTTACATTGAGGGTGGACACCTTATATAAAAAATATCCCTATATGCAGAATGATACACAAAAAAATATTTTTATAATTAGATCTTGGAGGGGATATTGTTTCCCTGTTACATTACACAATGGTTTCTATGAGTGGATTGTAAATCTATAATATATAATAGAGAGGTACTGTCATGTTTAATGTTACATAAACCATATTTTTATTTTGGTATGGTGATTTTCATTTATTCACATTGATACATTAAATTTTAAAATACAAATCTACTGAATATTGTTATATTCTCACCCTTACATTGAATATTATTATTTTTTAATATTATTTGATAGAGATAGTATAGGTGTTTGATGGATATATCTCTTTTCATGATTTATTTTTTTAGAAGTGATATTCATTATAACTCTGTAATGGTGTAAAGATTATACATGGAATTTATTTTTATTAAACTCCATTCTAAATAGAGTTTAATATATTTTGATTATCTGAATCAGTTATCTATAACCAACATTATTATGTGCTGTAGATTTATAGAATACATACTTTGTTTATACATGTCAAATTAATATCACTTATGGACATTAAATTTCTAAAACATATATGAAAATGTACATTGACTATTAATTTCAAGAATTTGTATAATAATTTCATCATTATAATATATTTATATATATTCCAAGATGATTAAAAATGAATTTTTAGGAATTTTTTTACACACACTAAAATTTATTAGTACAGTGGAGTTGAGAAAAACCATAAGGAAATGTTGTATGTATTTTACAGATTTAAAATATTTCCTAAAATCTTGAAAAAATAATAATAATTATATGTAAATATAGTTTAATATCGAGAAAATTTATCAAATAGAAATTATAAACCACAATAGGGCTTTTATAGATAAATTAAAATAATAAAGAGGTAAGGTTAACAAATGATTTGTTATGGGAAATTCGTTATACTTAGTTATGTAAAATAATTTAATGTTTCATGAGTATAATATTATGTAAATAAAATTATTTAATATATCCTCATGATCACTATGATAATTAATCTATGAAATGTTATTTCTCACAGAAATAATTCTTTATCAGATATTTTTCACTTTTAGATATAATTATTTAATAGAAAAAAACATATAATGACATCCATTGGTTTGTTTTTCTACTATCACATTAATGAAAATTAATAAATTATCTTCTATTAGATCACATATTTGATAAAAATCGAATAAATATTGAAAGAATTTAATCTCTTATTATAATATTAAAAAATTCATAAAATTAAATAAGGATACTATAGTAGTCATTTTATTAATCCATAAATTATTAGTACTGATGTTAGTCAATCTTATATTGAAAAAACATTTAATTTAATTTCACTAATGAGATAAATATATAATAACATGACTATATAATCGTATAAAAAGGAAATTACTATAATAAAAACAAGATTCTATTAGAATTGATGCCTGAATTGTACACGTTTATTGTCAATCTAAAATCAATGGGTTATCCCTATAATTGTTTTCCAAAAAATAATCTTCTTTAGAAAAATTGAAACTATATAGACATTCATCCATCAATCCATAATAATAAAAAACCTAAATTAAGAGAAAATAAATCCCCCCGAACATATATATCTTATCACTGTACTCTATCTATAAGCCAAGTCCCAAATGATCTATATTTCCTCCACATTAATGTGTTCAAACACACATTTTAATATTACTTAAAGAACTAACAAGATTTTATACTCTTTTCATCTTATATGAATTGAAATTCCTTTAGATATATAATTTTCTAAAATCATCAGCTTAAAAAACTACATAAATGGTGTTATTTTGACAATGTTTTAGTGTAAAACTACCTATTTGTTCATTTAATTACCCAAAATAATAAAATAAAATTTAATCATACACCACCTAAATCGATATATACTCATTGAATTACTAGAATTCACTCAACCATGACCTTAAAAACTGGGCAACAACACAATCCAATTAGTATATACCATAAAACAAATAGAAAATCATGAATAAAACATGTTGAGACACATACAATTCATTAGAAACATATTTTATTCTCATATAGAAACAAAAAATAGAATATACATCATAGAAAATAACTATATTATTCATCCTACTCTTTGGCATCATATCAAATAATGACATTACATATGTAATAATCCATTAATAGATATTTAACATCCATAAATAATGTTTATTTGAAAATACTTAACTTATAAATCCTTAGTTTCTTATAAATGAATCCATTTTATTATTATATTTATATCTATATGTTGATGACACACATGTTTATAATCTTTCATTCATTATTATTATGGTTTTATTTTTAATTTTATTATCATTATTTATTTTATCATGTCTTAAAAAAATGTATTCTATTATGAATTATTCTAAAATGATTAATCATACATGAGGATCCTTTGAATCTAACATGAGGCCACCATGGTTCATTTTTTATGGATATTAGTTAATCATCAGTGGGATGTCATTGAATGTTACTCATATATTCTATACATTAGCCTAATCTTAGTAGGGTTAAATTTAAGGGCACATGAATAATTTTCCTGGGAATTTAATATTTCATTTGATAATGTTATTATTTTTTATTTGTTGTGTTTTTTACACTTACATGTGTTTACTCATGAGGAATTGTAAATTTTTTGGTCATTGAACTTCACCTTACACGACATTCATAATACTTTATCCTTTTTTGTGAATACAGGTCCTTATAATGGTTAAAATAATATCTTGATTGTTATGAATTATTTTATCATGGCCATTTTCCAGTTTTACTTAGATATTCCATATTAATAATTTATTATCAATTCAAAAAACTAGTATAGCAGCATAAAAGGGTCCAAACCATAGATAATTTTTGTGTGAGTCAATGAAACCAAAAACCAATGGGAAAATAGTAAAAATAGGGAACAAAAATTGATAATAGATAGTGGTGTGTTGTGGGAGAGGGGATGAAATAGTGGTGAAGAAACTACATTGAAGATGTTAAAACAGTAGACTAATATGTTAAATGATGAATATTTTAATAAAAAGCTATTTAAAAAGAATTATTTTTTCAAAATACTTTATCCATATACAATTTTTGATTCATTAAAATAAAATAAACTCATTACATAATAAAATAACAATGAGATAGGGAAGATGATTCTTCTCTATCGATCTAACTCACTCCTCTTGCCTTTGTTCATAGGACTTCGTACCAAGTCTCATAGTTCATAACTACATCCCCACTGATTGATTATCTAATGAATGATTCTTGAATATCCATTAAATGTATAGGTTCTACCACTATTTAATATAGTCAGATGCTGAATACAACTCCAACATTGAGAAGAAACACTACCCACAGAATGTGTAGTCCCCATATGTCATGAGTCACTTGGATTTACATTCATTATAAGAATCTATAAGAGTAAATCTAATAACGTATGATCCTCTAAAATTTTTTCTTTATTATTCATAAAAGAATAATTAATAATCTTTGAAAAAGTCTATAACCTCAACTTCAACTCAAGCTCAAACTCCCTATATTGAAATTGAAAAAATTATGGAATTATTTATTCATGTGTTCAAACCCCTCATATAACTGTAATTACCTTGATGAATATTTTCAAATATGAAAAATACCATTTCACATGTCATTAAAGAAATGGTATGACCATTTTAGTGTGATACACATCATAAGTACGCTTTAATGATTTAAATCCCAACTAGTAAACATGTGTAGATTGTATGAACCTAGTTCTTATACTTGAGGTGAGAGTTTTTACATTTCCTTTTCCCTAAGTGTTTTTGAGAAAACAAATGAAATGTGGCAAAAATCCCAAATTTATGGGTACAAACCGTGTAATTTTGTACACACACTGTGTACTTTGGCTGTGTGGGATGAGAATAAAGGGCACCTAATCATTTCGGTAAAAACAAACTACACACCGTGTACTTTTATACACACATCATGTACTTTGGCTGTGTGGGTTGAGAACATAGGGCGTGTAGCCCTGTCAGTGATTATGTGTGTAAAAACTAATTACACATAATTTACTTAGTAATACACATCGTGTAATCAGTTGGCAGATGAACAAGGTGGCGGTGAAAGGTAGCCACCAGAGGAAAAATTAAAAAGGAAAGTACAGGACGTGTACTTGAGAGTGCATGAAATGTAGTCATTTTTTCTTTAAAAATCAGAAGTTGCATCCTCATTTGGAAAAGGTGGTAGAGGACTCACCAGGAGTAGTGGGAGAGGAGATTGAGGCTTGGAGGAGCTCTCGATCACTCATCGGGACTCTGATTCTTCCACCATCGATCTTGTTTGAACTACCAGGGTACAACCTTCCCTCTTCATGAATCTTTTCTTCAAATTCGTTCCCCAAAGGAAGTTATTTAGGTTTTAATGGGAAATCGTTTATCTTATATCTACATCGTTCTTGGTTGTTTCGGGAGGTTCCTTTCATGTATATTGTTTAGAGGAGATTGAGGTAGGTGGTCTTGTGATAAATTAAAACTTTCGAGTTGATTTTGTGTAAATTTGTGCAACACTACCATGTTTGGGGTGTCGTATGGCTGAGACATTGACTGTTGAGATGCCTAGAATTTCATAGGTAATCTAATTAATAAGTATAAACTGCTGCTTAAGATCGTTTCCTTAATCAAGGGCCACCCCATGGGTGCGTTTTCCTTTTTTAGCCATTGGTCCAGGATACCCGTGGGTATGCTGTGATTATAGCATTTTTTTAGTTTTTTTGAGAGGAAACATATATCTATTTCTTTCTTATGCATTGGTCATGGCCCTGTTACTTGATTTTCCTATGGAATTCATGAGGTAAGGGTTTTGTTTAGCCTGAGGGAGGTGTTTTGTTTAGCCGGAGGGAAATGTTTTTTATACATGAGGGAAGTAGCTTATATACCTGAGGGAAATATATCGTATGCCTGAGGGAAATATTAGTTATGTCTGAGGGTATTCACCTGAGGTTTTTGTTTCTATTATCCTGAGGGTAAGGATTTTCTTGTATGAGGATAATGTTTACTTTAAATATTCACTATGGTGATTTCTTAGGTTGTACCTTCCATGGTAAAGCACATTCTTGGTATAGTTAAATAAATATTAAAATAGAAATGTAACTGGTAGGGATCTTTAATTTTTAGTAATTCCTAGTTTACCACATTTTATTACTACACAGTGTTGTTTCACATTTTCACTGACAGTTGGGCACAACCTTTGGAGGTTTCCTACTAGGATTTATTTCTCAAACCCAGTTTGGGTCATGTCTTAGGCCCAAACAGATTATATTACTGCAATTGTCAACAAGGGAAAGGGTCCTTACACAGGTACATGATTACTGTAGAGGAGTAAGAGAGCATGGGACCGATCTTAGGCCTGCGTTGGTGTTGCGTTCCTATTGCACTACTTTGGTTTTGTTTTGATGTACTTTGTACCTTGTGTTGTATTATATCTGATTTCAGTGTATCCTATTTTTGATGCTTTCGTAGAGTTAGAAACATGTTGCATCATTATATATATGACTTCTGGTTATCTTTTACTTCCGTTCTGTTGTCCATTTTAGGTTTATATTGTTTACTACTTTCTCTTTTGTATGTTTATATATATTTCCGCTGTGCTACACTTTGACAAATGAGGGAATAGTTTCCCCACTATTAGTACTAGGATCTCACTACTAGTTGGGAGCCTCTAGAATTTGGGGAAATGCACTTCAGGTCATGTGTATAACTGGGATTGAGGCACCCGTTGTGTGGCACCTCGATCCAGGATGTTACAAAGTGGTATCAGAGGATTTATTTTCTTTGGCTTACTGTTTGGAGCCTATATCCATGGATAGGATGGAATTGGTACTTGGTAATAAGCTATGTCCGTGGGTAGCTAACCCGTGTACATGGATAGGCCACTTTACCTCATGATTCCATTTTATGGTTTTGCAATTATTAAAGTTCATTTGATTTCACTATTGGGTGATGCACTTATGGTGTGTTGTTTATATTTTACACTTGAGTTCTATTTAGTTTCATCCCAAAGAGATGATGGTATTCCATCTCATGCATCATTTAGGTACATGTTAGAATTGCATTTCATGCATAATTTCCATTCCATGTAGGTGCATTATAAATTTCATGTTGTTGTGATAGATGTTGTGCTAGAAAATGTATGCTGTTGTGATAGTTTCCTTGATAAAATATGCCTATTGTAAATAGGGTATTGTTTGTATGAGGTTTTGTTTGAATGAATGCCAAACATTGGTTCTTGAGGTGTTATGGTCCATCATTGACTGTAATTTGGTAGATCATTGACTTGTTTACCTTTTTATGACATGTATAAGATTCCCTGATTTGATTCATGGGGAGAATGGGCCCTCATAGATCATAATTTGGTACTTTGGTATTCGTTTCAGTGTTTTTTGGGATCTAGAGTAGTTTCTGAGGCTTACTATCTAGTAAAACCTAGAATACATGCCTTGTAGTTTTGACTACATGCCATGTACTCTTCTTTTCAGGAAGAAATAATAATTTATAATTACATGTCGTGTACTTTATGTACATGCCGTGTAGTCTCTAATCGTGTCATTGGACATGTGGGTAGAGAAATTGGATAAGGATTTTCTTGCGGGAACACACCTTGTACAGGTTGAACAGTCCTTGTAGGGTTCACCCTTTTTCCATTGTGTGACTAATAATATAGATGGATACACCGTAGGGGATACACGCCGTGTTAGTTATAAACACTCTGTGTAGTGTAATATTGGAATCTGGCCGTTTAACTAACAACACGGATCGGTGATAACTTTCTAGTAAATGTCCTGTACCTGTTGGACATGTTGTGTAGTCTTGAATGGTGAGAGATCATGTGGACTTGGCCGTGTGTATGGGGAAACAAGGTGGTGTACACACCAAGTGCGGGTGTGAGACACCGTGTACCTAGGGTTGAGACATGCCCAGGCCAACATCAGGACACGACCATGTAAGGGCTTAAGGATATATGTTGTGTACACCTTATACATGCTGTGTAGTCTCTTTTTTCCTGTTCTTATGGTTCATTACCATTTTGGTTGGCACTCTTAACCAGACAAAAGAAACCTCTATAGTAAATTAAATATGTGAGTTTGACAATGTAGAGTCATGTCGTCGAGACGACCACGAGTTGTTCTCCAAGAGAGTGGCGACGATTATAATCCATAGATGGTAGGAGATAGGCTACCGATGGATCCTCCAGTAGTGCCAAATGCAGTTCTAGATTTTATGCCGGATGCAGGCGCGGATGAACAGTTCCGTGAAGGCTTCATGCGGTTCATGAAAACCTTCTAGGGAGCACCGCTAGTTGCCACATCTATGGAAAAGCTGACACGTATATTCTAGTAGCAGCATTCACCTACATTTTTAGGGGATGGTTGACCACAAGATATGGAGTCATGGATGGATTATATGTAGATGATATTCGAGCATCTGGAGAGGCCTCATAGTAGGAGGTTGAAGCTCTCTACTTACATGTTGTGTGATTCCTCCAAGAGATGGTGAAATGTTACAACCCAGACTGAGCATCATCGAGACATGGTGTGGGAAGACTTTCAGGCAGTCCTCTATGAATTTTTCATTACAGATATTCTAAGTGATAATCGAGCTCGAGAGTTCATGAATCTTTAGTAGGGTGCATTTCAATCATGGACTATTCTTCCCACTTCAATGAGTTACATCATTTTTCACCTATTATGGTGCGTGATGAGACGTTGAGGGCTATAAGTTTTGTGGATGGTCTTCGATATGACATCTGAGTGCAGGTGAATGTTTTCATGTTGCCTTTAGTGCATGCAATTGTGAACCAGACATTGATTACTGAGTGGAACCTATGGGAAGCTAGTGGCGCAGACCAGGGCGGTTCAACACTGGTCTCTGGTACTATTTGTGCCGACAAGAGGAAGAGGCAAATGGATTTTTCCCATAGTGGTAGTACTAGCCATGATAATTTTTCAGGTGGCCAGGCCATGTGGTACCAGTGTTTTAAAGAGAGTGTCAAGAGACCTCAGTGTCCACATGACCTAGTGGAGTGCCGAGCTAGCGGCAAGACGGGACATATGCAGTGTTTTTAGGGTGTTTCCACCAATAACTAGTGATAGGGGTTCTGTACAGACTTCGTGTGCAAGAGTAGGTCCAACAACATCTTACTAGTTAGGAAATTAGAATATTTCAAGACATTCAGGCCATGGTGGTGGTCATGGTTGTGGTAGCAAGACCCCAGGATCTCAGAGACAGCTGGGTGGGTCAGCTCAGGGTAGCTAGGCTATGTCGCAGGGTCATGACACTGGGCAGACATATGCAGTGAAACCGATCCGACATGAGTAGGATCCCAGACCTTCCTCTGTGATAGGTACTATTCTAGTTGCTTCTGTTTTATCTTCTACACTTTTCGATAATGGTGCTACATATATCTTTTTATATCTTACCATTGTGGAAAGCCTTGGGAACTATGTTTCTTATTCTCTGGATATCATGATGCTAGACACTACACTGGGAATGGGAACGACAGGTGTGCATCAGTACAAGGAGTTCACCCTAGAGGTTGGTGGGATTAATTTTCTATGGGACCTCTATGTCTTAGAGATGACAACCTATGATTTCATTCTCAGGATGGACTATTTGGTACCCTTTCAAGCCTTTGTAGATTGCTATCTTCGTTGGGTGAGTTTCCCGTCACCAGAAGGTGGAGAGTTTCTATACAAGGGTGAATGGGAAGTCCAGGTGATTCGATCGAGACCCAAGCAACGTGGATGAGGTGGAGTTACAACCTATATTGTGAGTTTATGTCAAGATGATCGGGGAACATGCCAAAAGGATTTCCCTCCAGGGGTTAATCATTTTATAGATGTCTTCTCTGATGAATTTTCAGGTCTACCTCAACAGGGAGAGGTGGACTTCTCTATTGAGCTTGTTCCAAGAGTGGCACCCATGTCTATTCCTCTTTATAAGATGGGTACACGAGAGTTATAGGAGCTCAAGAAGCAGTTGTAGGAGTTTGAGGAAAAGGGTTTCATCCGACCTCGTACTTCTCCTTGGGGCTCGCCTGTCTTTTTTGCGAAGAAGGCAGATAACACCCTCAGACTTTGTATAGATTAACGGAAGTTGAACCAGTTGATGGTTAAGAACTGATATCCCTTACATAGGATTCATGATCATTTTTGATCAACTTCAGGGATCAAGGGTGTTCTAAAAGATTGACTTGAGATCAAGATTTCATCATATATGCATTAAACCATCAAACATGCCGCTTACAACCTTTCAAAGCATATATGGTCTGTTTGAGTACTTGGTCATGCCATTTGGACTCACAAATGTTCTAGCAGTTTTCATGGATATGATGAATCGTCTGTTCCACCCATATCTGGATTATTTTGTGGTAGTCTTCATGGACGATATCTTGGTGTACTCTCACACTCAACACTACCAAGACACCCATCATGAGATCATACTGAGTGCACTGAGAGAACATCAGTTATATGCTAAGCTCTCGAAGTTCCATTTTTGGATGGACTAGATTCACTTTATCGGTCATAAAATCTTAGTGTCAGGAGTTTCGGTAGACCTAGAGAAAGTGAGAGAAGTAGTTTCCTATGAGTATCTTAAGAATGTGTTTGAAATATGGAGTTTATTGGGGATGGTAGGTTACTACAGGCGCTTTATACAGGACTTCTCCCGCTTATCCGCACTATTGATGGGTTTGACTAAGAAGGGTATGAAGTTCTTCTGGTGAGAAGATTTCGAGACAACCCTTCAAGAGCCGAAGGGAATGTTGACATCTGCACCAGTCTTGATACTTCTATAGTAAAGGAAGATCTATACAGTTTTTTGTGATGCATAAGGTATTGGGATGGGAGCAGTGTTGATGCAGGGCGATCGAGTAGTTGCATACATGTCACGGGAGTTGAGGCCCCATGAGAGGAGTTACCCGATGCATGATCTCGAGTTGGCTGCAATTTTTCATGTGTTACACTGCTGGAGACATTATCTCATGGGAGAACACTTTGTGATGTTTCTGAAAAAAAAGTCTTAAATACATCATAACCCTGTGTGACTTGAATTTGAGACTGTGAATGTGGGTTGAATACCTTCAGTCCTTCGACATTGAGCTTGCCTATACACCTGGTAAGGGTAACTAGTGGCTGATGTTCTGAGTATGAGGACTCTGATACAGGTAGTGCAGGAGGCCAGTGGTGAGTGGAAGCTTATGGTTTTATTATCTAAAATTCATTGGGAGGTTCACAATAGTGAGGGGTGAACCTATCGTTCACCCTTAGCTGTGACTTCTACCGTCCTGAATATATTGAGTATGAGACAAGTATCAGATTCAGAAGGCCTAGTTCTACGGGGGTCGGTGGAAAGTGTGGACCCTCCTCCTGGTTGGACGATAGGCTATGACAAGGTACTATGTATCCATGGATGAGTGTGGGTTCTAGGGGATAGACGTGAGGAGTTGATGCAGGAATTTCAATCTTCATCTTGGGCAGTGCATCCTCGAGTTACCAAAATGTACTATGATTTGAGACATTAGTATTGGTGGCCGGGTATGAAAAGAGAGGTAGGTGGTTTAGTTTTGAGATGTTCCACCTGTCAACAAATGAAGGAAGAGAATCATAGGATATCCATACTGTTACAATAGTTATCCATCCCAGAGTTGAAATGGGATGATATCGCGATGGACTTCGCGACCGGGTTGCTGTGGTCACCTCGAGGAAATGATGCCTTATTGGTTTTTGTGGATAGACTTACAAAGGTAGCTCACTTTTTGTAGATCAAGGAGACTTTCGCTGTTGACGAGCTTGGGATGTTGTATATCTGCGAGGTATCACGTCTTTATGGGGTCCCTCGTTCTATCGTTTCAGATAGGGACGCCCGTTTTACATCTCGTTTTTGATATAGTTTTCTAAGGGAACTGGGTACACAGGTGCTTCTGAGTATAGCTTACCACCCTCAGACTAATAGTTGGTCAAAGCGTACAATACAGGTGCTAGAGGAAATGATGTGTGCATGCATCCTGGACTTTGGGGGATCTTGGGAAAAGCACATACTCCATGTCATGTTTGCCTATAATAATAGTTTTCTGGAAAATATTGTGATGGAACATTATGAGGCTTTATATAGTAGTCCATGATGATCATCCTTGTGATGGTTGGAGGTAGGTGGGGCATCTTTACTAAGACCATGTCTAGTGTAGGAGAATTTAGAGTAGGTCCAGTTGATTCCGAAGTGGATGGCTACAACATAGTCTCGTTAGAAATCTTATGCAGATTGCCATAGATGACCCTTGGAGTTCGTGGTCAGGGATCATGTTTTCATCCGTGTTTCACTAAGGTTGGGACACAGGTAGATCAAGAGACATTGTAAACATTCACTGAGGTATGTAGGGCTATTTGAGATTCTAAAGAGATTCAGGTCGATTGCCTATCAGTTGAAGTTACCACAGAGGTATCGGGCCATGCACGACATCTTCCACATATCTCAGCTACGCTGCTATCACTCAAACTTGTCTCACATTTTTCAGCCTGAGGAGGTTGAATTTAAGGTTGATGCATCCTTTTAGGAGCATCTGATTTTTTTTATAGGATCATGAAGGTTCTCTGAGGCCAGTCAATTCCTCTTGTACGGGTGTTATGGAAGCATGGTCGTGTGAAGGACGAAACCTGGGAGCAGGAGACCGACATACGTGCTTAGTGACGAGAATTATTTCCATCTTTATATTCACCATCCTTATAAGGGAAATTTGTGGACGAATTTAATTAAGGGGGGAGGTTTTTAAGAACCTAGTTCTTATACTTGAGGAACTAGTTTTTTCTTTTCCTTTTCCTTAATATTTTTTGATAAAACAAAGGAAATGTGGGAAAATCCCAAATTTCTGTGTACACACCATGTACTTTTGTATAGACATCATGTAAATTTGTACACACTCAGTGTACTTTGGCTATGTGGGATGAGAATACAGGGTGCATCATCTTGTCAGTAAAAACAAACTTCACTCAGTGTACTTTTGTACACACACCATTTACTTTGGCTGTGTGGAATGAGAACACTGGGTGTGTAGTCTTATCAGTGATTAAGTGTGTAAAAACTAACTAAATGACATGTATATAGTAATACATGTCATGTAATTAGTTGGCAGATGACTAGGGTGGTGGTGGAAAGTAGCCACCAGAGGAACATTTGAAAAGGAAAGTACACGCTATGTAAATGAGAGTACACACCGTGTAGAAATGTTTTTTCATTAAAAAAATGCAGTAGCCTACTCATTTGTCAGAGGAGGTAGAGGACTCACCAGGAGAAATGGGAGAGGAGTCTGAGACTTGGAGGACCTCCCGATCGCTCACCGGGTCTTTGATTCTTCCACTGTCGATCTCGTTTGAACTGCGCGGGTAAGGTATTCCTTCTTCTTGAATCTTTCCTTTCCAATTCATTCCCAAATGAAGTTATTCACATTTGAACAGGTAATCATTTATCTCAAATCTACATCGTTCTTGGTTGTTTCGGGAGGCACCTTTCATGTATATCGATCAGGGGAGATCGAGAGAGGTGTTATTATGTTTAATTACCACTGTCGATTTGATTATGTGCACCGTTGTTCCAATCTCCCATGTTCATGGTGTCATATGGCTGTGACATTGACTGTTGAGATTCCCAGAATTGTGTAGGTAATCTAATTAAAAAGTATAAACTACTCTTTAGAATCATTGCCTTGATCATGGAACACCCTGTGGGTCCGTGTCCCTTTTTTACCAATTTGGCCACGATACCCGTGGGTATGCCGTGATTATAGAATGTGTTTAGTTTTCTTAAGAGGAAACTTATATCAATTGCTTGAATATGCATTGGGTTTATCCCGGTTACTTGATTTTTCTACGGAATGCATGAGGGGAGTGTTTTGCTTCTCTCGAGGGCAGTGTTTTGTTTAGCCTAAGGGTAATGTTTTTTATGCTTGAGGGCAGTAGCTTCTGTTCCGCAGGGAAATATCTCGTATTCCTAAGGAAAATATTCATTATTCCAGAGGGATGTTACCTGTGGTTTTTGTTTCTATTTTCCTGAGGGTAGGGATTTTCTTGTCTAATGACAATGTTTGCTTTCAATATTCACTATGATGGTTTCTTAGGTTGTACCTGCCAAGAAAAATCATGGTCTTGGAATTTTTAAACAATTATTAAAATGGAAATGTAACTGTTAGGGATGGATACTTTTTAGTAGTTCCTAGTTTAGTGCATTTTATTACTGCACACGGTTGTTGCACATTTTCACTGATTGTTGGGTACAAGCCTTTGGTGGTTTCCAACTGGGATTTATTTCTCACACCCTGTTTGGGTCATGTCCTAGGCCCAAATAGATTATATTGTTGTATGTGTCGACAAGGGAAAGTGTCCCTTCACTATTACATGATTGTTTCAATGATGTAGGAGAGCATGGGACTGAGCTTAGGCTTGTGATGCTGCTGCGTTCCTCTTGCACTGCTTTGGTTATGTTTTGATGTACATTTTATGTTGTGTTGTATTGTATCAGATTGTAGTGTATGCTATTTTGGATGCATTCCCAGAATTAGAAACATATTTCATCATCATATATATGACTATTGGTTATCTTTTAATTCAGTTCCATCGTCCATTTTAGGTTTTTATTGTTTTCTACTTCTGCTTTTGTATGTTTATATTTCTTTCCACAATGATACACTTTGAAAAATGTGGGTATAGTTTCCCCACTATCATTCCTAGACCCTCACTGCTTGTTAGAAACCTTTAGCATTTAGGGAAATGCACTTGAGGTCATGTGTCCAATCGGGTTCGAGGCACCCGTTGTGTGGCACCCGGATCCAGGGCGTACCACATGTCATGTACTTTTGTACACACGCCATGTAATTTGGATGTGTCAGATGAGAATAGAGGGTGTGTAGTATAGTTGGCGATTAAAGGTGTAAAAACTAAATGCACGCCATGTACTTAGTAATACACATCGTGTAATCAGTCAGTAGATGAAGAGGGTGGCGGTGAAAATTAAACACTATAGGAACCATTAGAAATGATAGAACACACCGTGTACTTGAGAGTACACATCGTGTACTCATGTTTTTTCATTAAAACGGGCATTAGTATCATCATTTGGAAGAGGAGGAAGGGGACTAACCAGGAGTAGTGGGAGAGGAGACTGAGACTTGGAGGAGATCCTGATAAACTAGGCCTTCTGAATCAGATAGTTGTCTCATCCTCACTCTATCCAGGAGGGTAGAAGTCATAGCTAAGGATGATTGATAGGTTCGCCCCTAACTATCATGCACCCCCAAAAGTATCTCAAAGAACAATTCCACAAGCTTCCACTCACCACTAGCCTCCTGCACTGATTATATCTGAGTCCTCCTACTAAATGAAACAGCCACTGCACTACCCTTACAAGGTGTATAGGCAATCTCAATGTCAAAGGACTGAAGGTATTTAACCCACCTTCGCTATCTCAAAGTCAAGTCACGCTAGGTAAATATGTATTTATGAATTTTGGGATCCTTAAACACCACAAAGTGTTCTCCTAAGAGATATTTTCTCCAACATCATAACACATGAATAACTGTAGCTGACCTGAGATCATGCATCGGGTAATTCCTCTCATGTGTCCTCAACTGCCAAGACCCGTACACAACTACTTGATTGCCCTGCATCAACACTACTTCCAGAACAATACCAGATGCATCAAAGAAAACTGTATAGCTCTTCCCTTGATATGGAAGAATTAGGTCTGGTACTGATGTCAACCATCCCTTGAGCTCTTGAAAGGTTGTCTCACAAGATTATGAAAAAACGAACATCATACCCGTCTATGTCAAACCCATCAACGCGCTACTAAGAGGGAGAATTCCTATATAAATCACCTGTAGTAACCTGCCATCCCTAAGAAACTCTGTATTTCAAACACGTTCTTATTGTTCTCCTAGGAAACTACTGATCCCACTTTCTCTAGCTCTACTGCAACTTCTTCCTCTAAGATAATATGACCCAGGATGTTAATCTTGTCCGTCCAAAAGTGCCACTTTGAGAGCTTAGCATATAACTGATTCTCTCTAAGTGTTCTCAGTATGATCTCAAGATGGGCAGCATGATCATGTCAAGTGTGAGAGAACAACAAGATATCATCCACGACGAATACCACACAAGAATCCAGATATGGGTGGAACACACGATTCATCAGAGCTATGAAAACTACTGGCGCGTTTGTGAGTCCAAACGGCATGAACAGGTACTCATATAGACCATATCTACTCCAAAAGGCTGTAAGATGTATGTCTGATTGTATAACGCGCAACGGGTGATATCCAGATCTCAAGACAATCTTCATGAAAACTCATGCTCCTCAAAGGTGATCAAAAATATCATCAACCCTTGGTAAGTGATATCGGTTATTAACCGTCATCTAGTTCAACTTCTGATAATACACACAAAGTCTGAGGGTACCGTCTTCCCTATTCTTTAATCATTCCTTCCAATTATTTCCCTAAAGGAAGTTATTTAGTTTTGAAAGGGTAATCATTTATCTCAGATAAACATCATTCTTGGTTGTTTCAAGAGCCACCTTTCACTTATATCGATCATAGGAGATTGATGTAGGTGGTCTTATGTTTAATTACAATTGTCGAGTTGATTTTTTGTACCGTTTTTCTACGCACCCTTGTTCAGGGTGTCGTAGGACTAAGACTTTGAATGTTGAGATACCTAAAATTTCATAGGTAATATAATGAATAAGTATGAACTATTGTTTAATATTGTTTCCTTGATCTGGGGTTACCTTGTGGGTGCATTTCCCTTGTTTAGCCGTTTAGCCAGGATACCTATGGGTATTCCATGATTATAGCATGATTTTAGTTTTTTTAAGAGGAATCATATATCAATTTCTTGCTTATGCATTGGTCTTGGCCTAATTACTAGCTTTTCCAATGGAATTCCTAAGGGAAGTGTTTTTTAGCCTAAGGGAAGTGTTTTGCTTTGCCTGAGGTCAACGTTTTTTATGCTTGGGGGCATTAGATTCTGTGCTTGAGGGAATTATCTTGTATGCCTGAGGGAAATATTCGTTATGCCTGAGGTCAGTCACCTAAGGGTTTCATTTCTGTTTACCTAAGGGTAAGGATTTTCTTGTCTGAGGACAATGTTTACTTTTAATATTCACTATGGTGATTTCTTTGGTTGTACCTACCAAGCTAAAGTACAAGCTTGGAATTGTTAAATAATTATTGAAATGGAAATGTAACTGGTAGTGATGGTTACTTTTGAGTACTTCCTTGTTTACTGCATTTTATTACTGGATATTGCTATTGCACATTTTTACTGAAAGTTGGGAACGTGCCTTTGGTGGTTTCCTAATGGGATTTTTTTCTCTCTATATTGAAATTGAAATAATTCTGTAATTAATTATTCACGTGTTCAAACCCCTCATATAATTATAATTACGTTGATGAAAATTTTAAAATATAAAAAATAACATTTCACAAGTCATTAATGAAATGGTATGACCTTCTTATCATGATACACATCATATGTTCCATTTAATGACATAAATAAAAACTAACAAACATGTGTAAATATTAGAGTAGTTTTTTACCATCACATAAACTTTATGTGAAGCTCAGGAAAAAAATACATATGTTCTATATAATATAACGTATCTTTACATTAGTTCTTTAGATACAACGTGGGTATTATAGAATAGAATTTTTGAAGCATACAGACATCCTTTCTATAGTTTGGTTTCACATTGATGTTTTTACCATCACTTAGGTACCAAAAAATGAACTAATTTTTGTCGAGTGACCCCTTTATGCTATATAGATCCACCATTATACCTTTATGAAAAGGTCTATCTGAACCCCACATGAGTACATAGTTATACATATGAGGGTATGAATCACAATTACCTAAGAAATAATACTTTTTCTGTGTCCCTTCTACAAAAAATTAAATAAACATAAAATAAAAATTATAAATTTTAAAAAAAATATTCAGAAAAGAACAAATTGAAAAAATTAATGATTTCAAATGATGACTGAGATTAATCAAAAGTCATTAAAAATATTCACATGGAACATTGAGATATTTAAATCCCAAAACTATATTAATAAACGAGTACATAATTACACAATAGTGATTATATATATAAAAATTAAAAAATTTATTTTATATAAAGACAAATGGAAATGAAATCTTATATCAATTTATACAAAAAACAACGAAGACCAATATTCATAAAAATATATACTGATATATTATTTTTATAAAAATATGGTTTAGATTTTATAATGGTGGTTGATTTAAAAAAAATAAAAAATAAAAAATTTTCACTTATCATTTAAATTTTCTCCCAATCATATCATTGTTTATGTGGTGAAAAACTCAAATAATTACCACACAATATAATTAGACACCACTAGTGGATGATTGAAATTAATTATCATAAGGAAAATTATTACCATTATAATGTATCCATTATAATGGAGTGTACGAACATGATTAACTGAATTATGAAAATAGGTTTTACACACAAACATATATATATATATATATAATATTCAATATAATGTTAAAAATCTATCGAATTATTTTTAATTACATTATATAAGAACAAATCCACTTTTACAAATTAAATATGTATTTATAAAAAAAGGATGTATTTCCGCATTTTGATAACAAGCCTATTATAAATCTAATTTTGACAATTTTATAAATTCTTTTTGAATTTTTTTCTAATTTATTGAAATATTAATATAAAATCTACACTGGTTTAGTTTTTAATATTTTTCTGATAAGATTCGTTTTTTGACTATTTGTGACAAAAATGATTCATTTTAATTGATAATATCTTTTTCATCTAAATCATTTATAGTGTTAAATTATATTATTGTAACAATAGAATGTTTTATTAAATAATTTCTCTAAATAGTTTAAATTATTAAATAGACTTCATTACATGAAATCATGAGTTTAACTGAACCATGAGATGCTATAATAATAAAATTACCATTTTAAAAAGCTAGTAGGTTAGCAAGAATAAATATAACTAACTTATGAAAATGTATGGAGAATTCTTTCACAACCTATTATTTATGAAAAATATAAATCAACTATATTTTTTAATTTTTTTGTTAATAAATTGATTGAATTACTATTATTAAATTTAATTAGTGAAATATATATGTTATATACATAATAATATATTTTTTATATTTATCCAATTTCTATTTTTGTCAAAGGGTATGAATAAACCCTTTTTGATGTATAAAAATCATTATTTCCCAAAAGGATAATTTTCAACATTTTAATGGAGAACACCATAAAAAATAATATTTTGACACATTAATAAGTTTTCTATTAAAACATAAACATTTTATTCCGAATAATTATTTAAAAATTTATTTTGGATAAAATTTAATTATTTTTCTAATAACTTTGAAATTTTGATGAATAATAAAAATACAGTAAATTTTAATTGAAAACTACGTTTTTCATCAAAATAATCTATTTGGTTAAATTAGAATACAGAATGGTTTTATTGTATAAATATAATATATTTTTATCATTCAATATAATTTATATCATTATAATTAATTTTACATAGAATTCTGATGTAAAAATATTTCATTATTTTGCAATATTTTACCTTTTAACACATATACTCTCATTCCGACAATGGTAATAATTTTATATTAATTACTAAATTTTATATATTTATAATTATAAATAATTGATTCTATATTCGTAATCAGTGGGTCAAAATTATGTAATTAACTTTATTTTAGTTTTTTAGCATAATGAATTGTAACTTCGGTAATTTTTATTAATATTGTAAAAGGATGAATTGGGTTGTTAAGGGTAATATACTATTATAAAATTCCCCTAACACTTGTATTAATATAATTCGATGAGTTTTTAGACCAAAATAATACTTGGGTAGAAGATGTGTCTTTTGCAATCCACTTGGATGAGATTATAACATTTAATTTATTTTATATAAAGAAAAGTGAAATATGTCTCAATAAAATTTTAATAACTAAATAATTTTTAATATAAAGATATAAAATAGATAAATTAAATATAAATAATAATTTTAATTCTAATATGTTTTTAATTATCATTGTAATTTTTTTTTAATTTTTAGGAAATATATAATTACCTAAATAGCTTATACATTAATGATGGAGAACATATTTAATGGATGAAAAATCAATCATATTGTTTTTATTAAAATAATAAAACACATTAAAAATAAAACACTTGGCCACATTTTATTGGTTTATTATATCTCTATCATAATATTCTGAGGATCAATTTATTGACACTTTCAATCCTTATAGAAGGGATTATGACACTTGCATTATTTTATTTAAAGTGATGATAAAGTTGTCACATTCATAATTAAATAAGTATAACATTTTAAAAGTAATATTTTAAAGAAGATAAACTATAGTAAACATATTATTCTGAAATAAAGTATATTTCTATTCTTCATAGTATTTTATTTTTAATTTTTATTTGAAAAATAATTTTATTAAATAATTGGACAATATGGATGTAGTTATTATTTTATTAATAGTTATTACGAATAAATGTTAATAATAATAATAAATTAAAAACAATGTGGGATAATTAACATGTATAATGTACTTTATAGATGAACTTGAACCTCTAGGAATATAATAAAATAGTTTTTTTCACAGTTACCTTGATATGTTAATATTTTTAAAATAATTGAATTTAATTGTATCAAAATTGACAGTATTAATTTTTTTTCAAAAAAATATTTTATTAAATTATTTAAAAATCATAAAAAACCTTTTAAAAAATATATAATAATTATTATATGTAATAAAATTTTATAATTTAATTATTTATGTTCTAATGGACAATAAGTAACTAAATATTTCTCACTTTTATCATTGAAATAATTGTCATCTTTATTAAAATTTAATATAATAAATAAGTGTTAATTAAAATGATATAGTTTAAATTTAATTAAAAAAATCTTTAAAATTTATTGGTCAATAATAATAAAACCCCATCATATATAATATTCAAAATTAATACATTTTGGAGGTTTTTATGGGGTTTTATTTTGATATAAATTAATATTTTGGAGATTTCAAAAAGTATCGTACACCACAATTATAAAAGGGAACGTCTTCATTAACCACTTAAGTTCAATTTAAGCCAAAAAAAATCTTTCTAATATCCTATAAATTTAACTTATCCACATCCATATTAAAATTCTCAGGGTTCTGGTCTTCTTCAAACACCAACCCTAGTACTCTAAGAGGAGATTTAGAGGAATCACGTCGAGGAAGAGATAATCTCCTCTACCGATTCTTTCAATCTCATTTATTATTCTACATCATATTAACGTGTTGTTTCATTATATAGTAATAAATAAAAATTACATATATAGTTAAATTTAATTATGATTATGAAAAAAACCATATTCCATCTTCTATCCATACCACGACATACAAAATCACTATGCATGTGTACGTGCAACTTACTATGTCCTCGCCGTGGTGTAATCTAGTTTTTTCACCACCATCGTACCTATATGGGTATATTGATGGAGGTAATAACCCTATATTATATTTATAAAATTATATTGATTCTTAAATATTGTACTTTATCCACATTAATCCCATCCAACAGTTAAGGAAATAATATATTTTCTCGTGCGTACGTACGACTTACTATCTCCACGGTGTAATGTGAGTCATAATAAATGATATTCATTAAATAAATATTATAAAAAAGTAATTAGTGAATTAACATTATATATATGATACTAATATCATTCTATAAATAATATAACAATAACCTAAGAAGATTACCAAGAACATATCTGATACAACATGCGTAAGAAAATATAGATGTTAATAACTGATGGATGAGTAATAATGTTACTAAAAAATGGAAGTTAATATGATCCTATATGAGATCATAAAAATTAATATTATTATATAATATGTTAATGACATTATTTAAATCATTATAAATGATTTTTGGAAACATATAAATGAAATTGGACCAAAGGTAGGAGATAATTTTACAATCTTTTTATTTTCTAAGAAAGTTTATACGTATGTCTTTACTGAGGTATATTTATCATCTACATCCATGTTTCAAAAATATTTAATATTATTTTTATTCTACTACAATTATTTCAAATCAATTTTACCCATTTGTGAATTTTAATTAAATGGTGTGAAAGGAATATTTTGTCTTTATTTGATACAAGGTAAATTTTTACAATTTTAAAAAAAGTACAAGGACAATGTTTTTTAAACTTAAATGACATGAATATATTTTTATATCCTCAAAGTGCCTTATTTTTTTGAATCATCCATTAAAATATTTAAAGTGTATTTTCAATTAAATTCTTTACTTTTAATATTTACTGGCATATTGAGAAAAGAAACCAATTTTGACGGAGAAATGATAATTTCTTCAAGAATTAATTTCAGGTGTTTTATCAAGAATATTTTTGATCTAACATGAAATTCACTAATTAGGGCTAGGTTACTATCACCATTATTAAAATTATTTAATGTTTTTATGATAGAATTTGTTTAATTAAATCCATTTATTTTAATAATTTTTTCATTATGATATGGGAGGGACATATATCTCCCTCCAATGCATTGGGTAGAGATTTATATCTCATGAGATAAACATTGTTGGAATGGTAAGTAAATCAAGTTCATTAATACATGGTTAGAACGAGGAGTGAACATAATTCATTAATAGAGTTTAAAACCTATAATGGTTTTATCAATAATCCTGGATGAATATGAAATTATTTTCTATTCTTTTGTCTATTTCAAGAAAAAAACTCATCTTCTATTAATTTTTTGTGGATTACGTAGAAAGTTTATATATTTTTCCATGACATGATATCATGATCTTTTATATATAGGGTATGAATTTCAATTGAAAGTTTCTTATGTTCTATGATTATGATATGGTTGATATCTATTCTATATTCCATTACAAAGCATTTGAGCCCACCATTTCTTATATTTATTTTCCCCAAGTGATGAAGAGGCGTATTTAGTAAGATATGTCAAAAAGGGGTTTATTTATGATGAAATAATTAGGAAACAATGTATATGTTTTATGAACCAATTTTTAATGTTTCCCAGTTTTAAACGACACTATAACTATATGGTCCCATCATGGATTTTTTATAATTTTTAATTACTATTCTTAAACATTGAAGTGATATCATTATATAGAAATTAAGGGTCATTGTATTCGGTATCAGAGGAAAAGTAAATTTAACCTTTAGAAACTAAGATGAGAAAACCTTAGTAAGAACCCAAAGGATAAGTCGATGTATGGGTTATAATCCTGGGGTTTTAGAGATAATTTTCAATAACCTTGTATAAAACCAAAAGTGTGGTAAATTAAATTTTTAATTATTGATTATGTGGATATCCCATTATGATTAATGTTTCTCTGCTATGCTTCTTGGTTTTAGTTATTGGATGAAAGCCGTAGGATCCATGTTAATGATAAATGTGATTGGTGATGCAATGATTGTCCTCTTATGATACCAAATTTTATGGGACATGGAATGAAAAATATTGTATCTATGATCAAAAAACTATATATAATTATGAATAATGTTGTACATAGAAACAAGAAATGGAGGGAACAATATTGTATTGATTTATTCATGAGGAAGTGTCCACCTTCTTTCAGTGGGTCTTCTAATCCTTTAGTGGCTCAAAAATAGATCTGTACCACTAAAAATATATTTTAATTCTCCAATGTTCAGAACATGATAAAGTATTCTTAGAAGTCTATCATTTTGATATCAAAGTTTATGAATGGTGGAACCATATTAAAAATATGAGGTAAATAGATGAAAGTTTTTCCATGGAATGGGATGAGTTCAAGAACATATTATTCAATAAGTCCTTTCCTCAAATTCATCAAAAAAATATGAGTAATAAGTTCCATGAAATTAAGAAAAAGTAAGATGAATATTTTGGTACCTACAATGAAAATTTAGAAGAATTTCAAGTAATCCTTCTTGAATTATTATCCAACCTAATAGTAAATTTGATCAATTATTTCGTGGCTTAAAATCAGGTCTTCGAAGGGAATTATCCATAAGGGACTTAAATAGATATGAAGAAATCGTTCTATGTGATCTCAAGGTTGAGATGGGGATTGGAGTAACCCATAAGTCTAATAGGATGGATAAGATGAGAAAATTGGATATTAAAAGAAAATATAAATATCACAAGGAAAAGAATGAGTTTTCCACTATACTCAAATTGTGGAAAGAAACATGGGGAATGATTTTAAAGGGACTAGAAAATTTATTATGTATGGAAAATAAGGTCATCAAGAAGTTGGATCCTGAAGTGATTGGATAAATATTTCAATTGATAAAAATAGAGAAAGGCTACACAAAATGCACCTCCTACAATTCAATGTCACATGTTCTTGGAAATGGTTCATTATTCCAATCAATGCATTAATACAAGGTTTATTGATGATGATCGACATTAGAAAACTCTTAATGCTAATGACAAAGGATATTCAATTTCCATCCCTACAGATGATGTGGGGTATGATAATGAAATGGCAAATAATACACATACTGTCTACTCTAAAGTATAAAATGTAATTATTTGATTATAGATCGACTCACTATTTTAATTATAAATAATTCTTTAAGGGGATCAACATATTACCTCACCAATTAGTTATTATGTTTGTTGTGATAACTCCTTATGGCATAAAAATCCCATCAACAATTTATAATTCTTCCCCATTTGAAGTTTGTGGGAAAGTGCTTCATGAAAATATTGTGATCCTTCCTGTAGTGGAATTTTATGTGATTATTAGCATATATTGACTTTCTCTATATGGAGTTATATCAATTTCCAAGGGAGTGAAGTCAGATTTAATATTCTGTTTCAATCAATGATCTTCTATCAATGCAAGGATGAATATAACATTCTAGTGAAAAATTCTTCCATCATATGGGTCTTGATTAATATAAATTAAAGATATCTATCTCAAATAGTGGGGGAGAAACAAAAAATTAATAATACACTAATTTTATGAGAGTTTGATATTGTCTTTCAGGACGAATTTTCATGTCTTCCACTGAATCATGATGTTGAGTTTTCAATAGAACTCATACTGAATTATATTCTATTTCAAATACACCATATAGAGTGTCCCCAATTACGTTGCTGGAATTGTAGAAGAAACTCCAAGATCATCATGAAAAGGAATTCATCTTCCATAGTGCATCACATTTGGGTCAACCTATTCTGTTTTTTAAAAATAAATATGGATCAATGATACTATGAATTTATTATTGATAACATAACAAGATCACTTTCAAAAAATATCATCCTTTTCACATTCATGAATTATTCAACCGAATATGTTGAGCTCAATACATTTCCATGATTGATCTACATTCAGCATATCATCAATTATGGGTCATAAAAGAGGATATACCCAATACAGTATTTTGTACATTGTATGGACACAATGAATTTATAGGGATTCCTTTTTATTACTAATTCCCTCTCCATATTCATGGATTTAATGAATACAGTCTTTAGAGACTATATTGATACGTTTGTGTTAGTCTTTATAAATAATATTCACCTCTATTTGAAACGAAAATAAGAGCATGAATATCACATGATAATTTTATGGGAGACCCTATCAAATGAGAAGTTTTATGAATAATTTAACATGTGTGAATTTAAACTTCATAATGATTAAATTCTGGGTCACAAAATCTCAAGGGAGGGGATATCTATTGATCTAGAAAAAAAATGTTATAGAATGTTTGATGAGACCAAAAATGGTAATGAATGGCCTATGTTTTCTTGGTCTGGTTTTATATTATCAAAATTTTGTGAAATATTATTCATAATTATCTAATAAACTTACCAAGTTGACTTATAAAGGAGATATTTGATGTGGATGGAGGAATATGAAGATAATATCAAATATCTCAAAAGAATATAAGCCAGTGAACCTATGGTCACACTACCTTGAAGTATACAAGGTTTGGTGATCTATATTGATGCATTCTAGAAGGGGATCTATTGTGTTCTCATAAAAAATGATATGGTGATAGCTTATGTCTCACGATAATTGTAAACCAATGTTAAAAATTACCCAACTCATTATTTGGAGTTAGCCTGGGTAATCTTTGCACTAACGATGTGGAGGTATTTTGTTAATGGTGAAAGGTGTGATATTTATACTAATCTTAAAATATTACAGTATATTTTCACACAAAATGAGCTTAATATGCATCAAATAAGATGGTTCAAATTGATTAAATATTATGACTTCCCAATATATTAGCACCCTAGGAAAGATAACATGGTGGTAGATGCTTTGAGATGAAAGGACCACGCTAGCCTATCCATGATTAGTAACATGAAAGATCCAATATTTATGAATTTGAAAATTATGAATTTTGAAATTTTAATGGAAGGGGAGAAATATTTTCTTTCTAAAATGAATGCTCAACCACATATATAAGTTAATATTAAAGATGTAGAAAAGGAAGATGTAGATATAAAAAATAAGGTGAGAAATTTCCTTAATTCAACCTTGATTGTGATGGAATAATATGGTCAGAAATAGGGTTTGTATTCCTCCCATACCATATTTAAGTAAGGAGCTATCAAATGAGGATCATAGTTCTTCATTCCCTATTAATCATGGAAGCACAATGATTTAAATGGACTTTAAAGAGTATTTTTTGTGAGATGGATTGAAAAGTGATGTTTCTGAATTTGTCTCCTGGTGCTTGTATTGTCAGCAAGTTAAGGCTGAGAGACAAAAGTCTAAGGGGATGATACAACTATTGCCCATACCAAAATGGTGATGGGAAGTAATCATTGTGTACTTTCTCATCAAACTTCCAAAAAAAATAAAGGCCATAATTCTATAGGGTTTATTTTTGATCTCCTTACAATGATCACACACATCATTTCTATTATATAGTATTTTCCCCTTTGATAAGCTTTCTAGGATATATGTAAAGGAAGTGCTAAGATTTCACGAAGTTCAACATTCAATTACATATGATTGGGATCCGAGGTTTACCTCAATGTTATGGCGATGTCTTCCACAGGATCTAGATATATATTTATTTTTTAGAAATTATTATCATCCTTAGTTATATGTTCAGTCTATGAAGACAATTCAAACTAAAGAAGACATGTCGAGAGATTCCTCTATATATTTCAAAGTTTGCGGAGATCAGCTCCTCCCATTGGTGTAATTTTCTTATTAAAACATCTTTCAATCATGTATTAAAATGGATCCTTATGAATTACTATATTCAAAGAAGTGCATAACTCCAAATTTTTGGGTTGATGTTGGGGAAAAATCTATTAGGAAAAGATTTTCCCGATGAATTGGCAGAAATGTTCAGATCTTTTTAACAAAACATAAGAGAAACACATATTACACAAAAACGTTATGCTGGGAACTGATGAAAAGAATAAGAGTCTGAAGTTTTTGATATGGTGTTTCTATGGATATCTCCATGATTGAATTTAATTATATTTGGAGGTAATGGAAAGCTAAGCACTAGGTCTATTGGCCCTTTTGAAATTCTAGATCATTTTTGGAAGGTACCTTACAGATTGGATCTTCTTCCAAATCACTCTAAAGTTTATAATTTAGTCTATGTATATCTCTTGAGAAGTTACATACCTTGTCCTTTACATGTTTGAAACATAGAAGTAGTAATTTTGGAGAAAGATCTTTCTCAGGAAGAATGATTAATAGTGATTCTGAATCGTAGCAAAAAAAGTTAAGCGAAATGAGACCACTCGCATGGTGAAATATTTTTTGTGGAACCACCAATTTGAGGAATCTATGTGACTAGTTGAGGATATTATGAGAGAGATATACCATCATCTATTTTTATCCAAGTGAAAAATTTTGGGGAAAAATTCAGTTTAAGGGGTTAGAATTTAATACCAAGATGTTTTTAGGAAATATTTTCTCTAAATGATTTTATTTCCTAAATGGATTTCACTACATGAAATTATGAGTTTAAATGAAACAAAAAATTCCCTTATTATAGAATGAAAATTTCAAACTTGCTATCAGGTTAGCCGGAATAAATAAAATTAACTTATGAAAATGTATGGTGTAGTCATTCACTTCCAATTATTTATGAAAAAATTAAATCAACAATATTTTTTTATTTCATTATTAATAAATTTAGTGAAAAACTATTATTAAATGACATTAATTAAATATATAGGTTATATTCTTAAAAATATATTTTTTATATTTATCTAATAGATATTTTTTTCATATGGTATGAATAAATTCTATTTGATATATAAAAACCAATATTTTTCAGAAGGTTAATTTTATGTATTTTGCGGAGAACCCCTTTGAAGTTCATATTTTGACACACTAAAAAGAATTTATATGAAAAAATAACTATTTTTCTTGGAATCGGGATAAAAAAATTTACTTTGGAGGAATTTTTATTAATTTTCAGAGAAAATATAAATTATAATGATTAGAAAAAATACAATATATTTTAATTGAAAACAAATTTTTAAATAAAAAACATTAATATTGTTAAATTATATTATTTAATGGATTTAAAGTATAAATATAATATATATTTATCATTCAATATAATTTATTTCATTATCATTAATTTTACATTGAATTCAGATGTAAAAACATTTCAATCTTTTACAATGTTTTATCTTCTAAAACTCATTCTCTCTTTTTGAAAATGCGAATACATTTAAATTAATTACTCAAACTTATGAATTTTTAACTTTAAAAAGTGGATTCCATATTTTGAATTATTTTTAACAATTTATTTAAATATATTTATTTTTTGGCACTATGAATAGTAACTTCTATAATTTTTATTAATATGGTAAAAGGGTAAATTGAGTAATTAAGGGTAAGAATAATATTATAAAATTTCCCTAAAATTTGAATTAATATCATTTTTTTATTTTTGCAACCTAAATCATCCTTGGGTAGAAATGGTGACCTTTCGATGCCACTTGGATGATATTAGGATATTTAATTTATTTTATTTTATGAAAAGTAAAATATAACTCACTCAAATTTTAATATCTAAAAAATATTTAATATAAGTTTATAAAATAGGTAAATTATAAAATAAATAATAATTTGATATATAATATGTATTTAATTTTTATTGTAATTTATTTTTACATTTTAGGAAATAAATAATTACCATAATTGTTTATACATTGATGATGCAGAAATTATTTAATTGATGAAAAATGAAAAATATAGTTTTATTAAAATAATAATACCCATTAAAATACCAAAACACATGAAAAAATATTCTTTGTCATGTATATCCTACCTATAGTCATCCATGTGTCTTGTTATTGACCATTTGAAGCCTTATAGAAGGGATTGTTACACTTCAATTATTTATTTTATGTTTTGTTAAAGTTATCACATCCACAATTTAATAAGTATAACATTTTAGATTTTTATCTTCAAGAAGAAGTACTTAACTACATATATTCTTCTGAAATATGTTACATTTATATTCATTATATTATTTTTTATTAAATAATATTTATATTAAATAATTAAACAAAATTGTTATAGTGATTTTTTATTAATAGAGATAATAAATTAATGTTATTAAAAATAATAAATTGAATCAAATCTAGGCTAATTAACATGTCTAATGAATTTTATGGATTCCCATGATCTCATAAAAATATAATAAAATAGATGGTTCAATGTTTTCTTGTTATATTAATAATTTAAAAAATCAATGAATTAAATAGTGTCAAAATTGATACTATTGATTGTTTATCAAAAAATTGTATTATTACATTATTTACAAATTTTAATTTTTTTTAAAAAAATTATAATAATTATAATATTGTATAAAATGTACTAAGGTACTTATTTATGGTCTAATTGAAATAAAATAAGTACATATTTCACTATTTTATCATTGAAATATTTTTTAACTTAATTAAAATTTAAAAACATCACTAAGTGATAATTAAAATGATAATTTTTAAATTAACACAAAAACATGTATAAAATTTATTTTTTTATTTTATTATTTCCCTATATATTATCATAATCAATATTGGGACATTTTCTAGTTTTTTGGATGGGGTTTGATTTGATTTTAAATTAATATTTGTGAGGTTTCCAAAAGTGCCCCTAGCCTCAATTATTAATGGGAACCTCCCCCTCACCTTTTCACTTCACATTGAGACTTAAATATAGCACATACCCTATCCATTTTCCTTATAATATTACCTAGTATATTTCTAGAGTTTATATTTTTATTTGAAGACCAACTGTAGGGATCTAATTGGAGATATAGAATAAGCATGTCGAAGAAGATGTAATCTCTTCTACCGATTCATTAAAAATTATTTCTTTTTCTACTTCCTCATCATGATTTGATTATTTATAAAATAATAACTCTACTATAACTTATATAATTAAATGTTGTTATGATTAGAAAACAACCTTATTCCATCTTCATTCTATCCTACGAACAAAAATCATCGTGAGTGCGTTTATACTGTGTATCGTCTCCACGTCATTGTGTATTCTATTTTATCACCACCAAATTAATTGTATGGGTATAATGATGGAAGTAATAATTTTATATTATTATAATAAAACTATATTTACTATGATATGTTATAAACCATCCACTTTATTTCCATTCTACAATTATGTGAATGATATTGTTGCTTGTGCATACGTACTGCTTACCGTCTCCATGATGCGATGTGATTAATTCTACATGATCATTTTTTAAAAAATATTTCATAATTGACTTGAATGAATAAATATTATATATATATTTCTGTAATATAATTCTTTAAATGATATAACTATTTCATAAGAAAATGAACAAGAACTTTACAAACAAAACATGTGTAAGAAAATAAAGTCGTTAATACCCAATTCATGAGTAATAATATTACTAACAAACGAAAGCTAATATGATCATATATGAAATCATAAAAATTAACATGATTCTGGAATAAGTAAATGATATTATTTAAGTAATTATACATGATTTTTTGATACATATAAAGGAAATCAGACCTAAGGTAAGAGATAATTTCGCAATCTCATTATTATCTGAGATTGATTATACCTAAGTATTTACTGGGATATATTTGTCATCCACATTCAGGATTCCTATATAAGTAATATTATTTTTATTCTTATAAAATTATTTAAAATTAAATTTACCAATTTTATAATTCTTATGAGATCTTATAAAAGGAATATTCTTTCATTATTTGATACGAGGTGCTTGTTGAGGTTTTCATAAAATGTACGAGGATAATGTTTTTTAACATATACGATAGGAATATGTTTTTACATATTCATAGTTATTTATTTTATGGAAGCTTCTATTACAAAATTTCAAGGTTATTTTAAATTAAGTTCTTTTATTTTTAAAATTTTATGGTATTTTAAAAATAAAAAATGTTTTTGATGAAAAAATGATATTTTCCTCAGAAATTAATATCAAGTGATTTGTCAAAATTATTTTCCATTTAAGATGACATTATTTAAAAAAGGATATGTTTATATATCTATTATTAATATTATTTTCTTATGTATATTATGGAATTATTTTTATGATATCCAATTATTTTATATGGATTATGATGGAATGATTTTTAAGAAACCCATTTTTGTACCGTGGTTTATGCTATGATGAATGATTTATGTTTTTGTTGATCACATTAGAATGAGTTCATTATGATATTGGGGGTGACCTATTTTTTCCCAAATGCATTGGGTAAAGATTTATATCTCATGAGATTACATGAATGGAATGACAAGTAAATATGGTTATGTGATACACGGCTGGAATAAGGAGTGAACTCAGTTCAGTAATAGACATTGTGAAATCTGATAGTCTTGGAAATAAGCCTTGAATAATATGAAGCGATTTTATTTTCTTATATGTATATAACAAAACATTATGTCTTATGTTATGAATTTTGGCGTAATTTTCAACTATTATGATTTATCCCATGACATGATATCACTGTCTTTAATACGCAGGATAAGATTTTCAAATGTTATGTTTTTATATCCAATGATTATAATATGATTGATATATATCCTTTTACACATATGGAGAAATTGGGCTCACCATATTTTAGGTTTCATTTAACCATTACATGAAGAGGAGTCTTATGTCAAATATTTCAAAAAAAGATTTTATTTATGAAGAAATAAGCAGGAGACAACGTAGATGTTTTATGAACAAGCAGTTTATGTTTCCCAGTTTTTAAAAACACTATAACTATATGGTCCTATCTTGGATTTGATATATTTTTTATTAATATTCTTAAATATTGAAGTAATATAATTTTATGTTTGGTATTAGTCATTATAGTTGGTATTGGAGGAAATTTGTAGTTATCCTTTAGAAACTAATATGAGAAAACCATCGTAAGAACCCAAATGATATGTCAATGTATTGGTTATAATCCTACTATTTTAGAGATGATCTTGAATAACCTAGGATATATCCTAAAGTGTACAAAATTTAAATAATATTCTTGATTATTTGTTTTCCCATTATTATTAGTGTTTATCACACTATGCTTCTTGGTTTTAGTCAATGGCTAGAACATGAAGGAACCACATTAATGCTGAATGTGATGGGAAATGAAATGATTTTCCTCATAAGTAACCAAATGTTTTTGGAGCTGGCATGAAAAATCATATAGCTATGCTCATACAACTATCCCATGCTATGAATCCTACAGGACATCTATACAAGAAATAGAGGGAACAACATTAAAATGATTCCTCAATGAGGAAGCATTCACCTTCTTTATATGGGTATTTTGGTCCATTAGTGGATGAACAACGGATCGGTACCACTAAAATAATATTTCTAGTTTTCTAATGTTCAAAACATGATAGAGTCATCATAATAGTGTATCGTTTAGAAGTTGAATCTTAAAAATCATGGAATCTTATCAATAATACTAAGAAAATATATGAAATTGAATGCATGGAATGAGAATAGTTCAGAAATTATTTTTCAATAAATACATTCCTTAAATTTTCAACAATGATGGAGAATAAGTTCCCTAAAATTAATAAAAAAATTTCATGCATCTATTGGTACATACTAATAAAATTTTAAATCATTGCAATGTAAACATCGGGAATTATTATCCAACGTAATAGTAATATTTTTTTCCTTATTAGTAGCTTAAAATCTAGTCTCCTAAGGGAATTTCTATAAGGTACATAAATAGATATAAATAAATAGTTTTATGTTCTCTCTAGGTTGATATGGTTATTAGAGTAACCGTCATTCCTATTGGTTTTATAAAAAGTAAAAAATGGAATTTAAAGGAAAATATAATGATCAGATGGAAAAATATGAGTTTTCCGATATGCTCAAATTGTGGAAGAAAACATGGATGAAATTATCTTAAAGGGACTATAAAATGTTTTAAGTGTGTAAAATAAGTTCTTCAGGCAGTTGAATGTTGATGTGATGGAAAACACCTATCTAATTATGAAAATTGAGAAAAGTTTACACAAAATAAACCTCCAACACATAAATTTTACAAGTGCAGGGAAATGGGGAACTAATCAAATTAACTCCTTAATAAAAGGGTTATTGATGATGATCGACATCAACAAACTCTTATGGTCTATGAAAATGGAATGTCACATGAAATCACTATTGACGTTGTGGATTATGATAATGAAGTGGTGAAAGGTATAATTTCCATCTACTCTAAAGAAACAATTGTTTTATTTGATTGTGGATCCTCCCACTCCTTTATTTCCAATGGATTCTTAAAGGGAATTACCATATTACAACAGTAATTAGATGCTGAGTTAGTTGTGACAACTCCAAATGCCCTAATATATGCTTCATAAGTTTATAATTATTCTCCATTTAATGTTTTTTGGAATGTGATTCCTACAAATATTGTGATCCTTCCAATAGTGGAATTTCTGTGATTTTTGGTAGGTATTGAATTTCTCTATATGGAGCTCATATCAATTTACAGGGGTGGGAAGTCACATTTCATATTTCGGATCAATCTATGACCATCTATCTATGAAAGGATGAATATATCATTCCAGTGAATTTTTTTCTATCATATGGGACTTGATTCCTATAAATGGAGATTATATATATCAAATGGTTGGGACGAAACTCACAATTAATGATAAACTCATTGAATGATAGTTTGATGATGTATTTCTGATGAATGATTAGTTATTCCATTGAATCGTGAGGTATAGTGTTCAATAGAACTCATATCAGGTGTTATTCTTATTTAAAATTAACCTTATAGAATGTCCCCAATTAGGTTATTTGATTTTAAGAAGAAACTACAAGAGAATCATGATAAGGGATTCATATTCCCTAGTATGTCACCTTAGGGAGAACTTATTCTATTTTTTGAAAAGAAATACGGATCAATGACACTCTGCGATGATTATTGAGAACATAACAAGATATCATTTAATAAAAAATTTCATCTATAGTACATTGATCACATTTTCTACCTACTAATCAGAGTCCAATACTTTTCCAAGATTGATATTCATTTAGGATATCATCAATTAAGGGTCAATAAGGTGGATATACCAAAGGCAACATTCGTTACAAGGTATGAACACTATGAATTTATAGTTAGGCTTGTTGGTCTTACTAATTCCCCTGTAATCTTCATGAATCAAATGAATAGAGTCTTTAGAGATAACTTTATCAGTTTGAGATAGTGTTTAAAGATGATATTATTTTCTATCTAAAAATAAAATAATAGCATGGAGCTAACTCGAGAGTTGAACTAAAGATACATTGAAATGATAATCTTTATTAGAAATTTATGAATTGTTAATTTTGGATTCATAATGTTTCATTTTTTGGTCACATAATCTCAAGTGAGGGGATATCTATGGATCTATAAAAGAAACATACATTTTTGAAAGATATATGAGAACAACACAAGTAATTTATTTCTAAATATTTCTTTTTTTCGATTGAAATTATCAATATTTTATGAAATATTATTTACAATTATCTAATATATTCACATAGTTAACTCAAAAAGGTGTTACATTTGTGTAAAAGGTGGAATGCTAATAGAATTTAAACGAGCTCAAAAGAAGGCTAGCCAGTGTACCTATGATCACACACCCTTGAAGTGGAGAAAGGTTTGCGATATATAGCCATGTATCCAAGAAGGTGCTAGATTGTGTTCTCATACAAAATGATATACAAATAGGTTTTCTGTCCTGACAATTGAAAACCAATAACAAAATTACCCAACTAATGATTTGAATTTTTTTGCGGTAATCATTACGCTAAATATATGGATGGATTATAATTATTGAAAAAGGTGTGATATTTATTATAATTATAAATGTTTAGATTATATTTTCACACAAAAAGAGCTCAATATGAATAATAGAAGGTTTTTGTAGAAGAATAAATATTATTACTACTCAATACATTGCCACCCAAGGAAAGAGAACAAGGTGGAAGATGATTTGTGTCGAAAGGACCATTCTAGCCAATCCACGATGAGGATCACAAACGATCCAATATTTATGGATTTGAAAATAATGGATCTTGAAATTTTAATGGAAGGGAATAAATAATATCTTTCTAAAATGAATGTTCAACCATATTTAAAAGTGATGTTTAAGGAGGCATATAAGGATGATGTAGATCTAAAAAAGAATGTGAAAAATGTTCTTGAATTCAAAATTTATTGTGATGGAATAATAAGGATCCCGAATCAGGTCTGCATTGTTACAATACCAGAATTAAACAAGGGTATATTATATGAAGCTCATATTTCTTCATTCTATATTCAGCTAGGAAGCACTCAGATGAATATGGACCTAAAAGAGTATTTCTGGTGGGATAGAATGTAATGAGATGTTTCTGAAGATGTCTCTCGGTGGTATGTTTTTTTTAGAATATTAAGTCTAAGAGATAAATGTCTAAGTTGATTTTAGGGCCATTTCCCATACCAGAATGGAAATGGGAAAGCATCACTATGGAAATTATAATCGGAATTCCCAAAAAATCTAAAGGACAAAATTTTATATGGGTTATAGTTGATCACCTTAAAATGTTGGAACACTTAATTTCAATTATAGGGGATTTATATCATGATATGATTGATAGGATATATGTAAAGTAAGAGTAAATATTTCATGCATTACCACCTTCAATTATATCTGATAGAGACATGAGGTTTACCTCGATATTCTGGTGATGTCTCCAATAGGTTCTGGATAAAGAGTTATGTTTTAGTACTACTTATCATTCTCTGAAATATGGTCAATCTGATATGAAAATTCAAACTCTATAATACATGTTGAAAGATATCTCAATGCACTTAAATGGTTGTTGGGATCAACACCTACCATTGGTGGAATTTTCTTATGTCTATATGTTTCTATCCAGTATTCATATGTATTCTTACGAATACCTATATAGAAAAGAGTGTAAAATTCCAATTTGTTGGGGTAAAGTTGGGGGAAGAAATCTATTAAGACCTGCTCTATTTATGAAATGGAAGAGAAATTCATATCTATTCAACATCACATAAGTCATCTTAGAGTCAGAAAAAACATTATGCAAACAACTAATGAAAATACCATGAGTGTGAAGTGGTTGACAAGGTGTTTCTATGGATATCTTCATTGAATAGATTAATGAGATTTCTAAAGATGGTAAAGTTGATCCCTAGGTATATTAATTCTTCTGAAATTATGGATTGTTTTGGGAAGGTAGCTTACTGATTGGAGATTCCACCAAATCTCTCTTAAGTTCATAATTTATTACATATATCTCTCTTGAGAAATTCCATACCTGATCCATCACATGTACTAAATTCAAAAGTAATTTCATTATAGTATTATCTTTCTCATGAAGAAATTCTAATAGAGATTTAGGATCATAGCTAAAAAATTATGTGAAAGAATAAAACTAGTTTGGTTTATGTTTTGTTAATGAACCACCAATATGATGATGATATTTGGGAACTTTAGGATAGGATGAGGTAGATATCTGCTCCTCTATTTGTATTGAAGTGACACATTTTGAGGGTGAAATTCAGTTTAAAGGGGTATAATGTAACATTCGAATATTTTTATTAAATATATTCTATAAATAATTTAAATTCTTCAATATATTTACTATACACAATAATGAGTTTATATAAACCATGAGGTACCATTATTATAAGATTACCGTTTAACCAAGCCATTAGGTTTTGAGGAATAAATATAACTAAATTATTAAAATATATGTTGATCTCTTAAGCTAACAATTATTTATGAAAAAATAAACCAACAATATTATTTTATTTTTTTGATAATAAATTGGGTGAATTACTATTACTAAATAAAATTAATTAAATATATAGGTTTTATACTTAATAATTTTTTCTATATTAATCTAATAGATATATTTTTCATAGTGTATTAATAAACCCAATTTGATATATAAAAACCTATATTTTTCAAAAGTGTAATTTTCCTCCTTTTAATGGATAACCCCTTTTAAATTAATATTTTGACAAATTAATATTTTTTTATAAGAAAAAATAAACATATTCTTTGGAAGCAAGATATAAATAAAATTTGGAATAATTTTTAATATTTTTCTAATAACTTTCAAATTTTTATGATTAGTAAAAATACATTAAATATTAATTGATAGCTACTTTTTTCATAAACATAATTTATATTCTTGAATTATAATATTTAATGGCTTTAAAGTATAAATAGAAAAAAGTTTTATAATTCAATATAATCCATGTCATTAGAATTATTTTACCTTGAATTCAGATGTAAAAACATTTCAATATTTTTGAATGTTTTATCTTTTAAAACTCGTTCTCTCCTTACGACAATGAGAATAAATTTAAATTATTTTATTAAACCTAAGTATTTTGAATTTTTAAAAATGGATTCCATATTTTTAATCAGTAGAGAAAACATATATAAATATATTTATTTTATTTTTTGGGCACTATGAATTGTATCTTCAATAATTTTTTTAATACCATAAAAGGGTAAATCAAGTAGTAAAGGGTAGTAATAATATTATAAAATTACCCTAACACTTTACTTAAAATAATTGTATGAGTGTGTTTCAACATAAATCATCCTTGGATCGAAATGATTCCCTTTATAAGCAACTTCAATGATATTAGTAAATTTAATTTATTTAGTTTAATGAAAACATAAATATGGCTAACTGAAATACTAAAAACACATATGTTTTCAATATAGCTTTATAAAATATATAAATTATTATATAAATAATCATTTGAAATATAATATGTTTTTATTTATCATGGTAATTTATTCGTAATTTTTAGTAAATAAATAATTACCTTAATAACTTACATATTAGTGATGTAGAAATTATTTAATTGATGAAACATAAATAATATTGTTTTTATTAAAATATTAAATCCAATTAAAAGACCCAAAACATGACTGTTTTTTAGTATATCCCGAAAATAATCATCCTAGGGTAGACTTATTGACCATTTAGATCTCTATAGAAGGGATTATGACACTTATATTATTTTATTCGAAGTAATGTTATAGTTATCACATTAAAAATTTAATAATTATATCATTTTATATGTTGTCTTCACAAGAAGATAAATTTTACTACATATATTTTTATGTCAATACTTATTAAAATTAATGAATTAAATATTGTCCAAATTGATACTATTGATTGGTTATCAAAATAATATTTTATTAAATTATTTAAAAATAAATAAAACATTTTAAAAAAATATTATAATTGTGATATAATCTAAACTATTCTAATGTACTTGTTTATTGTCTAATTTTCATCAAATAAGTTATTATTTCACCCTTTTAATAATGAAATATTTTTTATCTTGATTAAAATCAAATAAAATAAATATGTATTAATTAAAATGGAAATGATTAAATTAAAATAAACATTTTTCTAAAATTTATTTGTTGATTATATTACCGCTCTATCTCATCTCATCATTGAAATTGGGAATTTTTGGAGGTTATTTTTGGGGTTTGATTTTATTATAAATTAATATTTGAGAGGTTTCAAAAGTTCTCCTCACCTAAATAATAAAAGGAAACCTCCTCCCTAACCTTTTCACTTCACTTGGAGCCTTCAGGCTCAGACATACCCTATCCATTTCCCTTATCAATTTCCTTAGTAATATTCTAGCAGTTCTGGTCTTCTTCAATGGCCAACTTTAGTGCTCTACAAGGAGATTTAGAGGAAGCACGTCAATGAAGAGATAATCTCTTTTACTGATTCATTCATAATTATTTCTTATCATACTTCTTATTAATGATTTTTTTCATTATAATTTAATAACTCTAGTATGAAATATATATTGAGATGTTATTATGATTATGAAACAACCATATTCCATATTATACGCATCCTATGAGAAACAAATTCACCATGTGTGTGTACATACAACTTATCATCTCCATGCTAAGGTGTAATACCTTTTTCACTAACACCATACATATATGGGTATAATTATTCAAGTAATAAAGATATATTATTATTATAAAATTATATTTATTCCTAAATATTATACACCATTTACTTCAATGCCATTCAATAATTATGAAAATTATATAGCCGCTCGTGCGTACGTATGGCTTACCATCTCCATGATGCGATGTGATTAATTCTACATGATCATCATTAAATAAAATTAATATAAATAAATTTAATGAATAAATATGATATATATTATCATAATATAATTATTAAAATGATATAACTATAACATAAGAATAGGAATAATAACATATCTAACACAACATGTGTATGAAAATAGAGAAGTTAATACCTGATTGAGGAGAAATAATGTTACTAACAAAAAGATGATAACATGGTCATATATGATATAATAAAAATGAATATTATTCTAAAATAAGTCAATTTCATTATTAAAATTATTATACAAGAGGTTCAAATACATTCAATTGAAATAATACCTAAGGTAAGGGATAATTTCGCAATCTTATTATTATCTGATATACTTTATATGTAAGTAATTACTTGGGTGTATTTATCACCCTCATCAATATTTCCCAAATTTTTACTATTATTTTTAATCTTATAGAAATTTTTAAATTAAATTTTACCCATTTGATAATTTTCATTAAATGCTATGAAATAAATATTCATTCATTATTCGATACGAGGTGTTTATTCTCATTTTGAACAATAGTATGGGGAGATTGTTTATTTAACATATACAACATGAATTTATTTTTACATATTAATAGTACCTTTTTTACCTGAGGAGTAATTTTCATTATTTCAATTGTATTTTAAATGAATATACTGATTTTAAAATTTTGTGGCATTTTGAGGAAAGAAAATGTTTTTGAATAATAAAGGATATTTTCTTCAAGAATTAATTTCATGTGTTTTGTAATATTATTTTCCATATATGTTTACATTCATTAAATAAGACTATGTTTATATCCCGATTATTACTACTATTTTCTTATGTTAATGATGGAATAATTTTATTTGGCATCAAATTATTTTATATGAATTATGATAGAATGATGTTTAAGGAAACCATTTTTGTTCCTTGGGTAATGCTATGTTGAATGATATATTTTTTGTGGCACACGTAAGAATGAATTTTTTATTATTTTGGTGGGGGATATATCTCCCTCCAATTAATTTGGTAATGATTTCTATCACATGATATAGATATCACTGGGTTGACATGTATATATAGTTCAATAATACATGGATAGAATGAGGAGTGAACTCAGTTCAATAATTTACTTTTTCCACTAATATGGTATTTCCAATAAGACTTGACTAATATGAAATGGTTTTCTATTCTTATATGTGTGCCACAAAATCTCATGTCTTATGTTATGACTTTTGGGATTACATTGAATATTTTTGATTTATCCCATGATAGGATATCATGATCTTTTACATGTTGGATAATATTTTAAAATGTTGTGTTTTATGTCCTATGATAATGATATGATTGATATCTCCCCTATTTACCCTTAATGAAATTTTTTTCATACCCTTTCTTATGTTTCATTTACCCCGGTCGTGAACAAGATTATTAACCAAGATATGTCAAAAATTAGTCTAGATATGAAGAAATAAGTGTGATAAAATATAGATGCTTTAGGAAATTGTTGTTTATGCTTCCATGTTTTTAAAGAAATTATACCTATACAGTCATGTCATGGATTTATTATATTTTGTAATGAATATTATTCAACATGAAATAGTATGAATGTATTTAAATTACGGGTAGTTATAATTATTGATTGAATATAAATTAAAATTTGATAAATTTTATATCATTTATTCTAATTTAGGTCATTGGAATCAGTTTCACAATGAAATTGGAAGTAAAAAAATTGTGAACATTTGAATGTGTTTACTCTAAAACTCCATTTTCGTAATCCTTCAATAGGATTAAATTAATTTTTTCCCTGAATTTTTTTAAAATTTTATAAAATGATTCTATATTAGGAATAACTAGGTCATAAATTATTAAATAGGTCTGTTATATTTTTGGACAATATGAATAGTAACTTTATTAACAAAATTTCTATCCTGTATATGGGTAAATTAGGTTATTATATGTTAGAATTTTAATATAAATATTATAAAGTTACCCTATCATTTGTTCTAATTTTATTGGATGAGAATCTATCATCATTAATAATTAAAAGGTCTTTTACGATACCATTTTATGGACTTTCGGATGAGAATATAATAATTATAATATTTTAATCAATGGAAAGATAATTTTTCATAATTTTTTTATGAAAGGGTAATATTTTTAATATTGAGTTAGAGAAGGTATGTGTTTGAATATAATTATTATTTATAAATATAAAATTTTTATAAACATCTTGTGAATTTATTTATACATTTTAGTGATGATATAATTATACAAAAACATTACATAATGATGATATAGAAATTGTTTAAGGAAAGGGATAATCAAATAAATGATTTTGAAAATATTAAAATACATATAATATAATATAATAAATGTAATCCATGATTTATTTGGTTGGATTTGACAATTTAGTGATAATTTAAAGGTTTTGGTTCTAATATATCATAAATTTTTTACATTTATAAAACTTTATGTGATGAATGGTGTAAAAATGGACATTAATGATATATTTAACTAAATTATAATTAATTAAATGTTATAAAATTCATAAAAAACTAAAATTAATCCAAAGGATTTGTATAAGTCCTAAAATTAGTTAAATTAAACATTTATATTTATTTTTTCTTTTTATAGTATTTAAATTAATCCTCAAATTTTAAATTACATGATATCATGGAAATAATTTTATGTGTAAATAAGAGGTAAAAAATAGATAATTGATTAAAAAATAGCCCAAACACATCTAATTTTATTGCAATGAATCTATTTAGACTCAAAATCATCTTATATTATAAATAAATTAGTTTGGATTCATTTGTACTATAAAATTATTTTATTTTAATTTGATAATTTGAAGAATTCCAAGAGTGACCCTCCCCTCTCCTATAAAAGGGCACCCATTATTCTCATTTCTTAACACCTAAAACATATTTTTTTAAGCAATGTCTACCCAAATACCTTCATAAAACCCACAATATATTATACAGTCATTATTTTAGGCAGAACACTCTCCTTATAGGTGTAATGTTGTCAATCGAAGGAGATTATCCCGGGAAGCGACATTTTTTTAATTAAGTGTTCTATATTTGTTTATTAGTCCACTTATTAAACCATGACGAGTTAATAAATAAAGTATCCAAAATATACTTATATTTTATTATATTAATAACATCACCTAAATCCATCTCCACTTCCATCTATTTGGAAAATAATTATCAATCATATGTACGGTGAACTACTTCTTTGCAGATTGATAAAATTTATTTTCCATCACCATATATAAATACAGGTTATAATGATTGAATTAATGTCTATATATGATACTTAAGACTTATGTACCATTATAAAATAAAATTTTATCATTTAATTTCTTATCTTTACATGGACATAAAAATGATGAAGTCGTTCCTGCGTACGTGGGAACTATTATCTCCCCGGAGCGATGTGATTCATTTCGTCAGCACCATGTCACATGAATGATATATATAATTATATTTAAATGTTTAATATGATATTATTTATATTTTTATACGAATCTCATGATATATAATACATACCATCATTCCATAACGATCATTGATAAATAACAATATTACTCATACATATGTATGACATACCGTCTCCAAGATTCTAACATTGATCAACTTTATTATTCATTTGTAATGGATGGATTTAATAGTATAATATATATATATATATATATTATGTAATAAATATTATTTTGGTGTTAATGGAATAATGAACACTATAACTATTAACATCATACCAATTTCAAAAATGAATAAACCACTGAATATCGTCAAAACATCCAAGATAAACATAAATAATTAAGTAACTAGTATAGCATGGTAAAATCATAATAATTGATTTAAAAGTAATAACAAACTTTAAATGGTTATAAATAATGTAAATTATTAACCAATGTTTATTATTCAATAATAATAAGACATATGTGATGATTCAGACTAAAAGTAAGGGACTCTTCAACAAAAAACATTTGTATGTTTTTTAAAAGATTTATTCTTCTAATTGTTTCTATTTCATGTCCATATTTTCTAAAGGTTTTTAAAAAATGTATTTATATGCCATGACTTTTTTTAAAATATAAATTATTTAGATTCTTTCAAATGTTTAAATGTGTTTTTGGAGACTTTGATTTAAAAATCTATATTTAATTTTTTAAAAAGAATATTTTTTAAAATGGTTTGAATATTTTTAAAAATGGAAATGTTTCCTTAAGAGTGTAAATGTAATTTCTAAGAGTGAAATGTTTAAATTTACAATATTTTATGTGTTATTATTATATAATGGTTCTTGGATATTTTATGGGAGGTTAAATGATAAACCAATGATGTTTGGTTACATTATAACCTCCAATGAATTAGTTATGAATGTCAGCCACATGACTATTCCATTCATATGAGTGACATGTACATATTTCATCTATTTGACAATTCCATTCCTAAGTGTTACATTTATGGAATTTGACTACATAGTTATTCTATTTTACTATAATTATATTCCAATTTAAATACTTTTCATTATTATTATTTTTTAGAGTTTTTATGAGAATATTTTGATTTTTAAATGGTAGGATGATGAACTTTTTGAATTGGTTGTACCTTCTAATGGGTTAAAATTTAATTTTTTAATTAAAATTTATTTTTTTAATTAAAATTTTCAATCTCTTTTTTCTGTATTAATGGTTTCTATTATTTTATGTCCCTTACTATGGTTTTTTTTCTCATCCTAGTTTTAAAATTTTTTCATAAGGTTTATGGTAGATTTTTTTTCAAGGATAAGATAATGTATAAATTATAATGATATATCAACAAAAGAAAACAATTTTTATTTTAAATATATATTTTTGTGATTGAAAAAAATGGATTTTGAGTATTAGTGACCACAAATAATGAATGTGTTTACCATGTAATTTTTATTCGTTGTTCTCATTAACTTCAAATAAAAAGTGTATTTTGGAAATGAATGTAATTTATATTTTTATAATAATAATAATTTTTAGTGTTTATGGTTGACTCCTTAAATTTTATTTTTTAATTCATAAATTATGCTCATCGTTATATATGACATCAATATTATTATCTTTGTAATAGCTATAGAAAAATAAAATTAAATCCAACCTCGAAGGTAATAAATAATTGCATGTTCAAAATAATATATTATTCTTATAAAAAACAATTAAAAAAAACTAGTAATATCATTGGTAAACTCCCACTATGAACTATGTTGTATGTCCCCCGTTGAAAATATCCTCACATTTAGAATCTATCCTTTGTTTAACAATAATTTCCATTGAAAATTTTTGAAGAAGATTCAAGAACACAACCTCATTGGTATCAAGTGGGTCACCCGATATAATTTATCTAGTTCACATGAAAAATTTTATGTTTTAAGTTATTTTATTAATATCCTCAATAGATTTTAATTGGTTAAATTCTTCTTAATAAGATGGATCCTAAAATTATAACTTCTTATCCCTTGAATAGTTATTTTCAATAATGGTTTCTTTTTAATTTTTAAATAAATAAAAAATCGTCCTTTTAATTCCCATTTCCTATAATAATTTCCAATTATAAATATTTATTATTTCTATCCTATTGTCTAGAAAAGGACTAAATGTTATGGTAAGGACATCCTTATCACACTCCATGTATAAAATATCGATGTTTTCTAGTAAAACATATATTTCAACATCTATAATAAATATATAAACACTCACAATTGGTTCAATGATTGATTAGTCATCTAATTATATACCCACTATAGTGGGATTAAAATATCATTTTAATAGATTTAAAAATAGTTAGTTAGGGGTAGAACAAATACTTACACAAAAATAACAAATACAGTTTAGCTGGACACAATTTCCAAGATTGTAAGGGAAGAAATTTCTACAATATTCTTTAAGAATACGGTGGGTTTGGTTTTAAATAATTACACTTAACTACTCTATCATGTTATTGGTGGATACCTTTTACCTGAATTGTTCTAAGAAAATATTTTAGTTATTTAAAATGTAATGGGATAAATTTTTCATTTTTAAATGAATATTTATTTATTGATTCTTGAAAAACATTAGGAACATGGGCAATTAATATTCATAATTATTTTTCATCATAATTTTTGGTAAACGGATATTTAGGGATATATTTCAAAAAAAATGTGTATCCCCCCATTATTTCATCGATATGATATTTGAAAATATTTATCTAGACATTTTATGTCTTTTTATCTTCTTTTTGTAGTTTAATATTGTGTTTTATGTAATATTCATGACTGGTCTCCAAATTTCTAGAAACTCTATTACCCAGATTTTGATTCTATACTAACATAAAATTTTAGTTCGATATTTTAAAAATCCTTTCCTAAAATACTCATTATTATTATAACTGGCTTATTGTGGTAAATATATCGATTTATCTCTATTGTTAATTTATTGTATAATTAAAAAAATTTCTTCAACTATTGGGTTCATGTATATAGGTTTTGATGCCAATTAAAACTATATGTTTGGGATCAGTGAATCATTTTAGGATATTTTAAAATCATATTAGTCATTTTATTATCATATTTATCTTTTTTAGGGAGGAATTCTTATTAATAGTTTGAATGTAATCCATATATCCTCTTGAGTGTTAGAGGTTTTAGCATTATATTTGTTTTTATTGTATGAATTTGGATGTGTTGAGAATAAATGGTATGTTTTCCCATCACACATGACACTTTATGTGATAAGATAGGCTGATTCTTATTATATTTATTATATTTTCTGAAGAATGGGTCATCATTATCCTGTGTCCTAGGATCAAACATAAAAATTTTATCATTTTATATGGATTGGGCTAGTATATCAGAGTTTGGATATGTGTTACTATATGGTATGAACATGACCCATTGATATTGCTTCCCTTCATATGATTTTGTTTCTCAAAGTTCAAATTTTACTGATTATTGGTCTCTAATTATCCTTTATAAGGGATTGATGACTCTCTGTTACTTATGAAACATGATTATTCGATTTGAACCTTGAAATATAGTTTTTATCCTACCTTATTAACTATAATTATCCTAGACTATTAATGTTTTCAAATGAGGTAATAAAATTTATAGACTTTTATCAACCTTTAAACTAAATATTACATGTAATTACATTAATAATTTTTTTTGAAAATCTTATGTGATGGTGATAGACCGTCTAAAATGACCTTCACGAGTTTGTGGGTAAATATAGGGTTATATGAACTCTATCTAACCCTATATTCAATCTGATCCCCCCCTGTATAATGATACTATCCATCCCAATGGTAAGAATTCATTATTTTTTTCATAAATTCTCCCATTAGAATATAAGGGTAGAATTTAATTATAAATTATTCATAGAATTTATCTGAGGTCTCTAAAATATTTTCTTTAAATTATAGGAATCAAATCCCTGAATTTCCAATTTTAAAGAAATGGAAGAATCTAATTTTTTGTTCATCATATCTATGTCCATAAAGAAGATAATATTTAACTATATTAAAAATAATACATAATTAAGGATATGGAACCCTAATAAATTATTCCAGTTAATGGGTTAAATAGTGGTTGATATGAGCATTTGAGGTCTTATTCTTAGGATATTTGGGATATCCCATTAGTGTATGGGTTTCCCGACTTGGGATAATGTTTGAAAATAGCCAACTTTGGTCATTATATATCCTATTTATTCATTTATTCATTGTTAAAATTAAATATCTCTGCAAAATCTTTTCCCTCAAAAAATACTTGTTTTTATAGTACTTAGATGTTAATTTATACCAAGAATATTTTTCCCTGGATTCATTGATTTTACCTAGTGTGAAAAAAATAGTTATGTTCAACAAGGAACTATGATCTATTAACATCACCTAATAGATTTCAAATATTTCTAATAGATTTTGGATGTTTGCATATTTAGGTTTAGATATTTTCTACATCCCATGAATCCTTCCTTATAAATGGTGTGAAATTTTATATGAAAATCATTTTAAAGATAAAAAATATTTACTTATTTTCCTTATATAAAATTATGGTAAATATCGAATGGTATGAATCCCACAAAAAATATTTTGGGAAATCCAAAAAATAAAAAAGGATAAGAGAAAAGAACACAAAATGATAAATAAAAATAGAAAAATAATAGTTCCATACTGTATGAAATGTGATGAAATAATGGTGACGAAGCAATTGAAAAGGTGTGAAGGGATAAGTGAATATCATACAAAAGGTCTAATGTATATATAAATAAGTCTTGCAGGGTATGTTTTGATTTTCATTGTCAAAATGATATTTCAAAATTTTTAGAAAATGTGATAATGGGTTTACTATAGTTGTAGTTTTCATTAATATTTCCTTACAAGGGAAAAAGACCACATATTTGTGAATTCAATAGTATTTCAACAAAAAAACTCACAAAACTAGAGAATAATAAATATTTTTTAAAGAAAAATAGACATTTAATTTAGAAAAACTTATTACAAATAATTTAAATTACAAAAATGTTATGTAAATGTGAAAAATATTATTTCCCCAAAAGATTTTATCCAAGAGTGTTGTTTTATTAAAAGGAATATATTAAATTAATTTAAATATTATAAAATAAGGCTATGTATAAGGGGAAAAGTCACTATTAATCAAGCTCCCTTCTTCGATATTCATTATCTCTACTACATCTAATGCCATATGGTTCATTTTTATTACACCATTGATTGATAATCTAGTGAACGATTTTTAAATATCCCATGAATTCATTGTTCCTCATATATTTGATTATATTTTAATTCCAAACAGTTATAACATTAAATGATATCATATACCATTGAATTTTTGGTCACAAAGTGTGGTGGGTTACTATAGAACATCATTTTTAGGTGACTCTAAATGATTCCCTCTAAAACATTTCAATCCTCTTATTTGGATTATTTACTCAAAAGTTTACATCCCTTAGAAATATTTGATGATTTTTATATCCACAACTTCTTTTTAATCACAAGATATCTTCTTTTGATTTTTAAATCACTTGAGAATTATGACTACAAATTTTTAAATATATCATCGAATTTTCTTAACATTATTTTACCTCTTCAACCACTATACAAACCTTCAAAATTTTCATTAAATCAATTTTATCATAAATTGTTATCATATTGTACTCTATAATTACACTGATGTGATCTAAATACCTAGGATTAACCATTAAAATGTTTTGGACTTCAATTATTATCTTTTTTCAAACCTTATTAAAATATTTGGGTTCCTTAAAGTAAGTACTATATACTTTAGAGTACCATTATGTGAGCGTATCAGATGTAGAATGGATACCCTAAAGTACCCTTACATAAGCATCATTGAGCAGGGTATTACTTTTAGGAAATTTATATGTTGCATGGTACCCTTATGAATGTGTTCATATACACTTATCTGGGTACTATGTTACCCATATGGGGGGTGTGATTTACATTTATGCAATCCCAAGTACTACGAAATTGGGAGACTAAAAAAAAATAAAAAAAAATTAAGAATAAAAAAACATCAAATAAAAAACATGAATATAACATTATATATTTCAATTGATGTTTTTTTATCAAAACAAATTTATTAAAAATATACACACTAATAATGATATAAATTAATCAAAAATATCTTTTATTCAAAAACATCAAAATGATAAATAATGATTTTTCATATTAAAATGATATAAAACATGCTAACATAAAATATATAGAAATGAAAATATGGATCAATTAATCTAAAAAACAACAAAATTAAATATTTGTATAAGATTATTCGAATAATTACTATTCCATTTTCAAATATCAAATATTAAATATTTTTCCTTTAAAATAATATATTTCAATTAGAGTGAATGTTATTTTTCATTAGATATGTGGAACAAAATAATTATAATCAACCCACATTAGTCATCCACATGGTTTAGGTTGTAACATCGTAACCTCTTGTCTTTTTCCATCACCATTTACCTCATAGATATGATTAAAAATGATTTTTGTTTAATATTCCCAATTTAAAAAAGATCTAGTAGAGCACTTGAGAGATATTGGACCATCATTAGATCAATATCAATAAATAATTTGAAGGATGGTGTACATCACCATTCCATTCATTAATATATAAGATCACTTAATTGGTCTTTAGTGGAGATAATGTGGTGGAACATGAACGGTTCTCATTGTTCACTATAGTTTACAACTAAATTTGTTTAAAAATATAATGAACTTATCACATGGTAGAGTCATTTGGTGTGTTAGTCACACTATTTTCATTGAATAATATTTTTGTACTTTTAAAATATAGCTTGAATATTTATTTATTTATTTTTAATGTAAATTCTCTTAATCAATAAATATTTTAGATGTCATAAAACATTGTCACGGGTAGTCTTCTTATCATAGTTTTCAAACCCAATTGCACTAAACTATGATATTTATTTCTATTCTATTATTATCCCCTCTTCTCTTATTAACTCACTAAATAATTTATAATACTATCATTCTACTTAATAATCTATAATTTCTCAAAAAAATATACCAATCACAAACTCATTTCCTATTCAGTTATGTATGAGGTCCCACAACTACAATTTTTAACAAAAATTGGTATCAAAACATCATAAAATATTAAATGGAATCATCATTGTTTAAAATTAATATATTCATGTGATATATTGATTTAATTATTTAGAAAATAAATATTTTTAAACTAACAATCCAAAAAGGACTTTAGGACACACTTCTGGGGATGCGGGATCCTATTAGTCCCCTGATGGATTTGTTATGACCACCAACATTAATTTCTCAACTGAAATTAAATGGAAAGTACATTTCCCCAATACAACTTGTTTGGATGATAAGTTCTCACTTCTTGTTGGTCAAAATTCTACCAATGTAAGTCTATGTTATAAACATAAAAACTTCTGTCTGAATACTTAATTAGTTTATAGTCTCCCAAAAATCACAATTTTTTTAATTTAACCATACATCTTGGGATCCTAATCTGAGAACAACATGATGAATTTATTAATATTCTATTTTACATGACCAATATTAACATTATAATGAATGATGGGGACCATGGATTAATTATTCTAACCACCCTTGAAAATAATTATGATAATGTTGTTGATTCTATAATATTTAAAAGATATTTCATTTATATATGATAGTTTAATATTCCAAGATTTTCAGATAATTATATGGAAAACCATTTATTAAGAATAAATCAAGGATTCATGTAGTTGGGGATTGATTTTAATTTCATTTCATAATGGAATGGAAAATGGGGAAATAATATCAATAACAATTTTCATTATTGAGATACTCATTCAATATATAAGATCACATATGCTAAGAATTATCATTATATAAAATACAAACATATTGTACCTATGTTACCTAAATTATGATATTGAAATAGATAAAAATTATTCGGTGAAGATTCCATATATATTGATGATGGAATTTATAGTTTTCAGGTATTTATTATTTCTAATGATCATATGAGTGTTGAATTCATCCTTAAAAAATGATTCAATGTCCTTATATTCCCTAATGGATTTTCCATTAGTGAATTTATTGAGGGAGTTGATGGTGAGGTTTTTCATAACAAAAATAAGAGATATATAGTCATGGGGAGAGTATCAATATTTTTTTACCTATATTAACACTCTATTATCAAAATAAATGACATAAGGTGGGATCATGGCTTAAATAGAAACCTCCTTTTTTTAAAGAGTTCTATATAAAATGGGATTCAAATTAATAACTATATCTAGTGGAACTAAAATCACTAATGGTTCTCATATGTTTATTAAGGGATATCTTATTAATGGTATGCATGTTATTAATGTAAAACTCGTACTAAATAGGTAGAGAATACATATATTAATAAAGATCTATGTAGACATGAGTTTTATATGGTTATTAATGGATCCTTTTTTAATGGGTTGTAATTTTTTAATGGAAAAAGCAAACTAAATATCAATTTTCTTTGGAAAGAGAGGTATCAGCATATGGCTACCTTAAAAATAAATAGTTATAAAAATAAGAAATACTAACTTATGTTATAACAATAAACATATTATTATATGAGGATTTACTTCTGTGATAGGCTATTATAGTCATCTTCAATAAGATTATATTTATGTAATATTACCCACTAGAGTTTAAACATTATAGTTTATGGGGACTTTATTGGACTACATCCCATGGTGTAGGCTCACATATTTTCACCATTATGATGTAAATTACTTGGTATTTTTTAATCTATATATTAATGAATATGTCTGATATCCTTGTGCTGTTAAAAACATTGAATCAGTCTATTTAAAATAAAAATTGGAAGAATAAAATTCCCATTAGAAGTAATAACATTTTATAATAGGTCCATTTGAATTCACATTGTTTTTTATGCCTTAGGATGTTATTCAGAATCATGTTTTCAGATACAAACCAACATAATAGGATTTTACAGCATATGAAATCCACTATTTTTAAATCATTCTATATCATTATTGTATCCCCAAGATTTATCTAATCATTCTATGTTGAGTAATCCACACCATAATTCTCAATTATCAATGTGTTCATGTATTATTCCAAAAATTTCATTACTCCTGAAATATAATAATTAAATATACCTCTATCCTAAATAAATTTAAGGTATTTTTATTTCACATTTTATTCCAATATGAAGATTGAAAACCTTCAACATAGTGCTAATAATAGTATTTTTAGAACTACTCCTATTGGGTGAAAGGTTATATACTTTGTTCTAAAAATATCATTTTAATAAATTTATTTTAATATAGGATTTTAACTATCATGAGTTATTTTTACCTAATGAAAAACAATACACTTATTCTAGTGGTCATACATAGAAAAAACGGGGATGTTGAGGGTGATCCTTTAGTTAAAACTTACAACATTGATGAGACACCAAAACTAAATCTTATACTCTTGAATCATTTGGAGTTTCATTCAGATAATTATTCAAATAGTAAACATCCAAATGATTTTATTGATTTTAAATTTATAAGATATAATATTTTAGGAGTGACAAGACCTCTATATTGGTTTTTCTATGTTGATATGGATCCAATTTAAATTCATTTTTATTAAGTTCATTTTAATGACGACCCCAAGTCCTATAAAAGGATAATAGTGATATTTATTCTAATAACTAGATCCCTTTGATATATAATGACATTCATTCCATAAAACATGGACCATTGTGGTTCATTTATGAATAAGACACCTATTGATAATTTCATAGCGAAAAAATGAATATTTAATGGGAAACAATATAAAACCTAAGAAAAAATATATTACGTGGACATAATTAATGAAAATGGATTCCATTAAATATATAGTATTTATTATTAGGATATTTATTCTATTGTGGTTAAGAAATCTTCTATTGTATTAGTCTTGGATTTTATAGGTTACTTCAATATTTGTTTTAAAAAAATTGATGTCAAAATTTATTTTGATTCTAATGAAAATATTTAGATGATGGAACCTAATAGTTTTTATAATTAATTAAATATTAATTAACTTTTTTAATATGTCGATATATATATTAAATCAATAATAGATGATGTTCTATAATAAATTAGATTCTATTGTTTCTTACAATAAATTCACTAAAAGTTAATTTGATGCATGTATTTTTCTTCAATCTATCCAAAAATTTATTCTATAATTATTGAATTATATATAATATTTTTTTTCTTATTTTTATTAATATTCAATTATTCATTGATATTTAAAAAAAATTAATTTTTTTAGATGAATAATATGGGATAATCCAGTTAGATGTTGTTATAGAAATAGTTAATGATACAAAGAATAAAATAATTTTTTTATCTCATCATGTTTATATTATTAAATTGCATAAAAGATATCAATTTGATTATTTGAAGACAATTTTTATCCCCTTTTTAGTATTTTAATCTCTAACATTCCTTCTCTCTTACCATCACTACTATAATTGACTACCAGATTATATTTCCTCGTTAAAATGTTATGGGGGTATATAATAAACGTTATGATTTTTAATAGACTCGATGTTTCATTATCTATATTTTTATTAAGTGTATTCATGGTAAATATTTTTATGGAAAATTTGAATTGCCAAAGTTGACTGTTGAGATACATTTCTTATTAAACTTCACTTTTAAAGGGTTATTCTATAAACATTAATCATAGAGAGTGTATGACTAGATTTCGTTATACTCGCTATGATAGAATATTTTACTCTATAAAATCAATAAATGGATATTTTAAACTATATTTAGAGGAAATACATAATATAAATACAAAATTGGATTATTTTCTCCCTCTAAACCTTTGTAGATGGTTATATTTAATTAAAAGAATACATTTTATTCAAAGGTATGATTTCATAGTTAATGTTATAAAATTGTTGTATTACTGTTTACTAATATTTTAAATATGATTCTTATTTTACTAAAAACATGTTTTACCATGGTAGGTATAAGAACATTGAAAATAAGATAAACTTTCAAGAAGTTATTTAATGATGAATAGTCTATGTTAGTAAGATAAACATTGATGAACAGTTAAATGATAATTTGACTAATATTGTGGCCTTTTCCAAAAAATTTGAACTATTTAGATAATAAAAATTTGTTTCAAATTAAATATTATTTTTTTAAATAAAATAGATCTTATTTTTTGTAAATATTTTTCACTTGTTGAAATAGAATTCCGTAAATGAATTTAAAAAGAAAATAAATTTTGGTTAATTTTCTATCTCTTTTTTCAATCCACACATGTTTATAACCATCGATACCATTTAAAGCATGTTTCATATTTCTCATTATGATTATTCCCAGTGTAATACTAAATGAGACCTATCTATTATATAAGGATGTATTACATAATAATTAATCTTATGTTAGGTTCATTTGAATTTGACATGATTTTCCATTAGTTTATTCTTTGGTGGATACTAGTGTATCTTCTTTGAGATGTTTCTTAATCTTATATAGTTATTGTGTGTGGCATGAACTGACACTCTTGGGGCCTAATAATGTAGTATGTAAGCCATGAATTAATCCCTTTAATAGTCTAGGAGATGTTGAATAACATAAATTTGGAATAACCTGCAACATTGCTGCCCTTTGCCTATAAAAACCTACAATAATAACATATACAATACATAATATAGTCTGAATTATATATTAGAATGTATATATAATCAATAGAATTTTAAATAATTCATGTATAGGAATATAAGTAAAATAACATTCCATATAGTATGTACATATGTTATTTCTCTAAAACATAAATCCCTATGAATCAATCTCATGATTACTATATCCATGGACCATCCTCTAGCCATAGTGTTCACTTTCAATATCCTGAATAACCTTTCTCCACAATGTACCCCAAAGAATTATTAATTATCATATCTATACACAATGTTTGAGATCCATGAAATACTAGGCATTCTAATAACATTTGTTTATTATATACAAACACAACACATGTTGAAAAATGGATCATATAGGGGTGAGTAAAATTATACAAAATTGGATTCCCCAAAAATCCAAAAGGGTACATAATTAAACAGTATTTCTCAATTAATACTACAAAATGTGTCCATGAAAAAGACAAATACATAACTAAAACATCAAGACATCTTAAGCACATGGTACTATGGAGTTTCCAAAAAAAGTACATTGATAAAAAGTAATTTTTTTCTCGATTCATATGAGTGACATGAATAAATGAAAATTAATCATCAAATCTAAAATCCTATAATTCACTTTCAAATAATGAACTATTGGGGGATAAAAATGAGTTTACAATGTCTGACATGCATTTAATAGTTGTATTCTACATCACTATGAAATCCCATAAAGTTCAATTTGAATGAATATTCCTAAAGAATCAAATATTGATCAAAATTTCCAAGTATCATATCATCTATATAATCCATGAAAGAGAGCACTCCTACCACTAAATCATGATCTCTATATGATGGAGTATTTCATCTTATTATCTATCTAAATCACATTCCAATTAAATAATATGTACTACCCAAAATCCAAATACATGTGAAATAAATTTACAATTATAGTGGAGGATCAATATAACCTATATAGCTTGGTGGAAATAGTCAATCTGTTGGAGGATCCTTGACCAAAATAATCTCATAAATTGGATGAATACCTACTCCACATAGAGAAGATATTATTGTAAAGACCATGAATTTCCATGTATTTTTTTTTAAAATATATGGGAATTGTAATAGTCAGTAATAATTGACGGTGCGTGATTCCATGGTTTGGAGTTCCCGGAATGAATTTTTGGTACATTAGTTTGGGTACGTTCAGTAAACGTGTGAGTGGGGTTTTTTATAACATTTGAACTGGTTCTCATAATTGAAATCCAAGGGTGTCGTTGAACTCGCATCGCAGAGATTCACTTAAGAAGACCATCAACTCAAGCGTAGTGGGTCGAGGGTGAAAAATAGATTTTGGGTTTTTCGTGTTGGAATAAAATAAATTTAAAAGCTGTAAAATTTTATTTTTATCTTATTTTGAAACCAACCATGTGAATTTTTCACAGGTGGGTACCATCTGAACTAAAACCTCCCATGACAGGTTATGGAGGTGGGGACCACTGAGCTTAACCTCACATGAGAGGTTATGGTGGTGGGGACCACCCGAGGCTTGAAACCTCTTGAACTCCCTATTTAGTGGGGATAAACCTCTTGATCTCCCCTACATAATTATGCTAACTCTCCATTTTAAATTTTTATGCCAACCTATGTAATTAATGAACCAAATTTGAACTTGTGCCAACAATTAAATTGGGGAAAAATATCTTGTTGGATACTTTTCATTATGTTGGGTTTGGGGAGAGGAGAAATATTGGGATGATTTCATTTCTCCAAAGAAGAACACCATCAAAGAACATTCTTTGGAAATCAAGGAAGAGGAAGATGAGCGAGCCCGATATCAAAGTCTGGTTTCAAAAGCGGCGATCGTTGGCACTCTCTTTACCTTATTCTACATCCTTCTCTTGCCAACATAAACAAACAATCCAAGGTAGGGGTTTAGATCCCATGTTCTTCCCTTTGAATTTTTTCTTTTTCTGGGTTTGGAATAGTGATTGATCAGGGTTGTGGGGTCTGATGTCTTTAATATATTCCTTAAACATTCTTGATTCAAAAATGGTGAACCACTTTCTACCGCTTTAACGCGAAGGGGGAGGGCCAAAAAAACTAGGCCCAACCCCTATTCCATTCTTCTTTATTGTGGTCTCTGTGATGGAAGAAGGTGGCTTACACCACAAAGATAAAAAAAGAGAGAGGCTGGCTAAACCGGCCACCGGTGAAGGCACAACGCCCCACCGCCTCATAGATCCACTGCCCGTGACCTCCGCACCCCGTGGCTGAGCCACTGCCCAGGCATCCGCCGATATCGGCGGCTGAGCCTCCGCACCCATCCTTGACCCTCACCCCTCCACCACCGCCTATGACCTCATCACGCTTCTCGGAGTCCTCGACGTTCCGCCTCAGCAGATCTACCCCACGGTTTAGCAGCGCCACCCTACGGCCTGGATCCACCACCCCGTTGTGCCTCTCGCGGCCTCTCTGAGCCACCCCTTGGTTTCCGCTCTCCCGGCCAAGCCACCCAAGACTGGGCCGAGATGCCCCACACCCTCGCGGCACCCCCCGATGAAGCTGCCCCGCGGCCTCTACCCTCTCTTTCGAGACGTCCTGTGTCGGGCCGAGCAGCCCCACGCTGTCGCGACACACCCACGGCAGAGCCGCTGTCTGTGGCCGACCCGACCCGCAACCTCCGCCGCCTCACGACACACGCAGCCTTCGCGACCCATCGCAACCCTTACAGCCTAGTGGACCGCCCAGCGGTCCGGGCCACACAATGGGATATGCTTGACCCAATAGGTGAGGCCGGGTCGACCCATACTGGGTCAACCCCAACCAGGTTAGGTCGGGTCGGTCTGACCGAATTAGACCGAACCCGGACCTGATACAAACCTGTACAATACATGGGCCATATATTTGGAACCGGAATTCCATTTTATGAACCTTCATCAGTACAAGAAATCATGGAGTGAGATAGTCCCTTTCAGTATACTCTTCTGTATATTTGTATTATGATGGGGTATGGTCAGGTTGGATCGAGCATGAATCCAACTGGGCCTCTAGGAAAAGAAGGCTAACAACTCACAGAACGAGCATCTGATTGACACACCGTCTATTGTGTTGAGACCCCTATGACATGGAAAACCGTTGAGTTACTTATCTGTGGTACTTCGTTGATGTTGGAGTATCGACCAGGGACTTTTGTAGAGGATCCTCCCGGAGACAAATGAGCATAATGCGGGAACCCAGTAGCTGGCTGTGACGAGAATACTAACTAGCGATCCTGTGAGGGTCAGCTCCTAGTGATCCTGTGTGGGTCATCTCCTAGTGATCATGTGTTGGTCATCTTCTAGTGATCCTTTGTGGGTCAGAACCTAGCGATCCTATGTGGGTCACCTCATATTCATCTTGTGTGGGTCAGCTTCTAGCGATCATGTGTGGGTCAGCTCCTGGAAATTCTGTGTGGGTCAACTCCTAACGATCCTATGTTGGTCTGCTCCTAGAAAGCCTATCTGGGTTAGCTCATAGCGACCCTATGTTTGTCAGCTCCTAGAGAACCTCTGTGAGTCATATCCTAGAGACTGTGTGTGGGTCACCTCCTAGCGATCCTATGTGGGTCAGCTCCAAAAGATCATATGTGGGTCAGATCCTAGAGATTCTGTGCGGGTCAGTAGTAGAGTAACTTTACAATGTATTATGACTCAATAGTTACATCTAATCATCTCTACTACTGTACTTAAGTTATACCTGGTGTGAGCTGAGTTCGTACCTGTGTGGTACTTGTCCTTTATGGTAATAGCTTGGTTGTATTCTTCTGTGTGATGTACCTGTGTGGTACTTGCCTTTGTGATTTTCCATCCTTTGTGGAACAATTGAGATTTGGGGTTTTGGGTTGGACCCTGTGCTTCCTCATGTTTGATATGGGAATACATGATAACTTAGGTATCTGTATGGTCATTCACCTAAGTTAGATTGACAGTTGAATTCATGCTTTGAGGTTTAGCCTTTGTGGATTTTGTGAGACCTTGATGGTCTCGGGTTCCCTAAAAATTATCGTTATACTCACCCTTTCATGGGATATTCCTACAATTCATTGTATTTGGTGTATATGACGAACAATGTTGACTTAGGATGAGAGTACCAAGACTGGATGGTACCCAGAGGTGGACCATACGGCGTGTCGGTACGTAGAGGAGACGGGCAGGCGTGGAGTGCGGAGGAGGTGATATGTACCTACGCTTCAGGTTGGATCCTTGGAGGATGATCCAGTAGCTGTCTTTCTCTTTCTTTAGTTGTATTGTTTTTCACTTGTACTCATACCTTTATTGTTCGACTTATATTCATTCCCCTTTTACTTTCAGTACTCTTTTAGTTATATAGTTATCTTGTGTTCATATATTGATGTGTACTTTTTGGCATGTGATTATAGGTTATAAATGCAATGTCATCCTAGTTTTAGGGAATATGACTTTTGGGGCTTGTCTCTATCCCATGGCCTAAGGAAGGTGGGCTTGGGGTAGTCACAGCACGGGCCCCAGGGGATGGGTTGTGACAAATTGGTATCAGAGGAGTCGGTTCTACCGTAGAACATAGGACTTTGATATTTCTTTTTAATAGAAATAATGTTAAGTATGGTCGGTGTGGTTATCAATTTAGGGAATACACTATTGGTGTGGCGGATGACGTATCCATACACCAGGACCCCGACTTTTAAATTCCGACTCAGTGCATGAAAACACATATTACGTGTGTGTTTTCAAAAGTTTTCTTTGTGATCTTTTGAGTCAGCTCACGATGTATAACTTATTGACCATGGTTCACCCGTTTCATTTCATAATTCCTCCGAAAGATAGCCAGCTAGGGTTCCAAGAGTTGTACGCACTAATAGCCCACTGAGCGACGAGGCCTCGGTGTAGGGCCTTTTTTCAGTAGAGGCACCAGCAGTACAATTACCTGTTGGTCCCCCGATGCCACTAGCCCTAGTAGTAGTGGGTGCACACTGACTGACCGCATTGCATGAGTTCTAGTGCTAGAGACCACCCAGGATCAGTGGAAAGATGGACCCACACGTAGCTGAGGATTGTCTGGAGACTGTGGTGAGATTCTTCCAATTGATAGGGACACCACCTGATCTCATGGTGATCCTTTCCGCCATCCTTTTATAGGAAACAGTAGTCAGATGGTGGAGTTTGATGATCCATGGTTACAAATAGGTGACACTTCACTAGGTAGAATTCGAGAGCCTGTTTCGGGCAGAGTTTTTCTCAGCGACTCTTCGCGAAGTGCGCATATAGGAGATGCTTCATCTGCCACATGGAAGAATGAATGTATCTCATTACTCTGTGAGGTTCACTGGCCTTTCATGATACTCCACATATATGGTGTGGGACCCATTCATCAGGGTCCGAACCTTCGAGCAGGGAATCGATTGAGATATCGGGGCTTTGATGATCTCAATCATCATCCCGACACAAGCGGGGGTGTTAGAGGGATCCCTCCTAGTAGATAGTTTCTGTGCTGAGCAGTTAGAAGCAGTGAGACACACCACCAGATGTCATGTGGTAGTGTCTTCTCTAGCTGGCTCCTAACAGAAGACACAAGGGTCCATGTAGACCAAACTAACGGGTGAACAACCACATGATTCAAGGTTGATTGTGCGGGGAACCAGAGATAGTGCCAGTCATACTAGAAGCGGGAAGTGTTACACATGCTTTAGGCTGGGTCACATGGCTTGTGGATGTCCAACCTGCCATATGGATGATCATGAGATGATCAGAGGACTTCCCAGGTAGAGACAAATATTCGACCGAGGAGGTCTGCAGGGAGCATACGGACTTGGAAGAGGAGCTAGTCATGCAGCTGGCGGTGGGTTGTGATTCCAGATGATACATCCACCACCACCATAAGGTCCACCCCAACCGCAAAGATCATGTGTATTGGGGTGATCTCAGCTCTAGGTAGTTGAGGCCTATGATCTCGGCGCTCTGAAGATGATACGAGGTATTATTTGTGTCTACTCTCCCTTAGGTTCAGTACTTATAGACACAGCTTCCAGTCATTCTTTTATTGACACTTCTCTCATTTAGAGCTCATAGATTCTGATGGAGCTGTTGGTTTGATCATTATGGCTATAGACTCCTACGGGAGAAGATTTGACGATTACGCACTGGTGCCGACAGTGAAATCTTACTCATGGAGGCCTGAGATTTGATTGGGATCTCCTAGTAGTAGCATCGAGGCCATACGATGTCATCTTATGTATAGACTAGTTATCTATAATCAATGATTAGATATACTGTATTAGGCACAATGTGCGGTGTGTCCACATGGATGGGACTAGGTTTACCTTCACTAGTGAAAAGGTATCCTTGGCTGCATAGGACAGACTTACCCGGAGGAGGGTGCAGCCGATCACTCATCAGTTGGCTAGCCTTACCCTCAAAGTGGTTGATGTGGGGAGTACGAGTTATCCTTTAGTGTTGGACCAGTACGGGGATGACTTCCTTGATAATGTTCTAGGTCTACCTCCTCATAGAGAGGTGGAATTTTACGTTGACTTGTACCCCGAGACGACACCGATATCTACACCAGCATATTAGATTTCTCCCAGGGAGCTTTGTGAGCTGCAAGTTCAACTAGTGGACTTGCAGGGGAAGGTAGTAATTCATCCCAGTGTTTCTCCTTGGGAAGCCCCAATTTTATTCACCAAGAAGGTGGATGGGAGCTTGAGGTTTTGTGTTGACTATCAGTTCCTGAACGAGGTGATCGTGAAAAAAAAATTACCCACTCCTGAGGATTGAAAACCTCCTTGATCAGCAAAAGGGAACAGTGTGGTTCCTGAAGATAGACCTCATATCAGGCTATCACCAGCTCAGATTATGAGACAAGGATGTGCATAATATGGATTTCAGATGTCGGCACGACCACTATAAGTTCTTGGATATGCAATTCGGCATATCCAACACTCTAGTAGTGTTCATGGGACTCATGAACAAGATATTTCAGCCATACCTATATCACTTTGTATTAGTCTTCATTGACAACATTATGATATACTCGGCCACTGAGGAGGAGCATGCCTATCTTTTGCAGGTATTATTGGACACACTCTGAGAGCTACTGCTTTATGGTAATCTATCAAAGTGCCAGTTCTAGATCTGAGAGGTTCACATTATGGGACATGTCATATCTTAGGATGGAGTTGCAATGGATCCGGAAATGATTAAGGTGATTCATGCTTGGGAGCCACCCAGGAGTGTGAAGGAGGTACGATATTTCCTGGGGATGGCCAGTTACTACCAAGGATTTGTACCAGATTTCTGAAGAGTTATAGAACCACTATCAGTGTTTACGAAGAAGGGGAATCCCTTCGTGTGGTTGGAGAGATGCCGGTAGAGTTTTCAGGAGCATAGTTAGAGGTAGACAAGTGCCCCAATCTTGAGGCTACCTAAGGAGGGTATAGGGTACATAGTCTACTGTGATGACTCAGGGACTAGGCTCAGATGTGTCCTAATACAGGTGCAAGAAGTTATCACTTATGGTTCTTGAATGCTAAGACAATATGAGCAGAACTACGCTACCCATGGCCTAGAGTTAGAAGCAGTGGTCTTCACCTTGAAGATATTTTGACACTATCTAATGGGTGAACACTTTATTGTGTAATTTGATCACAAGAGTTTTAGGTATATCTTCTCTTAGAAGGACCTGAACTTGAGACAATGAAATTGAATTGAGTTCCTCCAATACTATGACTTCGAGATAGTCTATACTCCTGGGAAGGGGAACATTGTAGTAGCTTAACTAAGCAGGAGGTCTGGTATACAGCTGCTAAGCGAGGTGATGGAGTAGCTGGCCACTTTGCAGATGTCCTTTGTTGATAGAGATGGAGCATCATTTCATCTGTCTCTTATAGTCACTCCCCCAAATCATCAACGAGTCAGGGAGGCGTAGCATGGGGACACTGGCTGCGAAACACAAAGTGCTCAAATATCCATAGGATAGGAACCTAATGGATTTATTGAAGGTGGGGAGAACGTCATCCTCTTCATAGGATGTACCATGGTACCAGTGTCACTTCAGGATGAATTTTTGAGGGAGTTACACAAATCCCCTCTAGCGGTACATCCTGGAGTAGAGAAGATGCAGCAGGATCTCCAACGATAGCACTGGTGGCCCGGAATTAAGAAATCAGTTACATAGTTTGTCTATCGAAGCCTCACTTGTTAGCATATGAAGGAGAAGTATTATGTACCATCAAACTTGGTCAAACCTTTAGAGGTCCCAAAGTGGAATTGGGATGCGATATCCATGGACTTTGTGACAGAATTCCCCATACATAAAGGGGACATAACTCAATTTGGGTGGTGGATAACCGAATCACCAAGTCGGCCCACATCCTACTAATAAGAGAGCATGGTTCAGTAGAGATCTTGGGATTCCTATATGTGTATAAGATTGTGCGGATACATTAGTAACCTTGACGATTGTCTCTGGTCGTGATGCACATTTTACTTCCCGGCTACGGAAGGGGTTGCAGGAGGCATTCAGGACGGAGCTTCATTTGAGAACCGCCTTCCATCCTCAGACGGTTGGTCAGTCTATGAAGATAATTCAGACCCCTTAGGACATTCTATTTGCTTGTGTCCTCGATTTCAGTTGCAACTGGGATGATCACTTTCCATTGGTGGAGTTTTTATACAACAAAAGTTATCACTCCACCATTGGGATGGCATCTTTAGAGGCCTTGTACGGGAAACCTTGAAGATAACCTTTGTGTTGGACTGACCCAGGGGAGTTAGCACTAGTAGGACTAGAGATGGTACATGCTACCATAGAAAATTTGAAGATCAACTAGGAGTGGATAAAGACTGCACAGAGAAGGAAGAAGTCTTATGACGACAAGAGACGTAGACCTCTGGAGTTTGAGGATGGAGACCATGTCTTTCTACAGGTCTCTACTCGATGAGGTTTGCAGAGATTTGTCTGAGGTGGCATGTTATCTCCGAGGATCATTGGAACATTTCAGGTCCTTAGCATAGTCGGTGAGGTGGCTTACTGATTATCTCTTCCACCTCAGTTGAACCAGGTTCATGACATCTTCCACATATCCTAGCTAAGGAAATACGTGAATGACCCTTCTCACATCATCAACCATGGTGAGATGGATGTTGATGATGGGGTGACTTTTATGGAGGTTCCAGTAGAGATTGAGGATCAATAGGAGTAGTTCCTTTGTGGATGTTTGATACCTCTGGTGCGTGTTCACTGGAAACATGGGAATCTCCAGGAGAGCACATGGGAGTGGGAGGATCAGATGCATGCTTAGTACCCACACTTGTTTACCTAGATTGATTTGTGGATTACGGGGACATAGAGGCCTGTTGTGGGGATAATGTAAAGAGCCTAATTTTATATGTAATGTTTTTTAAAATATATGGGAATTTTTCAAATCTGCAAAAATTGACGGCGTGTGATTCCGAGGCCCGGAGTGCCTGTAATGAATTTCTGAACTTTTGTTCAGGTGCATTCAGTAAAGGTGCGAGCAAGTTTTTTCTAACTTTTGAATCGGTGCTTGGAACTAAAATTTGAGGGTTCTGTTGAACTCGCAGTGCCGGTATTCTCTTAAGGATACCTTCACCTCGAGCATAGTGGGTAGAGATTGAATGATAGATTTTGGGTTTTTATTGAAGAAAAAAAATAAAATACAATGGTGTAACATTTTATTTTTATTTTATTTTGAAACCACCCATGTGGATTTTTCACAGGTGGGGACCACCTGAACTAAAAACTCCCATGAGAGGTTATGGTGGTGGGGACCACTAATCTTAACCTCCCATGAGAGGTTATAGTGGTGGGTACCACCTGAGGATTGAAACCACTAGAGCTCCCTATTAAGTGGAGAAAACCATTTGAGCTCCCCCACTTAATTATGCCAACTTTCCCCATTAATTTATTATGCCAACCTATGTAATTAATTTACCCCGTTTGAAATTGTTCCACCAATTAAATTTCGGAAACATATATTTTTGGAAACTTTTCATTTTGGTGGATTTGGGGAGAGGGGAAATATTTGGAGTCTTTCACTTCTCAAATGAGGAACGCCATCGAAGAATGTTTTTAAGAAATCAAGGAATTGGATGACGAGCAATCCTGACATCGAAGTGTGCTTTCGGAAGCGATGATTGTTGGCACCCTCTTCACCTTCTTCGACATCCTTCTCGTGCCAACGTCAATGACCAATCCAAGTTAGGGGTTTTGTTCCCATGTTCTTCCATTCTAATTTTTTTATTTTGTGGAGTTTGGAATAGTGATTGACAAATTATGTTGGGTTTTATTTTCTTAAATATCTTCCATACCCATTCTTAATTCAAACATGGTGAACAACTTGCTACCTCTCTAACGCGGAGGGGGTGAGCCAAACAAACATTGCCCGAACCCTCCGTTGTTCTTCATTGTTGTGTTTTTCGCAATAGAAGAAGGTGGATTACACCACGATGATGAACAAAGAGATAGGTCGGATCAACCAGCCACCGGAAAAGTCCCGACACCCCGCCACCCCATGACTCCACCACCGGTGGCCTCCGCACCATGAGGCTGAGCCGCCGCCTGAGCTGTCGTTGCCGTCCTCGGCCGAGCTGCCCCCGCAGCCTCACCCCCCGTGCCTCCGCCGTCGCCTGTGGCCTCGCCGTGACACACTGTGCCACACCGTGGTGTCACCGGTCCACCCTGGATGATCCATTCCATGGCCTCGCCATGCAGCCCCATGGCCTGGCCACGCCGCCCCACGACTCCACCTTCTGCGGCCCCACCGAGCCGCCTGTGGTCTCGCCGAGCCGCCCTGCGGCCTCCGTCCTCCCAGTTGAGCTATGCTGGGATGGGCCGAGCCACCTCCTGACCTCATGGAACCCCTCGTCTAATCCACCCCACGGCCTCTTCCCTCCCGGCCAGGCCGCCCCATGCCCTCGTGGGACCCCCGCGATCGAGTCACCGTCTACGGACGAGCCTACCGGCGGACTCCACCACCCCGCAGCACCCGCAGCTTCCACAGCCCTTCACGGAACTCACGGCCTGCCGTAAATCCCATTAATCTGGGTCAAACCATGGGCTAGGCTTGACCCAGGCTATGTCGGGTCGGTTCGGTCTGACCAGATCGGTCCGGACCCGGACCTGATAAAATGATATACTTTACATGGGCCATAACTTTGGCACCAGATGTCCATTTGACGAAATGCCAGTGGTTCTAGAAATATTGGATTTAGAAATTCCATTTGATTATAATCCACTATAGATTTCAATTATCTTGGGGTATAGTCAGTTTGGATCGTGCATGAATCCAACTTGGCCCTGGAGACTAAAAGGATAATAAATCAGAGACCCGACGTCCCATTGAGGCACCGTTTGTTGCATTGAAACCCCTATAACGTTGAAAACCTTTGAGATAATTTTTTGTGGGACTTCGTGGAAGTTGGATCGAGAACGAATCCAAGTATTGTGCGAGATCCCAATAGCTGGCTGTGACCAGAAGACAGACTAAAAATCTTGTGTGGGTCAGCTCCTAGTAATCCTGTGTGGGTCAGATCCTAGAGATCCTTTGTGGGTCTTCTCCTAGAGATCTTATGTGGGTTATCTCCTAGAAATACTATTTGAGTCAGCTCCTACCAATCCTCTGTGGGTCTTCTTCTAGAGATCCTGTGTGGGTCAGCTCCTAGAGATCCTGTGTGGGTGAGCTCCTAGGGATCCTATGTGGGCCAGCTCCTTGAGATCCTTTGTGGGTTAGCTCCTAGCGATCATGTGTGGGTCATATCCTAGAGATCCTATGTGGGTTAGCTCTTAGGTATCCTATGTGTGTTAACTCCTCGATATCCTGTTTGGGTCAGTTCCTAGCGATCGTGTGTGGGTCAGCTCCTAACGATCATGTGTGGGTCATCTCCTAGGGATCCTATGGGGGTCAGCTCCTAGTAATCTCGTGTGGGTCATCTCCAAGAGATCCTGTGTGGGTCATCTCCTAATGATCATGTGTGGGTCAGCCTCTAGAGATTCTGTGTGGGTAAGTAGTTGAGCCTATTTATAGAGTAAGATGATTTAGTATTTACATCTAATCATCTCTACTACTATACTTAAGTTATACCTAGTGTGAGTTGAGTTCATACATTTTTGGTACTTTTCAATTATGGTAGTAACTTGGTGGTATTATTCTGTGTGTCATACCTATGTGGTACTTTCAAATGTGGTTTTACTTTCTTTGTCGAACAGTTGAGCTTTAGGCTTTTGGTTTGGACCCTGTGTTTCCTCATGATTGAGATTGGTATACTTGATAACTTATGTATATGTATGGGAATATACCTAATTCGGGTTTATAGTTGACTTCATGCTTTGAGGTTTATCCTTTTTGGATTTTGTGAGACATTTTGGGTCTGGGGGTCCCTATTGAGTATCGTTATAATCACATCTATAGGGGCTACGCCCACACTTCATTATGTTTGGTGCAGAAGACGGACAATGCTGGCTGAGGACGAGAGTACTAGGACTGGACGGTACCTAGAGGTGGACCATACGGTATGTCGGTATGCAGAGGATACAGGTAGAAGTGGACTAATGAGGAGGTGATCTGTACCTACCATAAATGTAGTAACCTTAGAGGATGATCCAGTAGCTATCGTTCTCTTTCTTTAGTTGTATTGTATTTCAGTTGTACTTGTACCCTTACTGTTGGGCTTGCATTCCGTCCACTTTTACTTTCAGTACTCTTTTGTTTATAGAGTTAGATTTCATTCATATCTTTCCATGTACATGGTTACATGTGTTTATAGGTTATAAAGGCAATGTGTTCCCAGTTTTTGGGAATATACCTTTCAGTGCTAGTCGCCAGCCCCTGGCCTATGGAAGTCGGGCTTGGGGTAGTCACGGCATGGGCCCCAGGGGATTGGTTGTGACACTTATCCCTGTGTGTGAGGGAGCAGTATTGACCAAGTATTATCCATAGATAGATGATTAGTGTTCCCTCTATTTTGGGGGGAAACACCAACCCTCCCAAAGGATGATGAGAGGAATATATAACCTGAAATACATTTTCATACAGAAGGAGTGTTGTAATATACTTTTATGACCATGATCATCATGTTTGATTTCTTTCAATGAATATCCATTACTAAAGTAGAAAACAATAAATATATCACCCTATGAATTTACCTCCAATATTGAAATGGAGACCAGAATAACACCCTATATATATATACACCAAAATGAATTATTCACCTGACTAACTTCAAGCCATGAGTAAAAACATATAAAAGACAAGGAATCTAGGGTAGTAAAAAATAACATAAGGGGTAGAAAAAATGTCACTTCCAATAAACCACTATTCATTTACTACCTCACTACATCACCTCAAAATATTTGAAAGATAAATTTTCAAGCATATCCCATAATGTGTAGGTTTATCAAAGAACTAAGAATTTAATTTCAATAACACAAATTTGACTTAATTGGGGTTTAATGACATGCCTTTATATTTTATACAACATGTATGCATATAGAACATAATGTGTCACCAAAATGGAATGACTCGATGTGTTCCTCCTATACAATATGTCGTGTAGTCCACTATTATACTTCGATTGTTTTAGATGCATGGTGTCTGATCCCTGGACAAAACCTTGGCAAGCACTATTACCCCAGTGGAGTCGTGTACTTTTGATGTCACATGGTGAGTGGTAATATTATACAACTCATTTCAAACATAGAATATCCCTTATGTCTTTGATATATGCACACTCTATGATTTAAAGATACAGGTACATGTCATTTTAATATGGTTACATGTCATTTGGAATTCATAGTGAAGTTAAACCCTATCATGGAAAACATATGAATTACATGGAATGTGTTCTCTACATCCATACATCTTGTATACATGTTTTCATCACAATAATTCATGATTCTCTCACTCATCAGGCCATTTTCGCCAAAATTTTCCTATGAAAATTATTCCATGTAAACACAAATTTTCCATGACCTTTATATTTCCACCCAGGTTCATTATTCCTAATCTTTACATATGTTTCACTATCATTATCACCATTGATCATTATATTTTCATCGAGAATCATAAATTTTTTTCAAACAATAACCTATTAGAAGCACCAAAAATATATTATATGCAAAAAATTATTCTTACAAACCAAATAAAATATCAATAAATTATAATAATCGATAATAATAAATAATTACTTGAAGATGTTTTATAAAGAATTAAAAAAGTTATTATGGAACAAAACAGAGAAGACAATCTAAATTAATAGTGAATACCTATTATATAAATTTCATTGTTGATGTTTAATGACCCAATCTTCAAAATTGTTGTATACATGATCACATTCTCTCAATCTATTATCATCACAGACTTGATCTGATCCCCCTTCCTCAACCTATATTTTTCTTGTGAGGAAAGTAACTAACCAAATGGTGCTCGCATATATTTTATTAAATAAATATCTCAATATATTTTATTCATAAATAAAATTTATCAAATTAATTAATAAATTAATTAAATTAACTAATTAGACCTCCTGTATCAGTGAACTCCTGATGCATATGATTGGATCTAATATAACAGTACTATTAGGGAAGGCAAACCATTATGTGCATAACTACCATCTTAGTATTCACACATGATCCACATTTTAGTAGTTCTATTTAGTCCATCTTGAAGTCTCACACACATTGAAAAGAATAATATAATATTTTTTCAGACATTATTTTTTTTGGACACAAGACAGTCACATTCCCACACTGACTTTTCCCAAATGCAAACCCTCTACTTTTAAACAATTGTGACCAACCGAAAATTCATACATGGTCATATTCAATTGTAAAATTACCTACCCCCTAACAAGGTCCTTGGAATCTGGTAAGTTGAAAATTAATCCAATATTCAATCAATAAAAATTAGAAAAACTATAACCCACTCACCTAAAACTATTTTCATCCTTGAAAAAGAAATAATTAAGACTCTAATATAAAGGATCTCATAATAACATATGTATATGGGAATACCCTACCATCTAGTGATCTCTATTCATCTATAAAAATTAGAGCTCTATGAGAACTAGTTTCAAAATGATGTGGAAGGAAACAACATCTTTTTCAAATGTAGATACACATTCCTTCCCATCATGAAACCAGAGTGATACCAAAATATGAATTAACCGTAGATAAGTATTTCTCAAGCCTCCAATCCAAGAATTAAACACTATAAAAAGAAAATTCTAACATATTTTTTTAAATATATAAAACCACAAATTACAATTGATAAGGTGTTTCGATACGGATAAATAGGATGAGACTCCCTCAAAGCCCACAATTATTAGTATTTTTAATGGTTTTTATATGAGATAAATCCATCCAATGAATATTCCAACATTGAATTTTTTACTAGATTCAATGATATCACTAAATTAGTATTAAGGGCACATTATCATCAAACTCAGTGTCATTTGTTCTTCAATAATCTAATAGCTGAGAATAACCACTAAAATTGCTGAATTTTAACATAAGAGAAAGTTCTTCCTCCAAACCTCAATACAATATATATTGCAATCTACTATCCATATCATGACCTCTAATATTATTTCACCCTTTTTCAAAGATATCCTAGTTTCATTGTGATCACTCTCTTATAAAATCCATCAATGAGAATATTATACTTAGAACCATACTCAATAACTATGTCAACATCCCACTATTACCCTTTAGTTGACCCAATAAACAAAAATCTAATGCGAATGATAATGAAAATTTAGTTTTCATTACTTAAATACATCTATATAGAAATATATCATCTATATCAAGACAAAAAATTTTAAAACCACAACCTGTAGATAGAACATAATCCTCTATCACATCACAATAGTTTCTCAATGACGAATACACATAGAAAGACCACATTACATGTTATACCAAATAATATTATTTTTTTCATTTTTTTCCACCAACAGTACCCATTATAATAAATATCTTGTGCATCATTGGATAATTATATTCCACCATGGGAATTGGACTACATGCTCTCCAACTTCATGATAACTTTGAAGGTTCGACACATTAAATAATATAACCACATTGGACCATTGAATTAACATCCCCATCGTGGACCTATCCCATAAAATGGTAGATATTTGGATTATAACTATAAATATAGCATGAGTAGTATCTCTACTTCCATGTAAAAATGGACTTCTATGATGTTATTTACCTAAACACCTCCATTATCATTGGTCATTATGGCCATTACTGTAACACCCTGATATTTGGGAATATATTATCTATGATAAATAAAAGCGTTTGGTAGACTTTGAATAAAAAATCCATCCAAAATTTTGATTAATTATTATAAATTATAAAATGAAACATAATATACTATATTTAAATGAAATATAATTTTTGAAAAAAATTTCATATTCATTTATCAAAATATATTGAACCAAACTAACTATTTTGATGTAATTTTGTACGGAAATTTTTTCATATATGTTTTATTAAATAATTATGGGATTATCAATATTAAAATATATTTGTTAAATGTGAATAAAATTAATTATTTTTTATCAATTTTTATGAAAATAAAATCCAAATATTTGATGTCAAAAATAAATAATTTCTAAAAATAATTATTTTTCATATAATATTGTTTTATATTAGTAAATTAATTTAATCAAATTGGTGAGTGATTGAAATGAAATTTTGGAATATTTAAATCAATAAAGTAATTTAACTCTCATTAAATGGTTCTTACTCAACATGAAGTTGAAATAAATTCGGTGTTATGCTTAAAAATTTATTTGTTTATAAAATTAAATTATTGAAAACATAGTTTTTAATGAATTTATACCACATATAAGAATTTAATTTGATAAAATATTCCATATTTGGTAACACCATGTCCATTTTTTATTGATTCTACTTCACGTTTTAGTTTTATTGAACTATAACAATGGTAAAAATATTTCTTCATGGTTATGGTTACAAAGGGTTAACAAAGGGGTATTAAATGATATGATTTAAAATATCACATAAAAATGTATAAATTTGATTGGTTTAATAAATATTGACCATAATTTATCTTTACATCTAACCTTTTTGAATTTTCTATCACATTAAATTGAATATAAATTTATTAAATTTTAGTGTTTTATGTTTTTACAATTTTTCCACCAACATAAATTAAAAAAATGTAGTCTTATATTATTCTAATTTTCACAATTTTTTGCTATCTATATTAAAAAATACCTACACAAAATCCATCCAAAATTCTATACCCATATCTGAGAACTTTCATTCATCCTAAAAGACTAACCTTTGGAGGCTTAAGTTGTATTCCTTAAGAGTATTCATGAAGAATTTGTATTTGGATTTGTTGATCTATTTTGAGTTTATTTCATCATCAAACACCTATAAATATTTCATAGATATATTATCATTTAGTAATCATTATATTGAAAATAAAAAATATTATTTATAATAATATATCAATAATTTTTTCATCTATTCTATCATATAAGAAATGATTATTTGTTTTGTTCATATGTGTGGGCTACCGCCTCCATGATGTGATGTGATTTTTTTCATGTCCACCATACATAGATGGTCAGATGGATGGAGTTAATGAATATATAAGACTATTATTATATTATTACGACTATGGAAATATATGTTACTATTTATCTTTATCTTATTCAATTTTTTGAAAAATTATAACATTATTAATGTGTATGTATGGACTATCATCTCCATAATGTGATGTAATTCATTTTTCATCACTATATCACATTAATGTTTATAAAACTATATATAATGAATAAATATTACTATTATAATATTATTAATAATATAGATATGATGAAATTAGGATCAAGCTACAAGGACTGGAACTGTTGAACAAATGAATTCAAAGAAAACTGACCAGTTTCCACCCAAATATAGATTTTAAACATATTACTAATAAATGGGAAATTAAAAATTATAATAGAATATTATATTATGTAAAAATTATGAATATATTTATGAAATATAGACATGTAAGGAATCTATATTTATATTATCTAACATTAAGAATGCATTCAATGAATTATAAGTAATTATGTATGGGTTTATGTTAGTATCTCATTTCTATTCATGATTGTCGACGTTAAATTTCAATTGGGGGAAATTATATGAAACGTGTAATTAAAATCCATTATATTCACTTATAATTGGGATATTTATGTTTTTTTCATGTATTAATACAATTTTAAACTTGTTTGAATTTATAATTATTAAAGAAATGATTTAAGAAAATACAACATTTATTTTCTATTGGTTCAATATACATTTTCATCCATGTCCATGTTAGTTAAAATGATTTAAGAATGCTATTTTCTATAATCAAATGATTATATGATCATATTTTCAATCATAAAATAATTTATTTACATTTTTTGAAAATAAATATTAAATTATATTTCTGAAATAATTAATTTTGAAATCTTTAACAAAAGTGTAAAGGGAATAATTTTTTATCATTTATCGAAGGTATGGGTTTTCCCAAAATTATACTATTCATTGATTTGAATCATCATTTATATTTCATGATGTTTTCTTAAAATAAATGATATATAATTAAAATAAAAAAATAGTTTTACTAATACAGATGGAGATTTCTATTTTCACATGATTTTAAAAAGATGATCAAATTCCCTTGTAATGGTATTTTTCATCATTATTAATGTCCTTCAATGTTTCTTATTTTTATTAGGGATGTTATGTAATTACAAAATTCATGCCATATCTAGTGATAGAATTTGATTATTTGATTACGTAATGATGATGTAACTACTTTATTTACTATGGGTTATGTTATAATGAAGCCCAAAAAGATTTCATGATCATGTGGTAGATGTAACATGTTTGGGGAATCTGAGTGGTTCAATGAAAGTAGTGCATCTGGGGCAGTTGGGTTCTGATACCAAACCACATTAATTAGGCCCCTAATTAAATTTATGTCTCTATTTATTTGGATGTTTATAATGCTATCATGAAGTGAGGAACACAAGCATTTGTAGTGGACCCCCACTATATAGTGGGGGTGTTTCATATGGTGTTTATGGTAACACAATCCAAACATGGGGGAGGAGTGGTGAAAAATATTGGTACTAGTGCACATGACCATGGCAGAGGTGGAATTTTGTACTCTTCATGGTCACTCGATGTGGATGGTGGGAATAATACTATGTTAATAGAATGGTGCAGATGTAAAGGCTGAAAACATAATGGAGGTGTATTATAGAGGACAGTGCATTTTGGAGTCTTCAATACCAGGTGACTGGGTAGCCTTTGCTATTAATGGGATAACCAATCGATTTTGTGGTAATGGGGTGTACGGCCTGTATGATTAAATAAAAATGGAAGGGTCACAACGTTAATGTGGGGGATGATGAATGGTGCCTCCACCATATGGTGGGGGATGGATTGGATGACTCATTCTACCGGTGGATTAGTTCTGCCTCATGTTATTGGGTTCCTTGGAAGGGATGATTCATTAGATTTCCCAATATATATAATAATATATAAAAAAGACTAACGGTATAAGCTTGACTACCATTTAAGGGGTCCATGTGTTGGGTGATTCTCCTGGGATGTCGGTATGTGTGTTTTTAATTGTACTTGTACCTTAATAACCTAATATATATCTGTCTCTGTGAGAGAGAGAGAGAGAGAGAGGTTGACATGTTTTGGGTTTTCATTATTTGATGTGTGGCTATGTTAAATCCATCCAATGCATTAGGTAATTAGTAATACTTCATGGAATAATATCTACGAGATTGGGAAGTGAACCATGTTTAGTGTGGGACTCTATCCCCTACGATTGTCTTGGGAGAGAACCTTGACAAAGGTAATGATGTAATGGGAGTTAAACCAATAAACTATTGGTATTTTTATACTATGATAGTCATGGAAGTCAACATTTACTAAGGAAATTATTTTCTATTATTTTTATAGTTCCAAAATTCTTATGAAATGTTCTGATTCCAATGATATTATCTCATGAATTATGATTAATTAATGAAGACCCTTCAATATTATGATCCATGTTTTTTAAAACATTATAGCATTATTTCATGGATAATGACTTATGATATTTGAATGATTAGGCTTGATATTCATAAGTTATGATCGTGATATCATTCCCCTATGCATATCTTATTTTTTCATATGATCATCCATTTTTAACCATAGGATTCATTTATGATCACCCATTCCAATGTTTCTATTTTCCCTAGTTTTTTAAGAAATGATTTATGTAGAATATTTCTAATAAGGTTACCATGTGAAAATAACATCATGGGTGATATTTAAAAACATTCATAAAATAATTTGATTATGTATTTATCCTCCAAACACACTGTACCCATACAGTTCTAGGATATGTTTTATTATGAATTGTATTGAACATTCATATAAAATTATCAAATATTTATGTATGTTATGATTTGGTCACCTTAGTTGGTATTAATATAATGTTTAGTTATATTTGGAGATTATGTTATAAAGAATATGATTATATAACTTAATTCAAGATACAAAGAACTGAAAGTGATATAAAATGAACCCGGATGTGTCATAGGTTGATAAAAAGTGAAATAACATAGGTCATGTTCGGAATGAATTTCATGATTATATGATTACTCACTCAGATTATTGAATGTGGAGAAATCATGTTAAAAATGAATATTGTGGAAAACTAAATTTTTCACCACTTTAGAAACTGAATGGCATGGGATCTTGAATGTAATTTTTTTACTCTCACCGAACTCTCTCATGACATGATTCAAGGTTATATTCTAAATAGGAAAGGGAGGGACCATCCCACAATTATGAATTTTACGAGGCCCCAATGTCCTTATTTTGGTGTTTCATAAAATACATTATTGTCCAATAAATGGATCAATGCCTCGAAAAAGGTAAATTCAGTTCTCCAATGCCGGGAGAATGAATATTTTTTCCATGTGGTGTATAATTTTGAAGGATAACCAGACCAAAGGGGAATATTATCAATAATATGAGGGAATAAGAGAAAATTGGATCCTAATAATGGGATGAGTTTTAGAGGATTTTTTTAGAAAAAATATTCCATGACCTCTATTTTTGAAATTGGGAAGGAAATTCCTTAAGATTACGTAGAAGGTTGATAAATATATTTTTACCGATGATAAAAATTTTACAAGTGTTATGACTATCACAACACATCCCTGGGGCCCCTACTGTGACTGCCCCAAGCCTGCCTTCCAATGTTCTGGGGCTGGCCACTATCACCGGAAATGCATATCCCCATAACATGAAGGCATTTCCTTTAAACCTGTACAGGCACACATACAAGAATGCAACAAGAAGCAACCACTATGTAACTACTATAGTAAAAGAGTTTAGAAAGTATGGGGCTAGAATACATGCCCAACCAGAGATGTAAAAGTACAACAGAAAAGTACAACACAACTGAAAAAATGGAAAAGTTCTAGCATCGTCCTTTGATGATTTTAACTAAAGGGTAGGTACATATTACCTCCTCCGCATTCCACGTCTGCCCATCTCCGCCGCAAACCACCTGGTCCTGGCTCCCTCAAACCACAACCCAACTTCTTATTATCTACAGCAGACACAACAATCTGCGGGCGAAGCCTATACATGGATGAGTATAACAATACCCCGGAGGGGCCCTAATACCCTCTATGATCTCTCATAATTCCAAAAGGTAAATCCACATAGCATGGACTCAATTACAATGAAGGAATCAACAGACACTACTCAAATATAATCTCATCTAAAACCAGGTTTTATAGGGATGTATAGTAGTACAAATGATTAGTCACAAAGTTAGACCATATTATTCTTTCAAGAGGCACTGCTTCTGACCATACGGAGTGTGACCCATATAATATTGATAAATAGTAACCCCCACTATGATCCAAACAAGATCTAACCCACCTAGAGTTGATAGGTAACTAACCCCTTCTATGATTTAATCCAACCCTATCATTCTCCTACTATCTCCAAAACTCTAGAGAAGTATACCAAAAAATGACCATATCGATCCAATGATCCCAAACCCATAGATGGTTCATCAAACGGACGTCGAGTTTTCAATATATGTCCCTTTTAGTGTTTCTAGGCCCGGTTGGCCCAGGTCTGGGCTAGGCCGCGGTGGGCCCGGCCTGCTGGGATGAGGTCTAGCCCAACTCACAAGGGGGCGACCCGTAAAGGCGTCCCGAGAGGGCAGCCTAGCCAGCAAATGGGAGGCCAAAAAAGGGCGGTCCATGAAGGGGCTTCCCGACCAAATGAGGTGTTGCCCACAAAGGGCGTCCCGACTACATAGGGTGCGGCCCGTGATAGGAGAATCCCATTCGCGTAGGGCGTGTCTTGCAATGGTCGGCCCAGATGCATAGGACATGGGCCGTGAGGGGCACTGCACATTGAGTGGCAGCCCACAGGGCTGCGGGCCCGATGGGTAGGCGCCCATTGGGCGGCGACCCAACCACGTACGATGCAACCAATAAGGGGGGTCCTCCATATCCACCACTAGGGGAGAAACCCCCATGTTTTTCTAAAGGGATGAAGGTGATTCGGTCTTCTTCGTAGTGGCGGCACCATGTGGTGCTACCAAGTGGACCACGAGACCAGCTAAAGTGTGTCCTTCTAATTCTGTTGCAGATGGCCATTGTGCCGGCTGACTTTTTCAGTTGTGCACGATGGCGTGCCGCTCCGCCACCCATGGATTTCCAGTGTGCCGGCTGCCTTCCTCCAGTCGATGTGGTAGATGTGTCATGGCCCCCTTTTCTCATGGACAGTGCACGACAGCACGTCACGCCTCCTCTACGGCTGGCCAAAGCTAGCCACTCCGATGATCATCGCGGCTTTGTGCCATAGTCTCTGCTTTCCGCATGCATCGATGCACTATCCCCAACGTAGTTGGTTGGTGTCTCCAAGTTGGTTGTCTTCCATGGAGGTGTGAGGATAATAATATAGAGGATGGTTTAGGCTAGGTTCGTTAGGACAACTCCCTATGCATTAACTTATAATCATTGGGGGGATTAAGGATTTAATAATCAATTGAATTAAACATCAACCAAAACTCTACAAAGATACCCCACAAAAACCTCTTGAAAAAATGAATGAATCATGGATCAACCAGTTAGTCAGTTGGTCTACGTTCTTCAAATTATTCATGAATGGGGAGGAGGAAAACATTTATGATTCCTAAATGAATAAAACCCTACCTCATTAACCCGATGGATAGCGCCCATGCATGAAGGTGGATCATGTTCTTCTTTCCCACCTCCAGTTCCAAATGATGCCCCTCGTACGCCATCCTTCAATTCACGGTTCGGTGTCACCAATCACATTCTGTTGGGATAGGCATCATCCTCTAATGGTTCAGCATCTTAGTACTCCTTCATCACTTTGTTTCTTGGAGAAGTTGTGCTAATAACCCTCCTCAAACTCCCTATATATTGGAGAGGGGGAGGGTATGTAATGATGTATGGAATTAATGGGGGCTCATTAATTAAGAACCTTCCAATTTAACCAAAAATTCGTTTCTTAAGATTGATTGGTAAAGTCATCTATTGGCTTGACACATCATTGGGCACACACTCCGCATGTTCGTTGTTGGAGATGAAAGAAAATAAAATAATAAAATATTTTTATTTTATTTAATGTACATGAAAAAAAGTTTTAAAATTCATTCCAGGCACACCCGGCCTCAAGATCATCCACCTTCAATTTTTTAAGACTTGTAATAATTCAATATAATAATAAAACAATTAAATGGAAAATTTGGGTATATACATTCTCTCCACCTTAGGGATTTTTGTCTCCGAAAGCCACAAAATAGACTAAAGAAACAAATGGGGGTATTGAGCACAAATCTGAGCCTCCCGCTCCAGTGTGCTCTCCAAGATGTTCTTGTGATGCCAGTGAATGCACACTAGAGGTATCGACCTCCCACACAATATCCCACACCTGCTGATCTTTAATATCCACTAGAACATTTGTAAACATCGCCCCATAATCAAATTTCAGCTCCACATGAATGTTGATTTGAGATGGTTCATTCTTGTATATCATCTGCTGAGATATGTGGAAAAAATCATGCACCCTCTCCAACTGTGGTGAATGTTCCATGTGGTATGCCTCCTCACCTATCCTCCGAATTATGAGAAATAGTCCAATAAACCTTGTTGTTAACTTGTAACCTCTGCCAAATCTCAATAGTCCCCATTGAGGGGAGACTCACTAGAATACGTGGCCCCCCTCCTAGAACTCCGACTGTCTCAGTCTTCTGTTAGCATAAGACTTCTACCTGCTATGTGAAGTCTTCATACTCTCCGGGATAGTCTTCACCTTCTCAGTGGTAGCTTGTACCAACTTGAGACTCATAAGTACTCAATACATTGGGTCTTTCTAGCATATAGGTGATCTGCAAGGTTGACGGTATAAGGCCACAAATTTTTCCATACTGGTGGTGGTGTGATAACTTTTTTTGTATGCGAACTCCACTAAGGGAAAGTGATCATCCTGACTACATCCAAAATCTAGGACACATGCATGAAGCATGTCCTCCAGCGTCTGAATGGTCTGCTCCGTCTGAACATCCGTCTGAGGATGAAAGGAGGTTCTCAAACGTAGTTGAGTCCCGAATTTCTCCTATATTCCTTTCCACAACTAGGATATAAAATGTGTGTCATGGTCAAAGATGATCAGCGATGGAACACCATGAATTCGTACAATCATTTGTGCATAGAGGCTTCCCAATCCCTATATAGATCTCAACTCTCGAATGGGTTGAAAGTGGGCCGACTTGGTGAGTTAGTCAATGATCACCGAGATGGAATCATATCCCATGGACATATGTAGAATCCCTTTCACAATGTCCATAGAGATCCCATCCCACTTCAAATCTGGCTCCTCTAGTTGTTGTGATAATATTTCTAGAACCTGGTGCTTAGCCTTCACTTGCTGACAAGTGAGGCATTTGGAAACAAACCCCGCTATAGCCTTATTCATCACTAGCCCCAAGTGTTGACAATGATGGTCCTGGTACCTTATTTATACACATGGATGTAACACCTGAGGGGACGTATGTAACTCCCCCCCACTCCTCCTGTAGTGCCACTGGTACCATGGTACATCATCTGAATAAGATGATGTGCTCCCCACCATCAGAAAATCGTTCAGGTGCCTGTCCTGAGGATATCAGAGCTCATCGAGTCTCATAGTTAATGTCCCCAAATTTCACCTTCCTGACTCACTGAAAGAGTGGGGGAGTGACTACTAAAGACTAGAGGTAATATGCTCCATCCCTATCCATGAGGTATATCTATAACATGGCTAGCTGCTTTGTCACCTCACTCAGAAACTATAGACCAAACCTCCTTCTGAGTGTATCTGCTACCATGTTCCTCTTCCCATGAGTATAGACTATCTCAATGTCTTAGTCCTGGTTTAACTCTATCTATCACCACTATATCTGGTTTAGGTCTTAATGACAGTAGATATAACTGAGACTCTTGGGATAAGATTAGACTGTAAAACGGTATCCCATCATGTAATGGCACTACACCTATATGGAGAAGACCACTACTGCTAACTCTAGGTCATGGGTAGCATAGTTCTGCTCATGTTTCCTCACCTGTCATGAGCCATAGGTGATTACTAATCACTCCAGAATCAGAACACACCCAAGTACCATCCATGATGTTTCAAAGTAGACAACATACCCAACACCCTCTTCTGGTAGCCTCGATATGGGGGAACTCATCAGTCTCTGCCTCGGCTCTTGAAAAATCTACCGGAATCTCATCAACCATACGAAGGGTTGTCCCTTCTTCGTCAAAGGTGAAAATGGAGCTGCGACTCGGTAAAAGTTAGGAATGAATTTATTGTAGTATCAATCCAACCCCAGGAATCTCTGAACCTTGGTCACACTTCTGGGTGGCTCCAAAGCAAGCACAACCACCATCTTCGCTAGATCCACTGCTACTCTAGACTTCGAGATAACGTGTCCCAGAAAGTGGACCTCTAGTATCCAGAATTGGAACTTTGAGAGCTTACCATAAAGTTGTTTCTCTCACAGTGTATCCAAAACTATCTGTAAATGAAGGAATACTCCTCCTCCGTCACTGAGTACACTAATATTTCATCGATAAAGACCACCATAAAGCAATCGAGGTATGGTTGGAAGATCATGTTCATTAGTCCCATGAACACTGCAGGGGCATTGGTCATGCTGGATAGCATCACCAAGAACTCATAGTGGCCATACCGATATCTGAAGGACTTCTTCTACACATCCTCATCTCATACTCTTACCTGATTATAGCGTGATCTGTGGTCTATCATCGAAAACCAACGTGCTCCCTTTAGTTGATCAAAAAGATAATCAATCCTCGGTTGTGGATATTTGTTATTCATGGTCACCTGGTTGAGGTGACGATAGTCCACATAGAGTCTCAAAATCTTATATGCCTTCCGAGTGAGCAAAATCGGGGAAGCCCAGGAGAAACGTTGGGCCTTATAAACTCCTTGCTCTGCAATTCCCTCAACTATACCAGTAACTCAAAAAGCTCTATGGGAGCCTTCTGAAATGATAGTGTAGATATTAGAATCATTCTGAGGTATAGGACGATGTGTAAGTCTACCTCTCTTCATGGAGGTAGTCCTAGAACATCATCTGGAAGGACATAGGCAAACTGGTCCACCACCACAGGATAGCTTGAACTCTCAATATCTACTTCTCCAAGGGTATGTATAGCCAACTAATGTGTAATCGGATACACCCTCTAATGGGTAAGACCATCCTATTATGTAATGGTTCCCTTCTCACGGTGAAGGAAAACCTAGTACCATATGTCCTGACACACATCACATTTCATCTAATATAGACAATCTGAGCAAGGACTGTGGATAACCAGTCCACACCAAATATGGCATCGAAAGGCCTCGATGATGCTATTAAGAGATGCAATATGAAGATCTAACCTCCTAGAGTAACATCACATTGTCAGCACAAGTGTGTAATCATCGAATCTTCTCCCGTTGGAGTCTCTAGCCATAAGGGTCGCACCAATGGCTCCACCAAAATATCTGATCTCCAAACGACTCTCATGGCAATAAAAGAGTAACTGGAACATGTGTCTATAAGTACTACAGCTAAGGTGGAGTAGACAAAGATCACAATTATAATTATCTATGGTGTGCCATAGTCATAGGCCTCACCTACCCGGAGTTGAGTTCGTCCTTATCCACCCGCTCCATGTGGTTGGGGTGGCCCACCTGGTGGTGGTGGCAGTAAAACCACATATCGTCACCCATCGCTTGTTTCACGGATATCTCCTCTTCCACATCTATAAGATTCCTACAGAACTCCTCGATCAAACCTGTGCATCTACCTCGGTGGTCCCTCGACTGTCTGCTGGACGTCCGTACGGTGGGTTAGGTAGTCATGAGCCATGTGACCCTATCCACTGCATGTGTAGCACTGTATGTCCCTCATCTGACCTCATCTACCTCGCAAGATCTGCACCTCTGACCCTGTGTCTCAGGGCTGTCCACCAGTAGGCCTGGTCCACTTGGACCTTTATGTCCTCTACCTACTACCAGCTACAAATGAATCTTCTACGTGTTTCCTGGTGGTGGGTCTCGCTGAAGGTTCCTACTCAGCTAGGAATCTATCCACCAAAAGTGATTTCTCTATTATCCCAGCTGACATCGATATGCGCAATGATACCATCGATGCCTTGACCTCATGTCGAAGACACTGCTCACTCTTTCGGGCCATGAAGAAAGGGTCTCGTACCATGTTGGTGGAGTAGTGTGAGAGATCAGTGAACCTCACGGAGTATTGGGACATTGTCGTGTTTCCCTACTGTAGATGTAGATGGTCCTGAATACACATAGAGAATAAGGTCAATTGGATGAAATATTACCTAAAAAGGCTCTCAATGTTCTCCTAGAATAAGATCACCTCGTCGTGTAATTGGGTCATCAAGCTGCACCATCTCCCTGCTGCTTCTTGGAAGAGACTGGATTCTACAATCACCATAAGGTTAGCTGGTGTTCCAACCAGGTGGAGAAATCGGGCTATGGCCTCCAACCAGTCCTCATGTACCTGCGGGTCTGTCTCGCCTTAGAACCTTAGAGGCCCCTGTCATTGAAACTCATGCGACACGCTCAGTCAACATGCACCCTCTACTGGTGGGGAAAGTGGCAACGACTGCCCAAATGGTAGTGGTGCTGCCGGTACACCACCCGAAGGTGCTAACGCCGTAAGAGGTCCCTACACTGAGGTCTCATCATTCGGTGGGTTGTCATCGCATACTCTCTCAGGAATCCGGGCTGGATGTTTGTGTGGTGGCATCCTAAAAGAAAACAGGTGTTCCATAGTAATAATTTTATACCTGTTGGGATGACTCAAAAATAAATCAAACGGAAAAACGTTCTAAAAACACACGCAATAAGTGTTTTCGTGCATTGTGTCGGTAATCAGAATACAGGGTCCTGGTGTATGGGTACATCGACTGCCACACCAACATTTGACTCCCCAAACTGAAAACTACACTCATAACACTTAATACATTTTATACATTGAAAATATGAGAGTCCTAGTTCATGCAGTAGAACCAAATCTTTTGATACCACTTTTTCGTTACCTGTCCCCCAGGGCCCGGTCAGGACTACCCCAAGCCCACCTTCCAAATGAAATGGGCTGCTGAATAGCACCGAAAAGAAAAATCCATAAAATGGGAGGACATTAAATTTAAACCTGTACAAACACATAGAATAGAACACAACAAGAAGAAACCTCTAGGAAAATACTATTGTAGAATAATTCTAAAAGTAAGGGGCCCGAATAAAAGTCCAACCGGAAATGTACAAGTACAATTGAAAAGTACAATACAATTGAAAAAAACAACTCCTAGGTTGTCCTCTGAGGATCCTACCTGAAGGATAGGTACATATTACCTCCTCTGTAATCCACGTCCACCTATCTCCACCGCATACCACCTTGTCCTGGCTCCCTTAAACCTCAGCCCAGTAGCTCGTCATCTGCACAAGACACAACATGGTGCGGCCAAATCCCGTAAAGGGGTGAGTATAACAATACCCAGTAGGGAACCCGAGACCCTCTATGGTCTCTCAAAATTCCACAAAGGAAAACTACAACGCATGATATTAATCATAATGCACGAATCAACAGACACTGCTCAAAAAGAGTCTTATCTCAAAACAGGTTTTATAGGGATGTATAGAAGTACAAATGATTTGTCATGAAGCTAGAACATATTATTCTGTCAAGAGGCACTGCTTATGACTGTATGTAGTCTGACCCACACTGGATTGATTGGTACTAACCCCCGCTATGATCCACACATTATCTGACCCGCCTAGAGTTGATATATAACTAACCCCGACTGACCCACACATGATCTGACCCACACAAGATAGATATATGATGACCCACACAGGATTGCTAAGCACTGACCCCAACAGGTTCTGACTCACACATGATTGGTAGGTGCTGACCCACACTGGATCGCAGAGCACTGACCACCATATAATCTGTCCCCATCCTCTTCCTCACTACCAAAACCTCGATTTCTCGCACTCGGTGCATCAAGTTCCATAGAATCTTCCATTGAGATATCGGTCAAACCTCTAATGAAACTATGTTCCTCAAATATAGTAACCCAAAGAACCACTATGTTGTCTGGTTTCCATTGCGTCAGACGGTTCATCAATTAGACACCCGATCTGTGAGTTATAATGTTTTTGTTCCAGGGCCTGGTTGGATTTGAGTTCAATCCAACCTATCTGTACTCCATCTCTCACCAAATCTCATGAGGACTATACCAAAAAGGGTTTTCTCAATCCAATTATACCAACACCGTAGATGATTTATCAATATGATGTTCAGTTCTCAAGATATGGAACCTTATGTGTTTCTGGACCCGTTTGGCCTAGGTCAAGGCGGGGCGATGTTCAAGCCCGGACCGCAAGGGGGAGGCCCAAAAAGGCGGCCCGACCCACAATGGGGTGACCCACAAAGGGCGGACCACAATAGATGATTGGAAATGGGGCAGCCCGACTGCATGAGGAGCGACCCATAAAGGGCAGCTAGACCGTGTAGGGCGTGGCCCACAAGGGGGGAAGCCTGTCCGAGGAGGACACATGCCACAAAGGGTGGCTCGTCCATGTATGTTGCAGCCCACGAGGGAGGTGACCAGATGGGAAAAGGCCCGACCACATGCGACGTGACCTTAAAAGTGGGTCCACCCTAGCCACCACTGGGGGTGTGACCCACGGTTTTGAGGACAGGTCAATGTCCTTTCAGTCTTCTTCCCAGTAGCAATTCCAAATGGTACAGCCAGGTGGCACGCATGACCCACTGGAGCGGGTCCTACTAATTTTGTCGTTGCTGGCCGGTGCACCAGCCAACTACTCCAGCGGTGCGTGACGGCACGCCACTCTTCCACCCGCGGCTGTGCGATGTGTTGAACGCCTTCCTCTGGTCTCTACGGATGACGAGCCATTGGCCCCTTTCCTAATCAGCGGTGCACGACAGCGCGTCGCGCCTCCTCCACGGATGGACAGTGCCGACCACTAAGATGACCATTGCAGCTTTGTGTCGCGACCTCCTCATGCGGCCTGCGTCGGCGCACTATCCCCAACGTAGCCAGTCGGTGTCACCGCGCTAGGGGTCTTTCATGGAGGCGCAATAATTACAAGATAATGGATGGTTTTGGCTAGGTTTGTTAAGCCCGCTCCCTCCACGTTATCTTGTAAACATGAGGGGGATTAACTGATTAATAATCAATTGAATTAAATAACTATCAAAACCCTATAAAGATACCCTGCAACAGCCTATCACAAAAACAATAGAATTGTAGATCAACCCTAGAGTCAGTTGGTCCACTTTCTTCATATTATTCAAGAACAAGGAATAGAAAAACATTTAAGATGTCTAAATGAATAAACCCCCAACCTCATTATCCGATTTCAGAGCACCCATGGTTGAAGGTGGATTGTTTCATTTGTTCCCAACAACGGTTCCCAATGACACCACTCATACGTCATCCTTCGATTCGCAGTTTGGTGTCACCCATCACATTCTGCTGGGATCAGCCCCATCCTCTAAGCGTTCAGTGTCTCGACCCTCCTTCATCACTTTGTTACTTGGAGAAGCTATTCCGGTACCCTTCCCCAAACACCATATATATATAGGAGATTGGGAGGGTAAGTAACGACATGGGGAATTAATGGTTCTCATTAATTGAGAACCTTACTAATTCCCCAACAACGTCATTACTTAAGATTGAAAGGTCAATCCATTTATTGGCTTGACACATCACTGACTGCACACTCCGCTTGTCCATTGGTGGAGAAGAAATAAATTAAAATAATAACATTATTTCATTTCATTTCTTTTAAAAAAGTCACAAAACATTATATTTTATCCAGACCTACTATGGTCAAAGTAAACACTCCATTAAGTGAATCATGGGGCTGTAGATTAAATGGTGCCCTCATAATTTTAATCCATGAAATGGATCACAATTTAGAAAATGATGCCCACATGTTTACTGAACATACCTGAAAAAAAATTCATAAATTCATTCTGGGTACACCGGGCCTTGAAATCAGGCGCCATCAATTTTCGTAGAATCGTAATATTTCCATATAATTAAAAAATTACATGGGAAATGGGTCTTTAAAAAGACATTTTCTTCTAGCTCTATTGTCGGCCAAAAAATAAAAAATTATCCACTCTTTAATGAATTAAAACCATATCCTTTAAATTTTCTATCCATAAGCTACATCAGAAGTTATAGAAAAATCATTTTTTTGTTCTCAAGATATAAATAGAGAGTTCATATTTCCCTCATTCTAATAGTTTTGATATGAAAATGATGATGATGTTTTAATGAAATTATAAAATTAAAACACTAATAGGAATGAATGTGAATAGTTCTTTATTTAGGAAGTGTGAAAGGAACATGAAGGAATTGTATGCAAGTAATTGGTAAATTATTTAAAAATTTAAAGTAATTCTATTGAGAAATTTAATGTTAATGAGATGTAAATATGGGATATAGTGAAAATATTGGAGGAGACCATTTATTTAATACACCACTCACACAACATTAAAACAAATTTATTGAGTATTTCCATTATGGAAACCAATGAATAAATATATGAGATATTATGAAAATCTAAATAAACAACCTCATAATCCAAGAGATAATGGGAAAATCTATATGATCAGAACTACCAAGTGGGACATACAAAAGAATTGTTGAATGGTAAACTTATCATTGACTAAATTATAGTAAATTCCTTATTTTATTATGGAGATACCCACTATTTTTTATTCAAATAGTTGACTAATGGTATCATACCCCTAAAAATATATTATATATTGAATTATCCATTAAAACCTTTAAATTTACTGTGATCACAAATCATTTGTATAGATCATATCTAGTGGAAATTTATAATAACACGATTCCCTTAAATTGTGTTATTATCTATGAAATGTTTTTTTGTGAATTTATAGGTTATCATTATATAAATGACAAATAAGTTTTTGAATTGGGTATTTCATGTTTGGTATTCGAAATACTAAATTGATTTTCTATTAGTGAGAAGAAGAAATTGAAAATATAATAGAGACTACTTCCATTATAGGGGGATTATTACCTATTTATGAGGGGTGTCTATTTCACTATGTTGGGGTAGAAACTCAAAATTGGAGTTATGTATATTTTCTTGAAATATACAAAGCATTTTTGACTGATTTTCCAAGTCTGCCCACTAAATCATGATATTGAGTGTTCCAGTAAGAGTCATATTTTTTATTCTTGTTTTTCCAAGACACCTTATAAAGACCTCAAGATTATGTAATAATAATTGGATATGAATTTCAAGGAGTGTCTGGATAAGGGATTCATTCGAACAAGTGTAGTACCATAGGGTTCACTTGTTATTTTTTGAATTAGAATAAATATGGTACATTGAATCATTACATTGAAAATTTATGACATAAAAATTTTACTCAAAAGAATAGGTATATCTGCATTGTATCAGATATTTGTTTGATCATTCATATAGAGCTACATAAATTTCAATGATTGACATTTAATCTTGATATCATCAGTTGAGGGTCATGAATAATGACATATCCAGGACAGGCTTCTATACGTGGTATATACACTATGATTTAATATTAATTATATATAGACTTATGAAATCCCTTGATATCATTATGGATCTAATAAATTGATTCATTAGAGATTACACTATTCAATTTGTGGAAGTATTTTCAGATGGAATTCTTATACATTTGAATAGAGAGAAAGGACATGAAGAACCTTTGAGTATTGAGTTCAATAACATGAATAATGAAAAGTTATATATAATTTTTTTAAATTTTATTTTTAGTTATAGAAATAATCATTCATGGGAATTGAAATTATAAGTGAGGGTATATTGGTGGATCCAAAGTAGATGGATGCTACTGAATATTGGATCAGACAAAGCACGGTGACTAAAATCCATATTTTTTTGGGGTCGGCTTGATACTATTGGTGATTTAAGAGATGATTATCAAATCTATAAAATCTATTAATCATGTTGATGTCAAATGGAGACATAGTCATTTATATAGATGAATTTGGTGAAATTTTTAGTGAACATAAGAGATGGTTTTTCAATGAACTTGTGCTCACACAACCTTCTAGTGGAGAAGGGTTTTTCTTCTATAGTCATGCATCAAAGAAGAGACTGGGATGTGTTCTCATGTAGAATGACATGGTAGTATCCTACGCCTCATTCTAATTGATTTTTTATAAAGATCACTATAGTAATGATTTAAAATATTCTATGGTTATTTTTTATTTGAATATATGGATGAATTTTCTTTACAGTTAATAGTTTATCAAACATAATGATAAAAAACCATAATTTATATATTCCCATTAAATGGATGAATATGTGTGAGGGTGTAGTGTAATGTCCCGACATGTCCCACCTATAAGACGGTGGCTGAACTGGTGTGTTAAATGATCTCAAGCACATCTCCCCGAACACTAAAGGCTATTGACTAGCAGCGAGGGCCTCTCTTGTGTCCGTGGGGGGGAATATACCCTCATAAGTAATAAGTAATGTCATAGATTACATAAAAACAATTAAATAACAAATAGCAGAAGCATATAAATGAATAAATTGGAATATAAGAAATATGAATAATTAAACTAAATATGAATCATGTGTGGAAGATCATAATGAAAACCATATAAAAATGATGTCATGCCATGACGTCTGTCTAAACTGAAAGCATATAAAATAGAAACCCATGTATACTAACAACTATGTTGAAATGAAATAAAGTGCGACAACTGCATCACGAGAAAGGCTTGGCCTTCTACCCCTATCTCCATTCTAAGAAGCACGCACAATCAAGCATTGGAAGCAGCACGCTTCCCTTTTCCAATATCATCAAACATATAATCAACTCGAGTGTCAACAACGCCCGAGGAAGGTGTGAGATAAAATCCCGGTAGGCCGTCACCCACAGTATCTAAACCTTTTCATTTCATATAGTAATAAATTGAAGTGTTTCATTTTGTAATAAATGTAGATAATTAATTGAGCGCAATAAAATAATTAACTCGGCCCAGGTTCCTAATGACACCTGTCCCAAATCACCTGCTTCGGCCTAAGCTGGGAGTCTGAAGGAAGCACCTGTAACAAGAAGAGTGCACATACACAGATATATATAATATTAGAAAAGTAAGGTAAAATAAGGAAGAGGAATACCCCAATATTGTTTTTAACTTGGGATCTAATTCATGCGTCAACCAGGTGTGCTTCAACATACTAGAAGAATATTAAAAATCTCAAGAGGCTTAAGTAGCATTAATATAAAACATTAGTGCATCATTATTATCGTTCAAGTTTAGAGTTGGAGTGTGAGCCTGTCTTAAAGGTATCACTACCAAATATCCATCACATCATCTAATTTAACGAAGCCCATCCAAGGAAATATTTCAAAAGACCAACAATCACTCAAGGCATGGATTTACCCTCAGTCTGTCCCGATCTCACAAAAAGGGGTTGTACATCATTCATGGTTGGATTTTCAACAATTCCATCAGATCCTTCCCTGATGGGCCCTTTTGTAACTGGTATCACTCTTATGTATTTGAAATCCTAGAGAATTCTCATTATGGAAAAGCCAAATACACCACCCCCGTTGAGTAGTTCTAACAGTCAGGAACTGAGGGTCTAAACATGAACCAAAAAATGACACCCACCTTCTTTCCCTGCCAGAAATTTAATTAAATTTTTACAACTGGATATATGAAATAATAAGCATATGAAATTGTATCTTGATAACTAAAGAGATACACCTGTGTAACACAAGGAATAAATTAAATATTTGTAGCATAAAAATATTAAGAAGGTAAGATACCACATCAACATAAGAAAATAAATCCACTTTTAAATAAATAAATAATTTATCACAAACAACTACCATGCATCCATCAATTAAAAGTTTATAATTAATCTAAATTGTTTATTAAATTCAACTCAACAAAAATAGGTTGGGAGGTCCATTCAGTTAATTTAATTAAATTCTCAGGAATTAACATTTAAATAAATAAATAATTAATCACAAACAACTAACAATGATCCAACAATTGATGGTTCATAATTATTATAAAATAATTTTTTAATATTAAAAACAACAAAAATATGCTAGGCGACACATGCAGTTAAATGAATTAAATACTCGGGATAACAGAATTTATACCGTCCATGTTGGGACACCCAAAGGGGTGTACAACCATGTTTCATCAATTTAAACAATTTATTTGATATTAAAAAAGGATGCAACAATTAAGTGGGATAATTAAATTAAAGATATTTGGTGAATTTACACATCATCGGTAGGCACCGACGAATGGTACAATCATGAATTTTTATAAATCGTATAAAAAAAGAGGGAAAGATAGTATACACTCAACCTTATGGTCAAAGATGATAATTTGATCCACTGTAGGATTTCATTTAACCTGAAATGGAAGAAAACTGATGATTTTAGAAAAAACTGAAAATATGGTAAATTCAATCCACAGAGAATTGTGCAAAGGATGGAGAAAAATATAGAAAAATTTATTGTGCGTGGGATAAGACTTATTGAGAGGTTTACAATGCACTAGATGCTGATCAATATAGAAGAAGAACAGAGGCATGCCGATCTTTCGAAGAGAGAAGGAGGTGGTGCACACCACCTTGGGATGGTGGTGCACTGTGCACAAGAGAAGGGGAGGAGAGGGGTAGAGAAAAGAAAGAAATTAAAATGAAGGGAATGAAAAGAAAACATAAAAATAAATAAAAATGAAATAAATAAAATAGTAAAAATAAAATGGTGGAAGAAATGAAATAAATAATTAAAATCGGTTTATCCCATTTTAATTATTTTTATTTTTCCAACAGTATCAATTTTATTATTTATTTTTATCCCTCTTTAAATTCAATTAATTTCCATTAAACACTTTTTATTCTCTTCCAAATCCATTAAATTATATTTAGCTCAAACGTATCACTATGTCGTAATATAATTTTTTTACATAAAACCCCAGAAATTATTTAATTAATTTAATAGCTGCTCGGGGCCCAAAATAGTGTTAGCAATCTCACCCCCTAGGACTCATTAACAATTTACACAACAAAACAAAAATGGTCCACACCTTAATTTATGTTGAGATGTTAAAATAAATAAAATTATTATTATTTAATTTAAATCATTAGTTACACCATTAATAATTTTAAAACAAAAACAATTTAAATACTAATATCTCCTATTAAATTAATATTGATTTCACGTTTATATTAAATTTGAAAAATTAATATTATCACATTTATCACATTAATCAGTTATTATTTCCACTACGACACAATTTATTAATTCTGAAAACACATTTTTTATTTTTTATCATCAACCCAAACAATAATATTAATAATAAAATTATTGTTATTAATAATAACTGTCAAAAACTATTTTTTACGCCAATAAATTATCTTTGGGTACGATCTAACCAAAACAATTGATGTTCACATGAGATACACCCTACTTAGGGTAAATCCCATGTCCTAGAACTATTGGTGGTTTTAGATTTCTCACTCGATGCACTGTTTGTGAGAAAATAATTTTTATTATATAGAAAAGGAATAATTAATAAATTAAAAATAATGAGGGTATTATTACATGCAAGGTTTCCAAACACCTAAATAGAATCAAGGTTATACCCTTCTTAGGGTAAACCCAAAATTTGGGACCAAACAACGCACTCAGATTTCTCCTACAATGCATTGTTTATGATTTATTTCATTCTTTTTTGAAAAAATACAAGCATGCGTAGGAATAAAATAAATTCAATGTTTTTATTCTATCAATGCCGAGTGTCTACGATTCTCAAAACCCCGTAAAAACTCATCATAAAACTATGAAAACATTTCACAGAATATTTCATGTTCCAAAGAAGACTTTACCCTTTATTTGATTTATTTCATTTTAAATTTTAATCTAATTAATTTAATAAAAAAAGTTCAACAGACACATCGTATTGTCAACAATAAGAAATAAAAGGTTTTGACACTCAGTTTGAAAATAGACCTACCCATCTAATGGAAAAAATTTAATTCCATCGCCTTTTTCATTCAGTTCAAAACAAAAAATGTTACAGCCACCCCACTTTAGAACTTCTCGTCCCCAAGAAGCCGTCAGAAAAAACGTAACCTTCATATTATCCACTAGGTCCATGAATTCCTGCATAGAAGGTTATGTTTTATCTCAATACACCCAACAAACATTCAAACATTTGTTGTAAAAGCGACAAATAATCCATTAAGGTTTGAGTCAACACTCATTTTCCAACTGAAACACCGAGATAGTACCTCTCCAAACACGTTCCTCAAGAGACACGACCATGTCTTCATCTCATTAACTTTTAGTCAAAGTTACTTCCCACCTTAGGTTTTAATGTTAGTAAGACGAAAATTCTAGGTCACAACACCTTCCAGGATCAGAATTTACTATAATTAAAACCCTTAATAATTCTAGTGACACTTCTCATATAATTTTTGAAATGGATAATATGGTTCATTTCCATTGACCTAAAATTCCAAGTCAAGCACGATTTTCATGAAAAATCATGTTTGACCCAAAAAAACTCATCTCACCTGAACACATTTCAGAAAAAAGTCATTAAATGACCACTTCATTAAGACAGATAGAGAACTAGTCAAGCCAATACAAACGACCATTTAAGAAAATTCTCAACTTAGACGGCCAGCGTTTTTTGAAATGAACATTGATTCATTCTTCCAAGGTATATCGTATTCACCACGAACACATCCACAGAAATACATACCTGACTTCGGGTGACGTTCCTTGATTTATACATCAATGATCTTGATAACAACTCTGGGGTAACCTTGGATAGACATGACATGAGTATAAGGAACTAACCTAAGGTAGTCTATACATCATGTTTACGTGTGTGATGTTAATACAAGGAGAATATGTCCAAAACAAGTCATTGACTGAGCCCATAGTGGCATCCACCTTGTGGTCATGTTAGAAGAAATGGTGGGTGTACAAGAGTTCATCCAAATATTTCCTTCACAGTAATCTGATGGTCACTCAAGACTAAACAAATCCTTAATAAGAATAACACATCAGTGTGCTGCAATAAGAAAACCATCATAAACAAGCCCAAACACTTTTAAATATTTATCATGGTGTAAGACAGATGCCCTATTAGTTCATCAAGTACAAAGGCAATATAGTTGACATGCTCGTTACTTAAGGGAGAGTACACTTATAGGATTATAAGACTACTAGAAGGAATATTTTTTAAAAGAATGAAATTCAAGCTAAACTGACTGATGTGTCATAAAAACCCGAGTATATGGAAGTCATCCCGAGCATTGGAAAAGACATGATTCCTTTAACATAGAATTCATTTTACTACATAGATGACCCGAATCATATTTAACAACAGAAGCCATTATGATTAAACTTAACTTAACTGGTTCGTCACAACATTAAGAACTCAACGACACCGAGTGAATGAACGCATACTACCCCAAGTTGATACAGAACCAAGATGACTTTTAACTTAGATGGTGATGTACCGAGTCATCAATCGATTTGGAGACAAGAGGGTTGAATATCCAATGATGCAACTGGCCATTGCTAAGGCATGCCTAACTTAATGGAAATTAGCATAACCTAATACTCGTGCATGAAGCCAACGTCAAGGAAAACATGACCCCTTCTCCGAACAAGGGTTTCATTATTATACAAGGGGTCCAACGAGGGACAAAGACATGTGAAAGTTTCTGTTCAAAAAAAACTCAAGGAGAAACTCAAAATACACTTATATCAGGGTCCTAAAAAGCATGAATCACTATATATTCCTTATCCAATCCATTTATATTTAATCACATTTAATCTTTAATCATCCAAATATTTAATCAAAACATCAAGTGCCATTTTTCAAAACAAAACACAATGTACTTGATCTTACTCAATTCCTCAAGGAAAAAATATGCATGTTTTATAAAACTTCATTTTAACACTTTTTACATTGATTGACATCTCATCCTTAATTATGAAATATATCACATAAAATCCTTATAAGACGGTTAGGAGACCTAAATGGTTAAAACTAAGACAACCTAGGTTCATTTTAATGATACCCAAAAATTAGTTTAATTATTAAAAATCAGAACATCCATACCATGTTATCTCATAAGGAACATGAATCAACTAGCTTACTTGGCCCTAGTTGTTCCTTTAGGTAGTTAACCCTTTCATTTTAAATTATAAAATTCTCTAACACATATCAACATAAATATATGGGTGCATATCAACCTATAAAGTGACTATTCACTTTATAGCATTTGGTACTTGGCCCCCATTCATGGTAAACCAATAAATTTTAGCAATGCAACTAATTACATAAAAAACAATCTAGAAGGTCACTTTGAGATGATAAAAGAGTGAGACATGTTGTTATCATTGAAGCATAACATTTTTAATCATAGAGACATGATAATAGGCACAGAAGCAAGATATAAGGAACACATTGTATCTAAAAAGTCATTCTATATAATTACAAGACAAGGCATACCATCAAGGCACAAATTTGAAATAACAGGCAGTCTAAAATGAAACTACATGTCATGGAACTATGCATAGAATATGAATTCCTATGTGCCTATTATGATGCATGAAATGATTCATCCATACCTTAATAGGGAATCTGAAAATAACATAAATTCCAGAAAATCATAAGTAGCCGATATTACACCAACCACTTTTGGTAAAATCGTATCAATTGTAACATCAGAAAACATGAACTACAATCCCATCCTTGTCTATATGGTCATTTTCCGTACTTGGGGTGATCATCCCCAAGAACCATTATTAACCAAGGGTCGACACATTCCCAGTCTCCTATCTACCAACCAAAAAAAATAAGACAATTGAAAAAAATTACTACCTTTGATACATCTTTTAAAAGTCCAAACCTGTCTCACCTCTAGGATGGTGGCTGGATCAGTGGGTTATATGACCTCAAGTGCCTCTTCCCAAATGCCAGAGGTTTCTGACTAGCAGTGATAGCCTTTTGCATGTATATGGGGGAGACTATTCCCTCATAGGTAATAGGTAATATCACAGCGGAAGTAACAACAATTAAATAATAAATAATGGAAGCATATAAATGAATAAAATTCAATAAAAGCAATATAAATAATCCAACATAATAATAATCATGTGCGGAAGCTTAAAAATAAAACCTGATACAAAATGATGGCATGTCATGATGTATGTTTAAACAAAAAGCACATAACATAGAAAAACAAGCATACTAAAAACTAAAAATAAAATACACAAAGTGTGACAACTGCATCACGAGTAAGGATCAGTGCTCTTCCCCAGTCTCCATCCTAAGAGACAAGAATGAATCAAAAATTGGAAGCATTTACTTACCTTTTTCAATACCATCAATCATATAATCTACTCAGTTGTCAATGATGCCCGAGAAGGGTGTGAAATTAAATCACAGTAGGCCGCAGCACACGGTGTCTAAACCTTTCCATTTCGTGTCGTAATAAATTGCAGTGTGTCATTATATAATAAATATAGATATTTAACTATGTGAAATAAAATAATTAACTTGACCTGGGTTCTCAATGACACTCATCCCAAATCACCTGCTTCGGCCTAAGCCTGGAGTCCGAAGGAAGTAATAGTAATAATAAGAGTGCATATACGCAGATATATATAAGTTTTGAAGAGAATGGTAAAATAATGAAGTGGCATACCCCCAGATTGTGTTTGAACTTCGGGTCTAAGTCATGTGTCAATCATGTGTTCTTCAACATAATAGAAATATATTACAAAAATCAAGAGGCACAAGTGGAACTAATATAAAATTTTAGTGCATAATTATTAATGTTCAATATGAGGGTTAGAGTCTGAGATCGTCCTAAATGTATCACTATGGAACATCTGTCCAATTATCTTATACCACCGAGCCCATCCACGGAAATCCTCCAAAAGACCAAGTATTGCTCGAGGCATGGCTATACCCAGAGTTAGTCCTGGTCTCACAAAAAGTGGTTAAGCATCATCGGAGGCTGGCTTAGCCACATTTCCGACAGATTCGTCCTTGATGGGCCCTTTTGGAACATGTATCACTCATAAGTATTGGAATGCCCAGGGAAGTCTTTGTCTGGAAATGCCAAAGACACCACCGCCCTGACATGTAGTGGTAACCAGTGAAGAATGGAGGTTCTAAGCATGTCCTATAATACAGGACCCACCTTATTTACCCACCCTAAATTTTATTAATGTTTTCACAACAACAGATATGGCATAATATGCATATGAAATTTCATCTTGAAAACAAAACAGATACACCTGTGCATCACAATGTATAAATTTAATATTAAGTCATAAAAATATTAACAACGAATGATACTACATCAACATAATCTATTAAATGAACTTTTAAATAAATAATTATTAATCACAAACAACTACCAAGAATCCAATAATTCAATTTTTGTAATTAATCAAAATTATTTATTTAAATTCAATACAACAAAAATATGTTGTGAAACACATGCAGTTAATTAAATTAAAAGATCAAACATGAAAATTTAAATAAATAAATAATTAATCATAAACAACTACCAAATATCATACATTTCAAGGTTCATAATTATTATAAAACAATTTTTTTAATTAAACACATCCAAAATGGGTTGCGCAACACATGCAGTTAAATAAATTAAATAACCAAACTAATAGAATTTATACTGACCATGTTGGGAACCACAAAGGGGTGTCCAACTATGTTGAAAAAATTTAAACAAATTAGTTAATAAAAATAAGAGCTACAACAATTATGTGGAATAATTAAATTAAAGAGATTTGGTAAATTTACAAAATGTCGGTAGGCACCAACGAATGGCACAATCATGCATTTTTATAAATTGCAATGAAATGGAGGGAAAGAGGGTAGACGCCCTACCTTATGGTCATAGAGGATTGTATGATCCGTGATAGGCCTTGATTTGACCTAAAATGGAAGAAAATGGATGATTTTAGAAAACCCCCAAAATAGGATAAATTCCTTCGGTAGAGAACTACGTAAAATATAGAGAAATAGATCGCACTATTCTTGGTTCGAGGGATAAGTCATACTGAGAGGTTTAGAGTGAACCAGACAACGATGAAAATATATGATGAATGGAGGTGCAGCGGTCATCTGAAGAGAGTAGGAGGTGTTCCACACCACTTACGTATGTGGGTTCACCACGCAGAGGAGATGAGAAGGAGAGGAAGAGAGGAAAGAAAGAAATAAAAAGGAATAGAAAGAAAATAAAAAAAATAAAAAGGAAAAAAATAAAATAAAAAAATAAAATGGTGAAGACATGAAATAAATAATTAAAATGGGTTCACCCCAATTTAATTATTTTTAATTTCTCTCTAACCGTATATATATATATATATATTTCTATTTTTATCGATCATTAAATCCCATTAATTTCCTTTAAACTCTTTTTATTAAAATTCAATTCATTTAAATTATTTTTAGTTTGAACACAGCGCTAGGGATCGATGTAAAATTTTATACATAAAACCTGAGCAATCATTTAATTAATTTAATAGATGGTTAGGACCCACAACAAAGTACATAAGTGTGCCCCCTGTGTCGTATTAATAAATTTAGACAACAAACCTTAAATGGTCCGCCCCTTGATTTAAGTCGAGATGATAAAATAATTAAAACTATTTTTATATAATATAACTCATTAATGAAAAAATTAATAATTAAAAAAAATATTTAAAAACTAATAACACTTATTAAATAAATATTGATTGCACATTTTTATTTAATTAGAAAAATTAATATTATCACATTTATTACATTGATAAGTTATTATTTACACCATAAGACAATTTATTAATTTTGAAAGAATATTATTATATTTTTATCATCAATTAAAATAATAATAAAAAATTTCTTTTTATTATTTTATACTGTCCAAATAAAATATTAATAACCCAAAAATTGTCTTCAGGTACGATCCGACGAAAATGTCTTATGTTCGCATGAGTTATACCCTACTTAGGGTAAACCCCACATCATGGATACATCAAGGGTCTCAGATTTCTCATTTGATGCACCTTTTAAGAGAAAATAATTATTTATTACATAAATAATAGAATAATTAGTTAATTAAAATCAACGAGGGTATTATCACATAAAAGGTTGCCAAAGACCCGAAGAGAATCATGGTTTTACCCTTCCTAGTATAAACCCAGCATTCCGGGCCTAATACTTGTCTCATATTTCTTATAAAACACATCTTTTTAGAGTTATTTCATTATTTTTGATACCAAAACATGCACGCATATAAATAAAATAAATTTAATATTTTTATTCTACCAACATTGAGAGTCTATGGTTCTCGGAACCCCGTGCTGACTCATCTTCAAACTCTGAAAATATTAAATAGAATATATAATGTTCAAAAGATGACTTTTTCCATTTATTTAATTTATTTCATTTTATTTTTAGTCAAATTAATTTAATAAAATTTATTTAAACACACATTTCATTGTTAACTATCAGATATAAAATGTTTTGATGCTCAGTTTTAAAACCGACCTACCCAACTAATGAAAATAAATTTATTTCCTTATATTTTTTGTTTGGTTCAAAACCCATAACATTACATACATGGTTAGAACATATTAAATATATTAAATTCATAATAAATTGCCCCTATTTGAAGGCGAACTAGGTAGTTGATCCTTTGAGTTAGTAGGTCCTATCTATTTTCACTGTGATGATGACTACAAGATATTCCATACTAATGAATGTGTAGAAAATAGACCCAGATGTTATAAGGGATAGAGATCAAATATTTTTCATATTATTTTTCAATCATTTATTTATGTGATGATTAAAAAGTAATATATGGTTTTGTGGAGCTACATAAGATGTTAAGTATTATTTTGGAGTTCAACCATGACCATGATTGAATTATAAGGTTCAAGTCTAGAATATGTGTTCCGTAAACAAAAAAATAGACGAATGAACTATTTGGGAGAGTTCATAGTTTCTCATTAGAAATACATATGGGACGTACAAAGATGTATATATATTTGAAAAATAATTTCTATTACGAAATTGAAATACCACATATTTCTAGTAATCTATTATTTATTTATTTAATATTATTTTTAGAAAAATTATAAATGAATATTTTTTGGAAATTAATATTGATGAATAATTGATGATAATTAATACAAAAAAATATAATACTAATTGAGATGAATAATAAAATTAATTAAATAAAAAATGTAAATAAAATACCAAAGTGGATCCCCCCTTACTTATCACACTGACACTGCCCCCTCTCCCAATATCCCCCCTTTCACAGCCTCCCACACACAGCCTACTCCCTCATCTGGCCTTCTTTTTCTAGCATCCCCTCTCATTCACAATTGACACCCCAGGTTGAACTCCCCCAAGCCAATTAAAACTCTATATCCAAGAGATAATTTATTCATGTGTTTTTCAATGAGATATTTATTGTTTATGGTGGGATAACATTTTTATGCTCTCTAATTACCTTTCTTACTTATTTCAATGTGATTTATCCCCCATGTCATCATGCATTGGTTCATCATAATATTATTGTTATTAATCTAGATTAATTGTTAAGTATTTGTATTATTCTAGGGTTTTAGTGGGTTATTTATTCAATCAATAGGTGTGATTCATCAAAGGATACACCTATTTCTTGATATTTATTAATTAGAGGATTTTACAAATTCTTTAATGTTAAATTTTAGATATCTCAATTGCTTATGCTCCTAAAATTATCTTTTAATCCTTATAATTATTTCATTAAATATATTCATTGGATTTACAAGTTTTTAATTAGTATTTTTACTCATTCTAATCGGAAGTGAAGTCATATCATAGTTTAAAGTTTTTCAAAAATAATTTGTATGTTATACATGCTGGTTTATGTTTAATTTCTCAGTGGCCCCTTTTAAAAATTCAATGGGAGTTGTAAATGGTTCCTTTGGTGTTACAATAATATTTAATATTCATTTAATATAATTTAAATGGGTGTGTTTATATTAGAACATAATATGTGAATTTCTCAATGAATTTTAATATTTGTCACTCTCTTTTAAACGTGTTTTTGAATTTGATCACTTTTTTCCATGTTTTATTTCAATAGTGGGAGTTAATGAACGTAAATCCCAAAAGTATATAAATAAATACAAGTTTGTATATATATATATATATATATATATATATACATATGGAAAAAAATCACAAGAAAACCTTTGAATGTCTTTATAATTTTATTTTTATATATATACTTGTATGTATCAATTAATATGATTGTGGTAAAGAAGGTTATTTTTTAATAAAATTTTTTTCACTCTTTAATGTACGTATACCTATTTTCATGAATTTTATTAAATTATATCAATAGTGTAAATGATTTTACAATGGTACAGAACTCAAATAAAACCTATTTTGGATTTTCAAGAAGACCCAGTTGGAATGTTCAATGTTTTCAATATTGCTTGTGTATGTGGAACCCCATATACAACATTAATTATTTCTTTCCTCTTATAATCCATTCGAGGATCAATATTACATAGAAATATTAAAATGGTTTTGTGAGGGTTTTTTAGGGGAGGATGAATTATCATTTATTTTTTTGATGATTTTAATGTGGAATGATTGTTAATCGGCCTTTATTTAAATTTTTTTTAGGAACTTTGGTAATTATGAATGTTTGGATAAGTTATATAAGCAGTGTAAATTTACAAATTCCTATGTAGAGTTTTTTGATGGGATAAAAGAGATATTGTGATAGTTTATATTTCGTGAGGAAGAATATCTCTTTTTGTATTTTTTTTGGGGTCTAGATATAAATATGGGGCTAAAAATGTTGGATGGGTTCTTAGTGTTTTCTAGGAAATCAAGTCATTAGTACAGAACATGATATACTATGACCCAGATTAAATCCTGTGACCCCTCCTTTATGATTAGTGATTTTTATAGGTAAAATATATCTCATGATGGACTATTACCCTACTATCTTATAATAATTGGGGAAACATACCTTGTTTATAGTTGTTATCTTCCATAAAATTATCACGATGAATCCAAATCATTCTCTATTATTTATTATTGGTTTTTTTTTCTTTCCTTAAAGTGGGTTTAAAATAATGTTATTTAAAATATTTTAATGTAATGTGTTCAATCCAATATTTTTTAACTAGTTTCTAATGGATGATTAAAAAATGGTCTTTATCCATCTTAAATGTGTTTTATATACTTTTTGATTTATTAAAACTATGAATACAATGTTTAATAATATTTTTATATTGTGGATTCTTTTTTATAAATATTGAGGGACATTATATTTTTTAAATTTATTTTATAAACAGACTGACAGTGCATTGTAATTTATTGTTTGACTATCTAATTTAGTTGTTTTTAGACATAGAGAATGTTTTGTGGTTCAGTTGAGATATTAATTTTGATATTGTTATTTAATTGAACATTTTTTTATGCATATATTTGTCTTTGAGTGGACATCTTCCTTATTGAAGGTTCGTGACGGGTTATTGAGAGAATTTATTTTGTGTTGAAACTCTGATTTATGGGGTAAATAATTGAAAATTATTGTTATGGAATCCATAGTGCATGCCTCCACATTAACAGATTAGGAATTTCTCTCGGTCTAGTTGTGTAAAAAACTGAACTCCAGAAAAATATATATCATAGTAATTTTTCTTTATTATTAAATAATAAAAGAGGTCCTAAATGATCCCAAAGTTTAGTTATCTTTGTGTGGTAGATACATACATACATTACATTTCAAAACATATGATAAAACATTTACATATAGAGTGAAAATTATTAACCCTTCCATTATTTACCTTAATATTACACATATTCCTCATTGAGGATTCTTTGGGAATGGGAAACAAATAAGGGTGAGCTCATATTATCATTACTAAGTAAAATAAAATTGATGTTTTCACATAATGACAATAGAATAAGTTTTATTCTATTATTAAATAAACTATATCAATACATAATCAAATGAAACTGGTGGAAAGTTGTATCCATTCTAATAAATTCCAATATTAATTTAGATTTTTAAATTTTACATAAAAATTAATATTTTAAATAAATTCATGAAAAAAAGATCTTTAAAAGGTAACATTGTGAGTTAGTTCAAATTAAAGATTTTACATGATATTGATTCATATTGGGTATTACATTCTCTCCTAATAAATATTTTTTTCCTCTCAAATGTACACATATATTCTGTGATTTATCTAAAGGAATTTCAGAAATCATTTTGTTATATTTAGAAACATTTTCCCTCTGGTGTTCTGAATCTCGATAGGCTCTTAATTGTAAGAAAATTCTAACTCTAACATTATTCAATGATAACTGAGAACCTATACTAAATATGGCATATAGTTACTTTGTAATGAATTATATAATATATTGTGTAATTTTTAAATGTTTAGTGGAATATGAAATATGTAAGATATATATAAAATTCAATCTAGTATTTCAAATGTACCTGTTCACATAGGTCTTAAATTCCCCTTTATATTAAATCATAAAACACTATTCCATAGTGAGGACTTCTTGAATATATTTTCCACAACATGAAATTAATATTTTTACCTTTTATTATCATCATATCTCTTTATTCTAGGCTCTTATTACATTATGTGACCTTGAATATTAGACATATTAATAGTTATATCCCCCATAATCTCTAAGACAACTGAATTTTATTCTCCAAAATATTCACTATTGGTTAGAGTATGAAACATGTTCCCATATAATGATTTTAATTGTTCCTAATAAATTATTATATGGATTATATTTTTATATTAAAGTTGTACTAAATATCGTTACTAATCCCACATAGTAGGGATATCAAGAGATAATGATCTCAGAATATCTTAAAATGATAGGATTGTCCTTTTAGACTACCCATCAGTCTTGGGATGACATGTGGTACATAAATATTTCTATGTTCTAAGATCCATTATCATACTCTAAAACAATTGAAGTGAACTAACGTTCTTTTCAATATACAAACAATAGTGGTTGCCTACGAATCCTTATAAATTCATGGATATAGTGTCAACCAAGGAGGTTAAGGAGTAGATCTTATATTATCACTAACTAATTATAATTCCTAGTAAGATGATCAATGATTACACATATGGAATCATTCATACCTGGTTTATTTCTGATATTAGTGTAAAAGACCATATTAATATTTTTCTACTTCTATATAGGTATAGGAATAAGTTACATGACTCCCTTATAATGTTTTATTTCAGAATATATCTTCTATAATACAAATCATTTGGAAATATAATTTACTTTTTTTACTCTGTACCATAAAACCTGAGATATTCTCTTAATTATATATATATATATTTGGTACCAAGGTTTATAGATAAATTTTAAGTGATTGGTTCATCTTGGAGTATCCTCTTGAGCTCTAGAATTGATATAATGCATAACCACATCCCAAACTTCTACACTCCAAACCTGTAAATCAGGTCTATATATTTTTCAAAATATACCATTTTAATCTTCCTTTTTAATTCCTCAACATCCGGATGGGACTCCTTTATCTGTTATTACAATAATGGTTTAGAAATTTCCAAAAATAAAAACATTCTCCCACCTTCCTAGAAATATTCACATCCTGATTTTTTAGATCTCTGTATGTTGGATCCTTGTGAATCCTCACCATGGCTATAACTCCATTACAGAAACATATAATTTTCAAATATAAATATTAAATATTATTATATGAATATTCAATGGATTACTTACCAATCCACACCATAATCATATAGTTTTTGTGTCTTTTAAAACTTTTATACCTAAATTCCTTATTTTTAATATATATAAATGGTTTCACACTAAGTTATTAATAACTAGAATCCTTCCTAAACGTATATTACTTGAATTCATTATTTATAACTAGTATCAAGGATACATAAGAGAGGTTGATCTTAGATTCTTAGTAATAGAAGATGTTGGGATATAAATTATCCCTGAAGCATAACATGAGAAAAGTGGTATGATAATATGATCTTAACATTTTCAAACAATATAATTTTTTTCATAGATCATAATACTCTATCATGGAATAAATAAAATATTTCTATAAGACATAAATCATAAAGTAGTCAAAACGATGATCCAATATATAATTTCATTGGTAGAATAGATAAGTTTTTTTGTACACATATGCTTAAAATATTCCCCAATCAAAGAACATACAATAGAATATCGTATATGTTTAGTTTTAAAATGCATTCCATTTATCCACAGTAACTTCTTACTACAAATACCACCATCATAGATAGATTCCCTTACCAAACAATTTTCACTCCCCATTATAGTCCTTATTTTGTCAGGATACATTCATCATTGACTAATTCATTAGAGGGCTATCTAATTTTTAATCCACCAATGACTTAAAGAAAAATTATATAAATATTTTATACTAGGTCATAAAACATTAATTATTTCATAACCAATGCAAAGGAAATAGTTTTCATTAACATTTTATCATTTCATTACTACATATCCTATAAAAAAGAAATGAGTTTCATTAACATTTTATCATGACCAAATTTACCAATGGGAAAGAAACATGCTTCAAAAAATGATTGACAAATCATCACCATCATAACACATCCATTAAAAATGGGATTTTATCATTGGATAATATCCCAAAAAAATTATAATTATCATAAAATTTCATTATTAGGTATGAAAATTTATTTGAAATGGTCTCTGGAACAATATATACCGAAAATACCCCTTTGAATATCAAATTATTTTATTAAAATATTATAATCTAAAAAATATAAATGAAAAAATATTCCAATACTAGAACCTTGAAAACTGAAAAGATCTATTCAATTAATTGAAAATTAGTTATTTTTTAAAATTCCATTCAAATGATGTACTTTAAAATAATAATTCCATTCTCATTTTTTATAAAAAGTAAAAATGAACTTCTTTAAAAAAATGATAAGAACATTTCAATTAAAATTGTTTTTTTAAATCATTAGTAAAAATTAAATTAAAAAAATAGTTTTATTATACATAAAATAGTCATGAATAAATATTTATAAACCATGAATATGTAAGAAAAATGAATTTAGACCAAAGAAAGAAATAATGTCTATTTTCCTTGAAATATTCTTTCATTATGTAGCGTTTATAAATTCAATTAAATCATAGGAAATAAATGTAATCTCTAGAAAAAACTATATAAGAAAAAATTTGAAGGATTTGATTGAGAAATTTCATGAAATTTGAATATAGAAAACCTAATCATAAAAACTAATGAAAAACAACGAGGTTATAAAATAAATCACTTACCTTGTGTTAGAATATATTCGAAAGTGATTTTATCCTCCTGTATAAAAAATTTATTTTTTTAAAAATATATAAAATAATAATTTAAAATCTTATAATATCACATATCAACAAATTATAAAATATCATCTCTTATTAATTAAAAATTACTTATTAAAATCAATGTTTTGGGTGTTAATTGTTTCATTTTTCATGTGAATTTCAGTTCAGTAGTTATGTTACAAATAAAATTATCATTATTATATCATATAAAAACCAATTATAACTACAAAAATATCATATATATATATATATATAAATTAATCAATAAAATTAACAAATAGAAAATTGATTTACACCGTTTATGGAGACAGTAAACTGCACTTATGCATGAACATTATTTTAACTTTTTTATTTATAGAAAGAAATAACGGTAAACAATAATTCACCATTTTTGAATTATTATTATGTAATATGTATGATATATATTCCTTTATTATATACATATTACAATCCAAGTAAAGTAGAACTGAAAAGTAATTCATATTTCATTGTGGTGGTGGAAGTCCTCACATGCTCACGAGTGATACTATCATTTTCCAACTAAAATAATGTTAAAAATAAAAATAAGATACTATATTTTATAATAATAATTATATAATAAATAAAATATATAAATATTAAACCCATCACAATAACTATCGCTGAAATTTGGATTGGAATATTAATTTTATCACTGCGTGGAAGAGGTAGTCCACACATATGAACAAGCGGTAATTTCACATTGCATTTGATGGAATAGAGGATGAATAATGGTGGTTCATTAGTCATAATAATATTTTAAATATTAAGTAGACTTAATATATTATTAAATTATGATTACCAATGATTTGGGCGACATTTAAGAATAAATATTTGATAAAAGGTTTGGTAGTTTGGTTACCTTTACATCGGTTGGCTTCCTCAAGATCGTTTATTAAGTACCAATAGAATGGCCTTTTAAAGACACTATAACCTCAAAATAATTTCTCAAGAACTAAAGAAAATAATTTCTCATATTTTGGTATACCTATACAGATCAACTTGGTATGATGTAACAAAAGTAAGTGTATATTTTTATTAGTGGTGGAGATGACAGACATAGAATTTCATAAATGATTAAAATATAATACTTTTATACTCAAGTAAAATAATTGAAAATATTTAGAGATTACATTTTTGTATAGAAAGAGGGCTAAATATTTCTATAATATAATATTTTTGATATTTTGTATAAAATAAAATAATTATCAATTTACATAACTCCTAATAATCATGTTTTTATATTTAAGGTGGTGAAAATCATTAGTATTTGTACTATTCATTAGGATGGAAAAATTGTTATAATTAAAAAATTAGTATATAATGATACCAAATATATATATTGTTATAAAATATTAAATTCATAGATTACATAGAATTTATACAAATATTAAACCATAAAAATGTAATTAAAATTATCTTCTGAAAAAAAATCATTCTTTTCAAAAATTAATCTTTGCAACATAAGAATATTTTTCCATAAAAATCTATATTTTTCACTATTCATTACAAAATCAATCATTTCAAAAAAAATATCAATATATCTATATAAAAGATTTTTAAATTAATATTTAAAAAATAACCTTTATATTTTCTAATAATGTAACTATAAAATTCATAAATTAATTAATAAATTTTCTCACAAAAAATGCAATAAAGACCATGATTATTAGAAACATGTATTTTTGAAGCAAATGATGAATTCACATAAAATTGAGTACTACATAAAATTGAGTACATATTTATCAAAATATTAATTTGAAGACAAATATATCATAAAATAAAATATTATTATATTATACACACATAAAATGAATTCATTGATCGAAATATTGCAACTCTAGTAATAATAAATATGGATATCTCTGTTTTATAACATTGCCATGTTCTCAAGTAGTATCTTCAAATATCTAATTCCACTATAGTATATTATCTATGTGAATATTATTTCATTATAGAATTTTTTTTGATCAATGATTTATACTTATTTTTCTTCATAGGAATGGCCACTCTCTAGAGGTATAACATCTTTGTTAAGTACCAGTGAATATCGGGGAATGTATTACCTCAAGAGAGATACAAATAACACATCATGAACTCGAGGGAGGTTCAATGGAAGAATCAAGGTATAAGATACCATCGCTACATGATAAACAATCTCAAAGTGTCCAACATACATAATGATCAAATTTCCCTTTTTTGAAAATAATAAACTTCATCCATGCATTTATTTTTCAGTTATTCTATCTGAACAACATTAAATTACATATTTCACTAAATATTTTCATCAAAAAAAATTTCAGAAGAAAATTTTCATAATATTTTGTTGAATTATTGAATCCTTATCTCCAATTTCCTCAGCTAAATCAGGGGCTAATATATTTATTTTTCAATTTTAATGTCAGTATGTTGGTTTTTTTGAACAAAATTTTATATAGTTCTTCATATGAAACCATATTAATTCTAGAGTGAGATATATAATAATAAGATAAATAAAAAATAAGAATTTTTTAATATCAAGAACCATTTAAATCCACATCAAATGGCCTAGGTATATCATCAAGGGTTTGAATGGTTCTCTTGTACCGACCATCAATCATTAGATGAAAATATGTATTCAAACACGCACATCTATAAATTCAGATATTATTGATTACTCCACCAGAGCATCATGGTAAACCTATGATCCAAATAAAATAAAATACATTCTAGTACTAAATGAAACCATTCCAATTCTTTAATTTATATTCCGGAAATATGATTTAGAGTGAAATAATATATTACAGAAACTAATTGTTTGAACATTATATGGTTACCAACTACAACTAAAATAAACTTTATATATATATATGATTTGGGGAGTACAATGAAAAAAATCCATGGTTCTAATTTATCATTTCCATTCAGGTATGAGTATTGGATTTCACATCACATTACAATTATATCTCTCAACCTTTGGTTGATTAGATACCAATAATTGACATTCATACCATGAAATAACTCTCATCATATTTCCCCTCAAGAAATATTCTTTAAGATCTCTATATGTCTTTATATTTCAAGGACGAATACAGATTAAATAATTATTAACACCACCTAATATCTTCATCATCATATCTGGTGTAAAATAAAAACATACATGGTTCGTTAACCTTACCATTCCATCACAACCAATTTTAAACTCAATAAAAGTTCAAACTATCCTTTTCAATCTCCAAATCAACCTTACACACCTGTTTAATATTCACCTAGATAGGTGGTTGAAGATAAATTTGAGCAGGAAAAAATTTCTATAATTCCATTAATATTTCATGTTCTGTCATTTGAAAATATGGAATGAGTGGAACTGTTTTTATTAAGACCATAGATCATATTTCATAATCCATTTGACTCAATTCATCTAACATATTATTTCCATTCTCAGAGTGATAATATATCAATCCCTCATTATCAGTAATCAAATCCAACCATATTCTTTAGACAAATTAACCTCTTAATGAGTAAATATATTCTTTATAATTTTATTAGAAGTATTTAAGTCACACCTTTGAATATAAAGATAATTCCTCAACATCTTTAATGAAATAATAACTACTGCAAACACCAAATATGGTGTGGGAAAATTTTTACCCTGAAGCCTCATATTCCATGAGTCATAAGATATAATTTATTCACTTTTCATATGGATTTTTGGTTATCAATTATTTAATGAATCATTATAGTTCAAAATCCCTTTTTCCCTATAGTATACTATAATGATAGACAAACTGCCTGACCTTCTATTCACTTTATGAAATTTTCCTCACATTCATCTGTCAAATGGAACATGGGTCACATACATATTAACATTGTGAGTGGATAATATATCCATGAAATATTATGCATAAATATTCAATAATATTCATAAAAAGAAATAAATGTATATATCTCATTAATGTTTTTTTGGTTTGGATAACCACTCAATAAATCATTACCTTGTTAAATCCACCAATATAACCTATATTAATATTATATGACCCATAAATGAATTTATTTATAGCCAATATTCAAAAATGGAAAATGTTTCATAAACCTTATCCTTAAATATTTGGTTTAGGACAATCCTTATGTGATTTTTATGTTTCTCCTTATTATTTTAAAGTATAAGAATGTCATCTATAAGGAATACCATAAACTAGACCTAATAATTTCTAAAGACAGTATTCATTAAATCCAAGAATATATCAAGTGAATTAGTAAGGCGAAATTGATTCACTATATATTCATAGTTTCCATACCTCATATGGAAGGGTATCACATGTATTTTGTTACTTTTAAAAATCAAATGATAATATAAAAATTCAATATCAACATTTAAAAACATAAATATCCTCATAATTGATTGAAAAAATCATTTAAATGAGGAAGAGGATACTTATTATGGATTTTGATATTATTTATTTTCAGATAACAATGGAATATTCTCATTGATCCATATTTCTTATTATAAAAAATAAATGCTGCATCCTCAGGTGATGAATATGGTTGATTGAATACCTTATCATGATTCAACTAGAGTTTTTTCTTTAATTAATAAACCTCAATTTTGGCCATTCTATATTGTTTTTATGAAGTAGGTGTTTCATTATTTATATTTTTGATTAAAAAAACATTACAATTTGGGGGAATAGTAGGATATTATTAAAAAAATACACCAAGAAAATCCCACAGAATGGGAAGAGATTTGATTTTTGACTTTATCCCCATCCATATAAGATAAAACACCATTTTAAATAGTTATCAATTCCCATCTAATGGATGTATTTTCCCTAGTAACCTAATATTTTTTATTGTACCTAGACATTACCATTATTTTGTTCTAAATAACAAATGAGACATACCTTACCCAAAAATTGAGTTGGGGTTTATACAAATAAATATAATCTATCACTAAGATAACATTAAATTCAACAAGAGGAAGAATAAAAAAATTACAGGAAGAACAATCACATAAAAATTAATCAGAGTATAATCATTACATTTAGATGAGATCATCATAAAATTAGGGGTTTTCAAATCTAATTAAACATGTAATCATTGAGGATGTACTATGATACCCATATGAAAGTATTAAGATATAAAATAGTGAATTGATCTAGAATTTAATAAGACATTTTTAGTTCTAGTGTGGGTATTAAGTGAAACTATCACCACATTATTATCATACTCACTATCAAAAATAGTGATATCTTGGTATTTATATATATATATTTTCTTAAGAGGTTGCTCATGGTGATCATTTTCGTTAACCTTCGTATTTTTGAAATGGTTAGTATAATGTCCATAATATTTTAAATTAAATCACTCGAGTGTGTGTTTTTATTTTTGTTATTATCTCAATCCATTATTATCCCACTTTTACACCCAATCACTATGACATTCATGTTCTCATTGGCATTCCTTCCAAAACATATAACATGTGAAATTCACATTAAGATAATATTAAAATTATTTTCTTCCACATATTTGGAATTAGGAAAGATCATCTTCTTCACTACATGAATTTTGTTATTTCTATTTCATTTAAATTAAATATTTATTCTTCTTATCAAACCATTATATTTATAGTTAATAAAATATCCATCTCTATATTGATAGAAAATAGAATTATGTCATCATAGAAACTGAATTATCTTATGGATAACATGTAATAACTTGATATTTTTTGAAAATATTTTTCGAATTAATTTAGTCTTTTCGATATTTTTTCATTTAAATAAAATTAATATAGATATTATTAAATGGAATTGCTAATTTTGGCTTGAATTATATGAAACACCATTTTAATAATGCACTACATGCACCACTAAGATTAACTTTCAGTATATGAGACACTATTTGGCTTCTATTATACACTAAGTCGAGTTCCTTTGATATCTTGTGTCACACGTAGGGTGGAGTACTAACAAATGAAAATATACTATTAATATTTTCATTAAAATATTATTATAGGTATAACTACACCATTGTAATGGATATTAAAAATATTATTAAATAATGTTTGAAAATATTACCTAAAAGTGTTTATAAAATGATTAGTTTGGTTATGTAATAGTTATAAATGAATGTAAGAACTATTTGAAAGTAATAAAATTCATTTTTAACAAAAATATTCCACATTATCTCTATAAATTAATAAAACCACATTTTTTGATTTTATAATAGAATTTATATATTTCTTGTTCAATCAAATTTTTTAAACTCATCTCATAGATCTCATAGGCATAATATAAGAATAACTCCAACATAATGAATAAATTGTTTTATTTTTCACAACGGTAATTTTATAACGTTTTAATGAAGAAAAAATTTTAAAATATAATTTTGAAACTATTATAATTTTTATTTTATAAAATAAACAACAGTTTTGAAATTTTATTATTAAAATTTACTAACATTTCTTTTGGAGATATTTAATTTTTTATGAATAGAAAAAAATACTGAATTTTAATTGAAAAAATGATTTTCATACAATTTAATTATATGGATAAATAATATTTTGAATTGGTTTTAAATTTAATTTAGATAAATTTAATAGAAATTAATTTATTTTATTTTATTTTAATCAATTTCATGTTGAAAATGGATATAAAAAATTGAAGCCTCTGAAAAGTTTCATTATAAAAAACTCATTGTTTTGCCTAGTATTTTTGATTAATTTTAAATTAATTTGAACTACATATGTGTTTATAATTGAGGAAAATGGATTACATATTTGGAATAAAAAATATTTTTAATTTCTAATATTTTTAACTTAGTTATTTTTAAAAAAAAGTTAGTGAAGGTAATTAAAATTAATAAATGCAATTTTGTTAAAAACAAGAGTACATAGTAGTTAAACTTTAACTGAATGGACCAAATAGTCTAGAAACAATTACATAAGACATTGGATGGAAATATTTAGATCCATTACCCTCTTGGACTGAAACTTTATAATTATGGGCGGTACATTATTTAAGGGAGACCTATCAATAGTGATCAACTTTTTATATTAATAAGAATGACACTCCTCCTCCACTATAAAAAAGAAACGCAACCATCAAACATCTTCACAAAACTAAAGCCACTTGGATCTCATAATAACTACTCATATCTCCTCACAAATTTATTTCATTCATCCAAGATGCCCCACTTTTGAAATAAATTCATCCAAGGAAACCCTTTGGTGAAAAATAAGAGGACATAACCCAAGAATGAGGTAACATCTATCCATAAGCACTTTAGTTTTATTTTAATTCTACGCATTCTCATTTATTCTAATTACATGATTATATAATAAAATAAGTATACTTAATATACTTTTATTTTATAATTATATGTTTTTTACCTCCTCCTACAACCACATTCATCAAATGGGCGACAAACTTAATGTTCGTGTTTATGGGTATTACCACCTCATTAAATATGGTCATTCGTTTTTTCACTACACCCTCTCATGGTTTAGAATTATGGAAAACATAGTCATCTTATATGAAATATAGGTTATTTATGAAATATTTATTCTTCTTTAATTATTATAGAAAATTTACCTTTATAACTTTGATTTTCAATTAATATGATAACATTATTTGTGGATCTGTGGACTACAACCTCCTCAAAGCGATGCGATTCATTCACACTATGAAAGGAATGTATTAAGGATTGTTTTAGAAAATATATATCATTTTTATGAAATAATAATTATACTAGAATAATACTATATATATATACACACATATTTCGTGTAATTTCATTCTTTCATTACCACAAGAAAATGAAAATAACATTCATGCGTATGTATGGCCTACCGTCTCCTTGAATGGTGTGTTCTATTTCATATTTATATATATTTTTTGATTAATAAGAATAATAATAATAATATAATAGATATAAATGATATTCATATCATGGTTCATGTTCTATAAATAATCAAATCATGGTCAAAATACGAGGATCAAGAATAACATTTCTAAACATATATGAAGAAAATGTAGTTATTACCATATATATAACATTAACATAGAATAATTAAAAAATAGGTAATATATATTCATAATAAAATAATATATGGAATGATATAAAATAATATAATTCTATGGGATAATTATAATAAACTTATATTTATTATATTGCACGTTTGAACATGTGTGAGGAAAGTCAAGGTTTAAGGTAAGGATTTTCTCATCTCGCTTTTATTTTTGGGATTGTTATTATTTATCGAACAATAATTTATTTTTATGTGGTGTATATAATGAAAAATAATGTGTCTTTTATTATTATACATAAATTTATGGGTATTTATGTATCCATTTTATTATCTTTATTTCCTGGGCTTTATGTTTTAAATGTTACCAAATCTATAAATTAATTTTTGTCTCCATTTGAATTCTTTGAGATACATGTCATGTTAGGATACTATATGTTTCAATGGAATATATATAAATCCCTTTGACATAATTCATCATGAATATACTTATTTTTATAATATTTTATTATTAATTTAATTTTATGATCTCATGGGGATCATGGTTCAAAGTTACAAATTTATAATTGTTTTTTACTAGAATCACATAGTTTTTCAAGATTGTTTATGATTATACATCCATTAATGAAATAATATGATTTTTCTCTCAATAATAATCATTAATTTTCTTCACATATGGTTATTCTGGATATATTCAAGTAATGGTACCATTTTCCCACTTTTTGGTACATAAGATAATTCTTAAAATGTTTCTAACAACATCTGACGTTAATTTAATTCTTGTTAGATATTTTTGTTCTACCAAAACAAATATTCATAAAAATTATTCCAAAAAATTTACACTATTACCATATGTTATTTCAAATAAACTTTTAACCATGTTTTAACTTTTTTAATAAATGTTTAAAAAAATGGAATTTTATTTTCTTTTTCTAATTGATAAAAATTTCTAAACATTCTTTGGTGAAAAAAATATTTGTAAAGTATAGATTTATCTTCCATCATGAATTTAATTCCATATAATATTATATTAAATGTTTATAAAATATTTTACGAAAATAAATTCAAATATTTATTAAATTTTATATTTTTAAATTTTATTTTGAATGATTTGTTTTTCAAAAAAAAATTTAACTTCAAGAAGAGTTTAAAATGATTTTCAAATATTCCCTTATATGTTTCCAAAGTTATTTTAAATTAAATGGTGTTGAATTTTTTTTAATATTTGTTTATAAATTTTTAGTTTAATATTAAAAGAAATATTTTCCAAAACACTTTCAAGATTACAAAATATTTTATTAATGTCATATTCAAATAAAATGCATTCGAACCATTTTCAAGATTCCAATATATGTTTTCCACGTAATATTCATTGAATAATATTTTAAAAATTTTATGTGATAATAAATTACTTTTTTCTAATAATAAAGAATATTTTCCTCAAGAAATATTTAAAAAAATATTAAAATATTATTTATATGTTTTAAAGCTTTTTTCAAGGAAAATGATTTTGGAAATGATTTATGTTATAAAAACTGATTTTCAATGAAGATATATTTTCCTTATGAAATTATTCATGTGATATTTAAAAATACATCCCCATCAATGGTGATATCCTTTGATATATTGTATACTTTATAAGGTATATGATCAGGGACACCATTATTAATCTTTCATTTAATGATTTAGTTCAAGGTGACACGTTTTTTTATAAAATATGCTTCTCTTCTATGTGTTCTACCATGATAAAATTATTATGAAACCCAATTCATTTCACGGATTATTCTATAATTTATGATATTATAGAATTTTTATAATACCCATTTCATTTCATGTGTTAGGTTTTTTTGGTTATGAAACAAATCACTTTTCTGGGTCACGATATGATGAATGTCCGGTTCTCTTCTAATATTGGGATGCCCTCCAATATACCCTCTTGTTTCATGATTGGGATTCCCTCTTATGCACCCTTTTACATGATAGAACATTACAAACCCTAAACATGAGGGTAAATGGGAGGGTATGTCATGCCCAAAATAATAGGGTACATAGGAGGGAATCCCAAGAAAGAAAAAATATGGTACATATGAGGGCATCCTAATCCTTATACAGGAGTTTACGAAGGAGGTAATCCTAGTATCAAAACAATAGGGAACATGGTAGGGCATCCCAAGACCAAAATAAGAGGGTAAAAGGGAGGGAATCCAATCCCAAAATAAAAAGCTATATGGGAGGAAATACCATGCATGATGTAGGCACAATGGTGATGAGCCTGAGCCTAACAAGTTAGGAATTTATTGGTAGGTATACTTGACATAGTATTCTGTATAATTATTTTTATAACACAATTCCATGTCTTATTCCTATATTATGATATAATGAATTATTCACTATATTTCGTTATGATTCTTGTATTATGAACTACCAATGGTGTTTCCATGACTCTCGATTATTATCTTTGATATGGATTATTTTATCTTGTAATTCCTTGAAAATGTTCTTATACCATAATTATCATTTTAGGATTAAAAATCATTCTTGTTTACCCATACTAATCATATAATATCACCCCTTTATTATGTTTCCTTTCCCAAGGATATAAATAAAGGGTTTATGTTGGATTAATAAGAGGGGAATATCTTTAATGGATATTTAAAAACTCTTTCACCATAATAGAAGAATATGTTTTATTGTTTCCACAAATACTATTATTTTATGTTCGTTGAGAATTAATTTTTGTAATGTTCTTAATAATCATCTAAAATGATGTAATTTCCATGTATGTCAATATCACGTCTCTATATTTAGTATCAAAGGAAAGGTTTAATCATCTTTTAGAAACTAGTATGAGAAAATATTAGTTAAATATCTTGAGATATTTATAAGGATATGTATAGGGATATATCTAAGTATAATCCCAACATGTCATAGAATTAAAATATGGTGTCATAATTTATACATAAAACAAGTGTTTTGTTTTGATTATATAGTTTTCCTCTAAGACAAGTGATTCCTACACAATGCTTTCTTGTTTTTTCCAATAGAGGGAACTCAATGGAATGGGGTTAACGATGAATGATTTAGAAGTGTAATGAATTGATATTATAAAAATTGATTTCCTAATTAGAAATATCATTAAGAGAATCAAGAAGGTAGAAAAAGTATTACTTATACTTTTGAGGATAAAGCAAAAAAAATGAAAAGTGTTAGGTATGGGTCATTCTAACTATATTTTTCACATTGAATGAATGAATAATGTTTGTATTGAGGTTGAGGAACCTTTAGACATGATTCATATTTAATATTTTTGTTAAGAGGTTTTAAATAGATTATGAATCCTGATTATTTGTCTGATAAAAATTTTGTAGGATTTGGGTGTACATGTTTTATAATTTAGATATTAAGTTATACAAATCCTAAAACATACAATTATTTATTTTATAAGTTTTTTAGTAATTATATAAAAATATAAATTGAATTGTGGTTATTACATAAAAAAAGTTTTTAATGGAAGAGTGGTATTTTGATTAAGGGAAGGTTTCCCTTAATGTGTCCTTGAGGATGCAAAAATGATATTTTGTATGGATAAAGAGATGATGATATAGATAAAGTGAATTGGATAGTAATTATGACCTTATAAATGATTAATTTTTTCATTAAAATTGTTTTTTTCTATTATTGATAAATTTTATAAAAACATTTGGATTTAATGAATATTTCCAATAATAATTATAATTAATAAACATGCATGTTTTCATAAAGGATTTATGATAATTATAGTTATTACTATGTTTCAAGAGAATACCGGACGAAGGTATTGATAATTTTTTGTTGTGGAAAATATGACCTAATATATGATATATATTGGTTCAATACTATACATATTTTGAGAAATTTTGTGGCCTTATTTCTAATGTTTTTTAAATTCACATTTAAAAAGGGTTATATGATTGACTACTTATCGAATCCTTTATGTTAACCATCAGATGATGAATTAATGATTGATGTGTTACCTCTCAATATGGTTATTTATTCATATTGGATAACTTGTGCTAACCTTTTTATTATTATATAGACATCTAGAATGGACTATCATTCTATATATATATATCTTCATATCTACTAATGATTTAAGACTGAAAAAATCACATTTATTTATTAGAATAAGGTATGAAGTATAAATTGGTTAAAGGATAAGAAAGTATGAGGATTTCTAGAAATCATGTAAGAATATCTTCTAATGAAAATTCTTTTACATTAGGAAAAAAGGGTCTTGAAATGAAAAATTATCACGTAACCATAATTTTATATGATATAAATGAATTTTTTCCTGACTCTTAGGGTTCAGGATATATTTTTAGTTAATTTTATCATAACCATGTCCTCTATCAATCTCTATTAAAACTTAATAGTTATGTTTCATTTCCATTTCTATGTTTTTATTTTCAACATATGTTCTCTTTTGTGGAAACATGATTATGAGTTTCTTTGGGTGATAGTTATGTTTCTCACATTCACTTTTTAAATCAGGTTTTAGAATTCATTTATACAATGTGGGTTTCTATGAAAAAAAAAATCCATGTATAATGTCTTTGATATCCCATATTAATTTTGATGTTTAAATTCATTTTAATGTTTGTAGAATGTGACACACCATGATTTAAAAAATGGATTTAATTTAATCACGTGGATATATTTCATTTCATACAACCCTAGTTATAGATTTTTTGTTTGAAATCATTATGTTTTCATTGCATTATACACAACACCAAGTTATATTATGATACATAGAACACATAGATAAATGTTTGGTATGTGAAACACTATGTTTGGATCTTTTTATACATTATGTTGAGTTCCTTTTAAATCTTGTGTTACATGAGTTATTGATTTTTTCAGAACTGAAATATACAATTAATATTATTATTAAACTTTTATTATAGTTACAGATTATCCATCGGAATGGAGGTTATAAATAAGATAATCTAAAGTGTGAGTTTTTTTAAAAATTTATATCAAATCAGTCCTTTGGAAACCAATTCGTAAGAGAGGAAAGTTAGAACTAACTGTAAATAATGATATTCCATTTATAGAAAAATCAATCCTCATTATCTCAGTAAATTAAAAAACACTTTTGATGAATGTTTTTAATAATATATATATTACATATTCATTCAATTTTTTTGACACTCATCTCAAATATTTAAATGATGTTAGATAAAGACAAATCCAATGTTAGGAATAAGAGGATATGTACTTAATTTGTTTTTATCTTTTATATTTAGTAAAAAAAATCCATATAATTGATTATTTTTTTGTATATTATAATATGGTTAACAATTTTGGTGTTCCTAATGTAATATTTTGATAGTTTTTTTAAATTAACATTAGGTGGGTATAGTCGTAAAATATATTTAATTAAAAATATTTTTCTTTTAATAATATAAAAATAAATCTTCAAAATATAAATTAGTCAAATATATATTAGTAACATATTTATAATTAAGAGAAGCTTATTTTAATCATTGAAAATATATTTTTTATATATAATTTTCATTATATATAACATAAATTTAATTTTCTTTAAGGAATATTTTCTTGTTTAAAAATTACCATAAATATATAAATATATATATATATATATATGTATTGACTCGGATCACATATTTCATTACATCCTAATGTATTGAATTAGATATTAATTTATAAACCCAAAAATAAATAAATATATATATAAGTATAATATTTTTCATCCTCTAGATCGAAACGATTATAAATATGCACTTATATTTCAATAGATAGATCTTGTTTTAATTGTACGGAAAAAAATATAAAATAATTTAATAATGAAAATAAAGATCAATGGATAGGAAAGAAGGAAGGAAGTTAGTATCATGGGATGGTTTATCCAAATAAATGACACATCAACCACACTCATGAAGTAAATCATATTATTTTCCATGAAACTATTGAAATTAACTATCTTTGACTCTAAAACATGACAAGAACTACCTATACCAGTTCCTCCCAATCAATAGGTAATCTATAACCAACCTAGGTGTGATGGATTAAATATTTAATGTAAAAATTGTTGTTAATTTTATCTCTCACTCCCCCCACTACACAATACTACACAAGATATTTTACCTTATCCACCCTCATAAATAATAGTCACCAGATAATGAGATAAGGAGTAAGGATCAATAACTCTATAAAGGACTACGAATATCGCATCAAGAACGTAACTCTAACATTACACACACACCATATAAAATAATTTAAACCCTATAAAAATAATCATTTCCCATCATAGTTGATTAATATAATATGTAATAACACTAAGTCACATAACATGGAATATAAATTAAAGAATTTTTTTTGAAACCAATAAAAACTCACATTAACGTACTTTGAAAACCAATACAGGAATTCCACTTTTACATAATTAAATGTAAAAGTGAAAATAAAATCCAATACTATAAATCTACTCTAAAAATGCACACCCAGTCTCACTTCTTGAACCTATAATTCAATAATCCCTAGAAAGTGGAAATATCCATTTTATTTATAGAAATATTACAAAAAAGGTATATCTCTCCTTTATCATTTTTATCATTAATATTTAAATATTACTTTTATTTATCCTATTCTAAATATCCTATAGATGTGTGAATTAATATCATTGTGCAAGGACACTCTTTTATATCATTTTCAAATTAAATATCAAGTTATATCAAGGGAATATAGATGTCTAACAAGACTATATAACTGCATATATCCACATCTTCAATTTTTATATTCACTTCAATAAACATTTCCACGTACCATTATAAATTTACACTATTTTATTTTGTATACATCCCATGTGCCAACTACATAAAATAATTCCCAATGTTTTATCACTGTGTTAAAGTATCCTTTAAGAGAAACACTCATACCTCCATATCATAGAAGATATAAAATATGTAGAAAAATCCAAGGATCATAACATAGAACCCTCAGTATCTCCATCATTGTAGCATATGGATGGGATAGCCTCATTGGTCTTCTCTCGATCAAAACACTCAATCTCTATAAAATGTGAGAGCTCCTCTACAAAATATATCTTTATTCCACATCCTCTTATCCATTAATAATATCATTTTCATTCTCAAAATTATCTAGTGAATCCATAAACTCATCCTCACTGTAGTGTGCCACCACATATTCCACCTATAAGTGCCTTAAGATACTTGTCCACAATAAATCAAGCGCTCCTCCCTAAATTCTAGAGGTTGACAAATAGTAGTGAGGGCATTGACTATATATTTGGAAATACTATTCCCTCGTTGATAAGAGTGGATCCCAACAACACACACACATATATATATATATGTATATATGTATAATAAAAGTACTAGAAATAGGGGAAAATATTGACAGAAGTAGGAAAATAATGAGTAATCATGCAATAGTAATAAATTGTAAGTAGAAAATGAAAAAAATATAAGATTACATATGATGATGATGAAACTATAAATATATAAAAGTGAAATTTCTAGGAATACGAATTATAATCATATACCCCATTAATGAAAAATATAAAAAAAGGGTAAATGATAATATTATCATCTCAAGTAAAGGCTATGTCCTCTTCTCCCCACACTATATTAATTATAAAAGTTAATAAAACATTAAAAGATAATATCCTTCATTTATCTATACCTGAAACCATAAATCCTACTTAGCTAAAAAATGTTCCTGGTTATGGTGTTAGATACAATCTCTGTAGTCCAGAACCCATGGTTTCTTGAACATTCCATTTCATTCCAAAAAAAAGAAACAATCCTCCTTGTTGATTTAGTTGAAATACATAATAAATAAATAATTACATTGGATTGGGTTACACATGGAGACGTGTCAAATATATCTACTTCAGCCTAAGCTGGAATGTTTGATATAGTATTTTATGTAATGGTAATGTAATAAGTATATAATTAATTATGTGTACTATCTACAAGATTTTGATTAGGATCTAATTACATGTCCCTATGTTTCTAAACCAAGGGATCAATTCTCCTTTGAAAAACATTTATTCATTTGTACATTAATTTGAAACCACAAAATAAATTATCGATATACATCCTCATCCCATCCATGACAATCCAAAGATACATTCCATGTATCTCTCAACTAGATCAGTATTTCTCTAATGCAAATGGGTCAATCTGAGGTGACCCATGTCTGATGTACCATGTGTCACTCTAACGTGGTGTAAAAATAACATGAACTAACCTCAGAGTCAATACCTAGTATTTAAAGCATGGTATCGAGTCTCTCTAAAGGAATGATAAACATAATAATTCCATATAACCTATCCTAGGTATCACCTAGGTAATTGGTTCCACTCATCTGGAATCAAAATAGATAATGAAATCTAGGCCCGTCTCAGACATAACTAATGTTTCTCCTGATCTATCTAAAAGCAATAAAAAAGGATAAATAAGGCATGATATTCCACCTAAGAGGTATTTAATATGGAACCCCATGTTTCATCATGGGAAATATGGTGAATGAATCAATCAATCAGGAAATCTATGAAAAGTCTAGAAATAAAACCCATTAAATTAGTTAAATCCTTTACATCCCAGTAGTCATGTCATTTAAGTCATTATTATGGCATGCGGTTTGAATAATTTGGAATTTGGAAATAAATTTTTTAATTAAACCATTTTATTTATGGAATGGGTATAGGGATTATTAGAAAGATCATTTCCAATTCCAAGTCGAATAGAAATTTCAGACATCCATTATGTGATAACAATCCATAAGGGTTATCAAGACAATTTTTTTAAAAAAGGAAGACTTTACTCCAAGGTGTTACACACCCACTTGTTTGGAATGGGTCAAGTAAATCAATCCAAGGGGTATAATATTCACTATATGAGGACTCCAAATGCACTAAAAGGTATCCAATTTAATTTATTTGGCAATTTTGAGGCGATACAAGAAGGGTTGGTGTCCTATTGCAGTGTAACTACTTACAAATCACCATGAAACAAATGGAATAATATGAGACCACTAACCTTTACATCATAGATATTCCATAATCTAGTCTTGTCCTTTGATTTGATCATGATCGGAGGAAATCAGATAAATAGACAAATGCCCTAGAAATGGATGAAATTATATTACACTAATATAGCATAACAGATGGGATGAGAATGATTAAATAGATTAGAGAGGCTTAAATATCCCACCACAAGAATCTCATTGAATCTAACATTTAATTAATCAATGTCTATTTTGAGAAGATAGCTTTGATCCTTGGAGTAAAAAGTTGAGGACTTTCGATCGTTGGAGGAGAATGAAATCACCAAGAAAAATTAGGAGAAAAGAAAAAAGATAAGGAATCATATGATTAATGGAGGTAAAATTTAAAATGAACCCTCAAAAAAATTCAGGGTTTTTCCTCCTATTTGGCCACATAGGGAGTCAACCATGAACCAAGACACTACTATGAGGGGGCACCCCACTTTGTTCTGCATGGATTTTCCCACCATGCAGTAACCATACCAAAATGGTTTCACAAGAATGATATTCAGATCGAATGTCTTATGCCCTCAGTCACATAGTTGTAGAAATATTCTGCATCCCCTAGATGAACACTATCTTAAGCCACTATGATTAAGTAAACAATGTGGGATGGGCTACACAGTTTCTCTTAACTGTGTGGCCTAGACTTTTCTTCCCATTTTGGGGCTCATGAATCTCAATGATCCCAATATTCACCTGAGACCATCTTGAATATTTTAGGAACCAAATTTAGGTTTGTTTAAAATAATTACAACAAAATATAAACAATTAATAACATTTAAAAAGTTTGAGGTGCTATAACCTCCCCTCTACAAGATAACTTTTCCTCGAGTTTCCATTCCATGTGTGGTGGAATGTTGTTTGACAAAATTTTCATCCACTAGGCATGTATATATTTTTCCACTCCCATGTATAATTATTTACATGTCTATGCTACCATAACACCTAGTATAGATGAACTAAATTGACCTAGAGATCCTTCATGCTCCGATTGACGATAAATATTAGATGATCCTCAAAGGAAGGATCTTTTTCTAGATCAATATCATTAGGTTAAAATGAATAATATTGTTTTAGATGTTACTATCAATGCTAGGATGTGTGGAATATGTCATACATAACATGATAAATCTAGGGTAATAAAACATTATAGGCTACTATCATGAATCAATCTAATATCCCGAAATGCTGGACATATGTACGTCATAAAATTCCTTGTCTCTGGATTCTTCTCTGATACAATATAGAAATTTATATAAAACAAAAAAATGTACCACCTCAATCTCTGGTGGTCTACAATGACAATTTGTATAAGAATTATTCCTAGACTGAGCAATACCCATACACATATAATTCAGATGGACATGCTCTGAGGTATCCAGATCATGATTAGGATGCATTAGACCTTTTCACCTAATTATAAAAAGGAAAGAGTATAATAGAATTGTACATTATAGAGTTCCTCTTATTTAGCCATCTGATTCTTTTAATGAATTTATTTTTTGTAGGAAAACTCAATTAGAGGGATATTATTTTCATACTAAACTCCAAAATCATCTATACATTCCCATAGTATGTACTCTAACACCTATATTGTTGGTTGGACTACCCATTAGTCTGAGGGTGATATATAGTACTCAAAACAAACTATAAACCCCATGACATTTTAAACCCCTAAAAACCATGAGTTAAACATAACATATCTATTTATATGATAGAATGGGGTGTTACAAGACATATCACTATCTATCATATTTAAATAATTTCTAAATCATCAATAAAAAGGGTTCCCCAATCGGATGAATGATTGAATTCTGGGTCAGCCTATCGACAATCAGACATACTACAACACAAGCATGAGGAGATAATAGAAATCATTTTTTGAATTCCATGGTGAAATCATTACACTTTCACTCAGTAATGAAGAGAGAATGTATAATTCTAGTATATCATAGGAGGTCTACATTCACCTACTAACAAGTGGAGCACCGAGTGATGAAAATCACTGTCTACATCTTCATACTATTCCAACATTACTGAAAATTCATGTCTCTTTACATATTTTAATGAAAAATATAAAATTCTCATATAGAGGCACGTTATTCCCTTATCATCTCTTTATAACTAAATTCTCCAAAACACTACCACAGAAAAGGAGGATCTCACATGAATCTACAACCCAATGAGGGGGTGGGTTATCTCTTGTGATGCTCTCACTCAAAACGAGTCCTTAAAAATCTAATAACCACCACAGATAAACCCATTCCATAAAATATATGTTCATTTATATATCTACTAGAATATTCTAAATGTGAAATTTATAATCATAAATATGCATCTCAGATAACAAACCCATCGAATACCATACACTTTTATCCTCTTGATGGATTTTTACTATGTTTCATGGATCAAAGATATAAAAAACATATTTCCTATTCTTGGTGATTAATAAAGAACAAAGTCAAATGATTATAGTCATTCCAACCTCCTATGGTGCCTCATATTCAAGTCACTATGAGTAAATATATATTTGACACTTCTATTATATTTGTACATAATGAATCACTCATCCAAAATATTTTGTCTCCAACAATATAGAGAATGAACCATGGATGCTAGCTCGATTTCCAACATATGATAGTTCCACTCATGAGGTATTAGTTGATGAGATCCACATGATACAACCCTATCACCTTGAATTATTTCTTCACCTAGATCTATTACTAATGAATCATAATAAATAATATATCTTTTACATGGATCAGGAAGATTTAGGATCGATACTGAGTTTATTCTTCCCATTATAACTTGGAAATATGTCTCAAATGATTTTTTATAGTCAAATTGTATTCCCTTTTTGGTCAAGACTATTAAGGGTACATCATAGTGTGAAAATTCATGGGTGAATCACATGTACTGAACAACCATCTCTATGAAGCTATGTATATCTGTTATGTTCTTTGCATACTTTAATGAAACCAAGGATTTCTGCTTCTCTAAGTCAAATAAATGTCTACGTCAGATATGATATAGCCTAATAAGTGAACATTACTGATATAAATGAGGAATTTACTGAGCTTCACATATTGATGGTGCCCTATCACTGTACTTAGCATAATATCTAGATGATTGGAATGGTCATGTCTGGTGTGGAAGTGCACTATGATTTCATCTATGAATACCACCAAAAAGGAATTAAGGTATTGGTGGAAGACATGAATCATAAAATACATGAAAATATATTGTACATTTTTCAAACTGAACTTCATGACTAGATACTCATACAAGTTGTACTTGCTTCAAAATGTTGTACATGGTATGTCTTTTTTCCTCACTCACACCTGATGGAATCCTGACCTCAAATAGATCTTGGATAAAATCACCACACCATCTTATTTTTTAGCAATGTGGGATGGTGAAACCCACATTGATGTGCTTTATATGAAAAACTATTTGGCCTCTAATTCATCAAGCTATATATATTGTACATGGAGCTCAATAGGTTCCATCCTATATTGAGGAATGGACACTAGTGATGCACCTGGAAAAAGCTTGATGGTGAACTCAAACTCTCTCTTAGAATTTACATCTATGAAATCATCAAGAAGACATCTCTAAGATGATATACACTATGAGGTAAATCAACATGCTACATTCCATGTTCACTCATAAGTAGAGTATCCATCTAGGATGTCACTCTTCTATGTATAGTATGCTTGAGTCTATATTGAATTCATTGGAGATCCCATTATCCTTTATGAATATAATTGTTCACCATGGGGGTGTGAAAGATACATGATGGAAATATAAATCTACCTAGTGTCGAAATGGCACTGGTCAGTCCATACAGAGGATGACGTCAACGATAGTCATCTCTACAATGATGATGCTCCAAAGTAAATAGTTCCCCCATATTTCTAGGGGCACTCTTCAAAATGGTATATTATCTCAACTCTAACTCTTAATAGTGTTTCTATTGTAATAACACCATTAGAGTACTCTATCAAAAGTACCAATAATCCAATAGTTACAAATAACCAAAATGATTTTGATGCACCTGTATCAAATAAGGTAGATAATAGCGTAGAGGCCACCAGAACAATACCAAAAATCGTAGATGACTATAGACTCTGCTCCTATGGCGTAGGCTACATAGCATATAAATGTCTTGGGCTTTGGCCCTGATATTATACCTTAGTGGTATGATTAGTTCTGCTCCTATGATACTAAAAATATGTGGCATAAATGCCTCAGCCACAAACACCTTCTTACCTAGAATGACCTGCATACGTCTAACTTCTTTCTTGATTAGGTGTTCCTTGTAATTAAACTGATGGCAATGTTTGCATAAATATTCATTCTCTTTTTTACTAGAGTAATGGGTCATAAAAATCAGTTGAGTGACCTGACCTACCAAATTCCCAACACTCAATTATGTTCCATATACACTAGTAATTTTTGGGGCCTTTATTATCACACTAGTGACACACCATAATTTTTTTTGTGCGAGAACCTTGATTGTACCTCCCCCATGTGTACACTCAATGTATCACTATCTACCACTAGATAGTCCACTACTCTACCTAAATGAGAAGATTCCCTATTTCATGTATCCGGATTCCCTCCAGTTCCATATAGTAATGAGGTCGTGGTTGACTATCTCTAAAATGGTGGTTAGCTAAAAAACATTAATCTGTAGTAGAATAAAATAAGAAACCCAACCTCAAATTTCCCCATGTTTTCATATGATCATCGGTTATAGTCCGTGTAAATATTTGAAATTCAGTGAAGCAATCTGAATATTCCATCGTATACATGTCACTTTACTCATGGTGAATGAGTTTTCAAACAATATATGTTCTCATGGTCTAAGGGAATAAGTAGTACACAAAGGCTATCTATAATTCTACCCATACCATACCATGATGTTTACCAGCCTATGCTAGAACACCCCTACTAACTATTGGTGAAATCACATAGAAGATAGGCTGTGAGCTTGACCCTCCACTGTGGATATGTCTCAATATACTTAAACATTGAAACCATATCCTCGTACCAAGACTCATAATCCTATGACCTACCATCCATTAAATAAGTAGTATTATTTTTCTATTGAACCTCTTGGGTATTCTCTTTGATAGAAGGGGAGTGTCAATGTGAGCCTTGCTCTAATTTCATAAAGCGACATAATCTGTCATAGAAATGGTCATCAGGAACGAGTGGGGGGGTTTAGAGAAGGTTCCAAAGGAGGAACTATATGAGGAGTAATGGATTTCTCAATTCCCACCACCTCAGGAGTATTCTCATATCCACATTCCTAGTATAAAACAGGATGACTTCGTATTGGAGTACCTCAAAAAATTTGAAGCATATACCTTAGACAATATTTTAGAACATATTGGAAATTATATAATAAAGGAAACAAACATGGTTATCCTGCTATAGAAACACTCCCCTCTACCATCTTTTGGAGTTAGGTATGGGTGATAATAATGTGAAATAGAAGGATAAAAGGAGATATGACCTATATAACAATACTATTTTGGGGTCATGTTGTGGTACCACGTTACAAATTATAGGGAGACATTTTAATTTTAGGAATCATAATCATTGTAAATCATTTATGTATTCAAATTCCCCTTTAATTTTTTGAATTACGAGAATATTAATATAAAATTTATAAGGTTCCATATAACTTAAAAATTGAATTATTTTGTTCATTTAGTCCTAACCACAACACGTTCTAGCCCATGGATCTAATAGACCATGGCTCAATGTGATACAATTGGCTTCTTTTGGCATCTTATTTAAATTATGAAGGAAAACACTCTTAGGTAATGTAAAATACATTAAGATTAATTCTTTTACATAGTTATGAAAATTAAATTATTAGAACATTTATATACATATAAATAATAAATAATGGAAGGAAATAACAATTAAGGAATACACATCTGCAACATGAATCACTGGAAATGCACAAAAAATTAGATATGGCATGGAATAATGGAAGGAATTTTAAGCCCTATTACGCATAGTATGATGAATGATAATAATATTACCTCATATCATAATGCCAGTACCAAACAACCCAATAAAATAATATCGTCATTAATTAACTACACAAACCTACCATGCCACCCATTAGAGAAATCCAGTGAAATCATAACTAACAAAAGATATATCCACATTAACCCATCTTAGGAAATTTGGAATTCCCCTATAAATGTAGTAGATACTCACTGGCATAGTATTTTAAGAAAATTAAAATTTCATAGTCTCCTTTTTAAACCCATATAAAAGGAAAAATGGAAAGCCCTATGTTATAACATTGTAGCATCCCTCCCCAAGTTCCACTTAAAAGTGCCCCAAGATAGTTTGACACACAACCTCATGCATGCCTTCTCAAATTCCATAGGCATCTAAATACTAGCAAGGGATTGGGTAACTCCATGAGAATAATATTCCCTCATTGATCATAGTTTAGTAAAATAATATATATATATATATATAAGTATAAAAAGAAGTAACAGAAATAGGGGAACTAATAGATAGTAGTGGAAAAAGATTGATTAATTGTGAAAGAGTAATAAATAGTATGTTAAAGATGTATCATTAAGACATACAATATGATGATTATGATAATGTAACTATAAAAAAAGTGATTATGAAATGGGTAGGGGATACCTGAATATACAAAATGCCATAAAAATATAAAAAATAGAAAACTACTATGAATAACATCTTGAGCATATGCTTGGTCCTATTATCCCGACTCTGTCCTAGTAATGAAATTCTATAAAGAATTAGAAGATGGATTCATTCCCTAGCCTGTACCTACAACCATAAATTCTACTCCGGTACCAAAGGCTCCTGAGAAGGGTGTGGTATACAATCTCAATAGGGAGATACCCCTGATCACTAGATCATTCCATTTCATGAAATATATAATAAAAAATTTTCCTTCATAATTTAAATTAAATAAAAAATAAATAAATAAATTATATTCAGTTCCACTGGAAGACTTGTCCAATCTGCTATATTTGTCCTAATATGGGGTTTTTGAACAATAAAATCCTATAATGGTAAAGTAATAACTATATATTTATGGAGGTGGACTATCTCATAACTTTTGATTGGGTATGCATGAAATGTAACAAGGTTTCTAAACAAAGGGATTAATTCACATTTCTAAAAATTTAATTCCTTTTTAATTAAATTTTGTACCCTCTTTATAAATTATGGGGATTCACCTTTATCCCTCCCTTGAAAATCCTAAGAGAATTTACAAGTATCGCTTGAAGGACTATGAATAATCCCAATGTAAAGGAGTTCATCCAAGATGACAATTTATGAAGACCAATGTATCACTCTGGCATGGTCTGAAAACATCACGAACTGACCTATGATAATGAACCTAGTATCACAATTAGGGGATTGAGTCACTCTTATGGAATGGTACAACCAATCATTCTATCAAGACCATCCAAGGGGTATCCCCTAGGGAACATGGGCCACTCATCTAGTTGAAAAATAGATAATGCACAGTGGTCCCATATCAGGTAAAGTAAATGTCACCTAGGTGTTTTTAAAAATACTAAAAAGGATAACTAAGGCATGATATTCCATATACTGGGTCCATAATATAGAAGGACTATTTTCAACCACTACACTAAGGTGAAATACTCAATCATGACATTTATAAATAACTATTCATGAAATAGAACCCATTTTATTCATTTAAGACATTACTTCATAGTAGTCAGGACATTAAATGATTTTTATGGTTTAAGATACATTCACAACATGTGGTGTGATAAATTATTCACTTGGCCACAACATTTAATACAAAAAATTAATTTATGGCATGATCCCTGGGATTAAAACATTGCTCATATTCAAATTCATGTCGAATAAGGATTCTATACCTTCATTATGTGATATCACACTACAAGGGGTGTCAATTTAATTTTAGAATAATGACAAGCCTCTGAGGTGTAGTGCACCCAACTTTATGGAACTGGTCAAAGAGATTAATAGAAGGGGTTGATTAACCACTATCTCAAGCCTCCAAAGGCATGGTAACACATTCAATTAATATAAATCATAAAATTAGTGGCAATGTCAAGAGGTTCCAGATCATGGTACAATGATAAACTTTAAAAAATTCCACGGAATGAAGGTAATGATTTTATAAAATTATAACTTATCATCATAGAACATACCTAATCATTTCATAACCTTTTATTTGAAATAGATCAGAAGATATTTGAGAAAATAATAAATAAATAGAAAATGGGGAAAAGAAACTTTCCCAGATATAGTGAAACTGATGGGATGAAAAATATGAAACATATTTTAGAGGATTATTGATATCACACTAGCTTTCGATTTTATCTAATGTAAAATGAATCAAATTATATTTGGAGGAGTTAGATTGAAAACTAGGAGGAAGAAGATGAGGTTCTTCCACAAAGGGAGGAGAATGTGATATAATGGAAAATTAATGGAATAGAAATAAGAGAGGGATCAAAATCATTAATGGAGAGAAACAATGTAAATTATCTGAGAAACATACCTATGACTGTTTTTCCTCACAGATGACTAAATTGTGTGCCAACTGTGCACCAAGATACTACTATAAAGGGGAACCTTACACTATTTTCCACACGATTTGTCTAAATGTGAGGGAATAGTCAATACCCACTCTATAAGGAATTTCATAATTATCACATGCTCAGGTGCTCTAGATAACACAGTTACAGAAAAACCATTCACTCCCAAGCACTCATTGTCTAAAGTTGAATGGTTTGGGGTAACCATGGGGGCAGAGTGGCACAGTTTTTCCTAACCAAGAAGCCTATACATTTTATTCCATATCGGGGATCGAGGCTCTGAATGAGACCCTAATGCACTCCATACCCCCTTCAAACATTTAAGAATCATATTTATGTCAATTTGAATGAATTAAATACAACTATTAATTGTTTTTAATTTTCATAAAACTCATGATGTTTCTCTCATAGACGTTTTTATCCACGAAAACCCCATTATCTATTCTTATTATATAGTTCCTAATACCTTCTATAGTATGAAGGGACCCTAGTGGGGAAACCTTTCTTAGTAATCAATCCTGCACCCATGTAATAATGTGGTCCTCCATGTGGTACGATATCATACCTCACTATAGATTCTTTATTGTTTTGAATTGTGTATCCTTCCATGGGGAAATACCAGCATTACCATTTGACCATTTTCAAACTACCAATCTATCATGGGATCTATCTTATCAACCTTATTGGGTTTTGGAGTATAAAATGGGTAACAACCTAGACAAAATATTTGGGAAATACATTGTGATATATTCTCAAAATATTGATGTATAATTAATACCATAGTACATTATAATGAGGATCTATATCAAATATAAATTTATTTCAATATGAAATATCTTAATATTACATGTTTTTACTCGTATTCATCAGAAAATAAATAATTACCACGTCATTCTAGGTTTCCTTAGTGGTTATCAACCCACATGATTATTTATGCCTTATTACATTGGGTTATATCCCCCCAATATGCTCTCTATGATCTATCATGTGCACAACCCATTTGTACTCCGGTCACAAACCAAATCTGGTCGCCATTGAAACTAATGCCAAACCTGGCTCATGAAGAGGCCCCAAGGACATTCCCAATCCCCATGGGCTATCATAAGTGCACTGGTATCTTAAAATGAGAATTGGGAATTATTTACCTGAGTTTATAAACATAAAACAACAAATGAATCCAATAAAATGAATCTGGATTTTTTAAATGAAATAATCTTGTAGAAAAAATCATAACTGAATTACATAGTTTAAAACAAACCACTAAGACTATAAAAAGGTAAAAAAACCAAAAGTAAATAGCCCAAGAACCCTCATCGTTAGGGGAACGGACCTCAAGCCATCTCTACAAGGCTTTACCACCGAAGACCTACTACAAACCTAAACCACTGGAACTAAAAATTGTACCCAACCTACGACAAAAAAAATAACCAAGTCTCCTTACACCCAAGGGTTTAAGTAGGGTGTGAGACAATGACCACTAGGATACCACCACTTAGAGATTCCATGTGATAAAAATTTTGAGATGAAAATCATGCAAGTTTTTCAAATCCTGAAATTCTAGCTACAATTTCTAAAAGATACACCATTAAATAAAATAATTTTTTAAGTCAAATAATTAAAAGAATCAACACTATTGAATGAAATGGAAAAGATACTGAATTTTTTCATCCAAACACACCATATACCAACAGTAAGAACAAACCATCTAATGAGCAGAAGCAATAGGAAATAACCCCTAAGAACTAGCTCATTGTGGGTCCCAGGTACCTTATATCGTGGTCAAAGTAACCATCACAATATCTGTTCTCATGCATGATCCACTAGTAGAGAACATACCCGTAACCTTGAGACCCCCATTATCATCATCATCATAGTTTAGTTAGTGTTGTATGCATCAATCTTGCTACGTGAAACTGAGGCTGAAACCCACGGGATCACAAGCATACTATTACACGTCCACCCACGAAGATAACACGGTTTACCTTTTGTGCTCAATCAAGTTATAAGAACTATGAAAAATAGTTTTCACATGAAAAACCCACATACACATCACACATTAACCAAACAAACACCATGTATATCTCAGAAGTCACATCAGCCCCTTTTTATTCAAATTGGTATTGAAATCCAACCCACACCAAAATAGCCCAAAACACATTTTTCATATATTTCACAATTCAACAAATACTTTTAAAATTGTATAAAATATTTCCCAAGATTCTAAACATCACATAATGTCACATTCATATGTTACATAATACTCTATTCATAAACAAAGTCCAATTTTCACATCACACACACAAAATATCCCGAAAAAAATGTTTCGTACCCACTTCACAATTTCATAAATCACCTCAACAGATTACAAAACATTACCAAAAAGTTTGACATAAAAAATGAAATTATTGTCTTTAAAAAAAACATTTCAAGAACATAATGCCACAAAAATAGTACATAGTCAACCTTTTCGCACTTTGTGTAACTCATTAAATCAGTTAGAATTTACATAAAACCAACCCAAGGGGTACATCTATGTATTACACACAAAACCCATTTTTCAAATCCTCTTGCAAAGCCAAAATCACCCCAATACCAATCCAAAAAATAATTTACATCCCTATAGATATTTATCTAGCTACTCTCAAGTATTATAAATCCCCTCAAATAATACCACAAAATTAGAAAATGAAAAACACACATTTTCATAAAATGATTTCAAGAGGCATTACATGGTTTCACATATAAAACCCATTCGAAAACCCTCTTTAAAACCCAAAATCACACCCTGACCCTAACTAAAAATAATTGGTAGCCCAAAAAACCTTTACTAAACCACTTTCCTATGTCATATAATAACCCAAATAATACCCCAAGATATTCATATGGAAATACACCCAATTTAAATTAAAATGAAACTATATTAAATTCTTAACCAAAAACAAAAAAATATTAGCACCACACATAACATATGTGAAATATGAAAAATCAATAAACCATAAAAATAACTCATCAAGAAATGGTTACACATGGAATCACATACTTTTGAGTTAAAAACCTTTAATTCTTGGTGCAAAACATTAATCACACTACTGTCACACCAAAAAGGAGATAAACCTAACCTAAACCAACAATATTTCACATAAAATACAGAAACCCAAAACCTAGGTTCGAACCCTATCTTCTGGACATAAGGGAACTTCATGAAAGGTGGAAGAAACCCTAATGAAATGGATGAAATAAAATAGAGAAACACTTACTTGAGAGAAGTTGAATAAATCACCCATAATTAAAAAATGTTGAATCTAAAAGAAACAAAAACACATATTGTGGATAGAATGTGGATGAGGAGGTCAGGTGTCAAATTAAATGGGTGAAAAAGAGTGAAAAATGAATTATTTCTGAAGGATTCAAGTTACCTTCTAAAATCTGGATGGTTTGAGAAACCCTGAAAAGATTCTCCCTAATTTTTGGTTCAAATGAGCTCCAAAAATGCAAACACCATAATGGCTGTGATCCTAGGGATATTGGATCCGAGCGGGTGGTTTAATCACCAAAAAAATAAAAAATAAAATAGATATTAAATAATTAATTATTTTAAATCATAAAATGGACTTACGATCATGACCGATACCTTAAATAAAATCCCAAATACACAATGATTATGGATTTCTAAAGGCTTCAAATTTATATTGTGGTGTTAATAGGTCATGGGAGGCCATGTATGAATTGGAATGAATGAAAAATATTGAAAAAATTAAGTAGTAATAAAATAAATAAATTGGTTTTTAACTCTAGAAATCGGCTCAGGGTTTAGCCCAAATTTTCAAAACCCACCATTTCCACCAAAATGAATGAGAAACCCCCAAAACCAAGAAATAATAGAAATTAAATTAAAAATACCTTTATAATACAACATTTATGTGAAAATTCTACCCACTATAAAACCTTCCTCCCCCAAATATCCATAGCAAGACCAAAAGAAAAAACCAAACCCAACCAAAAGACTAAAATGGACTCCTTCGCCAAGCTTCACACCCAAAGGCCAAAACACCTCCAGTAATCAATTAGTGATAGAATACTCTCACAAAAAAACTCAAAGCACTCTATTGAAATGATTAATCACATTCAGACTTTATCCCAATAGAAAACTCCTCAATCTCCATCCGAAAAAGTTTCCCGAAATATACCCAAACAAACAGCAGCAATGAACAAGGTTACACTTATCTTGCTTTAACCAAAACATTGAGAATTATCTAATCCAAACGTTTACCAAAGAAATATGTAGGTAGTTAGATAGCTTCGAACAAGACTACCTACCACCAATCCAATTCAATGGACAAATACGATTTACTAGCATGGGGAGGCATAAATAGGCTCCCCACCATAGGAGATTACCTAATATTTTTTCACAAGACAAAATTAGGACACAAACAGGGGGATGCCCAAATGGAATCCTCGATTCAATGGTTAGTCTTCCATTAGACCTCTCCAAAAAAAACATACATGAAAATCATAGTGGGTCTCCCCAACCTAAGAACCAGCCATCTTAACTGAACAATACAAAAATTCCCAGAAATTATAGAGTAGGCACGACCACACGGTTTGGGAAACCATGGACTAACTATAGGGGTCATTCTTTCTGCATGGATTCCTAGTACACAGTCACAACTAATCATGCACAAAATATGTGATCAAACATGATGAAACCAGAGTTTTTAACTATTACCATAGTTTATAAGAGGATAGAACTTTATAAAACATATTAAATAACCCTGGGATTTCCACTAACTACATGCCAGATTCTCTCCAGGACTTATGGCTGGAGCTCAAAGGATTGAAGCATTTCTAGCCTCATAGTTAGGCTTGGGAAACCCCTAAACAGAACTTTTTCTTCTGATGATACAAACGAACATTCCATATCCCTATATGGGTTTACTAAGAAAATAAAAAATTCAACTCTCACGTTAACCTAACCCTGAATTTCACTGAAACATCGGCTTAGAGGATGCACACACATCACACCTTTTTTCTTCAGGTGAGAAAAAATAGAAGAAAATAGAACATATAAACACCTTCCTCTAAAATGGAGTATTTTGATGTTTTTCCATGAGATACATACACCCAATACGATAAAGACTCTCAAATGATTTCCCGACAACACGTTTACAGTCAAACAAGCATGCGACATCACAACGCGCCCCTGAACATGACCAAATAGACTGATAGAAACAACACATTGAACATTAACTTATACCAAGTCCCTAAACAACACACAAGTCCAGAAAGTGGCCACAATAGGCTATCACGACCACATTCGCAAAACTAGTGGTTTAACATGAATTCCTGCTTCAAAGAAACTATGAAGATCCCAGAGGCCCTCTTAGAAACCATTAAGACACTCATCCCCACTAACAACCCTAGACCACTTCCACCTTTGACGAATTAGGAAACTTTAGAAACTAGGGTCTCCTTAAACATTCCATGAGCACTCTCCCATTAAAATAGGATCCAAAAATAAAATAAATGAATGGGTGCAGACTCATTCAACAAATATCGATAAAATATTCCTTATATTGATCAATAGGAGGATTTTCCAATGGTGAAGCAATCTGGGATTCACTTCATTTGTACATTAACCATTAATGGGGGTGTACATTATCCAATGGGAAAACACAAGGACCCAAACGACCTGGACCATTGGTCAAAAAGTTCCACAAACTAGATCTAGAAACATGAAGGAAACCACCATAAATGCATCCTAAAACATATCTTAGAAGACACTATTATCTAGTCCTTCTACCCAGCTTACTAACCAAAAACAGACCGAAAACATAGTTCAATCATGAAGGGTAATTTCCCTAAAAACATCCAAAAACATCAAAATTTAAAAAAACACATAATAAACATCATCCCAATAAAGTCATCAAAACATCATGTTTTCCTTTAAAAACATTTCCTGGAAAGGGAAAGTGTTCAGTTGTTAGTGTATCCACCTATGGTACCCCATGTGCCTCATGCATGCCTGTTTCTATGCCACAATGGGAACCCTCTTCATATCCATCCTGGAATCCATCCATCTATTCCATAAACCATACATCATCTAGTATAACTCCATGCATGTAGTCACTCATGGAAACACCAAAGGATAAAACAAAAAAAATGTTCCACTTTTCAATACCAAAATTTTCATCAAATACATCTTTTTTCAAAACCACTAACCACGAAATCAAACCCAAATTAAATCTTACTAAAAAATTTGGAAAGAAAAAAAATTCAAATGAAAAATCACTTTAAATCCATTCACATAAATTTCAAAAATTCTCATCCCATTAAAACACCTTTAAATAGTTTAGAATAATCTCTTGGAAACACTTTTTCAAAACAATCCTTGACATAGTTAATACTTTCAAAAGAGGTGAGAACACACCATTATACATTCTAAAAAAATTCTAATAATTTAGTTCTACCATTTAAAAAATCAAAACATCCATACTTTATTATAAAATCATTTCACAAAAAAAATAAGCTTCTTAATACCATGTCATTTTTGCATTAAAACTTAACTTACAAGAATTCAATATTAAAGGACGGAAGACAATGCAAGTGGAAAATAGTTCTAGTAGATGACATGAAGATATGTTTGGTGGCCATATTCCAATATCTTCACCATCATAGAGAGTGTTATAAGGAAATATCCCCAGCTCATCATGGCTTTTCTGGCCCCGCGAGTTCACTAAGACCATTAACACAAATCTATTTTGATTTCCCATAGTCATAATTAAACCATGAAAACCGAAGGACTCAAATAACTCCCAACATCCCCTAGTTAATGGAATACTTTCATGAGGTGATATGATTAGGCACATTACCCATAACTGGAATACCAAGTCCTGAAAATCCTGAATCCAGACTATCCTGATTGTTCCCCAAATAATGTGACCCAAAGAGTTAACCAGATCTTCCTATGATACAATTTTGTCACAAACCAGATCTGGACACCATCAAAACCAGCACCTAACCCAGTGCATGACAAATAAATAAGGTCATTCCTAATCCCAGAGGCTGGCACAAGTCCTGAGTATAATAAAATGATCACTGAGAACTATTTACCCAAATTTATAAACATAAAATGACAAATTAATCCAATAAAATGAATCTGGATTTTTCAAACCAAACAATCTTTTACAAAAAATCAGAATAGAATTAAATAGTTTGAAAACACTCACCAAGGCTATAAAAAAGTTAAATTCCCAAAAGGAAACTTCCCAAGTATCCTCAAGGCAAGGAGAACCGCCCCCAAGCCATCTCCACTAGACTTCAGCAACAAGGACCTGCTAGAAACCTGAACCACTGATACTAAACACTATACCCAACCTGCGACAAAAAACATAACAAAGTATACTTACAACCAATGTTTTACATAGGGTGTGAGCCAATTCCTAGTAGGATACTACCACTAAGATATTCCCTGTGATAAACATTTATAGATAAAAATCATTCAATTTTTTTAAAATGTGAAATGCTAGCTACAATTTCTAAAAGATGCACTTTAAATAAAAGCAGTTTTCAAGTGGGCTATATTAAATAATCATGAATTTTGAAAGAAATGGAAATGCTACAGAATTGTTCCAGCCAATCATACTGTATACCAATGGTAAGAAAAAATCATCTAATGAGAACAAGAAATATGAAATAACCCCTAGTAACTAGCTCGTTGTGGGTCCAAAGTACCTTGTATCTCGGTGAAAGTTAACATCACAATATCTATTCTCATGCATGTTCCACTAGTATGGAACATACCCATAAAGTAGTGGTCTCACATTATCATCATCATTATTGTTTAGTTAATATTGTAAATGTCAATATTTCTATGTGAAACTGAGGCCAAACCCCACGAGATCAGTAGCATACTATTACACATCCACCCACCTAGACACACAGGTATCCCTCTTGTGCTCAAAAAAGATCAACTAACCATGAAAAATAGTTTTCGCATGAAAATAACACTTCTAAATCCCACATTAACCATACACCCCCCACGTATATCACACAAGTCACATTATCCCCCCTTTTATTCAAATTGTTTTTGAAATCCAACTCACACCAATATATCCCACAACACACTTTTCATATCGTTAATAATATAAAAAATAATTTTAAAATTTTATAAAATATTTCCCAAGATGATAAATATCATATAATATCCCAATCACATGTAACATAATACCCTTTTCCTAAACAAAATCCTTTTTTCATATCACACACACAAAATAGTACAAAAAAAAGATTTGAACCCACATCACAATTTCATAAATCACCTCAACAAATTACAACACATTAACAAAATGTTTAACATAAAAAATGACATTTTTTTCTCTAAAAAACTCATTTTATGAACATAATACCACCAAAACAGTAAATAGTTATCCTTTTCACACATGGTGTAACTCATTAAATCATTTACAATTTTCATAAATCCAACCCAAGCGGTATAACATGGTTTTGACCACAAAAACCATTTCCAAATCCCCTTTCAAAGCCAAAATGACACCAATGAAAATCTAAAATAGAATTTACAGCCCAATAGATAGTTATCTAGCCACACTCAAGTATTAAAAATCACCTCAAATAATACCACAAAAGATGCACATGAAAAACACACATTTTCATAAAATGTTTTAAAGAAGAAATACATGGTTTCACTCATAAATCCCATTAAAAATCCATCTTTAAAATGAAAAACACACCAAGGCCCTATAAAATTATAATTGTTAGCCCAAACAACATTTAATAAACCACTTTACTATGTTAAAGAATAATCCAAATAATACAAAAATAGATTCACCTAGAAAGACACCCAATTTAAATAAAAATGAAACTACAGAATTAAATGCATAACCCAATCCCCCCAAAATAGTATTCACACAACACATAACATATGAGGAACATGAAAAGTAATTAAAATAGGAAAACCAACTCATCATGAAATTTTTAAAACTGGAATCACCAACTTTTGAGTGAAACCCAAGGAATTCTTGGTGAAAAACATTAACTACACCACCGCCGCATCAAAAGTGAGATAAATCCAACCTCAATTAACAATATTTCACCAAACATAGGCAAACTCAAAACATAGGTTTGAACCCTAACTTCTGGGCATAAGGTAACTTCATAAAAAGTGTATCAAATCCTAATTAAATGAAATAAACCAAATTGGGAAACAATTACTTGAAGACATGTTGAATAAATCAACCCAAATTAACCGAATGATGAATCACCTAGTAACTGGACATGATAGTGAATCTAGAACAAGGATGAGGAGGTCATGTGGGGATTATAATGGCAGAAAAATTGAAAAATGAAATATTTATGGAGGAAGCAAGTGAACTTTAAAATCACAATGGTTTCAGAATCCCTGAAAATATTTTCCCTAATTTTCAGTTCAAATGATCTCCAAAAATGCGAAACATATAATGGGGGTGATCCCTGGGATATTTGATTCTAGAGAGTGGTGGAACCACCGATGAAAATTCTATGATTTAATAAAGAATTAAAAAATCATTTAAATCATGAAAATTGTCTTACAGGTAGGCATATTACCTTAAATAGAAACTCAAATACACCATGATTATTGATATCTAAAGGCACCAAATTTACATGGTGGTGTTAATTGGTCAGGGAAATCCAAGTATGAATTGTATTGGATGAAAATTTTGGAACACTAAAGGGGTTATAAAATAAAAAAAGTGGTTTTTAAATCTAGAAAGGGGCTCACAGTTTTGCCCAAATTTTCAAAACCTAACATTTCCACCAAAATGCATGAGAAACACCCCAAACAAATGAATAATGGAAATTAAGTAAAAAATAAATTTAAAATACATCATGTATGTAAAAAATCCTACTTGTTTTCACCTTGGTTGTGTGTTTTACCACAATTTAATGTATTAAAAAACAATTTTTCTAATATAATTGTTAATAATTATTTTATTTTATTTATTTTTCCAGAATGAAATTTAAAATATTCATTTACCTTAAATAAATAAAAAACTAATATAAAATATAATCACATACAAATTAATCCAATTTATTTAATTTTAGTTGAGAATAAGTATGAATGAAATTAGATGATCAAATCTCCCATAAACAATTCATGCTTTCCCTGAAGTATATATATCATTATAAAATTACTTGGAACTCATGTTGACATATATCAAATTTCTTCATCAATAAAAAAATAATTTGGAATGTGGAAATGAAATTTTTGATATAAAATGAGAATAATTTTCCAAATAATCAATTTTAAAATATTCCAATAAATCATATATTTTACATTTTGACAATTTGAATTTTGTGTTCTTATCGTAACATTCAAATAAGAATATTTCTCCATTATTACTATGCATGAAATATTTAATATTTACACCTAATATTTTTTCAATCATAACTAAATGAAACAATTTAATAAAGATATAATAATAAAAAAACATTCATGCTCCTTACCATAGGGTTATGTTTGATCTCAATTCTCTACCTTTTAATGAAAACTTCCCCCAATAATCGTGGTTGATTTACATTATTGATCGACTTACTCTTATGATTTAGGAAATTTGGTAACGAAGTAATCTGTATTATGATTAAAAAACTAGGATTAACTCTTAAGAATATTTCATGATAACAAAAGATATACTTGAGAACAACTCTACTCTTCAATAATAAACGCCACTCCCTAAAATTGAAATTAAGTACATTATGGTATAAAATCATAATGAAAAAAAATTATCTGGTTTTTCTACTTTTTATCATTTATTTTATTATTCATTCTCGTATAGGCCTCACATACATCACTAGGTCTCAAATGATCAAGATAATTGTTTAGGTAATTGAGATATATTACCATCCAAATACCCATAACATATTATTAAAAAACTTACAATTTTTTGATTGTTGGTTTAAATATTTTTTCATTATTTTATTATTGGGATAAAAATATGATTAAATGATATATAAACATAAACTATAAATAAAACCTATAAAAACATCCTCAAAACTATCCTTGAAATGAATACATACAATCCACCACAATACATATCTCTCTATCAACTAAAATATTTAATATCATGAAAAATGCATAGAGTACGGATGGGAAATGATATGATTGGATTTAATTGTGTATCTTCAATATAAAAAGAAACTCATGGCTTTTATAGGCTACATAATATTCCATATAATGGTACTATTGAAGGAAAAGTTCATAACATAAAAAATTTTAGAATCATATTTAGATTGTTTTTATATAAAAAAACCATAAATAATATCACAATTCTAGTTCTACATAGTTTATATACACTATGTTATTCATCAAATTGGGGTATAAAAATTAATAAGAATTTTTTTTATAAGCCTCTTTGGAATGTTTATATATAATAAAACTCAATCACTCATGGAATGAATATTAATAACCAGAAATCAGTCAATATAAATGTTAAAAACTCTAAGAATTAACAATGAGTGGGAAATATAATATATATAAATAAAAAATCCCACCCACCTAATCCTGATTCTTCATATCAATATCTCTATATTTATCAATAATCATGCATCCCCACATACAACTCATACAATCTGTCAATAATTCAATCCAAAAGATATAATCCTGAGATACATATGTAATTCTATATCAATGATAAAATATACGAAAATATATATGAATGGGGTATTCATTTTTTAGTTGATGTTCAAAATAATAATCAAAAAATATTGGGAGGTAAAAATAAATAATTTAACAATACACTACCCATTACTTATGATTCCCTTTCTTTCATGATTTTTTCCTTATATCTTGTTCCATTATGGACCTATAAAATAAAAATCCATGTGATAGAAAAGGATCTATGTAATTTAATGCTCAAAATAAAGGGTGGTTACTCAAAACTACACCATAATGTAAATATGTGAAAACACTAAATTTTTAGAAATTATAAAAAATAGGGTTTTATTCCAAAAATAACTATTATTATATTATATTATATCAACCTTACCACATTTTATCAGACAGTTTTGGTGTGGTATAAAGAAAACCATATCAGGTTTACCCACTTATGATTTTGTAGTGTATCTAGCTTGATTCCATTTAACCTAATATTTGGAATTATCTTAAAACATTATTGTAAAGAATTCCATGTGTTTGATATTTTTTGAATAAAAATACTTATTTTTTCCAAACATGATAATAATATTCATTATTATATTATATGTGTTAATTTTTCAAATTTATTAATTAGCTATTCACATTCACAACCATCCTCATCTTATAATCGACTTATTCATCTCATTAATGTTTAATAATGGATTTTTCATCTCTTTATATTCTATATAATTTTGTATTGAGGGTCATATATAAGTAAATCTCATAATTTTTACCCGAATTGGGATTTACCACATATTCATCCATAGACATTAAAACTGCATTAGATGTATATGTAAGTACTTATTCATCATTATCTTGCTCTATTATTATTTTAATACCATCATCACCCTATTTATCCATGATATATGAGATTTTAAATACCAATTATAGCATAACATCAATGATTTTGAGTTTCGATTCTAGATTTGGATCTTTTTTTATAACCAAGATTAATTTCCCTATAATCCTTCCATTTTTATCTTCCCTTTGTGTATGTAAATAGTAACACCCCATGTAAATAAAGAGTATGAAATTTTCACATTTATCCATATTTTTGAATAAAATATTAATATATCTTTAAAGGGGATTCTATGCTCGATGGCGTACCCAACATGCAACAACGAGTTTCTTGGGAATCTTACGTTGCACTCTAATAATAAAATAATATTATTTTAAATAGTAGTTAACGCCTAGCTGTTGTGATGGCGAGAATGAATAGAACTAACTACAAAATGATTATATATGTTTTTCAAATATTTTTACTTTTTTTCAATAAATGTTTGAGGATTAAAAATGCAAATGAATCCAGTTTTTATGCGTAAACATTCTAATTTTTTTTTAAAGGTGAGGGAATCCTCTTTATTCATGAAAAGAAAAAACATGGAACAGCAAGGGAATGGGGTCAGACAAGACGAAAACTGCCCTCATTCTAAAACATAAACTGTCAATGACATCAGTAATCAAATTCAAGAGGATTATACTCATCATAATCCCAATCAGACTCATCCTCCAAGGGACTGAAAGAATTACCTCTAGCCTTTCTCCCACTGGATATGGATCTAGTCACCATAGTGGGCTTCAAATGAGAGTAGTCCTTCCTTGGCCGGGACTTTGTCATTGAGGGTGAAAAGCCTTCAATGGAAACTGATTTTCCTTTAACAGCATCTCGATAAGAACCATTCTTTGGAGAACCATCATTCTCTGTGTCAGACCATTTTCCCGCCATATTCATTGTGCTCCACTGCTTGTTGAGCTCCTCAATAATCTGCGAGCCTGCATCCAAAGATTTGCAAGCATCAATGTCAGGGTTAAAGATAAAGGCATCATCCTTTACCTGTGTTTCAGCATCATTTTCCTGAGTGGAGTCCACCAAGACTGCATCTAATTTGTACTCTTCATGTGCAGATGGGCCATGCAGAGGAGACATAGGCCCCGCCGGTTTGTCAACAGGTCCCTGCAACTCCACGAAATGGCCACAGACCTCATGCTGATTCACAACCTTAAGATCAGAACAATCTGCTGGAAGAATTTTTTCAGCCACAGCTTGTTGTGACTCCTCAGAGGTGCACCAATCCTCCTGCTGAGATTGGGTAGCCGGCAGCTGAGTTGGAGAACCCCTTTTAAATCAACTTTTTGACAATATTATGTGTTATATTTGACAAAATAAAATTCTTATTTAGAATCAGGACATCAAAATTTACTTTGTGTAAATTTTTGGTATTTTTCCGAAAAAGTTCAATTTTTAATGAATAGTGAAAAATGTTGTATTTTATTTCAAAACCTCTTTTTAATCTAATTTATTTATATGATTAGATTATATTTAAATTGGTTTTAAAGTGAAATTATAATATACTTTTACCATTAAATCCAATGGTGGTCATTGGAATTAATTTCATCTTGAAATTGGACTTAAACTAGTGTCAATCTTTTGATATATGTTGTTTCATAAAAACACGATATTTGTTTTGACAACGGGAATTAATTATTAAATTAATTAATGAAACTTATATGTTTTCAATTTTGTAAAATAGACATAATTTTTGAATTCGGAATATCAAATATAGCTTAGGGTGAATTTTTGGTAATTTTCTGAAAAAATTCAATTTTTGATAGTGAAACCACTAAGTGGTACTTATAAAAACTGATTTTCTGTTTAAATGAAAATTTGCCACCTGTGTGTTTTGAATTTCAAAAATCCGATATACATGGTTGTCATTGAGAAGTAAAATGTGGTTCAATGGGATTAAAATAATTTTTTGGTGAATAGTAACTTATTATGTTTTTAATCGCGATTAGAGGTAATTAGTTTAGTTTAAGGTAAAAATAATGTTTTAATAATATGAAATGACCTAGAAACATGTCCTACCCTCATTGGATGAGTCATGGCCATCCAAGACAATCCATGGGTCATCTTGGGGACCCCATGGAGCCACTTTGGTTTGAAAATGACATAAATACCTTTTTATTTAAAGTTAAAATTAAAATGACACAAACATTAGTTGTTTTACTAAACCAATTTTTAAATGGGGTTATACAAGTCATATTTTTGACTATAAAAATTCATTGGAAAGCTAAAAATATTTCCTAAATCATAGTATTTATTTTTATAATTTTTAGACATTATATAAATTAAATTAGGTATGACATCATGATGATGCAGCGATAACCTCATTATTTAACGATTTAAATAAAATGTAATGATAATGTAAAATATAAGACCTACACATGTAAAAATCTATTGGATGGGTGGATTTATAACCCTTATCACCTTATCATAGAAACAAATTTATGTGGGACCATTAAAATCCGAAACATCATTCTAAAATAAAGTAACATTTCTTTACATTCCAAGAGTTCCCCTCCTCTCCTCTTATAAAAGGCCCCCACCTCTACCTCCTTACCCACACATCCAAATCCTTTGGCTCGGCCAAACCCTGCCCATTTTGTCTCTTCACATCCCTATATAACTCCTTGAAGCCTCAGTTTGGGCAGAAGTATTCCCAAGGAATCCTTTTAGCTCAAACCAAATGGAGTTACCCGATTTTAAGGTAATGTCTTCACTTGAGTCCTTTTGTTTTATTTTGATTCTCCAACCCCCTAAACTCGTTTTATTCATTTCTTTTGTAACAACTCCAGTATAATAAATATACTAGGATGTTGTTATAAGAAGTATTCGAGCTACACTTACACACACCTTCGTCTATTGGTTAAAGAACATACTTTTTCTGTGGTTGGTGATTTTCTGCCTCACGAAACGATGATTGTTCAATATTCTTTTAACACCTTTAAAGGTGGCCATTATGATGTCACTGTATTTTATATATGATATATATGGTATTTATTTTTACTATATTCTTCGTTATTTTATATTTAAACCATAACTTTATTCGTTTCATGTTGTGTAAATGCGGTAATTTCGTATGAGGAAGTGCGGACTACCGCCCCCTCAAGTGATGTGACTCATACATGCAATACATGGAATGTATAAAGAAAGAAATTAATGAAAATATGTGACCTATATAACATATATATTATACTGGAATTATAATATATATATATCATTTATTTTTAATTCCATTAATATGAAAAATAAAAAAAATGAAAGTTGCGTCCATGCGTACGTACGACCTACCGTCTCCATGAACGATGCTTTTCGTTTTTTATATCCAAATGATATGGAATAGTATAAAATAAATATGTACTGGATATATATGATATATATGAAATATACATTATGATTATAACTCTGGATATAATGGATTCATGAAGAACTTGTAATTATAAAGAGCATATTTTGACTCAAATACCAATGATCGTTTAAACGACCGTTATTAACTAAAATAATTACATAGTGTTCATGACATGGTAATAAGTGATATAAAAGGAATAATGAACTTGAAAAAGGTTCTTAAGGACGTATAAATTAACTCAAGTTTATTATTCAGGAGATTAAAGAACGATCGAGTCAAGTCGGACCCGAGGTAAGGGATCCTACTCCTCTCTTTCTTTTTAAGTACACTCTTTTATGTCATTCCTTTTAAGCTCATTTTTCTTGTTATTGGGATGTTATTTTATATTAATATTAATGTAATTTTTATGTTCATATGACTAGATACCCTATTTCCTCTCATCAATCCATTTTGGAAGTCTTAAGTGGCGCCATTAGGCTGCTGAGTTTTCGTAAGGGATTTTTCATCTCACTTTTATTCCCGTGAGATTTATGCTACATTTTCCACAATTTCCTTTGAGTGGTGTATGTACTGCCCATTATTATACACTTTGTGTAGTATTATTTCATTTAGGGGTATTCAAATCTTCATTGTATGACCCTTCTTCCATGGGGTGTACGTTTCGAACGTTACCCAACTCGGTAAGGGGACCTTTCACCCTCCTCTTTTTAAAAGACATCTTTTGTTATGTCTTTTAGTTTACATATTTTTATGATGGGATATGTTCTTTTATATCCTTATTGATGTAAATTTTATGTCCATGTGATGATATTCCCTTTTTATCTCTCATCAACTCATTTTCTGAATTTTGAAGTGATGTCGTTATGCTGTCGAATTTTACCAAGGGGACGTTTTAACCCAATTTCGATTTCTTTGGGTTCAACATGTAGTTATTTAATATGTCTTCCTTTTAAGATGTGTGAATGACCTTTTATTGTTTTAAACTTAATATCCTCTTATACTGGGTGTATTTATATTTTTCACACATAATTTTGAGATTGAATTATCCTTAATTTAAGGATACCTTCTTTATAAGGGAATTCATCACATTTGACATTTCTATTGAGACTTCATTGTTGTTATGCACCAATTAACTCTTATATGGTGTATATACTGTCCTTTGGAATATTATATCATCAATCCATTTATTCTCATGATATTATAATGTTCTGACTAAATGTTATTCCTCAATTATTGTATTCAAGTGTCTCTAATTTTGGTAGAACGCCTTTAACCAAAATATGTCTTTAAATGTTTTAGTTATTTGTTGTTATTAATATCCATTTTTTCAAAATGTTTTTAAGGATTTATTTATATGGATATTAATGGTTTAAAATTTTAAAATCGTCAAGGTGGTATGGGACACTTTGATTCAAAAATCTCTTTATTAAATGTCTTAAATGGTTTTGGAAATGGTTTCTTTTTGAATTGATTCAATATTTCAATATACTAAAATGTTATATTGTGATTGAAATGTGGAAATGTTATGTTTCCTTTATTCATGTTTTATTTGATACGTTTATGTTATGGTTATTGGGCATTGTTATGAAAACGGGTGGTTCTGTGATAAACTAAGGGCGGGTGAGCCCAATATAGCTCTCCAATGCATTGGGTAACGTGAAGGAGTGAAACGTTAAGGTTTTTCCGAAGAGATTTAGGGAATATACTGTGGTGGGTATTCCAAACGTAACCAAGAGGGTTACTCCCTACGTAATAATGTTATTAATGCCTCAAGTTACCTTTATGTCTTATGATTTCTATGATTTATTCATGATTTTATGAGGTATGTTAAAGTGCTTATGTTTTATGGGTAAAGAATGCTTTAATTCTTATGTATACATGCACTCATGTTTCTTTTCCATATATTTATATCCCTTACTGAGCTTTTTATTCTCATCCCAAGTTTTTGAAATGTTTTCACAGGTCAAGGGAAGGTTACATGATATGATGATAGTGTCAAGGAAGTGTCAAGAAAGAATCCATGTTTTATTTTAAATATGTTTCCGTTGATGGGAAAAATGAATACTATCTTTTATGTATCCACTTTGTTTAAATGTGGAATGTAATGCAGGTTTTATGATATAATTATCTAAAACTCTAAACCTGAAAAGATCCTCAATGTGTAATCTTTTAATAACTCAATATTAAGTAAGGTTTAAGGTTGGGGCCTTATAGTTGGTATCAAAGGTCGGTTTAGATAACTTTATAGGTTAGGGCATTCTTTAAGCTTAAGTGACATTACCATAATGGTTAGGATTTCAAAAAGATTCCTAGTTTTGGATAATGTGAATGAGTAATTATTTGTTAGTGTTTATCTTCCTCATTAGTACATGATGGTTATGTTGATATACTCACACTGACCTTTATGGTTTTAGTAAATGGATGGATCTAGCAGGCACCAAAGTAACAGTGGATGTGAAGGAAACTGTGATAGTTTTTTGCGCAAGCAACTGAATGATATGGTAGATTCAACAAGAACTCTTGTGATTATCCTCAACCAACTATATGGAGTCATGATTGACCACTTAAACATTGGTGATTTCTCTAAGGCATCATATATGCGAGAAAAAAATCCCTATGGAACTACAGGTAATAATCATAAAGATAAGTGTGTTCAAAAACTTATGTGTCAAAAATGTTGAAAGAAACACCTAGGAAAATGTTTCAAAGGGAGAGAAATATGCTATAGATGTGGAAATGAAGGTCATAAAGAAAGAACCTGCCATGGAAAAAGGAAGCATCCATTTGACTCGAGGAAAGGGAAAGAAGTTCTTTCTGAGGGATCAATTGAAGGTTTTAAATGTGGTGTGCATGGTCATTATGAAAACAAATGTCATATGAAGAAGTTTCATGAATGGGATCACTAGAATCGTACAAATATTCATTTACCAATACCTAATGCAATTCCGATTAAGGATGAAGAAACTGAAAATGACCAATCAAAGGTATGGATTATTTCACGACTATTGTTTTCATATTTTGGAATCTTAGGATATGATTCATGATTTTGTTTGTAGGAAATAAGTATTTCAGAATAAGTTAGAAAGGAATGGTTAATGGATCATGAAGAATGTAGATTGAGTAAGATGTCAACATATAAGGGCTTCAAGAGTTATGGTGAAATTCTTAAGAGTATTAAGTCTCTTTTGATGATGGGGTTACATTAGAAGAATTTTTATATTATGTGTAACCCTGATGTTTAATATATGAAAATTTTATTCAAGGAATAGTTATATATTCTTTTGTGGACATAGTTATAAATGACCATTTGGGTTTATATGATCCTTACTTTTGAGGTAATTATGGGTTACTATATGTTATGATGGAAGTGAAAGGCATGAGATAAAATTGAGGTTAAATTATGTTATGATTATTTTTGATGATTTTATCTCGTTTTTGGGGAATGTTTTAAGAATTATATAGTTTTGGAAGAAGGAAAACACACAGACTGTGTGACAACCCGTCGTGTCGGACAAAGCTGCGGGAATCGAACCCACAACCAAAGTGCAACTGGTATTTATCGCTTACCACTAGACTACTTTAAGTCCCGGGTTAGTATGACTTATTATTTTTAGTTAGGAGACTTTATGAATTAAGAGTAAGTTGATTTTGGGTTATTTATGAAAATGATTAACCTATCATGGAGGATATGTGATTAGGTTAATTACTTTTCAATACGAGACTTTAAGAGTAACTAATGTTATTTGGAGATAAGTGTTAATTTGTACCTTGGAAGACTATGCGACTAAATCTTTCAAATATTTGGGTTTCAATATTATTTTTGTTTAATTTGATGTATTTTATGGACAATTTGTTTATTGAATGGTCTTTGTTGAACTTTGGGTATTGTTTGATAAATTTTGGAGATTAAGAATAGATTTGTTTTTTTAAAAGGATTATCCTTTTTGGGTATTATATGATCTTGTACTAACCTTTTTGGTTTTGGTTTTGGTTAAGGTCTAAAGATATGGGAATTATATAGTTCTCTTTTGTGGATTAGCTGATTCTCTAGAAGTTGATTATAGTACTCTTAATGTGAACAAGTCTTCCTAAAGACTCATCTTATGGGGAAAGTATGAGTTTTTGTAAGAAATCTAGTAAAAGTTTAAAGTCAACATGACAAGTAAGTATGTTTCCTTAATATCAAAAATAAATTCCTCAATGAAGAGTAACATAAAACAAAAGTGTTGTCTGTTAACTTTTCCTACTAGGGAATCGAATACTGTTTAACCCATCACAAGTTTGTGATTTTCTTATGGTTAACTTTATCCTAGACATGTTTACTATCTCTCTCCATCAGAACATGACCCTTTTTCCCTCCATGTCCATATTTTCATACTTGGAATCCTAGTATGGGTTAACTCGGGTGACCTTCGTACAATTCTTTCTTTATTTTAATGTTATTGTTTTACTGACTCATGTTCCGATGTGGGATTTTCAATGAAGTTTCCAAGCCCAATTTTAAAATTGTGAGGATGCAATTACCAAAAGGGGGGAAGGATGTAACACCCCAGGTAAATAAAGAGTATGAAATTTTCACATTTATCTATATTTGTGAATAAAATATTAATATAACTTTAAAGGGGATGCTATGCTCGATGGCGTACCCAACACGCAACAACGAGTTTCTTGGAAATCTTACGTTGCACTCTAATAATAAAATAATATTATTTTAAATGGTAGTTAATGCATAGATTTTGTGATAGCGGGAATGAATAGAACTAACTACAAAATGATTATATATGTTTCTCAAATATTTTTACTTTTTTTTCAATAAATATTAGAGGATTAAAAATGCAAATGAATCCAGTTTTTAAGCGTAAACATTATAATATTCTTTAAAAGGTTGATTAACCGCCTTTTGATGGGGAACCCCTTTTAAATCCACTTTTTGACAATTTTATGTGATATATTTGACAAAATAAAATTCTTATTTAGAATCAGGACATAAAAATTTACTTTGTTTAAATTTTTGGTATTTTTCCGAAAAAGTTCAATTTTTAATGAATAGTGAAAAATGTTGTATTTTTATTCAAAACATCTTTTTAATCTAATTTATTTATATGATTATATTATCTGTTAAATTGATTTTAAAGTTTAATTAGAATATATTTTTACCATTAAATCCAATGGTGTTCATTGGAATTAATTTCACCTTGAAATTGGACTTAACCTAGTGTCAATCTTTTGATATATATTGTTTCATAAAAACACGCTATTTGTTTTGACAGTGGAAATTAATTATTAAATTAATTAATGAAACTTATATGTTTTGAATTTTTTAAAATAGAAATCATTTTTGAATTCAGAATATCAAATATAGCTTAGGGTGAATTTTTGGTAATTTTCTGAAAAACATCAATTTTTTATAGTGAAACCCCTAAGTGGTATTTATAAAAACTGATTTTCGGTTTAAATGAAATTTTTCCACCAATGTGTTTTGAATTTAAAAAATCCGACATACATGTTTTTCATTGAGAATTAAAATGTGGTTCAATGGGATTAAAATTATTTTTTTGTGAATAGTAACTTATTAAGTTTTTAATCGCGATTAGAGGTAATTAGTGTAGTTTAAGGTAAAAATAATGTTTTAATAATAGGAAATGACCTAGACACATGTCCTAACCTCATTGGATGAGTCACGGCCGACCAAGACAATCCATGGGTAAGCTTGGGGACCCCATGGAGCCACTTTGGTAGGAAAATGACAAAAATACCTTTTTATTTAATGTTAAAATTAAAATGACACAAACATGAGTTGTTTTACTAAAACAATTTTTAAATGGTGTTATACAAGTCATATTTTTTACTATCAATAGTAAGTGTAAAGCTATAAATATTTCATACATCATAGTAGTTTTTTTATAATTTTTAGACATTATATAAATTAAATTATTTATGACATCATGATGATGTAGTGATGACCTCATTATTTAACGATTTAAATAAAATGGAAAGATAATGTAAACTCTAAGACCTACACATGTCCAAAACCTATTGGATGGGTGGATGTCAAACCCTTATTACCTTACCCTTGAAAAAAATCAATTTGGGACCATTAAAATCCGAAAAATCATTCTAATAAAGTAACATTTCTTTACTTTCCAAGAGTGCCCCTCCTCTCCTCTTATAAAAGGCCCCCACCTCTACCTCTGTATCCACACTTCCAAAGCCTTTGGCTCGGCCAAACCCTGCCCATTTTGTCTCTCCACATCCCTATCTAAATCATTTAAGCCTCACTTTGGGCAGAAGTTTTCCCAAGGAAGCCTTTTATCTCAAACCAAAGGGAGTTAGCCTATTTTAATGTAATGTTTTCACTTGAGTCCTTTTGTTTTATTTTGCTTCTCCAACCCCCTAAACTCTTTTTATTATTTTCTTTTGTAACAACACCAGTATCTTAAATATACTAGGATGTTTTTATAAGATGTTTTCGAGCTACACTTACACACACCTTCATCTAATGGTAAAAGAACATACTGTTTCTGTGGTTGGTGATTTTCTGCCTCACGAAACGTGATTGTTCAATATTCTTTTAACACCTTTAAAGGTGGCCATTATGATGTCACTATATTTTATATATGATATATATGGTATTTATGTTTAATATATGCTTCTGTATTTTATATTTAAACCATAACTTTATTCTTTTCATGTTGTGTAAATGCGATAATTTCGTATGAGGAAGTGCGGACTACCGCCCCCTCAAGTGATGTGACTCGTACATGCAATACATGGAATGTCTAAAGAATGAAATTAATGAACATATTTGACCTATATAACAAATATATTATACTGTAATTATAATATATATATATCATTTATTTTTAATTCCATTAATATGAAAAAGAAAAAAATGAAAGTAGCGTTCATGAGTACGTACGGCCTACCGTCTCCATGAACGGTGCTTTTCGTTTTTTATCTCCAAATGATATGGAATAGTATAAAATCAATATGTACTGGATATATATGATATATACATCATGATTATAACTCTGGATATAATGGATACATGAACAACTTGTAATTATAAAGAGCATATTTTGACTCAAGTACCAATGATCGTTTAAACGACTGTTATTAACTAAAATAATTACATAGTGTTCATGACATGGTAATAAGTGATATAAAAGGAATAATGAACTTGGAAAAGGTTCATAAGGAAGTAGAAATTAACTCAAGTTTAATATTCAGGAGATTAAAGAACGATCGAGGCAAGTCGGACCTGAGGTAAGGGATCCTACTCCACTCTTTTTTTTAAGTACACTCTTTTATGTCATTCCTTTTAAGCTCATATTTCTTGTGATTGGGATGTTATTTTATATTAATATTACTGTAATTTTTATGTTCATATGATGAGAGACCCTATTTCCTCTCATCAATCCATTTTGGAAGTTTTAAGTGGCACCGTTAGGCTGTCGAGTTTTCGTAAGTGATTTTTCATCTCACTTTTATTGCCATGAGATTTATGCTACATTTTCCACAATTTCCTTTGAGTGGTGTATGTACTTCCCATTATTATACACTTTGTGTAGTATAATTTCATTTATGGGTATTCACATCTTCATTGTATGACCCTTCTTCCATGGGGTGTACGTTTTGAAAGTTTCCCAACTCGGTAAGGGGACCTTTCACCCTCCTCTTTTTAAAAGACATCTTTTGTTATGTCTTTTAATTTACATCTTTTTATGTTGGGATATGTTATTTTATATCCTTATTGATGTAAATTTTATTTCCAAGTGATGAAATTCACTTTTTATCTCCCATCTACTCATTTTCTGAATTTTTATGTGATGCCGTTAGGCTGTCAAATTTTACCAAGGGAACTTTTTAACCCAATTTCGATTTCTTTGGGTTCAACATGTAGTTATTGAATATGTCATCCTTGTAAGATGTGTGAATGAAATTGTATTGTTTTACACTTAATATCCACTTATATTGGGTGTATTTATATTTTTCACACATAATTTTGAGATTGAATTATCCTTAATTTAAGGATACCTTCTTTATTAGGGAATTCATCACATTTGACATTTCAATTGAGACTTCATTGTTGTTATGCACCAATTCACACTTTTATGGTGTATATACTGTCCTTTGGAATATTATATCATGAATCCATTTATTCTCATGATATTATAAAATTATGACTAAATGTTATTCCTCAATTATTGTATTCAAGTGTCTCTAATTTTGGTAGAACCCCTTTAACCAAAAATATTGCTTTAAATGTTTTAATTATTTGTTCTTATTAATATCCATGTTTTCAAACTGGTTTTAAGGATTTATTTATATGGATATTAATGGTTTAAAATTTTAAAAGCTTCAAGGTGGTATGAGACACTTTGATTCAAAAATCTCTTTATTAAATGTTTTAAATGGTTTTGGAAATGGTTTCTTTTTGAATGGATTCGTTATTTCAATATACTAAAATGTTATATTGTGATTGAAATGTGGAAATGTTATGTTTCCTTTATGAATGTTTTATGTGATACGTTTATGTTATGGTTCTTGGGAATTGTTATGAAAACGGGTTGTTCCATGATAAACTAAGGGTGGGTGAGCTCGATATAGGTCCACAATGCATTGGGTAACGTGAAGGAGTGAAACATTAAGGTTTCTCCGAAGAGATTTAGGGAATATACTGTGGTGGGTATTCAAAACGTAACCAAGAGGGTTACTCCCTACGTAAGAATGTTATGAATGCCTCAAGTTACCTTTATGTCTTATGATTTCTATGATTTATTCATGATTTTATGAGGTATGATAAAGTGATTATGTTTTATAGGTAAAGTATGATTTCATTATTATGTGTACATGTACTCATGTTTCCTTTCCATATTTTTATATCCCTTACTAAGATTTTTATGCTCATCCCAAGTTTCTGAAATGTTTTCACAAGTCAAGGGAAGGTTACATGATATGATGATAGTGTCAAGGAAGTGTCAAGAAAGAATCCATGTTTTATTTTAAATATGTTTCCATTGATGGGAAAAATGAATACTATCTTTTATGTAACCACTTTGTTTAAATGAGGAATTTAATGCAAGTTTTATGATCTAATTCTCTAAAACTCTAAACCTGAAAAGATCCTCAATGTGTAATCTTGTAATAACTCAATATTAAGTAAGGTTTATGGCTGGGGACTTATATAACTTCATTGTGTTATATGTGAATGTTCAATTGTCTATTGGCTATGGATATATTATTTTATATTACCTAGGATAATAAATAAAAAACTAGCTATAAAATTTAGTAATATGGAAAACCCTAGCTAAAATATGAAAATTGAAAATATAGAGGAAAAAGTATTGCAAACAATTGAATTGAAGATAACCTTATCCCTAAAAATGGTGTCAAAATCATGACCCCAATCATTTAGTTTAATACATAAAATAATATCGAATCATTTTATAATTTATGTGAATAGTATCATGAGACACTAAAACTACTATATAGAAGTATAAGATATAAACGTACCATGGTAAAAATGAAGTATAGTACTAACTCATATTTTAGTAGATAAATCATATCATAAATATACTAAAACTAATCTAAAATAATTTACTTAATTTAATGATGAATGTAAAACTAGTTGTACTTGAATAAGAGAATAGAGTTAGCATCTAGGAAAATATTATCAAAATTAAAAGAAAATCAACCTCACTCATGTAATAATGTATATAATTATATAGTATATTTCTTTATTAAACTATAGTTTCATATTAGCCTCAAATAGAACTACATTGGCTCATTGATCCATCTCTATAGTTATTATATAACTACCATAGGAAAACTAGAATCAATCTCAAAATGGTATTGTAGAATTAATATTGGTTAACTTCCTTATGCTCACCTCAGCTACACTTTATGTCCTACCCAATCCACCCCCACCCTCGTTGGGAAATAGGGAATGAGATAAGCATCAAGGATTAATTAAATCTAATATTAATATAAACATCTCATGATAAAAAAATTAAAAAAGTACCTATATAACACATTCGATTTCAACCCCTCCAATCTAACCTATCAACTCGTTGATGATTTCTAAACTATTGTATAACATAGAGACATTTAATAGGGAATTACTATTATTAAAAAATGTTGGGAAATAAATAGAAAAATAATATCAATATAAAGTGACTATCAATATTCAAATTCCAATGTTAGAAAATTAAAAACAAAAGTAAAATGAAAATACTAAAATACATAATTACTTTGTTTATGTTAATCCACTATCACTTCTATAAACTCCTATAAACAAACCCCTATAATGTGAAAATATTTGTTGTATTTATATGAATATCATATCCACAATAAATCTCCCTCGAAAAGTTTCAATACTTTCTACCAATATATTTATTTACCTCCTCCTATTATAAATACCATTTATATGTGTGATTTAATAACCTTTTTCAAATAATCTAATATACCTCATTTTTAATTATATATTAAGATCAATCTAGGATAGATATATATATTCAAATAGGCATTAAAATTACATGTATTTTCTTTTTCATCTTTAATAATAATTTCACAACTCTCATTCTTTTAAGTACTTAAATTTAAACTCTTTAATTATTAATGAATCCCACATTCCCAAATCCTTATAAATCAAAAAATATATATATTTAATCATATTATACCATAGATAGATATAAATACTCACAAAAACATTTCAATTATTATATAAAATCGTTGGCACATTCTTTTTATTTTTTAATATAACTCCCAATGTAAGAGCCCCAACCATTAACACTAAATATTCTAGTGGAATTAAACAAGATTTCCCCTTCTTATATTCTAAAATATTATTAAGTTTTGTATTTTTATTGAATTATCAGGATATAATAAATACCATAATACTTATTTAATCACACACATATATATATATATATATATATATATATATCATCCATGATATGTGGTTATAAAAATGAATCAGATCATTTCGTGGTGGTGGTAGTCCACACATACACACAAATGATGTTATCATATTTCAGCGAATGGTATGTTGAGAAAGTAAATGATAAATTAAATTTTTTGAACGATAAATATGTAATTTATATCATATATAAACATTAATTCGATCATTTTAACTATCCATGTGAGGTGGTTAAGGAAAATGAAATACATCAGTTTGTGAGGCTGTGGTCCGCCGTATACATAAATGATGGATTACATTCCCATTTGATGGAGGGTTGTTATAGATATAGGTTATTAATTAACTCAATAACATATCAGAATTTTTTTACTTGTGTTATTATATCATCATGTTTTATGAATATATTATGGAGGTGAAATAAGAAATAAATCAGAAACACTCTATTTAGAAGGATACTCTTCTTTGGACAACCACCTTTTCATAACACCTTAAGACCACTAATATTGATATTATATCCAAAATAAGGCCTATAAAACCATTTTAGAAATTTTAGGAATGTATTTTGTTGGAACATGAATAAAAAACTATGTTTTTATGTGTACATAAATGGGAAAAAATCATACCCATTTTTAATAGAGTGGAGGCGCAGTTTTGGAGTTTCATAAAATAATTACAAAGTATAAGTTAATTTTGAGATAAAAAAGACTCATAATTGATAATGTTTATATATAATATGATTATCAACCTAACTAATATTATATAAAAATTTGGACAAGTTTGGATCATATTTTTTTCCTTTTATTTCTATTATAACCCCTCGTTAACTCTGGCCACAATTACCATGATGACAAGGTTATTTACACATTTCAGGGCCTAATAGTAACCATAAATAGGAAAATGGACAATTAAAGATGTTTAAAATCATATAATAATCAATGTTTGGAACGTTTTATTATGAAATTTTATAACATTAAATATAATATTTTCCCAATAAAATATCAATATTATAGATTTTATATTGATTCATTTATTTTGATTTTAATAACATCTAGAAAAAATAAAATTAGAATAATTTTTTTCAAGATAAAAACCATTTTATTTTTATTTATAAATCTTATTTTTCATATTAATTGTTTAATATTATACAAAATTCATTTTTGGTATTATTTTTGTCATTAGTTTAATAGTTACTACATTAGCATTTTGTATGAATTTATGCTAAATTATCTTTCCCCAAAATATAATAATAAATTAAATTATGGAAGATAATTTACTTATCTTTAAAAATATTACTTACTAATGAATAAATAATTTGATAAACCCTTTTATTAAGATTTTATTGTTACTAAATACAAGAGTGTGACATTTTTTTCTTTTCATTATATAAAATATTATAATGGTCATAATCCAAAAAATAGAAAAAAGGACATATAACCAAATATTAGACGAATACATATGAAATTAATTCATGGATTCAAAGTAAGGGATGTTTTAAGATTATTTTATACTCCTTTTCATATTATTTTTTCCTTTAATTACTCGATTTACCTTTAAACGTGGTAATGAAAATTACTAAAGTTACTATTTATAATGACTAAAAATATTGGGGACCTATTTTTCAAATTTAGACCTCATGATTCCAAATATGGAATATTGTTTTTAAAATTTATTACACATATGTGTGAGGGTTTGATTAAAAATCAATCTGGAGAACATGACCGATAAGATTATTTCATAAAAATACATTTTTCTAATAGAAATATTTTTTATACTAAATTTCAGAATAATATTAATCTAGAAAACAAAAAAAAATTAATTTTAAATAAAAAATAATAAATTAAATTTTCAAATTACTCGAAAATTTAATATTACATCGTAAATATTTTAAATGAAATAGTGTTTTCAATAAAGTCAGTAATTTTAATATTCATTGAAAAATAAAAATTTCCTGAAAATTTTATTAATTTCAATATATGATGCATTTTATATGATTATTTCAAAAAATTATATACATTTTAAACAACATAAATTATTAATTTTCATGAAATTAATTTTTTCTCTCTCTCAAGATATGAAATATAATCTAATGTTTTGAATCAAATTTATCATTTAAGAGAAAAATTGATTTACTAATAATTGTGTTCTTATTTCCTAAGAGTTAGTGAATAAATTTTAATTAATGAGAGTATATTTATTTATTTCAATATATAACAAATCCTACTCATACGATCCAATTTAATTTCTATGTTATAATGGTAATATTTAAATAATAATATTTTGGGATTCCTTTATGTTTGTTTTAGGCTGTCTTAAATGTAATCGATCATAGTTTCCTTTCAGAATATTGAGATATTACATTCTCCCCCAGTCAATAAATTACATCCACAAAATTTGAGCTCAATCTCAGTAATCAAATGTAACATTATAAAATACCTTTTTTGAAATAACACATTAGATAAATTTTTAAGAATGAATCATATTGAATATAGGAAAAGGGAAATATGAAGGCCATATAATGTAACCGATTAATTGGTTCCAAAAGAGAAAAACATTAGTTTTAAGTGAAAATATATAAAAAAAGAAAAAAATAATGTGAAAATAATTATTGTGAGTTATATATCTCATTGATCAATATAAATTGAATGATCATAATGACCATACAACCATTAATAGATTAGATTTGAAAAAATCACCAGTTTATTGGAACAAAAGTAATAGGACAAAAATTTAATTCTAAGACCACTTTCCTATAGTTTTATAATTCATTACCTTCTATATAATAAGAATTAAACAACTTAATTAATTAAAAAGTATGATTCCATCCTTTAATAAATTTCCACCACAACTCATATTTTTCTACAAATTATGTGTATTTAGTGAGATGTTTTCATGTTAGAAGCACTAAAATCAACTATTAATCAATTAAATAACCCAAAATTGGATTACAAGCTATTAATCTCATCATTATTCATTAAACAAAACTAAAATGTTTTGTACAAGTTAAGATAATTACATAAATGAATAATCCTTTAAATGAAGAATAACTACATTAATGTCAACAATTAAACTATTATTACAAAAGTCAAATTTATATCATTCAATAAATATCATTCCTTTAGATTCCCCAAAATATTCCAAACTAAGATTGAAACCAAAAAATTTATTAGATAATCATCCAAGGTAAATTTATTTTTTATCTCCGTATAAATCCAATCGCTCTTAATATATCATACCAAAGTATATATTCTTCAATAATATAATCTCCAAAATATCATAATCATTTATAAAAAATAACTAGAATCTACATGAAGCCACATTAAAATTAAATATGATTCCAATTAAAAATTTTAAATTTAATCCTTAAATGATTTTCCTTAACAATCAGTTTAACATAATTAAATAAGCTACCCTAAAAATTAATCTTAATCCCAAATAACATTAATCACCAAATAAATTTTCAATCCCATATTTATATCTGTAATAAAATACATATCCCCAAATTCCACATAATAATTATGTATCAATCCATTTAAGTAAAAACAATATTTCATACAAACCTGGACATCATATGGATGAGTGGAAGCCAGTAAAACTTAATTCCAATCGATAATGGGTTCTAGCCAAATGGCTTTGAGAAATGTGATGGGTTGTAACATAGACTATTGGTTTTCCATTAACTAAAATTATATCAATATAATTCTTATATCATTAAAAAAATATAAAGAAAACCGAAAAAAATACCCTAAATTTTTTATTATTATATAAAACCTAAATCTTATCAACACCTTTAAACTTCTTTACACAAAATGAAAAGACACTTCTTTCTTAAATATAATATTAAAATATTATGAATACATTATACATCTACCAAAACTCAATAAATGTCTCCCAATGTATATGTTTCACATAAAACCACAAAAGGGGTATCTAATCCATTGAACTTCTGATCAATATTAAATATATCGCTACATCATAACTCTTGAATCCCAATATGTAGACACCATAATCATTCAACATTCATCATAATCCATTTACCATGATTTCCAACTAATTTGTTAATACTTACATCCTACAAAAAAATTTGAATCATATACTAATATTCATAAATATCACTATATAGGACAATACATAGTCCATACCGTTAATGTTTCATCTGTTGTTTCCCCATCTTTAACAGAAATGGAATTAGTCATTTTTATACAATTATTAATATGGTATTCTTGATCTGGCTGTTGAGTTTCCCTCCTAGGAAATATATTTTCATTATTCCAATGCATTTTACATTTAAAATATTCATTTGATACATGTGAATGTATGTTATTCCACTTCATGGAATGAAATAAATTCTTTCTTTTTTCATTATTATGTTCTTTCTTTATTCCCTCATTTATGATAGAAAAATCATATTCTTGATGCCTTCAAACATTTTATGGTGTTCTTATTCCTATATTCATGATTCATAAAAAGTTTAATCATTTTAAAATTATGATCCTCATCAATAGAAAATCTTATAAACACAACTTTTACATTATTTTTGGTCATATAAACCTTTACTATGTTTGAGTTTTCAATAATTACACATGATATATGAATAATAATAAGTATAATAGATTAAAATAATTAACTTTTTCATTTTTGTTTTCTTTATTCTAACAATCATTAATTTTTTATTCATATACATTATTAACTTAGATCCTTCTAGTCATAACCCTTTTCAAAATCATTAAAAACATAGTGTAATTATAAAAACCATAAAAATCCATCTGATGAGGAAGATGAATTCTAAAATATCATCAATCATTCCATTTTCAATTAAACCCCTTCTATATATCCAAAATAACCCAAATTATCCATAACATACTAAAAATATTTGTTATATATAACATTTAACATATTATTAAAAACATCTATATAACTAGAGTTATCTAAACTACTTCTATGATATGAACTATAAATGATCATGTTTTAATATTATATTATCTAGTAACTTTTACGTAGAATTAACATTTTTATACTTCTAAAAATCATATAGGTTTACAGTTATATGGAATTTGACAATCAACTGTACACAAATAAATATTACACTATAAAGAGGGAAATTCTATTGAGTACCAATTTTTAATATAATATAAAACCATAAAGTAAAAATTTTACAAAATTACTTATCTCTAAAAAATTTATCATAACATTATCCTTATCCCTACCCATCATTTAACCCTTTAAAATGAAATTTAAAATTGTTGGATAAAAAAAAGCCTCAGTAAGGGACATAAAAATGAAATTTATTATTCTACAGAAAACACGAATATCCCTAAAAAATTACATTATCGTAACATTATTTGAGTGGATACAAGAAATCATTTCCACATGAAAATCCCAAAAACATTTTTCTCAATGAAAATTGGTTAAACCCATTAAATAAATAGATATTGTATTTAGGAATCTTGGGTAATAATTTTCATATCACTCATTTATACTAAATTACCATCATAGATACCCATAGAATAACTGTAATGGTTATACATTGAGTAACCATCCCAGTTTCAATTGAATAGTTAATATAACCATCATAATTAAACTTTTATACCCACATAGTAACCATCAATGTTACACTTGAAATAAATATAGTGGTTATTCTTGTAATAACTATCATAGTATATTCCAATAATTTTTTTGGGAAACCTAATAAATTCGCTTAATCCCTTTACCCAATACATTATTGAGCAATAATGGGGCTCTCGCTTTGTATAATATTTACTGAGCTCCCGTGTGAGCTATAATAGGGATCAACCCATCATATAATCTATATTGGGCTCAAAATACATTTTTCTTTTGAAACCTAATTTAATGATAAAAATACCCACAAAAAGGGAACGAAAGGATTTCATTGTTTAAACCATGAAATCTATTAATATTATCCAAAATTAAAATAATTTCTATGCATTGGAAAATTATTTTCCTTTTTATATGTTCAAATAAAACATTTTTTATTTTATAATGAAAGTAAAAAATATATCATCAGATATATTTATTTTCAAAACCATTGATAGAATGTAAAAAATTAGACATAAAATTTCATATATAATTATTATATTTCTATATGAAAACAATTAAATATTTTTTCTTGAAAACGTGAACATGGAATAAAATGTGTTTATTGGAAAATTTAAAAGAGTATTTCTTAGAGGAAGACCCTTACATTGATTCAGAATCGCCAAATATGTTCTTTTCCTTCTAGAAAAATCAGCTTATATTAATTATATACTTAATATATAATTTTTTCATGTTTATTATTCCTTTGATGTCACTTATTAACATTTTATAAATAATTAATTTATTAATTATGTTCAATAATAATTTTAAAACCACCCATGTGAGATGGTTATAAAAATGAACTATGTTACAATCATGGAGATTATAGTTTGCACGTATGCATGAGTAAAAAATCCATTTTCCAAAGATCATTATAGAAAAAATATATGTATTATTTGGAATTTATATAATTTTAATGATATATTAAATTATATATTATTTATTTAAGAGAACCAATATTTATAATATAATTGATGTGATATTGCAAATGTAATCACATCGCTTCGTGAAGAAGGTTGTCAATACATACACATGGATGAGACAATCATTTTTGGTGAATGGGAAAGTATTTGTGTAATTTATATATTATATTTTAAATGTGGTAATTATATCATGATTTTAATATAAAGGAATTAATTCCATCATTATAACCAGACGTGATAGGTGGTGATGGAAAATTAATTACATCAATCCACGAGGTGGTTGTTTGTTGCACACATATATGATATATTCCCTTTCCATTTAATGGATTTTACTGATAAATAGATGTAATTACATTAATATAATAAAATATCATTATATGGGAAATAATTATGTTGTTAAATAATAATTTTTTATTCATATTTTAATTCGGTGGAAGCATAAATAATACTGAAATGAACAATTATGACTGATACTTCTTCATTTGACAACCTAATTTTCGTCATATTGATACAACTATGTTTGGTATTGTGAAAACTTTGAGGCCTATATAACATAGGTAGGGACAAAAGTATTCTATATGGGTTGATATTGACGAAACCAAATGGGTTTTAAAGTGTGAATGAATGAAAATATGTGGTTCCCTTTCATAAGAGTGGGAGGGGCACTTTTGGACTTTCTTATAATATTAATTAATTATAAATTAATATTGATTCCCCAATATCTCCATAGCTATTTAATTAGATTTTAAGATGAGTATGAGTATAAATACTCTTATCCAATAATATTTTAACATTTTTGGATGATTCTTTTACCCTTATCTCTTAATTTTAAGACCTCGTTTACTCTTTTCACACATACCATTATAAGATGGTTTTTTACTAGTTCGTAGTCATGATATTTATTACAAATTGAGAAAAGTCCCATAAATGGACCTAAATAGATATTTTCAAAAATAACCAAATCAATTGGATGAATTTATTATTTTTAGTTGTTTTATAACTTTAAATATAATATTACGTTCATGAAATATCAATCAAATCAATTTTACAACTATTCATTTACTTTGGATTTTATATCATCAATAAGAAAATGAAACTAAATTTTTGTACCTTCATAACATGTTATATATATCTTTAAATTTTTTGGGACATAATAATTATTTCAAATTACGCTACATTAAATATTTTCAATATCATTTATTTTATTTTTCAAATAATTGAATAGTTACTTTGTCATCATTGTGTAATAAATTATGTTCATTATTAATTCAATAAAATTTAAAATAAGATAACATAATGATGATAAATAATTAATATATTATAAATTAAATTAATGACCAACTATATATTTTTATTTCTCTATTTAAAAAATATAATAGTTATTAAAAATCAGATTGTGACATTTTTTACATTTACATAAATGAAATATTATAAATTTCATAGTCTCATCCAAATTTAATAATAGTCATATTACTAAATCATGGATGTTTATTGATGAAATGAACACATATTTTAAAATTAGTGTAATTATTAGGGTCATTTTTTGTCATTTGCATATAATTTCAAACCATTAATTACTCAATTTCCCCGGATAAGTGGAAAAAAATATTATTATGGACACTATTCATAATGAATAAAAGTAAAAGGGAAATATTTAAAACATTAGACCCCCCATTTATAAATATATAATCCTTTATACTAAATTTATAACAAACCATTGTTAGAGTTTAATTTAAAAAAACCCTAGCATAACCCATTGAAAAAATGTTGTTTTCAATAAGATTCCCTATTCAAATAGAAAATGTTTTTTAACTAAATTGAATTATAAAATTACCTACAAAAAATCAATTGATTTACTGTAAATAAATATGTACTAATTAATTTTTTAAAGTAATATGTTTTTTTTAAATTTGTTAAAATTAAATACATTTTTTATTAAAATTGGAATTTCACTATTCATTAAAAAAATAAAAAAAATTCACCGTAGAATATTTTTGATATATTTTTTAAAAAATTATATTGATTTTATCAAATTTATTTTCTAATATTTTTAGATATTATATATGTTATTCTCACATAAAAATCAATAAATCCAATTTTTTAAGAAAATATATCTTTAAAGAATAAAAGGGACTTAAAAAATTGAGTTATTATTTAATAAGAATTATTCAATAAATATTTAATGGATATATCCTTTATATTTATTTTTAAAATATTTAAATATTATTCATATCATTAAATTTAAATGCTACATTATAATAGTAATATTTAAATAATAATATTTTTTGATCCATTAAAAGATGATATTATGTATCGTACACAATATAAAACATAATTGTCTTCTTTTAAAATCATTGGACATTACAATAAACATCCCCTTCATTGTATTACATGGTAGGTATGACAGTTTAGGTCTTATACACATCAGAAACTAGATATATCTTAAATATAGGCCCTCTAAGGGATAATATCTCCCAACATTATTGTATCTTCTTCCATAAATATCTCAATTTTCATTCTCTCACATCTATGGTGTAAAAGAACCCATACCCTATTGAATATTTCATCCATTAAAAACATATGTTCCGCAATTCATCCTCATTTCATGAGGCGTTTTTTTGTGAAAAGTTACCATGGCTCTGAAAAGAAACACTTCTATCAAATTGGATCCCCTTTTAAATTGAGATTTCCATAAATGAAACAGTTTATCCGTTACAATAACTTCTCATTCATTTATATTTATATAGATATATACTAAGTAATATCTTCCTTTTTGTGTGTCCTTCCATGATATTTTATTCCCTCTTGATCTCCATCCCATTATACATATAGGGTTTTTTCATTGAACTTTTGATGAAGGAAGAGGTTCAATAAGAAAGGAAGATAAAATAATCCAATATAAATACATAAATGTTTCATTAAGTGCATAGTAGCATGATTTGACGGTGTATTCCACTTCAAAATTCCTTTTTATGAGTGATTGATTTTTATTATAATTTTTCACCATAATCATGAAACAAATAGCCTTGTACCGCCCTATAATAGGTTTCCTCAGTACATGCTAACTAGAATAATCATATACACTACCTTACATTGGGTCATGGACCCCACAATGATCCATATTGGTTATTCTTTCCATGGACCATTTTTTTCTCTTCGTTGGTTGCGCCATGTCTATGTATTCGACCATATTATTATATAGTATAAAACGAATAGTTTTTTCTTTAATAAATGGTAAAATTTTATTTCCTTTTATTTATTTCTCATAAATTGAATTTTAAATGAAAATTAATGTAAAATGAATAAAAAATTAGTTTTTGAGAAAATAACTATAAATTAATGAAAAAATATATTTAAATTAAAAAAATGTATATATAAAATTAATATGTCATATATATATATATATTATTTAAAAAATATATCTATAAAATATATATAAAGTTAATAAAATCATAGGGAAATATATGTAATTAAAATAATATAATTATATAATTATGATCATGTATAATATAATTCATCTTATAATTTTAACAATTAGTAATTTTTTAATAACAAATTGACATGATCATTTAGTGATTGCCTATGATTTTTATAAGTTAGATATAAAAACTCTAAAAATTTATAAAACTATTTAGGAATTATTTGGTAAAATAATTATTACATTAAAATTATTTTATTTTTATAAATGTAAATATGTCATTGAAGGATCATAAGGATTTATCATGGTTTTCTGGAATATGTGTTTTCATTATTTTTGTTAATTCACATTAATTTTATATAATTATGTTGTTTTATTTGTTTTGTTTTTTATTAAAAAATTATATATTTTTTAATTCAATATGGATTTATTTTTAGGAATATGTGGTTCATCTTGTCTCAAACGAAAGTGTTTTGTGTGTTTTGTTAGTGTGTTTTGTGGTTGAAACATTGGTATTTTATGGGATATGTTATTTGATTAAATTAATCATTTAGTTTGAGAGGGTTTGGTTTCATAGATTCATTTATTGGGATATATGAAATGAGACCCACACAAATTCCTTTGACTAAATTCTGAGTGGGAATCATTCTAGAATAATATAAGTTAATGATGAAGAAATATAACTAACAACCAAAATCGAGTATTTGATATATCATAGTGTAACTCCCATAAGGTGTTCTAATTGTCCAATGATATGATTTTTTTCATTTTGGTTAAGTGGAGTGGTGACAGTAATATTTATTTATTTTAATGTAGAAACAAGTTGAATATTTTATCTATATAATAAATTAATTCATTTAATTTTGACATAGTTTTATTTTTATTAACATAATTAGGCATTTCATAGTACAGTTTCTAGGCATGGAATTCATAACATATAATGGATTTTATTTAATTTGTGTTTATAATTCATTTCCATTCATATATTTATATTTTATTACTTAACAAGAATATAAATATGAAAATTGTGGTCACCTTTAAGGTTTGTGTTCCATAAGAAATGGACCTATAATCCAATATCTGTACATAGGATGACTCAGTGGGTGGTAATTCGGATTTTTTTAATTCAAAATATTAAATTATTTAATAAACATTTAATTTTTTTAAACAGAATTTATTCATATTTTTACATCAATTCCTTGTGTATATTCAACCTGAATAGTTTTAAATCAAGATTAAACAACAACCAAAGTAGTAATAATGTATTAATATATTTAGAGATGAGATATTTGAATTTTTCATATATTTTGATGGTCATGGATACTCATTGAAATATTTCATAGGAATGCTATAATGCGCAATTGTTATAAGGGAGGTGATGGGTGTATAGTGATATATAGGGACTCACATAAATGTTATGGGAGATGATGTAGTTTAAACTATGAATAATTTTATAAAATAACTATTTATGATTTTATAGAAATATTATTGGGTTATATTATAATAGATATCACTGTGTAAAGATAATGTGATGATATAGAATCTCATTCGTACTGCACAAATGTCAGTTTCCGAGGTAAAAAATAAAAAATAAATTATACTTACACTATTTTTTATTAATTTCCTTAAATATATAATATTAATATAAGTTTTAGTTATGAGAAATGACCACTAAGAATCATCAGGATTTTATAGGTGATCTAGATGTGGAATCACCAAATGCATGTGATATTTTTTATTATTTTTTCTATTTAATGTATCCCTTTATAAGTATAATTAAAATTATTTACTATTTTAAATTTTTATATAATAAATAATAACTTATCTCTGAAACCAAATTATCACAAAAGAAATATAAGATATTACACTTACTTGTTGTGTGATAACAAGAAAATGACTGCAAATCAATTTTAACAATATTGGAACTAAAGTCACATTAGTTAGTGTTCAGGATTTCTTGGGTTAATAAAGAGTAAATATTTAAATTTTTCAGGATTGAAACAAGGTTGTAATATTAAAATCTATAAAATGGTCTTATTTTATATGAAAAAATATTAAAATTATAGATGGTTTATTTTTGAGGTGTGTGAGCACAAATTATATCAATATGTTGTGAGGTCTTCTCGGAATGATTGACGAGAGAGTTTTTAATGATGTAAGATTAATTAAAATAACGAATCATCGCATAAAACAAAGAAAATTACCTTGGATTTCAATGAAATAAAATGATAGAAACAATATCTTTATTGTCAAAACATAGTAATAAATTTCACATCAGTCTGAGAAGTGGATTACTCAATATGATGGAAAATGCATTTTTAGGGTTTTAAAACATTAAAAGAGACATGTAAAGATAAAACCCATATAAAAACTCCTTGTATTGGAAAAAAGATCATATGGATTCTATCATTAAGTTTCATATGATGTGGACATTTAGATTACATATCAATCTAAAATGTAGTGCTCTCATAATGATAAAAAAATGTTTTTTAATATATAGTTTTATTTAAAAACATGTATGTGAGGGTAAAACACAAGAAATAAACCTCTGGATTATCTAAGTTCATAGTACAGAAAACATAAATTCGTTTTGGATGTTTAATATCATTCATGATATCAATTCATGTTATAGTTTTCTTAATATGATCAAAAAATCATTTTCTATGTTTTAAAACAGTAAAACGTAATTCAAATAATAAATATCATAAAATAGGCCCTTGGATTGATGTGAAATCAAAAAAAAATTTATCCCATATTAGTTTTTAATTGAATGAGACAACATAAAATTAGTTTAACATACATTGTGCTAAAAGATACGAAATAAAACATTATAAAAGATACAAATATCATTACCGGTGTTTTTCGGGTTGTCAAAACCCATAAAATAGCCTCCAAATTATTTGAAATCGTTCAAAAAAATAACATATTGGTTTAGGAAATATAGGAACAGAATCCACATGAATAAGAGGTATGGCTTGATCATGGTGGATGATTTTTTTTTTAAATAATACAATGTGCATAGAATTGTCTAAACCAAAGAAAACATCATATACTTAAAATGAAAAATATATAAAATTATATTAGATTTATTTTTGACCCCTATAAGTAAAGATAAAATCATTCACATGTGTTATGTTTTTAAAATGATTGATTAATTGGTTTTTAAAATTTTAAAAGTCATTAATATGAGATATATGGCATCAAAAACAAGGGAAAAACATCAAAAATTCGCGAAATCATAGGAAACCCCCTATATTAATTTTTGAAATGAAGTAATCGACATGAAAACTATAAATGTTTTTTTCTATAGATTACTAAAAGCACAATTTTAATGTCTCAAAAATATAATACTTGTGTATAATGGTAAAATCCATGAAAAATATATTGATGTTAATTTAAAATGATATCAAAACACTTTTTTATTTATTTTTGGTGGTTATGAACACATATATCTCGTATGAATTATTCATGAAATGAAAAAATAAATAGTTTTTAATGATTTGAATGTATATAAAAAAATGCGTCAATTGGTCAAAACATATAAAATGAAATCAGATTCTAATTAAATAACTATATATGGATTATTGATTGATTTTTCAAATGATTTTCTAGATTACAGATAAATTTTTTTAGTGTCAAAGTAATTATTAAAACAATATTTTTAGTGCGTTAAAACTATAAATTTTTTGTATAAGGTTTAAAAATGTATCCAATTTCCAATGAATGATGTTAAATCTTAGTAAACGTTTTATTGAATTAATTTTTATTAATATGATTAAAATACAGGACAATCTAATGTGAGGTGTGTTGGGAATGACCAAATATATTTTTATAAATGCATTAAATTATTAAAATTTATTACTAATGGGTTAAACCAATATAAGGTCCTCAGAATTGCATGAAATAAATATAAAATATACTTTGATTTATTTTTTAATCATATGATATTATACAACTACAACCTATTTTTCTATTTTCACAAGATTACCAAAAGTGATTTTTTTTTGTTTTAAAACTCTAAAATGCTTGTGTACTAGCAAAAACCATAAAAATGACCATAAATGGTTATGAAATAGTTGGAAAACTATCTTTTAATGATTCATGAATTGTAGAGTATATAGAAGTTCAATCAAACCAGTGGTGTAATTGAAATGACATAATAATCATTTTTAAAGTGTATCAAAGACCCTAAAAATATTATCAAGGGAGTATATATGGAGTGTTTCTCATATTTCCATAAAATCCATAGTATAAATAATAAATTGATTATTTAGAATGTAGTAACTCACAATATATAATTCTATTTTTCTCCTTTTATTGAATATGTATTTATAGGCTTTAAAAAACTATAAAATGTGCGTATAATGGTTAAAACCAGAGAATATATCTTTGGATTAAAGTAAAATCCGTGTAAAAATATAATTTTATTGTTTTTATGTGTGTTGGTACTTAATATTTCAATACAGAATGTGGTGTTCTCATAATTATGAAATAGGTAGTTTTAAAATATATCAATATCTTAAAAAAATGTTTTTCTCGGTTAAAACCAAGAAAATGACATCAAATTACTCTTAAATTATACGAAAATTACTAAAGGCTGATTTATAAATAATGTTAATGTTACCCTAGATTTATATTAATAAATAACAAATTTTTAAAGATATCGATGTATATAGAAATTTACTTGGCATGAAACTAATAAAATATCCTCATGATAGATTGAAATAAAAATAATATGACATCTTTCAAATCTTTAATATTTAGAAACTCACATTTCTTCAAACTAAGTTGTGGTTTTCTAAAGATAAACAAATATGCATTTTTAGTGTTTTAAAAGGACAAAATAAATTTTAAACTATCTAAACCATAAACAATGACATCAATACGATGATAAATCATTGTTAAAATTCCATTATAATAATTAATACATGTATTAATTTAAAAAAGTACAATACGATATGTGATGTGTAACACCCCAAAATATTTGGAATATATTTCATTAAATAAATAATTTGTTCAATTGTATACTCTACAGGCAACACTGAAAAAAAAGTCATTAATTATTTATTGTTAATAACTTTTAGTAATAATAAACCATCTAATAAATATAAATAGTTTAACTAATTTAAAATGATTACATATAGAGGATATATTATCAATATTAATTGATATATATATATAAGTATTTTCCATTCTCAATAAAAAATTTATTTTATAAATAAATTAAAATCATTCACATTAAAAATTTTATTTTGGTAATATATAATATTTAAATATATTATAATAATTATTAACTCAATTATGTATAATATTATTATGAGGTGTTACTAAGAAAACTAAATGCTCAAAAATAAATTTTTTCAATAAATTAATTTTTCTTTGTAGTTTCATTGAAATGATAAATTTAAAAATTTTAGAATATAATTTCTTGAAAATGGGATTCATTTTTAATACAATATATAAATATTATTTTAGAAATATTATTTTTTATTTTCTTAACAATATTTATATCTAGGTGAACAGTTGAATAAAAACATTTCTAAAAATAGCATGTATTTTATTAAATAATTATTATATAAGTTTGAATTGAATATTATTGATTCCATTTTTAAGAACAAATTATTAATTTATAATAAATTTCTAATTTTGGAATTTTTTATTTTAATTTACAATCACATATTTAAAATTATAGTACATAAGTTATATTTAAAAAATTAATTGTTTTTATACATTATACATTTAGTATTTTTAAATTAATTTGTATCCTAACCCTAAAATTATTTTATTAAAATGGATTTCAAATTTAGAATCACTATGTCCAAATTTTGTAATAAATTTCATTTTATTTTAAAAAATAAGGGATTAATTACAGTTGTAAAATATGTCAAATCAATAGAAAATAGAGAAAATCGATTTTCTAAGAGGAAGGATTGGAAAATTTTTAAAAAATATGTTTTAATGGGTTTTACAAAATTTATAAAAATTATCTCTTTCCATATTAATTATTTCCCAATTTTGAAGTTATTCTTCCTTGATTGTGACTTCCCATTATTAAATTTCTTTGGGTATTTTCATAAATTACATCCCTTTTCATTTACAAAAAAGGGGAATGCCTCTCTACAATTCACATCATGTCACAACATACATAGTTCATCACAATCTCTACCATCATCTTTACTCAACATTCCTATCCACATTAGAGAGTTTTATTTGTTCTCAAAATATCATCTCTCGTTAGGGTAGCCCACATTCAAGGGAGATAATATGTGATGTTATGATGTAAGTGTAATATCAACTAAGAAGGAATTCAAGGATATGGGAATGCCTCTCAACATTAATTTCATTAGACATATTTCTTATTAATCACCAAAACTCAATTAATATAGTGTGATTACTACCAAATAAATTTATTTTACCACATGGAAATAATTTATTAGGTACGAAGATCCACAAAATTTTCATTCTTTAAATATGGTCTGATTCAATGGATACCATTGTCATTGGGTTCCTTGCTAGCTCAACTACCTTCATTATGGTAAAATGATTATTCCTTAACATCTTCTATCTTATATTTATTTATACTACCTAAATATTCTATCTCATTGTACTTTTTCTTCTACTCATTAGGATGATGAATTTTAAATTCAAAGAAATTACCATGATAAAATTCTCCCTCATAAATTATAAAATTATTATGAAATATTACAATAATTATAAAGGAAGATTTCCCCACTTTTCTCATAATTTAATTTACTTATAATTCTATCATTTTATATAGAAGCAACACTTATGTTTAATATTATGTGACCATCCTATTTTTTCAATTCCACTTTGCAAAGGTAAATTTTAATACATATTTTTAGATTGCGAGATTTAAATTCATGTATTTCAGAATATTATAAAGGTTTCCATCAGTTAAAAATAAAAAAATAATCCCCCACTCAATATTTTTTATGACATCATTTCATTTCAAGGGTTAATTAAGGAAGAAGGAGCCTTCCAAATATTCCAATTCACTATTTTGGATCCTTTATGTATTTCTCAATTCATAATTATTCAATAAAAATTTTACAAGTAAAATTTATATAATATTTTCCTTTCACCATATTGAAATAATTATGTCTTTTCGAAGGATTCATTATTTATATATAATTAAAAAATATTGATTTAAAAAACTACTCTTTTTAAATTTCCCCATTTTGAGATTTCTAAAAGTATATTTTTAATATGACTCATAACTTCACAACTTACACTAATATTCAAATTATTTTCTATGAATGAATTTTATAATTTTTTAACCCTTTTCCACGTTATATCTAAATGACATATTTCCATAGATGTAATATTTAATTTATCTCCTCATAAATTTTCTTTTGAAATAGCATTTTGGGTTTATTGAATTTTGGTTATATATCATTTAAATTAATTAGTTCATTTATTGAAGTACCATCTATATATAATATGACACCTATTTTTTATACATGGGTGTTTTATAATGTTTTTAATTAATTCTTGGAAGTGGTTCCATATGTGTGGATGATTTGCTAGTGGATTCTTATATCTCCCTCCAATGTATTGATAATTATTATATCACGTGATTTCAAAATGCTACATGGGAGGATATATCGTAATACCAAAGTTACACAAGAGGATTTATCCCTGGAATAATAGCACATTATAGTATTTGTCCTCAAACAAAGTGTACGTGTGGGGATTTTTTCAAGAAAAACCACACACAATAGGATTGATCCCATAACCAAGGGTAGGCTTGAAGACTATACCACTTTAGAAGGTATAAGGTAGGATTCATCCAAAACCTGCATTTTATATATGTGGTTTTATACTAATCCCATGGTAACATTGTAAGATTTCTCCATGCCTAAAACTGTACATGAGTAATTAGCCTATGCCTATAATGTGATGAATGAATTTCATGTCAGCTTGATATATGATATATATTATTATGTTAATGAAAGAAAATATGTTATATTACTATTCTGATGATTCTGATATATAAATAATGATTAATGCTTCATTATTACACATACTTATTAAATTGTTTATATTTTTTTTTTCGAAATAACACTTCCTTCTATCAAGATTTATGGAGAATACATATTTTCACCTGCATATTTAAGAAGATATTTCTCACATGGTCATGTTTCGTTATATTATTATGATGTAACCATTAAGGAATTTTTGATATGTTTCCCTTACTATGTATTTCTTCTCACCCCATTATTTTGTTTCCCTTACCCCATTTAAGAAAATTATAATCAATTTAGATAATTCTAGAAGGGTGTATAGTGAGTTTAGATTATGTTGAAATTTTTAAATGTATATCTTATGTTTCTAGTTTTCAAATACTCTAAATCTCCAATCTTCCACTTTGATTTGCTATTTATGATATGGAATTACTATTCAAGTAGAATATTGTAATAAATGTGTTTGTTTATCATGGGATACAAAAACTGATATTACAGGATGTTTTCGTTAATTTTTAGGATTCATTTAGTAATTTTAGATATTACATTAGTTATTTAGATTATTATTTCAAGGTACATTAGTGAAACACATTACCATAATTCTATGGTATATGTCCACATATAGGATGACATCCTAAAATTTTGAGTATATTAGAAATTTCAGGGTTTTACTAAAAGTAACATCCTAGTTTAGATACTAAAAGAGGATTGAGACTCTAAAATATATGTATCATTGGTTAGTATACCTTAAAAGGCTGTTTTTGAAATTAACTCAGTCATGAATTGTAATATGAAAAAGAATCCTAATTTCAATCATTATTTGAATCTTCTAGTAGATATTCATGGGTTATAAACATTTACATTACAATAAATTATGATCCATCAATTATTATAGGAATTTTTTTTGAATATGGGGCAACCCTACATAAATAAACCTATCTTAAAGAAAGAGTGAATTTTTAACTAAAATAACCTTTTTTGGGTTCAAAGAGTAACACATTTCAAGATTGAGTTTTTCATTAGTCCCTTATGACGTAAATATTGAATAATCATATTTAACTATTTTAATACTATAAATAACTAGATCATAGAGAAATCTTGTGAATAAGGTTTGTTATGGATAATATAATAACTTTCCTAATGAGAAACCAAATGGGATAGAAGCTCATTCTGAAAAATATATTCTTACAAACACCCAAATTTCATGATTTATGATTAACAAACTTTGTGCTTAATAAGGATATAAAAATAGAAAAGAAGATAATGGGGGAGTTTTATAAAATATGAAATGATAAATACGGTGAAGGAAAAATATTCAACTCCCTACATGTCAAAAATTTGGAATGAATCACCCAATGTAATGTCTCAGAGAAACCTAAAAGGGTTTGAAGTGTTGAAGGATTCTCCCCCAAGATCATCATTTTTTAAAAGTAAAGAAGAATATAAATGAAAATGGGTTGAACAATATACAATAAATTATGTTTATGGTGTTTTGGAATTTCTTAAAATGATTCCCTAACCCCACGAATACTGTGGATAATAAACACCAACAACATCAAAAACTAAGGAAACAAGGGGAAGCATATTCTATCTAATAGGGACCAGATTCATCTATTATGAACCCTTAAGTGTTTTCAAAGTCCGAGGTTCTCAGAGGGTTCTTATAGTAGGTTTAGTGGGTTTTTTTATTCTAAAACACGTACGAGAATAAAATGTGTAATGTCTAAGTGGTTCATATTGTTAATATGATGTTCAGAGCTTTAGTTAGATCTTGATTCAAAGGATGTTTCATGATGTGTATGGTTTTCCTGACTTAAATGTGTGCTTAATATCTTTTGTAAGGATGGTTCACAAGGTTCATCAATATGTGAAATAAATGAATTCTAAATAGTCTATTCTAATGTGTATTTAAGTGGAACATAATACTCAACACATACATGATGTAAATGTATTACACGTCATGAAAATAAACTGTAAATACTTCATTTACATGTCCCAAGACTTCATGTTTTCTAAAGACATATATCCTTTCTCTAAATGCCTAGGTATCCTAAGACTCTCCCTTTAGACACTTAGTAAAAAATCCGAGAAGGATCAATTCTCAACATTCCATGTTCGATCAATGGTGATCTGACATACATACTACCTCTTTCTATCACAGTTCATTGATCTTTATCCTCTTGATTCATATTTCCATGTGATGTTATCATCTATTCAACATTATAATTGAATTTTATTGGATTAATATTGTTATGATTATGTAATTTGCTCTTTATAGGGATAGATATATTGTTCTAGTGGTTATTTGGATCAATGATGTGGATATGTTCTCAAGTAAATAATTCTAATTCCATTGATTTATTGGTTTTTTTTCTTCTCCAATTTATTACATGAATTCATAAGGTTATAATGGTTTATCACATTGGTTAATAAAACAATTAACCCAATAAATATTTAAATGTTTTAATAAATAATTGGATTGTGATCCCCAGTAAACGTTTGATATAATGATAACAATTTACATCATGATATTACAAATACTGTGATATTTATGTTATTATTAATATTTTTTCTTCTGATGAAATTAATTAGCATGTTTTTCTTGACCGAAAATGTTATTTAACTGAAAAATGGTATTTATTAATTTTTTGGATACAAAATTAAAGTAGAGGTATGGAAAATGAATCTGAGGTTTCTTATAATTTAATGGTAAGTCAAAATGATTCAATTTCAATTCTTAATTAAATTTAATTGTCCATGTTATTGAAAATGATATAGAATTTGAAGTATAATATTTCGTGTTGATAATTTTGAAATTAAGGGGCATGTTGATGAGAACGGGACATCTCTATGTGTGTTTGAATAGGTTTTAATAATATTCGTATGTCTACCTATTGATATATTATTATATATTGATACAATTGGATTCCCATTGTTAGAACCTATGAATATTGAATCATTTTATTGAATATAGAATAAAAACCAGTTGTTTTATAAAGATAATTTTAATTAATGAGTTTCTCATCTAATTGAGAATGTCTATATACTTATGTTTGGATAAGTGAGAGCTCATTTATGTGTGACTACTTAATGGAATATTTTAGGGTCCAAATTTCTAATGTGGTCGTTATTTTTTATTTCCTACTAATTTTGTGATGTGATCTAGATGTGTTGTTCTCTTCTTCTTGTGATATGATCTCCAGATGGCTGGTCATGGGATGTTGGATGTGACCTGGGAGGGGAGTCCTGGATGATGTGTATGTAGTTAATTCCAATTATGTAAATTTATATCTGTATATGAATGTTGTTTTTTGGGATTGAATCAAATATGATGGAATGGTTTTAATAAGGGCTTACCTGTTTATGTGAAAACGATATATTCTTTCATGAAAATAATCATTTAAGTGGTTGGTGTATGGGTTACATTTTTTATCTTCATTCATTTCCATACTTCCAAATGTATATGGATGTTCTTGGATATACTATTCCACATCAGGTAATCTTAAGATCATTTTCCTAAAGTATCTAGTTTATAAAATAATCTTATTGATGAATAATTAATTATAATTCCCACAAGTTTTGTGTTGATGGAAGGAAAATGCTAAAAAAATGTTATTCTTGAGAACCAAGAGACTCTTATTTGGATTATGACTAAAGAAAATGAAATTTATGTTATTGGATAAAAAATGTATCATAAAATATTTTTAGAGGTCATTTTAATGATTAATAAATTAAATTATTAAGGGAAATTATAGAAATAAAATAATTACTTAATAAAACTCTTTAAAGGATGTTTTTAATATAGGATATGTAGACCTAAAATTAGAAGCCAGGTGTATGGGAGACGATTGGTTTAGTTAAGCAAAGGACTAGTTTATTAATATTGTCTGGTTTTGATCTGTATTATAATATTTATATTTTGTGATTTCATTTTTTACACTACCCATGTTGGATAGGGTAACTGACACACAGTTGACCCTAGGGGGTGTTTTCCCCAATATTCTTGATGATGGACAGATTGATGACTTGCCCCTTGGAACCATTTACCTTCTCTTAATATTTATTAATGCTGGTATGCATGATAGTTAGTTTCCCAATATATGTGTATATAGGGCTATGATAACACGTGGTTATTTAACATACATTTATATATGGATATATTATCCATAGTATGATTATAGATATCTATGTATTTAGAAATTTACATGGGGTAAAACTAACAAAATATAATCATGATGGATTGAAATCAAAAGAATATGACCCCTTATGTATTTTTGAAATATAGGAACTCACTTTTCTAAAATCTATGTTATGGTTTTCCCAAGATAGATGAAGATGCATTTTTAGTGTTTTAAAAGGATAAAATAAATTTTAAACTATCTAAACAATAAACAATGACCTCTATATGATGATTAATCATTGTAAAAATTCTTTTATAATATTTTTTTACATATATTAATAATAAAAATTACAAGTAGTTTTGTGGTCTGTACCACACCATAATTTTTTAAATATATTTCATTAAATAATTACTTTGTTCAATAGTATACTCTACAGGGAACACCCAAAAAAGTCTAGATGCATTTACTGTTAAAAATTTCTATTAATAATTAATCATCTAGTAAATATAAATATATTAAACTACTTAATATGTTTACATATAACAGATATAAAATCAATATCAATTAATATATATAATGATTTTCCATTCTCAAAAAACTATTTACAGTATTAATAAATTAAATTAAATCACTTTTAAATTTTTATTTTGATAATTTATAATATTTCAATATATTAACTAACGCATTAGGTCTATTATGTATGATGTTTTTATGTGGTATTACTAAGAAAAGAAATGCTTGAAAACGACATTTTTTCAATAAATGAATTTTTCTTCATAGTTTAATTTAAATTATATATTTATAAATTTTAGACTATAATTTTTAAAGAATGAGTTACATTTTTTAATTCCATATATAAATATTAGTTTAGTTTTATTTTTTAAAATTTTCATAAAAATATTTATTTTTAGACGAAAAGTGAAAAAATATTTCTACAAATAGAAAGTATTTTATAAAATAATTATTATTTACGTTTGAATATAATATTCTTGATACCATTTTCTAAAAATAAATTAAAATTTTTAAGTAAATTTCAAATTTTAAATATTTTCATTAAAATTTATAATCCCATATTTAAAATTATAGAACACATGTTATATTTAAAAAAATAATTGTTTTTTTATAAATTATACATTTTGTAAGATTAAATTAATTTTTATCCTAACCTGAAAATTATTTTAATAAAATGGATTTCAAATTTGGAATCACTATGTCCAAATTTTAGAATAAAGTTATTTTTATTTTCAATAATAAGGGATAAATTACATTGGTAAAAACAAATTTACTCATTAAAAAAGGATAAAAATGTTTTTCTTAAGTGGAAAGACTGGTAAATTTTTAAAAAATGTGTTTGAATGGGTTTTGAAGACATTATAAATCTTATCCTTTTATATATTAATTTTTCCCAATTTTGGAGACACTTTTCCTTTATAGTGACTTCCCATTATTAAATTTCATTCGATATCTTCAGAAATTACATCCATTTTCATTTATAAAAAAGGGGAATGCCTCAAAGTAATTCTCATAATATCACAACCTATATAGTTCATCGCAATCCCTACCACCCACTATGTTCAACATTCCTAACCAGCTTCGAGATATTTCATTCTTCTCAATAGTTCATCCCTCTATAGGATAACCCACAATTAAGGGAGATAATCATTTAAGTTAGGATGTAAGAGTGAGATCAACTAAGAAAGAATTCAATGATATGTTAATGTCTCTCAACACTAATTTCATGAGACATATTTTTTATTATTCACAATGACTCCATTAATATAGTATGATTACTATCAAATAAATTTATTTTAATACATGGAAATAATTCATTAGGTATGAAGATCCACATATTTTTCTTTCTTTAAATAGTTTCTGATTTGATGGATAACATGGTCATAGGGTTCCTCACTATCCCAAATCCCTTAATCATATTAAAATGATGATTCTTTAGCATCTTCATTCTAAGGTTGATTTCTGCTACTGAAATATTATATCTCATTGTTCTTTTTCTCCAACTCTGTAGGATAGTTACATTTAAACTCAATGTATGTAACTTGATAAAATTATCCCTTGGAAAGTGTCACATTATTAAGAAATATTACAATTTTCATAAATGAAGGTTTACTGACTTTGTTCATTTTTTAATTAACTTATAATTATCTAATTTCTATTTAGAAACAAAACTAATGTTTAATATTCTAGGACCTTCTTATTTTTCAATTCCACATTTCAAATGGAAATTTAACTACCTATTTTATGTTGTGGGATTTAAATAAATGTGTTTTGGAATATTAAAAAGGATTCCCTCAGTTCGAAATCAAAAAATGTATCCTCCACTCCATATTATTTACTACATTATTCTATTTCAAGGGTCAATTAATGAAATTGATGCCTTTTAAATCTTCTAATTCACTGTTTTGAATCCTTTCTATATTTTTCAATGCATAATTTTTTATGAATCTTCTTAAATGTAAATTTTTTAATATATTTTCATTTCACCATTTTGAAACAATTATGACCTTTTAGAGGAATAATTATTTATATATAATTAAAATATATTGATTTTAAAAATTCCTCCTTTTCTATTTCCCCATTATGAAATTTTTGAATGTTTTTTTATAATGAATCATAAATTCATTACTTACACCAATTTTCAAATCATTTTCTATATGGTTATTTTATTATTTTTCTACCCTTTTCCTCTTTATCTCTAAATTCCATATTTCTATGGATGAAATGTTTCATTTATCTCATCATAATTTTTTTTTTCAAAATACACTTTCTGGGTTATTGAATTTTAGCTATAAATCATTTAAATTATGTATTGGTTTTGCAGTGGTACCATCTAGAAATTAAATGACAGATATTTTTTATCCATGTGTTTTTTATAATGTGTTTAATGAATTTTTTATAGTGGATCCATATGTGTAGATATTGAATGATGGATTTTTATATCTCCCTCGCATGTAATGGTAATTTTTATATCACACTATATCAAAATGATAAATGGGAGGATATTTCCCAATTTAGAAGTTACACAAGAGGATTTATCCCTAGAATAATAGTGCATGATAGGAATATTCCTCAAACAAAGTTTACGTATGGGGAATGTTTCCAAAAAAGCAAAAAAAATTGTATTTATCCAATGAAAAAGTTTATGCTAGAGGACTATACCAATCCAAAGGGTATATGTTAGGATTTATCCAAAGGAAATGTTTTATATATGGGGTTGTATCCTAATGCCATGGTTACAATGGAGGATTTTTCCAAGCCTAATAATTTACATGAGTAATTATCCTAAGACTAGCATGTGATGAATGTATTCGGGGTCAGATTGATATATGATATCTATTATTATGTTAATGAAAAACATTATGTTATAATAATAATATTATTATTATGATATATAGATAATGATTAATGTTTAATTATTAATGATCACTATGAATAGTTTTGTTAAGATGATGTCCTTGGAGTTTCTTGGGCTTCGTGATGTAAAAACGTCCAAGATTTGTCATCTATCTTATAATAATTCGATCCTTCAGCTTTGGGTACAAGGTTTCTTGTTTCCGAGAAAGGGTGACAATGATACCCGAAAAAAAAGTGATATATATTTCTTAGACTTCTTAGTGAATCTAAGAAAAATCAATCTGATGAGGCATGTTCTTGTGAAAATCAAGAAATTCAAGGAAAGAAATTTGAGAGATCAAATCATCATGTACCTTGCCTTACTATCATAGTTGATAGTTCAGTGTCTGGATTCTTTCAAGATTGCATGTAAGTCTATGATTTGGAATTTCAAGGTTATTCTTGTTAGTGATGATACCTTGAAAAGAATGAATATATCCTATTCAAAGGAAACAAGAGTGTTTTATAATTTTCCAAAGGAAGAGGCTGAAACCAATCAGGAAAATCTGGAGAAAGCTGAGCCAGTGAAGAAGGTTGGTAAGAAGAGAAAATAAAAAGAAGTGGTGGCTGAAGAAAAGAATCTCAAAACTAAAAAATCCCAATCCACACCTCCCAAGGAGGAGAAACAAAATGATTATCGAGATGAGGTGGCTGCTAAATGGAAAGAAGATATGGAGATGAGGCATGAAGGGGATCCACAGTTCGGATTGGACCCTGCTGAGGCTAAGGCCTTAAGAGAAAAAGCTACGAATGAGTTAGAAAAACAGTCAAAAGAAAATAAGATGAAGAAGAATTTATCTGAAGCTGAAGCTATACAATATTTGATAAGAGATACAGAAGTAGCTTCTGAGAAGATTCCAATTCTGGAATCTTTTGATGTCCAACCATTACAGGAGACCCCCAGGAAATAGTAATTCACTCCAGAAAAGTCTAAAGAGAAACAAGTTGTTGATGAAGTAGAGAAACAACCTGGTGATGAAATAAAAGAAGAGGAGGAAGGGGAAAAAGATGAATAAGTAGAAGAAGGAGGTGGTGGTCTTGATTACCTGATTAAACAAGTGTAATATTATCAAGAGAAGGCAAGCCTATCATAAAAACTACCACTTCGAAGTTGGTCACTCCAAGAAAGAGAGATGAGAAAGATGCTAAAAGAGATGATGACAAGGAAGAAGAACAGAATGTTTTATCTGAGGAAGAAAGCTTTGAGAAGAACTTTCTTAAAGAATAAGTAGAGAAGGAGAAACCAAACAAAGATAAGATTGTTCACGTTTCTGGAAGCAAGGAAGAATCTCTTGATGAGGCAGTTCTGAATGATTATAAGGGGAAGCAAGTGCTTATGGACACACCAAAAAAAGATATTATAAGGAATAAGGATGTTGGTGGATCTTCAAGATAAAAGTTGGTGGATATTGAAGAAGAAAAATCCCCACGAAAGGTTTCTAATTTAGAATCATCAACATTGGGTTATGATATTTTTGTTGAATTTTTGAAGAAGTTGGTGGAAACAATTCCGATCATTCCCACCATAGACTCCATATGCTAGATGCTTCAGCACAGTCTAAATCAGAAGTCATAATTATTATATATGGTGATGGATAAGTCTGTGAAGATTGAAAAATATCATAGAAATTTCCTTATCAATTATGATGTCCACAGAAAGTCATGTAGAAAAATTACTAAGTGGTCTAGGAAAGTTTTTGATGACTTGGATGAGTTTGATAGTTTCCAGAATGATGTTAAAGATTATTTTAACAACGAGGATTCCAAGATAAAGAATCTTTAGGATAAGCTGACCCTTGAGAAAAATTCTTGGAATCAACAGGTTAAAGATTTGAATGGAAATCTTAACGCAGTTGCTATGAACTGGAAAGGGGAAAGAGATTTTTGGATTGAGTTTCACTAGAAGCTGAAAAAGCAAGATGAGTTGCTGAAGATGCAGGAAGAGGCCATGAAGGCTAAGTTAGAGGTCTTGAAAGTTCAACAAGAAAGGATCACATCATTGGAGAAGCAAGCTGAGGAGGATCAGAATGATTTGAAGAAGCTGAAAACCCTCTTGAAGAACCTAATCCCAAAGGAAAAGGAAGACAAATAGATTCAATCCGATCTTTTGATTCATTTTATCTTCCTTGTAAAAATTCTTCCAATTATAATAGAACTATGGTTTCTTGTTTTTATTACTTGTCTTTACTAATATTTCAGGTAACATATTTTGTTTCCATTCCCTTAAATTGTTTTTGAAAATCACAAAGGGGGAGAACGAAAAAGAACTACTCAAAACGGGAGAAGGAAAAAATCTAAAATGAAGAAGAAAAATTTCTAAGAACTATCCTTAACTAAGGGGGAGTTTCTCATTACGACGTTTTTCATATGATATATAAATCTCCATTTCAGATGTAACACCCCAAGATTTTATGAAAAATATTCTTTTAATTTCATTGATGTCTTGTGTTGTACGCTACACCAAGATTACTATGCGCTATACGCAACACCGTATTAGCTTGCAGTATACACAACACTATTCTTGGATCATGTTACTCACAATTTTGATAGTAGTTATTCTAAGAATCATTGAGTGTATATATATATATATATATTTATATTCAATGTATAAATGAAATATGGTTAGATTATGTTATACGAAACAACAGAGGAGTCTTGCACAACACGTAACCCTGACTTGGCTTGCATTACACACAATCACGACCTTCCTCGATAGAGTGTGTTGTACGCAATATCAGGTTTCACTAAACAATGATATATGGTTATAATGTTATTATGAACTTGCCGTTATGAATAGTATCAGCTACATTTTGAATTTTATTACATTATTATTTATCTTACACATTTTCTAGAACATGGTATGAGAACAAAATCAATTTTTTCGAGTAAAATAAGTATTTTTCAAAAAAATGTAGTTTTGCCTCCTTTTGATGGCGCACCCACATTTAATCTTGTTTTTTACATGTCTAAAATTTCAATTTGAAAAAATAAAATTCTTCTTTGGAATCAATATATAAAAATTTACTTTGGATAATTTTTTCATATTATTCTTATAACTTTCATATTTTAATGAATAGTAAAAACATGCTATATTTTAATTAAAAACAACTTTTTTCATCTCAATAATTTATATGGTTAGATTATATTTTTAATTGGTTTTAAAGTTTAATTAGAATATATTTTTACCATTTAACCCAATTTTTGTCATTTTAATTATTTTCACTTTGAAATTGGATATAAACAAGTATCAATCTTTTGATAGTTATTGTTTCTTAAAAACACGATATTTGTTTTGATAACAGGAATTAATTCTAAAGTTAATTAATGCAACTTCTATGTTTTTTATTTGACAAAGTAGACATCAATTTTGAATTTGGAATATCTAATAATTCTTAGGCTGAATTTTTGGTATTTTTCTGAAAAACTTCAATTTTTGATAAATAGTGAAACTACTTAGTGGTAGTTAAAAACTGAATTTTTCATTTAAATGAAATTTTACCACTTTTGTGAATTAAATATCGATAATCCGAGAGACACGGATAATATTATAGACTAAAATGTGGTTCAATGAGATGAAAATATTTTTTGGTGAATAGTAACTTTTTACTTTTATTTACCACGGTTAAAAGTAAACAGGGTAATTAAGGGTAAAAATGCTATTATTATTACCCTAACACTTGCCCTAATTCTATTGGACATGTTTAATTCGACAAAAAACAACCTTGGGAATAAAATATGACCATTTAGGTCCGCTTGGATAAGACTAGGACATTTATTATTAATTTATTTAAAGAAGTGTTAAAATAGTAAAAATTAAATTTTAATAACTAATTCATTATTAATATAGGGTTATAAATAAGAAATATATGACTATAAATATTCATTATAAAGATAAAAAGATTTCATACCTATTTTTATTTTATTTATAATTTTTAGTCGTTAAATAATTTAAGTTCTTTTAGACACAATGATGATGCAGTAATTATATTTTTAATGAAATATTATCATAAATGATGTTATAAATACCCAAATAAATGTAATTTGAGATTTTTTATGAATTAAAATAATTTTTAGCTTAATATGACATGTTATTATTTATTTGATTATATTTTTTCAAACTAATAATTCTATTATGATTTTCACAAAAATCAATTACCAAATGGTTTCAAAATTGACATAAAATAGTTTTTAAAACAAATATTATATTATTAATTGTTATTTTATTCTTAAAAATCTATGTTTAGGCCAAATGACTTATATAAGGTTATATATATTAATAATAAAAAACTTGAGGTTCTTTTGGCTTGTTATAGAATGTTTATTAACCTTATAGTGTAAGAAAACAAGAAGACACGGTAAAAGTTGAATTATCTAACTAAAAGTTAAATCTAAATGATAAGCTTAAAATAGAAACTTAAACCTATCTAAATTCTATTTTATGAGAGTCATTATACCCATCCCCACCTTAGATTCTAAATAAATCAATTTTGAGCTATTAAAAACCGAATATGACTTTATAATAAAATAATATATTTTTTTGTTTTTCCAATGGTGCCCCTCTCCTCCCTTATAAAAGGGAACCCCTTCCCTCTTCTCTTCACACTATTTTGAGCCTTGATGCTCGGCCAAACCCCACCAATTTCTCTTATCTACTTCCCTAGAAACATCCTAGAGGTTCTGGTCTTCTTAAAAGACCATCTTTAGTTCCCTAAGAGGTGGTTAAGAAGAGGCACTTCAAAGAAGAGGTAATGTCCGTTACCGATTCTTTCAACATTATTTCTTCTTATACTTCTTCTTCTTTAGTTGTTACATTCTGAAGTAATAACATAAGTGTCCCTAATATACTGGTATGTTATTATAAGTATGAAATAACCCTAGTTCACCATCTATCCATCCTACGGAAAACAAAATCACCACGCGTGCGTACATATAGAATACCGTTTCTACGCCGTGGTGTAATCTGTTTTCGACCACCACCTTACTTGGATAGGTATAATGGTGTAAATAAATAACTATATATGATTATTGTAAATTGATATTTATTTTTAAATTTTATACATACACTTCAATACAATTCCACAATCATGGGAATGATATCATCGCTCGTGCGTACGTAAGGACTACTGTCTCCACGACGCGATGAGATTCATTCTCCATGTTAACCATTCATGAACGATTATAAAGTATATATAATAAGTAATCATGAAATATATGAAATAATAATGATACTGGATTTATGTATATATATTTATGTCATCTACTTAATTCCATTCAATTCAATAAGGAAACTAAAACAGCGTTCATGCGTACGTACGGCCTACCGTCTCCATGAACGGTGTATTTCATTCCATTTATCGATCTATCATATATATATATGTATATGATGAATATATATTAGATATAAATCATGGATTAAATTATGGAATTAAGTAAATGAGGATATAAGTAATAATATCAAGAACAACAAGTCCAAACATGTATGATTAATAAAACGATTTTACACAAAACGTTGCTTTAACATGGAACTTACAAAAGAACGGGTAATATAAAGTCATAAGTGAACCATATATGATATCATAACAATGAATATTATTCTTTAATAAAACAATGACATTATTTAAATCATTATACAGGAGTTTTGGATACATATGAAGTATATTGGACCTATGGTAAGGGATAATTATTCTAATCTCATTCTTATCCGAGATTGTTTATTCATAAGTATTTACTGGGGTTATATTTATCATCCATGTACTTGTTTTTAAAAAATGGTTTCATGTATGTTTAAAGTCCTTTTTACCCATTTTTGACTTTTACTACATGGTATGTAAGGAATATTTCTTTTTTTTACGTTACAAGGTACATTTTTGACTTTTCTAGAAAAAGTACAAGATGAATGTTTTTTTAACATATACAGCATGAAAAGATTTTTATGGTTTTAAAAAGCCTTATTTTCATGAAGCTTACTCCAAATTATTTCTTGAATATTTTCAACAAAAAATTATTCTTTTAAAATAGCATGGAATTTTCTGAAAATAAAATGATTTTGTAGAAGAAAGGATATTTTACTCAAATATTCATTTCATGTGTTTTATGAAAACCATTTTCCATCAAAGATGACATTGTTTCATATGTGTATGTTTTTAAGTATAACATATCTATGATTTACATGGTTTCAATTTTCTTATTATGAAATGATATACATTTGTTTTATAAGTATTATGCAATGATGGGATGATGTTTATGAAACCCATTTTATTCTTTGAGTTATGATGAATAATATATGTTTATGTTGTGGCACAAGTAAAAATGATTTCATTATGAGATGGGTGGGACCTATATCTCCCTAAAATGCATTGGTTAAAGATTTACATCTCATGAGATAGACATGGCTGGAATGGTAAGTTAATCTGGTTCTGTAATATAGGACTGAAACGAGGAGTGAACTCGATTCAGAAAGGGACTTTGTCCACTAAGATGGTCTTGGAAATAATTCCTTGGATACTATGGAAATAATATCATGTGGTTAATGTTTTTCAACACTTACAAGTTTTATTTACAGGATACTTTATCATGATTGATGTTCTATTTTGATCTATGCAATTCGTACTGCCTTGTTTTTTGTCATTTCTCAAGATTTCAATGTTTAAACATTATGTTCAAATGTATATGGTTTGTTTTATTTTATCCATTATTACCCTTACTGAGAATTGGAGCACACCCTTTTTATGTTTTCTTTACCCCAGGATATAAAGAATGGTTTTAGGTAAAAATGGGGGGATGATCATTATGGGAGATGTTGAAGATCATTCACCACGATTAGAAGATTACATTCCAAGTTTCCAAAGAAACTAAACTATTACGGTCCTTGTGTGTCTATTTTTGTTATGTGCTAAGTATTCTGAAAAACTAATGTAATGTCCATGTACATCAAGATTTGGGTCTCTACATTTGGTATTAGAGGTAAGGTTTAGTCATCCTTTGGAAACTAGGATGCGAGAATTTTAATGAGATCCCTGGAGATATTTCTAAGGTATGTATAGGGATGTCCCTAAGGTTAAGTATAAGTATATGTTATGTCCTAGAATTTTGGTAAATATCTTATAATTTAACCTAAGATGTTAGATAATAAAGGTAATCCCCATTGATAATGATTTTGTCCTCTCACGCCATTTTTTGGGTTTTAGAAAATGGATGGGAAAGGGATGATTCATGATAATGGAGGATATGATGGACATTGGAATGATATTCTTCATGAGAAACCGAATGAAATTGGATCTAGGGGTCCACATATCGTTATTATGGTAAATCAGCAATCTCATAATATGATCAATAATCTCAACTTTGGTAAGTTTCCCAACTCAACTAATAAAAGAATGATGGAGTTTCATTATGATCATAGAGGAAGGAAAGTTCAATATCTATCATGTAAATCATGTGGGGAGAGGCATCAAGGAGAATGTTTCAAAGGAACTGGAAGATGCTTTGGGTGCAGAAAATAAGGACCCAAATCCAATAAGTACAAAGGAAAAGGTTCAGTTAACACCATGGATAAGGATAATGGTAATGCTATGACATCAACAATGATTAGATGTTTTAAATGTGGAATGTATGGGCATTATACAAACCAATGACCTAAGGGAAAATCTCCTGAAAAGAATTAGCATTGTCATATGGGTAGTATTTATGTGGATGATGATGAGGAGACTACAAATGATATATGAGATGAAAGAAGTGTTGACGCTCAGTCAGTTTTTAAGAAGGTAGTGGAATGATTTTATGTTTATCAAGAGTTATGTTGTATAGTTAATGGTACTATGGAATAAAGATTCATCTAAGGATTGTTACACTATTGTTTTTCTATAGTATTTGAAAGTATATGTTGAATGGTACCGGTAACCATGAAAGGTTATTTAAATATTTTTGGAAATTATATGATATGCACATAATGAAGGGATAAGAATATAATGATATGTTTGATTGTATCCATGAGCTCATGACTGATATGAGGACTAAGTGATATTATGGTTTGACTATATAGAATTTTTGGGATTTTGGTATGTGGAAAGTGTTGAAATTTAACAACATTCATGTTTTCACTAAGGTTTAATGGGTATATTTTTTTCAAGAGAATACATGATTAAGGTATTCACATGTGTTTAATTTGACCAATAAGATATATCTTATGATATATGGGGGCTAAATGATGGCATTCACATGATTGTTATCTGACGTTTCAAGTAACCATTTTCTTTATACTATGAGTTTGGACCAAAGTATTTTAGATAAGACTGAAGATTGGAATGGATTATGTTGGACATAAGATTGTATTGTTTAAGGATAGAACTTTTTTTGATTATATTGATGGGATATTATAGTAATGTAGTTTTAGAAAAAGGAAAACCTGCAGGACGGGTGACAACCCATCGCGTCGGACAAGGCTGTGGGAATCGAACCCACAACTGAAGTGTGATAGGCCTTTATCACCTACCACTATCCTACAATAAGTCCCTAGTTAGTAGAAACAAGTTTTATTTTATTAAGCAGTATGATAGATGAAGTATAAGTCCATTTTTGGAATCATATACGATTAACCACACCATAGATGGACTTATGTATATTTGATAACTTTTTCTAACCTTTTGTTTGAAACAGATGGAATGACTCATCATTCTATCACATGATCTGCTAACACTTCATGAATGAAAAATTCAACTTCATTTCTCTAAGAGATGAAGTTGAAATTGTTCAAGGAACGAACAACGATGAGATTGTACCTAAATCATTAATTATTTCTTTTGATTCAAAAATTCTTCAACATTATGGAAATTATCTTGAAAACAAAAAATGTTGTCCTCGTGACCTTATATCCGAGGAATCAGATGGTTGCTTAGATCATCACAAATCTATGGCTTTGTGATATTTGGGTTTTTCATAGCCATGTTCTCTACCACTCTCCATCAGAACATGATGGTTAGATTTCTATTCCATATCCATATTTTCACCTATGTTATGCTATTTGGAACCTCAGTGATTATTTAATTTGGTATACCATTATGCTTCATACATTAGTTTTTAAAGATTGGTTTTTGTATTCCTTTTTACAATGTGGGATTCTATTAAAGAAACTTTCGAGTAGTAAACCATTTATAACCCCGACGAATTTCGAGGGCAAAATTCATTTTAAGGGGGGTAGAATGTAACACCCCGAGATATTATGAAAAATATTCTTTTAATTTCATTGATGTCTTGTGTTGTACACTACACCAAGATTACCTTTCTCTATACACAACATCGTATTAACTTGCAGTATACACAACACTTTTATTGGATCATGTTACACACAATTTTGATAGTATTTATTCTATTAAACATTGAGTGTATATATATATTTATATATATTCAATATATAAATGAAATATGGTTGGATTCTGTTATATGAAACAACGGAGGAGTCTTGCAAAACACGCAACCCTGACTTCGCTTGCATTACATGCAATCACGACCTTCCTCGATAGCGTGTGTTGTACACAATACTAGGTTTCACTAAACAATGATATATGGTTATAATGTTATTATGAACTAGCCGTTATGAGTATTATCAAATAAATTTTGAATTTAATAACATTATTATTCATCTTACACATTTTCTAGAACATGGTATGAGAACAAAATCAATTTTTTCGAGTAAAATAAGTATTTTTTTTTAAAATGTAGTTTTGCCTCCTTTTGATGGCGCACCCACATTAAATCTTTTTTTTGACATTTCTATAAGTTCAATTTGACAAAATATAATTCTTCTTTGGAAACAAGATATAAAAATTTACATTGGATAAAATTTACATATTATTATGATAACTGTCATATTTAAATGAATAGTAAAAACATGCTATATTTTAATTTAAAACAAATTTTTTCATCACAATAATTTATATGGTTATATTATCTCTTTAATTGGTTTTAAAGTGTAATTATAATATATTTTTTCCATTTAACCCAATGTTGGTCATTGGAATTAATTTCACTTTGAAATTGGATATAAACAAATATCAATCTTTTGATAGTTATTGTTTCTTAAAAACACGATATTTGTTTTGATAACAGAAATTAATTTTAAAATTAATTAATGCCAATTCTATGTTTTGAATTTTGAAAAATAGACAACAATTTTGAATTCGGAATATCAAATAATTCTTAGACTGAATTTTTTCTATTTTTCTGAAAAACTTCAATTTTTGATGAATAGTGAAACTACATAGGGGTAGTTAAAAAACTGACGTTTTCATTTAAATGAAATTTTACCACTTCTGTGAATTGAATTTAAAAAATCTGAGAGACACGGCTAATATCAAATACTAAAATGTGGTTCATTAAGATAAATATAATTTTTGGTGAATAGTAACTTTTTACTTTTATTTACCATGGTTAAAAGTAAATAGGGTGATTAAGGATAAAAATGATATTATTATTATCCTAAAACATGTCCTAATTCTATTGGACAAGTTTAATTCAACCAAAAACAACATTAGTAATAAAATATGACCATTTAGGTCCACTTGGATAAGATTAGTACATTTATTATTAATTTATTTAAAGAATGGTTAAAATAGTTAAAATCAAAGTTTAATAACTAATTCATTTTTGATATATGGATATACATAAGATAAATTTGACTATAAATATTCATTAGAACGATAAAAATATTTCCTAACAATTTTTATTCTATTTATAATTTTTAGTCGTTAAATAATTTATGTTATTTATGACACAATGATGATGCAGTAATTATATTATTAATGAAATATTAACATAATTGATGTAATAAATACCAAAATAAATGTAATTTGAGACTTTTTATGAATTAAAATAATTATCTATCTTAATATGACATGTTAGTATTGATTTAATTAAATTTATTTGAACTAATCATTTTGTTATCATTTTCACAAAAAATCAATTACCAAATAGTGTCAAAATTGACATAAATAGTTTTTAAAACAAATATTATAATATTAATTGTTATTTTATTCCAAAAAATCTAAGGTTCATACAAATGACTTATATAAGGATATATATATTAATAACAAACAACTTGGGGTTTTTTTGTCTTGTTATTTAAAATTTATTAACCTTATAGTGTAAGAAAACAAGAAGACACGGTAAAGGCTAAATTATCTAACTTAAAGTAAAATCTAAATGATAAGGTTAAAATAGAAACCTAAACTTGTATAAATTATATTTTATGAGAGTATTTATACCCACCCCCACCTTATCTTTGAAATAAATCAATTTTGAGCTATTAAAAACCGAATATGACTTCATAATAAAATAACATTTTTAGTTTTTCCAAAGGTGCCCTTCTCCTCCCTTATAAAAGGGAACCCCTTCCCTCTTTCTTCACACTATTTTGAGCCTTGCGTCTCTGTCAACCCCTGCCAATTTATCTTCTACACTTCCCTAGAAACATCCTAGAGGTTTTGGGCTTCTTAAAAGACCATATTTAATTCCCTAAGAGGAGGTTAAGAAGAGGCGCTTCAAAGAAGAGGCAATGTTCGTTACCGATTCTTTCAACATTATTTCTTCTTCTACTTATTCTTATTTAGTTGTTTCATTATGAAGTAATAACATCAGTGTCACTAATATAATGATATGTTATTATAAGTATAAAACAACCCTATTTCACAATCTATCCATCCTACGGAAAACGAAATCACCACGTGTGCGTACGTACGGAATACCGTCTGCACACCGTGGTGTAATCTGTTTTGGAACACCACCTTACTTGGATGGGTATAATGGTGTAAATAAATAACTATATATGATTATTTTAAATTTATAATTATTTTGAAATTTTTTACATACACTTCAATACAATTCCACGATCATGGGAATGATATCATCGCTCGTGCGTACGTACGGACTACCATCTCCACGATGCGATGAGATTAATTCTCCATGTTAACCATTCATGAATGATTATAAATTATATATAATAAGTAATCATGAAATATATGACATAATAATGATAATGGATTTATTTGTATATATATATGTATGTCATCTACTTAATTCCATTCAATTCAATAAGGAAACGAAAACAGCGTTCATTTGTACGTACGACCTACCGTCTCCATAGACGTGTATTTCATTCCATTTATCGATCTATCATATATATATATATGTATATGATGAATATATATTGTATATAAATCATGTTTTACATTCATTAATTATGTAAATCAGGATATAATTAATAATATCAAGAACAACAAGTCCAAACATGTATGATAATTAAAATGATTTCACCCAAAACATTGCTTTAACATTGAACTTACAAAAGAACAGGTAATATAAAGTCATAAGTGAACCATATATGATATCATAACAATTAATATGATTCTGTAATAATTCAATCACATTATTTAAATCATTATACAGAAGGTTTGGATTCGTATGAAGCATATCAGGCTTAAGGTAAGTGATAATTATTCCAATCTCATTCTTATGTGAGATTGTTTATTCATAAGTATTTACTGGGGTTAAATTTATCATACATGTCCTTGTTTTCTAAAAATGGTTTCATGTATGTTTAAAGTCTTTTTTAACCATTTTTGACTTTTACTACATGGTATGTAAGGAATATTTCCTTTTTTACGTTACGAGGTACTTTTTTGACTTTTCAGGCAAAAGTACGAGAAGAATGTTTTTTAAAATTATACGGCATGAAAGGATTTTTACGGTTTTATAAAGCCTTATTTTCATGAAACTTCCTCCAAAATATATTGTGACTATTTTCAAAAAAATATTATTCTTTTAAAATTTCATGGCATTTTGTGAAAAGAAAATGATTTTGAAGAAGAAAGGATATTTTCCTCAAGATTTCATTTCAACAGGTTTATCAAAACCATTTTCCATCAAAGATGAAATTATTTCATATGTTTATGTTTTCAAGTATAAAATCTCTATGATTTACATGGTTTCACTTTTATTATTATGAAATGGTATCCATTTGTTTTATATGCATTATGTTATGATGATATGATGTTTATGAAACCAATTTTATTTTTTGGGTTATGATGAATGATATATGTTTATGTTGTGGCACAAGTAAGAATGATTTTATTATGAGATGGGTGGGACCTATATCTCCCTCCAATGCATTGGGTAAAGATTTATATCTCATGAGATAGACATGGCTGGAACGGTAATCTAATAAGGTTCAGTAATACAGGACTGGAACGAGGAGTCAACTCGATTCAGAAAGGGACTTTGTCCACTAAGATGGTCTTGGCAGCAATTCCTTGGCTACTATGGAAATCATATCTTGTGATTAATGTTTTTCCACAATTACAAGTTTTATTTAGAAGATATTTTATCATGATTGAGGTTATATTTTTATCTATGCCTTACGTACAGCCATGTTTTATGTCATTTCTCAAGATTTCGATGTTTAAACATTATGTTTAAATGTATATGGTTTGTTTTATTTTCTCCATTCTTACACTTAATGGGCATTTGAGCTCACCCTTTTTATGTTTTATTTTCCCCAGGATATAAAGAAATGTTTTAGGTAAAACAAGGGGGGAACATCATTATGGGAGATGTTGAAGATCTTTCACCACGATTAGAAGATTACGTTCTACGTTTCCAAAGACACTAAACTATTACGGTCCTTGTGTGTCTGTTTTTGTTATATACAAAATATTACACAAATTTAATGTAATGTACATGTACATCAAGCTTTGGGTCACTACACCGGAAATCCAGAATACAATCCTTAGAGTTCCTAAGCCTAAGGGGGAGTTAGTTGTATTCACAATCATCCACGAATAGAGGGAGATAAGTTTTAATTTCGAAGTCTCAAGAAATTTTTCAAAGTCCTTATATTTATTTTCAAAGGGTTGTTTGTGCTTTCCAAAATGGGGATATTGTTGAGTCAATATGGTTTTCCTTATAAATTTTCTATTCCTTCTTGTTTTGAAAATCAAAAACACCTTATACATAAGAAAATCCATATTTTACTTCTTTAAGGAAAATTTCATTTCAAAATGAATTTACCCCTACCATATTTTCATTACTCATATCAATATTTTTCTTAAGTATAAAAATCAGATTCATACCTAAAAAACTCGTAATCATATAATACGTAGATATGAAGCATTCGGTATTAGGATCTGAATTCTGGATACGAACTCTAACGAAGTTCCATGCCAAACTTTGGATACGAACTCTCATAAAGTTCCATTCCGAATTCTGGATACGATCTCTCAAAAGGTTCCAATCCAAATTATGTACTCTGAGATTCTATGAGTTCGACTCAGAACTTCAACTAGTTTGACTCCGAACTTCTACTAGTTTGACTCCGAACTTCTACTAGTACGAATCTGAGCTTATACTTGTCCGACTTTGAGTTTCTACTAGTTAGACTCTGAACTTGTACTAGTTCAACTCCGAACATATACTAGTTCGACTCCGAACTCTTTATGTTTAGATTCTGAATTTTAGTAAATATAAACTCCGAATTTCCTTAGAAATTCAGACTCCAGATTTCTACAGAATTTATATTCTGAATTCCAAAAAAAGAGTCCGAATATCTTTTTATTATAGACTCGAAATCTATTTTGGTTAGACTCCGAACTTTTATTTTCATACATAATGAACTTTTGTTTTTCTTATACTTAAACTTGTTTCATTCCAAAACGATGTAAGGCTTTCAATTATTGACTAATAGTTGGTTGAGTGACACGTGTATAGGTCCCTCCGAAATTCAAGGAGAAATATGACCGTTGGAGGAGGGAGCCGACCGTTGGAGCTTCGCCTATAAATAGGAGATCATTTTAAAAGAAGAACAACTTTTGGGACTTTTAGAATTCTTCCTGAAGTGATTTCTAGAGAGAGAGGCTCTTATCAACTATCAATGCTTCGTGAAAAAAGTTTGAACAGCTTGTTCAAACTTTTCGGTGTGTAGACTTGCTTTGTGCAACTCTGATTGTTGCTGATTACAATCGGGGGCTTCCGGGGATAGGAAGTCAGAGGTTCTAACACCTTCACGTTGAGGGCTTACTTGCTAAGGAATACAGAGGTTCCAACTATCTAATAGCTGAGGGCTTGCGGGGATAACAAGAAAGACTCTGATATTCATATCGAGGGCTTACCCTTGTGTGTGTAAGACAGAATTTCTTGAAAGTATAAATCAAGGGACCTTTATCCAAGGTTGTTGAATACCATTCTCTTTGGGTTAAACGAGTTATTGTTTGTTACTTGTAGTTTTACTATTTGTTTTTTCGCTGAATTGTGTATTGTTAAGGAAAGTATAACTTTCTAATACGTCCTTACTTGTACTCTGATTTAGATAGATTCTATATGCTTTGAGGTAGAATCCTAATCTTTGTAACTTGTGTTAAGTTCCATTTTTTGAATCACTATTCCAAAATCCAGAAAGTCTTTAGTACTCATAGAGGCCTTGTGAATTCTCTTAGTTTAACATTGTTAAACTTATATCTTTCCTTGTTTAAGGAAATTTTTTAATGTACAATTCACCCCCTCTTGTATATGAGAATCTATTTTTTTTTTATCCTACATTTGGTATCATAGAGTATATCATACTCAGAGTCCTACCATCCTAACAATTGGTATCAGAGGATTTGGTTCAATCTGAATTAATCTCACGATTAGATTCAGAAGAGAATTCTTAGAATATCTTTTTTGGATCCACATTTCTGGATTCATATTTTTCAGAATCTATTTTTCAGACTCATAGTTTGGATTCACTTTTTCTTAGAGTAAAATATTTTTTGCTTAGAATATTTTCTCTTGTTTACAAACTCTTACTACTAATAATATTTTTGGCCAAGGTTTTTCTTAAGGATGGATGGTTTAAATGTTGGTTCTATCGACAACATAAATCCTACTAGAACACCAATTTTTTATGGTAATGATTACGAATATTGGATAGATCGTATGAAGACTTTGGTTATCAATACTAGGGTAGATAACATTGTCCTGCTTACTAGTGGATACATGATTCCTGATAAGGAAGGTAGTGTTTTAACTAATCAAGAAAAGCATGAATACCAACTTAACTACAATGTACACAATATATTACTTTGTTCAAGGACTAGGAACATATATATCAAAATCTCTTCTTATGAAACAGGTAAATGTATATGGAAGAAAATTGGGGTTACACATTTTGGTACATCCAAAGTGATTGAGACTAGAAGAGCCATACTCAGAGAAGAGTATCTTGTTTTCACTTTTCCTTATGGAGAACCAATTTTTAAGGTGAAACATATATTTAGGACTATCGTGAACATCTTACAATCTATGGGAGATAAAAGTCTCGGGGATGAAGCTCTTGTTGACTTGATTATTGACATTATTCCGAATGAATGGGAATCAAATAGAACAGTTATCGTTGAAAATATATAGGTTACTCAAATTTCACTTGATGAACTATTTGTAACTCTTCTTCAACATGAAACTAGAATTAAGAGATATATTGAAAACATAAAGTAGAAGAATGGGAATGGTAGTGTTTCTTTTACTACAACATCAAATCACATGAAAGCTAAGACTCCTGATCGAGTAACTAGATCCAAGTCTAAGAAGGTCATTATCCAATCCAAATCTAGTAAGAGTAAAGTATTAGAAAATGAGTTAGCTAATCATTCTCGAAGGAAGAACAAGATAGCTAGACAGAGAAATTTCCAATCCATGTATAAGAAGAAGGAAAGAAAATATAAGAAATATTCAGAGGTCACATGATATGAATGCAAAAGATCTGGACACATAAGACTTGATTGCCCTATGCCTAAGAGAAAAGAAAGAAAATCGAGGAATTCTGAAAAGAATATAATGAATTATTACAAGTCCAATGCTAATAAAGTTCTTATAGCAAATTACACCTGGAGTGTTAGTGGTGGTGACTCTTTAGATGAATCTTCTGATTATGAATCTTTTAGATAGAAGAATCATTGTCTTATAGCCATGCTACCTATTGATAATCATTTATTTGGATAAGGTACACAAAGCTGAATCCTAGAACATTTTTTCTTTAAATGCTAATGATAGTAAATATTATAACTCTTCAGATGAAGAATCTTCTTCTGATAAAGAAAATACATTACCTAACTAAAAAAAAGTTTCTAGGTTTGCTGAACTTCATGAGACTGAGAACTCATAACTCGTGAATAATATTGACTAGGAAAACTCTACGAATACTACTCTTACTAAAGAAATATCAGATCATTCTAAAGATCTTGACAAGAAAAATTCTGATTTTGAAAGGATTTCAAAAAATAATGAGAATGTAAATTCTGAGAAGAATAAACTTTCAAAAGATCATGAAAATGTAATTTCTAATAAAGATGTTTTCAAACCGAGCTATAGTTCAAATGTTTTTGAAGAAAATAACATAGTTGTAAAACTCAAATCTGAAATATTTTCCTTGAGGAAGTGTTTGTCATACTTTACCCATGGTAAAGAAAATTTTGATTAAAATGTATTAAAAATTCGACCTCGAAGGAATACTTCTGGTTTTGGTTGCACTAGTTCTAAACAAATTTTTATTAACTACTACTTTGTTCCTAAACGTGCCACATTTTGCACATAGTGTCAATGTGGTGGTCACTGGTCAAAAAATTGTTCTTTAAAAAAACCCAATCATTAGTATTTCATAAGGCATATTTTTCTAAGAATATGTGGGTACCCAAAATTTTACTTTCGGAAATATCTGGATCCAAGAAAGTTTGGATTTCAAAAACCTAACTTATTCTTATTTTCAGAAAAATAGGGAAAGTACCAACAACATTACAAGGTACATGGACAGTGGATGTTCCCGTCATATGACTGGTAACAAAATCTATTTCTAAAAGATTATCAAGATGAAAAGGAGGAAATGTAACTTTCGGATATAATGCTCAGGGAGAAATTATTGGTATAGGTAACGTTGTTCTTCGTGGAAAAATCTTAATTTAAAATGTTTTGTTTGTTAAGGGTCTGAAGCACAACCTCATCAGCATAAGTCAATTATGTGATGAAGGATACCTTGTGAATTTTAGGAATGATATGTTCTTATTACACACATCTAAGGAAGCGTTTATTCTTTCTTCTCATAGGAAAGATAATGTTTACACACATAACATAGAAGACCTTAGGAGCCAAGACTTTCCTTGGCATAGTGCAATGGAAGATCATTCTTGGTTATGGCATAGATGGTTAGGACATTGTAACCTTAGGAACCTTTTAAAACTTTCTAAAATGGTTTAGTTAAGGATCTAACAGAGCTTAGATTTGATTATTCAATGTATGTAGACCTTTTCAATATGGAAAGCAACATAAATCAACTTTTAAATCAATCGGTGAAATCTCAAAAACTGATGCACTAAATTTGGTGCACATGGAACTCGAAGGAATACATCTGGTTTTGGTTGCACTAGTTCTAAAAAAAATTTAGTAACTACTACTTTGTTCCTAAAAGTTCCCCATTTTGCACATAGTGTCATTGTGGTGGTCACTGGGCAAAAAATTGTCCTTTAAAAAAACCCAATCTTTAGTTTTTCATAAGGCTTATTTTTATAAGAATATGTGGGTACCCAAAATTTTACTTTCTGAAATTCTGGATCCATGAATGTTTGGATTCCAAAAACCTAACTTATTCTTATTTTTAGAAGAATAGGGAAAGTACCAACATCAATACATGGTACATGGATAGTGGATGTTCCCAGCATATGACTGGTAACAAAATTATTTCAAAAAGATTATCAAGACAAAAAGGAGGAAATGTAACTTTTGGAGATAATGACCAGGGAGAAATTATTTGTATAGGTAACATTGTTCTTCTTGAAAAAATATTAATTTCAAATGTTTTGTTTGTTAAGGGTCTGAAGCACAACCTCATCAGCATAAGTCAATTATGTAATGAGGGATACCTTGTGAATTTTAGGAATGATAAGTTCTTAGTACACACATCTAAGGAAGCGTTTATTCTTTCTTCCCATAGGAAAGATAATGTTTACCCACATAACATAGAAGACCTTAGGAGCCAAGACATTCCTTGGCTTAGTGAAATGGAAGATCATTCTTGGTTATGGCATAGATGGTTAGGACACTGTAACCTTAGGAACCTTTGAAAACATTCTAAGAAAGGTTTAGTTAAGGATCTACCAGAGCTTAGATTTGATTATTCAAAAGTATGTGAACCTTGTCAATATGGAAAGCAACATAAATCAAGTTTTAAATCAATCGGTGAAGTCTCAAAAACTGATGCACTAAATTTTGTGCACATGGATCTTTTTGGTCCAATACAATCCTTCGAGTTCCTAAACCTAAGGTGGTAGTTAGTTGTATTCCCCATGATAGATGAACAAAGGGAGATAAGTTTTAATTTCAAAGTCTATAGAAAATTTTCAAAGTCCTTATATTCTTTTTCAAAGGGTTGTTTGTGCTTTCCAAAAAGGGGGAGATTGTTGAGTCAATAAGGTTTTCTTTAGGACTTTTCCATTTTTTCTTGTTTTGAAAATCACAAACACCATATACTTAATCAAATCCATACTTTACTTCTATAAGGAAAATTTCCTTTCGAAAGGAATTTACCCATATCATATTTTCAATACTCATATCAATATTTTTCGTATTTATAAAAATTGGATTCATACCTAAAATCCTAGGAATCATATATTACATGGATACGAAGCATTCTGTTTTAGGATCCCAATTCTGGATACAAACTCTAATGATGTTCCACTCCAAAATCTGGATATGAACTCTCATAATGTTCCATTCTGAATTCTGGATATGAACTCTCATAAGGTTCCACTCCGAATTATGGACTCCAAACATCTACGAGATCGACTTTGAACTTCTACTAGTTCGACTTCGAACTTCTACTAGTTCGACTCCAAACTTATACTAGTTTGACTCCGAACTTCTACTAGTTAGACTCCGAACTTATACTAGTTTGACTTAGAACTTATACTACATAGTCTCCAAACTCTATAAGTTCAGATTCCGAATTCAAGTAAAACCAGACTTTGAATTTCTTTAGAAATTCATACTCTGGATTTCTATAGAATTCAGGTTCTAAATTCCTAAAAAATAGAATCCGAATATATCTTTATTATAGAATCTGAATTCTATTTTGGTTAGACTCCGAACATTTATTTGCTTACATACCAAACTATAGTTTTTCATATACTTACACTTGTTTCATTACAAAATGATGTCTTGCTTTCAATTATTGACTAACCATTGGTTGAGTGACACGTGTACAGGTCCCTCTGAAATTCAAGGAGAAATAATACCATTAAAGGAGGGAGCCGACTGTTAGAGCTTCACCTATAAATAGGAGCTCATTTGAAATGAAGAACAACATTTGGGAATTTTGGAATTTTGGTCATCAGAACTTCTAGAAGTGATTTCTAGAGACAGCGAGGCTCTTATAAACTCTCAATGCTTCGTGCAGAAAGTATGAATAGCTTGTTCAAACATTTCCTTATGAAGACTTGCTTTGTACATCTCTGAATATTGCTGATTAAAATTGAGGGCTTCCGGGGATAGGAAGACAGAGGTTCCAACACCTTGAAGTTGAGGACTTAATTGCTAAGTAGGACAGAGGTGCCGACTACATGATTGTTGAGGTATTGCGGGGATAGCAAGACAGACTCTGATCTTCATATCGAGGGCTTGCCCTGGTGTGGGTAAGACAGACATTCTTGAAAATATAAATCAAGGGACCTTTATCCAAGGTGATTGAATACCCTTGTATTTGGGTTAAAAGAGTAATTGTTTGTTACTTGTAGTTTTACTACTTCTTTTTCGCTGAATTTTGAATTATTAAGGAAAGTATAACTTTCTTATACTTCCTTACTTGTACTCTGATTTAGATAGATTCTATATGCCTTGAGGTAGAATCTTAGTCTTTTTAACTTTTGTTATGTTCCATTTTCGGAATCACTATTCCAAAATCCAGAAAGTCATTAGTACTCATAGAGGCCTTCTAAATTTTCTTATTTTAACATTGTTAAACTTATATCTTTCCTTGTTTAAGGAAATTTTTAAAGGTACAATTCACCCCCTCTTGTATATGAGAATATATTTATTTTTTTATCCTACATCTGGTATCATAGAGTATATCATACTCAGAGTCTTAACATCCTAACAATTGGTATCAGAGGATTTGGTTCAATCTGAATTAATCTAACGATTAGATTCAGAAGATAATTCTCAGAATATCTTTTTTGGATTCATATTTCTTGATTCATATTTTTCAGAATCTATTTTTCGGACTCATATTATGGATTCACTTTTCCTTAGAGTAAAATATTTTTTGATTAGAATCTTTTATCTTGTTTACAAACTCTTACAACTAAAAATATTGTGTGCCAAAGTTTTTCTTAAGGATGTAGGGTTTAAATGTTGGTTCTATCGACAACCTAGATCCTAATAGAACCCCAATTTTTGATGGTAACGATTATGAATATTGGAGAGATCGTATGAAGAATTTCGTTATCAATACAGGGGTAGATAACTTTTTCCTACTTACTGCTTGATACAAGATTCCTTATAAGGAATTTAGTGTTTTTACTAATCAAGAAAATCATGAATACCAACTTAACTACAAGGTACACAATACTTTACTTTGTTCAATGACTAGGAACATATATATCCAAATCTCTTCTTGTGAAACAGCTAAATGTATATGGAATAAACTTGAGTTTACACATTTTGGTACATCCAATGTGATTGAGACTAGAAGAGCCATGCTCAGAGAAGAGTATCATGTTTTCAATTTTCCATATGGAGAACCAATTTGTAAGGTGCAACAGAGATTTATGACTATCATGAACAGCTTAAAATCTATGGGAGATAAATGTCTTGAGGATGAAGCTCTTGTTGAAAAGATTATTGACATTATGCCAAATGAATAGGAATCAAATAGAACTGTTATCAATGAAAATATAAAGGTTACTAAAATTTCTCTTGATGAACTATTTGGAACTCTTCTTCATCATGAAACTAGAATTAAGAGAGACAATGAAAACATAAATAAGAACAATGGGAATGGTAGTGTTTCTTTTACTACAACTTCAAATCACATGAAATCTAAGACTCCTGATCGAGTAACTAGATCCAAGTCTAATAAGGTCATTATCCAATCCAAATCTACTAAGAGTAAAGTATTAGAAAATTAGTTAGCTAATCTTTCTCGAAGGATGAACAAGATAGCTAGACAGAGAAATTTCCAATCCATGTATAAGAAGAAGGAAAGAAAATATAAGAAATATTCAGAGGTCACATTATATGAATGCAAAAGATCTGGACACATAAGACTTGATTTCCCTATGGCTAAGAGAAAAGAAATAAAATAGGGGAATTCTGAAAGGAATAGAATGAATTATTACAAGTCCAATGCTAATAAACTTCTTATAGCAAATTACACCTGGAGTGTTAGTGGTGGTGACTCTTCAGATGAATCTTCTGATTATGAATATTCTAGATAGAAGAATCATTGTCTTATAGCCATGCTACCTATTGATAATCATTTATTTGGATAAGGTACACAAAGCTGAATCCTGGACCATTGTTTCTTTAAATGCTAATGATAGTAAATATTATAACTCTTCGGATGAACAATCTTCTTCTGATAAAGAAAATACATTAACTAACTAAAAAGAAGTTTCTAGGTTTGCTGAACTTCATGAGACTGAGAAATCATAACTCGTGAATAATATTGACTAGGAAAACTCTAGGAATACTACTCTTACTAAAGAAATAGCAGATCATTCTAAAGATCTTGACAAGAAAAATTCTGATTTTGAAAGGATTTCAAAAAATCACGAGAAAGTAAATTCTGAGAAGAATAAACTTTCAAAAGATCATGAAAATGTAATTTCTAATAAAGATGTTTTCAAACCGAGCTATAGTTCAAATGTTTTTGAAGAAAAGAACATAGTTGTAAAACTCAAATCTGAAATATTTTCCTTGAGGAAGTTTTTGTCAAACTTTACCCATGGTAAATAAAATTTTGATTAAAATGTATTAAAAATTTTACCTCGAAGGAATACTTCTGGTTTTGGTTGAACTAGTTCTAAACCAATTTTTATTAACTACTACATTGTTCCTAAAAGTACCACATTTTGCACATAGTGTCAATGTGGTGGTCACTGGTCAAAAAATTGTTCTTTAAAAAACCCAATCTTTAGTATTTCATAAGTCTTATTTTTCTAAGAATATGTGGGTACCCAAAATTTTACATTCGGAAATTTCTGGATCCAAGCAAGTTTGGATTTCAAAAACCTAACTTATTCTTATTTTCAGAAAAATAGGGAAAGTAACAAAAACATTACAAGGTACATGGATAGTGGATGTTCCCGGCATATGACTGGTAACAAAAGCTATTTCTAAAAGATTATCAAGATGAAAAGGAGGAAATGTAACTTTTGGAGATAATGCTCAGGGAGAAATTATTGGTATAGGTAACGTTGTACTTCGTGGAAAAATCGTAATTTAAAATGTTTTGTTTGTTAAGGGTATGAAGCACAACCTCATCAGCATAAGTCAATTATGTGATGAAGGATACCTTGTGAATTTTAGGAATGATAAGTTCATAGTACACATATCTAAGGAAGCGTTTATTCTTTCTTCCCATAGGAAAGATAATGTTTACACACATAACTTAGAAGACCTTAGGAGCCAAGACTTTCCTTGGCTTAGTGCAATGGAAGACCATTCTTGGTTATGGCATAGATGGTTAGGACACTGTAACCTTAGGAACCTTTTAAAACTTTTTAATAATGGTTTAGTTAAGGATCTACCAGAGCTTAGATTTGATTACTCAAAGTATGTAGACCTTTTCAATATGGAAAGCAACATAAATCAACTTTTAAATCAATCGGTGAAATCTCAAAAACTGATGCACTAAAATTGGTGCACATGGACCTTGAAGGAATACTTCTAGTTTTGGTTGCACTAGTTCTAAAATTTTTTTAGTAACTACTACTTTGTTCGTAAAAGTGCCCCATTTTGCACATAGTGTCAATGTGGTGGTCACTGGGCAAAAAATTGTCCTTTAAAAAAACCCAATCATTAGTTTTTCATAAGGCTTATTTTTATAAGAATATGTGGGTACCCAAAATTTTACTTTCTGAAATTCTGGATCCAAGAAATTTTGGATTCCAAAAACCTAACTTATTCTTATTTTTAGAAGAATAGGGAAAGTACCAACATCAATACATGGTACATGGATAGTGGATGTTCCCAGCATATGACTGGTAAAAAAATATATTTCAAAAATATTATCAAGAAAAAAAGGAGGAAATGTAACTTTTGGAGATAATGAACAGGGAGAAATGATTTGTATAGGTAACATTGTTCTTCTTGAAAAAATATTAATTTCAAATGTTTTTTTGTTAAGGGTCTGAAGCACAACCTCATCAGCATAAGTCAATTATGTAATGAGGGATACCTTGTGAATTTTAGGAATGATAACTTCTTAGTACACAATTCCAAGGAAGAGTTTATTCATTCTGCCCATAGGAAAGATAATGTTTACACACTTAACTTAGAAGACCTTAGGAGCCAAGACATTCCTTGGCATAGTGCAATGGAAGATCATTCTTGGTTATGGCATAGATGGTTAGGACACTGTAACCTTAGGAACCTTTTAAAACTTTCTAAGAAAGGTTTAGTTAAGGATCTACTAGAGCTTAGATTTGATTATTCAAAAGTATGTGAACCTTGTCAATATGGAAAGCAACAAAAATCAAGTTTTATATCAATCGGTGAAGTCTCAAAAACTGATGCACTAAATTTGGTGCACATGGATGTTTTTGGTCCAATAAAATCCTTAGAGTTCCTAAACCTAAGGTGGTAGTTAGTTGTATTCCCCATGATAGATGAACAAAGGGAGATAAGTTTTAATTTCATAGTCTAAAGAAAATTTTCAAAGTCCTTATATTATTTTTCAAAGGGTTGTTTGTGCTTTCCAAAAAGGGGGAGATTGTTGAGTCAATAAGGTTTTGTTTATGATTTTTCCATTTTTTCTTGTTTTGAAAATCACAAACACCATATACTTAATCAAATCCATACTTTACTTCTATAAGGAAAATTTCCTTTCGAAAGGAATTTACCCATATCATATTTTCAATACTCATATCAATATTTTTTGTATTTATAAAAATTGGATTCATACCTAAAATCCTAGGAATCATATAATACGTGGATACGAAGCATTCTGTTTTAGGATCCCAATTCTGGATACAAACTCTAATGATGTTCCACTCTGAGCTCTGGATATGAACTCTCATAATGTTCCATTCTGAATTCTGGATATGAACTCTCATAAGGTTCCACTCCGAATTATGGACTCCAAAAATCTACGAGATCAACTTTGAACTTCTACTAGTTCGACTTCGAACTTCTACTAGTTCGACTCCAAACTTATACTAGTTTGACTCCGAACTGCTACTAGTTAGACTCCGAACTTATACTAGTTTGACTTAGAACTTATACTACTTAGTCTCCAAACTCTGTAAGTTCAGATTCCAAATTCTAGTAAAACCAGACTTTGAATTTCTTTAGAAATTCATACTCTGGATTTCTATAGAATTCAGGTTCTGAATTCCTAAAAAATAGAATCTGAATATATCTTTATTATAGAATCTGAATTATATTTTGGTTTGACTCCGTACTTTTATTTTCTTACATACCGAACTATAGTTTTTCATATACTTACACTTGTTTCATTACAAAATGATGTCTTGCTTTCAATTATTGACTAACCATTGGTTGAGTGACACGTGTACATGTCCCTCTGAAATTCAAGGAGAAATATGACCATTAAAGGAGGGAGCCGACCGTTAGAGCTTCGCCTATAAATAAGAGCTCATTTGAAATGAAGAACAACATTTGGGAATTTTGGAATTTTGGTCATCAGAACTTCTAGAAGTGATTTCTAGAGACAGAGAGGCTCTTATAAACTCTCAATGCTTCGTGCAGAAAGTATGAATAGCTTGTTCAAACATTTCCTTATGCAGACTTGCTTCGTACATCTCTGAATATTTCTGATTAAAATTGAGGGCTTCCGGGGATAGGAAGACAGAGGTTCCAACACCTTGAAGTTGATGGCTTAATTGCTAAGTAAGACAAAGGTGACGACTACCTGATCGTTGAGGGATTGCGGGGATAGCAAGACAGACTCTGATCTTCATATCGAGGGCTTGCCCTGGTGTGGGTAAGACAGACATTCTTGAAAATATAAATCAAGGGACCTTTATCCAAGGTGATTGAATACCCTTGTATTTGGGTTAAAAGATTAATTGTTTGTTACTTGTAGTTTTACTACTTCTTTTTCGCTGAATTTTGTATTTTCAAGGAAAGTATAACTTTCTTATAATTCCTTAATTGTACTCCGATTTAGATAGATTCTATACGCCTTGTGGTAGAATCTTAGTCTTTTTAACTTTTGTTATGTTCCATTTTCGGAATCACTATTCCAAAATCCAGAAAGTCATTAGTACTCATAGAGGCCTTGTGGATTTTCTTATTTTAACATTGTTAAACTTATATCTTTCCCTGTTTAAGGAAATTTTTAAAGGTAAAATTCACCCCCTCTTGTATATGAGAATATATTTATTTTTTTATCCTACATCTGGTATCATAGAGTATATCATACTCAGAGTCTTAACATCCTAACAATTGGTATCAGAGGATTTGGTTCAATCTGAATTAATCTCACGATTAGATTCAAAAGAGAATTCTCAGAATATCTTTTTTGGATTCATATTTCTGGATTCATATTTTTCAGAATCTATTTTTCGGACTCATATTTTGGATTCACATTTCCTTAGAGTAAAATATTTTTTGATTAGAATATTTTCTCTTGTTTACAAACTCTTACAACTAAAAATATTGTGTGCCTAAGTTTTTCTTAAGGATGTATGGTTTAAATGTTGGTTCTATCGACAACCTAGATCCTAATAGAACACCAGTTTTTGATGGTAACGATTATGAATATTGGAGAGATCGTATGAAGAATTTCATTATCAATACAGGGGTAGATAACTTTTTCCTACTTACTGCTTGATACAATATTCCTTATAAGGAAGTTGGTGTATTTACTAATCAAGAAAATCCTGAATACCAACTTAACTACAAGGTACACAATACTTTACTTTGTTCAATGACTAGGAACATATATATCCAAATCACTTCTTGTGAAACAGCTAAATGTATATAGAATAAACTTGAGTTTACACATTTTGGTACATCCAATTTGATTGAGACTAGAAGAGCCATTCTCAGAGAAGAGTATCATGTTTTCAATTTTCCATATGGAGAACCAATTTATAAGGTGCAACAGAGATTTATGACTATCATGAACAGCTTAAAATCTATGGAGATAAATGTCTTGAGGATGAAGCTCTTGTTGACAAGATTATTGACATTATGCCGAATGAATAAGAATAAAATAGAACTGCTATCAATGAAAATATAAAGGTTACTCAAATTTCTCTTGATGAACTATTTGGAACTCTTCTTCATCATGAAACTAGAATTAAGAGAGATACTGAAAACATAAAGAAGAAAAATGGGAATGGTAGTGTTTCTTTTACTAAAACTTCAAATCACATGAAATCTAAGACTCCTGATCGAGTAACTAGATCCAAGTCTAAGAAGGTCATTATCTAATCCAAATCTAGTAAGAGTGAATTCTCGGAAAATGAGTTAGATAATCTCGCTCGAAGGATGAACAAGATATTTGGACAGAGAAATTTCGAATCCAATTATAACAAGAAGGAAAGAAAATATAAGAAATATTCAGAGGTCACATGATATGAATGCAAGAGATCTGGACACATAAGACCTGATTTCCCTATGCCCAAGAGAAAAGAAGGAAAATAGAGATATTCTGAAAGGAATAGAAAGAATTATTACAAGTCCAATGCTAAGAAAGTTATTAAAGCTAATTACACCTCGAGTGCCAGTGGTAGTGACTGTTTAGATGAATCTTCTGGAAAAAAGATTCTTTGTCTTATAGCTAGGATACCTATTGATAATCATTTTTTTGGATAAGGTACACAAATCTGAATCCTGGACCATTTTTTCTTTAAATGCTAATGATATTAAATATTATTACTCTTCGGATGAAGAATCTTCTTCTGATAAAGAAAATACATTACCTACCTATGAAGAAGTTTCTAGGTTTGCTAAACTTCATGAGATTGAGAACACAAAACTCTCGAAAAATATTGACTAGGAAATCTCTAGGAATACTATTCTTACTAAACAAAAATCAGATCATTCTAAAGATCTTTACATGAAAAATTCTGATTTTGAATGTATTTCAAAAAGTCACGAGAAAGTAAATTCTGAGAAGAATAAACTTTCAAAAGATCTTGAATATGTAATTTCTAATAAATATGTTTTCAAACCTAGCTCTAGTTCAAGTGTTTTTTAAGACAAGAACTTAGTTGTAAAACTCAAATCCGAAATATTTTCCTTGAGGAAGTGTTTGTCAAAATTTACCCATGGTAATGAAAATTTTGATAAAATGTATTCAATAATCCGACCTCGAAGGAATACTTCTGGTTTTGGTTGCACTAGTTCTAAACCAATTGTTAGTAACTACTACTTTGTTCCTAAAAGTGACCCATTTTGCACATAGTGTCAATGTGGTGGTCACTGGGCCAAAAATTGTTCTTTAAAAAAACCCAATCTTTAGTATTTCATAAAGATTATTTTTCTAAGAATATGTGGGTACCCAAAATTTTACTTTCTAAAATTCTGGATCCAAGCAAGTTTGGATTCCAAAAACCTAACTTATTCTTATTTTCAGAAAAATAGGGAATGTACCAACATCAATACATGGTACATGGATTGTGGATGTTCCCGGCATATGACTGGTAACAAAAGCTATTTCGAAAAGATTATCAAGACGAAAAGGAGGAAAATTTACTTTCTGAGATAATGATCAGGGAGAAATTATTGGTATAGGTAACATGGTTCTTCTTGGAAAAATCTTAATTTCAAATGTTTTGTTTGTTAAGGGTCTGAAGCACAACCTCATCAGCATAAGTTAGCTATGTGATGAAGGATACCGTGTGAATTTTAGGAATGATAAGTTCATAGTACACAATTCCAAGGAAGAGTTTATTCTTTCTACTCATTGGAAAGATAATGTTTACACACTTAACTTAGAAGACCATAGGAGCCAAGACTTTCCTTTGCTTAGTGCAATGGAAGATCATTCATGGTTATGGAATAGATGGTTATGACAATGTAACCTTAGGAACCTTTGAAAACATTCTAAAAAAGGTTTAGTTAAGGATCTACCAGATCTTAGATTTGATTATTCAAAAGTATGTGAACCTTTTCAATATGGAATGCAACATAAATCAAGTTTTAAATCAATCAGTGAAGTCTCAAAAACTGATTCACTAAATTTTGTGCACATGTATTTTTTTGGTCCAACACAAACTGGAAGAATTGGAGGCAAGTATTATGTATTTTTCTTAGTTGATGATTACACTAGATTTACATGGGTCTATTTTCTAGAAAAGAATTCTAAAGATTTTTCTTATTTCAAAAGTTTTAGAGCCCATGATAAAAATGATAGGATCCTTCCATTTAAAAATATTCATAGTGATCATGGAGGTTAATTTCAAAATTCTGATTTTGAAACTTTTGTAGTAGAAAAGAATTACTCACAACTTCTTAGCACCCAGACCACCTCAACAAAATGGTCTTGTTTAAAGAAGAAATAGAATTCTTCCAGAGATAACTAGAACCATGTTGAGTGATTATTCTATTTCCAAACATTTTTGGGCTTTTGGCTTGAAGTATTGCATTTTATACTATAAATTGAGTTTTAATAGAACCTTTTCTTAATAAAACTCCTTATGAGTAATGGAATGGTAGAAAACCTTTACTTCTTTACTTTAAGGTTTTTAGTTGCTAGGTATTCATCGTGAATACTAAAGATAACTTAAAAAAATTCTCACCAAAATCTAATGATGGAATTTTCTTAGGCTACTCCATGACTTCTAAGGCTTATAGAGTTTTCAACAAAAACACTTATATTGTTGAAGAAATAGTGCATGTAAAATTTTATGAATATGATCCATTTGTTTTTAAATCATCCCAACCTACATCCTAGGATGTGTTTTCAAAAACTGATTATCAACTATTGTTAGAAGATCTCTCTGATAAGGAAAATGTTCAAGAAAATATTTCTGAAACATTTTCCCCAGAAGACAATCTACCCTATATTGATGAACAGATTTTACAAAACCCAAACCAGTCATTTCTAGAGAATAATCCCACTGATAGTATCATTGGTGTTGTGAATCAACGTGTAATTACTAGAAGTTCTTTAAGAGAAGAAGTAGAACATCTAGCATTCTTTCCACAATTAGAACCAAAAAGCACCGATGAAGCTTTAGGTGATGATGATTGGATCCAAGCCATGCAAGATGAAGAAAATGAATTCGAAAGGAATAAAGTCTAGACCTTTGTTGAAAGACTTAATGAAACTTCTATTATTGAAGTAAAATGGGTCTTTGGAAATAAGTGTGATGAAAATGGAGTCATTGTTAGAAATAAAGCTCGATTTGTTGCTAAAGTATATAATCAACAAGAAGGAATAAATTATGAAGAAACCTATGCTCTAATATCTAGACTTCAATCTATTCGTATTCTACTTGACTTTGCAGCATTCATCAATTTCAAACTCTTTCAAATGGATGTGAAATGTTCGTTTCTTAATGGTTATGTTCAAGAGGAAGTTTTCGTTGAACAAACTCCTAGCTTTGAAGATACAAAACATCCTGATCATGTTTTTAGACATACCAATGCTTTGTATGGATTTAAAAAATCCCCATGAGCATGGTATGACATACATACAAGATTTTTGAATCAAATATCCAACCCTTTATATGAAGAAAGATAATAAAAATGTTTTGATTGTTCAAATTTATGTTGATGCCTCTATATTTGGTTCAACTCCGCAATATTTATCTGATTTCATTGTTGATCTAATGAAATATGAGTTTGAAATGAGTTGATGGGTGAGTTAACATTTTTTCTTAGTTTTCAAATTTCTCAAAAACTAGAAGTAATCTACATGTCCCAACATAAGTATACTAAAGTTCTTCTTAAAATGTATTCATATGACAACACTAAGAGTATATGTACTCCTATTGGTACCTCAAAATCCCTTGATCTTGATGAAGCTGGGAAACCAGTAGATCAAACATCTTTTAGAGATATGATAGGAAGTCAACTTTACTTGACAACTAGTCAACCATAGATGATGTTTTCAGTATGATTATGTGAAAGATATCAATCCAATCCTAAGGAATATCATTTAAAGTAAGTGAAAAGAATTTTTCGCTACTTAAAGGGAACCATGGATCTAGGACTAATTTATAATTCAAGAAATGATTTTGTTCTAAAAAAGATTTTCAGATGCTCTCTTTGGGGGATGTAGAATGGATAGAAAACGTACATCCCGAACTTGTCATTTCTTAGGAGATTCATTAGTTTCTTGGTCATTCAAGAAACAACATTCTATAGAAATTTAAACTGATGAAGCTGAATATGTAGCAGCTGGAAGTTGTTGTACTCAAGTGTTGTGGATGCAACACACACTCAAAGACTATGGCTTGAGTTTTACGAAGACTCAAATTTTGGTGATAACACAAGTTCCATTGACCTTAGTAAAAACCCTTCACATCACTCCCGTGACAATAACATAGATATTAGGCATCACTTTGTTAGAGATCACACACAAAAAGGAGATATTGTTCTTCAATTTATCGGAACTCAAGTTCAACTTGCAGATATTTTCAAAAAATCTTTACCCTCCAATAGATTTGAATATATTAAACCAAAGTTAGTAATGTTAATAGTGAGGTAATATTCCTTCATTAACTTCTTGTTGAACCATTCTCCTTACATTAATAAACACCTTATCATAGGGGGAGTACATTTGTATGTGATTCATTAAAACGTTTTCGTAATGGGTCTTTCAAATTTTTTCTTAATGAGTCTTTCAAAATGTTTCGTAATGAGTCTTTAAAATTTTTTCATAATGAGTCTTTCCAAATTATTCTTAATGAGTCCTTAAAAAAAATTTCGTAACGAGTCTTTCAAAATTTTTTGTAATGAGTCTTTCAAAATTTTCATAATGAAGTTTTCGTGCTGGAAATTTTTGTAATGAAGTTTTCGTACTATAAATTTTTGTAATGAATTTTTCGTACATGAAAATTTTGTAATGAAGTTTTCATACTAAAAATTTTCATAACGAAATTTTCGTAATGAGAATTTTCATAATGAAGTTTTCATACTGCAAATTTTTGTAATGAAGTTTTCGTACTGAGAATTGTCGTAATGAGAATTTTCATAATGGGAATTTTTTGAATGGGAATTTTCGTACTCATATTTTTTTTCCGTAGTGAGTTTTTCGTAATTAGTTTTTTTCATAGTGAAATTTACTTCAAGAATAATATCACCTATTATGAATAAACTTACTAGGAAATCCGAAAGGTATGACTTTATTACTCAAGTTTTCGTAATTGTTTTAAGTTTCTGGTTGTTTTTTTTCTTTTAAATTTCTCGAATTCGTTTCTAATTAAATCCGAATGTTTTTAAAAACCTCAAAAGATCAGATTCAGGATTTCCTTGCGGGTATTTTTTCAACTGTCAGATCATATTAGAGATATTTTCAACCGTTAGATTGGTTATGGATGATGAAAGGTCAGCTCCATCGCCTATATAAAGGGAACCCCATTTTGTGTCCTGCATCGATCTCCAGGCTCTCGCATCTTGAAGCTCTGCCTCTATTCTTAAAGCCCATTTTGAATCTGTCAGTGCTCCTCCATTCCAAATTTCGGTTCAAGACACTTCCCAAGATATGTCTTCTACGAATCCAATTTCAAAATGGAAAGTGTACAGAGAAGGACTGGTCCATCCGAACTTTTACAAGCACGATTCTATCATTTCCATGAACATCAAGGTGAATGGTTGGGAAGATGTATGTGTATCCAATATATGTGATCAGGAGGAATTTTATCCGGAGTTACTTGTGTAGTTCTATGAATCATAATGCTTCTATGAGGAAGAGGGAAGAGAAAATTTTTCTTTCAAGTCTTATGGGAAGACTTACAAACTTACTTACACCAAGGAAACAAGCTTGGTGGGGCTGGAAAATGATGGAGAAGCTGAATTTTTCTCAAATAAACATCCAGATGTGAAAGGAAGTTTTGATAAGCTGAAGTCCATGGAGTTTCTTGGTCTTCATGATGTAAACACGTCCAATATTTCTCATCTATCCTCTAATAATCGGATCCTACAGCTTTGGGTACAAGGTTTCTTGGTTCCGAGAATGGGTGACAAAGATACCTTAAAAAAAGTGATATATATTTCTTGGACTTCATGGTGAATCTATGATAAATCAATCTGATGAGGCATGTGCTTGTGACAATTAAGAACATTACAGAAGAAAATTTGAGAGCTCAAATCATCATGTTCCCTTCCTTACTATCAAAGGTGATAGTTCGGTGTTTGGATTCTGTCAAGATTTCATGTAAGTCTATGATTTGGAATTGCAAGGTTATGATTGTTAGTTATGATACCTTGAAAAGAATGAGTATTCCCTATTCCAAGGAAACAAGTGAGTTTTATAATTTTCTAGAGGAAGAGGCAAAAACCAATGCAGGAAATGTGGAGAAATCTGAGCCAGTGAAGAATGTTGGTAAGAAGAGGAAATTGAAAGAAGTTGTTGCTGAAGAAAAGACTCCCAAAACTAAAAAACCCCAATTCACACCTCCCAAGACGAATAAACAGAAAACATAACCCAGATGAGGTGTCTTCTAAATTGAAAGAAGATAAGGAGAAGAGGAAATAAGGGTATCCACAATTCGGATTGGACCCTATTGAGGCTAAGGCCTTAAGAGAAAAAGCTACGGATGATTTAGAAAAATATTCCAAAGAGAAGAATATGAAGAAAACGTTATCTGAATCCAAAGTTGTTCAATCATTGTTGAGTGATACAGAAGTATTTTCTGAGAAGATTCCCGTTCTGGAATCTTTTGATGTCCAACCATTACCAGAGACCCCTAGGAAAAAGTAATTCACTCCAGAAAATTCTGAAGAGAAACAAGTTGTTGAAGAAGAAGAGAAACAAGCTGGTGATGAAATAGAATAATAGGATTAAGTGGAAGAAGGAGAAGAAGTATAAGAAGGTAGTGGTGATCTTGATGACTTTATTGAACAAGTGGAAGATTATCAATAGAAGGAATGCCTATCAGAAAAACTACCACTCCGAAGATGGTCACTCCGGGAAAGAGAGATGAGAAGGATTCTAAAAGTGATAATGACAAGGAAGAAGAAAAAAAAATTTATCTGAGGAATACTACTTTGAAAACATTTTTCTTAAATAAGGAGTAGAGAAGGTGAAACCAAATGAATATATGATTGCTCATGTTTCTAGAAGCGAGGAAGAATATCCTGATGAGGTAGTTCCAAATGTCGATAAGGGGAAGCAAGTGCTTATGGACACCCCAAAAAATGATATTATAATGAAGAAGGATGTTGTTGGCTCTTCAAAAAATATATTGGTGGGTATTGAAGAAGAAAAATCCCCAAGCAGAGTGTCTGATTCGTAATCATCAGAACTGGGTCATGATTTTGTTGTTGAATCATTGAAGAAGCTGGTGGACACAATTTCAATCTTTCGAACCATAGACTCCATATGCTAGATGCTTCAACACAGTCTAAATCAGAAGTAAGAATTGTTATCTATGGTGATGGATAAGTGTGTGATGATTGAAGCAGATCATAGAAATTTCTTTATCAATTATCATGTCCACATAAATTCATACAGAAAACTTACTTTGTGGTCTAAGAAAGTTGATGATGACTTGGCTGAGTTTGATCGTTTTCAGAATGATGTTAAAGATTCTTTTGACACTGAAGATTCCAAGATAAAGAATCTTCACGAAAAGATGACCATTGAGAAAAATTCTTGGAATCAACAGGTCAAAGATTTGAATGGAAATCTTAACTTGGTTGCTCATAACTGGAAAGGGGAAGGAGAATTCCAGATTGAGTTTCAAGAGAAGCTGCAAAAGCAAGATGTGTTCTTAAAGATGCAGGAAGAGGCCATAAATTCTTAGGAAAAGGTCTTGAAAGCACAATAAGAAAGGATCACAACATTGGAGAAGCAAGTCGGGGAGGATCAGAATGATTTGAAGAAGCTGAAAACCCTCTTCAAGAAGCTAATCCCAAAGGAAATGGAAGACAAATATACTCAATCCGATATTTTGTTTCATTTGATCTTACTTCTAAAAAGTCATCCAATTATAATAAAAATATGGTTGATTGTTTTTCTTGCATGTCTTTACTAATATTTCAGGTACCATATTTGTTTTCCATTCCCCTAAATTCTTTTTGAAAATCACAAAGGGGGAGAAGGAAAAAGAACAACTCATAAGGGGAGAAGGAAAAATCTAAAATTGAGAAGAAAAATTTCTAAGTGATGAAATATCCTTAAGTAATGGGGAGTTTCTCATTACGATGTTTTTCATATGATAATTAAAACTCCATTTAAGAAATCCAGAATACAATCCTTAGAGTTCCTAAGCCTAAGGGGGGAGTCAGTTGTATTCACCATGATCCATGAACAAAGGGAGATAAGGTTTAATTTCAAAGTCTAAAGAAAATTTTCAAAGTCCTTATATTCTTATTCGAAGGGTTGTTTGTGCTTTCCAAAAAGGGGGAGATTTTTGAGTCAATAAGGTTTTCCTTATGACTTTTCCATTCCTTCTTGTTTTTAAAATCGCAAACATCTTATACTAATGAAAATCCATATTTTACTTCTATAAGGAAAATTTCATTTCCAAAGGAATTTACCCCTATCATATTTTCAATACTCATATCAATATTTTTCATATTTATAAAAATTGGATTCATACCTAAAAACCTAGGAATCATATAATACATAGATACTAAGCATTCAGTTTTAGGATCTGAATTCTGGATACAAACTCTAATGAAGTTTCACTCTGAACTCTGGATATGAACTCTCATAAAGTTCCATTCCGAATTCTGGATATGAACTCTCATAAGGTTCCACTCCAAATTATGGACTCCAAACATCTATGAGTTTTACTCTGAACTTCTACTAGTTTGACTTAGAACTTCTACAAGATAGACTCCCAACTTCTACTAGTTTGACTCCAAACTTCTACTAGTTAGATTCCAAACTTATACTAGTTCCACTTCGAACTTATACTACTAAGACTCCGAACTCTGTAAGTTCATATTCTGAATTCTAGTAAAACCAGACTCTGAATTTCTTTAGAAATTCATACTCCGGATTTATATAGAATTCAGGTTCTGAATTCCTAAAAAACTGAAACCGAATATCTATTTATTATAGAATCTGAATTCTATTTTGGTTAGACTCCGATCTATTATTTTCTTACATACCGAACTTTAGTTTTTCATATACTTACACTTGATTCATTACAAAAAGATGTCGTGCTTTCAATTATTGACTAACCATTGGTTGAGTGACACATATATAGGTCCCTCTGAAATTCAAGGAGAAATATGACCGTTAGAGGAGGGAGCCGACCGTTAGAGCTTCACCTATAAATAGTAGCTCATTTGAAAAGAAGAATTTTTTTTTGGAATTTTGGAATTTTGGTGATCAGAACATCCACAAGTGATTTCTAGAGAGAGAGACTCTAATAAACCCTCAAAGCATCATGCAGAAATATTTAATAGCATGTTCAAAATTTTCCTTGTGCAGACTTGATTCGTACGACTCCGATTATTGCTGAATAAAATCGAGGGCTTCCGGGGGTATGAAGACAGAGGTTCCAACACCTTGAAGTTGAGGGCTTACTTGGTAAGGAAGACAGAGGTTCTGACTACCTGATAGTTGAGGGATTGCGGGGATAGAAAGACAGACTCTGATATTCATATCAAGGGCTAGCCCTGGTGTGGGTATGACAGACTTTATTGAAAGTATAAATCAAGGGACCTTTATCCAAGGTTGTTGAATACCCTTCTATTTGGGTTAAAAGAGTTATTTTTTTGTTACATGTAGTTTTACTAGTTCTTTTTTCGCTGAATTGTGTATTGTTATGGAAAGTATAACTTTCTTATACTTCCTTAATTGTACTCTGATTTAGATAGATTCTATAATCCATGAGGTAGAATCTTAATCTTTGTAACTTTTGTTAAGTTCCATTTTCGGAATCATTATTCAAAAATCCAGAAAGTCTTTAGTACCCATAGAGGCCTTGTGAATTTTTTTAGTTTAACATTGTTAAACTTATATCTTTCATTGTTTAAGGAAATTTTTAAAGGTACAATTCACCCCCTCTTGTATATGTGAATCTCATTATTTTTTTGGTCCTACATTTGGTATCATAGAGTATATCATACTCAGAGTCTTACCATCCTAACAATTGGTATCAGAGGATTTGGTTCAATCAGAATTAATCTCAGGATTAGATTCAGAAGAGAATTCTCAGAATATCTTTTATGGATTCATATTTCTGGATTCATATTTTTCAGAATCCATTATTCAGACTCATAGTTTGGATTCACTTTTTCTTATAGTAAAATATTTTTTGGTTAGAATATTTTCTCTTGTTTACAAACTCTTACTACTAAAGAGATTGTGTGCCAAAGTTTTTCTTAAGGATGTAAGGATTAAATGTTGGTTCTATCATAAACCTAAATCCTACTAGAACACCAATTTTAGATGGAAATGATTATGAATATTAGAGAGATCGTATGAAGACTTTCGTTATCAATACTAGGGTAGATAACATTGTCCTACTTACTAGCGGTTACAAGATTACTGATAAGGAAGTTAGAGTTCTTACTAATCAAGAAAAGCATGAATACCAACTTAACTACAAAGTACACAATACTTTAATTTGTTCAATGACTTGGAATATATATATCCAAATCTCTTTCTGTGAAACAGATAAATTTATATATGAAGAAACTTGAGGTTACACATTTTGGTACATCCAAAGTGATTGAGACTAGAAGAGCCATGATCAGAGAAGAGTATCATGTTTTCAATTTTCCTTATGGAGAACCAATTTGTAAGGGGCAATAGAGATTTATGACTATCATGAATAGCTTAAAATCTATGGGAGATAAAGGCCTCGTGGATGAAGCTCTTGTTGACAAGATTATTGACATTATTCCAAATGATTTGGAATCAAATAGAACTGATATCGATGAAAATAGAAAGGTTACTCAATTTTCTCTTGATGAACAATTTGGAACTCTTCTTCAACATGAAACTAGAATTAAGAGAGATACTGAAAAAATAAAGAAGAAGAATGGGAATAGTAGTGTTTCTTTTACTACAACTTCAAATCACATAAAAGCTAAGTCTCCTGATCGAGTAACTAGATCCAAGTCTAAGAAGGTCATTATCAAATCCAAACCTAGTAAGAGTGAAATCTCAGAAAATGAGTTAGCTAATATTGCTCGAAGGATGAACAAGATAGGTGGACAGAGAACTTTCCAATCCATGTATAATAATAAGGATATAAAATATAAGAAATATTCAAGGGTCACATGATATGAATGAAAGAGATTTGGACACATAAGACCTGATTTCCCAATACCCAAGAGAAAAGAATGAAAATAGAGGCATTCTGAAAGGAATAGAAAGAATTATTACAAGTCCAATGCTAAGAATGTTCTTAAAGCTAATTACACCTGGAGTTCCAGTGGTGGTGACTCTTCATATGAATCTCTTAATTATGAATCTTCTGGACAGAAGATTCTTTGTCTTATTGCTAGGCTACCTATTGATAATCATTTTTTTTGAATAAGGTACACAAAGCTGAATCCTGGACCATTATTTCCTTAAATGCTAATGATAGTAAATATTATAACTCTTCAGATGAAGAATCTTCTTCTGATAAATAAAATACATTACCTAACTATGAATAAGTTTCTAGGTTTGCTGAACTTCATGAGATTGAGAACTCAAAACTTGTGAAAAATCTTGACTAAGAAAACTCTAGGAATATTATTCTTACTAATGAAATATCAGATCATTCTAAATATCGTGACAAGAAAAATTCTGATTTTTAAAGGATTTCAAAAAATCATGAGAAAGTAAATTCTGAGAAGAATAAACTTTTAAAAGATCTTGAAAATGTAATTTCTAATAAAGATTTTTTCAAACCTAACTCTAGTTAAAATGTTTTTGAAGACAGGAACTTAGTTATAAAACTCTAATTAGAAATATTTTCCTTGAGGAAGTGTTTTTCAAACATTACCAATGGTAAAGAAAATTTTGATTAAATGTATTAAAAAATCTGACCTCGAAGGAATACTTCTTGTTTTGGTTGCACTAGTTCTAAACCAATTTTTATTAACTACTACTTTATTCCTAAAAGTGCCCCATTTTTCACATAGTGTCAATGTGGTGGTCACTGGGAAAAAATTGTTCTTTAAAAAAACCCAATCTTTAGTATTTCATAAGGCTTATTTTTTTAAGAATATGTGGGTACCCAAAATTTTACTTTCTAATTTTTTTGGATCCACTCAAGTTTGGATTCCAAAAAACGAACTTAATCTTATTTTCAGAAAAATAGGGAAAGTACCAATAGCAATACATGGTACATGGATAGTGGATGTTACCGGCATATGACAGGTAAAAAAATATATTTCGAAAAGATTATCAAGACGAAAAGGAGGAAAAGTAACTTTTTGAGATAATGCTCAGGGAGAAATTATTGGTATAGGTAACATTGTTCTTCTTCGAAAAATCCTAATTTCATATGTTTTGTTTGTTAAGGGTCTGAAAAAAAACCTCATCAGCATAATTCAATTATGTGATGAAGGATACAATGTGAATTTTTGGAATTATAAGTTCTTAGTACACAATTCCAAGGAAGAGTTTATTCTTTCTGCCCATAGGAAAGAGAATGATTACACTGTAAACTTAGAAGACCTTAGGATCCATGACTTTCATTGGATTAGTGCAATGGACGATCATTCTTGGTTATGGAATAGATGGTTAGGACACTGTAGCCTTAGGAACCTTTGAAAACATTCTAATAAAGGTTTAGTTAAGGATCTACCAGAGCTTAGATTTGATTATTCAAAAGTATGTGATCCTTTTCAATATGGAAAGAAACATAATAAAGTTTTAAATCAATCGGTGAAGTCTCAAAAACTGATGCACTAAATTTGGGGCACATGGATCTTTTTGGTCCAACACAAACTGGAAGAATTGGAGGCAAGTATTATGTATTTTTAGAAGTTGATGATTACACTAGATTTACATGGGTCTATTTTCTAACAAAAAATTCTAAAGCTTCTTCTTATTTCAAAAGTTTTAGAGACCATGTTAAAAATGAGATGAACCTTCCATTTAAAACAATTCATAGTGATCATGGAGGATAATTTCAAAATTCTGATTTTGAAAATTTTTGTAGTAGAAAAGGCATTACTCCCAACTTCTTAGCACCCAGACCACCTCAACAAAATGGTGTTGTTGAAAGAAGAAATATAATTCTTCAAGAGATAACTAGAACAATGTTGAGTGAGTATTTTATTTCCAAACATTTTTGGGCTGAATTTGTAGGTACTGCTTGTTATAATATAAATCGAGTTTTAATTAGAACTTTTCTTAATAAAACTCCTTATGATTAATGGAATGGTAGAAAACCTAGAATTATTTACTTAAAGGTTTTTGGTTGCAAGGTATTCATCTTTAATAATAAAAATATAACTTACACAAATTCTCACCAAATTCTGATGAATGAATATTCTTAGGCTACTCCATGACTTATAAGGCTTATAGAGTTTTCAACAAAAACACTTGTATTGTTGAAGAAATAGTACATGTAAAATTTGATGAATCTGATCCTTTTGTTTTTAGATCATCACAACCTACATCCTCAGATGTGTTTTCAAAAACTGATTATCAACCATTGTTAGAAGATCTCTCTGATAAGGAAAATGTTCAAGAAAATATTTCTGAAAAATTTACCCCAGAAGACAATCTACCCTATGTTGATGAACAGATTTTACAAAACCCAAACCAGTCATTTCTAAAGAATCATCCCATTGATAATAACATTGGTGATGTGAATCAACCTGTAATGACTAGAAGTTCTTTATGAAATTAAGTAGAACATCTAGAATTCCTTCAACAATTATAACCAAAACGCACTGATGAAGATTTAGGTGATGATGATTGGATGAAACCCATTCAAGATGAAGCAACTAAATTCGAAAGGAATAAATTCTAGACCTTTGTTGAAAGTCTTAATGAAACTTCTGTTATTGGAGTAAAATGGGTCTTCGGAAATATGTGTGATGAAAATGGAGTCATTGTTAGAAATAAAGCTCGATTTGTTTCTAAAGGCTATAATCAAGAAGAAGGAATAGACTATGAAGAAACCTATGCTCCAGTATCTAGACTTCAATATTTTCGTATTCTACTTGCCTTTGCAGCATTCGTCAATTTCAAACTTTTTCAAATGGATTTTAAATGTGCTTTCCTTAATATTTATGTTCAAGGGGATGTTTTCGTTGAACAACCTCCTAGCTTTGAAGATACAAAACATCCTGGTCATGTTTTTAGACATACCAAAGATTTGTATGGACTTAATAATGCCCCACGAGCATGGTATGACATACTTACCAGATTTTTTCTTCAAAGATCCAACCCTTTTTATAAAGACAGATATGAAAAATGTTTTTATTGTTCAAATTTATGTTGATGCCATTATATTTGGTTCAACTCCGCAATCTTTATCTGATTCCTTTGAGGATATAATGAAATATGAGTTCGAAATGAGTATGATGGGTGAGTTAACATTTTTTCTTAGTTTTAAAATTTCTCAAAAACTATAAAAAATCTACATATCCCAACATAAGTATATTAAAGATCTTCTCAAAAAGTATTGGTATGACAACACTAAGAGTATAAGTACTCCTATTGGTACCTCAAAATCCCTTGATCTTGATGAAGTTGGGAAACCAGTAGATCAAACATCTTTTAGAGGTATGATAGGAAGTCCACTATAATTGACAGCTAGTCGACCATACATGTTGTTTTCAGTATGATTATGTGCAGGATATCAATCCAATCCTAAGGAATCTCATTTAAAGGAAGTGAAAAGAATTTTTCACTACTTAGAGGGAACCATGGATCTAAGACTATTTTATACTTCAAGAAATTATTTTGTTTTAAAAAGATTTTCAGATGCTGACTTTGCAAGATGTAGAATGGATAGAAAAAGTACATCAGAAACATTTTATTTCTTAAGAGATTCATTAGTTTCTTGGTCATGCAAGAAACAACATTCTGTAGAAATTTACACTGCTGAAGTTGAATATGCAGGAGCTAGAATTTGTTGTACTCAAGTGTTGTGGTTACAACACACACTCACAGACTATGGATTGAGTTTTACCAAGACTCAAATTTTGTGTGATAACACAAGTTCCATTGCCCTTAGTAAAAACCCTGCACATCACTCCCGTGAAAACAACATAGATATTAGGCATCACTTTCTTAAGGATCACACACAAAAAGGAGATATTGTTCTTCAATTTATTGAAACGCAAGATCAACATGCTGATATTTTCACAAAATCTCTACGCTTCAATAGATTTGAATACATTAAATAGAAGTTAGGAATGATAATAGTGAGGTAATATTACTTCATTAACTTCTTGTTGAACCATTCTCCTTATATTAATAAACACCTTATCATAGGGGGAGTACATTTGTATGTGAGTCATTCAAAAATTTTCGTAATGAGTCTTTCAAAATTTTTCATAATGAGCCTTTGAAATTTTTTTGTAATGAGTCTTTCAAAAATTTTCATAATGAGTCTTTCAAAAATTTTCATAACGAGTCTTTCAAATTTTTCATAATGATGTTTTTGTACTGTGAATTTTTGTAATGAAGTTTTCGTACTATAAATTTTCATAATGAAGTTTTTGTACTTGAAATTTTTGTAATGATGTTTTCGTACTGGAAATTTTCATAATGAAATTTTCGTAATGAGAATTTTCATAATGAATTTTTCATACTGGAAATTTTTGTAATGAAGTTTTCGTACTGAGTTTTTTTTTCATAGAGAATTATTCTTCAAGAAGAATATCACTTATTATGAATAAAAATCCTAGGAAATCCGAAAGGTATGAATTCATTACTCAAGATTTCTTAATTGTTTTTAGTTTCTGGTAGTTTCTTTTCTTTGAAATTTCCCGAATTCATTTCTACTTAAATCCGAATGTTTTTAAAAACCTCAAATGATCAGATTCAAGACTTACTTGCGGGGTTTTTTCAACCATCAGATCAGATTAGAGATATTTTCAATAGTTAGATTGGTTATGGATGATCAAAGGTCAGCTCCATCGCCTATATAAAGGGCACCCCCTTTTGTGTCCTGCATCGATCTCCAAGATCTTGCGTCTTGAAACTCTGCCTCTATTCTTAAAGCCCATTCTGAATCTGTCAGTGCTCCTCCATTCTGAATTTCTTTTGATGCCACTTCCCAAGATATGTCTTCTACGAAACCAATTTCAAAATGGCAAGTGTATAAAGAAGGACTGGTCCATACGAACTTTTACAAGTACGATTATATCATCTCCATGAACATCAAGTTGAATGGTTGGGAATATGTATGTGTATCAATGATAGGTGATCAAGATGCGTTCTATCCAGAGTTACTAGTGGAGTTCTATGAATAAGAATGCTTCTATGGGGAAGAGGGAAGGGAAACTTTTTATTTCAAGTCTTATGGGAAGACTTACAAACTTACTTACACCAAGGAAAGAAGCTTGGTGGGGCTGGAAATGATGGTAAGCTAAATTTTTCTCACATAAACTTCCGGATGTGCAAGGCAGTTTTGATAAGCTGAAGGCCTTGGAGTGTCTTGAGCTTCATGATGTAAACACATCCATGATTTCTCATCTATATTCTAATAAACGGATCCTACAGCTTTGGGTACAAGGTTTCTTGGTTCCGAGAAAGGGTGACAAAGATACCTTGAAAAAAAGTGATATAAATTTCTTGGACTTCTTGGTGAATCTATGATAAATCAATCTAATGAGGCATGTGCTTGTGACAATCAAGAACATTAAGGAAGAAAATTTGAGAGCTCAAATCATCATGTTCTCTTCCTTACTATCAAAGCTGATAGTTTGGTGTTTGGATTCTTTCATGATTTCATGTAAGTATAAGATTCGGAATTTCAAGGTTATTCTTGTCAGTGATGATACCTTGAAAAGAATGAATATGGCCTATTCCAAGGAAACAAGAGAGTTTTACAATTTTCCAGAGGAAGAGGCAGAAACCAATGCAGAAAATGTGGAGAAAGCTGAGCCAGTGAAGAAGGTTGGTAAGAAGAGAAAATTGAAAGAAGTTGTTGCTGAATAAAAGACTCTCAAAACTAAAAAAACCCAATCCGCACCTCCCAAGCCAAAGAAACAAACAACTTACCCAAATGAGGTGGATTCTAAATTGAAAGAAGATAAGGATAAGAGAAAATAATGGGATCCACAATTCGGATTGGACCCTGCTGAGGCTAAGGCCTTTAGAATAAAAATCTACATATGAGTTTAAAAAACATTCCAAAGAGAAGAATATGATGAAAAAGTTATCTGAAGCCAAAGTTGTTCAATCTTTGTTGAGAGATACAGAAGTAGCTTATGAGAAGATTCCCGTTCTAGAATCTTTTGATGTCCAACCATTACCAGAGACCCCTAGGAAAAAGTAATTCACACCAAAAAAGTCTACAGAGAAACAAGTTGTTGAAGAAGTAGAGAAAAAAGCTGGTGAAGAAATAGAAGAATATGAAGAAGTGGAAGAAGTAGAAGAAGTATAAGAAGGTAGTGGTGATCTTGATAACTTGATTAAACAAGTGGAAGATTATCAATAGAAGGAAATCCTTTCAAAAAAACTACCACTCCAAAGTTGGTCACTCTGGGAAAGAGAGATGAGAAGGATGCTAAAAGAGATAATGAGAAGGAAGAAGAACAGAATGTTCTATCTGAGGCATAAAGCTTTGAGAAAAACATTCTTAAAGAAGGAGTAGAGAAGAAGAAACCAGATGAAGATATGATTGTTCATGTTTCTGGAAGCGAGGAAGAATATCCTGATGAGGCAGTTCCAAATGTTGATAATGGGAGGCAAGTGCTTATGGACACCCCAAACAAAGATATTATAAGGAATAAGGATATTGGTGTCTCTTCAAAAAATAAGTTGTTGGGTATTGAAGAAGAAAAATCCCCATGAAAAGTGTCTGATTCATAATCATCACCATTGGGTCATGATTTTGTTGTTAAATCATTGAAGAAGTTGGTGGACACAATTTTTATCTTTCCCACCATAGACTCTATATGCTAGATTCTTCAACACAGTCTAAATCAGATGTCAGATTTCTTATCTATGGTGATGGATAAGTGTGTGAAGATTGAAGCAGATCCTAGAAATTTATTTATCAATTATGATGTCCACAGAAAGTCATACATAAAACTTACTTTGTGGTCTAAGAAAGTTTATGATGACTTGGATGAGTTTGATCGTTTTCAGAATGATGTTAATGATTCTTTTGACATTGATGATTACAAGATAAAGAATCTTCATGAAATGATGACCCTTGAAAAAAATTCTCGGAATCAACAGGTCAAAGATTTGAATGGAAAGCTTTACATGGTTGCTAAGAACTAGAAAGGGGAAATAGATTTCCATATTGAGTTTCAAGAGAAGCTGCAAAAGCAATATGAGTTCCTAAAGATGCAGGAAGAGGCCATGAAGTCTCAAACAGAGGTCTTGAAATCACAACAAGAAAGGATCACAGCATTGGAGAAGCCAGGCAAGGAGGATCATAATGATTTGAGGAAGCTGAAAACCCTCTTCAAGAAGCTAATACCAAAGGAAAAGGAAGAAAAATATACTCAATCTGATCTTTTGTTTCATTTGATCTTCCTTGTAAAAAGTCATCCATTTATAATAGAACTATGGTTCATTGTTTTTCTTGCATGTATTTACTAATATTTCAGGTACCATATTTGTTTTCCATTCCCTTAAATTCTTTTTGAAAATCACAAAGGGGGAGAATGAAAAAGTACTACTCAAAAGGGGAGAAGGAAAAATCTAAAATGGAGAAGAAAATTTTCTATGTGATGAACTATCCTTATGTAATGGGGAGTTTCTTATTACGATGTTTTTCATATGATAATTAAAAATCCATTCCAGAAATCTAGAATACAATCCTTAGAGTTCCTAAGCCTAAGGGGGAGTTAGTTGTATTCACCATGATCCATGAACAAAGGGAGATAAGTTTTAATTTCAAAGTCTATAGAAAATTTTCAAAGTCCTTATATTCTTTTTTGAAGGGTTGTTTGTGCTTTCCAAAAAGGGGGAGAGTGTTGATTCAATATGGTTTTCCTTATGACTTTTCCATTCCTTCTTGTTTTGAAAATCACAAACACCTTATACTTGAGAGAATCTATATTTTACTTCTATAAGGAAAATTTTCTTTCCAAAGGAATTTACCCCTATCATATTTTCAATACTCAGATCAATATTTTTCATATTTATAAAAATCTGATTCATAACTCACAACCTAGGAATCATATAATACATAGGTATGAAGCATTCTGTTTTAGGATCCAAATTCTGGATACAAACTCTAATGAAGTTCTACTCCGAACTCTGGATATAAACTCTCATAATGTTCCATTCCAAATTCTGGATATGAACTCTCATAAGGTTCCACTATGAATTATGGACTCCAAACATCTATGAGTTCGACTCTGAACTTCTACTAGTTCGACTTCGAACTCCTACTAGTTCAACTCCAAACTTCTACTAGTTTGACTCCGAACTTCTACTAGTTAGACTCCGAAGTTATACTAGTTTGACTTCGAACTTATACTACTTAGACTCCGAACTCTGTATGTTCAGATTCTGAATTCTAGTAAAACCAGACTCCGAATTTATTTAGAAATTCATACTCTGGATTTATATAGAATTCAGGTTCTATATTCCTAAAAAAATAGAATCTGAATATCTCTTTATTATAGAATATGAATTCTATTTTTGTTAGACTCCAAACTTTTATTTGCTTACATACCGAACTTTAGTTTTTCATATACTTACACTTGTTACATTTCAAAATGATGTCGTGCTTTCAATTATTGACTAACCATTGGTTGAGTGACACGTGTACAGGTCCCTCTGAAATTTCAAGGAGAAATATGACCATTAGAGGAGGGAGCCAACCGTTAGAGCTTCACCTATAAATAGGAGCTGATTTGAAAAGAAGAACAAATTTTTGGAATTTTGGAATTTTTGTGATCAGAACTTTCAGAAGTGATTTCTAGAGAGAGATGATCTTATAAACTCTCATAGTATTATGCAGAAAGTTTGAACAACTTGTTAAAACTTTTCCTTTTGCATAATTTCTTCGTATGACTCTGATTTATGGTGATTAAAATCGTGGGATTCCGGGGATAGGAAGACAGAGGTTCCAACACCTTGAATTTGAGGGCTTACTTGCTAAGGAAGACAGAGGTGCCGACTACCTGATAGTTGAGGGATTGTGGGGATAGCAAGACAGACTCTGATATTCACATTGAGGGCTTTCCCTGGTGTGGGTAAGACAGTCATTCTTGATTGTATAAATCAAGGGATCATTATCTAAGGTTATTGGATACACTTCTCTTTGGGTTAAAAGAGTAATTTTTTGTTACTTGTAGTTTTAGTACTTGTTTTTTTTTTGCTTCTGAATTTTGTATTGTTAAGGAAAGTATAACTTTCTTATACTTCCTTACTTGTACTCTGATTTAGTTAGATTCTATACGCTTTGAGTTATAATCATAATCTTTCTAACTTTTGTTAAGTTCCATTTTCAAAATCACTATTCCGAAATCCAGAAAGTCTTTAGTACTCATAGAGGTCTTGTGAATTTTCATAGTTTAACTTTGCTAAACTTAGATATTTCATTGATTAAGGAAATTTTTAAAAGTATAATTCACCCCCCTCTTGTATCTGGGAATCTCATTCTTATTTTGATCCTACGTTTGGTATCACATAGTATATCATACTCAGAGTCTTACCATCCTGACAACTAAAAGTGGATAGAGACTCATGAATATATGTATCATTGGTTAATAAACTATAAAAGGGTTTTTATATTAACTCAGAAATCACATGGAATATGACAATGAGGCTTAATTTCTCACTTTGTTTGAAACTTCTAGTGGATATTCATGGGATAATAACACTAAATTTACCATCATCAATGATTTGTCCATTATTTTATGAAATTTTGTTTTGGAATATTGGGTAAACCTACATAAATAAACCTATATTAAACCACGAGTGATATTGGTTTAACTAAAATAATTTTTTTGGGTTAAAATAGTAACACATTTCATGGTTGAGTTTCTCAATGAGTCCATTATGATGTAAATATTGAATAATAATGATTAAATTTTTTAGCACTATAAATATTTGTATCATAGATAAATAATGATAATATGGTATGTGATGGATAATAAAGTAGTTTACCTAATGAGAATCCAAATGGGATAATAGCTCATTCTGAAAAAAAATATTGTAAAAAACATGCAACTCTTGTGATTTATGATTAATAACTTATGTCTTTACAAAAATATTAAAACATTAAAGGAGAGAATAAGGGAGTTTCATAAAATATGACATGATAGATATTGTGAATGAAAAAATATTCAACTACCTACAAGTCAAAAATGTGGAATGAATCTCCAAAGGTATTGACTCAGAGGAAAAAGAAAGGGTTCCAATTGATGATAGATTTTCCCTCGAGTTAGTCATTTTCAATGATTAAATATGAAAATAAATGAAAATGAGATGAATAATCTAAAATTCCTTAAGTTTATAGAGTTTTTGAATTCTTAAAAATGATTCCCTAACCCTATGGATAACGAGGATAATAAACATCAAAAACCTCATAAACTATGAAAACAATGGGAATCCTACTATATCTATAAGGGACCAGATTCATCTATTATGAACCCTTATGTGTTTTCAAAGTGCATGATTCTCAAAGGATTACTTTAGTGGGATTAGAGGTTTTTTTATTATAAAACATGGAAGATTGTAAAATTCCTGATGTGTAATTTGGCCACATAGTTAATATGAGGTTCAAAGCTTTAGTGAGAGCCCAATTCAATTGATGTTTTATGATGTAGAGGGTTTTCATGATTTAAATGTGTAGTTAATAGCTTTTGTAAGGATGGTTCATAGTGTTCCTCATGATGTGAAATAAATGGAGTCTAAATAGTCTATGGTAATTTATATTTCAATGGAACAAAAAAATCAATACATACATGATTTGAATATGTTACACATCATGATAATCAATTGTGAAGCCTTATTTAACAAGTCCCAAGACATCATGATTTCTAAAGCCCTATATACTTTCTCCAAAACCCTAGGTATCCAGAAACTCCCCCTTCAAAAATTCTGGAATCAATTTGATAGCGATCGATTCTCAACTTACCATGTTCAATATGTGGTGATCTAACATACATACTACATCTTTCTCTCATAATTCATTGATCTATATCATCTTGATTCCTATTTTCATTTGATATTATCTTCTATTCATCATAATAATTTACTTTTATTTGATTAATATTGTTATGGTTATGGCATGGGCTCTTTATAGGGACATGGCTATTGCGCTAGTGGTTATTTGGATCAATGATCTGGGTATGTTCCCAAGTAAATAATGTCTATTCCATTGAGGTAGTGGATTTTTTCTTCACCTATTTATTATATGGAATCATAAGGTTAGAATGGTTCATCTAATTAGATGCTAATTCAATTTACCCATTAAATATTTAAATGATTTAATAAAGAATTATGTTGTGATCATAGGTCAATATTTGATATAATGACTATAGTTTACCTCATGATATTCTAGATAATTTTATATATGTGTTATTATTATTAGTTTTTCTTATGAAGATATTAAGTATTATATTTTTCTTCAGGGAAAATGTTAATGAACTTAAATATAGTAATTATTAATTTTTTAGATACATAATTAAAGAGAGGCATGCCAAATGAATCTGGTGTTCTTATAATTTGATGGTAACTCAAATTGATTAAATGAGAATTCTTAATTTAATTTTGTTGACCATGTTAATGGAAGTAATATAGAATTTCATGAATAATAATTCTTGTTAAAAATGTTGAAATGAAGGGGCGTGTTGATGAGAAAGGTACATCTCTATGCGTTTTTAAATTGGTTTTAATGATAATAGTATGTTTACCAACTAATATGTTATTATAGTTTGGAACCATAGGTTTCCATTATTTAAAACCAATGAATAATGAATCACTTTATTGAATATAGAATAATACCCAATTTTTTGATAAAGATAATTTATAAGGAATTAGTTTCCCATTTACATGATATGACGATATCCTTATGTTTGGAGAAGTGAGAGCTTATTTATCAATGAATACTTCATGGCATATTTCTAGACCATGAATTCCCATGTGGATGTTCATGTTTGTTTCTTACTGATTTTCTGATGTGATCTAGATGTGTGCTTCTCATAATCATGTGATATAATCTTTTTTATGGTTGTTCATGGAATGGATATTGTGATTTGGGAGGGGAATCCTATATAATGTTGATATAGTTATTTCCAAATATGGAAATTTATATTAAGATATGCATGTTGGTTTCAGGGATTGAGTCAAATATGATGGAATGTGTTAAAGTAGGGCATACATGTTTATGTGATAAATATAGATTCTTACTTAAAGATAATCTTTTATATGGTTGGTGGATGGGTTTCATATTTAATCTTCATTCATTTCAATACTTCTTAATGTATATGAATGTGCTTGGATATACTGTTCCTCTTCAATGTATCGTACGATGGTTTTCCTAGAGTATATAGTTTATAAAATAATCTTATTAATGAATAATAAATTATAAATCCCAGAAGTTTTGTGTTGATGGAATGAAAATGCAAAAAAAATGTTATTCTTGAGAACCCAGGGACTCTGTTTTGGGTTATGAATAGAGGAAATGGACTTTATGGTATTGGTTAACGAATGTAATTTAAAATATATTTCACATATATTTTAATGATTAATAAATTAATTTATGATGGGTGGTTGTAGATATAAAATAATTAATTAATATATCTCTTGAAAGGATTGTGTTCATACAAGATATCTAGCCCACAATAGTGGAATCCAGATGTCCAAGAGGTGATAGGTTTAATTGAGCATGTGACTAGTTTATTAAAATTATATGGTTGTGATCTATATTATAACTTATATATATCATGATTTTTTATGCTACACTACCCATGTTGGATTGGGTGACTAACACCCAGCTGACTCTGGGGGGTGTTTTCCCCAACAACCTAGTGGAAGGATGGATGGATGACTACCCCTTTGGACCCACTCTCTTCTCTTAGTAGTTACATATACTGGTATTCATGACAGTTATCTTCCCCATATATGTGTATATAGGGATATGATAAAATTTGGTTATTTAACAAACATTTATCTATGGATATATTATCCAATGTAATATTATAGGTATGAAGTGTATTTGTAGTGATACATTACAGTTCATTACTCAGTGTATGAGATGTGATGGCTTGACGTACAATATCTGATGTAAAATACACATCTTATAGGCTATGGTGGGTCTTGGAAACCACTTTGTTACTATATAGAGATGCGATTCATGGGGTGAATTTTTGGATTTATTTTCTAAGTGTCTTTATGATCATTTATTTTGGATAGTGGTGGATCAAAACATGTGATGATGGGGTATGGTGGAAAACTATAAGGGAAGTGGTTGTGGGGTGACCTTTATGGTTCAGTATAATGTTATATATTCAATTATATGTAATACTTGGTGATATTTATCCATGGTTATGTTAGAATCATAGGGTTTCTATTACAGTGATTAATTTTTATCATTATAGTTCACTATGATACTTGGTGAGATTTATCCATGGTGGTCGTTCTAATCGCTATCGTATTTACCTTTTGGTACATGTAGTTTATTTTTTAGTTTTCTCAATGCAATTTGAAATTCCATATTCTCAATTAGGATTTCATGATATATATTTCTAAGTATATATTAATTGTTTTATCTATTCTATCTCTCTCCTCTTCATGTTCTCTTCAATGGTAATGCCTCCCATATATATGTTTATTTTACCCTCGATGATAGTGTCCTGTTGGGGGCATACTCGATATGATACATGGGCACTCACCATCTACCTTATCTCATTTCTATATTAGTTTGGGATCCATTTGGGGGGGGGGAGTTCATGTTGTTGTTATATGAATGTGAGTTTGATGGATGTAAAGGAATTTGGATTTAGGCATATTAGATATTGCATGGGTTTGTTGGGAAACATTTTTGGTATGTATAGTGAGAAAAATAAACATGGTTGACTAGCTAAGATACATAAATTTAGGTCCCCCAATGATCTGATGCACGGACCTTTGAGTTTAATAATCATACTAAATGAATAAATAATGGGTGTTGGTTAGATACCTAGAAAAGGATCATGCATCATTCTTATTTAATCATATTTTTGAATGGGTAAATCTTAGGATGATTTAACACCATAGAAAAATAACAATTAATATATTAATTAATGTTAAATATTCAATATTCTTGGTTTAGGATCACAAAAAAATTTGTTCTTCTTCCTGGCATGGATCTAGTTCGATGTCCTCATGATGTTTTCACAGAAGATATTAAAGATGATATGCCAGCAGATCACCACCGAGTGGATATTAAAAATAAAACAATATCTAGTAGGACACTCTATGAGCTTTACCATAATATTATGTTGAATTATGGGGGTTCTACTTCAGATTTAGTAACAAGATACTAATTGGATGAGGTATATATAGATTTATATTTGATCTATTCTTGGAAGGAGCATTGGGTTTCATCAGAGGTGACGATGTTGAACGGAGAAGCAAGGTAGTGGTGGTTCCTATTCCATAGGGATCATGAGGTGCTAGAAGTCCCATGGGAGAAGCTTTGATCTGAATTCCTTTCTTCAGTCGTTAAGTTGGATAGTATCTATGAGATTATTTCCCATTGACATTGGATTTCTATTTTGGAAGATTCTTTTAACCATTTCAGGACCCTACTAAGAAATGTTTTAGATATTTTTCTATAAGAAGAGTCCATGGTGAGGAATTTCAAGGAGTATTTTCATATAGAGATCAAGATCTAGGTCACAAAACTAATACTAATGATGTATCTCAAGGTGGACGTTAGAGAAGATTTCATGGAGACTATAATGCTGAATCATCATGATAGGGGAGTCATCAATATTCATTGTAATGTAATTTTTCTTTTCCAACATTCCTAGTCTCCTGGAAGGAGTAGAGTTCATTCAATTAAGGATTGGACACATCCCTCAACAACAACTTTTTATGGAGATAAGAACTCTAAGACTTATTCCATTGGATCAAATTTTTTCCTTCTGGACTTTTAGGTCATTAGTAGTGAGAGTTCCTAACCTTTCTGAGTAGTCAGTGTGTGGCAGCTGGTTTTTTCTTAGGGTCCTTCATTGATGTATTTGTAACTGATCTAGTAGTTGTCGGGTGTTCCTGTTTGGGATCAACAGAGAGGAAATGAGATAAATAAATACATCCATGAAATTCTCCTCAACCTCAATGATTAGATCACGACTATTGATGTGGTCATCAATATAGTAAGATAGACCATAGAGTAGGTCAGGGTTGACATCATTCTTTAGTGGTACTAGAACTGACCAAGCCATATATAATTAAAGGATCATTTTGTTTTTCTCAATATGGGTTCATACATTGTATGAATCATTAGTGACACACTCCTTTATATCACCCTCCATAATCCATGAATTCGGACTTGAGGTAGAGGGGATTGAAGTTCCTATGGTTTTAACTACAGTAGTTTGAGGTAGATGTAACGTGTTTGAAGTATTTCAGGATTGTGATCTAGTGCTGCTGTAGCACAACTCTTTGGGAGGCTTCTTATGTTTATAAATACAGCCACATGACATCAACCTCATTTCGGATTGGATTTACTAAATATAGTCTATCAGGGTTTACTTTTTGAGATTGGTCATGTTTTATTATACTGGTAAAAATCCAGTGATGTTTTTTTTGAGAGAGAGAGAGCCCCATATGGGTTAGAGAAATGTTCTATACCAATATCCCTTGATGGATGACATGATATTGAGTTCATAAGATGTTTATAAAACAATATTTACCATGTTCATAAAAGATTACCCTATTGTCTTTCCATAAGTTGTTTTTGTGTAACCCCTTGAGCAGATATTATGTTTGGGCTCATGATTAATCCAGACATGTCTCTAATCTAGTTGTATCTATATAGGATAGTTCCTTATGAGTTGTGAGAGAAACAAGTAAACCTATATGATGTACTACAGTGAGGTTTTATTTAGACAAGTGTGTCACCATGGGGTTCACATGTTTGGTTAAAAAAGATGAATAATGGTGGTTTGTGTATTTTTATCGATTACCATCGCTTGATCCGGGTGACAGAGAAAAACCCCTATCATCATCTATGGATTAATGATTTATTCTATCTGTTGAATGGAGAATGTTAGTTCTCGAAGAGCCATCAATATCTAGGATATCTGCAGATGGGGATGAAGGATATGGATATATGGAATACTTCTTTCTATTTTCATCATGTACATTTTGAGTTTCTAGTGAAGTCATTTGGTGTGATGAATCCACCACTCATGTTCATTCAGATGATGAATGTGGTGTACAAAGAGATCATGGATAACCTCATAATGGTTTACATCAATGATATCCTCATGTACTCTGTATCTTAGTAGGATCATGTAAGGTGTCTACATTCTATTATGGGAGCTCTTCATCTTGAGTAGTTTGTTAGTAGGTTTTTTATGTGTGATTTTTTTCTGCATGAAATCTATTTCATGGGGGATTCATGTATCAACAAGGAGTAGATGCAGATCCTTCAAAGATAGAGATCGTTTTTTATTGGGTATTTGTCAACATAGTGATAGAGGTGCAGAGTTTACATTTTTTTACAGGCTATTATAAGAGTTTCATTACTGACTTCTATTAGTTTGTGACTCCTACAAAAGACATGACAGTAATCGACTAGTTGTTCTTGTGTACTGATCAATGTCAAACAACTTTTGGGTATATTAAGGATAACTTGGTTAGCACTTCAATCATTTTTTTACAGCAAGTGTGGTTTTGTTTGAGGATTTTTATAACTCATCATATCTTTTCTTAGGATATATTATAATGAATCTTAGATTATTTATTTCCTAAAGTTCTCGACAGTTATATCCCCATGATAATTACTATTGAAACCATGATCATGATATTGAAAAATAGTTTTTTGGTTTGGATAGTGGAGGTATGACCTCATCAGTGGGTGTTTTATGGTTTGTACCATCCATAAGAGCCAGAGGTATATATTCTATTAGTGTGAATTGATCTAGAATCAATATTAGTGGATGGAATTATTTATGTATTATAAATTAGTGATTTCATATACACCGGGAATGGGGAATGTTTTAGTTCTTTTACTGAGAATCGATTCATATAGTGATTCCATGCCTGAGTATAGGGTTTCATGTAGTGTGGGGGAATAACAATAAATAATGGATCTAGATATGGAAGAGATTGAGGAAGAGTTTTCGATTTCTAGATAATGTCATAATCATTATTGATTAAACCGGTGGATGTGTCCCAGCTATCGGACTCTGGGCTAGAGGTCCATATGAATTGAATAGTTTTTTTCAATACCCCGGATGGTTGGTATAAGGATAAAAAGAACTAGGTATTATTTAATAAAATAATTTCGTATCCCTTAAATGATTCATGAGATTGTTTTTTAACTTAAATTTCAAATCGTTGGTGCTACATTTTGGGTTGACTAAGATGTCCCCAGATTTGAGAGGCTTTTTTTGGTGGTCAGGGTTAAAACATGTGGTTTTGGAGTTTTTTACTTTATGTTTTTTTAAAGAAGAAATTAAAGGCCTAGATCTTTTTTCCTGGTGGATTTATGCATCCATTAGATATTCACTATTTGAAGTTGGAGGATATATCTATGGTATACATTACAATTTAACCATGATATCAGGAAGACTATGATGGTATATGGGTGATAGTGGATATTTTCATGAAATAATCCCACATTATAGTGGTTAGGGAGTCGATATTAGGAGATTTTATTTCAAGGAAGTATCTAGAGGTGTTGGAGTGACAACACAGAGTCTCAAGGATAATCATATATAGTATAGAACCTCACTTAAACAATAGTATATGGAGAGGTATCTATCATTATTATTACTCTCATTTATGTCATATAAATACTTTTCAATTGTAGATAGATTGTAAGATACTGAATACAATCCATACACATGATGTAATTTTTGAGTCATGTATTAGATTTTAAATATTTGAAGATGAGGCACCTTCCCTTGGTTGATTTTTTTTACAATATTATTTTTTGATCCACTCTTGGTATATACCTAATTGATGATTTGTACAACCTACCTTATTTTTATCCATTATTCTTGGCTGAGGTCAAAGAGGTTGAAATTATCATGTAGACTGTATTATAGAATACAATTGAGTTTTTTCAGGTAACTCCCAAGAGGATTAAGGTATTGTTGGATCGTAAAAGCTTCTATGTTGGTCTTAGGTAGGGATTAATGGAGTTCAAAATTTCTAATCACATGTTTCTAAATGTGACTCCTCTTCATGAATATTTGGTCACGAGAGTGATATCTCTCCTCAGTTTATCATTCCTTTTAAGATTTTGGTTTGTTTTGGAGTTGTGGAAAATATGATAGAACTTAGCGCACAAATTACTTGAAGATATGATGTTTTTCATGTTTCTAAGATTTGTAATTACCATTATTTTGACACTTGTGTCATAAATGGGGTTTAGATTGATGTTAATGATGACAAGACCTTCAAGGAGTGGCCTATAGAGATCATAGAACACCAGGAGAAGGTGTTGAACTATTGTTTTATTCCCTTGGTTTGTGTATTGAGGAATGATTGTGGTGTGGAGGATAATATCAGGGAGACTGAGTCAACTATGCATGCTCATTACATTGATATATTTGATTTTTAAATTTTCTTTTGTAATTTTTTTATTGATGTTTACCATTGATGTTTATGATATAGTTTCATCTTGTTGTGTATTGGTATCTATGGTCTCATTTGTGAGGTATCTCCACTAAGAGAGTGTTTAAGAGTGGGTAGTTATTATTGTGTGGTTATTATAAATTCATATCATGATATGTTTAGAAAAATGGTACCAATACCTAAATAAATCTCTAATATCCAAAGGAGATTATAATTTACTAGTTTTTTTAAAACATGGATCAGAATATTTCATCAATTGAATAAAAAACATAAATAATCTCCATAAATAGATGAGATTGTTTCAATAAGCTCTTTCCACTCAATAACTCTAAACCATAATCCTCATGTAATAAATGGAAATTGCATGAAGCTTAAAATATCATTAAAATAATTAGATTCATGATATAAATTTCAAAGGTAATATATAAACCTCATCGAAAATATACGTGCATAACAGGACATGTTTCTGAGAGAATGAAAATAGAGACAAAATTACATTATCGATTTGGTAACTTCTAGAACCAAAAATATTGTGATATAAATATCATAAAATGGATATTAGAAAACCATAATTTAATTTATAATAATCTTATAACAAATAAATTGTATGTATACATATCTGACAATATTAATGCGTAGTGGGTAAAGTATGTATCTCCGAGAAGTAAAAAGTGAGATCAAATTCCCTTACATTCTGTCATGACCCTCTCCATACTCATAAAATATTCTTATATAATAAATGATAATTTATTATAAATATTTTACATAATAATACTATTATATATAATAAAATATATGGTCTTATTATGACATTATATTACCTACTTGTTAACAATCCTATGTTAAGGTTTCACTTTGGGTAATATTGGCTTTTTTCTTCACATGTGTCTTAATTATTATATCTAGAGTCCTATTAAATTTACCATGATTTAAATAAGTTGAAAAATGATATAAATAAATTAAATATTCATTTTATGTTTAGTATAATAATATATAGTATATATATTTATGGAAATGGAATACCCCATTCCGGAATAAGGTTGGTCGTATGTACACATGAGAAATGCTTCTGTTTTATTACCAAACATAAATAGGGAAAGTAAATACCATATATGTATATATTTATATAGTTTTATATCAAAATTAAATTATCATTATCATTTCTTATTTATAATATATTTTCAGTAAATGCATACTTAATACATCCAATTTATGATATAAATGAATGAAATCACTTTGAAGTGGCGGTAGTCCACACTTCCTCCAATAAAATTATCATATTTTCACCAAATGGATAATATAAAGGTATATAATGAGAAAGGAATAAATATTATTACATATTTAATAAATATTTATATAACATATATAAATAGATTTTTCATCATAATTTCCACCATGAGAGGCGATAAATGAAAAATAAACAATCATCGTTTCATTAGTCGATAGTTCATTATAAATATAAGCAGTATGTTTGTTACCCGTTAGATGGAATTGTGTATAAGTTTATGTAAAACAATAGAATAAAAACATCATAACATACTGATTATAATGTTTTTGTTTCACAATCATGTAATAAGAATATTTTATAAATTGGAGAATGAAAATAAAAAATGGAGTTTGAGGGAGGTTGTCGCCACATAATCTTATAAATTCTTTTGGTTTGCAACAAAGGGATTAAATGGAAGGATTTTTTCCCAAATGGAGGCTGCAAGGTGGAATTTTGGGTTTTTTGGAGGATATTTGGGTAGATATTTTCCAATCATATGTGGTTAGAGAGGTGTGAATATAGGCTAGAGTGCATTCCTTTTTATAATAGAGGGGTTGTGGAACTCATAAAAATACCAATAGGTATTCACTAATGGGGGGAATTCTATAGCTTATATGCCCTAAAAATGGAAACTAATTGATATATTTGAAGGTATGGTCTATCAAAATTTACACAACCCAAAAATATGTTCATTTCAATAATTTGGTTCCTCAACTTCTATGATTCAACAATTTTATTATTTTTGTATTTCAATTAAAGCATTTAATTTTTCTAAAAAAGTAATTTCTTCATTTAGATTAAACTAAAGCGAAATTTATTATAATATATTGATCCACGGAATTATAAATATGATTTTGTAATAATAAAACAATAATCTCACGGTTTCTGAAAATTGACTTTTTAAACAATCGCTTGTGATGCAGAAAACACATCATCAACCCGAAATGTCCAAACAATACATTTACAATCTATAGATCAATATACCCACTATAAAATGTCAATTGTTCCATTAATTTACCATATTTACTATTTTTAACCCCTTAAATCACATGGATGTATATAGTATTTTTATTAATATAAAAACATTTAATAAAAAATCATTTATTCCAAAAATACAATAATTTCAATTTAGACATTATTTATTTAATAATAATTTTAAAATAACAAACTAAAATTGGAATTAAAAAATGTAAGTTTAAATATTCATTAAATGAAAAATTAATCCTACAAAACAATTAAAGATATTAATTCAATAATTTAACTTCATTTCGAACATTTATAGTATCATTTATTTTAGTTAATTATTAACTAAATAATCACTATGCTCGCGTCTATAAGCATTTTATGTTTATAAATGAAAAATAATAATTATTGATAATTTATTAGAATAAAAAACAATTTATATTCCAAAATAATTTTATATCAGAAAATTATTATTTTTACATATCTCAATGTTTTATAAATGTTAAAGGTAAGAAAAGTTCCATTTTTTACTTTTTTTTATGTAACATCTAATATAGGGATCTTCCATTAAGAATATCCCAAAAATGAAAATCATTTAAACAAATAGGTTATATGGTCAAATTAATCTCATCCAATGAATTTTGAAAAAGGTTTGAGGGTATTTGGGCCCTTATGATTATGGTTTAGTCCCTAATTAAGCTTAGTCATACCTTAATTGTTGTGATTAATATTAAACAATTTCCCAAATAATTTAGGCTAATATTTAATTTGATATTATTAGAAAAAGAAATATCAAACTAGTAAAAAACATGTGTGTACTTTTTTCAAAATTCAAATCCTAGGAGTGGAAAAATTAGGTTTAATGCTTATGTCACAGATGTGGCGAGAAATTTGATTTTCAAAGTAAAAACATTCATATGATGAATAAGTTCTTTAATCTAATTTCAATATAATAATGACATAAATAAGCTACATTTGATTAATATAATCATTATTTATATGTTTTTACATTAAACTCCAAATTAATATATAATTTAACAAAAACCATTCTTGTAACAAAATGGTTGTTTTTAACGAAATTGCAATAATTGTTTACTATTCACCCCAAAATGAAGTTTCTCATAAAAATAATAAAAATACACCCTAAGATAATTTCAACATTATGAACTAAAAAATGGATTTATTTTTATCATTTAAATTCATATTAGTGCAGAAAATTTATTTTATTATTATTCATAGAACGACATAAAAAGGTGTTTCTTTAAGTGTTTTTTTAAAACATACAATGATTCCACCAAAAATTATGTATTCCATAATAAATATTTATTATTATCTGAAACCATTATAAATAATATATGAAAGTTAGTTTCTAATATTAATATTACTAATTTTAATGTTTATGTTTTAATTATATCATTTAAATAATTATATAAAAAATGATGTTTCTTAGTAACTTAGAATTACTTGTAACAGACCCCATGTCGGTGTTGTGTGTAGAGAAAACCAATTCAGTTCCATATAAAAGGAATATTTGACTTATTTAAATTAAATTAATCAATTAAAAGTAATTTGTTAGAATCAAGTCTATAAAAAATGGGGTGATACTTTATACACCCTTAAAATTAATTGTTCACTCATAATTCGTATGGGTTGTCAATGTTTTAGTACTTTTATATAACATAAAAAGAAACCCACATCATAAAAATGAACCCAAAGAATTCCTTTGAAAAATAAAATTAGAGCCATAATGGTTTTTGAAGTAACACATATGGGCTTCCATATAGGAGAACATTGGTTGAAAGTGAAAATATAGACATGCATGAGACATCAAATAATAAAATTATATAGGATAATGACAGAGAACATGATCAAGATAAACTTAGCAACCACATATCCATAAATCTATGATAACCTAACGGTCCTTCAAAATCATCCTAAATAGAGTACCTGGGACAAAATTTTCATCTTGACGATCCTTCTTCCTAAAGGTGAATAATTTTCATGAATAGAGACACATGCATGATTTCAGGCCAACATCACCCATTGTTTTTTTTTGATAAACTTGTCCTATTGCACCAACCATGAAGGTTGCATTTTCATTCCTGAATTACTAATAGATCATGGGACCCATTATATTCCATCCCATAATTTATCATTAGCACAAATTAGTTTAAATAAGCTATCCAATATGCATAAATCCTCATATATAGAGAAAAAACATTAATATTACTGATTTCATTTGAATTTTAACATAACCATTACATAAATTGTTAACATTATAACCCTTACAAAATATGAAAACTAAAATATTTAGAATGTTATTCATGAAATTGGCATAACATTGATCCTCATATGTCACAATTTACCACCTGATTGTCACATTCCAAATAATTAAATAAACACATCTTAAAATCCCTTAATTAACATAAATTCTTTTAGATTATTTGCATGATTTCTTATTCCAATGATTATTACAAATATTATTTAGGTACAAGAAGTTGTAAAAATAATCCTTGATGAAATACAACACATTATGAATAATTGGTTATATGGAAATTAGTAATGTTCAATTTACTTATTCATATGGGTCATATCATTATGTAAGAACCATTATATCAATGTAAGAGATTAATTGGGGATTATCTTCCCTAAATAAAAATCCCCCCTTTCTGTAAAATCACTTTTCAAGGACTTCATCATCATTCATATTGTTATTTTAAATCCTAAATGATAACTTACACTAAAAATACTTATAGATTTCTGGATTCATATAACATAATCATTGAATTCTGAAACATAAATAATTCATTATTCCATATTTATTCTAAAACCATTCAATAGTCTTTATTAACTTATTCCTTAATACCTTTTTTCTAGAATATAAAATATGAATCATGTTTTAAGGTTACCAAACCTTAATTTATATATTCTTATTATATAAACAATAATCAAAGAATATCACATACATTTCACATATTGTTTCTAGTCTCTATATCTTCAAAAGTAAAATCAATACTCAAAACAACGTCCTAATTCTATTTATCCAATTTGGATTTGGGAAATCGATTTGAATAATTAGCATACATTCCATGTTTAAAACATTAAATATTTAACATTTTACTTTGAGTTCTCTCCATTTACTAAATCCGTAATTTATATTTTGAGAGGCATTTATCATATTAGGATTCCATATAATCATGAGAATTACTTATAGGGTTCCTAAATCATGTCATCAACTTACTTAATCTATGAAAAAATTGTTTTATCCTCGGTTATTCATATTCACCCTCAATTTAAATCCTTCGTGATAGTTCATAATGTGTTTTTCAATTCCCAAATCATAACCCCCAACAGTATCAAGTTGTGTGTGCAGTAAGGCCCATTTTCATGTGCCATATTACCCCATGTCAAGAATCATACATCTTTTCAATTTTTTTACCACTAGGTACATCTTTGTTAGATCCATTTTTACTTTTAGTATACATATATGTATGTAATGCTATGAAACCACTTGCTCTATCTTTTACCAAAATTCACGGTCATTATCATAAACATTAACTCAACCTTATACTTATCCTTAGTGAAATCTCTAGAAATATCATCAAAAATATACCTAGGGATACAACTGTAGTTTTATCATCATAGTTTCCAATTATAAAGTAAACCATCACTCTAATAACAACTATAGTGAACCTCACATTCTATACATTAACATCACATCACATTTGTATAATACTTAATACATTATGAAAAAAAAAATTTCCTAATGATCATATTATTTTAGTGCCTTTGAAAAAATTGAAACGTAAATACTAGTACACCAGAAAGATACATTATCTCCCCAAGATTTTCCAAGAATAGGCCCCCACTTTTTTATATCAGAAAAGAAATGTTTCTTCATAACCTCTGTAAAGAAACATAAAAAGGAGTTATCTTATATGGTTAGTAAGGGTAAACAATGGAGACTTGTATACATAAACATGAGTATACAGGTATGAGATCATGATCCTGAAAATAGACGATCATACCATTTATATCAAATATGATAGAAATAAATCATGGAATAAATATTAGTAGTTTATAAGACATAAATCACAAGAAAATAAAGAACATAATCAATGAATCATATAATAGAAAAAAACATGGAATTTTTGAAAACACAAAAGAATATAATTTGATTTCCATAGTAGTAAAGGCATCACTACCATGTCCATCTTAGTGAAAAAATTCTTATACTGAACCGGTTTCACTACCCTTTGTATGCATGTATTACTGAATCGAGTTCACTCCATGTTCCAGCCCTATAATATTGAACTGATTTCACTTCTTATCCAAACCATTTCTATCTCATGATATATAAATGTTTTCCACATGAATTCAAGGGATATATAGACCCCACCCATCCCCTAACGAAATAATACAGATATTTTTCACAATACCATTAAAAATAATATCATAGACTATAAAATAAATGGCTATCAAAAACATAAAATCATTGCATAACATTTTGATAGAGATACATGTTCCATAACCATTTCATCAAAATCATAACTTGTGAAATGTAGCAGATTTCAATAGTATATAACATGTTGAATATAACTGGTTTTTATAAAAATAATTCCATAAAAACATAAAAAATTCTAGAAAGATACTATTAATTGATCATTTAGATCATTTCCTAGAGAGGCATGACTAATAATTGTTGATGCCATTATTGATATAAAATAACATGGAATGATTATTTGGAAACATATCTTGAGGAAAATATCATATTTACCTGGAAATTATTTTATTTGTAAATATAAAACCTTATTAAAGACATTTTCCATGAAAAAATATAACTTATGCTTGAAAAAGTTTTTCAAACCATTTATTTTTAAATAATTTTAAAACATAAAAAAATTATTGAAAATATTTTTAAACCCTTTATGTAAAAAAATATTAAAGAATCTTGAAAACATTTTGAAAACCATTTTAGTTTAAATTAAAATGATGATATATAAAAAATACTTAAAATTATTAAAATACATTCTAAAACATAAATTTTTTTTGAAAACCATTTTCTTTAAAAATATCATTGAATAGTTTTAAATGACACTTTGATAACCACCAATCATTTATTAAAAACCCTTTTCTTTGAAAATAACTTTATAATAATGAATATAATGAATATTAGGAAAAAAATTTCTTTTAAAAAATTATTTAATTTTTTACATTTTAGGGGAATATTCTTATGAATTTCCATCATTGTGGTGGGAATATTCATACGTGTCATATGAGGTAAAAAGAACATTCCTTTTTTCCATGATAAATGTCCAGAAAGATTCCTTGTTTGGAAGGTAAAAAAATATTGCATTAAAAACATTGGTAAAAGATAAAAATGTAAAAATGTATTTTATATTTTTTTTGGATAAATATATATTATTCTTTAACACCAATTTCACAATACATGGTTTTGAAGAAAAACACACTTCTATCCCAAGAGAGGGTAAAGTCAGTCATTGATAAAAACACTTTCACTAAAATATTATGCGAAAAAGATTATATTATTGGTACCAATACATGAATATATCATTAATAACCAAAGTATAGTAAAATTAATGAATTTTTAGGAGATATGGATCATTATATTTAATAAAAGTAAAAATAAACATAAAAAATCTCAAAAATCGATTAGATTGTTTCAATAAAAACTTACTACATGAAAACATTGAAACATAATCCTCATGTATGAAAATAAAATTAAAAGAAACTAAAAATATTTTAAAATGAAGTAAATTCTTGATATAACATCTCAAAGGTATTATATACACCTCATTTAATAATATATGTGCATAACATGGCATGTGTCTCAAATAACGATAATTCAGCTAACATTAATTTACTAATTTGGTGACTTTTGATATCGAAATCCCATGAAAAAATATACAAAATTTATTTGAAATTTCCCATTAAATTATGTACAAGAATCATATAATACGTCCAAGATAAGTATACACACCACACCAAAGGAATTGGTAGTGAATAAATCATGTATATCATTGAAATAAAAAGTTGGATGAAATTATTTATCCTTGTCTCTTGACCCTCTTCATACTCAGACTATATTACTGTACAATAAATTTAAGAATATTATACATGTATTATATATTCATATTACTATATATAATACCATATATTTTTTAATAATGAACATATATTACCCTCTTGTTAACAATTCCATGTTAAGGATTCACTTTAGGTAATATTCACTTTATTCATCGCATATGTATTAATTTCATATATATTTTTTACTTATACTTATATAATGCTTTAGAGAATGTGAACTATAATATAAATAAAATTTATATTCCTTATATTTTTAGTATAGTAATCTATAGATAATAAAATTATGAAAATGTATTACACCATTCTTGGAGATGGTAGGTCGTACGTACATATAAATGATGATTCCATTTTTTTAACATATTTAAAGATTGAATGTAATTTACATATATTTTCATTTGTATATATTATGATTCTATTAGAATTATTATTTCATATGTAGCATATATCTTCACTAAACTCGTCTTTATTACATTTCTCATATGGGTTGAACGAATCACATCGTTTTTAGGGGGTGGTGGTCCACACATCCTCCAACAAAAATTTTGTATTTACAAAAGTAGAAAATATAAATATAAGTGATGGACCAGGATTAAATAATATTAAATACATAATAAATATAATATATATCATATATAAATATATTTTCTTTCATAATTTCCACCATGAGAGGTTGTAAAGGAAAAAATGAATAATCAATATTTTATGAGGTGGTAGTTCGTCATATGGATAAACAGTATATTTGTTACCCATTAGATTAATGTGTGGGTAAGTGTAGGTAAAAAAATTATTATATAAATATAATATTATATTTTGGATATATTATTTTTTATACAATCATGTAATAAGAATATATGAGGGAGTGGAGAAATAAAATAATTGAAAGGAGTTTGAGGGAGGGTGTTCCCCCTAAATCTGGTAAATTATATATGTGTTGTTCGCCACACATATAAAATGTCACCTATAATCATATCAAAATCACAATTTTAAAACCATTTTGCCAATCCATTACAAGAAAAAATCACTTCCGAATTTTATCCTCTCATAATATAAGATTTATTTTTTTTCAAAACTATAACCTATTATTTCTTTTTTATCAAACCAAAAGAAGTATTATAAAGAAGAGGTAGTGTCCCTAAATGTGCACTTTAAGTTATTTCTTCCTCAACCCCATTATATTCATTTTAAAACATGGTGATAACGAAACATAATAAAATTTAAAAAACATATATTTTATTCTGTTAATAAAATAAACTTTATCCATCTCTACCTCTATCAAATGGGTTACAAAATCATCATTTATGTGTAAATTAGACTACCACATTACGAACCAATGTAATCTATATTCCATTACCACCTCTAAATGAAGGATATATTGATTATATATTATATTTATGATATTAATATATATATATATACACTAACTATATCACATGATACTTTTCACTTTCCTTTATGTGGGAATATGATTATGTCATTCCAATATTCAATAGACTACCACCTCATGGATGGTTATGAATCATTCATTCATTACATAAAAGGTATTAAGGATATTCTTAACTTAAAAAAGTGATATATATGAAATAAAAATTATTCATTAATGGAAATATATTATATAAATTTATTTCATTTAATCCTTTGATAAATTGAAATGTTTTCATGTGTATGTATGACATATCAACTCCATGAACAATGTATTTGATTTTTTATCTATTAATTTTATGAAATACTATGAATAAATATATAATAAATATATATTAAATATATCATGGATAAATATTTTAAATTATGGAACCATGATCATTATGTGATGAAAAAAAGAAAGATCAAAATATAAATGAAAAAATAGTTATTTCTCGAAAAGTTACTTTAACATAGAATTCGTAATAATGGAGTAATAAAGGTTCATAAGTAAATAATATATTGTATGATATATATAATTATGTTCCTTTAATAGGGTTATAATAAAATTATATTTGGTATACATGAATTCTGAACATGTATAAAAGAAGGCAAGACTTTTGGTACGATATTTTTATCCCAATTTTCCTACATTAAGACAAATATAATGTTGTGCACCAATATTATTTTACGCGGTGTATATAGAGACCCTTTGAAATGTAAAATCATTAAGTTATTTATTAACACGATATTCAAAGTATTTTTAAATATTATTCACCCATGGGTATTATGATTTAATGTTACTAATGTGGTGATATTTGTTTCCCTAAAATCCAATCATTTATCATGATTTCTCATGATTGTGCTCTCAATAATGAAATCATAATAAATATCCCTAAATTAACGAAATTACATTATTCACCTATATTTATTTATTCAGAATAAATTATTTCTATTCATTTTATTCTATTTATGTACTTAAGAGTTCAAAATAAAGTTCTTAATAAATATTTTAATTATTTATTTCTATAATGGAAGAACCATTTTTTTCCAAAAAAACATATTCTCTAATTTTTTTTAAAAAATCATTCTTATATTATCCAAATATTAATTAAATAAATTATTTTCCTTTTTATACAATTCCAAAAATGTTTTATAAGTAATATTTATGTAATATTCTAAAAAAGGTCATTTTTATCTCTTTTTAAAATTTGTAAAGGAATATTTATTTTAATGTGTATAGAATGAATACATATTTTCTAATGTCATAACAAATATTTTATTTGAATATTACATTATAATTTTTTCATGGTTATATTTAATGAAATGGAATTACAAAATATTTTATGAATTTATAATATAGATAAATTATTATCTAATAAAGGACATTTTCTACTAGAAATATTCCATGTGATTTTTCTTTCAGAATAAGTTTTCATATAAGATGAAATACTGTGAAGTTACATTTGATAGGTAGGGGATGTGGTCCAATTATATCATTATTATTATTTCATTTAATGGTTTATTTTTATGATGAAAACATTTTTATGAAACATGATTCAATTCGGCAGGTTAAACCTTGATAAAATAATCAAAAAAGACACTCATTTTTCACTGAGTTATACTTTGATGAAATTGTGAAATGATTTTGAAACATATTTCTTTTTAATAGTATATGTTAGGATGAAAAGATTATGAAACCCAATTCATTTCATAGGTTATGATATGATAGATATTTTTTGTTCTTATGTCGTATATATGTTTGATTTTTATTATGTGTCTTGTGGATCAAATAACTACCTCTAATGTGTTGGGTAAACATTCATATCTCATGTGATAAACATGATTGGAATGTGGGATGAACACAGTTCAGAAAAGTACCTTTTCCGCTCTGATTTTCTTTGTAGTGGAACTTGATTATTATGATGGTTTGGGGAGTGAACCCATTCCACTAAGATGGCCTAATAAATTAGCCTTTAACTGATAAATAAATAATTATTTATGCTTATGTATATCCATAAAATATATATTATATGTAGGATATTGTTTTGAAAAGTTATTCTCTTGTTCTCATTCCCTTATTCACTTTAAATATTGATATCTCCCTTGTTTACCTTTAAATATTTCCCGATCTCTCCCTTTCTAATGTTTACACTCTCTAGGTTATAAATAATGGTATTATGTATGATATTATTATTTAGGGATATAGTTATAAATGACTTAGTGGGAGATGATTTGTCTCACTTATGGATCAGTTGTTTATGTGTCCATATTTCCAATGACACTAATACTGTTTTTTCCTTGATTGTATATTTCTATAAAGTAATTAATATTAATGTAAAAATATGTAATATCTATGTATGAGTGGTTTGGGTCTTTATATAATAGGCATTTCAAATTAAATCATTGTTTCATGTAATTTTTTAGTCATTCAAATTCATAAAATTCACATTATTAAATAAATATGTTCATCCTTAATAGTGGAATTGATGCTGATCGGGAAGCACGATAATTCATGTTGATAATGATGAAATTAAAATACATGTTAATTAGAATAGTAATGCTCTATGGTTTTTAATCTAGTTTTAATACAAATTTATGTCTAAATTTTGATATCTTGTTATATGTTGATACTTTATGTTTTATATTGGTGTATCCTATTAATAATGAATCTGTTTACTCCAAATGGAACAAAAACTGGTTTTTTATAAAGATAATTTTAAATGACAACATTTCATGTATTCTTGAGAAGGTTAACTTCCTTCAGTTAAGAACTGTGATATATAATGTATTTGTAAAGGATACATACCTTATTTTGGGGCCTATATTTCATTATTGGCTATGTGTATTTTTTCCTACTAATTTTGTTATCTGTCTAGATGTGATATTCTCTTCATGATGTGATATGAGGAAGGGACGGATAATCTTGGGATAAAAAAATCCGGGGATGTATACTATGATCTAGAAGGGGAGGACCAGATGCTGTAGTCGAATTTGATGCATGTGATTGCGAGATACATTGGGATATGCATGCAGGTGTTGAATATGACACTAGTTATTATGGAATGGGTTGAATCTAATATTACTCATTAATGTGATGTAGTTGGATTCTTTCTGGTATGGTTTATTTTAATAGAAGAAATCCAGGTTTATTTTTTTAATCTGTATTACTTTCCCCACTAGTAAATGTAAATATATTTTCATTGTTTTGGGTTACATCATTGTGGTACATTAATATGGTTTTCTAAGAGTACTTGTTCAATATAATTATTCCAATAATGACTAATAAAATGTAATCCCAAAGGGTTGGTATTGATGAGATGAAAGTGATGAAATGATGTTAATGATAAGAAAATACATACATGCTTTGGATTATTCATGGAGGGCATGGACATAATGATATTTGTTAATGATTGTAAAATGAAATAATGTAAAATTTTAATTTAATTGAAAATAGATTAATTAATGAAAGAAAATTATAAAAAGAAAAAAAATTAAAATTGACTTTAAAATTCTTATAATATTTTGGAATATCTAGTTCCTAATAGTGGCAGCCATATATCTAATAGAAGATAATTGACATTGAGATTTAGAGTAGCTTATTCACATTGTGTTGTTGTGACAATTATTATATCATTTATATTTTGACATTTCATAATATTCCCCACCAATATTGGTCAGACTAAATGAAACCTTGTGAACATTAGGAAGGACTTTTCACCAACATCCTTGTGAGAGGATGGATGTATGACTACCCCTATGGATCTTCTCTCCTCTCTTAATAGTTACTTTTGGAGGTATGCATGGTGGTTAGCATCCACATATATCTTTGTAGAATTGTGTGATGTATTGTGGATATTTAAAACACATGTATCTTCAGATATAGTATCTAATGGAAGATTATAGTTATGATGGGTATAGGTTTTTAGGGATTGATGTTCCTTAGTAAGGGTATGGGATATGATTTCTTGAGGTATGATACCCAACATAAGATACACATCACACTGGGTGTGGTTTCACTCGGAAACAACTTGGTTACAATATAAAGATATGATATGGGATGATGTGATAATGTGATAAAAAATATATAGGAACTTTTTCTCTTCATAAGATAACATTACATCAGTTTTGTGGAATAATTTATACAATATAAAAAAAATTACCGAAGGCCTCATTATTTTCGTGCATTTATAAATATGGAAATATAAACCGTGGAACATTATTGAGCTAGATTATCTCTCAATAGTTTTTCCATGATTACCACCCCACTTAGATATATCATCAAAGAAATATATCTTCATATAATGGGGAATGAAACATAAAATGGTGTGATCTTGGATTCTTAGTGAGGGTAAAAAGCGAGACATATAAGCATAAACATGAGAATATGATTATGAGAACATGATCCCGAAAATAGAAGATCATACCATGCATATCGATTATCATAAACATGAATCATGGAATAAATATTGGTAACTCATAAGACATGAAAAATAATAAAATATGGAACATAATCCATGAAAGAATATCATTGGAATAAAATATGGAATTGTAGAAAACAGATAAACATATAATATGATATTCATGTAATTAAAGGAATAATTTCCATTTCTATAATAGTGGAATAATAACTTTACTAAATAAATTACAATCCCTGTTACAAACATGAATTACTAAACCAAGTTCACTCCTTGTTCCATCCTAGTAATACTGAACCAATTTCACTCCGTGTTCCTACAATTTCTATCCCACGAGATATAAATCTTTACCCAATGAATTAGAGTAATATATAGGTCTCACCCATCTAATTTATATGCCATACATAAATGTGCCACAAGATCATTAAAAATCATATAATATCCCATGAAATGAAATTGTTATTATAAACATGTAATCATATTATAACCTATGGAAAAGTATACATGCTTCATTATAATTTTATAAAAAACCTAACCCATGAAAAGAATTCAATTTCAAAATAATATAACCTTTGGACAATAAACAAGTTTCATAATAATATTAAATAAAAAAATAAACCATTCATGAAAAAAATATGAATGAAACCTTTTGATAATTTTCTATTAGGGCATGATTAAAATCAAAAAATGTTATCTTAGATGTAAAATTATGGGGAATGAAATTTGTAGAACATTTCTTGAGATAAATATCATTTCATCATAAAAAACAATTTTTTAAAAACATAAAACTTTTTGAAACCCATTTTCTAGTGAAACTTATAAAACAATATTGAAAACATTTTGAAAAATATTTCTATGAAAATGCATTAAATATATATAAATAAATATTTAAAAAAGTTTGGAAACCTTTTAACAGAAAACATATGGATAAATTTTGAAATTTTTTCAAAACCATTTTAATTGAAAATAATCTAAATACATAAACATAAATATTTTATGCATTTAAATTTTTTTTAAAATAAAACATTTTTTAAGAAATACTTCATTAAAAATAGATCTGAAAACTTTTAATGGAAGCAGTGATGTACATAACTTTTTTTGAATTTTTTTTTCAGTGGAAGATAAATTCAAAATTAATAATATCCATAATATTGAGAAAAATTAATTTTAATTAAATAATAAATATTTTATACTTTAAATGAAGCTTCAAGTTAAATTTGGTCATGAATGAGGGTAAATTTTTACATGTCATATGAGAAAATAAGAACACTCTTTTTGATCATAGTAAACGGTTATAAAAATGCCTTGTTACGAATGTGATAAAAATATTATGTTAAAAAATTAGTAAAATTAAAAAGGGAAAACTATTTTTTAATTATTATATAATAATATTATAATATTCTTGGAATCCATTTTTAGGAAACATGGTCTTGAATGAATATATATTTCCGACAGAAGATAGTATAAAGTCACGCTTTCATGAAAACAATTTCAGAACTATCTTACATGACAAAGAGTAGAAAAATGGTACCAATACCTAAATAAATCATGAATATCCATAGGACAATATAATTCACTAATTTTTTTAATACGTGGATCATAATATTTCATTAATAGAATCAAAAACATAAATAATCTCCATTAATAAATGAGGTTGTTTCAATAAAATATTACCACCGGATAACTCTAAAAAATTTTCCACATGTATTAAATTGAAATTACATTATGATTAAAATATCATTAAAATAATTAGATTCAGGATATAAAATTTCAAAAGTAGTATATACACCTCATAGAAAATATATGTGCATAACATGCACGTGTCTCAAAGAAGGAAAATAGAGACAAAATTACTGTATCGATTTGGTAACTTTTGAAACCAAAAATTTCGTGATATAAATATCATAAAATGAATATTTTAAAAACCATAATTTAATTTATATGTATCAGAGAATAAAAACATTGTAAGTATACAAACCACACAAAATTAATGCGTATTGGGTAAAGTATGTATCTCTAACATGTAAAAATTGAGATCAAATTCTCATACCTTCCGTCTTGACGCTCTCCATACTCATGAAATATTCAATTATAATAAATGTAAATTTATTATATATATTTTACATAGGAATATTATTATATATAATAAAATATATGGTTTTATTATTACATTATATTACCTACTAGTTAACAATCCTATGTTAATGTTTCACTTCGTGTAATGTTGGCTTTTTTCTACACATGTGTATTAATTATTATATCTATAGTCGTTGTACTTTTACAATGATTTAAATAAGTTAAAAAATGATATAAATACATTATATATTCATTTTATATTTAGTATAATATTATATAGAATATATATTTTTGGAAATGGAATACACCATTCATGAATAGGGTCGGTTGTATATACACATGAAGGATACTTCCATTTTATTATCAAACTTAAATAGAGAAAGTAAATAACATATATGTATATATTTATATAGTCATATATAAAAATTAAATTATCATTATTATTTCTTATATATAATTTATTTTCACAAAAGGCATTCTTAATACATCCCTTTGTATGGTGTGAATGAATCAAATCACTTTTTGGTGGTGGTAGTCCACACTTCCTCCAACGAAATTATCATATTTGCACCAAATGGATATTATAAATGAATATAATGAAAAAGGGATAGATATTAATAAAAATATAATAAATATAAAATAAAAGATATATAAATAGAGTTTTCATCATAATTTTCACCATGAGTGGTGATAAAGAAAAATGAACAATCATTGTTTCGTGAGTCGATAATTCATTTTATATATAAGCAGTATGTTTGTTACCCATTATATGGAATTGTGTATAATTTTTGGTAAAAAAATAGTATAAAACCATAATATCATACTAATTTTAATGTTTTTGTTTCACAATCATGTAATAAGAATATTTTATGAAGTTGAAAAAGAAAATAAAAAAAGAAGTTTGAGGGTGGTTGTTGCCACTTAATATGGTAATTCCTTTTGGTTTGCACCAAGGGGACTAAATGGAAATATTTTTTCCCAAATAGAGGCTTCTGGGTGAAATTTTTGGTTTTTTGGAGGATATATGGGCAGATATTTTCCTATCTTATGTGGTTTGAGAGGTGTGAATATGGGCTAGAGTGCATTCCTTTTTATAATGGAGGCGGTGTGACACTCATAAAAATACAAATAGGTATTTAGTAATAGGAGGCCATCTATACCTTATCTCCCTTAAAAATGGAAATTAATTGAGTAATTGGAAGGTATGGTCTAACATAGTCTACAAAACACAAAAATCTGTTCATTTCAATAATTTGGTTCCTTAACTTCTATGATTCCACAATTTTATTATTTTGTCATTTCAATTAAAGCATCTCATTTTTCCAACATAAGTAATTTCAGCATTAAGATAAAACTAAAGTGAAATTTATTATAAAATATTGATCGAGTGAATTATTTATATGATTCCATAATTATAAAATTAAAATATCATGATTATTGGAAAATAACTTTTAAAACAATTGCTTGTGATACACCAGACACATCATCAACCCGAAATGTCCAAACAATACATTTACAATCTATGGATCAATATGTCCACTATAAAATGTCAACTGTTCCATTAATTTAACATATTTAGTATTTTTTAACCCCTAAAAATCACTTGGATGTATATAGTATTTAATTTAATATTAAATCATTCAATAAAATATCATTTATTGCAAAATGACAATAATGTGAATTTTGACAATATTTATTTAATATTAATTTTAAAATAAAAAACTAAAATTGGTATTCAAAAAAAATAATTTTAAAGAATAATTATATGAAAATTTAATCCTAAAAATAAATAAAATATACTAATTTAATCATTTATCTTCATTTTGAACATTTATAATATCATTTATTTTAGTTAATTTTTAACTAAATAATCACTATGTTAGCTTCTGAAATCATTTTATGTTTATAAATAAATATTCAAAATTATTGATAAATTAATATGATAAAAACCCATTTATATTTCAAATGATTTTTATAACAAAAAATATTATTATTTTAACATATCTCAATGTTTTATAAATGTTTAAGGTAAGCAAAGTTCCATTTTTGACTTTTTCCTTACGTAACATTTAATATAGGGAACTTACATTAATAATATACCAATAATGAATATAATTTGAAACAAGAGGTTATATGGTCAAGTTAAACCCATCCAATGAATTTTGAAAAATAGTTTTGACGTTATTTGGGCCCTTGTGATTAATGTTTTGTCTTTAATTAAGCTTAATCACGCCTTAAATATCGTGATTAATATTAATCACTTTCCCTACTATTTTTTGCCAATATTTAATTTGATCTTATTAGAAAAAAATATCATACTACTTACAAACTTATGTGTCCATTTTTCAAAATTCAAATCCTAGAAGTGGGAAAATTAGGTTTAACACTATTGTCATGGATGTGGCATGTAATCGGGTTTTCAAAGTAAAAAGATTCAAATAATCAATAATTTTTTATCTAATATCAATATAATAATGAAAGAAATAAACTAAATTGTTTTAATATAATCATTACATATATATTTTTACATTAAAACCCAAATTAAAATATAAATTAACTAAAACCATTCTTTTAACAATATGGTTGTTTTTAAAGAAATTGCAATAATGTTTTACTATTCACCCAAAATTGAAGTTTCTAAGAAAAATAATATAAATACACCCTAAGATAGTTTCAACATTATGAATTAAGAAATGGATTTATTTTTATTATTTAAATTTCTATTAGTTCATAAACTATATTTTATTATTGTTCAGAGAACGACATAAAAAGGTTTTACTTTATGTGAATATTTTTTAAAAAACATACAATGATTCCACCCAAAATTTAATATTCTATAATAAATATTTTTTATTATGTGAAACCATTATAAATAATATATTAAAATTATTTTTTACTATTAATGTTACTAATTTTAATGTATATTCTATAATTATCTCATTTAAATAATTATATTAAAAATGATGTTCTGTAGTAACTCAAAATTACTTGTAACGCACCCCAAGATGGTGTTATGTGTAGAGAAAACCAATTCTATTCTATACAAAAGAAATATTTGACTTATTTCAATTAAATAAATCAATTATAATTAATTCTTTGGAAGCAAGTCTATAATAAATGGGGTGATAATTTATACCACCTTAAAATTAATTTCTCACTCATAATTCATAAGGGTTGTCATTGTTTTAATACTTTTATATAACTTAAATAGAAACCCACATCATAAAAATGATCCCTCAAACATCATTTAAAAAATAAAATTAGAGCCATAAAGGTTTCTGAAGTAACACATATATGGGTTTCCATGTTGGAGAAAATTGGATGAAAGTGAAAATATAGACATGCATGAGACATCTAACAATAAAATTCAAGAAGATATTGATAAGGAACTTGATCAAGATAAAGTTAACAACCACAAATCCATAAATCTATGATAACCTAAGGGTCCTTCAAACTCATCCTAAAGGGAGTCACTAGGAATACATTTTTGTCTTGATGATTTTTCTTCCTGAAGCTGAATAATTATCATGAAAAGATTTACATGCATGATTTCAGGAAAACATCACCCATTTTAGTTTGTTGATACAATTCTCCTACTTCTCCAAAAATTATTGTTGCATTTTCATTCATGAATTACTAATAGATCATGCAACATATTATATTCCATCCCATTATTCATAATCAGAACAAATTAGTTTGAATATGCTATCCAATATACATAAATCCACATATAGGGAGAAAAAAATTTAATATTACTGTCTTGATTTGAATTTTAACATAACCATTACATATATGGTTAACATTATAACCCTTACAAAAGATGAAAACTCAAATATTTAGAACGTTATTTATGAAATTATCATATCATTGATCCTCATATGTCACAACTTACCACTTGGTTGTCACATTCAATATAATTAAATAAACTCATCATATACGCCCTTAATTTCCTTAAATTCCTTTGGATAATATGCATTATTTCTTATTCCAATGGTTATTACATATATTATTTATATAAAAGAAGTTCTAAAAATCATCCTTGATGAAATAGAACACATTATGAATAATTATTTCTAGGGAAATTATTAATGTTCAATTTACTTATTCATATACATCTTATCATTATCTAAACACCATTATATAATTGTAAGAGATTAATTGAGGTTCGTCTTCCCTAAATAAGAATTCCCCTTTTCTATAAAATAACATTTCAAGGACTTACACACCATTCATCTTGTTATTTTCAATCCTAAATGATAAATTATACTGAAAGTACTTATAGATATCTAGATTCATATAACATAATCATTGAATTCAAAAACAAAAATAATTTATTATTCAAAATTTATTCTTAAACCATTAAATTGTCTTCGTAAATTTATTCCTTAATACTTATTTTCAATAATATGAAATATGAATCATGTTTTATGGTTACCAAACCTTAATCTATGTATTCTTATTATATAAACAATACTTGAAGAATATCACATACATTTCACATGTTGTTTGAAGTCTCTCTATCTTCAAAAAAATAATAAATACTCAAACCAACTTCCTAATTCTCTTTATGAGATTCAGATTCGGGAAATCGATTTGCATAATTACTATACATTACACATATAAAAAATTAAATATTAACCATTTTACTTTGAGTTCACTCCATTGACTAAAACCATAATTTATGTTTTGAGAGTAATTTATCATATTATGATTCTATATATTCATGAAAAATTAATTATAGGGTTCCTAAATCATGTCATCAACTTACATAATCTATGAAAACATTGTTTTATCCTAGGTTATTCATATTCATCCTCATTTTAAATCCTTCATAGTTGTTAATAATGTGTTTTTTAATTCCCAAGGAAAAACCCCCTAGAGTATCAAACTATGTGTGCAGCAAGGCCCATTGTCTTGTGCCATATTACCCCAAGTTAAGAATCAGACAACGTTTCGGAGTTGTTACCGCTAGGTAAATCTATGTTAGATCGATGTTTACATTTAGTATATATACATATATGTAATTCATTGAAACCACTTGTTCTATCTTTTACCAAAATTCAAGGTCATTTTCATAAACATTAACTCATCGTTATAATTATCCTTTGTAAAATATCTTGAGATATCCTTAAAAATATACCTAGGAGTATAACTAAAGTTTTAACACCAGAGTTTCCAATTTTTAACTAAACCATCAATCTGATAACAACTATAGTGACCCTCTATTTCCATATATTAACATTACATCTCATTTTTAAAAAACATAATACATTATTCAATAAAATTCCTAATGACTGTATTATTTTAGTGCCTTTGAAAAAATTGAAATGTAAACACTAATACATAAGACAGAAACATTATCTCCCACTAAGTTCTCCAAAAAGAGTCCCCATATTTTAAATATCAGACAAGAAATGTTTCTTCATAACATGGGTAAGGAAACATAAAAATGAGTTATCTCATATGGTCAGTAAGGTTAAACGAAGGAGACTTGTATGCATAAACATGAGCATACGGGTATGAGAACATGATCAAGAAAAAATAATATCATACCCTATATAACAAATATGATAAACATGAATCATGGAATAAATATTAGCAGTTCATAATACATAAATCAAAAGAAAATAAAGAAAATAATTAATGAATCATATAATAGAAGAAAACATGGAATTTTGGAAAACACATAAGCATGTAATATGATTTCTATAGTAGTAAATGCATCGCTACCAAGTCCATCTTAGAGTAACATTTCCTATACTGAATCAATTTCACTACCCATTATATCCATGTATTACTGGATCGAGTTTACTATATTCTCTAGACCTATAATTCCATACCGAGTTCACTTATTATCCCAACCATTTCAATCTCATGAGATATAAATGTTTACCACATGAATTCGATGGATATATAGACCCAACCCATCTCATAATGAAATAATACATATATTTTTCACAATATAATTAAAAATAATATCTTAGACCATAAATTAATTGGGAATCAAAAAAATGAAATCATATCATAACCTATAGATAGAGATACAAGTTTCATAAATACTTCATCGAAATCATAACCTGTGAAAAGTAGCGTATTTCAATAGCATATAACATGTTGAATAGAAATGGGTTTTATAAGAATAATTCAATAAAAACATAAACATTTTAGGAAGATTGTATGAATTGATCATTAAGATAAATTTTTAGAGGGGCATGACTAACATTAGTAGATGTCATCATAGATACAAAATAACTTGGAAAAATAATTTGGAAAATTTTCTTGAGGAAAATATCATTTTAACCTGAAAATTGATTTCTTTTAAACGTAAAACATTTATAAAGACATTTTCCATGAAATCATATAAATAAAGCACGAAAATGGTTTTAAATCTTTTTATTTGTAAATAATTTTAAAACATATAAAAAATGATTGAAAATGTTTTGAAACTGTTGACTTGAGAACATTTGAAGGAAACATGAAAAAAATTTATTTTAAAATACATTAAAAACATATAAATAAATACATAAAATTATTAAAATATATTCTAAAACCTAAAACATTTTTTTAAAAAAAATTTATTTAAAAATAACATTGAATAGATTTAAATGATACTTTGATAACCACAAATCATTTTTTAAAAACTTTTTTCATTGAAAATAACTTTAAAATAATGAATTGAAGAATATTAGGAAAACATTTTCTTTTAAAAAAATGATTGAATTTTTAACCATGTTGGGGAATATTCTTGTGAATTTCATTAATTATTGTTGGAATAATTGTACGTGTCGTATGAGGTAAAAAAATTCCTTTTCTAATGGTATATGTCAAGAAAGATGCCTTGTTAGGAAAGTGAAAAATATATTACATTGAAATAATTGGTAAAAGATAAAAATTTAAAAATGTATTTTAAATATTGCTTTATAATAGTATAATATTCTTCAAAGCATATTTTACAATACATTGTTTGAAGGAACACACATTTATAACCAAAGAGAGGCTATAGTCGGTCATTGTAAAAACACTTTCACTACAATATTATGCACAAAATATTATATTAATGGTTCCAATAGATGAATAAATAATTAATAACAAAATTATAAAAAATTTATAAATTTTCAAGAGATATGGATCATAATATTTAATAAAATTATGAATAAACATAGGAAATCTCGAAAATCGATGAGATTGTTTAAATAAACTCTTACAACATGAAAACATTGAAACCTAATCCCCATGAATGAAAATAAGATTACATGAAACAAAAAATATGATAAAATGAAGTAGATTCGTGATATAACATCTCAATAGTATTCTTTACATGTCTTAGAATAATATAGGTGCATAAAATGGCATGTGTCTCAAATAAGGGTAATTCAGCTAACATAAATTTAATAATTTGGTAACTTTTGATACAGAAATCCCATGAAAAAAATATAAAAACTTGACCTTTAAATTCCCATCAAATTATTTACAATAATCATATAATACATCAATGGGAAGAATACACACCACACCAAAGGAATGGGTAGTGAATAAATCATGTATCTCATTGAAATAACAAGTGAGATGAAATTACTTAACCATGTGTCTTAACCCTCTTCATACTCAGACAATATTACTGTATAATAATTGTAAGTTTATTATACATGTATTATATATTCATATTATTATATCTAATACCATATATTTTTTAATAATGACCTTATATTACCCTCTTGTTAACAATCCCGTGTAAAGGTTTCACTTCGGGTAATTTTCCCTTCATTCATCGCATGTGTATTAATTTCATATATATTATTTCCTTATACTTATATAATTATTTAGAGAATGTAAAACATAATATAAATAAAATTTATATTCATTATATGTGTCATGACCCGTCCCCCGGGGCCCGCATCCTGACTACCCGAAGCCTGCCTTCCATAGGCCAGGGGATGACGACTAGTACAAAAGGCGTAATTCCCTAAATCTGGGAAGAAATTACCTTTATAAATTATAAACACACACATCCAAAGTACAAGTGGAAGCAATCACTAAGTAAAATCTGTATAACAAGAGTACTGAAAGTAAATGGGGGCCAGAATGCAAGACCAACTGTAAAGTACAAATACAACTAAAAACAAGTACAACTAAAAAAGGGACAAACAGTTGAAAGGTGAAAGCACCTCCTATATCATCCTTCAGGTTTCCTACAAGAATGGTAGGTACAGATGGCCTCCTCAGCACTCCACATCCGTCATACTCCACCGTGTACTGATACATCGTATAGTCCTCCTCCTCGTAATGTCCAGTCCTGGCGCTCTCGGCCTCCGTCAGCGTTGTCCGTCGTCTGCATCCAACACAACGAGGTGCGTGCATAGCACATGTAGGGTTGAGTATAATGATACTCAGTAGGGACCCTTAGATCCTCAAGGTCTCAAAAAATCCAACATCGATAAACCACAAAGTATGATTTCAATTGATAAACAATATTTGGGTATATGCCTATACATATACATAAGTTATTAAGTAACCCATCTCAATCATGAGGAAAACACAATGGTCATTGACTCAGCTCAAAACATGATTTTTCATTATTGAGACCACAGCTGCTGGAGAAATCCTCCTCTATCTAGTACAGTGGCCCTGTCGTAACTCTGAGGCGCTTCTCACTAACCTTGGAATGCTGAGGAACTCCTCCTGTTGAGTACCGTCGGTTTGCTGCCAACTACTAGGTGCTCTGTCCGTTATGGGTCCGCCAACAAATTCTGGGCACTCCCCCTAATAGCCTATAGAGGTACTCCTCCTATCGAGTATCACATGTATGCTTCCAACTACCAGGTGCTCTTTCCACAATGGGTCTTCCGTAAAATATCGGGCGCTCCCCACTAGGCTATTCGAGTCTCTCCGAGTCGAATCGTTCAAGCAGTCGCCAGGTCTACAGCTACATGGTCTCCGCAATCTGTGAGCTCGTCACCAGAAGGATCCGCTCCATGAGCTACTATTCGATAATCCAAGTGTCATGAAGTCTCATCTAGAAGAATCTCAAAGGACCGCCATGTCATAGGGGTCTCAAAGAAACAGACATCGCTTCAATTGGACGCCCGGTCTGTGAGTTATTAGCCTTTGAGTCTCGGGGGCCCTGTTGGATTCGTGTACGAACCCACCTGACCATGACTCAACTATACCTCGAACTCCAGTGGGGTATAATCAAAAGGACGACTATGCTCCAAGAATACCAGAGCCACTGACGGTTCGTCAAACGGACGCCTGGTGCCAAAGATATGGCCCAAGGAGGTAATAGGTCAGTAATCGGCCTATGTCTGGTCCCACCCAGTCAGACCGACTCGGCCAAACCTGGTCAAGGCTGACCCGGTTTGGGTTGTCCCGGTCTGACTCGTTGGGTCTGACCCAGCCCATTGGGCGGGTCAGCCTGCAATGTTTTGACCCAGTCCATAGGGCCCGACCCAGCGGACCGCGAGGGCAGTTCAGCCTAGCAGTCACTGCGTAGGCGGCTCGGTAACTCATCCTGGGAGACCGGGACGGTATGACCAGTGTCACCGCAGGGGATGTCGTTGGTCGACACAGGAGGCCAGTGGCCAGGAAACTAGCAGGCAGGCCGCGAGGGGCGCGGGAAGGCCGCAGGTGCACCATGCAGGGCGCCGGGAAGCGTGTCGAGGAAGCATGATGGGGCATGGTCAGTGTACCGGGGTGCCGGGAAGGCCGCCGGAAGGTGCTGGGTAGGCCGCTGGAATGGCAGGGGGGTGCCTAAAAGGACATCTGTGGGGTCTGGGGCCGACGGGCAGTGCGAGGGCACCGGGCAGCGGGCCAGTGGGGTGCGGGGGTGCGGGCAGCGCGTCGGCGAGGTGCGGGGGCACAGGGCAGTTCGCCGGCATAGAGCGAGGGCACGGGGCAGCATGTCGGCGGGGCGCGAGAGGGCATGGCAGCGCGCTGGTGGGTCACAGGGGGCACTGGTCAACCCATCGGCGGGGCGTGAGGGTGCGGGCAGCGTGACGGCGGGTCACTGGCAGCGCGCCTACGGGGTGCAGGCAACATGTCGAGGGTATGTGGGGGCGGCACGGTTCGCAGAGGCCACAGGTAGCGCGGTTCTTGTTACCCATCTTCTTCGTTGTTGCCTCTTTGCCAATCCATTTTCATTGAACAAGAACAAACAAAGGGAGGGTCGTACCGTGTTCATGCGGCCCGAGCCCTCCTTGTTACGGTGATAGAAATTGGCGATTCTCATACCATTACTGTGTTCAATGAAGAACGAGGATTATATTCAAATATAAAATAACACAAACAACCTAACTTACTTGATGATTGATCATTGATGAAGTCATGGAAGTCAGTCGTCATTCCGTCAAAGTGGGAGGAAGAAGAGCTCGAAGAAGTCGAGTCGAGATGACATCGTTGACAATCTTCATGGGCGGCATTGCTTCCCTTTCTTTCCCCGGTTGAAGAAGGATGAAGAAGGATTTAATTTTTCTTCGTTCTTTGTGGACGACGGTTCTTTGTTGGAAGAATAATTCTCCAATGGTTGGGTGTCGCGTCTCTTTTCCATCATTTCTCCGCTTGAAGAAGCAGTCCGAAAACCTTCCCCCATGCTTCCTTTATATAGGAGAGGGAGGGTTTGTCTAATATTATGTTGGCACGTAATTCATATTTGGTGAATTAAAATAGTGGGCCCCACCTAATTACATTCATGAGCGGAATCACATTTAATTTGGTGGATTGTCAAGAGCCTCGCCCTCATTAAAGATGGAGAGGTGGGAGGTTTTATCCTCCACCATTAATAGGGGTCCGATGGTCCCCACCCCTATCATTTAATAGAGAGGTTATGGGTCTCGGGTTTCCCCCATGTCGTAACCTCTCACAGGAGGTTCTGTGTGGGTGGGTCCCACCCCCATAACCACCCATGGGAGGTTGGGTGCGGTGGACCCCACCTCCAGCCTCCCCTTGGAGTTTTTAACCACCCAAATAAAATAATTTTAAAACATTATTTTATTCAATATAATTAAAACCCCCAAAAACTAACTTCCAAACTCGTCAGAACACAACTGTAGTGAAGGTATCACTAAACAATTACCAAAACTATGAGTTCAACGGTGCCCTCGGATTTCAATTTCGAGCACCGATTCATAAGATATAAAATCCTGAATTTACATTTACTGAACGTACCTAAACAACAGTTTAGAATTTGATTCCGGGCACACCGGGCCTCAGAATCAAGCATCGGCAAAAACTGCGAACTCGTAAAATTCCCCTGTATTTTTTTAAAAAAATCACGGGAATTCTGCGTCTTTAAATTCTCCCCACCTCAGGGATTGACGTCCCAATAAGCTACAACTCAATCTAAGGGAACAAATGGGGGTACTGACCTTCCATCTGAGCCTCCCGCTCCCATGTGCTCTCATGGAGGTTCTCGTGCTGCCAGCGAATGTGCACCAGAGGTATCGACCATCCGCATATGACCCGAACCCGTCGATCGTCAATCTTTACTAGAACCTCAGTGAAATTTTCCCCATCATAAATGTCCATATCTCCATGGTCGATGATGTGGGATGGGTCACGCACGTATCACCTCAGCTGAGATATGTGCATGACGTCGTGCACCCGATGCAGCTGAGGTAGAATATCTAAGTGGTAAGACACTACGCCTACTCAACTAAGAACCTGGAAAGGTTCGATGAACCTCCTCGGAGATATCTTTCCACCTCACCCAAATCTCCCTAGACCTCATTGAGGTGAGACACATAGGAAGACGTGGTCACCATCCTCGAACTCTAGAGGCCTCATTCTCCTATCAGCATACGACTTCTATCGGCTATGCGCAGTCCTCATCCGCTCCTGGATTATCTGCACCTTCATCTTGGTAGCTCATACCATCTCTGGTCCCACAAGTTTTGACCCCCCTTGGTCGTCTGACAAAGTGTAGATCATCAAGGCCGACCATAAACGGACTCAAAAGGTGCCATACGGATAGTGGAGTGATAGTTGTTGTTGTAGGAAAACTCCACCAAAGGCAAGTGGTCCCCCCAACTGTGACTGAAGTTGAGGAAACATGCATAGAGGATGTCCTCGAGGGTCTTAATAGTCCTCTTGATTCAACCATCTTTCTGAAGATGGAAGGCAGTGCTTAGACATAGATGTGTCCTGAAAGACTCATGCAACCCTTTCCATAGACAGGAAGTGAAGCACACATCACGATCAGAGAAAATATAAAATGGTACTCCATGAAAATGCACTATCTCCTGCACATAGAGGCATCCCATGTTCACATTTGAGCCCTGATCTTTGATCAGTAGGAAGTGGGCCAACTAGTACAGTCGGTCGATGATCACCCATATCAAATCTTGACTCCTGGATGTACGTTGAAGACCCGTCATGAAGTCCATGGATATCCCATCCCACTTCCACTCTGCGACCTCTAAGGGATGAACCAAGCCTATTGGTACCTGGTGCTCCACCTTCACTTTCTAACAAGTGAGGCACCATGAGACAATATCTTCTACTTCCTTCTTCATACATATCCCCCAATGTTGTTGTCGAAGGTCCTGGTACATCTTCATCACTCCAGGATGTACCGCTAGAGGGGAATTGTGAAACTCCCTCAACCCTTCCTCCTGAAGTGCAACCGGTACCATGGTACGTCCTCTATAGAGGATGACATGCTCCCCACCTTCAGAAAATCCATTAGGTGCATGCCCTGTGTATATTTGAGAATGTCGCGTCTCGCAGTCCTTATCCCCAAGATGTGCCTCCCAAACTATAATTTCATTTTTTACATTATTTATTTCCTTTTAATTTAAAAATATTAATAAAATATTTCAGTTAGAATAAACTATGTTTACAGATGAGAAACATTATCTATTAATATTCAATAACAATTAAAGATAAGAATTCATTCAATTGACCTAACTTTTAACATTTATAGTATCATTTATTTTAGTTCCTTATTGACTAAATAGTCACTATGTTGGAGTTTTGTAATCATTTTATATAACTAAAATATCTCTAAAAATTCTTGATTAATTATTAAGAAAAAAATAACCCATTTATATTATCAATGGATATGTATAAACAAAAATATGATTCTTTGTAAAAATCTCAAATTTTTTGAATTGTTAAAGGTAAGGAAATTTCCATTCTTTCGTTTTTCCCTTACTAAACCTTTTATATAGAGAAATCCAATTAATAATATACCAATAACCAATATAATTTAAGCCATGAGGGTATATGGTCGAATTATTGGTAGAATTTTTTTTTTGACAATTTTATATTTCATTTCGGTCCTTATGATTATGGTTTACTCATTGTTGGCACCAAAAATGTGGCCCGAAAGGAAGGGCCGAAAAAGACAGCCGGCGCGCTGCCTCGCAAAGCACAGCCGCAAAGCACAGCCGCGAAGCCCCGCCGCGAAGCGTCCCAACCTTGGCGGCCCCGCGAAGCTCCGGAGGCGGTAATCCTCCACGAACCGGTTTGACGTTCGCGAGCCGCCGCGAAGCACCGGAGGCGGTAATCCTCCGCGAACCCGTTGGACGTTCGCGAGCCGCCGCGAAGCCCCGAAGGCGGCGCGCGAGCCCTGCTTCGCGGCGCCCCTTCCCTATAAATACTCGACTCCCCCTGAGTCCCCGGGACGGACAATCAGACCTTTCGGCTTCTCCTCTCCCGAATCGGGAAGCACGCTTTGCCCCGGGAATCATGAGCTCCGCGAGGTATTTCTACTTCGCGAGACGACTCTGATTTGTTTCGTTTTGAGCCCCTCTTCCGAGAGGGATGCCCTTCGCGAAGCTCAAGGGATTTCGCAAAGGAAGGGGATTCCCAAGGGAACCCGGGAAGCCGCGGAGCACTTGTGCTTCGCGAAAAACCCAACCCATATGAGTAATCCTTATGATAAGGCAGGATCTCTCCACTTCGCGAAGTACACTGCTTCGCAGGAACCTGCTTCGCGAACCACTCTTTCTTCGCGAGGCAGTGCTCCGCGAACACTGTTCCACTTCGCGAAGCACCTCCCACTCCCACCTATGCCCCATGCTAAGGCCAAGGCACCCCACTTCGCGAAGAACACTCCTCTGCTTAGCGATTCCTCTTTCCGTGCGACCCTCCAGGTTTGCACGATGTGATTTCAAAGTCCCATGGACAACACCTCCCGTAGCGTTGCTTCGCCTAATGCTTCTTCGCATAGGCACGCTAACGGCTATTGCTTCTTCGCATAGCCACGCTAACGTGGACCCCTCGGTGGTTCGTCCCACGACCCCCCTTTACCATGGCCTTACCGACACCTTCCCTTCCCCAAGGACCAGAGGGTACCGGTTATGTAAGCCCTAGGGGTGTGGAGTGAACCCACCTCGTCCGAGCTGCAGGACGTTTAACTACCAAGCACCACGTCCTCAACACATGACGTTAAAATGTGACCCAACCTCGTCTCCCTCACGAAGGGTCCCCCCAGCTCGAACATTCATTACACCACTCGTCTCCACGGGAATGGAACTCTTCTGCACATGGAATGAGATCCTCCTTGTCGGAGTGGTGTATGTTCGCAGGGGAAGGGATGCCTCAGAGCATAAGCACCCCAACCTTTGGTACAGATGATTGCACCCGTGCATCTCGGTACTTCCCCATTACCAAGGTCAGTGGAGGACGTGATAGGGAACGAGGCACCTCCCGTCGTCGGACCAAGGTCCATCTTCCCCGCCCTCTGTCGCGCCATGGGCCTCCATCCTGGAGTAAGTCCCAACACCATGGGCCGCCCAACGCGTAAGCCCCTCTTCGCTTCTCACGGACGCACCCTTCCCGACGTGATCGTCAGGTCCATGCAACCTCTTGTTTCTCACACCGAGCATGACTCACGTGGGCTTAGAGTGAGCACCGACCCTGACAAAACCCCATTTGGACTACGAGGTCTTTGATCCATGTCAAGGCATGGTACGTAGGAAGCCTCCACGTGGTTCAAGCCCACCCGTCGCTTATTCACTTCGGGTCCCATTCCAGTCCAGCGGTAAGCCGTTGTGACCATCTGAACTACGAGGTCTTTGATCCATGTCAAGGCATGGTATGTAGGAAGCCTCCACGAGGTTCAAGCCCACCAATAGTGGACCAAGGTCTACTTTCACGTCGGTTCACCGACAAAACCCCACCTGAACTACGAGGTCTTTGATCCATGTCAAGGCATGGTATGTAGGAAGCCTCCATGAGGTTCAAGCCCACCAATAGTGGACCAAGGTCTACTTTCACGTCGGTTCACCGACAAAACACCATTTGAACTACGAGGTCTTTGATCCATGTCAAGGCATGGTACGTAGGAAGCCTCTATGCGGTTCAATCCCACCCGTCTTTCACGTCGGGTTTCACCCCCGTCCAGTACGACGTTAAACTGCACTCCGGTCCAGTGGTAAGCCATTGCGACCCGTCCATCCCAACGAATTACGGGGACTTTGATCCGTGTCAAGGCATGGTACGTAGGAAGCCTCCACGAGGTTCAAGCCCACCAATAGTGCACCAAGGTCTACTTTCATGTCGGTTCATCGACACACCCACCCGTCGTTTCTTCACGCCGGGTCCCATCTTCGTCCAGCATGACGTTAAACTACACTTTGGTCCGGTGGTAAGCCATTGCGACCCAACCATTTGAACTACGAGGTCTTTGATCCATGTCAAGGAATGGTACGTAGGAAGCCTCCATGAGGTTCAAGCCGACCCGTCGCTCATTCACGTCGGGTCCCATTCTGGTCCAGTGGTAAGCCATTGCGACCCACCATTTGAACTACGAGGACTTTGATCCATGTCAAGGCATGGTACGTAGGAATCCTCCCAGACGTTCAAGCCCAACTCCCCTCGGACCAAGGTTCAGCTTCACGTCGGTTTACCGGTACCATCCCGAACTACGCAGACTTTGATTCCCTACCACGGGGATACGTAGGAAGCCTCGTCAAGGCTCAAGCACAACGTCACTGTCGCCCCCTGCGATGGTCCCATTTCACTCTCATCCGTCTCCGCTAGACGTTAAACTCGCGGCATACCCTATGTTTAACATGGGAAGCTGAGGAAAACCTCAGATACATGTCTATGACATGTAATTCCCCGCGCTCGATGTGGGATGCCTCGGGCTTCCACGCCCTCGAGAAGCCTTGTGGTCAAGGATAACAGACAGACATGCCAGGTACCCCAGCATCCAGACACGCTAATGATGCCTCAACGTGACTACTCCCCTGACCGAAGGTTGCTGCCCTGACTGGACCCTTTGGAATGTCCCGACAGAAGCAGCGTAATTAACCGGCGCCCATGGAAACATGGAACTGGGAAGAGTTTCACGAACTACGTATTAAATCTATGTGGGAGACCCGGACTAGGTGATGAGTTCTGAGGAGGAATCCACGGAAGGAAGAACCGACATCCCATCATCCCGTTTCGATCAAGGAGCAGACGTACCTAAACAAGGAACGAATGTCGCCCGCCTTTGGAAAGCGGGAATGCGGGGCAACAAAGCCGCGCGTCCCCCCCTCGCGGACGGATGCGCGCGCGCCCCGGCGAAAGCATCGGAAACAGAAATGGTGAACCCGACGTGAAATTCTTCTCCTCAGCATGGAGATTAGTAGCATTCGAGACACCAGTAGATTGACGTGTCACCGGATTCAGATATCCGTTGCCTGGTCCCGCCAAGAAAATGGCGGGCCTGTCATGAAACTCACCGGCAGTCGGGGTAGTAGAACGTGGGGCACTCCGCTCTCCAGCGTGTTGGCGTGGATCCTTCTCACAGAAATGGAGGATGGAAGAACGCTGGGGCACTGGTTGTCAATACTTTTCCTCTCAGCGCTGATGAGTTGATCCCTTTGCTTGCCAGGAACCAGGATTCTATTTCAGAGATGCGGTCACCATCCGCTCCTCGCCCACGCAGGGGCAGGGGCAACACCATGACGGCCACTCCACATGGTGCCACCACCGCCACGACGGCTGACACATCACGGAATACGGGACGTCCACGTCCCCTTTCCCCATCAGAGGTCATCCAACGAATGGTGATCAACAGCCTCGTGAGAAGGTACGAGGAGGAAGGGGTCATCCCGACTAGGGATATGGCCCGCCTGGACCTGGAGGCCTCCAGGCCCCGCCATCAACGCCGCCCTAACCGGCCGCGCAGGGAGCCCCTGCTCCCCACCCAGACATTCAACCGTTTCGGGAGCCTATCTCCGGAATGCCTTGACGACTCTTCGCCTTACGCTGTAGAGGCGGGCGCTGTCCGGCTCAGTCCGCTCAAGGCCCCGACCCAGGGCCCCCAGGCGAGAGCTCCCGTCCGGCCATGTCAGCACAGTCATCCGGCCCCGCAGGAAGAGCAGGCAGACTACGTCCCTGCACCACCTGCACCGGCCCGCCTGACCCAACGTCAGCGCCGGGCCCAGGCTGAGGACGCTCACCTAGGCGCGTCCACGTCGATAGCTACAGTGGCCCGAGCCACCGCCGACGTACATTATGAAGCCCCCGCGTACATTGAGCATGGGCACACCTTCTCCCAACTAGGATCGAGACCCCAACCACCCCGCGGGCAGGCTGGGTTGACTCTCCGGGTTGCAGGCCCAAGTAGTGATCGCCGCGAGCTAACCCGCGGTGATGCCACCCCGTACGGAGGTCCTCCCCGTACCACTACTCCACAGAGCGTGGGCCTTCCCTGCTCCGAGGTTTGTCATGGAGGCATGCCTCGTGATGCCCCCATTCTGCCGGAAGACCTGCCCCGTGGCAGTGATGCTCAGCGCGGAAACATTTCCCGCGCCCGCTGTACAGGGTATGGAGCCCATCCTTCTGAAGGCACCGTCCATCCGGTCCTTCTCCCACGTGGGGGTCCCCCCTACGTCCTTTCTGCAACTGGCGAAGGTCCTCCTCGCCCCAGCAACTCAAGGAGTGAAGGTCAGCCTCGCTCCACTCGCATCGACCATGGAGGTCTTCCCCATGCTCCTTCCAATTCCAACAGAGGCCCCGCCCACATGGGTAATATTCATGGAGGTCCTCCCCATGTACCCTTTGACATTTGCCCTGGTGCCCCTTGCACCCCGGCTGTCTCGAGTGGGGGCCCTCTCCGCCACGGCGCCAGCACCGCCCCAAGGCTGCCTGATAGGGGTCAACCTTGTCCCGAAGAGACACCCAGAGGCAGAAGATCGGGTCGTCGCCGCCACAAGAAGAATCCTGGGAAGGCCCAGGAGGAGATCAAACATGCCCGCTTCTCCAATTCGGAAGCGGAATGCTATTCAGCGATGGAACCTTCTCCCAGCTCCTCCGTATCAAGGACTGGGGCAGGAACCAGACGCGTCAGCCTCGTTCTCCCAGAATTTGAGGTCCACCGGATTCCCATCTCTCTCCGCAGGTACATCCAGGAGGAAGAAATCCTGGGAATTCCGCAGGTTTCGACCGCGCGGCCACCACCATCGTCACCCGAAGCGCCCTCTACCTCCACTCGGGATCACGAGGAGCTGTTTTGGGGGTCAACGACGGTAGAGACAAGACATGACCGGACACCGGTAACGGCGATTCCCGTACCCGAAGCAGTGGCTGTTAGCCCGTCCTATCGCGACATTGTGGTCAGGTCACCTCACTCTTCAGAGGAAGGCCCAGAATTCGGTGGCCAGTCTGCTCGCTCGCCGTATTCTCCACCGTCGAGTTTGCTATCCCAGAGGTCCGCCTCGGTACCGCTACTGGTCCCTTAACCGCCCCCGGTTGATGAGTGGGGTAATGTAGGGCCGAACCCCGAGGACGAACCCAGGAGCTTCTGGAGTATTCTTGCAGCAGACTATTTCCCGGAGAAGTTCTGGCCCACGGCGTTGCTGAATTTCCGCGTACCCGAGTCTCTTACCCCTGAAGAAGTGGGATGCCTTTGTCGAACCCTGCGGGCGACACACTATCGCCTCCATTTTGAACGGGTGGAGTACCCCATAAGTCGTGAGCACTTCGAAGAAATCGACGAGCAATGCCGCCTGATCGATGCAGCCACACTTCTTGCATTCCAGCACCCTGAGTCGCCAGGACACCAGAGCGCCCTTCAACGAAAATGCGTTCAGATTCTTAAAGCACTCCGCAGAATCGTCGGGGAAGCCACCCCCCATGTGCAAGTCTGTGGCTGGGGACACTATGCTGCCCTTCTGTTCGATCCTATTCGACGACAACCCGATTCGCTCTGCGACATCGAGGACATGCCCTCGAGAGGAATAGGGGTCCACATGGCCGACATTGTGGACAGGGAAGACGAACTGTAACTCCTTGATGGAGAATTCCCCCCAGACGGTGCACCGCCACTACTCGACCCATCAGGGAGAGTCACCCATCAGCAGAGGAACCTGCTAGGCCTGCCCGTACCCACCGAGTCGCTGGTACTCAGTCGAAACACCGGCAAAGGTAAAGAGCACGTCGGAACCGTCATGCACTCCAACCCGTCCGCCTCTGTGCCGAAAATAGATGAGGATCCTGAGAAGGCCGCGTTACCCCAGCAGCTTGCTGAGCAGAAGAGGCTGGTTGACGAACTCTTGGCTGAACGCGCCGCGGAGCGACGACCCGACTATGGTAATCCCAGGACGGGGCAGCAGGGGCAGGAACAACTTCCCCTCGGCGAGATGCCTCCGGGAAAACTTGATCATGCTACTGCCGCAGACAGGGCGGAAGCCGGAACATACGGCAAGAGGGCGCGATATGTCTCGCCAAACCCCCTTGAGCGACGGGGCAATCTGAAGTATCCAACCCGGGTTCCCCCAGTCGCCCAGTAGGTCGTCCAGCCAGTTGACCCGCGAGCGGCCGAAGCCGTCTACCGTGTTGAAGAACCTGGAAATGCGCTTGTGGTTAGGGATCCCCGTCAAGACAGGGACCCCCACCCGGAGGACCTTATTGCGGCACTCACAGCCCGCCTCGAGGCGTTGGAAACACGGCAGGTGGCGGTCCCACCGGATGGCAACCCTTATCCCGCGTGGGTGGATGATATGCCCGCGCCTTCGGGTTTTCGGAACCCCACCTTCTCGCCTTTTAACGGGACAGGGGACCCACCCCAGAACTTGGCTCATTTCTCTTCCAGGTGTGGCCCCATGCTGGGGACCCCGGCTCAGCAAGAAGCTGCTAAGCTCTGATGTTTTGTACAGACATTGGAAGGTCCAACATTCGTCTGGTACAGCTAGCTCCCTATCGGATCAGTTACCGGTTGGGAGGATCTTCGCCGGCAGTTCTTATAACAGTTCAGCTCCACCACGCGAAAGACCAGCATTGCGGACCTCTTCAAGTGCAAACAGAGGCCTGATGAGCGGGTTGCAGACTTCATCGCCCGGTGGAAAGGACTTACGTATTCCCTCGACATGCCACTGACTCGGGAGCAATTACTGACGATGTGTGTGGGGAACGTCAAGACAGAGCTGGTACCCTCCTTGATTACCCAGAACTACCCTGTAGGGTTCATAGATTTCTCGGATAAGGCCCAGCGCCTCGAGGAGGCCCTGCAACAGGCTAGTCAGGCACGTTTGCTGCCCCCTATAATCCCAGCCAGGAGGGCCGCCAGGGCTGAAACCGCCGCGGTGGCTCAAATAGAAGCCCCGAGGTAGCTGGAATTGCTACCGGTGGCACCACCCCCGCAACCCCGTAGAGGTCCTCCACCTCAAGCGCAGGCTCCTGCCCAGCAGCGACCGCCTCAGAACTGACAGGTTCCCCCGCGCAATGCGCCACCGCCACCTAGGCGAGACAACCAGGCGCCGCCTCCTCAGCAGGCCCCTCCGGTCCCTCGACAGGACCAGGCCCCCGGGGCTCCTTACCCAAAAAGAAAGTACCATACCTATTCGTTCAACGAAAATCAGGTCCCTGGCTACTTCCGAAGTGCTCTAGAGCAAGGGATTGTGCGGCTGCCTGAGTGCAGGAGGACGGCAGAGGCGCATCTCACCGATCACCCCAACTAATGCCCTTATCATCGGATCCTGGGGCACACCCTCAAGCGATGCTATGTGTTTAAAGACTGGCTTCAGGACCAAGTCAACAAAAACATAGTCAATTTGGGCCCAGCGCCAGCACAAGTGGCATGCGTCTTTGCGGGATCAGAAATCGGCAGTGACAGCGAGGGTGAGTGGCAGCAGGTCCCTAGCCACGGGTCCCAGAAATACGACAACTGGATGGCTCGAAAAACCGTCGTCCGTGCCCAGGGTATCATCCGGGCACGCCTGAAGCAGTCGGAACCTTCAGAAGAAGTAGCCAGTGCCTCAACATCGTCTTCCCAGTCGACCTCTACCCAAAAGGGAAAGCAGCGGCGATGCAAGAAGGAGCAACGTGCACCGCCAGTGCCGTCGTCATCCCGCACTCTTGGTGACTTTATGCCTCCCGAAATGGGCATTCCTCCCAGAATCCTCCCAGCAGTGGATGAATCATCGAGCGACAGTCAATGGTACGCTTCGGTTAACACCGTGGAGCTGGTAAAGCCCTATATGACCCCCGATGAGGGGGAACCCCAGGCAGACCTCCCCAACGTTTCCAGCCGACGTCAACGTCGGCGGAATCGCAACCGCTCCGGTCATCGAGGTACGTCGGTCGACATTTGCAGCCAAGCCGTTCACGCTACCGATACCAGGTAGCAGGCTCAGCGCAGATCTCAGCACGCGCAGACCCATCCGGCACCCTTTGCTCTACCTCCACCGCCGTTCGTGTTGCTGGATCAGGGAGAGCCGCCTCGTTCATATCACAGCCAGTCTTGCCCGGCGACAGGCCAGCCTCTGATGTCCGATCTTAGCCCGGCGACTACTCTTCAGGCTTCTACTGGTAGGCACCAAGATGTGCCCAGTACTAGTTACTCGCCAGTCCAGCCAGCCGGACCCGCTGTGCATCCAAATGCCGAACGACCTCCTGTAAGCCGAGGTTCGCGTTTGGCGCGAAAGTACGATGTTCTGAAGCATCTGGCTGGCATCCCGGCGAGGATTTCCATCCTCGAGGCCCTTCGCCTGTCATCTGAAATGCGTGAGGCACTTGCCGAGGCCCTAAGGAACCCCCTCCGGTTCGAGACGGAAGTGGCAGCTGCGGAAGCCTTCCATACCGAGACGATTGAAAACGCCGAATTCCAGGCGGTTATCTCGTTCTCCGGTGAAGATGAAGACCCTCCTATACATGGGCACATTCACCCACTGTATATCACTGGCCACTTCAACGGTGTGGAAGTCCGCCGATGCCTCGTTGACACGGGTTCTGGAATCAACCTAATCCCGACCCGGACGCTGCGAAAGATGGGTCTGTCCGAAGGTGATTTAACTCCCTCTGACCTCAGGATCCAGGGATAAGACAGGACAGAGCAAACCCTGGTCGGCAAGATCCACCTGAAGACCCAGTTCGGTGGCTTAATTGCCCGCACCGAGTTCCTGGTTGTTTCTCAGGACACCGCCTACAACGCATTGATGGGTAGGCCATGGCTCCATCTGCATGCAGTGGTCCCCTCGTCGTATCACCAGTGCCTTAAGTACTCGCTCAACGGTCGAGTAGGCGTGCTCCAAGGAGACGCGTCCCCTTTCGCTTCTTGTGAGGCCCGCTATCTGGATGCGGGTTATTACAAAAGTAAGGACAAGCAAATCCTGGTCAGAGAGGATGAGCCCGCCCCGATCACAAGTGATCCCTGGGCAAGCATGGACGACGCCTACATCCTCCCGATCCACCGGTTGGAGGCCACGACCCCCGACATGGGACAATGTTTCGTTGTTTCGGGTACGCAAGGAAGGCATGTTCCCGTGTCCAAGCGACGGTGGAGAATCACCTCGTACTCCTACATCAACCAGGCTCGGGTCATCCCGGAACCTCCTACCCCTGTACGGTACCGGGACGTCATGCTCATGAAAACGGCGGTGCGTCATACGTGTCTATTCCGCCGGGCTGGAATTAACCGACTCAGGCCGACACGTCACCACTTCTTTGATATCATCAAGCGTGGCCCCTTGGGCCGAAGGCCAGATGGGATCGGATCAAATACATTCATTGCTATGGTCTCAACGACAAGTGAGTCTCCTGATTTGATGACCACTGCTGCCCAAGCCGGCACCAGCTGCCCCTCGGGTTTCGAGAGCCCAGAAGTATCTTCCGCCGCGGGAAGTCCCCCCACGGCTGAGGAGGAAGACTTGGAGGATGCTCCCCCAGCCTTTGAAGAAGGCGTCTCTACCACGGTTGATGAACTGGTACAGGTGAACCTTGGTAGCGAGGTAGATCCAAGACCCACATTGATCAGTGCGGCCATGTCCCTCGAGGAGCGGCATCAGTATGTAGACATCCTCAAACAGCACCGCGATGTGTTTGCCTGGAGTTACGATGAGATGCCAGGGCTGGATCCCCAAGTGGCCGTCCACCGTCTGGGCCTACCAGCAAAACATCGTGGGTTCAAGCAGCCTCCCAGGAAAATGCACCCTTCCCATGGCGCTATGGTTGAGGCCGAAGTTGATAAGCTAATCAAAGCCAACTTCGTCAAAGAGGTCCAATACCCCAAATGGCTCGCCAACATTGTGCCGGTCAGGAAGAAGAATGGGCATATCAGAGTCTGCATCGACTTCCGCGATCTCAATCGCCACTGCCCAAAGTATGACTTCCCACTCCCAGTGACGGAGCTGTTGATTGACGCCACGGCCGGGTTCCAAGCCCTCTCTTTCATGGATGGGTATTCCGGGTATAATCAGATCCGGATGGACCCCGAAGACGAGGAGTCCACTGCCTTCAAGGCTCCCCAGGGTACCTTTTTCTACCGGGTAATGCCATTCGGTTTGAAAAATGCAGGTGCCACTTATCAAAGGGCCATGCATCGCATATTCAAACCAATCCTCGGGACGTTGGTGGAATGCTACGTGGATGACCTTGTAGTCAAATCACGCCAGCGCCAGGACCATCTCAAAGACCTTGAGAAAGTATTCGGTTTCCTCCGTTCCCGTCACCTGAAGATGAACCCGCTGAAGTGTGCCTTCGGAGTCACCTCCGGGAAGTTTCTGGGCTTCGTTGTCAGATACCGAGGTATCGAGATCGTCCCGGAGAAGATCAAGGCCATCAGCCAAATGCCTCCCCCGAGCAACATTCGGGAGCTTCGAGGCCTGCAAGGCCACTTAGCCTATATACGCCGATTCATTGCGAATTTGGATGGAAAGTGTAAGCCCTTTTCCCGGCTCATGAAGAAAGACACTGCCGATGAATGGGATGAGGAGTGTCGGGCCGCCTTTGAGGAAATCATGCAGTATCTGCTCCAACCTCCGGTCTTGATGCCACCCGTCTCCGGAAAGCCGCTAGTCCTTTATGTGACCGCCCTGGAGAGATCCCTCGGTGCACTGCTCGCCCAGAAGAATAACGAGGGCACTAAGAACAGTCTCTACTATCTCAGCCGCATGCTTCTCGATACGGAGGTCAGATACTCCCCCATCGAAAAGAGCTGCCTCGCGCTCGTCTTCACTGTGCAGAATTTTCGGCACTACCTACAACACCACGAGGTACAATTGATATCTCGGGTAGATCCGCTGAAGTACATCCTGAACCGCCCCATGCTGACTGGCCGACTAGCACGGTGGGCGGTGATTCTCCAGCAATTTGATATCAGGTTCGTGCCTCAGAAGGCCGTTAAGGGTCAAGCGTTGGCAGACTTTTTAGCTGCCCATCCAAACTCCGCGGATCAATCCCTGGACCTGGATTTTCCCGACGAGACGATCCTCTCAGTCGATCATGCTGCCCCATGTTGGAAATTGCATTTCGACGGCGCCTCCTGGATCCCCACCGGTAGAAGGCTCAACGACCCCAAACTCAACAGAGTGGGTCTGGGTATTGTTTTCATTACCCCGGTGCAAGCCGTCCTGCCGTACTCGTTCCTGCTGTCAGAGGGTTGTACAAACAACGAGGCAGAGTACCAGGCTCTCATCACCGGCCTCGAGTTGGCCCTTGAGATCCATGTTCCCCATCTACATGTGATGGGAGATTCCGAGCTGGTGATCAAACAGGTTAATGGCGACTACGTCGTCAGGAAGCCAGAGCTTGCACCATTACTGGAGTACACCCTCCTCTTAATGGCCCAGTTCTCCCCTCGGCCAGAGGTTACCCATGTCCCAAGATCGCAGAACGGACAAGCGGACGCCCTGGCTGGCTTAGCCGCGTCGCTCGCAGAACCCGAGCAATATGATTTGGTCATACACGTGGCCCACCGAAGAGTCATTGCTCCCGTCACCCAAGAGGACCGTGATAGCCTGCGGGTAAGTCATCTCACCGCCGGACCCTCCATGTCGGGAGTCCCGGGTTCGTCAGACGCAGTGGTTGAAACCACCCCCGACTGGAGATCACCTTTTGTCGAGTATCTCCAAAATGGTCACCGTTACTGGAGTACACCCTCCTCTTAATGGCCCAGTTCTCCCCTCGGCCAGAGGTTACCCATGTCCCAAGATCGCAGAACGGACAAGCGGACGCCCTGGCTGGCTAAGACGCGTCGCTCGCAGAACCCGAGAAAGATGATTTGGTCATACACGTGGCCCATCGGAGAGTCATTGCTCCCGTCACCCAAGAGGACCGTGATAGCCTGCGGGTAAGTCATCTCACCGCCGGACCCTCCATGTCGGGAGTCCCGGGTTCGTCAGACGCAGTGGTTGAAACCACCCCCGACTGGAGAGCACCTTTTGTCGAGTATCTCCATAATGGTCAGCTCCCGGACGACCGGGTCGAACGCGAGCGAATCCGACGCCGTACGCTGCAATTTAACCTCCAGAGCGGTCCCAGTCTTGAGCAGATCCTCTATAAACGGAGTTTCGATGGTATCCTCCTCCGTTGCATCCAAGGAGTAGAGATACCTCAAGTTATGCAAGAGGTTCACGCCGGTTCCTGTGGCGCCCATCAAGCTGGGCCGAAGCTGTCCCAGCAAATCCGGAGGTTAGGGTACTTCTGGCCCTCCATGATCCACTATTGTATTGGATACGCCAAGAGATGCCACGCGTGCCAAGTACACGCCAACTTCTTGCATCGGCCGCCAGAACCCCTCCACCCCACCAAGTACTCTTGGCCATTTGCGGTATGGGGACTTGATTTAGTGGGACCGTATCCGCCGGCAACAGCCCGCCAGTGCAGGTTCATCCTGTCCGCTACAGATTTCTTCTCCAAGTGGGCAGAAGCAGTTCCGCTCAACGAGGTCAAGGCCCGTTCCATCGTTGACTTTGTGAGCTCCAACATTATCCACCGGTTTGGAGTCCATCACGCTGTCCTCACCGATAACGGAACCAACTTCCGGGCAGCTGAATTGAAGAAATTGTACGCTATGTACGACATCTGGTCGAACCATACCTCCCGCTACCACGCGCAGGCGAATGGGCAGATCGAGGCGTTCATCAAGACCCTCTCTAACATTCTGCAGAAGATGGTTGGTCAGAACAAGAAGAGTTGGCCGGACAAGCTCCCCAACGCCCTATGGGCTTACCGGACGACGACTCGCAACTCTACCCAGGTGACCCCATATTCCCTGGTGTATGGAGCTGAGGCCGTCCTACCCATTGAGATCCAGCTTCCGTCGCTACGCACTGTAGTTTATGATCACCAGACATCAGATGAGGTAGCCGAGATCCGTCTAGCTGAATTAGAGGCACTGGACGAGAACCGGCTTCGTGCCCTGCACAATCTGGAAAGGCATCAGGACAAGATAGCGAGAGCTTTTGACAAGAAGGTTCGTCTCCGCTCTTTTCTACAGGGTGACATGGTATTGGCCCTTCGAGCGCCAATGATTCCCGGTAGGAAACCACCCAAGTTAGAACCCAAATGGGAAGGGCCTTATATCATCCATAAGGTTTACCCTAATGGAGCATACTCCTTGGTGACCACAGATGGAGAGCGTGTAACCCCTCCCACCAATGCCAAATTCCTCAAGAGATACTTCACCTAGGGCAAAACAGTGGTCCTGCATGACCCTAAACTGCGAGAGGGTCCCGCACGACATTAAACTGCAGTGGTCCCGCACGACCCTAAACTGCGAGAGGGTCCTGCATGACCCTAAACTACGACTTGGTCCCGCATGACCTTAAACTGCCTCTCCGTCCTCACTGCAAGACGTTAAACTGCAAGCCAGTCAGGTCTTCTTGACCGAGGCTCAGCCTCAGGCCCCTCGGCCTCTTTGGGCCCCTGGCCCCATCTCCACCGTGGTCTGGCCCCAGGCCCCGTCGTTTCTCTCCGACTTACCCTCTTACGGGATCGTATGGTACGGTGTAGGACTACTTCCTCACGTTGGGATCATGTACCATACCGTACACATCCCCGAATGAGATGCCCCTCGTCCCGCATGACGTTAAACTGCATGTCAAGAACAACGTACGGCTTGATTCCCATCTTTATGGGATACGTAGGAACGCTCGGACGCCTCGTCTTGAGCCCAGCCCCAAGCTTTTCTCTTCCACTATTCCCGCTGGGGATAGTCTCCTTGGAGGATCATTGTGTAGCAGGGAGTAGGCTTTCTTGGCCCTGCTCATGCAACCCCACTCGCGCAAAGATTGTAAAAGTCGCACCATGCGCCCACTCCCGTTCTTCTACCCTCCCACGTCCTCACCGCATGACGCTAAACTGCATGGCCTTCAAGAACTACGTATGGCTTGATTCTCATCCTTATGATATGCGTAGGAACGCCCGTACATTTCGTCCGTTGGCCCAGCCCAAAAGCCAAAATCATCCCCTCGGGTCAAGACATGGCAGGGCGCACACTTTTGCCCCGAACCACGTCGAGCAAGCCTCGACCCGGCTGCATATTCCCCCTGGAGGTGTTTTCCCCTTTCGTGGATGAACGCAACTGAGCTTCACCTGCTCCTTGACTGGGATTCTGTCCCAAGGTGACAAACTTTCCCCAGGTGGTGCTAGCGATTCGGGCCACGGCCCAGGATTCTTCATAAGGGTGTACGGTGTGATGTAGGGCTGCGTCCTCATTCACGTCGGGATCATGTACCATGTCGTACGCCCTCCCTTTACGAGGCTTAGCCTCAGGCCCCTTGGCCTCCTTGGGCCCCTGGCCCCCCGTCCTCATGTAAGACGTTAAACTACAAACCAGTCAGACCTTTCTGACTGATAACTTCCCCTTTTCTCCGGGCCACGGTCCAGGATTCCTCACCCGGAGTGTACGGTGTGGTGTGGGACTACGTCCTCATTCACGTCGGGATCATGTACCATGCTGTACAACTCCCCTTACGAGGCCCAGCCTCAGGCCCTTTGGCCTCCTTGGGCCCCTGGCCCCACGTCTTCATGTAAGACGTTAAACTACAAGCCAGTCAGGTCTTCCAGACTGATGCCTGACCTTAGGCCCCTTGGCCTTTCCAGGCCACGGTCCAGGTTCCCCCCTTACCCAGGGTGCGTGGCGCAGTGTAGGACTACGTCCTCATTCACTTCGGCTTCTTCGCCATACCGCACACCTCCCTTGTTTCGGAGTATATTACTCCCCTCCTCGTCCTGCATGACGTTAAACTGCACTTCAAGAACTAAGTGTGGCTTGATTCCCATCTCCCTGGGATACGTAGGATCACCTGAACGTCTAGGCTTCGGGTCCAGCCCCATCTCTCGGGAATCCCCATCCCATCTTGGCCCCTTGGCCTATCCTTCCTCCATGAGGGCACCATATGGTGTGGTGTGAGATCATGTCCTCATTTACAACGATCTCGTGATGACTACGCCATGATCCCCCCCCCCCCTGATGAGCTGTTTCGTCGATCCTTTTTCTTCGGCGGTTCACCAATGTGCTTAAGAGTACTCTGGTTTATTACCTGGAATGCCAAGCTTTACTCGGACACGTCCGCACTCGCTTTCCAGGCTTTGCGTATCCTCGCATCAGGGCTTTCATCCTCTTTCACACTCGGAGGGACCCCCAAGAACGGCCTGGATACAATGCCCAAGGGCTCTCCTACCGATACGGGCCAACGCCCCTGAGGGTTTCGGACAACAAATCGATAAAATCCTGCGTTGCGAATATGGTCAGTGGTCGATGCTCGTTTGTTGTTCCCACCTCAGGCTAACGCGATACAGACGCTGTGTTTCCATCATGGATAACAGTTTTCCTCTGTCGTCACGCCAACCCATTAAGCCCAAATGTCGGGTACACAATTCACACCCTTCATCACTTCATCATGTCCAAGTAGAGTCTTGGGACTCTTGGTACTTTTCCCCCATGCATGTCTGCGTGTTCGAGGAACAAGCTACATCAAAGGTGTCCTTCGAAACTCTCTAATGACTCCCCTTTGATGGACGCCCCAAGTATTGTAATGAGGATACCCCCCTTGTTTCCCACACCGAGTTTATCTCACCTGGGCTTAGGGATTGGGTTAACATCTGTGCTTACTCGGGAGCTGTCACCACCCATGGTCCGAGCTCTAAGACCATAAACTAAGACTCTCATCTGGAACTACGTTCAAGACTCCTTGTCTTCGGACCCAGCTTGAGTTCAGAAAATTTACCTCTCTAATCCTGCCTTCAGGACCCTAATCACAGGGCTGCGTGGCGTAGTGTAGGACTACGTCCTCATTCACGACGGGTTTGCAATAGCTGCACCACGCACGCCCCATTCTGAGGTTCAGTCCTCATGTTCTCTGTCCTGCATGACGTTAAAAGGCACCCTTTAGAACTACGTGTGGCTTGATTCCCATCTCCATGGGATACGTAGGACCACTTGAATGTCTAAGATTCGGGTCTAGCCCCACCTCTGGGAGATCTCCTGATTTCCCGGTCACCTAGGCCAATTGGTCCATCCCCCTCCAGCGGGGGGTGCGTAGGTATGATACAAGGATTTGGGCACCATGCCCCCTTCCCCTGGGAATCTGCCATCTCTCGATCACACTCAAGGTTGAGTCCCTTGGCTCCCTGTAGTGGTTCAACCATGTATTAAGAGCACTCTAGTCTAGGACCAAGAATGTCAGATTCAACTTGATCAAGTTCCTTCCACATGTCAAGCTTCATGTTCCCCTCTATTCGGACTTCCATCATCTTTCACAACCCAGAGGGACCCCCAAGAACGGCCTGGATACTACGCCCAAGGGCTATCCTACCGACACGGGCCAACGCCCTCCAGGGTTTCAGACAACAAATCAATAAAATCCCGCGTTGCGAATATGGTCAGCGGTCGATGCTCGTTTTGTTAGTCCTCATTTCGAGCTAACGCGATAGGATGCTGTGTTGCGAACATGGTCAGCAGTAATCCTTTGTCATCACGCCATCCCCTTCAGTCCTTGAATGTTGGTTGCATGATTCACATCATTTTCCACCCCATCATGTCCAGGTGGAATCTCGACACTTTTGGCGCTATCCCTCAGTGCACCTTTGCATGTTAGGGGGACAAAGCTGCAATCTGGCGCCCTTTGGGGCTCCCATGGTCCGAGCTCTAAGACCATAAACTAAGACCCATTCGGGACTACGTTCAAATTCCCATCCTCATGGGATACGTAGGACCGCCCAGACGCCCTGTCTCCGGGTACAACCCATTCAGGAAGCCAGTCTCTCCCCCTGTTTCCCCTCCATATATGCCCCTCGGCCTAAGGTTTCCCCCTCCAAATGGCGTACAATATGATGTGGGATCATGTCTCCGTCAATTGGGTTTTAAAACACTACGCACATTTCCCGCCTAGCATCGTCTCTGCTACGTCTGCGCTGCATGACGATAAAATGCATGCTTGGTCCTATCATACGACCCTAAACTGTGACATTATCATCCTGGACGCACGACGAAAAACGGCACCGCATTGTGGTGACCTCGCTGTAGAGGACATCACGTTGGGTATTGGTCACATGCCATGCCATTTGTCAACGCCCATCATGGCTTGATTCTTGTGGCGACATCACGACCTACTGTTCTAGGCCTGTCGCTTCACAAAAAAAAACCATTCACCTTAAAGAACAAACAAGATACATCAAATTCCGCTTCTTTAGTGCAAGGGCCACGTCCGCACTCCCCTTTTCCCCTGGCACTGGTACCTTACCGTGCCACCATCCAGAACTACGTATGGCTTGATTCTCATCCTTATGAAATACGTAGGAGCACCCGGGTACTTCCCCGCGGGCCCAGCCTAACCCTTGTGTTCGGTCCCTCGACTCGAGCATTTCCCCAGAGAACGCACGGTGAGAAGGGCTATGTCCTCATTCACGTCAGGTTTTGATGTCATGTGTCCCCTGATCCCTTTTCCCATCCATGGTCCGAGTTCTATGACCATAAACTAAGATCACCCCAAGGGAAAGGAATCTGCTCCCTCTCTCTAATACGTTTCGTTGCCGTATTCAGATGTGTTTTGACAAAGAGCCCGAAGCATGGGATTTCCACAGGGACATTCCCCTCATCTCATGACCAAGCTTCGTGATCTCGCTATTTGGATCCTCATCCTCTTCCACATCCAAAAGGACCCTCGGACGACGTGGATACTAAGCTTAAGGGCTCTCCATGAATGCAGGACCTAAGGGCCCTTCAATCGTTTCAGGCCAACGTCCCCACGGATCTCTGACAACATTTTTGACATGGTCCCGTGTTTCGAACATGGTCAATGGTCGACCCTCATTTGTTTGTTCCCACTTCAGGCTAACGCGACAGGATGCTGTGTTGCGAACATGGTCAACAGTAATCCTCTATCGCCACACCACCATCATTGTGATCTGAATCTCGAGCACCATGATTCACACATTTCCACTCCCTCATGTTCAAGTGGAACTCCATCATACTCGGCTCTTTCTCTTCGCGCATTTAAGATCACTGAATGATCGTGTTAGTGTCATCGGGCCGGTAGTCACCGAGCATCCCTTTTCCCTAACCTGCCCCTCTCTGTGTCGGGAAATTCCCACCACTACTGCTTGTTTCCCACACCGAGCACGACTCACGTGGGCTTAGTAGTTTTGGCTGGATGTGTACCAACACGGTTAGGCTGCTCCTCGTCCAGTATGACATTAAACTACGCTTCCAGAACTACGTGCGGCTTGATTCCCATCATCACGTGGGATACGTAGAGACACCCAGGCATTTCACCTAGGGTTCGGCCACTGGAATCACGAAATCTCACTCGTCTCCATTTCCAGCACTCGCCAGAGGCCCTGTCTAAAAGAAGGAATGATCCATGATCAAGCCAATGCGCCCAATTTGGCGTACTCCTTCCACGGTGGTGCAACTACCAAGGTGTTGGATGCTGTTTGAACAAACCACCACTCCATGTTCCACGCATTGCGTGTCCCTTATTCGGACCCTCGTCCTATTTCATGTCTGGAAGGACCCCCTAACAGTATGGATGTCTGACCTATGGTCCACCAACTGTCCTGGGCCAACATTCCGGAAGACTGGTCATGTCTGGATGGACCCCCTAACAGTATGGATGTCTGACCTATGGTCCACCAACTATCCTGGGCCAATGTCCTGGAAGATTGATCGACAACAAATCGATAAAATCCCGCTTTGCGAATATGGTCAGCGGTCGATGATCATTTGTTGTCCCCATTTCAGGCTAACGCAGTAAGGATACCGTTTGTCCGCCACGGTTAACGGTTGTCCTTTATTGTCACGCCATCCCCACAGTGTTCCGAATTTGGGCATCGTGATTCACACTTCCCATTTTCATCTGTTTGAACCGATTTCAGCGCCCCTGGTGTTGCCCCATTCGTGCATAAGAGCACGTTGGAGAAACGGTAATTCGGCTATCCTGGAATTTCCTCCTCCGATAAAGCCTTCCCCATCTTCCGGGAATCTGGACTGGTTTGAGGGAATTGTCGTCAAACGTCCCGCAAACATTTTAGCGATGCAACAAGGCAATTCAACAGTGGAAATCGTGCGTGCTACGAAACTCAAAACAAAGGAGAAAGAAAGAGTTGAAGCACAAAAGTGTTAATAAAAGCTTATTTAGGGTTTGTTACAATACTCGGGGGTCGACTTCCCCCATGGACGGGTTGACTCCGTCAAAAGAGCGTTGCAGCTCCACCACCCGTTGACTTGCGGCATCCAAAGCCTGTTGCCGCTGATTCAACTCCCGCTCCTCTTCAGCAGCGGCAGGGCGTAATTCGTCAACCCTGGCCCTAGCCCTTTCTACCTCGGCCCGAATGGCAGCCATCCTTCCAGAGGTCAGCCCCATGTGCTCCTCAGCCTCTGCCAGCTGGGTCTTCAATCGTGAGACCAGCTCAGACTGCGCATCGAGAGTGGCTGAAAGCTCGTTGGCCCGGATCTGCATCTGTTGGACCTCGCCTTCAGCCTCCTGGAGCTTCCTAATGCTGGTCGCCTTCCTCCGCTGCCATCCCACGCTCAGCCCACGATCATGCTCCCGGAACTTCTCAGCCATGAGGTCTCGGATGAGCGTGTGAGGGCGTTGGGCATCCACTCCCCCGGCACACAGTTCGCGCAACCGTGAGCGGAGCCTATCCATTTCGGCCAGCCATTGCGCTTGGGGAGTGTCCCTGATAAAGCGCGTGATCAGCTTCCACGACCGGCGGCGGACTATGCTGCTGTCTTCTTCATCAGAGGCCGTTTCGTCCCAATCCGCGCGGTCGGCAGGCTCGTACGCAGGATATGCCTGCAGGAATTCCTCAGCGGGATCTGCATCTGGTGTTGAGTCTGGTACGACACCTGACGCCGGCGCAGGCACGACAGGACTGGGACTGACCGGTTGATCCTCTTCCTCAGAGTCCACATCGATGACTTCAGGTATGGCCCTTCTAGTGGTCCCGCCAGTGATGGTGTGCGCCGCAGCATGAGAAGGTGAAGGGACTATCGTCACCATCACCGGCATGCCCCTGGGAGGGACGCCGCCAGACATCCCGACCAGCCTCGCTGCAGCAGCCCACGCCTGTCGGAGAACTGTATGACCGAAAGAGACATAAACGTTAGTTGGCATGGCCCACATGTGACAACGAGGAGACCGGTGGATGAGACTTACGAAGATCGACCTCCGAGCGCTGCTCCAGGGCCGGTACTGATGGGACTCTGAGACAAGGCCCCCCGTATACTGTTGGAAGGCCTGGAGAGTCCAGAGGAGCCACCTCAGACCCCCTGGTCCCACTAGATGCAGAACTAGACGCAGCCATAGGCGCGGGTTCCGAAGGTCCCGCGACATCACCCGCCAAGGAGCGAGAACGAGGCCTACGAAAAAGTTCCTCCTGCATGGCTCGAACATTTGTGAGAAGTCCATAGGGATTCGAGAACAGATCGTAAGGAGAGAAGTTCGGAATTCTACCTCGAGAGCCTCCGCGAAGTCGTCAGATTCTGAGCTTCGGTCTCCGACCTCACCCTCCTCCAACGGGCTCCCTCCTCCAGCCTCGTCCCCCTGAGAAGAGTCCCCTAATTCCTCTGGAAAGGGGAAGCACTCCCTCAGATCGGCAGCCGATAGCTGCGGGGGCACCGTCTGATTTAACAGTACCCTCACCCGGTCTGTCATTGGGAGAGGGACACCACTGGAGTGGACGTAATCCTCCAGCTCGTTCAAGTATTGCTCCGCCTCCGCCGGAGACACCATGAATCCAGCCCGAACTGGGCCTATGCCCGGCAGTTTCATCCCGAGGCGATTCAAGTGGGCCCACATCTCGGGTGGGCTGAGGAATTTTCAGTTGACATCCCAAATGTCCCAAGCTTCCGGAAATATGGCATCTTCTTCCATGTCGATGTGACGCAGCCGCTTCCCCGGAGCCTGAGCGGATATCCGACGGAATCCCCTCGGTGGCCGCCCATCCGGATAACCATGCTCTCCCGGAACCACCGGATCCGCCGCTACTACCATACCCTCGGCCGGTGCGGGTCTCTCTGCCATGGCAGCCCCGCTGCCACGAGCGGCCCTAGCTGCCCTCCGACCCCGACCTCGAGATAAAGGAGGCCCACCGTCACCAACCCGGATCATTGGCTGCTTCAGCGTCTCCCCGGGGTAAGCGGCCTCCCAGCTGATGGCGTACTCCTTCACTAAACCAAAAGCGGCGGTGGACAGAGGCAATGCGATCTGCATCCTTCCATCCTCACGTGTGAACATGAGCCACAGCTGCCTCATCACACAAGGGTGCTCCTCGTGACGCACCTCCCAGTATACCTGCGGGGTCAGCCGCTGGAGGCACCGGAACTGCCTCGCAAAACGATATGGTGTGTATGGTTCACAGATTGGCTCACGGTCTATCTGAGCCACCAAAACCCCACCTCGGAAGGCCAGGAGGTAAGCCCGATGTTCTTCCGTCCCCCATCCATCATCAGTAAGCCTCCCCGTCGGCAGTGGGAAGGGATGAAAGTTGAACTCGTCCGCCCTCCACACCCTATTCAGCACCATCGGAATGGCCCGTTTGAATGGGATGCTCCCAACTGCGTTCAGAATGGAGGGGCGAAAGTCTGATCCAGGCGGCGAAATGGGGTTTGGATACTTGTAAATCCCCCTGATGTGCACCGCGATCCACCCATACAGGAGGTGGAAGGCCCCGCATATTCTTGGCGGCTTCTTGCCCTCGCTAATACGCCGCAGCATTCTGTATAGTTTGGCGAGCATCGGGATCCCCAGGTTGATCCACTGCCCCATGGCCAACATCGATGCCATGATGAATGAGCTGGGCCGCACCCCCATGCTTGTATCTCTCACCGGTAGGATCCACCCACAGATGAGAGTCGCGATGAATGCCGCCAGCCTGACTATTGGCTGTTGTTCGGTGCTGACGCTGAAACCCCAAGTCTTCCATTTGCTGTCCTCCAAGACACGCCAGTACGAGTGTCCCTTGCCCCGCTGGGCTGCCCTCGGACAAGTTCGAGGCCTTGGAGGGAACTCTCGATCTTCTGGGAAGTTCAGGAAGCATTTGAACCATCTTCTGAAGTGGACATCCCTCACCGCTTCCTTTTCCTCTCCAGGGACAAGCGCTATCAGCGCTGACACCAGCCGTGGCATTTTCTCAGCATCTCCCCACACGCTGGCAACGGGGAGGAACTCGTCATACATAGCCCCCAAGATCGGGACCCCGAAAATCTGTTGGACATCCCACAGGCTGATTCCCACCTCCCCGTGATGTAGGTGAAAAGTGTTGGTCCTAGACGACCATCTACTCAGCAGTTCCGGCATCAGCTACTTTGGCTGGTAAATGTGGAACTGGGAGGCCCATGCCGCCTCATACAATCCCACTCTCCTCAGCTCGGCCTCGAACTCCTCGCAGGAGGCGCCTACCCAGTAGGCCCAGGCCCAGTCATCGGTGATGTTGCCGCCCTGGCGCAGGTCCCACTCATCGGACCATCCATTCTTTGGATCCTGCAGAGCCGCCTTCAGCATGGTGCGGTAGAGAGGAGGGGACGTCTCCGGTTTCAGTGGCCTCCCGTCAATGTCGTTCACATGATTGTAGAGGCAATCAGTGGTGACAGGTGTGAAATCCTCCTGTGCGTGACCATCGGCCACCCTGAACCATTGGTGCTGGCATGGTGTGCTCCTGAACCAGCAAGCCGGTTCATCCCTTCTTGCCTCAGGGATGAAGACATCATCTCTCAGCCCGAAGCCGTACAACGGCAGTTTCTTGCACTGCGGGTACTCCCTCTGACCTTCCGACAGCAGGTCTGTCAAGGAAGTGTGGTCCGAATGGAAGCGAACCATTTCCCCTAAGCCTGGACGGTTGGCCATCTCATCCCGGCGAGCGGCATCTGCAAGCACTCCCAGCACAGCCTCTTGATGGGCCATTTTTAATGTCGACCCTCAGAAAAGTTTTTCCCCTGGATCGCGAAGCACGGCCGCGAAGTTGAATCACGAAGCTCGACCGCGAAGAGGAATCGCGAAGATCGGTCGCGAGACCATGTCGCGAAGTCTGGCCAAGGCCGACAAGAAGTTCGCTTAGCGCGGATGCGGAGTCGGAGACTCGCGGTTCGCCGCGAAGCTCGATTCGCGGAGTGCTGTCGCGGAGTACGCGGAGCTTCGCAAAATCGAGAGCCATCAAAAAGACAAGGCACGTGAAGAAAAAAAAGGGCGGACCCCCTATTTACAGGTGACGGCCCCGGAGCATCGCGGCGCGCCTCACCCGCGCGAAGCATCGCGGCGCGTCCGGATCCGCGGCCCCGGCGAGCAGTGTGGGCCCCCCTCTGCGATGCTGCATCGCGAACCACCGACAATTTTGGCGATTTTTCCCTCAAACTTCGACCCTTCGCCCTACGCGGCTCCAAGTCTGAGGGGGGGCATTTGTTGGCACCAAAAATGTGGCCCGAAAGGAAGGGCCGAAAAAGACAGCCGGCGCGCTGCCTCGCGAAGCACAGCCGCGAATCCCCGCCGCGAAGCGTCCCAACCTTGGCGGCCCCGCGAAGCTCCGGAGGCGGTAATCATCCACGAACCAGTTTGACGTTCGCAAGCCGCCGCGAAGCACCGGAGGCGGTAATCCTCCGTGAACCCGTTCGACGTTCGCGAGCCGCCGCGAAGCCCCGAAGGCGGCGCGCGAGCCCTGCTTCGCGGCGCCCCTTCCCTATAAATACTCGACTCCCCCTGAGTCCCCGGGACGGACAATCCGACCTTTCGGCTTCTCCTCTCCCAAATCGTGAAGCACGCTTTGCCCCGGGAATCATGAGCTCCGCGAGGTATTTCTACTTCGCGAGACGACTCTGATTTGTTTCGTTTTGAGCCCCTCTTCCGAGAGGTATGCCCTTCGCGAATCTCAAGGGCGTTCGCAAAGGAAGGGGATTCCCAAGGGAACCTGGGCAGCCGTGGAGCACTTGTGCTTCGCGAAACACCCAACCCATACGAGTAATCCTTATGCTAAGGCAGGATCGCTCCACTTCGCGAAGTACACTGCTTCGCAGGACCCTGCTTCGTGAACCACTCTTTCTTCGTGAGGCAGTGCTCCGCGAACACTGTTCCACTTCGCGAAGCACCTCCCACTCCCACCTATGCCCCATGATAAGGCCAAGGCACCCCACTTCGCGAAGCACACTCCTCTGCTTAGCGATTCCTCTTTCCGTGCGACCCTCCAGTTTTGCACGATGTGATTTCAAAGTCCCATGGACAACACCTCCCGTAGCGTTGCTTCGCCTAATGCTTCTTCTCATAGGCACGCTAACGGCTATTGCTTCTTCGCATAGCCACGCTAACATGGACCCCTCGGTGGTTTGTCCCACGACCCCCCTTTACCATGGCCTTACCGACACCTTCCCTTCCCCAAGGACCAGAGGGTACCGGTTATGTAAGCCCTAGGGGTGTGGAGTGAACCCACCTCGTCCGAGCTGCAGGACGTTAAACTGCCAAGCACCACGTCCTCAACACATGACGTTAAACTATGACCCAACCTCGTCTCCCTCACGAAGGGTCCCCCCAGCTCGAACATTCATTACACCACTCATCTCCACGGGAATGGAACTCTTCCGCACATGGAATGAGATCCTCCTTGTCGGAGTGGTGTATGTTCGCAGGGGAAGGGCTGCCTCAGAGCGTAATCCCCCCAACCTTTGGTACGGATGATTGCACCCGTGCATCTCGGTACTTCCCCACTACCAAGGTCAGTGGAGGACGTGATAGGGAACGAGGCACCTCCCGTCGTCGGACCAAGGTCCATCTTCCCCGCGCTCTGTCGCGCCATGGGCCTCCATCCTGGAGTAAGTCCCAACACCATGGGCCGCCCAACGCGTAAGCCCCTCTTCGCTTCTCACGGACGCACCCTTCACGACATGATCGTCAGGTCCATGCAACCTCTAGTTTCTCACACCGAGCATGACTCACGTGGGCTTAGAGTGAGCACCGACCCTTAAAAACCCCATTTGGACTACGAGGTCTTTGATCCATGTCAAGGCATGGTACGTAGGAAGCCTCCACGAGGTTCAATCCCACCCGTCACTCATTAACTTCGGGTCCCATTCCAGTCCAGCGGTAAGCCGTTGTGACCATCTGAACTACGAGGTCTTTGATCCATGTCAAGGCATGGTACGTAGGAAGCCTCCACGAGGTTCAAGCCCACCAATAGCGGACCAAGGTCTACTTTTACATCGGTTCACCGACAAAACCCCACCTGAACTACGAGGTCTTTGATCCATGTCAAGGCATGGTACATAGGAAGCATCCACGAGGTTCAAGCCCACCAATAGTGGACCAAGGTCTACTTTCACGTCGGTTCACCGACGAAACACCATTTGAACTACGAGGTCTTTGATCCATGTCAAGGCATGGTACGTAGGAAGCCTCTATGCAGTTCAATCCCACCCGTCTTTCACGTCGGGTTTCACCCCCGTCCAGTACGACGTTAAACTGCACTCCGGTCCAGTGGTAAGCCATTGCGACCCGTCCATCCCAACGAATTACGGGGACTTTGATCCGTGTCAAGGCATGGTACGTAGGAAGCCTCCACGAGGTTCAAGCCCACCAATAGTGCACCAAGGTCTACTTTCACGTCGGTTCATCGACACACCCACCCGTCGTTTCTTCACGCGGGGTCCCATCTTCGTCCAGCATGACGTTAAACTACACTTTGGTCCGGTGGTAAGCCATTGCGACCCAACCATTTGAACTACGAGGTCTTTGATCCATGTCAAGGAATGATACGTAGGAAGCCTCCATGAGGTTCAAGCCCACCCGTCGCTCATTCACGTCGGGTCCCATTCTGGTCCAGTGGTAAGCCATTGCGACCCACCATTTGAACTACGAGGACTTTGATCCATGTCAAGGCATGGTACGTAGGAATCCTCCCATAGGTTCAAGCCCAACTCCCCTCGGACCAAGGTCCTGCTTCACGTCGGTTTACCGGCACCATCCCGAACTACGCAGACTTTGATTCCCTGCCACGGGGATACGTAGGAAGCCTCGTCAAGGCTCAAGCCCAACTTCACTGTCGCCCCCTGCGATGGTCCCATTTCACTCTCATCCGTCTCCGCTAGACGTTAAACTCGCGGCATACCCTGTGTTTAACATGGGAAGCTGAGGAAAACCTCAGATACGTGTCTATGACATGTAATTATCCACGCTCGATGTGGGATGCCTCGGGCTTTCACGCCCTCGAGAAGCCTTGTGGTCAAGATAACAGACAGACATGCCAGGTACCCCAGCATCCAGACACGCTATTGATGCCTCAACGTGACTACTCCCCTGACCGAAGGTTGCTGCCCTGACTGGACCCTTTGGAATGTCCCGACAGAAGCAGCGTAATTAACCGGCGCCCATGGAAACATGGCACTGGGAAGAGTTTCACGAACTACGTATTAAATCTATGAGGGAGACCCGGACTAGGTGACGAGTTCTGAGGAGGAATCCACGGAAGGAAGAACCGACATCCCATCATCCCGTTTCGATCAAGGAGCAGACGTACCTGAACAAGGAACGAATGCCGCCCGCCTTTGGAAAGCGGGAATGCGGGGCAACAAAGCCGCGTGTCCCCCCCTCGTGGACGGATGCGCGTGCGCCCCGGTGAAAGCGTCGGAAACACTCATTATTTGATCTTAATCTTACTCTAATCATTGTGATTAATTTTAATCACATCAAAAAATATTTTTGTTCAAAAATTAAGTTGATCATATTGGAATAAAAATATCATTCTTAGTACTACTGTTCTTGTATATTTTTTTAAAATTTAAATCATATATGTGGGAAAATTCGTTTTAATGATAATCCCATAGACATGGTGAGAATGTGGGTATTCAAAGTACAAACTTTCAAATGATCAAAAAGATTTTATATCTAATTTTAATATAAATATGATTACAATAACATAAATATGATTAATATATTCTTAGTTGATATATTGTGACTTTAAAAACTAATGTAAATTTATATTTAACAATAATAATTATATAAATGTAAAGGCTATTTTAACTGAATTGTTGTCATTTTTTATTATTCACCCTAAAATGATGTTACTCAGAAAAATACCAAAATACACCGTAAGATAATTTCAACATTATGAATTAAAAAATGAAGTTCATTTTTCCAAATTAAAATTTTATTATTGTCTAAAATTAATTTTTGTACCCATCACATAATGACATCATAAATAGTTTCCTTAATAAAATTTTATTTTTAAACATATAAAGACTTCACAAAAAATTATAGATTTCATTAGACATATGAAAACTTTATGTGAAATAATTATAAATATTATATTAAAATTAGTTATTAATATTTATATTACTATTTTTAATATCTTGTTTATTGGTATCTCATTTAAATAATTATAACAATAAATTTATGTTTCTCAGTAACTCATTGTTGCTTATAACGCACACCATGTAGTGTTGTGTGTTTCACAAAAAAGTTTGTTCTATGTGAATGGAATATTTGAATTTGTGTAATAAGATACACGAATAAAAATTAATTCATTAAATGAAGTTATATTGAGACTCATTGTGTTACAAAAAGTTTTAGGTTTTTATACCATTCCCAGGTGTCTTCAAGATGGATTATTTTGGAGGGAGGTGGTTCCAAACTTGTGATGTTAGGGAAGAAAGGAAACCCATTATGAAGGTTGTATAGGGGTACCATAGATGCTTCATTATTATATTATATTCAATATTTTTATGTGATACATGGTGATATTTATCATTGGGGATGCTAGGAACTCAACGTACTTGTTTAAGTGACGATTTGTTTCATGGTTATTCCCCACTCTTTATAATGCTTTCTTTTCATTTTCCCTGACATTCTCTATAGTGGCTCCATCTATGTATATCATAATAATATACCGACATTTAGATATACATTTTTTAGTGCTACGTAATAATTATGGAGATTATGATGGACATTATAAGCTCATGGTTTTTTCTAGAGTTGTTTGGGATTCGTGGTCACTACACTCTTTACATTTTGGTACTTAAACTTTTTTTCAGTTGTTTTAGTATTGTATGAAATTTTATATTTTCGCATGTTATATATACATACATACATACATAAATATATCTTTATATTTTTTTGGTTAGTTTATCTATCTTATATCTCAATTATTCAGGTTATTTTATATGGAAATTCCTTTAATATGTATGTTTTTTATACACTCAGTTCTAGTATCCAAACTATGTTCTAATAGAGGCGGGTATTTCATAGTAACAATATATATTATATAATTAATATCCCTTTATGGGTTGTCTATGAGAGTGTGGTATTGAATTTATCTCAATACTGGAATATAGTTCATAAAAATGTTGGGTAAAAGGTATATTCACTATCAACTCTATATTGGTGGATAAAGAATTGGAATCTAGCTCTGGCCACTCGATCATGCCTATAATGTTTTCTAATATCATAATATCAACACCCCGATCATTTTTTATTATCATATATTATTATTACAAACTAGTATGAGGTTTACATTATATTTTCCTTGATTATTTTTTATCTCTCATTTGGAAGAATTCAGTGTTCATTTGGAAAAGTTCTGACCCTCTATACATAAAATCAGTATTAAAAGAATATAGAAATTACATTTGGTATTTTCTACCAACCAATTATCTTCTATTAGTTCAATTATAAACATGTATTTTCTTGGAAAAGTAATTCTATTAGATGACTTATAATACCTAATCATGTGGTATTTTTAACTCATTTAATTAGATAAAAACTCAGTATTTTGATTGAAAAATTATATGGAATGAAATTTTTTTCTTAACATTGTAGACAAAACTCAATATTATCAGGATTAATTTTTCTCTATTTTACACCCTTAGTTTGTTTCAGTTTTATTTGAAAAAAAATATTATGAGGATGCAATTTATTTAGTGGGGGAATATATCACCATTATATTTTGGAATATATTTCCATAAATATATAATTATTTCAATAGATTTATCTATATACACACAAAATGAAACATATCTGTGAAATATTTATTATTAATAATATTTATGGAAAAAACCTATAGTGAATAAAAAGATATCTGAAAATTAAAGAATCATATATTTATAGGAAATGAAATTAGTATGTTATAATATATAAATGGATATTCCATTCTCATATAATAGTTAGATATATTAATAAATTTATAATCAATCAGTTTTGAAGGATTTTGTTAAAATGTATAATATTTCAATATACTAACTAAAAACATATTTTTTGATATTAATAAGAATACTTAATGTTTAAAAATTATGTTTTACAATAAAATAGTATTTCTATTAATTTTAATTTAAAATATAAATTTTTAATTTCTATAATTTTGCTAAAAATGATATTTATATTATAATCCCTCATATTAATATTATGTTTCATTATTAAATGGCCATTAATCGGTCTTTAATTAATTATTGACTAATAAAAACTATTATAACATTATTTCGTTATCATTTCTTTAGAAAAAACATTAGGTTTCCTTCGTATATTAGAAATACCATATTCAACATATTTTAATAATCTCATCTCAAATAATTTTCTCAAGTTTAAATAATGTTAGTAGAATATATGTATATATATATATATATATCAATATAATGACACATGAATATGAAAATTAACTCCTCAATATGATAGTTTCTCCAAAACATTATAGATGACACAACCGAAAAATATCATCCTTATGTGTAGTGTAGTTATATTTAATATATTGTGACATCCAAGACCCATAAGAGAGTACTATAATATATTCATTTAAAATGAACTCTATAATAAATCTGACACATTGAAAAAACCTCAAATATCTTCTTTACATTGGAAAATTATGAATATGAAGACTAACTAGCTTCTCATTTAAGTAGGCAGAAGTATCCTGATATTACGTACTCTATTAAAAAATAGTACATTTTTACGATGTCTTATAATGTGGTTATAATGTCATTGAAAATAATAGAAAAAAACTTTTAATAGATTAAAATACATGGTAAAATCAAAACCTATGAAATATTTTTGGGATTTACCCAAGAAACAACCACTGCGGTTTTTAGGTGATTCATAACTACCTTTTTCTAAGAAAAAAAAAGTTTGAAAACACCTTGTGGGCCAAAAATAAACTTATTGACTATATCAAAAAAATAACGAGGTAAAATTATGTCTTAAATGGATAATTGTTTCATTATATGCTCCTCTTTATAATAATAATACATAAGGATTTCATTAATGAAAACCACACCAACCCATTCAAGAAAGTCACATGATATATTTTCTATGAGTCCCCTAAACACGGTTAGTGTTTTAATGATGTTGAAAGGAATAACAAAAGAAATTAGATCTCATAATTAAATTTAATGGTCTTATATAGAATATATTAATCCATTTCATGAATCAGACGATATATTGAATAACAATTTTCTTCAAGAACTATCGAGAACCCATAATATGGTTGGATATATCTATATTTGTATTAAGATGGTATTGGTTATTTTCTTTAATTGGGTTCATATAATGGTAATTTACACATAGTCGGAGACTAACATCCACCTTATCTATGAACAAGACCAAAGCACCCTAAGAAGACACACTGAGCTGAATAAAGCCTCTATTCAGAATATCATCAATATAAAATTAAATCTCTCACAACATAGAAGGCACTATCTAATACTTCGAAATCAATATCAAAGATACACACAATACAAATTATATTACACACTCAATTTAACATCAATGGGGTAGAATCACAAACTCATTATTAAAAAAATAGGGCACTCTTTTACCACCATGGGAAGAATAACCATTTGATCTACCAATAAATAAAACTTCCAATCGGTCATCAAAGAAGATAATAGCAAAATGTACCTCTAATCCTTATAATATTCTATATCACTAATTAATATATAATTATCTCTATCTAGATTAAATAATATAACTCAACTACTAAATAATTCAATGATATTCTGCACTAAATGTAGCTAGTCCTTACCAATGATGTTTTCTATTTTTTATCCACAAGTATATAAAATATCATGAAATATAATGTTTCTATAAAATATTCTCACAATCTCTACAACCATAATATATACTCCCTAAGCATCTAATATTCATAGTAAAAACCAATGGATTTGGAAACTTCTTAAATAAGAGAACCTGATCCTACAATATGTTGATTTAATTGAAGATTTGTGTATATCTTGAATCTGATAATGTACACACATAAATTGAATTAAGAATTATGGTACCTTAAATAGTATTTTGATCCCCTGGTGTTAATATGTGTATTTCATGTATCTTATCATGTACTTATTTGGGAATATCTGACCCTGATATTGACAACCTATATTTCCTTTTTTTTATTTATCCCTATTAATGATAGAAAACAGTTGTCTATCCTTGGATAACCGATTATAATATCAACAATCATAACCCAGGAAACCCTAGTGTTGTTACATTGAAATACACTGCAATTATGTCTGAACCTAGAGTTTTCCTCTATCTTATGTTTATTTTCAGAGAAGGAAAGAGTCTTAGGATTTTTATGTGAGTAAAATCCATTTGAAATTAAAACAATATAAGATATTCTAGTATGTTTCTTATAATTTACAAGTCTACTAAAATTGGAAAAATAAGGTTGATAATGACTCCTTGTTTTATGAAACATCGACTAACTAGGAATTTAACAACCGCTGGTCCAAACTCTACACCATGAGGAGTCCTTCTGATATTCATCTTGTGATGGATCTAGCTTACAAAAAACATATTTAAAACCATCATTAATTCTAGAACATCAAGATATGTTGGAAATGTAATTTTGGTTATCTAATATTGTATCTATAGATGCAACACCTCCTTGAAATTCCATTCTCATGACTCCTTCTCTAGAAGATGATCTAAATAAATATGAAGGAGAGTCTTGAATAAAATACTACTGTTAAAACCTAATTAATGATAATCATAAATCAATGTTGTGAATTTTTAGTATTCAAAATTAGATTTTATGTATCCACATTCATTAGAATAAATTTTTATTATTTTATATATCAAATAAAAAAATAGTTTTATTCCAATGAAGTTGTTTTCCGTGGGTTATATGGTTAAATTTATGTATTATATTTCCAAATTTCACAAATTTAATTTCATAGATATTAATTATTTTTATATATAAATATTTCAAATATATATTTTTTTAATCATATTGGTAATTTTCTTAAATACTGATCTATAATAATAAAAATTATTCTTTATTTTGGTACATTTGTTTTGTTTAAAAATAATTTTTCAAATTTTGTGTCTTTCATGAATTATTATAACCTATATAAAAAACAATATCTACCAAATTTGGAAATTTATTCTTGATAAATATTTTTATTATTTCGAATCATGATGTTCAGATTTAACTATTATTTCATTTTCATTTTTTTCATACTAAATACTAATTGTGGTAGGAAGTACCTGTTGGTCAGAGTACGACACTCAAAAGGGGGTGAATTGAGTTCTTATCAACATTTATTTGAAAACAATTATTTAAAAATTTCCCCAATTTAAAAAATATCCGACCTAGTTAAACAATTTAGAATATTGATAAGAGTTATGAATGTTCAATTCATTTCTGAACTAATTGATTAATTCTCAGTTGTAGCAATTTGAATTATCAATACAATATTTATAAGTAATTTCTTAAATCAAAAAATAGTTAGAAACACTAACTAATATTAACTATCAATGTCATATTTTGTTTTATGAAATATATATGAAAACATATAAAACAAAATTTGAAAAAAAAGAGATGATAGAAACAAGAGGATCAGTCTCGAAAAGAGACCTAGTCTTCTCCTCTTGGTGACCACCTTCCACCAAGAAGTTTATATTAATAATCTTGATCCACATGCTAGATTGGGGTTCAAAATAGCACAAAAGGATATCCAGGTCAACTAGACCCCTACCGCAATTATTCGTGGGAAAATAAATACAACTAGGCCACACACAGAAATCTTCCACAGTTATATGGGGGTGAAAATGTTGTAGAAAGATGACTGAGTGAGTATATCATGTATCCTCCATCCTAGATTAGGATATAGTATTCCTTTTTGATACAGACATTGACATTTGATGAAAAAATTGTAATATTGTATGAAATAGAATTGAAATAAATGCAAATGGGTTAGAATTCTCTTTATGATGTGCCTGAAGCTTATGGACTTCTTTGGTGTAGTATATATGATGCTAGAGAACACTTCTAGAAAAAGAAACCAAAAACCATGTGTCGTAAAATCTTTGTATTCTAGTTTCAATTGAGGTGAGATTCCCCTCGATGGTGTTCTTCACTAGGATTGGATGCATATAGGATGTTGAGATTTTAAGTTCATAATGAATCCTTCCTTGTTCATAATATCATGATCGAGATTGTTTCATGGTTGACCAACATTGTATACACTAGAATTATCTCTGTATAGTTCCTTTTATTTTTTTATTGGAGAATTTAATATATACGATAAATGTAGAAAAATATCATGGTCCTTAACTTGAGGGATTAATTATACCTCATACTGGTCTCTAACATTGTTTAAAGAAAAAAAATGTCATTAATGTAATAAACAATAGTAATTTTCATAAATATTACCATTAGAATTAATTTTTAATTTATGATTTAAACAATATTCTATGTGTTGATAGGTAGGTCATTCTATCAATTTTTCCATCTGTCAGCTGGTTGATCTGTGAGTTGGTTATTCTATTAGTAGGTATTTCTATCATTAGGTTGATCTTTCAGTAGTTCAATGTGTCGGTGAGTCCATCAAGCAGTAGGTTGTTCTTATGTCAATATGTCCTTTAGTTTTTATGCCCTTCTATCGGTTGGTAGTTCTTTTATAGCTAGGTCCTTCAGTTAGTATGTCCTTCAATTGGTAATTCAGACTATCGGTGACTCAACCTATTAGTATCTCATACATCTATTGGTGAGTCATTGTTGTTGGTGACTCCTTTATTGGTTTCTCAAACTTCAATCAGTGATTCATGGTATTGGACACTCATACTTTTCCTTTTTTTTGTTTTCATTTTTTATACTATACACATTAACTAAATATGTAAAAATTATAGTGGGACATAGATAATCATAACTTATCATATCTGAACATAAAACCTAAGATGCAATTAAACCTGATTTGATATTATTTGTGTGCATTAAAACTACATAGGGCCAAAAATCTCCCCCTGTTGATAATCACATATCATGGCATTGTAAAGCAGTATCATTTTATCTATAATGATCAATGTATTCATTATACTTAATATCCCCCATTAATATATTTATTGTTTATATATTTCTAAAAAATTAAAGTGAATAATCCCTCTTTAATGTTCCCATATTATCCAATGTTAAAATTAAAAATTATACATAATGCCCTCCCCCCTTTGGATTATCCAAAAGTGTAAATGGCATCAGTGACTAAAGACTAAAAAAGAACATAAACAATCAGAGAAAAAATAAAGGAATGAAGGGATACTAAATTTCTTAATCAAGTGAAATTACATTGGAGTGTAACAAAAAATAAAAAAATAAAACCCTTTCAAATATGTGATCCAAACTACTACTTCTACAAAGAGGATTCCTTCACTCTCATTTCCTTATTACAATTTAAATGGGTTGGAGCCGTATATTTAGTAGTGGCCAGATATTCAGATTCAATTCCAATAGGATGAAGAGGAAGTCCAGAAAACATTCAAGTGGCCATGATTGGGCTAGAGGAGGGAGTATGGTTAGTAATCTCTAGAAACATTATAGGATAGATCTACCTAAAATCATGAGTAAGAGAGAGCGCTAATAAAGTAAAGGAGAGAGTAGGAGAGGTATTATAGAGAAGAGCTGGTCTTAGAGGTGAGGCAATAGGTACATCAATTGCCACACTCTAGAAATAAATATAAGGCTTGAGAATGTTGATGAAATCCGAGATAATCTACCAATTATATTCTATATCCTTGGAGAAATATTCCTTGATTTACAGAAACATACAAATTCTAGGAGTAAACTCTATAATTAGCTTCAACTAATCTATGAAACCATATGTACACAGAGTAAGTCTCAAATTCAAAACTTAATACATGAAGTGGCTGGTGAGATGATGCTTGGAGTATGTTATATTGAAATTTAAACCCACTTTATTGGTTATTTTTTCTTGTGATTCTTTAGCACCTTTGAAATTAAATACCACCATGTCATATATATGATCACAGTTCTTGATAATATTTAAATTAATATACCAATTAGAGAAACTCGTAATTGTTTTAAGTTCTTCTTGGATCACATTCCTAACCATCTCAGTATCAGGAGGGTCTACAATTAGAGCTTCTTTTCTCGATTCACAATGAATTATATCTCCATGTTCCTATCTCAACTGATTCATATCAATATCTACGGTCTTGGATTGAGCATCAATATTTTTATAAATTACATCATCAAATTTTTTTAGCACATTATCCAAGGATGCCTTGTAGTCAGTAGTTAATCTTTTTATGGTCGAGGCAATTTTATTCAACTCATATCTCATTCTATGGTTATTCATCAATATAGTTTCAATAAATGAGATAATCCTAGGTTCCATTTGTGAAATCTCTCTTTCTATCATAACATAAATATCACTTTCACATAGATTAAGAACATGATCGTTTTTAGGTTGGGATGAAGTTATAATAAGAGGGATTCGATCTTCCATAAAGATTTAAAAATCATATTTGGTGACATATTCCATAGGTACTGATGTCACTGGAGGTGCATTAGCAGAGTTTGATGAAACTACTAGAGATGTCTTAGAAACAATATGTTCTTTCAACTACTCATCTCGTTGGAATAGACACAGAAACCTCAAAATTTGAATCAGAATAATCTAAACTGAGAGTAATATAACTATGATAATTTTCCCATTTAGATACCATACTATCATCAAAGGTATTGAGTGTATAAACTCTCACTTTTTGGTCTTAAGTATCCCCATAAAATCGGGCTCTACTCTAAGTATAAACTAATATTAGTATAGGGGATACTTGTGCATCTACTCCACCATGAACATTATCTACTTCCTCTTCTTCAGCACCAACATTAGGGGTTTATACAATATGTTCTTGAGATAAAATGCAAATAGGTTCTTCATTATCACCTTGATCATCATTTAGATGACCCATACTACTATAACTTTCACCCCTTTCTTTCTTAGCTTCATCTTCTTCATCCTCTTCATTTTTATCACCATATTCTTCATCCTCTTACTCACACCCACTACCTTAAACTTAACTTCAATTTTCCTCTTACACAATGCCTTATTTTTATTATTTAGTTTAATATCCTTAAACATCATAGTTTCCATTACACTCAACACAACCTAATTCATGAGTCTTATCCTCATCATCTAGAGAAATAATAGGTTCCTTGGAAGGTAGAGAAAATGGTGGAATCACATGTCCAAAATTCACCCCTTGGGACATTCACCAAAATTAGGGTCACTCGTATCACCAATATGAGACTCAGCTTCTAAACTAGTTGTTTTTTATTATGCATCATCATAATATACAACATTCGCATCTTGTGGTATACCTGGATCAACTACATTTCTTATCCTAGATAGGTGGTCAACCTGGTTGAAATTATCATATATATTATCAGCATCTCCTACCCTATCATTAGTTTAGGGATTCCAATTTATCCTTATTATCTTAAAAATATCCTTACATAGGAAGATACCACTACAAACTGAGATGGTTTTTTATATTCACTTACACATCCTTTGGATTTTAGCACGGAAAATATCATTCTTGAGTAAAATGGAGAATTTGTCTTGCAATAAGGTTTTTTCATTTCACTGATATGGACTATAAAATAACAAAATAGATTTGTATTATGTCTTTTATTCAGTATTTATAGCGTACATACATATTGATACTTAAGTAAATCATAGTCCCCATTCTCGAGAAACAACTAGTGTAGGATGATCTTGAATAATAAACTACTCTCACCATCCAACTTAGTAGAAATTAGCCTTCTATAATCTAGATTACCATTTATCTCACCCAAATAATCCTCATAGTAAGAGGAATGAATTTTGGAAGCATTACACCCCTAATATTAATTAAAAATCCCTTCATCAGCTATTTTTATACATTATTCCAAATTCTATGAAGAAAATTATAATCTTCATCCAGTCACAAATGATTTAATATAATACATCTCATTGCAATCCAAAATAAACTCCATGTGAAGATAAAATTCGAGTAACATTATAGGGTAAAAAGGTATTTCATTATTTTCAAACCATTCAAAATATCCTTGTGTCTGTAACACTTTTTACAACACAGACTTTCGTGTGATTAACAATTCTGAGTGCACTTATCTTTTGGGAGTTTCTAAATAGTTTTCAAGTCCAATATGAATAGGCTAAGACATTTTTTATTCTCTTTTCTATCTCTCCACAAGTTTTGAATCTTCTCTATATATTTTCGATAATCATTTTACTCTTACCATCTTGAGGGTTCTATTGATGTTATGAAGGAGAAAGGGACAAAAATAAAGAGAGCCTAGGGTAAGAGTGAGAGAGTGGAAGACTGAGAGTAAGATGTAATTTGGATTGAATCTATTTTATCATTTTGGGTTTCATAAGATATAAATCAAGTCATTTGGGTTAAATAAAAATAAATAAGTAAAACAACATCATTTGGGAAAAAATTAAAATATTCAGCGAGTTATATCATTGAGTGGCCATTAGTGAGATATCATCAGTATCAGTAATCCATTGTCAATATGAAAGTATCAGTATCATCATAACACAACATGAAATTGTCAGTACCGGTATGACACAACATAGCACTGTCAGTGTCAGCATGACATATCATGACATTGCCAGTGTCAGTATGACACAGTCTACATGACGCTGTCAGTGTCGACATGACATAGATATCATGGAATTGTTAGTGTCAGTATGAAACTACCAGTGTCCTATCAGTGAGACATACACACTATGTTTTTAAGGGAGTTATTAAAATTAGGTCCTCAAAAATTAATCATTCCACATTTAGGTTTGATTCAGTGAATTATTTTGTAGTATAATGGCTTAGTAAATATATCAGTAAGATGATGTTATGTGCCAATAATGATACCAAAAAAAGTGATATCTTAAATCAATATTCTTTTATATACTGATAGAAAAAATTCCTTGATATGTTAACAGAACATTTATTGTCTCAGTTTATAGGGACATGTCTAAATAGATATCTTTCATCTTTGAAAGTGTGCTTCATCCACAAAATACGGGTTTAACAACTACCACAAGCTATGTATTATGCCTCAAATGTAGATAATGGACAAAATTTGGTTTTTTACTACACCATGATACAAGTGATTTGGAAAAAAGTGACGTGTTCGAGAGGTTCTTCTTCGATATAAATTACAACCACAAAAATCATCATATGAATAACTAACTAAATAGAATTCTTTTCCTCTAGGGTAGAACAATAATAAGTTATAAGTATAATTGAGGTATTTGAAAATTCTTTTAACATCATTTAAATGGGATTTTATAGGTTTTTATTGAAAATGGGAATAGATATATTTAATGAATATAATATTAGGCAGGATATCATTCATGTAATGTAGAATTCAAATCATCCCTCTATAATTGGTTGGAACAAAATATTTATCATATTCATCAAGTTGCAACTTACAGGTGGTACTCATTGTAATATCACTTCTTTTTTTACAATCAATGTAAATTATTTTTAAATTATTTTTTTATATTTAATTTAATTATAAATAATTCCTTCATTATTTTTAATGATTTGAAATCCAAGAATGAATTGGTTTTCTTCCATTAAACTTATTTCAAATTCACATTGCATATTTTTTGAAAAATGAATATATAAATAATTCATTGAAGATCCAAAAATAATATAATCATCATAGATGTGAACTAGTAAGAAATCATTATAAAATCTTTTTTTAAAAAGAGTAGGATCAAATACACCTTATGTAAAAACTTTAAAAGTAATGAAAATACATATCCTATCATTCCACGCTTTTGGATCATGTTTCAAACCATATAAATCCTTTGTTAACAGAAAAAAAGGATTTGGAAAATGATGTTTTTTAGACTTGTTTGTTTTTCAACAAAAAAAATTCCAAAACTATAGACCAATTTAAGAATACACTTTTAACATCCATTTGATATAGATGGAAATTGGGATGATCTGCATATTATAGAAGGATTATAATTCATTCATTTCTAGAAAATCATGCAAAGGTTTCTTCATGTCCAATGCCTTCATCTTGACGATACCCTTGTGAAACCAGTCTATCCTTATTCTCTAATAGGGTTCCTGCTTTATCTAATTTATTTCTAAAGACCCACTTGTTGTTTATGGTCATGGTATCTTTAGGTTACTCTACTAGTTTACAAACATTATTTCTATAAAACCAATTCAACTCTTATTTCATAGAAATCACCCAAAATTTATCATTGATAGAATCATTAATGTTTTAGGTTCCAGTTTTGAAAAGAGGGTTGGATGTTCAACCTTGTTCCTAAGAGAAACAATAGTCTTTTACCTTTATCCAAGTATCTAATATTAGAATTTAAGGGATGGTTCTTATGAGTTATAACATATCTAAAAGATGAAGGAATGGTATTTCATTTTTGTCTGTATATTCAGGTTAACTATGATTAGATTCTGATGATTTTCCAGAATTAGAGGATATAACACTTTCCCTAACAGTAGAATCATGTGGTATAGTATTTATTTCTAGATTGGACAAATCATCCTAAATATTTACAACAGGGGTTTTAGGTTCATGTGGATATGTTTCATCAAATTTAACATGTATATATTCATCCACACATTTGGTTATTTTATTAAAAACTCTATAAGATTTTATAGAGGTTGAGTAACCTAGGAAAATTTCTTTATTACTCATGGATGGTAATTTGTCAACATTTCCCATAGTTTTGAGAATATAAACCTCGGTAAAACACTTTGAAGTAACTAAGTTTGAGTTTCCTATTGTTATATATCACATAGGGTGCTTTCATAAGAATTGGTCTTATTAAGATTATATTAAATAAAAAACAATCTTGTATTGATAGCTTCTTCCCAAAAAACAAAATAGGTAAGACATACTAATTAAGATTTTTTTAATCTATCTCTTCAATGTTTCTATTCCATCTTTCTACTATTTCATTATGCCGGGTTTTCCTTGGAGAAATATGTTATAACTATAGCCATTATGTGAGAAAAAATATTCAAATTCTTAGTTCAAAATCTCAAAGTCGTGGTCACTCCTTAAGGTCTTTATCCTAAGACCACATAGGTTCTCTACAGATCTAGCATACATGTTGAAGTAAGAACATGCATCACTCTTGTGATAAAAAAATAATGTCCAATTATACATAGATAATTATTCTATAAGAACATATAAATAGTGGTTCGCATTAATACATAAAACTCTAGATCTTCCGAACAAATCCATGTAAACCAACTCAAGTGGTTGAGAAGGTGAAACATTTTTCGTTAGTTTGAATGATATTTTTTGATGTTTTAACTTTTGATATGGATTACAAATATTATTATTTGGAAATTATAGTCTGGGTAAATAATTGATTAACCCTTTCCTTGGATTATTTCTAAGTGAGTGAGTGTTATAGTTTCATAATCTCCTATGAAAAATCAAGGATTCTTTATAAATAACACATAAGCAAGAAACATTTTGAGTAACTAAAGAATCCATGTTCACAACGTAATAAATCTCATTTCCAAAAGCAGTAAATACTAACTCATTTTTTGAATTAAATTCATTTTATACATAATTTTTAAATTTAACATTATAACCATCATCACATAACTAAGAGATTATAAGAATATTTTACTTCAATCCATTAATAAAAAATAATTTGGCAAATAAAATTAAACTATTTTTACCAATTGAGCCCATGAAAATTATTTTTGCTTTTACATTATCACCAAATGTGACATACCCCCCATCAATATTTATATGATTATTTAAGGTTGAGTAATCCCATATCATGTGTCTTGGACATCCACAGTCTATGTAACATAAGCATTTATATGATATCATCAATCATTATTCCTACAAAAAAATTTCATACAAAAAAAATATTTTGGTACCTTGACTTGCTTGGGTCTAGTAAAATTAGTAATTAATGTATTTGGAACCCATACATGCTTCATGGGATTCCTATAAATAGTTTGTAATGTTTTATAAACAATATATATTGGGTATGGGAAAACTATAAGTAGTAAAATATTGTACACTCTTGGAACTTGCAGTAGATTTTCCAATTCAAGGAATAATATTTTTTTTTCAAATTTTGATACAAAATTATTTTTAATAATGATTATTTGTCCTAGTTCGTATCCTATACAAGTATCATATTTTTGTGCAACCTATTTACAAAGAATTTGAGTGATAGTGTTCTTACCATTGGTAATATTTTCTATGCCATTTTCCAACATCCCATTTGATTATCTAAGCTCATTATTATCTATTAGAAATTGAGAATTTGTCCATTTCTCTGTAGGACAATCAGATTTAAAAAATTAAGGAGAGACCATGTTGTTTTTTCAAAACATTATAATTATATTTTAATTCATTTAATGGTTCTTCATGAATTTTTCAGTATTCAAAAATTTCCTCATTGGTCATGTTTTTATAATCTAACTCATATCCATAATATTAGGAATTTCTTATAGGAGATTCATGGTTTACCTCTGACATGTTTTTCATGAAGCAGATTTTAGATTTTTCAGCTTTCTCATCATGTGATTTCTATAACTCACTGGATATATACTTAATATCACTCCATGTGGCCTTCATTTTCTTCTTATATTGTTTAATATTTTTTCTAAAACATCTTCTTATAATTTAACATAGTATAGTTTGCATTTATATGCCCCCTTATCTTTTATTCATAATATAAAATCTCATTAGAATTATGACCTCTCTGCCAGTCATTTTTTCTGTTTCCCTTGTTGTCTTACTTTCCTTTATATTAGGGATTCAGAAGGAATTTTGTCTTTTTATAAAAATGTTAACCCTTCTGGATAATTGATCCACTTCCTCTTCACTGTCATATTGTGATTCTTCATAGCATGAACTATCAGAATGAGTTTTTACCTTCTCATTTTCATTGGGTTTAGAAGAAATTGAATTAAAATATACTAACATTATCTTTGGTTCATCATCCTATTATTTTTTGAAATGAAATTCTTCCTCATACATCAGCAACATACCTATAAACTCCTTTACTAGAAAATCACTAATATCGTAGGATTATTTAATTGATGATGTGGTTCCTCTCCATCTGTATGGTAGTCATCTAAGAATTTTTATGTTTTTTTCCTTATCTGTAACATAATTTCCCAGAGAGATCACAATAATTAAAATTTCATCAAACCTGAGATACATATTAGATAAGGGTTCATCTGGCTTTTTTTGACAGTATCATATTTAATATTATATGTATCAAGTCTCATTTCATTGAAATTCGTGGTTCTTTTATATGAAATAGCTATAGTATCCCTTATTTCAAGGGTTATTTGACATGCAGAAATCCTATTGATTTATTCATCTCCCAAGTCATAATATAAGGCATTTATTTCATTTTAGTAATAATTATAATCATCTTTAGTTGGTTTATCAATAGTCTGTTCGGAATTAGTTTGAATATTCATCCACAATTGATAAAAAATTTCAAAATTCATACATTCTAAATGAATTTTTATCTCAATTTTCCACTAAATATAATTAGTTCCATTAAAAAAATAGAGATCCATTGGTAGCAACACCTTACAATCTATTATCCATAATAAATAATAATGAATATAAATTTAAAGAGATAAAAATTTACATCTAATAGAAATATAGTGATCCTTAAAACATAACTACAATATGATTTGAAAGGATTAAAAAAATTGATCACTTTCAAAATAGATGTGTAATAACAATTCTATGATACCAAATGTTGGTCAGAGTAGGACACTCAAGAGGGGTGGATTGTGTTCCTATCAAAATTTCAACTAAAAACCATTTTTAAAAATTCTCCCAATTTAAAATGTAACCATCCCCATTAACTAAAGAAAAATATTTATAAAAGTTGTGAAAAATCAATAAATTTCTCAAAATATTGATTAATTCAAATTTATAATAATTTAAATATTTATATAACATTTATAATTAATTTAATAAATCAAAAATAATTATAAACACTATCTAAGATTAATAATTAAATTAATATTTAGTTTTCTAAAATAAGTGTGAAGATAGAGAAATCAAAAGTTAAAAAACACAGTAGATAGAAACAAGTGGTTCGGTCTCTAGTAGAGATTTAGTCCTCTCTCCTTGGTGATCACCTTCCATCAAGCCGTTTTTATTAATAAAATTAATCCACTACCTTGATCGGGGTACACAATATCACACAAGGCTATCTAGTCATCTTGACCTCTACCATAGTTATTTTTGGGAAACTAAATAAAACTAAGACACACAGGTACCTCTTACATAATTATATGTGGGTTAAAATGGTGTATAAAGATGAGTGGGTGAGGATATGATGTATCCTCAATCATTTCATGGGAGATAGTATGTGTGTTTGATACAAACAAGCACTGGTAGAATAAATAGTAAGAATGTACAAAATAGACATGAATTAATAAGAAAAAGTTGTGACTGCTCTTTTTGATGTACTTGATGCTTCATAACTTGTTAGTTGTAGCAGAAGTGAAGATCACACCAACTTCTGTAAATAGACACCAAAATATAAAATTGTGGAAGCTTTTTGTTTTTGTTTCTAGTGAGGTGTGATTCTCCTTGAATATTTTCTTCAATATGGTTTCATGTAGAAAGGAAGTTGGGATTTTTAGTTCATAGTGAACCCCTTATTGTTCACATTAGATTGGTCAAGTTTGTTTCACAATTGAGCATCTTTTAATACACCTGGCTTCTCACTGTATAACATATTTTCATTTTTCTCAAGTGAATTATTTATCTACAATAGTGGTCCACAAGTTTCCCGATCCTTATTATAATTTACTCCTCGTACCTCATACTGTTCTCTGACAATGTCTACAAAAGATAGAAAAGGTCATTAATATAATTGATAATACTATGTTTTATAAATATGACCGTTAGAATTAATTTTTTTTAAGATGAAATAAAATTTTCTAAGTGTTGATCGGTAGGAAATTCTATTGGAAACTCCATCTATTGGTAATTTGATATATCAATAGGTAGTTATATTGGTAGGTTGATATGTCAGTAGTTCAATGTGTCATTGAGTCTATCCATCGGTAAGTAGTTCTTCTATTGGAAGGTCCTTTAGTCGGTGTGTCCTTCTATAGGTAGGTAGTTCTTTTGGGGGTAAGTCCTTCAGTTGGTACGTACTTCTATCAGTAAGTTAGACTATGAGTGATTCAAACTTGTTTTAGTGACTCAACATGTCAGTATCTTATACATCTTTAGGTGACTCATCTGTCGGTAGCTCGTATCAGTGAGTCATGATATTAGTGATTCATATTTGGCCATTTTGGTCTATTTCCCTATTTTATATTATACACATTAACAAAATATATTAAACTTATAGTTGAACATAGATAATCATAGTTAATAACATTTCAAATTAAAACTTAAGACATTATTAAACAAGATCTGAGTTGATTTTTCATCATTAAAACTAGAGAGGGCCAACATTAGCCATCATAGTAAAGGGTAAAATGGGGGAATTGTGGATAAAAATAAGTGATAAGGTTGAAAAATATAATTTTAAATATTATTGAATATGATTATTTTAACACTTCTAAAATTATATATGAATTAGGTTAGATTTATTTCTACTATATCATGAAAAAATCATTAAATTATTTATGTACATTGAATAATTACCACAGTGTCACTCCCCTCACTTATAAAAGTGCACCAATATCCTCTATTTTCACATATAGAGATCCATTTAACCTGACCATGTTTCTGAACAAATAACTTCCCAACATTCCTTCACATATAATATAGTCCTTGGTTTCACCAAAATACCACTCTTTAAGTATTAAGGTGTAAGAAAATAAATATTTTCTAGAGAAGATGAATAACTCTTAACAGTGTGTTTTTATGTTTATATCATCATCCACCACATTTAAATCCTATATAATCATGTTGATATGAAAAAATAATTATATAAAATATATTTAAATTCAATAATGTATATGTAAAAACTATTAAAACTTTCCCTTTAAATTCAAATTGAAATGTAAATGTCATGGTTTAATGTGTGGACTACCACCTACAAGAAGCAATGTGTTTTATTTTTCATCACTGCCTCACATATAATGTTATTTTTATTGAGTTCATGAATATATATCATATTATTGAGACAATAATTATTTATTTAATATAATATATTTCTTTCTTTCTTACACTACCATTATTAAGAAAAATATAATGTCACCCATTAGTAGGTTTTCATTACCACCTCCAAAAATTGTTGTAATTTGTTTTTCATGTTCTCATTTTACATTTATATATAAAAGTACATTTAATGTCTAAAAAAGTTAATTTTTAAATGATTTATATTCTAGATATGATGGTTCCAAGAATCGATTGACCATAGTAAACATACTAGTGTATTTTTTTGAATATGAACCGAACGCCCTCAAAACATATCACATGAACTTAATGGATTTAAAAACTGCATAATAGATGGTTAAAAATGAAATAAATTTGATTAATATAATGTTATAAAACATAAAAATTTTCATATGTAAATGAATAATTAATATATATTTATTATAATGTATTTAATGAACATTAATTTTGAGTCATACTTAAGGTAAGGGGTTTTCATGAAAACATTTTTTAGAATGTTATAATGTTTAATTTCAAAAAACATATATCCTCCAAAAATAATATTTTCCAAATGTTTTAAGAATTGTATAATTTTTCTAAAATATTAGTTTAAATTAATTTTTAAAAAATAATTATATTCAATATTGTGGTTTAAAAATATATCTTTTCTCATCATCTATAAGATATTTTCATGTAAATGGAATATTTCTTAATGTATGAGTCTTGAAAAAAATTTCCCCCCAACATGACCATTATTAATTAATTATATTACTTGATATGGTTTAATGGGATACAAAAAAATTCCTTACTTCCCATTATACTGGTATTTTTTTGATGATTGTTTATATTAAAAATAATTTTATCCTAATATATAGATGAATCTCTAGAGTGATTATATATATTTGTTATAAAGAATATTTGAGGATTTTTTATGATGAAAATATTGGACTGTTAATGATTTATGTTTCAAATGGTCCTTTTAGATTATTTATGTTAGATTTTTATCCCGATATTGTTCATTAATTCGTTGGCTAATGATTTTTATCTCTGGATAATTATGTTAGAATTAAATAATTAAGGTAGTCCATTGGCAAGGTTTCTTGTAGGGGTTCTATAATAAATATGCCCAAACTAACCAAAATTACTATTTTATTCATAAAAAAATTATAAAAAAATATTTTTATTTCACATATTCATGGAATTATGTGTTATGTTAAGAATGTTTATAACAATATTTCTTCATTATATATATATTGAAATGTTTTATAAAAAAATACAAGAAATTGATATTATTTCATGAGTAATTAAATAAATATGTTTTATTAAATTTAATTTAGAAAAAGGTAAAATTTATTTTTAGATTTTTTATTTTTTTCAAGTAGATAAACGAGTTCATTTCATTTGATGTAATTTAATGAGATTTTTGTTCTTATCTAATGTTGTAAAATGTTTTTAAAAGGGAATATTTGTTAATAAGAACTATATAAATTCATATCCTTCTTGTATGGGTATTCATCTAAAAATAAGTGAATATGTTTTCAAGAATTTTTTTTTAATTTGAAGAATATAGTTTTTTGTGAAAAAATGGTCATATAGTGTATGTGACCTCTTTTTTTATTAGGGTTCTGTATTTATGTTTTTTTATATTTATATAAATATATATTCCTAAAATCTTATGGTAGTATAATAAAATTAAATAAATTATTTTAAACTCATAAATATTAGTCTCTAACTGTATGGATTATTATAATTGGTATTAGGTCATGTTTTAGATAAATTTGGTGGTTGTGATATTATTAATATAATAAATCTAAGGGATTTTAATCTTATAGTCATGACAAATATTTTAGTACTTTCATGTTGCTTCATATAATCTATGTATATTTTAGAATGGTTTAAGCATAGGAAACATCATGATTTATTTAGAAAGGAATCAGGAGTTTCAAATCCTTTTGAATCAATAACCTTGAATTATTGGAGTTTTAATAAAAAAAATTATAGATTTCATTATTCTCTTGATGCAGGATACTAATGGTTCTACCCAATAAAGAGAGAGACTAAACTATCTATAGAGAAACATTCCTATTGGAATCATTTTATGAAAAAATACCTTTTATAAGACCCATTAGTAACTAAAGGATAGATAAATACACCAGAAAATAAATTTTTGGATTTATATTTTTCTAAAAATATTAATTTAATTATTTGTACATGTAATTTTTTATGTGAAGTTGATCAGTGGAGTTTATTGTTTAAAAATAATAATAAGAAACCTAATATTGATCACATAGATTGGTTGGAATTTAAATATGTCTTCTTTGAGATGTATTTTTGAATTATTGTTTCACTTGTTATGGTAAGGTAATTTTTGGAACATAAGAAAAAGGTGTAATTGTTTCCACATATGAAGAAAATTTTACTCTATTGAGTAGGTATAACCCAAATTTCATCTTGGACTATGATACTAATATTTAAAGGACTTATTAAAATTGAAAAAAAGTTAATAAAGAGCATTATTCTCTTTTGAATTTAAATTATATGATAAAATCATGTGTTATTCTAACATGGTTATGCTAAAGATAGTTTCCCTTTAAAACAAAAATGAAAATAAATAGTATATGTGGAATGTGATGGGGAATCACCCATTGATGAAATTTGAAGGTAAGAGGATTAAATTTAAATATTTTAATATGTGTGGTGAGAAGAATCTTGGTGACTATCTTATGTAATCCTAGTAGTAGTTATTGAATATAAAATTTTAACATATAGGTCATGACTATAAGGAAAATTTATAATCAAATGTTCTGACATATAATGATAATCTAGATGTTAGGTGTTATATTTTTAATGAGATGGTTTATTACAAAAATTTACCTCCAATATGAATAGGACATATAGAAAGTATCAATACTGTATGTTAAAGGGTGTGGAAAACTCATTTAAGACTACCATGGAAAATCTTGGACCATTGAATGAATTGTTTCCAGGAACAATACATGTTTACTTAAATTATTCCAATTTCATGTTTGATTTAGGGTCTATACATTCTTGTATTGAGGTTTATTTTTCAGATAAAATGTATATATCAACTCATGATATGGATATTGTATTTTTTGTATAAATTCTTTTTCAAAGTTTCAAAGATAAAAGGATTTATATAAATATTCTTATGATTACATGGGAAATGGTTTTTCCTAATAATAATGTTATCTTGCCCATAGTATACTTTGATGTTATTCTGTGCAAGGATTTTATTTTGGTTTATCAAGTAATATAGTTTATATATCTCAATAAGTTATGTTCAATTTTTAGAGTGATTTTTATATTGAATATATCAATGAGTTTGAACTTATGATAGCATATACAGAGTCTAAGAAAATGATTAAATTTGGTTGGGAGAAACATATTTATCTATATTTATTAATGAAATTAAATTATAAAAATTAGTGATGTTTCAATTGTAAATTAATATATGGACTTTTTTCTTATGGTTTTACTACTTTTATTCCAAACCAAGAGGTTAAATTTACTATTGACTTAGTTACATAAGAAAAGATAGTTTAAGAACCCCTTTAATAAATGACTCTATTTGAGTTTCTAGATTTTAAAAAATAGTTAAAAAATCAAGATAATGTTTTAATTCACCCATGTACTTCAACAGTGGGTTCTTTAATTGTTTTTTTAATAAATAATTGATGTTATATAAGGATTTTTATTGATTATAGGGCCCTCAATAACATATTTTTTTAGAAAAAGTATTTGTTTCTTTGTATAGATGACTTATTTTATAAGATTCATATAACATAGTTTTTTTAAAGATTGATCTCAAAATCAAATAAACACTTAAGAAATTATAGGTGGAATATCATCAGGGTGAAGTTTATTTTACTAGATGTGTCCATTAAAGGTTTGTAGTTATTCCAATCAAGTTAAAGAATTAATCTGCAATATTTATGGATTAAGAGTATATTTTTTAGGTGTATTTGGATGCATTTAGTATGTTTTTAGATAAAATTATAAATTATTTCAAAAAATTAGAAATATGAAAAAACATATAAGTGTTATTCTATATACATTAAAAGAAAAATATGTTATACATAAAATTTCAGAAATGTGAATTTTGGTCACAATAGATTTATTTTTTTGGGAAATTTTTTTCTAAATATGGAAATATTTTGATACCAGTAAAACTAAGTTGGTGGAAACATGTACATGGAAACAATTTTCATTGAGATTAAAAATTATTTTTGATTATAGATTTACTACAAATATTTTGTTGAAATCATTTTCATGTTATTTTTTCAATGAACTATGTTATCTAAAAAAGGTGTAAAATTCATCTGGGAAAAGAGTGTGATGATTATTTAATCAAATTAGAAATATTACTGGTTAATTCTCTTATATTATTAATTCTAATAGTAAATAAATACATTTTAATTCATAATTATGATTAATTGATGGTCCATAGTTGTTTCATAATATAAAATGATTCGGTAACTTCATATGCTTCAGGTCAATTGAAACACATTGAGCAGAATAAGCCTTTGAAAGATATTGAGGTTAAAGTTGTGATATTTCCTTTAAAATTTTCAATAAATAATTTATTTTGGGTAAAATGTTGAATATATACTCAATATAAAATTTAAATTTATATATTCTCTCTAAATTAATTCAAAATGAGGGAAAAAAAGATGTTTGAATATTATAAAGTGTTATGATTTATCAATTCACTATCATATAAGTAAATTAAAAAATGTATCTTCTATCTTGATACAATAATATAATTCATAATTAGCTATATTAAATTTGGAATATAATATTTTGATTAATGATTTAATGAAAGTTATAATTGAAATTATATAAGTAGAAATGCCTAGTGATTAATTTTATGTGTAAGTTCTTCTCTAGAAAATTCTAACAATTTTCATAAGACCGTGAATTGTAAAAAAGATTCATGTTCAAGATATAAGATGATACGGTAATACATATTATAGATATAGATTAAACAACATTAAAGTGAATTAGCCTATGCATGGTCTTGATCTTAGAGTGGTTATTTTTTACATTTAATTTTTCAATGCGTATTTTATGTATGGTAAAATATAAAATATATACTCACTAAAAATGTTTAAAGTATATGTTCTCTAAAAAACAAGTTCTTATTGAGGCTGAGATGATGTTTGAAACTGATAATGGATTATAATTTCACAATTCACTATCATCTATGTAAATCAAGAAAATCATATAATGTCTTGATCCAAAAATATAATGCATAATTAGATATAGAAAATTATTAATATGACCATTTTTGAAATAATTTAAAGAATTTTTTACTATAAATAAAGGATTTGGACACTCATCAATTTTTGGTTTGAGTACCAACCCTATTCCAAAAATTACTAATCGTCCTCATAAAGAAGATCAGGAATTTCAAGAAAGAATATAGTTTCTCATAAAGTATATATTTTATAAAATTCACATGAAAATGAAGTTTTTGAATGATTTGGAAAGTAGTTTTTTTTCAAGTGATCCCCAATTGAAGAAAGAACTATTGATTATATCCCAAAGCTGTCCATTTTTTTTTTGATACTAGAAACACTGTGATTTCCATAGTATACCAAGAATATTACCATTAGTATGAAAAAAATGATATTTATGATTTTATAGTTAAATATTTGACTTGTAAATAGGATAAATCAAAGGTACAACTATTGATGGAGACACTTCAACCTCTATTTCTTCCTAAATAAAAATGGGAGAATATATCCATTGAGTTTTGGTTGAGAATTATAATGTTATATTAATGATATATTTTGATTTTGATTATTCCTTGATCTTTTGACTAAATCTATAGACTGTATTCATATTCTAGATACTATGACTTTAGATCCGAATTGGGGAATTTAAATAAATGATATAGTTAGGTTACATAGAGTTCTCCTCTCTATTATATCTAACCATGATCCTAAATTTACATCTAAAAATCATAAAGGACTCCAAATTTTATTATGTATCGAATTAATTTTCAATACATAATTTCATCCTCAATGTGATTGATAGTTAGATAATGTGAATTATACTTTAAGAGATATTTTGTGATCTAGCTCACTGGAGTTATAGGGTGGTTGAAATTAGTCAATTTCTTTATTTTAAATTTACTATAATTTTTTGAAATTCCATTAGAAACAACGAATCTTTTATGGAATTATATGAAAATAAAATGTTTTGAAACACATCATGTATGAATAAAGTTCATGAGGGTATGTTATTTGGACTATACCTAGTAGAATAAGTTGTTGACAAGGTAAATCTTATCCATCATCAAGGAATGATAAGAGTATTTAAAAGAGTTATAGAAATAATTGGAGGAAATATCTTTCATTTGTGTTAGGAAAAATTATATATGTTAAAATATATTTATATAAATATGTTATGTGATTTTCCAAAACAACAACTTAAAATAAATAGCTTAATATACCAAATGAAATTTTTACTAAGGTGGGATCGATTTCTTACTTAGAATACTATTATCTGAGTTAAACTGAGGTACATGAGATGTTTAATGATTTTTTTTTATGGAACCATGTAACTAATTTCTCTCATGTTTTGAACAAGGATATATTCTAGTTAGAAGAAAATATTTCTTATGAAGAAAAGATGGTGAGGATTATTGATAATAAATTTGATATTTTATAAAATAAAGTAAATCAGCTATTTAATTTATTTTCGTGTTAGAACCACATGATTGAAGAAGTATAATGGGAACCAAAGAAGGATATAAGGGGAAAATATCCCCACCTTTCTAAGTGATGAATGAAATTGGGTGGTCAAAATTTATTTATGGTGCTGAAGAAAATAAAAACCCTATTAATGATAATAATAAATTATCTTTATGTGTTATTAAAAATAATTATTAGATTTTTTGGAATCGCATTCGTTATAATAATTTTATATGTTATTTCATGTCTAATAATGAAGTTATTTTATCCTAACAAAATTGTTTTCAACATATTAAAAGTATATTTACAAAGTATATTTCTAAATTTTAGAAATTTAATATATAAAATAAAACTATATTTTTAAATCCTCAAATCTGATATGTATTAGTGTAAATTTTTGTTATTCTTTTGAAAATATTGATATTTGGTAGAATAGTGAAAATACCGATTTTTATGAAAACTTCCATTTATTTTAAAATATTTAAAAAGTACCAGTATATTTTAGATTTGTTTAAAATTGATTTAGTCCCATTTTATGAATAGTAATAAAATTATATCCATATAAATCAACATTATTCTGAATTTTGGTATGAATTCATATTAAGGTTTTAATATTCAATTTTCAAAATAAATTGTTTACATTACATTTTGGGAAGTTATAGTAACTGAAATTTTTTTTAAATATTTTAACATATTATTTTAAATTGAATTTCATAATTGGAACAGTTATGATAAAATTAATTAAAGATATCTATTTTATTTCTGGAAAAAATATATAGTAACCATGGTAAGAAGTTACCTCTATGAGAATTAATTAAATGAGTAAACTAAGGTTAAAAAAATGTGATATATTCCATAAATGTAATCTTAAACATTATATGGTGAAATTATTTCGACCCATATTACATTTTATTTTAAATGCGATATCTTAAATGTCTATTTTCAGTGAATTACAATTTATATTAGTATAAAACATTTAAAAATTACAATGAATTCCCTCCCCTCACTTAAAAATGGGTTATCCCACTCCTATATTTTTAACAAATCTTGATGAATTTAGATCTAACAAAAACATTCCTTACCGAAATCCATACACACCTTTGAGATGTCCCGGTTTCAGGAAAATCCTTCCTAGAATACATAAGGAGTAATACAAGGGATTTTTTTTCAAAAAGGTATGACTCTTAATCGGTTGTTTTCATGTTTAAATCTAAATAAAAATTCTTAGAAAATTATATTAAATTGATTATATAATAATATATAAATAAACTAAGTAATTAAATTTTTATATTTTTTATGTACAAGACTTTTTTCATATCTTTCCCATCCTATGGTAAATAAATCAATAAATCTTGTGAAAGTGTGGACTGCCGCCTCCATGAAGTGATGTATTTCATTTTTCATCACAACATAGAATTTATGGTTATTATGATAGATTTAATGAATATATTTTATATTAATGTCACAATATTAATTCTTCAATGATATTGTATTACATTCATCCATGCCCTTCCATCTATTTGAAAATGATAATGGCACTCATGTGTAAATGTGTACTACCAACTATGCGAAGATATTTGAATCATTTTTCATGTACTAATTTCATGGATGAGTGAAATGTTTTATTTAATGAATTAAAAAATAATTTTTTTGATTAATTTTCTGGATATAATGGAACTATGACCCCTTTGACCATGGATAACATGTTGTTGGGGTTTTTTTAATAGGAATAAAAGGCACCCAAATTTTTTGACATGAACGTTTTTGATATAGTAACATAGTAAGACATGGTAATGATTGGAATAAAATATGTTTTTATATGGTTATAAGAATAAAACGTTTCTAATGTAAAAAAAATTAATATATGTTTATTATACCATATTTGACGAATGTACACAGAGATTAGACTCTAGGTAAGAGATTTTTTATTAAAACCTTATTAAAAATATTTTAATGTACTCTTTATAATTATTTTAACTACATATCAATTATAATAAAAATGATTCAAATATATTATTTTAATACACAAATTGTTTTCTGAAATCATATTAAAATTAATTTTTCAATTTGGAACAGTGGTTCGAAAAGGTTTCTTTTGAATGTCTTTTATACTTGTATTTTTTTAACAGTGTGAAAGAGAACATTTTTTAACTTATAAAACATGAATATAATTTACCACCATTATTAATATTATACTTTTCAGTGATTCCTCTACATGTTTTTATGGTTTTTTAAATAATATTTTATTTCTAATTCTTTTTGCATCTTTTCAGTTTTGGAGTTTTCAAAAGAAAAAATATTTTCATACATATTTTTACACGATAACTAAAAGTGGATTATAATATGTGTTAAATATAATACTGTATGAGATTTTATAATGGAAATAATATATTCTATTTTTTTTTAATATATTTTGTGGTCTTTTTAAAAATATCAATGGGGGATGATCCGGATATAGATCTCTATGAAATTTGGTGGTGATTATGTTCTCTAGAGAATTATGTTATAGTTGTAAATATAAGTTAATCCATTTTTAAGGGTTACTATAAGTGGTTTTATAAGAATTTTATGATTTTTATAACCAAGAGTGACAACTATTTCTTATATATAATTAAAAATATAATTTAAGATATCTTTGTTATGTTACAAGGTAAAAAAAATATTATGTTAAAAAATATTTACCCATTTAAGTGTGAATGTTATTTTTTTAAAAATGTTGTTCATGAATTCTCATGTCTTCTAAGAAACCTTATTCATTATGAATTATACTTCAATCTTGATCAAAAAATATTTTATGAGAAAAATTACATTATAAAAATAATTTCAAGAGAAACTAAATAAACGTTCGATTCAAAAGTTCATTATGCTAATTTGGAAAACATTATAAGGGATTTAAAATTATTTAAAATAGAATAAGGGGTTCATTTAATATTTATATCCATTAATGAGATTTTTTTCTCATCCAGTTTTTTAAATTATTATTACAGGGCTAAACAAGGAGTATGAACGATATCAAGTTCTACCAATCCCCAATATCGATTCATCTAAAATGATGATATTGTTTATGAATAATACAATTGTTTATGTTTATGAATCATATCTTTATGAAAATATTAGATACATTGAGGAATTATAATCCTTGTTTTGTATGAGTTGCAAATAAAATAATTTTTCCTAATTCAATGAAATAATAAACCAAAATTATCATGGGAATATAAAAGAATTTAATCCATTATTCTAAACTAATACTTATAAATTATTAAAGGCATTGATTGGAATAACTAAAATATCACAAACCAGAACTCTCTAAAAGTAGAGTAATCATATCATGTAGATAATATACATTTTCAGTTAAAGAAATAATCATTTCCATAAACTAATCATGTTGATTATTTAATGAAACTATAGACTCCACCAAATATATAATTGAAAAACTACCATCAAAGATTCTCTCCTTGTAATATATTGAAATAGATGTAAGGGAATGCACCCTCCCTTAATGGATGAAACTAAAATTAATACCCACCACCTACAAAAAAACTTTGAATCCTAATATAAAATGAAATTTCATATATCTGCAGGTTCTGTAATTGACACTCTCTAATAATATTCCTCCAACCATCATATTCATCAAATTATAGTCTATGGTTATCTATTTTCACACCCTTCTTAATAGAATTAGAATGATCCTGAAAGGGATATTGACCAAAATTCATACAAAAAAATAAATCATTATGACTACCTATACATAAAATATGGAATATATGATATTAATTAATGATGATTAAACTTAATTTCCATTATCTATATAATTGAATCATAGGTGAAAAAAATTATGTCGCATGATCATTACATATGATTCTACCCTATAAGCTGTGTCACTTTTCTTCGTATGCAAAGTGAACTTAGCATCCATGGATTAGAACATTGGTGGCCCTAAAATTAAAAGTCCAAGAATGTCTCCATTTATTATATAACACACTATGTTGAACTGATATTGTTACCCTACAAACCCAGATATCCTCAATAGTGTCATTCCACAATCTCTAACCCATATCTCAACTAAAATAATTAGTACCAATTTTTCATGACCAACCCCACATGTACCACACTGAGTCCAATAAGAAATATAGGAGTGACCACCCAAATCCCCCCGCTATTAAGATATGGATTGGAAAATATAACATTGGGTATAAAACATGCATATATGGGAAGCATTAGCCTTATAATTCCAAATTTATGAAAATAAATAAACTAATTAATTATATGATAGTAAATAAACCAACCCAAATACATGAAATGTTTTATAATGCAATACTGAAATAGAAATACACAACAAAAATTCCTATTGAAGTAACTACAAGCGCTAGAAACTCATGGAAAACATCCTAAAGCTAGTAATACCAAGCTTAATCTATAATTCCTTCATCAGGACCCAAAAAGTAGTGATATATATATATATATAATGGTGAAAATATTGGTTTCACCTGTAGGATCCTCCCTAAAACCATTTATGAAAATATCGAATAACCATACAAGAACAAAGATGAATTGATAAAGGATATCAATCCTTCACCTAAATCAAGTCATCCATATTCCCTCCATTTCCAAGAAACACTCACTAAATAATACACATAATTAGGTGATGTAATATATAAACATATATATGAAATAAATGCACACTAATTCCATTTTCCCGCTAAGCTACTCATTATAAACCACCTCATATTAAATCATGGTGTTCCCATCAACTCCATAAATCATACTACGCATCCCTATAACATATCATAGTCACATAATAATCAAAATTAATACTATACATTCATTAAAATTTATCACCTCCAAATCATCATCATAATCTTATAGTCGTATAGTAAGATTAGGATATATCATTTCCCATGTAAATAATCACTATACCAAAATCTATTACATCCCATGAATAAATTCACATATATTAAATGTTAACCATCACACCATATATACAAGTATGTTCTAGATCCTAAAGTCTTTACACCATTTAATGATATTTATTTACCAACACTGACCCATTATTTATTATATTACCCAGAAAGTCCTTTCAGATGAAAAAAAACTCCGACCATTTATTAAAGAGAAATAAAAAGTACAGTAAACAAGAAGGAGGATGAGTGCGTGTATCTTTCCCACTTCCAAATGACAAGTCCATCCAATAAAAGGTAACTACATATCATAATAATCATACACCTCATCACATGAATCATAAAGGTCTTCCCCTGTAGTGGCTGATTCCCACTCATAATTCGGTTTATAATGCTTCACGATCTTGACGTACTACTTTCTAAGGATCAATTATTCCAATGAGTGCTGCTCTTTACATGATTTCCTGATAGCGTAGTCTGTTTTTAGAGTTGGGGAGTCCCCTATTTTCCTCTTAGAGGAAGACCTAGTATTCACCATCTTTTGTAGGTAAGATTAGTCATTCCTTGGACTTCTCCATTGTGGAACATTCATAACTCTTTCACTCTCATATATCATAGTTTTTTTACCTTGAACAATATAATTGTAGGAAGGTACGGAAACACCACTATCATTTTCTTTATCGCTATCAAAAATGTCTCACCACTTGTTAGTGATATGCACAGATCCATAACTCTTGCATCCATTATTTTTTCCCAACAAAGCACCCTCTAAAGAATAAAAAATCTCACCTTCCATTTAATGGGGGTGCCTGCTAATATCAATCAGAGCTAACCATTGAGAGAGAACTGCATTGTCATGAACAACATGGGACTCCTTTTCCATTGTGTCATATTCAATCAATGCCTTCGGGTAATTAGAAGTATTCTACATGATGACATCTCCATGATCTTGAGGACCTTACACCACAAAGAGTACCTACTCATGCTCCAATCCCTCAAACCTATTACATGTAAGAACATTAACTTTCACCACTATATCCAAGGTATGAATACACATGCCTGATGTAATATCTTCGCGAACCATATTCCCTGAGGGCACCATAGGATTGGCTACCAACTGTTGAAGACTAGAGCCCATAGCATCATTCAATGAGGGCAGGTTCCCAACACCAAGATCACAGTTTAGATGATCAAAACCCTTATTTAATAGTGGATTCAGTTACAAAAACACCTCTTTCATTGCAACTGGAGGTGCAAAGGCCTATATGGAATCAGTATTCTTCACCTCAACCACTTCACATCCAATGGGTGCAACCCCAACATTAAATCCTATCTTAGAAGAGAAGACCAGATCAGCACACGCCTTAACAAGAGATACACTCCCACTCAATGCCTCTGTGAGATCATATGTGCCCCCTTTCGCACTCCCTCACATTATCAGAGTAGCCTCATAATTCTCCTTCAACATCACCTGATCTACTCCAGTGTCATCATAGGAAGTGATTCTCATCTTTTCCACCAAATGTAAGGCACCATTCACATTTCTGTGGAAAACCTATCCCATATGGCCAAAACCCCTACAAGAAACATAGTAACACGTCCATAAATCAAAAATGACCTCCTTTTTCCAAAATAATTCCTTCACATCCCTGATCTAGACCCATTTCACTAGTGGTTGTACAACATCAACCTCGATACAAATTTGTGGACAAATTGTGTGAGCCACATCCTTCGTTCGACAATCAGAACATAGGTAGAACCCTATCATATTTTTGAGAGCACATATAATGGGGGATTTTGAATATAAAGAAGTAGACGAGGAAGTATTACCCATGTCACAATGGTAGAAGGGTCCCACCAGATATAAATGTCCCGACCCCTCTTTAGGGCCCGTTTCGTGACTACCCCCAGCCTGCCTTACATAATCGAGGGGTTGTCGACTAGCACCAAGGCGTATATCCCAACAAAAAGGGAAGTCATTGCCTTTAAAATTAAAAAAACAACACAGAGTAAGACAGAATAAGTAAACACTAAGTAAACTGAGTACAAGTAAGTGTAGAAAGTAAATGGGCCAGAATACAAACCCAAACTGAATGTAAATTACAACTGGAAAGAAAGTACAACAACTAAAAGTAAAGCAGTAACGTCGAGCCATCCACTGGTACTCCCACCTGAAGGGTGGGTACAGATAGCCACCTCATCTCCACGAATCCAGCCGTCCTCTCCATGTACGTCCCACCTAGTGGTCCACCTCCAGGTACCGACTTTCTCCACAAGCCTCCACCACGATCAGTGTTGTCCTCCGTCTACGTCCAACACAACGTAGTGTGGGCATAGCCCGTGTTGGGGTGAGTATAAGCTACTCAGTAGGGATCCCGAGACCCCCAAAGGGCTCCCAGAATCCACAAAGGGTAATCCAAAAAGGAAATGTACAATCACGAAGTAACATTCAACACTTCTTAGGTATATTCCCATACATATACCTAAGTCATCAATTCCAGATTGGCTCCAACATCCGATCCCAGGCTTGATCACGTCCACACAGGATAACACAACATAATCCTCATAGGAAAGCAAGTCAATAATATCGATGATAATGATTGGAATTCAAGACTCATCTCACACAGGACTAATTCTTCATAAGATGATAGAGATGATTATATGTAGCCACTGATTCATCTAAGTTGTCCAACCCACACAGGATCGACAGGTACAATCCCCCGCAATGGCCCACAAAGGATCGATAGGTACGAACCCCCACAATGACCCACCAAGGATCGATATGTACTAACTCCGGTAATAACCCACAAATGATCGATAGGTTGTAACCCCCGCAATGACCCACACAGGATCTGACCCACACAAGATCGGTATGCCCTAGCCCACACAGGACCGCTGAGCGCTGACCCACAGAGGATCTGACCCACACAGGATCGGTAGCACTGATCCACACAGGATCGCTGAGTGATGTAGTCGTCATCGTCGAATCCATGGAGGATTTCTGTATAGTCTTCATCTTCGTCGCAGTCGTAACCGGCTCTAGGGTTCACACATACAACAAGTAAGTTTCGAGAGGATCCTCTCCTTGAGTCAAAGGGATGGATACAACAACCATCACGAAGACCAGGGATGATGTAACCCCACATTCCGTCCCACATATTAGGGGAAAACAAAGAAAAAAATGACCAATTCACAGAGAACAGGATGACCAAACTATTTTCCAAAAGTACACAGTGTGTAGATATACGTTACATGCCATGTCATCAGACACTAGGTATTGGCCGTGTGTTCTGGCCTGTGTCGCAGGGCTGTTCGTGTAAAAAAGAAAGTACACGACGTGTGGTATGGTTACAGGCCGTGTCTTCTGTCTATGGGTACTGTCCGTGTACCATAGGCCGTGTCGATGGGATTTTCATGTAAAAAGTATGTACACAGCATGTGGTATGGTTACACGCCGTGTCCAAACATCTGGGGTCGGCACCGTGTATCCCATTAATACACTCCGAGTCCTGTGAAGCCACTTCTTTCCCTTCTGTGAAGAGAATACACGTCGTGCACTTAATCGTGTATTGCTTCTCGTGTCCATGTATTTTCCAGAATACATGCCATGTCATGCGAAGCTGCTTCTGCTAATCTGTGTAGAGATTACACATCGTGTGGCTGGGGTGACACACCATGTGTTACTTGTCTAAACCCGAAACTCAAGCCGCAGTATGCCCACACTACACGGCGTGTTGGTCAGAGGTACACGCAGTGTATTCTGGAATTTTCCAGAATTGACGCCTCCAGCCAGCACACCTCCCATTTTATCCATTATTTGTTCTGATGGTCCTTTCATCATGAAACAACAGACACTAAGTCACCCTGATGTCTAGTAATCGTCTCCAGTGTTTTCGGGCCTCCGATCGGCTCCGAAATCACGATTTGACTCACCCGCTCAAAGAACGGTCAAGGGATGGTCCCTCCCGTTCCGGATTGATCTGTCACCCGCTATCATCGTCGCACCTTCACTAGGACGTCGTGATGTTAGGTCTTCAATTGGGATCGTTGCATCACACAACGAACTCGCAACGTTCTGGTGTTTGTCACCCATGAAGAACATGACGATCCCACCAAACATTCAAAAAAACAGTGGAGGGATCTGGCCATGTTCGTTTGGCCCGGTCCTTCTATGTTAGTTTGATAGAAAGTGGGTCAAGATAAACAAAGGAAGGAAGAATCAGTGTTTCTCCAATAAAAACACACCCCTACCTCCAGAGTTACCGTCAAGCGAGGTTTGTCGTGGAAAGGGACGTCGCGGATGGAGACTTTGTAAGCATCGTAGAAGGAGGATCATCGGTGTTGCATCTTCGATCTCCGAGGATGGCATATCTCACCGGCTACAAGGAGGAAGAAAGAAGGTACGACAAACTCTCCTTTGTAGTGATAGAGTTCTTCGTCGAAGGCTCGATGTTCTTCGCGTTCTTCGTCGAGGAAGAATAACTTCAAAACATAGAGCAAATCCTCTCCAAAATCCTCTCACACAACCAAAAAAACACCAATAAAATAAGTTTTGCCTTATTTTATTACTCATGCCAAGAATTTTGAAATTCAAAATTGAAACATTCAATTAATTGAATTAATTGAGAAGTTTAAACCGCCCAATTAAAGAGGCGTTTAATATTCTGTTAAACGCAAGAGTTGACTTTCATTTAAAGGGGGTGCATGTGCGTTACCTAATTAGAGGAGGGGGTTTGAGGAAGTTGAAAATGTGGGGCTCGTGTGGGCCCCACCCCACAAATATCCTACCTAGTGGAGTAGGATATAGTGGGTCCCACTCCAACCACTTAGCTTAGGTTAAACTACTTTAAATAAAATAAAATTGGTTGCACCATTTTATTTTATTCTTTTACTTAAACCAAAATTTTAATAACCACACCCGAGAAAACCCAACTCCGGAAAACGTGTTCCTAAGAAAAAATTGGCACTGCAGTTCCATCGGTGCCCTCGAATTTCGATTCCGAGCACTGGTTCAAAAGTTAGGAAAACCAACTTGTTCGTTTACAAAACGTACCCGAGATAAACTTCGGAAATTGATTCCAGGCACACCGGGCCTCAGAATCAGGTGCTGTCAGAAAATATGTTCTTGTAAAATTCCAAAGAAAATTAAGAAAAAAAACTCCATGAATTTTTACGGGTCTTTACATTACTCCCACCTCAGGACTTTATGTCCCTATAAAGATACATCATAAACTAGGGGAACAAATGTGGGTACTGAACACGCATCTGAGCCTCCGGCTCCCAAGTTCTCTCCTGGAGGTTCCCATGCTGCCATCTGATACGCACTAGAGGTATCAACCATCCACATAGGACCCGCTCCTGTCGATCCTCGATCTCCACCGGGACCTCCGCAACGGTCCCCCCATCATCAAGGTCTAGCTCCCCATGGTCGATGATATGTGTTGGGTCGTGCACGTATCTCCTCGGCTGAGATAGGTGGAAGAGGTCGTGCACTCGGTGCAACTTAGGTGGTAGACCCAGGCGGTAAGCCACCTCGCCAACCCTGCTGAGGACCAGGAATGGTCCGATGAAGCGTGGAGATAACTTGTCGCTTCAGCCAAATCTCTGTAATCCTCGTCAAGGTGGGACCCGAAAGAAGATGTGGTCGCCATCCTCGAACTCCAGTGGCCTTTGACTCCGGTCAGCATAAGACTTCTGCCGGCTCTGAGCTGTCCTCATCCACTCCTGAATGACCTGGACATTCTCCGTTGTGGCCTGGACCATCTCTGGTCCCACAAGTTCTAACTCCCCAGGGTCTGTCCAGCACAGGGGTGATCTGCAAGGTCGGTCGTACAATGCCTCGTATGGTGCCATCCCGATGGTGGAGTGGTAGCTATTGTTGTACGTGAACTCCACCAAGGGAAGGTGGTCCTCCCACCTGCAACCAAAGTCAAGGACACATGCACGAAGCATGTCCTCGAGAGTCTGAATGGTCCTCTCTGTATGACCATCCGTGTGAGGGTGAAAGGCAGTGCTCAGACGTAGCTGCATCCCGAATAACTCCCCCAACCCCTTCCAAAGCCGGGAAGAAAAGCGAGAATCTCGATTAGAGATGATAGATGATGGCACACCATGAAGCCATACAATCTCGTGAATGTAAAGATGTCACAATCTCTCTACTGAGCCCTACTCTCTGATGGGTAAGAAGTGGGCCGACATAGTGAGTCGATCGATAATCACCCGAATTGAGTCACGACCTCTGGATATACGTGGAATTCTAGTCACGAAATCCATAGATATCACGTCCCACATCCACTCCGGGACCTCCAATGGTTGTACGAAGCCTGCTGGTACCCGGTCCTCTGCCTTCACTTGCTAGCTGGTGAGGCATAGTGAGACGAACTCTGCCACAATCTTCTCCATACCCGGCCAGCAGTGCTGTCATCTGAGATCCTGGTACATCTTCGCCATTCCAGGATATACCGCTAAATGGGGTGTGTGAAACTCTCTCATCACCTCCTCCTGCAAAGCAGCTAGTACCATGGTATGTCCCCTGAAAAAGATGACGTTTTCTCCTCCTACAAGGAATCTATTAGGTTCCTGTTCTGAGAATATCTACGCACACCACATCTCACAATCAGTGTCCCCAATCTATGCCTCCCTGACCCACTGCAGTAGTGGAGGAGTGACTGTGAGTGAATGAAGAAAGGCTGCTCCATCTCTATCCACGAAGGTTATTTGCAATGTGGCTAGCTGCTCCGTCGCCTCCCCAAGTAGCTGAATGCCTATCCTTCTGCTGAGTGCATCAGCTACTATGTTCCCATTTCCAGGAGTATAGACTATCTCAAAGTCATAGTCCTGGAGGAACTCGAGTCATCGTCACTGTCTTACATACAGGTCCATCAGTAAGAAGATGTACCTGAGACTCGGGTGGTCATAATAGACTATAAAGAGCTCGCCCATCAGATAGTGTCCCCACATCATTTGAGTGAAGACCACTACTGCTAACTCCAGGTCATGGGTAGCGGAGTTCTTCTCATTCTACCTCAACTGACGTGATCCATAGGGGATCATAGACTACTACTGCTTCAGGACACATCCATGTCCGGTCCCTGATGCATCGCAGTAGACTACGTACCCTACTCCCTCGTCCAGTAGCCTCAAGATAGGCGTGCTGGTCAATCTCTGTCTCAGCTTCTGGAAGCTCTGCTGACATCTGTCTGACCACACGAAGGCTATCCCCTTCTTATTCAATACTGAGAGTGGTGCCGCAACTCCGGAGAAGTCTGGAAAAAATCTCCTGTAGTAACCAGCTATACCCAAGAAACTCTACACCTCCATCACATTCCAGGGTGGCTCCCAAGCTAGCACTGCCTCGATCATCGCAGGATCCACCGCAACTCCCGCCTCAGAGATGACGTGTCCCAAGAAGTGGACCTCACGTAACTAGAACCGACACTTCGAGAGCTTTCCATATAGCTGGTGCTCTCAGAGTGTGTCTAGTACAACTCGAAAGTGGTAGGCATGCTCCTTCTTATTGGTCGAGTATATCAAAAAGTCCTCGATGATGGCCATGACAAATCGATCGAGGTATGGCTGAAAGATCCTATTCATGAGACTCACGAACACAGCTGGAGTGTTGGTTATGCCGAAAGGCATAACCTAGAACTCATAGTGGCCATATCGACATCTGAAGGCCGTCTTCTGCATGTCCTCATATCAAACTCTGAGCTGGTGATAGCCTGATTTAAGGTCTATCTTTGAGAACCACCGTGCTCCCTTGAGCTAATCGAAGAGGTCGTCAATCCTCGGTAGCGGATACTTGTTCCTCGAGGTCACCTGGTTCAGGCGACGATAGTCGACACAAAGTCACAAGCTCTCGTCCACCTTCTTGGCGAACAATATTAGGGAATCCCAGGGTGAAACACTAGCTCAGATGAATCCCTTGCTCTGCAAGTCCTCCAACTATACCAGCAGTTCTCGATACTCAATGGGGGACATACGATATGCTGGAGTGGATATCGGGGATGTCCCATGGTACAAGTCAATGTAAAAGTCTACCTCTCTACAAGGAGGTAGTCCTCGAACGTCATCAGGGAAAACGTCCTCATACTGATCCACCACTGTAGGAAAACCAAGAATCTGCATGTCAACTGCTCCTAGGATGAGGTTATCCAACTAATGAGTGATGGGCTATCCTATCGTCTGCGAGAGTCCATCCTGTGCTGCAAAGGCTCCCTTCTCACCGGTGAACGTGAACCTGCTCATGTAGGTGCGAACACACCACACCTTGCGCCTAATATAGTCAATCAGACCATGAAATGTGGATAGCCAATCCATGCCCAAGATGACGTCGTAAGGCCTTGATGCTGCTACAAGAATATCACAGCCGAATATCTCGCCTCCTAGAGTAAGCTCACACTGCCGGCACCAGTGCGTAATCGTCGAGTCTTCTCCCGTACAGGTCTCTAGCCATAAGGATCGAGACAATGGCTCTGTCGGAATCTCCGAGCTCCGAACAAGGGAAACTGCAATAAAGGAATGACTTGATTCTGTTTCTATGAGAACTGCAGCAAGGGTGGAGTAGACACATATCATACCTCAAATCATCTCTGCCGCGCCGTGGTCGTAGGCCTCCGCTGCCTGAAGCTGAGCCTGTCTCTTCCTGCCAGCTCCCTGTGGTTGGGGTGGACCTCCTGGTGGTGGTGGTGGTTAATCCTCAAAGCGTCGCCCACCACCTGCTGCTCGGCCAGCTCCCCTTCCTTGTCCGCCTACTCTCGGAGGACCGCCACAATTGACCCTCTGTCTCTGCCTGGGTGGCCCCCCAACCATCTGCTGCTCCTCTGCACTACGGGTCGGGCAGTCATGAGCCATGTAGCCCTACCCGCCACATGCATAGAACTGTCTTCCTCTTGAAATACTAGCTCTGCGCTGAGTGCCCCGCACCTTTGAGCCAGTGTCCTGAGGTTGTCTTCCTGATGGTCCGTTCTGCCAGGACCCTTGTGACATCCATCGACTGCCAGCTGCAGACTACTCTACTACGTGCCACCCTGCAATAGGTCTCGCTGCTAGCGTAGGCTCGACAAGAAAACTCTCTATGAGAAGAGCTCGCTCCAGTACTCCTTCTTGTGTCGGAATGCTGAGGGAGATCTGTGATGCCCTAATCTCATGCCTCAATCCCTTCTTGAAGGTACAGGCCCGGAAGAATGGGTCTCGTACCATGTCCGTCGAATAACGGGAGAGATCGGTAAATATCGCCGAGTACTGGGCCACCGTCATGTTGCCCTGCCGCAGTTGTAGAAGCTCCTTGATGCACACCGCACGGAGGGTTGCTGGGACGAACTTCGAGGGGAAGAGGATATCGATGTCCATTCAGAGGAGAGATGCCTTGTCGTGCACCTGGAGAATCAGGATCCACCATCTTCCTGCTGCCGCATGAAGGAGGCTCACTGTGAGGATCACCATGAGGTCGGCTGGTGTCCCCACTAACCTGAAAACTCATACTACCGCATCCAACCAATCCTCGGTTGCCTGAGGGTCCGTCTCCCCACAGAACCTGGGTGGTCATTGACACTAAAACTCATGCAGTGCACCAAGGCGACGTGCACTCTCGGCGGCTGGGGATGGTATCATCGGTGGCTCGGTAGGTAGAGGTACCGCTGGTGCCTCTGCTATCAAAGGGCCCTACACTAAGGCCTCGTCGCTCGGTGGGATGTCATCACGTACAAAACTCGGAACCCTAGGTGGCTGCCGTCATGGGGCCATCCTGAAAGAGACAGGTGCGCCACGGTCAAAACAGTATACCTATTGAGTTGACCCAAAGTAATCACAAAGAAAATGTGAAACACACATGAAATCAATGTTTTTGTACACTAAGTCAGAAATCAGAAGTCAGGGTCCTAGTGTACAGATACGTCTGCCGCCGCACCAAAACTGGACTCCCAGGACTGATAACCATACTCAATACTCTTAACAGTATTGCTTGACATAGTAAAATATCAGAGTCCAGAGTTCTGCGGTAGAACCGAACTACTCTGATACCAATTTGTCACGACCAGTCATCTGGGCCCGTGTCATGACTACCCTAAGCCTGCCTTCCATAGGACAGGGGTTGGCGACTAGCACCAAGGCGTATATCCCAACTAAAAGGGAAGGAATTGCCTTTAAAAGTAAACAAACACCACAGAGCAAGACAGTAGAAGTAAACACAATGTAAACTGAGTATAAGTAAGTGCGGAAAGTAAATGGGCCAGAATATAAACCCAAACTGAATGTAAAGTACAACTAGAAAGAAAGTACAACAACTGAAAGTAAAGTAGCAACGTCGATCCACTCACTGGTACTCCCACCTGAAGGGTGGGTATAGATAGCCACCTCAACTCCATGGGTCCAGCCGTCCGCTCCGTGTACGTCCCGCCCAGTGTTCCACCTCCAGGTACGGACCTACTCCACAAGCCTCCACCACGATCAGTGTTGTCCGTCATCTAAATCCAACATAATGTAGTGTGGGCATAGCCCGTGCAGGGGTGAGTATAAGCTACTCAGTAGGGACCCCGAGACCCCCGACGGTCTCCAAGAATCCAAAAATGTAAATCCAAAAAGCAAAGGTACAATCATGAAGTAACATTCAACACTACTTAGGTATATTCCCATACATATTCTTAAGTCATCAATTCCAGATTGGCTCCAACATCTGAGCCCAAGCTCGATCACGTCCACACAGGATAACATAACATATTCCACATAGGAAAGCAAGTCAATCATATCTAATATAATGATTGGAAGTCAAGACTCAGCTCACACAGGTATACTTCTTCGTAAGACGATAGAGATGATCAGATGTAGCCACTAAGTCATCTAAGCCAACAGACCCACACAGGATCGATAGGTACTAACACCCGCAATGACCCACAAAGGATCGATAAGTTCTAACATCCTAAATGACCCACAAAGGATTGATAGGTAATAACCCCTGCAATTACTCACAATGGATCGATAGGTACTAACCCCCGCAATGACTCACACAGGATCTGACCCACACAGGATCGGTATGCGCTGGCCCACACAGGACCACTGAGCGCTGACCCACACAGGATTTGACCCACACAAGATCTGTATCACTAATCCACATAGGATCACTGAGTGCTGTAGTCGCCGTCATCAAATCTATGGAGGATTTATGTACAGTCTTCATTGTTGTCGCAGTCGCAGCCAGCTCTAGGGTTCCATCACACAACAAGTTCGTTTCGGGTGGATCCTCTCCTCGAGTCAAAGGGATGGATACATCAACCGTCACGATGACCAAGGATGATGTAACACAAAGTTCTTTCCCACATCTTAGGGGAAAACCAAGAAAAACTTTCCCATGTCACAGAGAACAAGATGACCAAACCATTTTCTAAAAGTACACGGTGTGTAGATATACATTACACGTCGTGCCATCAAACACCGGGTACTGCCCGTGTGTTCCGGCCCGTGTTGTAGGGCTAGTCGTGCAAAAAATAAAGTACATGGCATGTGGTATGGTTACACTCCGTGTCTTCTGTCCACGGGTACTGTCTGTGTACCATAACCTGTGTCGATGGGATGTTCGTGTAAAATGTATGTACACTGCATGTGGTATGGTTACACGTCATGTCCAAACATCTAGGGTCAGCTCCGTGTATCCCAGGTATACACGGAGAGTCCCGTGAAGCCACTTCTACCCTTTTGTGAAGAGAATACACGCCGTGCACTTGGCCGTGTATTGCTGCCTGTGTCTGTGTATTTTCCATAATACACGCCATGTCTCACGAATCTGCTTCTACTATTCTACGTATAGATTACACACTGTGTGGTCGGGGTCACACCCAGTGTGTTACTTGTATAAACCTGAAACTCAAGCACCAGTACGCCCACACTACACGGCGTGTTCGTCAGAGGTACACGTCGTGTATTCTGGAATTTTCCAGAACCGACACCTTCGGCCAGCACGCCTCCCATGTTGTCTGTTCTTCGTTCTGATTATCCATTCATCATGAAACGTTGGACAGTAAGTCTCCCTAATGTCCAGTAATCATCTCCGGTGTTTTCGGGCCTCTGATTGGCTCCGAAATCACGATTTGATCCACCCGCTCGAAGAATGGTCATGGGACGGTCCCTCCCGTTCCGGATTGATCCATTGCCCACTATCGTCGTCGCACCTTCACTAGGACATTGTGATGTTGGGTCTTCAATTGGGATCACTGTGTCGCACATAAAACTCGCACCATTCTGGTGTTAATCAACCATGAAGAACACAAAGATCCCACAAAACATTCACAAAAACGGTGGAGGGATCGGGCCATGTTCGTTTGGCCGGGTCCTTCCACATTAGTTTCCTAGAAAGCGGGTCAAGATAAAAAAAGGAAGGATGAATCAACATTTCTCAAATAAAAACACACCCCTACCTCAAGTGTTATCATCGAGCGAGGTCTTTTGCGGAAAGGGACGTTGCGGAAGGAGACTCCGTAAGCGTCGCAGAAGGAGCATCATCGGTGTCGCGTCGTCGATCTCTGAGGATGGAATCTCTCACAGGCTGCGAGGAGGAAGGAAGTGGTATGATGAACTCCCCATTGTGGTGACGGAGTTCTTCGTCGAAGTCTCGGTGTTCTTCGCGTTCTTCGTCGAGGAAGAAGAACTTCAAGACTTAGAGAAAATCCTCTCCAAAATCCTCTCACACAACCAAAACAACACCAATAAAATAAGTGTTGCCTTATTTTATTACTTACGCTAAACGTTTTGAAATTAAAAATTGAATCCTTTAATTAATTGAATTAATTGAGATGTTTAAACCTCCCAATCAAAGAGGCGTTTAGTATTCAGTTAAATGCAAGAGTTGACTTTCATTTAAAGGGGGGTGCGGGTGCATTACCAAATTAAAAGCGGGGGTTTGAAAAATATGAAAAGGTGGGGCTCGTGTGGCCCCCACCCAACAAATATCCTACCTAGTGGAGTATGATATAGTGGGTCCCACTCAATCCACTTATCTTAGGTTAAACTACTTTAAATAAAATAAAATTGGTTGCACCATTTTATTTTCTTCTTTTACTTAACCCAAAATTTTAATAACCACACCGGAGCAAACGCAACTCCGGAAAAGGTGTTCCTAAGAAAAAACCGATGTTACGGTTTCATCAGTGCCCTCAGATTTCGATTCCGACCACCGGCTAAAAAATTTAGGAAAACCCGCTCGTTCGTTTACTGAACGTACCCGATCTAAATTTCGGAAATTGATTCCGGGCACACCGGGCCTCAGAATCAGGTGCTGTCAGAAACTGCATTCTTGTAAAATTCCAAAGAAAATTAAGAAAAAAAACTCCTTGAATTGTTATGGGTATTTAAAATAAAACTCAAAGTTCCATCTAAATAGGTAAAAATTAATACCATTGCATCTTTTTGAGGCCCTAGATGAAGAAAAAATCAAGTCCTCCACCGACCAAAACCGGATCACAATGTGCCTCCAGTCAAGTAATCATACAACCTCACGCTCCTATAGCTCATATGATTCAGAGATGAACCAGTGGAACTAGTCAATAGAAGGGTGATGAAGAAAAAATACAGCCTCTATAGTAATCTTACAGAGGTTCATGGAACCATTCAACTCCATTGGGAAGAGGGTGAGTTGTGGTGCCTCCTAGGAGAGATCTAAAACCTTCATAGAAAATGGGATCTTTCGGAAGGGCGGAGAAAGCATCGGGTTTGAAGACTACAAGTAAGAACTCACAAACCCAATGCATGAAAAAATAAAATGCCACCCCAAACAATCAATATATAAATAATTATACTTCAATGATGGTACTCATATGATCATGGAAGCATAATAGTTCAAAAATATAAAAAATCATTTACTACAATTGTGTAACTAATCATTTAATAGTAACCCATAATTAATTTTTGTTTAGTATATTGACCATCCAAATATAAGGTACATTCATTTACCATTATAATACAGATTTTATAATCATACATTTTTAAAATTAACAATTCTATGGATTCTCATTAAAAATATCATTATATCATAGACATGCATCCCAAAAAGAGTAATTAAAATTAATTAACATTATAAAATTTCTATTATTAAATGAAAAATCTTGAACAATCTCAAAATAGATATGAAAACATAAGGAAAAAATAGTATAATGAATGTAAGAAATAAAAAAAGTAGAAAGAGATAGAAAATTTTCAACTAATCATTGAACCCAACTCAAATAAAAACACTCCATCATCATCCTAAATTCCTTTTGACATTATCCACGCAATCCCAATATCTACCACATCAAACCATCAACCCATAACATCAATGCGTATCAACCACACCAATAAACACAAAAAAAATAGCACTCATATTTACACATACCTAGGTTTCTAAATTAAAATGGGAAGGAAATATCATATCCCTAAAAAATTAGTGTTGGGCAGAAAACAGTGAAACATCATCTAAATAATGAAATCTTTTAAAAATAGAAAAAATGGCTCAGAATTATTCTACCTATTAGTATAAATTCATGAAATAAAATTATTCCTCTATATATGGATTTTTTCAATTAATTATTATCACATTTTATTAAAAAATAAACCTATTGATCAAATTATAAATCAAAAATAATCTAATAATGAATAGGATCTTGACAGCACATAATCATGGTATGTAGTTTTATGAAAGGATAATTACTCCATTTATGGAAGATTCATTATTATCATAATACTAATAAAAAAGGTTAAAATATATTTTTATCATTTTAAATACATGAAGGAAAAAAATTATCAAATTTATTGACTCTCAGACATTCTATAAAAAATATAAGATAACCACCATGAATAAAAGAACATGAAGCTATAGATCACAAAACCCTTTCAATATAATTTTATTATTATATTCTATTTCAGAATCCTAATTATGTCAATATCAATTTTTTACCTAATAAAAACATGAGCATAATAATTCCATGTACAAATATAATTTAAAGTATATTCCTCAAATCCCCTACTTCAATGTGAATATTCAAAGTTCACTGAATGTGAATGGAATGATTGGTGATGAATACCAACTCAAAATATTATGGTAAATTCATGATCCCATAGGAAAATCCTTTCATGAATTAAACATAAAAAATATCTATGAAACCCATTGATTCAATAGGAAGAACTTTTATAGCATGTAAATATGGAACAATAGAAAAGTATGTAGAAAAAAAGGAGGGAACGATAGATAACATGGTTTAAGGATCATCATCACATAATAAATGGCCTTGAAATTAATAAAAGAGTCCTATGATTATCCAAAATGATCCCTCATATACATACTGTTCAATAGAATATTCATGAAATAAGATCTCATGTAAATCCGTGAATTTAATGAAAAAATTGAAATCCTCTTCTTGGGACTGAAAGGGATTTATCACACCATGATGTCCATATATAAAATGATTTCTAGGTGAATATCCCCTAAAAACCCCCATTATCATGGTCAATAACTACTAATTAGATTAAAACAATGGTTACCATGAAATTTTTATGGATTTTTCACTATGATTTTCAAATAAATTATAATCGTAACATTCTCTATTTCCATCGTTCCCATCTCGATCAATTCAAAAAAATGATACAATATGTCTGCAACCAAATGATGTAATAATATCTCACAATTAAGTAACAAGAAATATAGCCTCAAGGCCATCACTGTATGACAACACCCTCAACATCATGACTAAAAAATGGGAAACTAAATATGTAATATAATTGAATAAAAATATAGGATTATATCTCTAGAATAATTTTCCAAAAAACCACTATAAACTACAACCTTCCATGATCAATTCTTATAATGACAGGAAGAGACTCCCCATTATAGAACAAATCCTCAATCCGGAATCTCAAATCTATGAGATTCTTCCTTCATTCAACCTCATAATTTCCATTAATAACCTCCCTAACTCCCACAACAATTGAGAAACAAAAAATTAATTTTTCATGAAAATAAATTCCCTTACATTATATAATTATCAAATGTCTATCATCCTTACAAATAAAAATAGGTACTTTAATGGAATCCAAAGTGTCCTTAGATAATTACCCAATATGATGCCTCTAAAAAAATATCTATATAATAACATCCTAAAAAACTCATCATAAAGGAGTAGAACAACATTAAATAGAATCATAAAATATTCATCAATAAATCTAAGTTCATATGTATTATATAAAAAATCAATATTCAAATAACTAGAGAAATTTAACACATATTTAGTACTCACACTTCTATTTAAAATTTTAAAAAACGTTGTTTCATCATAATACACAATCCAAAAGAAGATAACCATTTGGCACAAACTTCTACTAATTGTCATGAATATCAATAGCATTCTATTAGAACTTCAGATAACCTTTAAATTCGGAAACACCAGAGTATAAGACACATGACTCTTTATGAACCCTAAAATCAATTTCCAATATGTGGAAAATATTAGGGATCTGATCAATTTTCGATGCGTGTGAAATTTGATATAAAACATCACATTGTGTTCCCACAACTAAAAAGGCCTACGGAATTATGAAGAACTCTTACTCCCTTGTAGAACCTCTATTGACCATGTTTAATAGATTCATTCAATAATACATTATGACAAGTTGAAAAGTCCAAAATCCTTCTCCTATAATCGATATTATACTTATAAATGTCCTATTATTCTATCTTCTACTAATGAATCAAATCCACCTTATCTATCATACTATTAACTAACTTCATACCAATAATTTCTGAATCTTCAACTATGGTTATAACACCCCAAGAGTTTATGGTATGTCTCTTTTAAAATTTATCTTCATCAATATTGTATGCTTCACCCAACAATGAGTTAAAATAATAATATAATATTAAATATGAATTTTGGAATATTAATGTGGAAATCATGAATAATAATATGACCAAAACAATTGTAACATCACATATGAATGTATAAATAAAATTTGGGTATCTTATTAATGAAAAGATAGAATATTTATATCGTATAATAAGTAAATAGATAGTTTGAAATCAATAAATTATGTATTAGAATTTTAATGAAACATGAAGGGTTTTTTAAAATTTCATAATTAATATAATGATTTAAAATAAAATTTATTTTCATAAAAAAGATTATTAATTTGATATTTTGTTGTCTTATTATTATAAGATAATTTTATGAAACCAAAATTAATTTATCAATGTGTCATAAAATCAGTTATACTTTTAAAATCAGTATTTTTCAAATAAATGATGATTTTAATTAAAAATTAAATTTATCATACATTGAAAATTGTTTTGATAAAATAGAGTTCATTTTTTAATTTTATATTCCAAAAAATTGTTAGGGTAATTTTTTTGATATTTAGATAATAGAGGATTTTTTATTTAAGAATGAAATATTATAATTTACGGTATATACACATTATAGGTCAAATACATTATTTATTGAGTCTTAGTTGATGTAAGCATCATAATATCGAACTATCTTTCTTTAATTATTGTATTTAGTTATTTCAATCAAAATTATTCATAGTCTTGATCAAAAAAATAATCTAATGGATATAATTTTTATAAAAAATATCCTATTCTCAACTATAAATAACACTATTCATTAGAATCCAAACTATTCATTAACTTGGGCCAAAATGAAAATCCTATGAATAATATAATAAATAAACCAGTCTCCCACAATAAAAATAACACCTCTCACTACCTCTTCTCCTCGCACCTCCAAAGCAGTAGAGATTGTATAATTTATACCCAATCCCTCTCCCAAAAATATCCTCATGTTCTAGTCATTATTATCTTACCAAAAATACCATATAAATGTTCCTTATTGACATTCATAAAGAGATGAATTTAACAGGTAAAACCCCCTTCCATTCCTTTAAATTTATTTTAATTTCATTTATTTTCAATTCAATTTCATTACTCCTCTATCCAAAAATAAATAATAACTCCAATATCTTATATATAATTAAATTTTATTACATTCATATAATATTCATCATCAACCACTTCTCCTCTCCCCTTTTGTTCTAAAAATGATAACTTCGAATGTGAGGTGTAGATTTACCACCTTCATGGATGATTTTTTTTTGTTTTTCAATTATTCTTTCAATAAGGATCATAAAAACACAATTATGGTCAATCCAGACTATAATATATGTACTAATGGAAATTTAACACTCTGGAATATTAATATATACATAGTTGTAATAAATAATACATAACTAGTTAGTGATGATTGAAATAATGCCAAAATAATTTAACCAGTTATCATTAATGATTTATCTAATGAATCATCGTCTTATATGGAAACAATTATATATATTACCATGTAATATGATTTAGGTTCACTAATTTCAAAAAATTGCAATTCAGGATTACTATTACCATTTTACATGATGTTTCTTACATGTATACAAGTGAATCAATTCTAAAAATCAAGGAAACGAACACTCCCAAAGGATGAAATATAATCTTAAAACTCATCAAAAAGCCCGTAAATGAACATAATAACTTATAATAAGTATATTACATCATGAACTGTATATTAATTATATTACTTATGAATATAATTTCATTACCCATGACGTTAACTAAAAGTGTTGTACTTTTTTAGGAATAAGTTATATGTTTATTTTCAAACCTCCAATTTTCATTCAGGTTACCATTAATCTCTCTTTATCCTAATGTAATTATTAATAACTCTTATATAACCATCATATATTATTTTTTTATTTTATAAACATATTTATCTATCTCAATAATATTTTATTTTATTGGGAAAACATTAATAAAAGGTTTCTTGATTAATTCATCTGGATAAGAAATCATGATTTAAGTGATATTCCTAATTTCATGCCCATTATCAAGTATACTCCATGATATGTTTTAAAAAAATATTATCTTTATAAAATAAATAATTTCATCATGAAAAAATATATTAGTTAATTTCAGGTTTTATGAAAACAGTTAATCTTTTTATCTCTTTAAAGAATATTTTTTATTTTCCCTTAAAGAGAACTAAAGATACCAATTTTTCTAGTTTATTAAAAAATATTTTTAACTTTTCCACTTTATTTGGACATAATTTATGACAAAAATATATTTTCATAGTAAAGTCCTCTTATTTTCAGGTATATATATTTTTATAATTTTTTTATATAGGTTAGAAATGATTTTACAAAATAACACATCATTCCAAAGTAAAAGAATATTTCTATCAAGAATTTCTCAGAGATTTTATTAGAGTATTTAATCTATTTTGATACCCTATTTTAAATTATATAACTCATTCATACTCATCTCTAATTGTATCATCTGCTATATTTTATCAAATGGTTTATGGTTATTTTGACTAGGGATATAATGTCTTGATACCATTTTCCATAATAATCATTGTAGTTTTTTGATTTGGGATATTATTTTCATATCATATGATACCTTAAATATGAATTTATATTTTGATTATGATTAATTCCTTTAATATGAGGAATCCATTTGAATTATTAAGTGATGAAAGAAGATCTCTATATCCCCTTGATGCATCGACATGTCTCATAAGACAAACTAGACTGGGTTTTTACCCATTTATGTATGGTGTCTGGACCAAAGCCTTGATGGAATGTCTATCATATCTGAAATAATGAATTCCCTCATAATGATATTATTAATTGATAACCCAAGTGACTAATCTTCTAGTTTAATATTTTTGTTTATATTTCCTTCTCTTGAGATTATTTTTTTGGCTTTTTATTCTACTTTTATTCCTTCTATATTGTGCTCCAGATTATGATTTAATGGCATGAAATTTTAGTTATTCACTATACCATATTTTTATGTTTATTTAGGAAATCATGTGCTATATTTTTTACCCTTACTAAGAATCTTAGCTCACCTGTATCTTATGTTCTATTTTTTCTCGGGATTCCAATATGTTTGTTACGAATAACTTGAATGGATAATCTATGAGTTTATGGATGATTTCAATGGTGTTTCTATATTTATTTTCCCTTTATGTTTTAATTTAAATATAATATTTTTAACTGGTTTTCCAATGTTAATAAACTATTTAGTCCTTTGTGATGTGAATGCTTGTACGTACTACCAATATAATTATGTAATGCACCCGCTCTAGGGAACTAGGGTCAGGGTATATATAGTTGGAGTCATGGGATGTCTAGTAGAAGCATTTCAAACTAGATTTAGAAAATGTGAATTAGGGAACATAACCCTAAGAATAACATTGCAGATAAGTATAGAAGAAACTCCTATAATTTTGGTAAGGTTGATATTACATGGGTTTCTCTAGAAATTAATTATTATCTGGATAAAATAAGTCAATGTGGTTCTTTCACATATGTACCTATGGGTAACAACTCTGAAAAGGTGTGTTAAGCCTGATTCGGTGTAACCGAATAGATGACAACAGCCCTTAATATGCACCCTATTTGACACTCCCACATGATATGATTAGGTTAAGTAAAATTTTGAATACAAACCATTATGAAGGATTTAAATCTAATAATATACCTAAAGAGACCATGTTTTTGATTATGAAATCATCTATGCATAAATTTAAAATTTTTGTTAAGTTATTTTATAGCTCAAAATTATGAATTATGATTCACAACCTAATTTAATTTATTCTATTCTTTAGAAATAGAACAAAGGGTAAGAAATGGAAATTGCATCAAAAAACATATTCCATGTAAGGATTTCACTCTAATGAAATATAATTATGATAGAGTAGGGGAAGGAAACTGTAGTTGAGAAACTAATAACTATATTGAGATAAGTGACCAGGTTATTTTTAATAACCTTACTCGTATGGAGTAGCTAGATCCATAGTGCAGTGTAACAACATTAAATTGCTACATGTGACAAAAAACTCCATTATTCAATGAGGCTATAAACCCATTTGTAATTGATAATTGGATAAGAACCTAATAGAAGATATTTTTTCTTTGGGAAGTAATGAAAGGGATAATGTTATCTTGGTAATTTATTGTTTCTCAAGTGATGATGATCAATGGTGGTCGTTAATTCATAACACAATGTAAGAGGAATAAATTTCAAATATAGAATTGTAATATTCAATGAAATTTTTTAGAGAAATATTTTACATATGAATATTGAGAAGATATAAAGATGCAATTTATTAGAATATGACATGAATAGGATGAAAATTGTCCCATCTTTGAAGCCAAAATTAAAGGGTTATCAGGGCATGTGGTAGTCTATATACCTAATCCATGGGAAAATATTGACCATTTATTTTATGGTATTATGGAAATAATATGGAGGGAACAAGTCTCCCAAAAAAGTCATCATATAAGGATATAGTATTATGTTCCATAAGGATTGAAAAATAATTTTCAGATCCATATGGATTTGAAAGAAAAAATGATTAGAATAGGGGTGATGAGTACTATGGAAAATGAAACAAAGAAAAGTTGGATAAGGAAAGTATGTAATTTTGATCAAATCAAAAACATAGAAATAAAAAACATAGAACACACCTCTAAGGAATAAGAGTTTGTTACTAATGTTGAGAAAAATTCCACCATTCCCATGATTGAAATGGAAAGAATGAGTATCACAACGTTCAATGATTTAGAATTTATGGAGTTGGGCACAATGAAAATAATTTTCCAATATGTCAAGGAAACTTTCCCAAGAAGAGTATTTGGGGGAAATGAAATAATAATATAGTCATGAAAGCTAAGAATGGAGTTCTTAATGATGTGGTGGTAGATAATTTATTAATATCTACAATTTTAGCTAAATATTAATTTGGTTTTGGATCATCTGATTCCCTTAAATAATCTCTGTTAACTTTAGAAATTATATATTTCCAATTCACATTCACAAGGGAGTTATCAGTAATGAATACTAGTGGAATAATTATTACAATAATGACGTGTCTAGTAGTTCCTATTTTGACACATAAACATGATCTAATTACAAGTATTATCATCAAACATATGGTCGATTATGATATAATCCTTGTTATGGATTTCCATTGTTAATATAATGAAACTATTTTTCAAAATAGATGGAAATTATGATTTTTGATGGATATACGTAATTTCATATCTTTTGAAGTGATGCTTCATCATCTAATTCATATTTGGATCGACCGATAGTAGCTCCACTAAATGAGATTCATAGGGAATAAAATAGAAAAAATATACTGAGGAAAAAGGTGATCTTCATATTAAGGATGGAGTTATTTTCAAAATATACATTGACATATTTCAATAGGATTGACCAGGAAATCCTAGAGATACGGAAGTTTATTTATCTATTTATTTAATCACTAATGAAAGATATATATCAAAAACCCCTAATATAATGGGGCCAACAGAGTTGATAGAGTTAAAGAAACAAAAATAGAAATTGATTGATAATTTATTTATATTGTCGAGTGTTTCAAATTTGGGAGATCATGTTATTTTTGTTAATAATTAAGGTGTATCTATGAGGCTATGAATTTACTATAGGGAGATAATTAATATTATGATAAATATTAGGTATTCAATACCATGAATTGATGATTTATTTGATCAACTTCATAGATATGAATATTTTAGTAGGATTGACCTTCATTATTAATACAATAAATATCATATAAATATGGATGATATTACAATGAAAATATTTTAAACTAGGTATGGACATTATGAGTTTATATTAATTCCATTTGGATAGACTAATAAAACCCCAATTTTTATAGATCTAATGAAAAAAGTGTTCAAGGAATATCTTGATGATATTTCTATGGTAATTATTAATGATATCATGATATATTCTATAATCTATGAGGACCATGAGAATCACATGAAGTAATATTAGAAGAAAATAGTTATATGAGAATTGTAGAATGAGTGAATTTGGTTTTAAATGGTTTATTTTCTTGTCCATATTGTCTCTATAGATGGAATCTCATTTGATCCGGTAAATAAAAAAGGAAGTTTAGGAATGTTTGACAGTAATAAACATAACCAAGGTATCTTGTTTCATTATTTTATAATGTTTTTATCAATGATTAATTCATAATTATTATTTATTAAAAAACCTATTGACTAATCATACTCATAAAGGGGTTACAATTATTTATAAAAAAATGTAATGAATGTTTCAAAGAATTGAATTTGAGATCAGTAAATTATATGATCTTGACTCTAGTATTGGGAAGTACTGTATTTGTGATTTATATTGATTCATCAAAGAAAGGACTTGGTTTGGTCCTTATGGAGTATGATATAGTTATTGAAAATTTATTAAGGTAGTAAAAAATTCATGAACATAACAATCCACCTCACGATCTTGAGTTAGAGGATGTAATATTTTCTCTAAAAATTTGGAGAAACTATCTATATAGTGAAATATTGGAGATATATACAGATCCAAGGAGTTTGAAATATATCTTCTCATAAAGATAAGTCAATATGAGGAAAATATGACGGATCGTGCTACTCAAACATTACGATTGTTCAATACACTACCACCCAAGAATAGAAATAAGATAACAGATTCTCTGAGTAAGAAGTATCATTGAGTTTAGAAAAAAATGATTATTGACAAAGATCATGTGTACATTGATATAGTAAATATGTATATGGTATTTATAATGGAAAGTGACACAAAACTACTTTTTCAAATTGGTTCCAAAAAATCTATAATAGACAGTATTAAAAATGTCCCTTCTTATTATGGGAATTTTCAAAATAAAATAAAAAATTTAATGTTGGGAAATTGTTAAACTTCATATAAGAAAATGGAATTTGGATATATGGGAATAATCTTTTCATTCCCTTTATATATAAGAGAAGAATTGAATTATTAGATGATGCTCATAGCTCTAATTTATCTATATACTATGGAAGTAAAGAGATGAATAGATATTTGATTAAAGATATATTTTGGTATAATATAAAGTGGGAAATTTTTGATTATCTATCAAGATGTTTACTCTATCAATAGGTGAAAGTCGAAAGACAACATCCAAGAGGATCTATACATCTTATTAAAATTTATACATGGAAATGGTAAGACATTCCCATGTATTTTGACACTAGATTACCAATAACTCTAAGAAGCAATGATCCAATATGGGTAATTATTGATACACTTACAAAATATACACATTTTAATGAAATAAAGGATGATTTTAAACTATATTTCCTAGAACTACACTATATAAATGATGTTTTATAACTTCATGGTGCACCACCTTTAATTATATACATTCATGATCCCCGAATTATGTTGAAATTGTGAAAAATTCTTGAGAAGGGTCCTGAAAGTGAGATTTATTTGAGCTCTACATATCACCCACAATACAATGGTTATCCTGAATGGACTATTAAAACATTTCAAAACAATTTGAGTTCATTATCACATGACTTTCAGGCTTTGTGGGATCATTATTTAACTTTTGATGATTTTCATTATAATACTATTTTCCATTCAAGTATTCCAATGGCACCATGTGAAGAATTATATGGAACGAAAAGTTTTATACTGACTTGTTGTGACGAAGATGGAAAAAGGTATATTCTAGAAACATAACATGTGGAGGAAATAATATGTAAAGTTAAAGACTATTCTAACCCATATCAATGAATCAAACAGGAGGTAAATTAGTTGTATGGAAAACTGGAGGAATTATTTGGTGTTTCCAGAGAGATATCATGTCTTAATGAAGGTATCTCTATGGAAGGGTATTATAAGGTTCAATAATAAAGGAAAACAGAACCCCAAGTATACCAGACATTTTGAAATTCTGGGGATAATTGGTGCTATGTCATATCATTTTCAAATTCTACCTAGCATTTTTAAGGTAAAAAATGTCTTTCACTTATCTTTGTTAAGGAATTTCATATTGGACCCAACTCAGGTTCTCACTTTTGAAGTAGTAGAATTGGAACTATATTTATCTTATTGTGAAGAGATTATCCAAATTCTCAATACTAAATAACATGTGTTACTGAATCAGATGACTCGGCAAGATAGATACTTTGGAAATATCAAAAAATTGAAGAGGTGACATTGGAACTATAGCAATTTAGGAACAATAACTACCCAAATATTTATGTGAGGTGATGTTCCAGAAATATAGCGTGTGATATTTTATGAAGGGTTATATAATTTAACACCCAAATTTTTTATGTTATGCCTCTTTTAAAATTGAACATCTATTATAGTTTATGCTTTAGGTAACCGTAAGTATAAAATTGTAATATACTATTAAATATGAAAGCCAAAATGTTAATGTAACCATTAAGAATAGTAATATAAAAAATAGACTAATAAAATCACTAATTAAATAAAAAATAAAATTTGGGTATCTTATCAATTGAAATATTGAATATTTCTATCATGGAACATGTCAATAAATGTATTATAAATTATAAATTAAGTGTTTGTATTTTTGTGAATCATAAATATTTATTTATAGTTTTTTAATTAATACATTGAATTAAAATAAAATTTATTTTCATAAAACACATTCATAAATTAATATTTGTTATCGTATTTATTAATATATTTTTTTGGACCTTAATTAATTTTTTAAACTGTCAGAAAATCGGTTATAATTTAAAAATATATATTTTTTAACATTTGATGATTTATATTAAATATTAAATTTAGAATATTTAGAAAAATATTTTTGTAAAATGGAATTCATTTTTTATTACACAAATGAAAAAATTATTATATTTAATTTTTGATGTTTCTCTAAAATTGTATAATTCATGTGAATAATTAAATGAAGTAATTTAAGATATATATACACAATAAGTAAAATACACTATGTATTTAATCATGTATGGTGTAAGAACCATAATATTTAACCCTAATTCTATAATAACATTATTTATCCATGGGAATCATAAATATTAATTTTATTTTTTCCAACTAATAATCTAATAAAAAAATAATCAAAAAAACACCCCCCTCATCCACTATAAATAATACCCCTTACACCCTTTTCTCCTCACACCTCCAAATCCTTGAATCTTGTCCAATTTCTACCCAACAAATCTCCCAAACATCTCCTACTAATTCTAGTCTTACTTGTATCACCAAAAATACATTTTCAATGTTCTTTAAGAAAGTTTACACGGAGAGGAATTCAAGAGGTAAAATCCCCTTTCATTCTTCAAATTGTATTTCAATTTCGTTTATTTTTTTATCAACTAATTAACTCCTATATCAAAACATTCATCATAAATCTTTAATCTTATATATAATTGAATATTGTTATTTTATGGAATATTCATCATCAAACCCCTTCTCCTTCCCATTTAGTTCTAAAAAAGAAATCATCGTCTATGAGGTGCTGATTTACCACCTTCACAGACAATGATGTATTTTTCAATTCCACATTCAAGGATGGTCATAAAACCATTTTTTTGGTTACAACAAAATATAATGTATATATTTAAACTTTTTTATTTTTATATAGGTAGTATATATACATATAATTTATTAATAAGACAAAACTAGTTTGTGATGATCCAAAGAATGCCAAAATAATCTAAACTGTTACCATTCAGGGTTTATCATATAAATCATCCTCATATGTGGAAAAATGATATATTAGACCATTTAATATTTTTTATTTTCATTGGTAACATATAATTTCAATTTTGGATAACTATTCCCTTTTTAAATTATCTATCATAAATATATACAATAGAATCCATCATGAAAAAAAAGAAATGAACACTATTAAATGGTGAACATGAATCTTATAACCCATCAAAAGAGTAATAAATGAACTAAATAGATTATATAAATTTAAATAGATTTTAAATAGTTTTTAAATAAAATGGTTAATGAATCCAATTTCATTATCCCTGACATTAAGTACAAATGAAGAATGTTTTTATGCATAAGATAAGGGTTTATTTCTGAACATCCCTTTTCCCTTCAGGTTACGATTTCAATATCTATATCCACAGTTTAATTATTAATAATTATTACATACACCACCTAAATTCTATATTTACTTTGCAAAAATTGTTACATACCATAATTTCTCTTTCCTTGATGGGAAAAAATATGTTTTATAATGTTTCATTTTCAATTCCTCATGATGAGCAATCTCAGTTAAAGGGAACTTCTTAATTTCATTCTCTTTTTCAAGTATAATCAATAATGTTTTATGAAACCATTATTTTTCTTAAATTAAGGATTTAATCATGAAAAATTATATTACTTCTATCCTGGGTTTATTCAAATAATTAATCCTTATAAATATATAATTAATCTTTTATATTTTCCCTTAAATAGGACATAGGTGGCCAAAGTAAAAGGGTATTTATCTCAAGAATTTACCAATGATTTTATTAGTGTATTTAATTTTTTAGGTACCCTCTATTGAATCAAAACAAAATTTGAATTGAACTCTTTTTTTACCATATACCATATTTTATCTAATTTTTTATGATTATTTTGACTGGGTATGTACTATCTAGATACAATCCCTTATATTACTATGGAATGTTTTTTGATTGGGGATATTATTTACATTTCATATTATATTTTCAATATGATTATATATCTGTATTATCCTTCACCCCTTTTGTAAAATTAAGTAATTGGAATTAGTAAGTGATGGGTGAGGCCGGTTATAGCCCCTTAAAGGATTGATTGGTCTCATTAAAAAAAAACTAGACTGTGATTTTAATAAATTATGTATGCTATATTAGAAAAATCCTTGATTATATTTTAATGATTTTTGGCATTATATATTCCCACACTATAATATTTGTAATTTATAACCCATGGGATTATTCATCTAGTATAATATTTATGTTTATGTTTCATTATCATGTGATTATTTATGTGGATATATTTATTTATCTTTTATTCCTTCCATATTATGCTCAAGATTATGTTTTTATGTCATGAATTTTTGGTATTCACCATACCGTTTAATTTATGTTTTTTGTCATAACTCTTCCCATATTTCATACCCTTACTGAGAGTCTAAGGTCACCCCTTTCTTATATTATATTTTTTCACAGGATGTGAATATTTTTATTATTAATTACCTCCATGGATAATTTAGGTGTTTATTGGTGTTTCCAATGGACTTTCTATACTGTTTTTTATTTCATGTTTTAATGTAATACTTCTACTTTATCGGGTTTTCTAAATCTATTAAACTACTAAATCTTTTGTGAAGTGAATTCTTGTTCGTAGTTCCAATGTAATAAGGTAAAACATAATATTTGATTTTCTACGGTTGGGGTCTTTACATTAGTCAAACACAACGTACATATACATGGACTAGTATACATCACTTAAAATAGATCCACAAAAATGATGGAATTGTAGTTATTATGGTTGTAAAACTCAACCAAGGGTTGTTTTATAACCTAAAATACATTAAAATCATTAATTTATTCAAACAACATTTCTTACCAAGTCCATATAGTGGACTCCATATTACCTTTTCTATTTTAATTAAAATTTTATTATAAAATTATCCAAAGACAAAGTCACTTTCAAGACCTATGTATAATCTAGAGGTAAAACATTGATCATGATTTGAGTTTTTCATTTTCAAAACCCCTTGGAGCCTCACTACCTCTTATAGACCATTACTTGATAAGACAATATATGTTTGTGAATCATTAATCACAAATAAATTATCCAAATTTATCAAATGGTCTTAAATAACATAGATATCAACATATCTACCCTCATATTGATGTCCCCTTATATAAGATCCAACATCTACATGGGTAAATTGCGGGGTTGAATAGTTCCTTTGGGAATATAATTCTTAGTAGTCGCCTTCTTGTGTACTAAAAATCATAGTTTATAGTTGATGATTGATTTCTCCATTCTGGGACAGTAGAACAAACTCCATAATGCATGAAAAATTATCGAAGGACATACCACAACAAGTGTTCTTTGGGGCTCAAAAAGAGCCAACACTATAAATCCTAATGGAACTAAAATCATCCCATGAAGAAATACCAAATGTTTATCATCCTCAAACCATACCATAGGGTAGAATTAAAAAGAAAACACAATCCCACAAAAAGTATACACATAAATCACCTAATAGTGATTCCACCGTTTATTGGAAATTTATTTTTGAATAATTATTTCGAAGAGACGCCGCAATAGTACATTTCTCCCATATCAAGATGATTTTTCATAATCTATGAAACACTATAAAAATATCCAAACTCATAAATGAAATCACAATGTGAATTCCTATACAGTATGATACTAACAACATTCCACTCACCTACTGTATATTAAATCAAAAAGTCATTATACAATTAAAATTTTATCCCCCATTATTTTATCCAGATCAATTTTTTAGAATTTGATATATATCAAATAGTTTTATTTTTTAATGACCATAAAATTCTCACTAATGTGAAAATGTCAAATAAAATGTAAGTAAAAAAAAATTATGGAAAGTTAAACATCATTGATAATATATTTACATTCTTGAGTTCATAAATTAAAATATTAATAAGAGATAATTTCTCTCTTATTCATTAGAATTAACCTTATGAAAAGGAAAAGAGTGTCACATTAAACATCAAATATATCTCATTCATCTATGAAATTGAAAATATCTTCACTAAATAATTTATATTTTTGACATAAAAAATAATCCTCACACTGGTCAGTTCAAACAAACTCCCGATCCTTATTAGCCAAGTATTTCAAAGGAGTCACAATATATATAAACCCAATCCATTTAAATATATTATTACATGATTTTTAACATAAAAATATTTTAATTACAACCCGAAGATCATGCGGCCTAGTGTCCATGGAAGAATAGGTTCATAATACATGAAATTGAGTATAAAATTAAACATCCTTATTTTATTCTCCGAAATAAGTTCCTAAAGAATTTTTATATCATGAAAATGTATGGTATAACTTGGGGAACACATAACAAAAGGTATGGGACAAAAATATAAATAAAGAAATAAATAGGATAAGGAAACATAACATGATATTCTAATGTATATCATGATATCATAAAATAGAAGGCTTGTAAGTAATTACATGGAGCATATCATAAAGAATATAGTATTTTAAGTTCATGAAATCAAAGGAAATGTGGTGGAGACATAAAAAAAGACATAAAAATTAGTTGAGGTGGAATTCAAAAATAATATCACATGAAACACAAAGTCTAGTAATGGATTTGGTTTACTCCATAATCCCATAAATGACATCTTATGAGACTAAATAATTACACAATTCATTACCGAACTATATATTCAAACCCATCATAAAATGTACATGATCAATGTGTGATAGATAAATAAATCCATCATAAGGAATAAAATATTAATCAAAAATAGAAAAATAAATGGGTTTCACAATCTATCATCACATCAAAATAAAAAAACATAATGAATGAATTATATAAATGATCACAAGTAATGTATTACCCCATTATAGGGAAATAGGATAATCTATGTATATATGTGAGAGATATATATAAATAATTTTGATGAATTCTATAACGTTAAATGTTTTTTTTACATTCAATATATATACTTTTAAAAATATAAAAAAATTGAGGAAAATATCCATTCGACATTTACAATCATTTTCGAAGAAATAATAAATCAAAAAATATTATAAAAATCCTTTTATTTGAAAATAAAACTAGAAACATAAATAGTAATCTTCAACGAAAATAATGGTCATAAATTAAATTAATTATTTACTTACCAATTAATTTAAAAGGAACATTCAATTAACACTTACATAATAAGTAAAAAAGTACCTCATTTGGAAAACTATATGAATATTCCTTTTAATTTTTTTTAAAAAGGTAAACATGGGTAAAAATTTCATTAAATGTTTAGAGAATAATATTAAAACATTGTTGAATATATATTTAAGAAAAAATGGTTAGGTAATGGAATTGTTTTCTACTAGAGAGAGAATTATATTTGATTTTCCTTAAAAAAATTCCCCTCATTTTATGAAGGAGAGGAAAATGGTAAAATTACATGAGAACTCCTTGATTAACCGAAGTAGAATAAGATGAAAAATGTTTATTAGAAAATTATCTAATAATTACTTTTAATGAAAATTTAAAAATATACAATCCTAATTAAAATGATATTATGAAATAGACCCTTACTACATTGGTAATTTTATAATAATAACCCCCATGAATGAAGGAAAGGTTTTGCAACTTAAAATATAATTAGTTATTTAGGATTCATGAGATAATATATCAATTATTAATATATACAATATATTAAAAACTAGGTGCATAAAAGAATATTTTTCACAATGAATGATTTTTTGTGATGAAACCCTTACCTTGAGCCCAAATCATCAAGTACATTCCTTATAATCTAGAATAATAAACTGATGATAATTATATAATTTCATAGGAACATTTTCAATTTTATAATTATTTTTTTAATAATTGAAAATTCAATTATATACCTAATTAAATTTACCTAGTACGTTTTAACTATATAGGACTAGTATTTCCACAAATCAATTTGGTATGTTGATAAAAATCAAATAGATAATTCATTAATCATATCCTAAGTGTTAATAGTGATATAATTATAATTCTTATAAATAAATTATTCTTTCCATCCAACCATGAAATATATATACGAAAAATGAGAAATGTTACAATCATGGAGACAGTAGGCCATGTGCACCATGAGTAATGATTTCATTTTTTGATGATCATAATATAGATAAGGAAAGTGGTATTATATTTCAAAAATATTATAATTATGTCATAAATATAAAATTATGTCATTAAATAACCAAAAATATTTCATCCATGTGATGGGGTAAGATATCACACCTCTTTACGAGGGGATGGTCCACCGTACACACAAACCATATTATCCTTTCTTCAATAGATGGTATGGTAAGAAATTATATGATATAATTAGTTTATAGAATTTTTAATATGGAATTAATATCATATTTAAACATAAAACTTATATTTATTTCCTTCTATTTAAATAATATATGAAAAAAGAAATCACATCACCTTGATAGGCGGACGTCTGTAGTACACATGTCTGATATTATTGTATTCCCTACATAATAAATGGTAAAAAGTTAAGTGACTTATTAAAACTCTAGGATTATAATTTCATGATAAAAATAATAAATAAAAATTCAATATATCACTATATAAATCCATCAAAAGTGGTGATTAAAAAAAATTACGTATGTTCATAAGGTGGCAATCAAATGTACGCATGATCAAAAGTTTCATTTATCATTTGAGAGAGGAGGAGGTGGATGTAGTTAATAGAATAAACACAAAAACATCTAAAAATAGGTAATAAATTTATTTTTATAATATCATTATGTTTGTAATATTATTTTAATGAGTAAGAAGATGTAATAAAGAAAAATTATTAGTTAAGAAAAATACATGTTCTTTTAGGATTGCACCAATTTTTTTCATTAGTTGAATTTATAATCAAGACATGCCTCTATAGTGTTGGAAGGGAATTAAAGAATTTATTTATTCAGTTATTTTATGATCTAATAGGTTCTTTATGTTTTTACAAGAGAGGTTAAAACATTGAATTTTTTAAGTGGGGAAGTGAACACGTTTGGGATTTTTGAAAAGAAATAATTACATCCATGTTTTTAACAAGACACATATATCAAAAATGGTTCATTTTAAGAACATATAAGATATATGGTCAAAAAAGTCTCTAAAATAGGATTTATACATGTTTTTTTTTGTAATTTTAACCCCTATCCATTTATTTTAACCCCTAGATAAACCTGTTTTGTACCTTCATTGAGGTAATTAATTTTTTCACTATTCATTATAGTAAAAAATTGTTTTGAACTTATTATATATTATAAATTATTTCGCACTCAATTAAATAAAATTGTATACCAAATTCAACTCATATAAGTGAAAGGATTGAATTTAAAATCACACACATATATGTGTTGAAAAAATAAATTCCCATGACATGCATTCTCCACAAGCATAAGATAATTTATCATAACTATAGGAAATATAATAATAATTAAAAAATTTCATCATATATATAATATATATCTGATTTAAATGATCCATAAAAAAGGGTAATTTTATTTACCTATAATTGGGAAACTTTATGCAATTAAAAAAAACACAAAATAAAAATCATTTTAAAGCATATGAATATATTTATTATATAATCCAATACAATGATAATTAAATTGAAATTGATAGGATTTAATACAAATAAATAATAATTATGAAAAATATTATAATAAATTAAAATAATAATTGTTTTCAATTTGTTTGAATGAAATTATAGTTTTAGAAAAAAATGTATTTTCTACTATTCACTAATAATAATATTCTCAGAAAAATAAACAAAATACCTTAACTTTATATCAATATTCTGGTAAATATTTAGGACTATTTAATAAAATAACTTTTCTATAAGTTATAACAATTAATTTTAATATTATCTCAAAAATATTCTAAACATATTTTTAATGAAGACTAATTTTTTTGTTGTATAAATGTCATTATGAAAAAAATGGGAGATTATTTATAATGAGTTTATAATTTGAATTATATCAATTTCAGCCAATATATATTTTACAAATTAGATATTAATTTTCATATCCACTAGTTTACTATATAGGTTATATTGATCTCTTTTAAATAAAAGTCTCTTGATATTATAACGTGCCTCATTTAAACATTATGTTGCGTGTTGTATATTCTATCAAACATATTGTAATTTTAAAATCACTTTATTTTAAATTATATCCCCTTAAATAATTTTTTTCTTAAAAATTTTAACTTGTTTTTTGTTATCATGTTTTCAAATTTAAAAATTACTTTTTAGAAAAACCACATTGTAATTAGGTTTTGTAAAATTCCCATATAAATGTGAGAAAGAGAATCATTAAGGTCATCTAGGACATTACCTAAAGTGGGTTCCATGTTGTAGAATATTAGTGGGAAGCGAAAATATTGACACAAAATAAAATATTAAATAATTATGGAGGGCGACCGACATTATTGATCAAAATAATATTAATGATCAAGAGAAAATTAACAATAAAAAATCGATAAATCTATGATTAATTAAAATACCATTGATTCATTGGATATGATGGTAATAGGATAACAATTTTGTTTCAAGATCGTTTTTCTAGATTTGATGAATTGTTTCTATCAATGTAGTGAATACCGTAAGATATAATTTAATAACATATTTTTTTCATAATCCCAATTTCATCATTTTATTTTAATTCAATTAATTAATACCTCACCTATTACAATAGGTAAAGAATATCCAATACCAAATTTTTTTATGCCTTAAAAAATGAAAAAAAAAATTAAGATATCATAAGACACACAAAAAAGTATCATGTTATTCCACTTACATTTTTTTAAAAAAATCTTAACATAAGGTAATATAATTCACCAAATGAATCTTAATATATTATTCTCCAAAATTAAAAGAATAAAACCAATCCTTTAACATAAAAATTTAATTATATAAAAAAATCTAAATTCTAAATAACCTCAAAAACCTAAAAATTAAATATTTACGAAAACAAAGGATATCTCATACCATTCAACTCATATCCCAAAAACATAATAGCATTCTTCAAAAATAATCCTTTATAGTAAACATAATCGTTATATATATATATATTAACATAGTAAAATGTTTCCCAATATATGATTATCATCCTTAAAATAAAATTATCCGACTGATCTATTTTTATCCACTATTGTATGTTATACATATTATATTTTTCTCAAAAATTAAAATAATCATAATTGGATATAATTACCATAACATCAATCACATATCAAATATTATATTTTCCCCAATCATGTGTATATTCATAAAATATATCCTTACTATTAAATGTACATTCTCAATAATTAATACCGTTCAACATATTTTTTAGAATCCTTATAGATAAACTATTGAAGAATGAACGTTATAAGATTCGTGATATTTATAACCAAAATACCATTGATTAAAATAATTCTACATAATTATTATGGGATCAACATATGAAAATAATTCACACAGGTTATTGTTATGACATAGTTCCTTCCTTTATATAGGCAATAAACCTTGGTTTAAAGAATTAATTCAGATAATTCTATATTCCCTACAAATAATCCATCAAATTCCTGAACATTATACTTCACTATATCCTCTATTACCCTAGAGAAAACATCACCCTCCCCATTTGAGATATTATTCATGGTTATTCTTCCCATATTCTTAACATGTATGAGGAAAAATCTTCTTTAATTTATTAAATTCAACAATTTAGCTTCCATCAGACACCATCTATATCCTCTTTGTTGTGTTTGGAAATTAAACAATTTTAAATTTTTAATAATAATTTGAGATAGTTCATTTGGAATGATCAAAATATTTATAAATATCATTCCCATTATGTTAAGAATCTCATTATAAGAATAATAAAATTTCCCATTACATTTTTTATCAGCATTCATTCTCTTATTTCTTACATTCAATAATAAAATTAAAATAAACAATATGATAATTAAATAACCTAATAAAGTGATAATTCAAAACCTATAATGAATAACATATAAATTATAATTATGTACAAACTCATGGGCCTCTAGGTTTCAATCTATGTTATCCACAACAATGACTCGTATTATGTTTTATAGCCTAACTATTTCATTATATCCCTCAAAATGGTTCGAAAGGTGTTTTTGAATTTCCAAATCATATCTTATGGGAGTGCCAAACCATGTTCACGGTATGGAACATTGTCTCATTTCAGGTAATGCTAAATATAATCATGACACACCATTTTTGGAGTGACTATCGCTAGATATATATTTACTAGAATGGCATCTTGTTGTAGTATCCGGATAAAGTTGTCATTTCCCAGAAACGAACCACTATATTATTCACCAAGACTCTAGAATATTTTCCTATAAGTACTTTCCTACTTTGAGTTATCCCTTAGTTATCACTAATTTTTTCTATTCCTAGCTAAAAATCTTAACAAGTATTTTTCTTTGATACCATATATAGTGACCCCAACCTTTTACACATATTATTATATATTTTTTAGTATCGAAATATATTAATTAAAACCCAAATATTATTAGGTCCAATGTCTTTGGAAGTATATTTTCATAATACATCAAATTTAGGCTAAAAAAGAAACCTATTAAATTTATTCTCCATAATGATTTCATAAATTCTTTAAATTTCCTAAAAATGCTTGAGATCACTTGGGGAATACATAGAAAAAATTATTAATCCAAAAATTGTATTAAGAAAAAAATTGTTTATGATGAAAAAATGTTAGTAAAAGTACAATATAATATCATAAAAGAGAAGTTGAATGATCAATAAAATGTAAAAATACAATAAGGAACATTATATATTAATATCATAGTAATAGAGGAAATGTGGAAGCAACAAAAAACATGGCACTAAAAGATTCAAGTCTTGGTATCTAGAAAACATCAACTAGTAGAAAATGTTTCAAAATGGATTAGGGTTACCCATAATCTCATACATCATGCCTCATGAGACTAAATCACTAACATATTAATTAGTGTTATATATTGGTAAAATCCCCATAAAATTCACATGATCATTGTTTTCCATATAAAGGAAAATAGTCATGAGGCTTGAATTATGAATTAGTGGAGAAAATAATATGGGTTGTAATATATTAATTCACACCATAATCAAAAGAAACTTCATAATAATGGAATTTACGAAATTATTACAAGGAATATATTAAACCGTTAATGATATAGGTATTAAGATAATAAAAAATTTGAGATACCTATATATTGAATTTAGAAATATCCACAGGATTAAATGTTATTTTTTGTTAATATATGTACTTTTAAAAATATAATAATTGTACTTGCCAAAAATAACCACTCCACTAGGAAAATTATTATCAAGAAACAAAAAATAAAAAAAAATAAAAATATTTTTCCTTGAAGGTGACCCCAAAAACATATAAGGTAACCATCAAGGAAATAAAATTTCATCATGGTGGGTAATTCTCCACACATCGTATAAGTTAAAAAACTCTATTCACATTTGGGTAAAAAGTCAAAAATTATATATTTTGTACAATACCAGGGCGATTCTATTTAAAGAATTTTTTTAAAACATAAAAATTGGTATAATTACAATAAAGTTTCATAAAATAATATAATAATGTGTTTTAATTTTTAAAATAAAACAAGGACATGGAACAAAAATCGTTTTTGATCGAAGAGATAAATAAAGCCTCTTTTCCTTGAAAACATTTATCTATTTTTAAATAAAAACTAGAGGATAATTGTCCTATTAAATGAAATTTTTATGAATAAGTAGAGTAAAAGAAAATTAAATTGGTTTATTACAAAATTATTAAACAATTTTCTTCAATTGAAGTTGAATCTTAAACAGTCCATATTAAAATGAGATTATGAAATAAACCATTACCACATCGGTTCTTTTGGAATAATAACCCCCATAAATGATGGAAATAAACTGTAACCTAAAATTACATGAATTATGGTGGATTAATGATATAATATTTAAAGTGTAATTGTAAAAACATTATAAAATAAGTTAGTTTCATAAAAGAACATGTGTCTCAATGAAGGATGTTTTTCGATGAAACCCTTACCTCGGCCCAAAAGCATCACATGAATTACTCATATTTTTGAATAATAAAATTATGTTAATTACTTAATTATATATAAATTATTTTTTATATTATTCATTTTATTTTATTTGTTATCATATCATGTTCAATTATTTAAAAAATTAATTCCATGCTGGATGTTTTAACGATATACCCATCATATGTCCAAAATAAATTGTGTTGGTTGACTGAGGTCATAGATATTTTTATTTAATTATATAAAAAAATTTTATAATGGAATAATATTAATTTTAATATATGAAAAATAATTTTAAAACAGACCATGAAATTGTTTTATGAAAAATGGCCAATGTTATAATCAATGTGATGGTTGATCATATGTACTCATGAGTCGTGTTCCCATTTTTAAAAGATTATGATTAAAGGATGGTGTGTTTTTTTTATTATTTGAAGGATATAACTTTATAATATAATATATATTATTTATTTGAACACACTTACATGTATCGTTATTATTATATAGTAATAACAAGGGATCACATCACTTTATAACTTTGTAGTTCGTCGTACTCATGAACAATGCTTCCTTTATTCAATGGATGGTATGATAAGGATTTATATGATAAATTTATTTCATATATTTTTTTATTTTTAATTAATATCATATATTGTAATAAAATTAATCTTTATTACCTTTATTTTAAAGTATAATTGAAAAATTAGTCACATCACCTCATGCAACGGTGGTCTATTATACACATGCGTGACATTATTGTATTCCTTATGGAATGGATGGTAAGAATGAATATATGATATTATATTTATATAACTATAATTTTAGTATGAATATATTATATAGATATATATATAATATACATCATTATATCAATCTATGTTAATAGGTTATCGTAAATGAAATTCTTTGATTCGTGAGGCAGTAGTCCTTCGTACACATGATCAATTATTTTATTTTCCATTTTGGGAAGGGGTATGGATTTATCTCATTACATTAACATAAGAAACATAATTATATATAAAATAATGAACCTATTATTTTCACATGATTCAATAATATTATAGGAGGTGGAAGAATAAATAATTTAAAATTATTTGTTAAGAATGATACCTCATCTTCAGAAATATTCTCATTGTTTTCAAAAAAATCAATTTCACATTTTTTTATCATCAAAAAATATCTCAAGTATATTATATTGTTATTGATAATTGAATTTTAGTAGGTATTTTAATAACCAATGTATTTTTGAAGTGCAGAATGAAGGTGATAGGGGGTTTATTTTTATATGTACGTGAAGGAAAGATTTAAAAAATTTTAAAATTAAGAATTTAAAAAAAATTCTAATAAAATCGGTTATAAAATATACCATTTTTTCCCTTATAATTATTAATTTATAATTATGTAAATAATTTATAAATTAGATACGTTCAGATCTTTGTTAAACCATATAATTTAATGTTAACCCCTAGGTAAACCCATTTTTTACCATAACTTTGGTAAATATGTTTACCGTACTAACTATTAATTATTGTAAAAACTTATGTTGAATTTAATAGAACAAAAAAATTATTATTATTCATAATATATAATTTATTTCCCAAATTTAACTCAAATAAGATGAATAATTTAATTTAAAATTAAACCCGAAGAACTATTAAAAAAATGTGTTTTCAAAAAATGCATTTTTACTCAAGCATAACATGATATTATATTAAATAAATGAATAGTAATAAAAATTAAATAAATGTTAATTAATATTTATTAATATAAAAAATATAACATTAATTTAAACAACTCCCCATTAGAGGTTATTTTAATTACTTAAAATATGGAAAGACTATGCCCAATAAAATAATTTTTAGAAAATAATAAGTGTTTTTAAGCTAAATAATATATTTGCACTAAATTCTAGTATACAGATGATTTAAATGAAATTAATTGTATTTCATGTACCTAAATAATACTTCTATTAATTTTATATTAAATTAAATTAATAACAAGACTTAATTTATTAATACTAAAAGATAATATTATAAAAAACACGTTTTAACTTTAAACATAAAAATTATTATTTTACAAAAAATTAATATTCTACCCTATGATAATATAAATGTTATGAATTAAAAAATATTTTAATTTCTTGAAATAAGATTTCCGAAATTTATAAAAATTAATAATAATATTTTCCCACAAAAATTAATAACTTTTTTAAAAAAAAAATTTTGTATTATAAATGTAATTATTAAAATATTTACTGATTAATTACTAAGAATATAACATTAAATTTATATCAACTAGGTCCTTCATATATATTTCATTATGTATTGAATACTATTCATACCTTCCAATTCAATTGAAATTTTATATTTTTCATGTTTAAATAACTGTATTCTGATATTACATTGTTGTTCATTTAAACATAGTGCTATGTATTGTATATTCCAATGAACAAAGTGTTGTTTTAAAGTATCAGGTTGTTAAATAATACAAATTAAATTATGTATATGAATCAGATAATAGGCTACATGACCTGGGAATCTCTGAACCTCTATACCATTATTTGGGGCCACCCAAGAAACAAGCACTTTGATATTTTATAGATCCATGTATACTCCAAGATGGTCATACCAAGTAAAATGAAATCCACCTTATGTGATTTGAAATTAAAGTTCAATTATTTATCAATTAATTTTTATTCTAAATAAAATATTTAATTTCTCATAGATAGTGTGTTTACTCCTCCTCAGAGTTAGGTTACACTAGGATGCAATCAATGAACATCACCATAGACCGATCAACAAACATTGGGATCATAGAATTCATTTATCTTGTGAACATGGAAATATAATTATTAATAAATAAATGAATAACCATGAATATATAGTGAAAATAACAATATCTGAAAATAAATATTGAAAATAAATTTTTCTTACACCACATCTGATGATATCCTATAAGAAATAAATCATTTAAGAACCAATTAGTTCTCTTCATCTAATCCCAAAAGTCAACAATCATCGAAAGGGGGAAGAAGTTCATTATTTTTCACCTAATTTAAGTGGTTATAACAAATCTAAAATCATATACTACAATATTCCATCTTTATATATAACATTGATGCACCTTTATGTCACATTATTTGACAAAAAAACACTTTGTAGCAGATTGTCAGTCTTAATCCACAGCTCTAAAAACTAAGATGGAACAATCCTATAAGTAGACATAAATATTGAATATTCATCTACCTATGAATTATCATAAAATATATTTTACATTAAGAGGGTGGTTTCACAACCTCTTTAGTGAATCTACTTTGATACCCTCTTACAACATTTTTAAACACTAGTGGTTAACCCTCCATTAATCTATACATAAACTCATACATCATAGAATATAGGGGATTAACATGGAAATAAAAAATGATATGATATTTATTTAAAATTATTAAGGTTCTCCATATCAATTATTTATGACATGTGTGTGTTTTTTATATCCTTGATTTGGTTTCTTTTGGGTTCATGATGTTTCAGTTGGTTCCTCATAGAAGTGGGTGTCAGTGTAAGTAGGGTGTGGGGGTTTGGTGATTACATAGTGGGCTGTTCTCCCCCATATCCCATATAAATGGGTTATTTTTTGTCCTGACTACTTTTAATTACCTATTTATATTTATAACTTGTATTTTCATGTATTCTTTGTAATTCATTGTCGGACATTCTTATTAGAAGGTTTTCCCACATTTATATATTCCTACTATTTTTTGTTCTCTTTAATATAGGAATAATATTTATAAAAGGTATATCTTGATTCCCAAGAACATTTCACTATACCTGGGGGATTAATAACTGCCTTCAGGAATTTCCATGAGCTATCTCAGGTGCCCCATTTAGGAATGCCCATGATTGGATCCTAATAAATTGGTATCAATTCAATATTTTTTCCCATGGTATTTGTACTTGGGGATACTCTGAATGAGATAATAAAGGGTTTTATAAACTTAAGGTGTAATTTATTAGTGATTTTTTGTTCATTACATATTATAATGGGCGTTAAGATACTATAGGATATTAGGATGTGTGTCTATTAGTTAATTATTTATATAATATCAATTTTTTATTTATATTCCCTTGGTTTAAACTATGATATCTGGCCAATATGATGATCTCTATTACTTCTCTAATGTGGTATTTTTCCCCCAAAGGATTACTAGAGTTCTTTTGGAGGGTGATACGGATAATATTCCATTTGGAAAACCTCTCTATGTTTATAATATTATTGAAGAGGTACTGTGATTATTTTTTGTTATGGATATTGTTTTTGTATTCATCATGTCTCGGGATAGGGAAGTACAACCATGTGATGGAGCAGATGAAGATCAATCCTATTAGTTTCTCACTGGAAACATTTTGAGTGATTATTTTAAATTATAGGACTAGATAGAGAATATTTGTCAAGTTTTTTTAATATATAGAGACCCCTAATCCTTTAAAAGTGGGATGTTCCACCTTTAAAATAAATGTCCCCAAAAGATGATAGTGGGAATGATTCTTTTAGAAAAAACAACAGGACGGTTTGGAGTGGAAATAGTATATATCCATCATTTTACATTAGTTTTCCCCTAAAACATGGAATACAGTTAATTATATAGAGTTTATCTCCAAAAATAATTTTACTGGTTTGCAATGGAATATGCAAAGAATGTTTCAAAAACAATTCATTATTCTCTAAATACTATATCAAGTGATATGTTAAAGGATCGGATATTTTAGATGGTCTTGTATCTCTATATACAACATAATATTTATATGTTGAATATTAAACCTATTTTATGTGTTTGACATAAATTTTAATGTGGTGATTGGACAAGAAGGAAGGTTATGATTTATTAGGATTCAACTTCTACAAAGTGGTACTTTTGACTTGTCCTCTATAAATAATTAGAAGTTGAATATATATAATGACTCGAACTTAAAAATTACACAATCTAGTAAATTAATTTATAATTCAATGATTTTTATTCCCAAAGATAAGTGAAGAGTTTTAGAATGTTAGGACATAACTCATACATATCAACCCATATGAAAACAAAGTGGATATGACTAAAACAATATCCAATTTTTCATAAAAAAATAAAAATAAAAAAAGAAATCAATTCTTTGAATGTCTTCAAAAAATTCATCTTAGCTTCTCCTTTTTATAATTAAAATCCCTAAACTATGTGAAACAACATTTTAAAATTTTGGAGGATAGAAAAAATCACAATAAGGTACATAAAAAGAAAGAAATAAAATGTTATTCCAAGAACCATTATACATATAGGAAATAGTTTTTACAAAATATAATTCCCACGCAAAATGTATCTTATACATATATTTTTAAAACATGTGAATTTAATAAAACGTAGAAAGAAAAAATAAAACATAAAGAATAACATACAATCTAACCCTCATGGAAACATTATGAAATAACCCTCAGGGATAAATTATAGTGTAACCATCATAGTCAGACATGGATAAACCATATAGTCTACCTATAACATAATCATACCTAATGAATTTGATGGAGATGTATGACCCATCCTTAATTATAAAATATTCCCATCAATCGTATCATAATTACCAAACAATACTGATTTCATCAAAACATTCCTATGAATTTTGTAGAAATGAAAATTTAAAAGGAGCATTTTAAAAAAAAAGTATTTTTCAAATACCATATCAATAGAGAATGAATTTATCAAATGGAAGGAATATTTATATTCACTATATATACACATAATGAAAAATAATATAATAAAATTTCATTTCCCAAATAATCTTAGCACAAAAAAATCATTGAAGTATAAGGTTAACCCAAAGAATGAAAATTGGGATAAGAATTTCCTTACCTCGGGTTCGACTTACTTAAAATGTGTTTAGCCTTCATATAAAATGGTTAAAAAGTGATATTAATATTTTAAAAAAATATGCATTTTTTTAACACATTATATGTCTATTTTAGAAAATCATTACACACATTTATTAATAACATTATATTATTTCCATTTTTGGGTGCATTCTTTACAAGTTTTGGCATGGTTGTTTCTTAATGGATTTTCTAGTCGAATAAAAGTGAAAATATATAATTGGAATGAAATGGTTTTAATATGTTTCCATAACATTAAATTATACAATAATTAAATTTTTTAAATATGATTAAGAATCATTATATTAAACATTAATCATATTCATTTAGTTCATTTTCGTGGTTCTTCGATAATCATGAACTAGTTTTATTAAATAATTTAATATTATGTATATATGTTAATTCAAAAAATAAAAATAAATTGTTAAATAAACCTTATAATAATTTTAAAATATTTAAATGGTTTTATTGACAACCATGAAGCTGGTAGAATAAAAAGTAGAACACATCATCCATGATGTCGATAAATCAACATATTAGAAACAATGTTTTCATTTTAAGAATAAAAGAGACAGAATAAAGAGTTTATGACTAATTTATCCCTAAAAATGATACAATTATAGTTTATAGAAGATATTATAATTTTCATGCCTCTTATATTAGTGTAGGTGAAGAGAGTATAATAAATGAAAAATAATTGAAAATATAATTAATAAAAGAAAAGAGGATTTTTACGTCATGAATTTTCTTCCTTGAGAACCTCCTTAACGCTCTTGGATTGGACCTTATGGTGAGACTACTAGGTCTTGGACGTGGGTAAGAGTATTTGTATGGAATTTGGTAATAAATTAATCAAGATAAAAGGCTTTTAGGTGTTAGGTGAAGAGGTGAGGAGGGGAGGTATTTATAGTGGATGAGAGGAGTCATTTTTGATAAATTTTTTGATTTGTTTATTATATTGGCTCAAGACAATGAATATTTTGATCATTATCATAAAATATATTATAATAATGAAGGATATTTCTAGATTTAGGGTTTAAATCAGTCATACATCATATATTACTGGAAAAATCATGTATTTATCTTATATCGTACATTATCATATTTAAATATTCACCAAAAAGTCATGTATTTCAGAAAAATCCCAAAAATAACCCTAAACATTTTTTCATATGTATATTTAAGAAATGAAATCCATTTTTTACAAATAATATCGTTAATATGCGAAATTTAATTTTCAACTACATTCATTATTTATTTAATAATACATGTTGTAAAACTATAACTGATTTTATAATAATTTAAAAAATTAATTAAAATCTAATAAAATTATCTTAAAATAATAAGACAAACAAAAAAATTATGATTCTATTTTATGAAAATATATTTTCTTTTAAATAATTTTATTAATTATAAAATTTTAATTAAATATTTAAGACTTAAAAAATTCGAATACTTAATTTATAATTTCAAAAATATTTATTTTCTTATTCCATGATAAAAATATTTCATGATTAAACTCATAAGATAAATATATTTTATTTATCCTCTCATAGATGAGGTTACCATTCTATTGTAGAGACTACTATTCTTAATGGTCATTTTATTATTCCTATAGTAAAGTTACTATTCCATCTGTAAAAATTCCTTAATTTCCATGAATATGACTAATTTCATTATATATTTATATATAATTCAACAATTTAATTCTTGAGTGAAAAAAATAATTTTATAACTACATGGGTTATTACAGAATACACCATAAAAAGGTCAGAGTATTGGATCCTAGTATCATACCTATACAATAACTTCCAACGTATATAGAAATATACCTTTTACATTATACCATAACTAAAGAATGATACACATGAGATATAATTTTCCAATGGATCCTCAAATCTATAAATCGTGTCTATTTTGATGTAACCTATAAAATTCTTATTTGTTACGTATTCTTCACATTATAACATAGTTTGATCAAAACCTAAAGGTCTACGGTGTAGCTAAAAGATTCAAGGAAAATTAGGTTTCAACCATATGATTTGGGAATAAATAATTTAAATAAAGTGAAAGATTCTCATGTCGAGATTTATATAGTTCCTGCAACTTTGGGATGTTTTATATTTATTGTTCCATATTTAGAAATGGATTTGTTTTATATGGGTGCCTCATATTCCATTATATCTTCCAACTATCATGACCCGTCCCCCGAGGCTCAGGCTATGAATACCCCAAGAAAACCTCCAATAAGCTAGGGTATTGTTACTAGCACAAAGTAAACATATCTCACAAATGGGAGTCATTTTAGTAAGAACCTATAAACATGTACATGACTCCAAGCCACAGATCCTAGAAAGTGAAAAAAAATTCAAAGGAAACTGCATGCATACCACTACAACCCAACCAAAGAGTTTGACATAAAGTAAAGCAGTATAGTAAAACTGGGTTAGAATACAAGACCACTAAGCGAACCACCACTGCATAGTCTAACCTATAAACATGGGTATTGAAGCTTCTATAGAATGCAACCAAAAACACCTCATCTCTTCTGATCATTGAAGGCAATGTCTGGTCCTTGTCATGGTCCTGTTCTTCCATGGACTCCACCAAAGTGTTAGTCGTTTTCAAAAGGCATGACATGTCCACAAAAATCCCATGCAGGGTTGGCTAAAAAAACACTCTGTAGGGAACCCCAAAACCTAAAGTAAAAAACCACAATGGAAACACCACTATGAAAATATAGTGATCTAAAAAAATGTTAATGTCAGCAAAACATATAACAAGAACATCCTAGTATACTTGTAAAATATTCATATATAATATTTATCATCGACTACCAACCATATGGTTCCACTCGTAGAATGCTCAATTCCCGGAGATCCCACTCCTCGAGAAATCACTAATAAAGCACGTAGAACAACTCTACCAAAATTATCTGAGATAACATCTAGTCTTAATATGTTATGATGTTTCCCTGGTTCATACATTATCCTTGAGATGTAGAGTCTTGATATCACATAAAAATCTATAGTAATAGGATTCTACTTGAGTTACTCTCGTTCTGGGAGAAATCACTCCTCTGAAATCCATACACACCTTTGAGAGGTCCTGGTTTCATGAAAAATCCATCCTAGAATGCTTAAGGAGTAATACAAGGGATTTATTTTTCAAATAGCTATAAATCTTAATCAGGTGTTTTCATATTCAAATATAAATATCAACTCTTAGAATATTATATTAAATTGATTATACGATTATATATAAATAAACCATGTAATTAAATTTTATAATTTTTATGCACAAACCCTTTTTCATATCTTTCACATTCTATGGTAAATCAATCAATCAATCTTGTGTAAGTGTGTTTTTCTACCTCCATGATGTGATGTGTTTCATTGATCACTACTAAATTGAATTGATGGTTATTATGATAGATGGAATGAATATATTTTAGATTAATGTAATATTTTTAATTTTTCAATGATATGGTATTACTTTCCTCCATGCCTTTCCATCTATTTGAAAATGATAATGGCACTCATGTGTGAATGTGCACTACCAACTATGCGAAGATATGTGAATCATTTTTCATTTAATAGTTTCATGGATGATTAAAATTTTTATTTAATGAATTAAAAAAATATTTTTTTTATTATTATTCTAGAGACGATGGAGCTATGACCCATTTGACCATGGATAACCTAATGTTGTTGTTTTTTATTTGTAATAAATGGCACCCAAAATTTTTGACATGAACGTTATTTATATAGTAACAATATAAGTCATGGTAATAATTGGAATAAAATGAGTTTTTAAATTGTTACAAGAATAAAATGTTTCTTAGGTAATCAAAAAAATAATATATGTTTATTAAACCATATTTGAAGAATGTACCCAGTGATTCCGACTCGAGGTAAGGGGTTTTTAATAAAACCTTATTAAAAATATTTTAATTTTTTCCTTATAATAATTTTAAATACATATCAATTATTCTTAAAAATTTTCAAATTTATTATTCTAATACACAAATTGTTTTCCGAAATCATATTAAAACTAATATTGGAATTTGGAACAGTGTTTTGAAAAGGTTTTTTTTGACTATCTTTTACACTTCTATTTTTTTAATAGTGTGAAAGAGAGCATTTTTTAAATTCTAAAACCTGAACATAATTTACCACCATTATGAAAATTATAATTTACAATGATCCCTATACATGGTTTTTAGGGTTTTTTCAAATATGATTTTGTTTCTAATCCTTCTTGGATCTTTTCAGTTTTTGAGATTTCAAAAGAAAAATTATTTTAAATTTTTTTCCATAATATCTGAAAGTGGATAATAATTTATATTAAATTTAATATTGTATGATATTTTATGATGAAAATGAAATATTATATGTTTTTTATATATTTTATGGTCTTTATAAAAAACTTAATGGTGGATGATCCTGATATAGCTCCATAAGAAATTAGGTGGTGATTATGTTCTCTAGAGGATTATGTTATAGTTTTACATATATGTTAATCCATTTTTAAGGGTTACTATAGGTGTTTTTATAAGTATTTAATTATTTTTATTACCAAGAGAACCAGATATTTCTTATCTATACATAAAATTATATTTTATGGATATTTGTTTATGTTACAAGGTAAAAAAATATAATGTTAAAAAATTAACCCCTTTAAGTGTGAATGTTATTTTTTTTTAAAAAAAATTTTCATGAATTCTCATGTTTTCTATGAATCCATATTCATTATGAATTATACTTTATTCTTGATCACAAAATTTTTTATGAGAAAAATTACATTACAAAATTAATTTCAAGAGAAGGTAAATAAAAATTCGATTAAAAAGTTTATTATTCTAATTGGGTAAAATTTATAAGGGATTTCAAATTATTTAAAATGGAATAAGGGGGTCATTTGATATTTATAACCATTATTGAGATTTTTTCTCATTTAATTTTTTTAAATGCTTTTGATAGGGCCTAATAAGGAGTATGAACTATATCAAGTTCTACTGTTCACCTATAGGGATTCATCTAAAATGAAGGTATTTTTTTAATAAAACAAGTGTTTATGTTTATGAATCCTATTTTTATGGAAAAATTAGATACATTATGGAATTATAAACATTTTGTTGTATTAGTGTCAAATAAAATAATTTTTCCTAATTCTATGAAATAATAAACCAAAATCATCGTGGGAATATAATAAAATTTAATCCATTATTTTGAACTAATACTTATGAATTATTAAAGGCATCGATTGAAATAACTACACTCTCACAAACCAGAACTCTCCAAAAGAAGAGTAATCATATCATGTATCTAATATACAATTTCGGTTAATGAAAGAATCTTTTCCATAAAATAATCATGTAAATTATTTAATGAAACTGTAGACTCCACTTAAAATATAATGGAAAATACACCATCAAAGAGTATATCCTCGTAATATATTGAAATATAATGTAAGGGAATTCACCCTCCATGAAAGTTTGAAACTATTATTATTATCATCATCCTTTAAAAAAAACAGAGAATCCTAATATAAAAATACCTTTCATATATCTACAGGTTCTATAATTGACACTCTCTAAGAATCATCCTCCAACCATCATCTTCATCAAATTTTAGTCTATGATTATCTATTGTCTCATCCTTCTTAACATCATTAGATTGATCTTGAAAGGGATATCGACAAAAATTCATACCAAAAAATAATAAATCATTAAGACTACCTATACTCAAAATATGGAGTATATGATATTAATTAATGATGATTAAACCTAATTTCCATTTTCTATATAATTGAATCATAGGTGACAAAAAACTCTGACGCATAATCATTATATGGGATTCTACCCTATAAGTAGTGTCGCTTTGCTTAGTATGAAAATTAAACTTAACATCCTTGCATCAGAACATAGGTGGCACTAAAATTACATGTCATGAAATGTCTCCCTTTATTATAAAACACACTATGTTCTACTGATATTGTTACCCTACAAATCCATACAATCCTCAATAGTTCTATTCCATATTCTCTAACCCATATCTCAAACAAAATAATTTGTACCAATTTTTCATGACCAACCCCACAGGTACCACACCTAGTCCAATAGAAAATTTGGGAGTGACCCCCAAATCCCACCTCTATTAACATATGGATTGGAAAATATAACATCTGGTATAGAACATACTTATATGGAAAACATTAGCCTCATAATTCCAAAGATAAGAAAATAAATACACTAATTAATTATATCATAATAAATAGACAAACCCAAATACATGAAATGTTATATAATGCAAGACTGAATTACAAATACACAAAAAAATTCCTATTGAAGTAACTATAAGCACTAGAAAATCATGGAAAACATCCACAAGAAAGTAATACCAAGCTTAATCCCTAATTCCTTCTTGAAGACCCAAAAATAAGATATATATATATATATAATGGTGAAAAAATTGGTTTTTCCTATAGGATCCTCCCTAAAAACATTCATGAAAATATCAAATAACCATAAAAAATCATTGATAAATTCATAAAGGATATCAATCCTTCACAAACATAAAGTCATCAATATTCCTATCATTTCCAAGATTCACACACTAAATAGTACACATAATTTGGTGATGTAATATATAAACATATATATGAAATAAAGGCACCCTAATTCCACTTTCCCACTAAGATACTCATTATAAACCTCATCATCTTTCCCATGGACTCCATTAATCATACTACACATCCCTAAAACATATCATAGTCACATCATAATCAAAATTAATACTCTATGTTCATTATAATTTATCACCTCCACATCGTAATCACAATCTTATAGTCGCATAGTAAGATTAGGATCTATTATTTCCCATGTAAATAATCATTATACCTAAATCTATTACATCCCACGAATAAAGTCACATATATTAATTGTTAATTATCACACCATATATACAAGTATGTTCTAGATCCTTATGTCTTCACACCTTGAAATGATATGTATTTTCCAACACTGACCCATTATTTCTTATATTACCCAGAAATTCCTTTTAGAGGCCAAAAAACTATGAAAATTTCTTAAAGAGAAAGAAAAGGTACATTAAACAAGAAGAAGGTTGAGTGCGTGTAGCTTTCACACTTCCAAACGACAAGTCCATCCAATAAAAGGTAACTACATAGCATAATAATCATACATGTCACCACATCCATCATAAGGTTCTTCCCCTGCAGTGGTCGATTCCCACTCATAATTCAGTTCATAATAATTCAAGAGCTTGATGTACTACATTGGAAGGATCAATTATTCCAGCAAGATCAACTATTTACAGGATTTCATGATAGCATAGTCTTTTTTAGGAGTAGGTGAGTCCCCTATTTTTTCATATAAGAATACCTTGTATTAAAAATCGTTGGTAGGTAAGAGTAGTGTTTCCTCGGACTTCTCCTTAGTGGAACATTCATAACTCCTTCACTCTAAGATATCTTTGTTTTTATACCTTGAACAATATAACTGTAGGAAGGTATGAAAATAACACTATCATTTTTTTTATCACTATCAAAAATTTCTCTCCACTTGTTAGTGATATGCACAAAGCCATAACTCTTGCATCCATTATTTTTTTCCAAAAAATCACCCGCTAAAGAATATAAAATCTCACCTTCCATCTACTGGGGGTGCCTGCTAATATCAATCAATGCTAAACTATGAGAGAGCATCGCATTTTCATGACCATCATGGGACTCCTTTCCCATTGAATCACATTAAATCATTGCCTTCAGGTTATTGGAAACACTCTACTTGGTGACATCTCCACGATCTTGAGGTCCTTACACCACAATGGCTACAAACTCATGATCCAATCCCTCAAACGTATTACATGTATGAACATTCACATTATCCACTCTATCCAAGGTATGAATACCCATTCCTACTGGAATATCATTATAAACCATATTGCCTGAGGGCTCCATAGGACTGGCTACCAACTACAGAAGACTGGGTCCCATAGCATCTTTCAATGAGGGCAGGTTCCCAACACCAAGATCATAGTTTAGCCGATCAAAAACATTCTCTACTGGTGGATTCAGTTACAAAAGCACCTATTTCATTACAATAGGAGGTTCTAAGGACTCTATGGAATCAGTCTTCTTCACCTCAACCACTTAACATCCAATGGGTGTAGCCCCCACTCTACCTCCTACATTAGAAGAGATTCCCAAATCAGCACACACCTTAATAGGAGAGACACCCCCAATCTGCTCCTCTATGATAAAATATGTTCCCCTATTTGAACTCCCTCACCTTAACAGAGTAGCCTCAGGATTCTCCATCAACATCACCTGATCTACTCAAGTGTCATCATAGGAAGTGATTCTCATGTTTTCCACCACATGTATGGCACCATTCAACTTTCTATGTCAAACCTATCCCATATGGCCAAAACCACTACAAGAAACACAGTAACACATCCAAAAGAAAAAATGACCTCCTTTTTCCAACATAATTCATTCACATCCTTGATCTAGACCCAGTTCACCGATGGATGTGCAACATCAACCTCGACAAAATTTCGTCGAAAAATTGTGTAACACACAGCCTTCGTTTGGCAATCAGAACATAGGTAGAACCCTATCATATTTTTTAGAGCACATAGAATGGGGGGATTTTCAAAATAATGAGGTAGACAAGGAAGGATTACCCATGTCGCAATGATCGAAGGGTCCCACAACATATAAAACTCAATGTTCCATCTAAATAGGTAAAAGGTAGTACTATTGCATCTTTTGAGGCCCTGGACCAAGCAAAAATCAAGTCCTCCACTGACCCAAACCTGATCACGATGTGCCTCTTGTCAAGTAATCCAACAACATCACACTCATATTGATCCCATGATTCAGAGATGAACTGGTAGAACTAGTCAATCGAAGGATGATGAAGACAAAATCCAGCATCTATAGTGAGCTTACAACGGTTCATGGTATCATTCAACTCTATTGGGAAGAGGATGAGTTGTGGCGCCTCCAATAAGAGATCTGAAACCTTCAGAGAAAATGGGATCTTTGGGAAGGGCAAAGGAAGAGTTGGGTTTGAAGACTACAAGGAAGAACTCACAAACCCAATACAAGAAAAAAATAAAATGCCTCCCCTAACAATTTATCTATCAATAATTAGACTTCAATGATGGTACTCATATGATCATGGAAGCAAAATGGTTAAACAATATCAAGAACCATTTTCTAAAATTATTTAACTAATCATTTAATAATACCGCATAATTAATTTGTTTTAGTATATTGACCATCAAATGATATTGTACGCTCATTTACTATTATAATACAATTTTTTTAATCAAACACTTTTAGAATTATCAATTCCATATATTGTTTTTAAATATATCATTATATCATCAACACCCATCACAATAAGAATAATTAAAATTAATTAACAATATCAAATTTCTATTATTAAACGACACTGGTAGAAAAATTTCTTGAAAGATATGAAGACGTAATGAAAAAACAGTATAAAGAAAGAATGAAATAAAAAATGTATAAAGAGATAGAAAATTTTCAACAAAGCATCGAACCCAACTCAAATAAAAACACTTCATCAACATCATAAATTCCTTTGGACATTATCCACACAATCCTAATATCTACCACATCAAACTTTCAACCCATAACATCAATGCATCTCAACCACATAAATAAACACAAAAAAACATTAGAACTCATATTTATACACACCTAGTTTTCTAAATTATAAAGGGAAGAAAATAACAATTCCCTCAAAAATTAGTGTTGGGTAGAAATCAATGACACATCATCTAAATAATGAAATATTATAAAAATATAAAACATGGATTAGAATTATTCAACCTCTTGGTATAAATTCATCCAATAAAATTATTCCTCACTATATTAATTTTTTCTATTTATTATGTTCATATTTTAGTAAAAAATTAACCAATTTGTCAAATGATAAATCATAAATAATCTGATAATGAATAGGATCATGACACCACATAATCATGGAATGTAGGTTTATGGTAGGATAATTACTCTATATATGGAACATTCATTATTCTTATCATTATAATAACAAAAAAAGGTTAAAATGAATTTTTATCATTTTAAATACGTAAAGGAAAAAATAATCAGATTTAGTGACTCTGTGAACTTCTGTAGAAAAATATGAGAAAATGATCATAAATAAAATAAGATTAAAATATAGATTACAACACCCTTTCAATATCATTTTATTATTAAATTCTATTTCATAATCCTAATTATTTCAATATCAATTGTTTACCCAATAAAAACAAAAGCATAATAATTTCGTGTATATATATAATTTAAAGTATATTCTTCAAATCCCTTACTTCAATTTGAATATTCAATGTTCAATGAATGTGAAAGGAATAATTGATTATGAATACCAACTCAAAATCCCAAGGGAAATCCATGATCCCACAGGAAAATCCTTTCATGAATTCAACATAAAAAATATCTATGAAACCCATCGAATCAATAGGAAGAAATTTTATAGCATGAAAATATGGAATAATAGAAAAGTATGTAAAAAGGATGGAATGATAAATACCATGGTTTAAGGATAATAATCACACTATAAATGTCCTTGAAATTACTCCAAGAGTCCTATGCTCATCCAAAATTATCCCACATCTACCAACGGTTCAATATAATATTGAATACATAAGAATATCTCATTTAAATCCATGAATATAGAGAAAAAACTAAAATCATGTTCTTGGGCCTGAATGGGATTCATCACACCATAATGGCCATATATAAAATGATTTCCAGGTGACTATCCCCACAAAACACCCTTTATCATGGTGAAAAACTACAAATTAGATTAAAACAATGGTAACTTTGGAATTTTTAAGGATTTGTCACTATTATTTTCAAATAAATTAGAATCGCGACATTTTCCATTTCAATATTTACAATCGTGATCAATTAAATGAAAATTATACAACATGTCTCCAACCGAACTATATAAAAATCTCTAAATGTTAAGTAACAAAAAATACAGCCTCAAGTCCATCACGTTATTACAACACCCTCAACATCATGACTAAAAAATTGAAAACTCATTATGTAATATAATTGAGTAAAAATATTCGAGTATCCCTCTAGAATAATTTTCAAAACATCCTCCATAAACCACAACCTTCCATGATCAATTCTTATCATCCCATGAATAGACTCCCCACTCTGGAACAACTCCTCACTCATGAATCTCAAATCAATGAGATTTTTCCTTCCTTCAACCTCATAACTACCACTAAAAACTTCCCTGCCTCCCACAACACTTGAGAAACAAAAAATTAATTGTTCAAGAAAATAAAGTACCTTACATTATATAATTATCCAATGTATATCATCCTTAGGAATCAAAATAGATACTATAATGGAATCCAAACTGTCCTTTTATAAATACCCAATATGATACCTCTCAAAACAATTATCTATATAATAAAATCCTATCAAACTCATCATAAAGTAGTAGAACAAGATTAAATAGAATCATAAACTATTCATAAATAAATTTAAGTCCATATATATCATATCAACTAATCAATATTCAAATAACTAGAGGCATTTAAGTCATATTTAGTACTCAAACTTATTTTTAAAATTCTATAAAGAACATTGTTTCATCATAATACACAATCCAAAGGAATATAAAAATTGTGAACACACTTCTACTAATTTTCCTAAATCTCAATAGAATTCTCTTAGAACTTCACATCACCTTTAAATTATGCAACACTATGGTAAAAGACACTTGACTCTTTATGAACCATAAAATAAATTTCCAATATATTGAAAATATCAGGGGTGTGATCAATTTTAAATGTGTGTGAAAATTGATATAAAACTTTCCAATCTTCTACCGCACCTCAAATGGCCTAAAGAATTAGGGAGAACTCATACTACCTTGATAGAACCTCCATTAACCATGTTTAAGAGATTCATTCAATAATACATGATAACAAGTTTATAAGTCCATAATCCTTCTCCTACATTCGAAATTATACTAATAAATGTCCAATGATTCTATCTTCTACTAATGAATCACATCCACCTTATCTATCATACTATTCACTAACTTCATACTAATAATTTATGAATCTTCAAGCATGGTTATAGCACCCCCGGATTTTATGGTATGTCTCTTTTAAAATTTATCAACATCGATAGTTTTTTCTTCATGCACCACGGAGTTAAAATCATAATATAGTATTAAATATGAATGTTGTAATAGTAATGTGACAATCATGAATAATAATATGACCAACAGAAAATCAACATCACTTATCAATGTATAAATAAAATTTGGGTGTCTTATTATTGAAAAAATGGAGTATTTATATCGTGGAATAAGTAAATAAATAGTTTAAAATCAATAAATTATGTTTTTGTTTTTTTATGATACAAAAAGGTTTTTTTAAAGATTCATAATTAAAATATAGATTTTCAATAAAATTTATTTTCATAAAAAATATTATTAATTTGATATTTTGTTGTATTATGATTATAAGATAATTTTATGGAATCTTAATTTATTTTTAAATGTGTCAAAAAATCAGTTATACTTTTAAAATTAGTATTTTTTGAATAAATGATGACTTCAATTAAAAATTAAATTTATCATATATTGAAAACTATTTTGATAAAATAGAGTTCATTTTTGAATTTTATATTACAAAAAAATTATTAGGGTGAATTGTTTTGATATTTCTAAAATAAATGAATTTTTTATGAATAGTAAAATATGATAATTTATAGTATATACAGATTATGGGTCAGATACACAATTTATTGAGTCTTAGTTGATGTAAGCATCATAATATCGAACTCTCCTTCTTTATTTACTATATTTAGTTATTTCAATCAGAATAATTAATAGTATGGAGAAAAATAATAATCTAATGGATATAATTTTTATAAAAAATATCCTATACTCAACTATAAATATCAATAGTCATGGGATTGAAAACTATTCATAGCCTTGGGCCAAAATAAATATCCAATGAATAATGCAATCAAAAAACCAGTCTCCAACACTATAAATAACACCTCTCGCTACCTCTTCTCCTCGCACCTCCAAAGCATTGGAGCTTGTATAATTTATACCCAATACCTCTCCAAAACATTTTCCCATGTTCTAGTCATTCTTATATCACCAAAAATACTATATCAAATTTCCTTATTGACATTTTTAAAGAGATGAATATAAGAGGTAAAATCCCCTTTCGTTTTTTTAAATTTATTTTAATTTCATTTATTTTCATATCAATTTCATAAATCCTCTATCTAAAAATGAATGATAACTCAAATATCATATATATAATGGAATTTTATTACTTTCATGTAATATTCATCATCAACCACTTCTCCTCTCCCTTTTGTTATAAAAATGAAAACATCGTATGTGAGGTGTATATTTACCACCTTATTGGATGGAAATTTTTTTACAATTATTCTTTCAATGAGGATAATAAAAACATTATTATGGTTAAAACAAACTATAATATATGTAATAAAGGTAATTTAACACTCTGGCATAATAATATATACACAATCATAATAAATAAGACATAACTAGTAAGTGATGATTGAAAGAATGCCAAAATAATTTAACTAGTTATCATTAATGCTTTATCTAATGAATCGTCATCTTATATAGAAAAAATTATATATATGACTTTTTAATATGATTTATGTTCACTTATATTAAATAATTTCAATTCAGAATTACTATTCAAATTTTACATGATCTTTCATACTTGTATACAAGTTAATCAATTATGAAAATCAAGGAAACGAACACTCCCAAAGGATGAAATTAAATCTTAAAACTCATCAAAAAGCATGTAAATGAACATAATAAGTTATAATAATTAAATTAAATGTTTAATAGTTTATTAGTTAAATTAATTATGAATATAATTTCATTAACCATGACATTAAATAAAAGTGTTGAAATTTTTTAGGAAAAATTTAATATTTATTTTCAATCTTCAAATTTTCCATCAAGTTACTGTTTCTCTATCATTACCCTGACATAATTATAAATAATTCTTATGTACCCATAATATATTCTTTTTTTATTTTCTAAACATATTTAACTATCTCAATTCTCTTTGATTTTATCGGGAAACCATTATTATAAGGTTTATTTTTTAATTCCTCTGGATAAGAAAGCCTGATTAAAGTGATATTCACAATTTCATGCCCATTATCAAGTACACTTCATGATATGTTTTAAAAAAATATTATTTTTATAAAATAAATAATTTCATCCTGAAAAAATATATTACTTCATTTCAGGTTTTATGAAAATAATTAATCCTCTTATCTCTTTAAATAATATTTTTTATTTTCCTTTAAAGTGCATTGATGTTGCCCATTTTTTATGATTGTTAAAAACTCTTTTTACCTTTTTCACTTTAGTTGGAATTCATTTATGGAAAAAATATAATTTCATAGTACATTCCACTTCTTTTTAGGGATATATATTTTTACAATATTTTTTTATTTAGGATAGAAATGATTTTACAAAATAACTTGTCATTCCAAAGTAAAAGCATATTTCGATGAAGAATTTCTCAGGGATTTTATTAGAGTATTTCATCTATTTTTAAACCCTCTTTTAAATCATATAAATAATTTATATTCATCCCTAATTATATCATATTCTGTATTTTATTGAATGATTTATGGTTATTTTGACTAGGGATGTAATGTCATGAGACCATTTTCCATAATAATCTTTATAGTTTATTGATTTGGTATATTATTTTCATTTCATAGTCTACATTAAATGTAAATTTATATGTTGATTATGATTAAATCCTTTAATATGAGGAATCCATTTGAATTATTAAGTGATAAAAGAGGATCTCTATATCCCCTCTATGCATCGATATGTCTCATAAGAAAAACTAGACTGGGTTTTTACCCATTTTTTATATGGTGTCTAGACCGAAGCCTTGGTGGAAGGTCTATCATATCTGAAATAATGAATTACCCAATTATGATATTATTAATTGATAACCCAAGTGACTATTATTCTAGTTTAATATTCTTTTTAAGTTTTATTCTCATGCGATTATTTATTTGGATTTTTTATTCAGCCTTTATTCCTTCAATATTATGCTCCAGATTATGTTTTAATAGAATGTAATTTTAGTAATTCACTATACCATATTTTTATATTTATTTAGGAAATATTGTTCTATATTTATTACCCTTACTACGAATCTTATCTCACCTGTATATTATGTTCTATTTTTTCTCAGGATTCCGATATGTTTGTTATGAATTACTTGTAGGGATAATCTATGAGTTTGTGGACACATCCAATGGTGTTTCTATATTGATTTTTATTTTATGTTTTAATTTAAATATTATATTTTTAACTAGTTTTTAAATGTTAATAAACTATTTAGTCCTTTGGTATATGAATTCTTGTATGTAGTACCACTATAATAATGTAATGCACCGACTGTAGGGAACTGGGGCAGCGGTCCATAATGGTGGAGTCATGGGGAGTTCAGTTGAATAATTTCAAACTAGATTTATAAAATGTGGATTAGGGAACATAACCCTAATATTAACATTGTAGATATGTATAGAGGAAACTCTTATAATTTTGGTAAGTTAGATATTATGTGGGTTTTTATAGAAATTAATCTTTATCTGGATACGATTAGTGGATGTGGTTCTAGCACATATGTTCCTATGGGTAAAAACTCTAAAAAGTTGTGTTAGGCTTGATTCGGTGTAACCTAAAAGATGATAGAATGCCTTACTATGCACCCTATTTGAACCTCCAAGAGGATATGCCTAGGTTAATTAAAATTTTGAATAAAAACTATTTTGAAGGATTTAAATGTAATCATATCCCCAAAAAACCATGTTTTTTTATGAGATTAGTTATGCATAAATTTACAATTTTTTAAGTGATTTTATAGCACAAAATTATGCATTATGATTTATAACCTAATTTAATTTATTTCATTCCTTAGAAATAGATCATATGGGAAGAAATGGAAACTGCATCTACAAACATATTCCATGTAAGGATTTCCCTCCAAAGAAATATAATTATGATAGTTTAGGGGAAATAAACTGGAGTTGAGAAATTTATAACTATATTGGGAAAAGTTACTATGTTATTATTAATAACCTCACTCGTATGGAGTAGCTCGATCCATAGTGAAGTGTAACAATTTTAAATCACTACATGTGACAAAAAACCTCCATTATTAAACGGGGCTATATACCCATTTGTAATTGAGCATTGGAGAAGATCCTAATAGAAGATATTTTTTTCTTTTAGATGTATTGAAAGGGATAATGTTATCTTGGTAATTTATTGCCTCTCAGGTGATAATGATCAATGGTGGTCATTAATTAATAACACAAAGTAGGAGGAATAAATTTTAAATACGGAATGGTAATATTCTTAGAATTTTTTTTAGAGAAATATTTCCCATATGAATAGTGATCAGATTTGAAGATTCAATTCATTAGTATATACATGAATAGGACGAAAATGTTCCCATGTATAAAGCCAACATTAAAAGGTTATCATTGCATGTGGTAGTCTATATACCAAATCCAATGGGAAATATTTTCCATTTGTTTTATGGTATTATGGAAATAATGTTGTGGGAACAAGTCTACCAAAAAATTAATCATATAATGATATAGTATTTTGTTCTATATGTATTGAGAAATAATTTTCAGATCCATATGTATTTGAAGGTAAAAATGATTATAATAGGGGTGATGAGTACTATGGAAAAGGAAATAACGAAAAATTGATGAAGTCAAGGAAGTAATTTTGAACTAACAAAAAATGTAGAAATAAAAGACCTGGAATATACCTCTAGGGAATAGGAGTTTTTTACTAATGTGGAGAAAAATTCCACCATTCCCATGATTTCAATGTAAATAAAGAATCTAAAAATGTTCAATGATTTAAAAGTTAAGGAGTTTGGGAGAATGAAAATAATTTTCCAATATGTCAAGGAAAAATTCCCTTAAAGATTATAGGGGTAAAATGCCATGCGTATACAGCCATGAAAGCTAAGAATGGAGTTCTTAATGATGTGGAGGATGGTAATTTATTAATCTCCTCAAATTTAGCTAAATATCAATTTGGTTTTGGATCATCTGATTCCCTTAAATAATCCCAGTTAACTTTAGAAATTATATATTTCCAATTCACATTAACAAGGGAGTTATCATTAATGAATCCTAGTGGAAACATTATTGAAATAATGATGTGTTTAGTAGTTCATATTATGAAACATAAACATGATCTAATTACATGTTTTATTATCATACTTATGGTCGATAATGATATAATCATTCGTATGGACTTCCTTTCTTAACATAATGAAAATATATTTTTTAAATATTTGGAAATAATGATTTTCGAGGAATATACGTAATTTATTACCTTCGTAGGGGATGCTTCATCATCTAATTCATATCTGGATCCACAGATAGTAGCTCCAAAAAATGAGATTCAATGGGAATAAAATAGACAAAACCTACTGATGAAAAAGGTGATCTTAAAATTGAGGATGAAATTATTTTCAAATAATACAATGAAATATTTCAATAGGATTGAACTAGACATCCTAGAGATAGGGAAGCTGAGTTATATATTTATTTAATCCCTAATGAAAGATATATATCAAAGACCCCCCTATAGAATGGGTCCAACATAGTTGATAGTGTTAAAGAAACAAATAGTGGAATTGATTGATAGTTTTTTATATAGTTGAGTTTTTCACATTAGGGAGATCATATTATTTTTGTTAATAAGAAAGGTGGATCTGTGAGGCTATGAATTGACTATAGGGAAATCATTGATACTATGATAAATAATTGGTATTCACTACAATTCATTGATGATTTATTTGATCAACTTCATAGATCTGAATATTTTTGGAGGATTGACCTTCATTATTGATACAATAAATTTCAGGTAAATATCGGTGATATTACAATGAAAATATTTTAAACAAGGTATGAACATTATGAGTTTATAGTAATTCTATTTGGACAGACTAATAAAACTTTGATTTTTATAGATCTAATTACCAAAGTTTTCAAATAATATCTTGATGATATTTTTATGGTATTTATTAATGATATCATGATATATTATATAATCTATGAGGACCATGAGAATCCCTTAGAGTAATCTTAGAAGAAAATAGTTATATGGGATGTTTAGAATGTGTGACTTTGGCTTCAAATAGTTTCTTCTCTTCTCTATATTGTCTCCAAAGATGGAATCTCATTTAATCCTGTAAATAAAAAAATATGTTTAGGAATTTTTGACACTAATGAAATTAACCAAGGTATCTATTTTCATTATTTTAGAATGTTACTATAATTGTTTAATTTAGAATTTTTCATTATTAAAAAACCCATTGACCAATCAAACTTGTAAAGAGGTTACAATTATTTAGAAAAAATGATGTAATGAATGTTTTGAAGAATTGAATATGAGATTAGTAATTTCTATGATCTAGAATCTACTATTGGTAAGTACTATATTTGTGATTTATATTAATTCATCAATGAAAGGTCTTGGTTGGGTCCTTATGGAGTGTGATAGTGTTATTGAAAATTCATTAACATAGTCAAAAATTCATGAACAAAATAATCCAACTCACGATCTTGAGTTTGAGGATGTAATATTTTCTCTAATAACTTGGATAAAGTATCTATATCGTGAAATATTTGAGATATATATAGATCAAAGAAGTTTGAAATATATCTTATCACAGAGTGAAATCAAATTTGAGGAGAATATGATGGCTCGAACTACTCAAAGATTATGATTATTCAATAAACTACAACCCAAGGATGGAAATAAGATAGCAGATTCTATGAGTAAAAAGAATCATTGAGTTAAGAAAAAAATGAGTATTTATGAGGATCATGTGTACATTGATATAGAAAATATGGATATAATAATTATTAAGGAAAGTGACACATCACTACTTTTTCAAATGTGTTCCAAAAAATCTTTAGTGGAAATTATTACAATTTTTCATTCTTATTATGGTAATTTTCAAAATAAAATTAAAGCATTGAATGTTGGGAAATTGTTAAACATCATATATGAAAATGGAATTCAGATATATGGGAATATTCTTTTTGTTCCCTTTATATAGAATATAAGAATTGAATTATTGGATGATGCTTATAGATCTAATTTATATATATACTATGGAAGTAATAAGATGAATATATATTTGATTGAAGATATATTTTGGGATAATATAAATCGTTAAATTGTTTTTTACGTATCAGGATGTTTACTCTATCAACATGTGAAAGTTGAACGACAACATACAAGAGTATCCATACATCTTATTTCAATTTATACATGTAAATGGTAAGACATTTATATGGATTTTGACACTATATTACTAATGACTCTAAGAAGAAATGATACAATATGGGTAATTTTTGTACCACTTAACAAATATACACATTTACTCACAATAATGGAGGATTTTAAACTATATTTCCTAGAACTACACTATATAAATGATTTTTTATAACTTCATAGTGCACCACCATTAATTATATCTATTCATGATCCCCATATTACATTGAAATTATGGAAACTTCTTCAGAAGGCTCCTGACAGTGAGATTTACTTGAGGACTACATATTACCCACAAAACAATGGTTAGTTTGAAATGACTATTAAATCATTTAAAAACAATTTTAGTTCATTATCACGTGACTTTCAAGTTTATTGGGATCATTATTTAACTTTGGAAGAATTTCCTTATAATAATAGTCTCCATTCAAGTATTCTAATGGAACCATGTGAAGAATTATATGGAAAGAGAAGTTGTATACCAACTTGTTGTGATGAAGTTGGAAAAAGGAATCTTCTAGGACTATAGCACGTGGAGGAAATAATATAAAAAGTTAAAGACTATTCTAACCCATATCAATGAATAATAAAGTAGAGAAATGAGATGTGTTGAAAACCGGAGGAATTATTTGGTGGTTCGAGAGGGATATCATGTCTTATTGAAGGCATATCTATGGAAGGGTATTATAAGGTTCAATAAGAAAAGAAAACTAAACCCAAATTACACCATACTTTTTGAAATTCGAGGTAGAATTGGTGCTATAGAATATCATTTGCAGATTCTACCTAACATTTCTAAGGTAAACGATTTGTTCCACTTCTCTTTGTAATGAATGTTCATGTAGGACCAAACACATGTTCTCACTTTTCAAGTAGTAGAATTGGAACTAGATTTATCTTATTGTGAAGAGAGTATCCAAATCCTAGACACTAAATAACAGGTGTTACGGAATCAGACGACTCAACTCCTAATGATACTTTGGAAATATCAAAAAATTGAAGAGGTTGCATGGTAACTATATAAATTTATGATGAATAACTACCCAACTATTTTTTTGAGGTGAATTTTTTTGAAGGAGTATATAATTTAACACCTAAATATTCTATGTCATTCCACTTTTAAAATTGAACCTCTATTATAGTTTATGCTTCAGGTAACTTTAAGTATAAAATTGTAATATACTATTAAATATGACAGTTGGAATTTAATGTGACCATTAAGAATAGTAATATAAAAAATAGACTAGTAACATCTCTTGTGAAATAAAAAATAAAATTTGGGTGTCATATCAATGGAAATATTATATATTTATATCAGGGAACATGTCAATAAATGTATTAAAAATTATAAATTAACTTTTTGTATTTTTGTGAATCATAAATGTTTATTTATAGTTTTATAATTAATAAATTGATTTAAAATAAAATTTATTTCCATAAAACACATACATAAATTAATATTTTTTATCGTATTGTTATAATATAATTTTTATGGATGTTAATTAATTTTATAAACTATTAGAAAATAGGTTAAAATTTAAACATCTATATTGTTTGAAAATATGATGGTTTTAATTAAATATTAAATTTAGAATATTTAGAAAATCAATTTTTTAAAATGGAGTTCAATTTTTATTAAACAAATAGAAAAATTATTAGATTAAATTTTTTATATTTCTCTAAAATTATATAATTCTTTGTGAATAGTTAAATGAGCAATTTGCGATATATATACAAAATAAGTTAAATACACCATGTATTTAGTCATTTATGGTGTAAGAACCATAATATTTTACCCTCATTCTTTAATAATATTATTCAAGCATGGGAATCATAAATATTAATTTTATTTAGCCGAACTAATAATCTAATGAATAAAATAATCAAAACACACCCCCCTCATCCGCTATAAATAATACTCCTTGCCCCCTTTTCTCCTCATACCTCCAAATCCATGAATCATGTCGCATTTCTACCCAATAACTCTCCCAAACATCTCCCCCAAATTCCAGTCTTACATGTATCTCCAAAAATACCATTTCAATTTTCTTTATGCATGTTTACAAGGAGAGGAATTCAAGAGGTATAATACCCTTTCATTCTTTAAAATTTATTTCAATTTTGTTTATTTTTTATCCATTTAACAACACCAATATCAAAACATTCATTGTAACTCTAGTGACTTATATATAATTAAATATTTTTATTTTGATGGAATATTCATAATAAAACCCCTTCTCCTTCAAATTTAGTTCTAAAAATTAAATCATTATCTGTGAGTTGCTAATTTACCACCTTCAAAGAGAATACTTGTTTTTTTTTTCAATTCCACATTCAAGGATGGTCATAAAACCATATTTATGGTTAAAACAGACTATAATGTATTTATTAAAACCTATTTATTATTATTTATCTAGTATATATACATATAATTAATTAATAAGACAAAACTACTTTGTGATGATCCAAAGAACACCAAAATAATCTAAACTGTTATCACTGAGGATATATCATATAAATCATCCTCATATATGGAAAAATTGATATATTAGACCATTTAATATTTTTTATGTCCATTGCTAACATATAATTTCGATTCTAGATAACTGTTCCCTTTTTAAATTATCTATCTTACATATATAAAATTGAATCAATCATGAAAAAAGACGAAATGAACACTATTGAATGATGAAAATGAATGTTATAACTCATTAAAAGATTAATAAATGAACTTAATAAATTATATTAATTTACATAAATTATAAATATTTTTTAAATAAAACTATTAATGAATCCAATTTCATTATCCATGACATTAAGTACAATTGAAAAATGTTTTCATGCATAAGGTTGGGTATATTTATAAACATCCCTTTTCCCTTCGGGATACAGTTTCACTATCTTTATCCCCAGATTAATTCTTAATCCTTATTATATACACCGCCTATATTCCATATGTACTTTCCAAACATTGTTACCTACCATAATATTTCCTTCCATTATAGGAAAAATAAATTTTATAATGTTTATTAATAATTCCTCATGATGATCAAGCCTGGTTAAAGGGATCTTCACAATTTCATGCCTATTTTAATGAATACTCCAAAATATTTTAAGAAACCGTTATTTTTCTTAAATTGTGTCTTTAATCATAAAAAATTATATTACTTATTTTTTTGGTTTACTCAAACAATTAATCCTTGGACATCTATAAATAATATTTTATTTTTTCCCTTAAATAGCACTTAAGTGGCCCATTTATAATGTTTCTTAAAAACTCTTTTTACATGTTTTCACTTTATTTGGAAATAATTTATGCCTAAAATATAAATTCATTATCTCTTCTTTTCTTAGATATACATGTTTATAATGTTATTTTTTTATGAAAAATACAAACATTGTTCCAAAAAACTCTTTTTCCAAAACAAAAGTGTATTTCTCTCAATAATTTATGAATTATTTTTTTAGTATATTTACTTTTTAGGTACCCTCTATTAAATCAATACAGAATTTAAATTGAACTCTTTTGTTATAATCTACCATATTTTATCTAATTTTTTATGATTATTTTTACTGCGGATGTACTTTCTAGATACCATCCCTTGTATTACTATGGATAGTTTTTTTATTGGGGATATTATTTACATTTCATATTAAATTTTCAATATTAATTTATATGTGTATTATCCTTCACCCCTTTCGTAAAATTAATTAATTGGAATTAGTACGTGATGGGTGAGGATGGTTACAACCCCTCAATGGATCGATTGGTCTCTTGAGACAAACTAGACTATGATTTTAAAAATATATGTATGGCGTCTTGAAAAAATCCCTAAATATATATTTATGACTTCTGGTATTATGTATTATCACACTATGATATTTTTAATTTATAACCCATGTGATTATTCATCTAGTATAATATTTATCATTATGTTTCATTCACACATGATTATTTATATGGATCTATTTACTTATCTTTTATTTTTTCCATATTAAGCTCAAGATTATGTTTTCATCTCATGAATTTTTTGTATTCACCATACCATATAATTTATTTTTTTATGACATCTCTTCTGATATTTCATACCCTTATTGAGAATCTAAGGTCACCTCTTTGTTATGTTTTATTTTTTCAGAGGATGTGAATATTTTTATTATTAATGACGTCCATGGATAAATTAGGTGTTTATTGGTGTTTCCAATTGACTTTCTATATTGTTTTTTCATTCATGTTTTATTGTAATACTTATGTTGTTTTTATGGTTTTCTAAAGATATTAAACTATTTAGTCTTTTATGATGTAAATTCTAGTTTTTAGTTCCAATGTAATAATGTAATGCATCGGGTATGATTTTCTATGGTTGGGGTCATTAATCAGTCCAACACAAAGTACATATATGTGGAATAATATACATCACTTAAAATAGATCCACAAAAATGATGGAATTGTTGTTATTATGGTTATAAAACTCAACCAAGGGTAGGTTTATAACCTAAAATCCTTTAAAATCATTAATATATTCACACAACATTTCTTACAAATTCCATATAGTGGACTCCATATGACCTTCTATATTTTAATTAAAAGTTGTTTTATAATATTGGTTAGAGACAAAGTCACTTTCAAGACCTATCTATAATATTGAGGTAAAATAATGATCATGATTTGATATTATAATTTTCAAAACCCCTTGGACCCCCACTACCTCTTCTAGATACTTCCTTGATAAGACAATATATGTTTGTGATTCATTAATCACAAATAAATTATCCAAATTTATGAAATGGTTTTAAATCAAATAGATTTTAACATATTTACCCTCATATTGAAGTCCCCTTATATATGACCCCACATCTACTTGTGGACATTGAGAGGTTGAATATTCCCTCTGGGAATATAATTCTTAGTAGTCAATTTTTTTGTACTAAACTTCATAGTTTATACTTGATGATTTATTTCTAAATTATTGGAATGTAGAACGAACTCCATAATGTATGACAAGTTATAGAAGGACATTCCACTATGAGTGATCTTTGGGGCTCAAAAAGATCCAACACTAGCAATCCAAATGGAACTAAAAGACTCACATGAAGAAAAACCAAATTTTTATCATCCTTAAACCATCCCTTAAGGTAAAATAAAAAAACAACATGATCCCCCAAAAATTATACCCATAAATCACCCAATAATTATTCAACCATCTATTGGAAATTTATTTTTGAATAGTAATTTGGAAGAGACGCCCGTGATAGTCCAATTCTTCTATATCAAGATGATTTTTCATAATTTGTGACACACTATAAGAATATCCAAACTCATAAATGAAATAACAATATGAATTCCTACACAGTATGATACTAACAAGATTCCTTTCACCTAGAGTATATTAATTTCAAAAGTCATTATACAATTACAATTTTATCCCTCATTTTTTTTAATGATCGATTTTTTCGGAATTTGATATATATCAAACTCTATTAATTTTTAGTGACCATAAAATTCTCAGTAATGTGAAAAATTCAAATAAAATTTTTGTAAAAAACAATTATGGAAAGGTCAACATCATTTATAGTATATTTACGTTCATGAGTTCATAAATTAAAATATTAAAAAGAGATAATTTATCTTGTATTCATTAGAATGAAACCTAGGAAAAGGAAAAGAGTATCACAAAAAACATCAAATATATTTCATTCATCTAGGAAATTGACAGTATCAACACTAAAAAATTTCTATTTGAAACACTAAAAATAATCCTCACACTGGTCAGTTCACACAAAATCCCAATAATTTTTAGTCAGGTATTTCAATAGAGTCAGAATATATATAAACCCTATCCTTTTACATATATTATTACATGATTTGTAACCATAAAATATATTAATTACAACCCTATGATCATGAGGCCTAGTGTCTATGGAAGAATAGGTTCATAATACATTAAATTGAGGTTGAAATTAAACATCCTTATTTTATTCTCCAAAATAAGTTCTTAAATAATTTTTATATAATGAAACAGTATGGTATAACTTGTGAAACACATAAAAAAGGGTTAGGATAAAAATATCAATAAATGAATAAATAGGATAACGAAACATAACATGAGATTCAAAGGTATATCATGATATCATAAAGGAGATGGCTTGTGAGTAATTCCATGGAGCATATCATAAGGAATATAATATTATAAGTTCATGAAATCAAAGGAAATGTGGTAGAAATATAAAACAAGACATAAATAATTAGTCAAGGTGTAATTCAAATATAATATTGCATGACACACAAAGTCCAGTAATATATTTGGTTTACTCCCTAATCCCATAAATGACATCTCATGAGACAAATGAATTACCCATTACATTATAGAACTATATGTTCAAAGCCATCATAAAATTTTCTGGATCAATGTGTGATAGATAAAGGAATCCATCAAAAGGTATAAAATAAGAATCATCAATAGAAAAATAAGTGGGTTTCACAATCTATCATCACATCATAATAAAAAAACCTAATGAAGGAACTATAGAAATGATCACAAGTAATGTATTACCCTATTAAAGGAAAAAAATAATCTTGGTATATATATGAGAGAGATATATTAATAATTTAGATAAATTCCATAACATTAATTTTTTTTGGACAATGAATATATATAATTTTAAAAAAATAAGAAATTTGAGGAAAATATCCATTCAACATTTAAATTCATTTTTTAAGAAATAAAAATTCATAAAATATTATAAAAAACCATTTATATGAAAATACCACTTGACACATAAATAGTAATAATCAAGGAAATTAATGGTCATAAAGTCAATTAATTTTGTACATAATATTTATTTTAAATATAACATTCCATTCAATGTTATATAAAAAGAAAAAAATTACCTCATTCAGAAAACTATATGAATATTCCTTTTAAAATTTGTTTTAAAAAGCCCGAAATGGATAAAAATGTCTATAAAATTTTAAAGAATAATATTAAAACATTTTTGAATATATTTTGAAGAAAAAATGGTTATGTAATGGAATGGTTTTTCCACTAGAGAGAGAATTATATTTGATTTTCCTTAAAAAAATTCTCCCTCATTTTATAAAGGAGAGGAAATGGTATTATTTCCAGAGAACTCCTTGAATAACTGAAGTAGAATAAAATAAAAAAATTATTATAAAATGATCTAAAAATTTCATTTAATGAAAATTTAATAATATACAATCCCAATTAAAATGATACTATAAAATAAACCCTTACTACATTGGTAATTTTTTAATAATAACCACCAAGAATGAAGGAAATGTATTGAAACATAAAATATAATGAATTATCTAGGATACAAGATATAATATATAAATTATTAATATTTACAATATATTAAAAACTAGGTGCATAAAAGAATATGTGTCACAATAAAGGGTGTTTTGGGACAAAACCCTTACCTTGAGCCCAAATCCTCAAATACATTCATTATAAACTAGAGTAATAAACTGATGATAATTATATAATTTCATAGGAACATTTTAAATTTTTATAATTATATTTTTTATTTTATTATAATTTAAAATTCAATTATATACCTAATTAATTTTAACTTGTACATTTTAACTATATAGGACTCATATTTCCAAAAATCAATTTACTAAGTTGGAAAAAGTCAAATAGATAATTCATTAATCATATACTAAGTGTTAATAGTGTTATAATTATAATTCTTATAATTAAATTATTCATTCCATCCAACTATGAAATATTGATATAAAAATGAGCAATGTTACATTCATGGAGACGGTAGGCCAAGTGTACCATGAGTAATGATTTAATTTTTTGTTGATCATAATATAGATAAGGTACGTGTTATTTTATTTTAAAAATCTGATAATTATATCATAAATATAATAATATTTCATTAAATAACCATACATATTCCTTCCATGTGACAGGTTAAGAAATCAAATCTCTTTAAGAGGCGATGGTCCAACATACACATGAAAAAAATTATCCTTTCTTCAATGGATGGTATGGTAAGAAATTATATGATATAATTAGTTTATTTATCATTTGGGAGAGGAGGTGGTGGATGTAGTTAATGAAAATAACTCAAAAACATCTAATTATAAGTAATAAACTGAATTTTATTATATCATTACTTTTTTAATATTATTTTAAGGAGTATGAAGTAGTAATAAAACAAAATTCTTAGTATAGAATAATACATATTCTTTTTGGATTGCACCAAATGTCTTCTTTAGTTGAATTTATATTCTAGACATGCCTATGTGGAGTTGTAAGGGAATTAAGGAATTTATTTTTTTTAGTTATTTTACTATCCAATAAGTTCTTTTTGTTTTTACAAGAGAGTATAAGAAATTGAATTTTTTAAGTTGGGGAGAGAACGCATTTGGGAATATTGAAAATAAATAATTACAGCCACATTTTTAATAGGGAACATGTATAAAAAATGGTTCATTTTAGGAACGTATAAGATATAGGGTAAAAAAGTTCTATAAAATAGGAATTATACATGTTTTTGTTTTTGTAATTTTAACCCCTATCCATTTATTTTAACCCATAGATAAACATGTTTTGTACGTTAATTAAGGTAATTAAATTTTTCAATATTCATTATGGTAAAAAAAAAATTTGAACATATTATATATTATAAATTATTTTTTTCTCAAATAAGAAATTTTTTTAGCAAATTCAACTCATATAAGTTGAAGGATTGAATTTAAAATCACACCGATAAATGTGTCGAAAAAATAATTTTTCATGACATCAATTCATCACAAGCACAAGATGATTTATAATAACTATATGTAATGTAATAATATTTAAATAAATTTAAAAAATATATATAATATATATATATGATATAATGATCCATATATAAGGGTTATTTTATTTTCCTATAATTGGGTAACATTATGCACTTTAAAAAACACAAAATAAAAATCATTTTAAATCCTAAGAATATATTTATTATAAAATCCAATATAATTATGATTAAAATGAAATTGATAATATTTAATAAAAATAAATTATAATTATGTAAAATATTATAATAAATTAAATTAATAATGGTTTTTAATTTATTTAAAAGAAATTATAGTTTTAGAAAAAGGGGGATTTTTTTAATATTCATTAAAAATAATATTCTTTAAAAAATGAAAAATATACCATAACATTATATCTATATTCTGGTATAATATTTAGCACTATTTAATAAAATAACTTTTTTATAAGTTATAATAATTATTTATAATATTATCTCAAAAATATTCTAAACATATGTTTAAAGAAGTCTTATTTTTGTGTTGTATAAATGACATTATTAAACAAAATGGGAGATTATTTATAATGAATTTATAATTTCAATTATATCAAATTTAGCCAATATATATTTCACAAATTAGTTAATAATTTTCATATCCACTAGTTTAGTGGATAGGTTATATTGGTCACTTTTAAATAATATCTTTTAATATTATTACGTGCTTCATTTAAACATTGTGTTGTGTGTGGTATATTCTATCAAACATATTGTAATTTTAAAATCAATTTGTTTTACATTATAACCCCTTAAATAAATTTTTTCTTGTCAAATTTAACTTGTTTTTTATCATGTTTTTGAAATGTAAAAATTAATTTTCACAAAAAACAACATCATAATTAGGTTTTGTAAAATTCCCATATAAAAGTGAGAAAGAGAAGCATTAAGCTCATCTTGGACACCAACTAAAGTGGGTTCCAAGTTGTGGAATATTAGTGGGAATGAAAAATATTGACACTAAAGAAATATTAAATAATTATGGAGGGCGATAGATATTATTGATCAAAATAATTTTAATAGTCAATAGAAAATTAACCATTAAAAATCCAGAAATCTATGATAAATTAAAATACCATTGATTCATTGGATATAATGGTAATAGGAAAAAAAATTTGTTTCAAGATCCTTTTGCTAGATACGATGAATTTTTTCTATCAATGTAGCGAACACCATAAGATATTCTTTCATGATATGTTTTTGTTTTCATAAACCCAATTTCATCCTATATTTTCCATTAATTAATTCATACTTCTCTTATTACAACAAGTAATGAATATCCAATATAAAAGTTTGTATGCCTTAAACAATGAAAATAAGTTTTAACATTCATAATACCCACATAAGAGTAACAAGTTATTCCCCTTATATTTTTTAAAACCAAAATTCTTAATAGAAGGTAATATAATACAGTAAATGAATCTTAATATATTAATCTCAAAAATTAAAAGAATAAAACCAGTCGTTTTACAAAGATATTTAATTAAAAAAATAAAAAAAAAATTCCAAATAACCTCAAAAACCTAAAAATTAAAAAGGTTTTAAAATCAAAGGATATCTCATACCATTCATCTCATATCCCAAAATCATAATAGCATTCTTCAAAAATAATCCTTTACAATAAAACTAATGGTTATATATATATATATTAACGTAGTAAAATGTTTCCCAATATATGATTAACATCCTTAAAATAAAATTATCTGACTGATCTATTTTTATCCACTATAGTCTTCTATACATATTATATTTTCCTCAAAAATACAAATAATCATAATTGGATATAATTAATATAACATCAAGAAAATCTCAAATCTTATATTTTCCCAATCATGTGTTTATACATAAAATATATCCTTAATTTTAAATATACATTCGCAATAATTAGTACCATTCAATATATTTTTGAGAATCCTTATAGATAAACTATTGACGAATGATCCTTATAAGACTCATGATACTTATAACCAAAATACCATTGATTATAATAATTCTACATAATAATTTTGGGATCACCATACGTACACACTTAACATATCTTATTTTTATGACATAGTCCCTTCCTTTATATAGGCGATAAACTTTAGTTTAGGGAATTAATTCAGATAATTCTAAATTCCCTACAAATAATTGAAAAAATTATTTGACATTACATTTCTCTATAGCATCTATTCCCCTAGAGAAAACATATCCCCACAATTTGAGATTTTATTCTTGGTTATTCTTCCCATATTCTTAACATGTATGAGGACAAATATTCATTAATTTATAAAATTCAACACTTTAACTTCCATGAGGCACCATATATATCTTCTTTGTTGTGTTTGGAAAATAGACAATATTATATTTCTAATCATTATTTGAGATAGTTCTTTTGGAATGATCACAATATGCTTAGATATCATTCCCATTATGTTAAGAATCTCATTATAGGAATCATTAAATTTCCAATTACATTTTCTTTCAGCATTCATTCTATTATTTCTTGTATTCAATAATAAAATTAAAATAAACAACATGATAATTAATTATCCTACAAAAGTGATACTTCTAAACCATTAATGAATTACTTTTAAATGATAATTATGTACTAAATTATGGGCCTATTTGTTTCAATCTACGTTATCCACAGTAGTGACTCATGTTATGTTTTATAGCCTAACTATTTAATTATATCCATCATAATGGTTCGAAAAGTGTTTTTGAATTTCCAAATCATATCTTATGGGAGTGCCAAACCATGTTAAAGGTGTGGCCCATTATCGCATATCAGGTAATACTAAATCTAATAATGACACACCTTTTTTGAGTGACTATCTCTAGGTATATATATTCTAGAACCACATCCACTTGTAGTATCCATATAAAGATGTCAATTCACTGAAACCACTCACTCTAATATTCATGTGGACTAGAGAATATTTTTCTATGACTACTATCATACTTTGTGTTATCCCATAGTTCTAAACAATGTTTTTCTAATACTATCTCATAATGCTAACTAGTAATTTTCTTTGATACCATATATAGTGACCCAAACCATTTAAACATATAATTATATCTTTTTTAGTATCAAAATCTATTAATTAAAAACAAAATATTATGATGTCTAATGTATTTGGAAGGATATGTTCATAATACATCAAACTTAGGCTAAAACAAAACTTATTAATTTAATTCTCCGCAATGATCTCATAAATCCTTTAAATTTCCTAAAAATGCATGGGATAACCTGGTGAATACATTGACAAAATTATTAATCCAAAACTTTTAGTAAGAAAATAAACTTGATTACAATGAGAAAATGTGAGTAAAAGTATAATCATAATATCATAAACGATAAGGTTCATGATCAATCAAATGTAAAAATACAATAAGGAGAATTATATATTAAAATCATACTAACAGAGGAAATGTTGTAGCAACAAAAAACATGGCACAAAAAGAGTCAAGTCCTGGCATTTAGAAAACATCAACTAGTAGAAAATGTTCCAAAATGGATTAGGATTACCCCTAATCACATACATGACGCCTCATGAGACTAAATCTTTAAAACATTAATTAGTATTTTGTATGGGTAAAACCGTAATAAAATTCACATGATCCGTGTTTTCCATATAAATTAAATCAATCACGAAGCTTGAATTATGGGTTACCAATGGAAATAAGTTGGGTTGCAATATATTAATTCACACCATAATCAAAGGAGATTTCATAATAATGGAATTTAATAAATGATTACAAGGAATATATTACATAATTAATGGTATAGGGATTCAGATAATAATAAATTTGAGATGCCTATATACTTAATTTAGAAATATCCATAGTATTAAATGTTGTTTTTTGATAATAGATGTACTTTTAAAAATATAATAAATGTACTTGAAAAAAATAACCACTCCACTTAGAAAATTATTATTCAAAAACAAAAAATTAAAAAAAAATAAAATTATTTTTCCATGAAAGTAACCCCAAAAACATATAAAGTAACCTTCAAGGAAAAAAAATTTCATCGTGGTGGGTAATTCTCCACATATCGTATAAGTTAAAAAAATTCCATTCACATTTGGGTAAAAATTCAATAAGTATATATTTTGTAAAATGCCAGGGGGATCCTATTTAACCAATTTTTTTAAAACATGAATATTGGTATATTTACAAAAAAATTCATAAAATAATATAAAAATACTTTTTTAATTTTTTTAATGAAAACAGGGACATGGAACGAAAAGAATTTTTGACCGAAGAGATAAATAAAGTCACTTTTCCATGAAAACATTTATGTATTTTTAAATTAAAGTTTGAGGATAATGGTTCTATTAAATGTAATATTTATGAATAAGTATATTAAAATAAAATTAAATTGGTTTATTACAAAATTATTAAATAATTTTCTTCAATTGAAGTGAATCTTAAACTATTTAGATTAAAATGAGATTATGAAATAAACCATTACCACATCGTTAATTTTGAATAATAACCCCCAAAAATGAAAAAAATTAATTATAACCTAAAATACTATGAATTATGGTGGATTAATGATATAATATGTAAACTGGTAGTGTAAACACATTATAAAATAAGTTATGTAGAAAAAATAACATGCGTCTCAAATAAGGATGTTTTGTAATGAAAACCTTACCTCGGGCCAGAATCATCACATGCATTACTCAGATTATTGAAAAATTATAATTATATTAATTAATTAATTATTTATAAATTCATTTTTATATTATTCATTTTATTTTATTTTTTAACATATCATGTTCAATTATTAAAATAATTAATTTCATGGTGGATGTTTTAGAAATATACGGATCATACGTCCAAAATAAATTGTGTTGGTTGATTGAGGTCAACGATATTTTAATTTAATAATAAAAATCATGTTTATAATGGAATAGTTTTAATTTTAATATATAAACTATAATTTTAAAACAAACCATGAAATTGTTTTATAAAAAATGGACTACGTTACAATCAATGGGATGGTTGGTCATATGTACCCATGAGTCATGTTCAAATTTATTTGAAGATTATAATTGAAAGAAGGTGTGTTTTATTTATTATTTAAATGTTATAATTTTATAATATAATATATATTATTTATTTTAATACACTTACATGTATTGTTCTTGTTATATAGTAATAACAAGGAATCACATCACTTTTTCACTTTGTAGTTAGTCGTACACATGAACAATGCATCATTAATTCAATGGATGGTAAGATAAGAAATTATATGATAAATTTATTTCATATAATTTTTATTTTTTAATTAATATCATATATTGTAATAAAATTATTCTTTATTTTCTTCCTTGTAAAGTATAAGTGAAAAATTATTCACATCACTTCATGAAATAGAGGTCTATTGTACGCATGCGCGACATTGTTGTATTCCTTATCGAATGGATGGTAAGAATGAATATAAAACATTATATTTAAAGAATTATAATTATATTATGAATATAATATAAATATATATATATATACATAATATAAATCTTTATATCCATCTATGCTAAGAGGATATGTAAAATGAAATTCTTTGATTCCTGAGGCAGTATTCCTTTATACACCTGATCAATTGTTTTATTTTCCATTTGTGGGAGGGGGGATGTATTCATATCATTACGTTAACATAAAAAAATTATTTATATACAAAATAATGAATCTATTATATTCACCTAATTCAATAATATTATAGGAGGTGGAAGAATAAATAATTTAAAATTGTCTATTAAGAATGATACCTCATCTTCAGAAATATTCTTTATGTTTTCAAAAAAATCAGTCTTACATAGTTTTTATCATAAAAAAATATCTCTAGTATATTTTTTTGTTAGTTAGAAATGAATTTTTTTAGGTGTTTTAAAAACCAATGTATTTTAGAATTGAAGAATGGAGGTGATAGGGGGTTTATTTTAATAAGTACGTAGAGGAAACATTTGAAATTTTCGTAAAGAAAAAATTTAAAAAATATTCAATGAAAAAGGGATATAAAATATCCCATTTTGAACCTTATAATTATTAATTTATAATTATGAATGTAATTTATAAATTAGACGGGTTTTGGGTCTTTGTTAACCTATATCTTCTAATGTTAAGCCCAAGGTAAACGTATTTGTTTACCGTAACTTTCGTAAATTTGTTTACTATTTTAACTATTAATTATGGTAAAACATTGGGTTTAATTTAATGGAACGCAAAAATTATTATGATTCATAATATATAATTTATTTTCCATATTTAACTCAAATAAATTTATGAATTTAATTTAAAATTAATCCCAAATACCTCTTGAAAAAAAAGTGTTTTCAAGAAATGCATTTGTACTCAAGCATAACATGATATTATAATAAATAAATGAAAATTAATAAAAATTAAATAAATGTTAATTAATATTTATTAGTATATAATATATAAAATTAATTAACATGACTCCCCATTAGGGGTTATTTTAATTACATAAAATAGGGAAAGAATATTCACTTTAAAATAGTTTTTAGAAAAAAACTATTTTAAGATAAATAATATATTTACACTAAATTCCAGTATACAGATGATTTAAATGAAATTTATTGGATTTCATGTACCTAATTAATATTTATGTTAGTTTTATATTAAATTAAATTATTAACGAGACTTAATTTATTAAAACTAAAATATAATATTATAAAAAACTTTTTATCACTTTTCACTAAAAAAATATTATTTTCCAAAAAATTAATATTTTACTCAAGTATAATATAATTTTTATGAATTAAAAAAGAGTTTAATTTCCTAAAATAAGATTTCTAAAATTTATAAAAATTAATAATAATATTTTCTCACAAAAATTAATAATTGTTTTTAAAGAAAATTTATTTTTGTAGTATAAATGTAATTATTAGAAAAAATGCCTGATTAATTACTAAGAATATAACATTAAATTTATATCAACTAGATCCTTCATATATATTTTATTATGTAGTGAATACTATTCCTACCATCCAATTCAGTGGATATGTTATATTTTTCATGTTTAAATAATTGTATTTTGATATTACACTGTTGTTCTTTTAAACATAGTGTAACGTATTATATATTCCATTGAACAAAGTGTTTTTTAAAATATTAGTGTGTTACATAATCCAATTTAAATTAAGCATACGGCTCATGTAATAGGCTACATGACCTGTGAATCTATGAACCTATATCCCATTATTTAGGACCACACAAGAAACAATCACTTTGATATTTTATGGATCCATGTCTACTCCAAGATGGTAATACCATGTACAATGAAGTCTACCTTATGTGATTTGAAATTAAACATCAATTATTTGTAAAATAATTTTTATTCTATATAACCACTATAATGTCTCATAGATAGTGTGAATACTCCTCCTTGAAGTTATTTTACACTAGGATACAATCAATGAACACCACCGTAGACCGATCAACAAACATAGAAATCACAGAAATCATTTATCTTGTGAATATGTCAATATAATTTCTAATAAATAATAGAATCACCATGAATATATAGGGACAATGACAATATCTGAAGGATATATTGTAAATAAATTTTTCTTACACCACATCTGATGATATCCTATCAAAAATACATTATGTAAGAACCAATTAGTTCTCTTCAGATAATCCAATAAATCAAAAATCAATAGAATGGGGTCGATGTTCATCATTTTATCCTAATTCAAGTGGTTATAATGAATCTAAAATCATATTGTTACACACTGCCCCTAACTAATCGGCTTTATGAGGCAATGAGAATAATTGGCCTTAAGAGACGTTCCCAAGACGCCAAAGGCTGGCAATAAATACCAAGGGCTCTGAGAATATATTGGGGAACGATTTTCCCTTAAGACAAAACCATCCAAACAAACCATAAACTATATGATGCATGTCAAAAAACCCAACCAAGCCATCCACTAACAACCAATTTGTTCAACAATGAAAACAAAACCCAATACAACTAGAAATTTCCACAACACATGAGAGTACAAAGTGGAAACTAAACATCTAAACACCATAATTCATGATACCACCACATCTCCAAGTCAAGCATGAAGCTCCAAGTTCCACCAAGGGATCACAATGCTCTACTAAAGGAGGGTGATGCCTTACCATTTCCCACGTCACGATACCTGAAATCTGCAAAGACACCATAGTTCCAAAGTTGGGGGTGAGTACTAAAACATAGTAGGATTTCCCCAAATTACTTCCCGACACACACAACTGGGATAAAACCGTTAGCACATTTATAAGAAATAGTTTAAATAAAAAAATAATCACAAGTTCTACCAGAACCATAAGAAAACCACACCATTACAAAGCCATTTCACCCAAACCAAACCACCAATGGAAATCCAAACCACAAGACACAAACATTCCTATATTGACACATTAACACAAAAATTCCATCTTGCAATGCAATGCACAACAAACCAACCATAACAAGCAAACGGTGGAACTTTTTTCCAAAAAGTTCACTGATTCACACCAAGCGGAACTTCCCATCCACCTTCCATTGATGGTGGCCCTTCCATCCACTATCCATACCCTTTTTATAGTGGTACTTCTCTACACCTCAACAGAACATTCAAACAAGCCAAAGCCAAGCATATAACCAACTAATGTCACAACAACATGCAATCAGCCAATTCCATTGCATATCCATCCACTTCAATAAATCACCCATTTATTGAAACCATTTTTCATGCCAAACAACATTTCAATAAAACAACCCTTATATTGAAAAACATTTCCTTTAATCATTCTCACAATTCAACAATAGCATCCAATTTTTAAATTTCATTTTAAAATCCACAAGGATAGCATTTCACCATAAAACCCCCTTTTTCGAAATAACCGCAAAACATCCCCAAAGGATTTCCAACCAATTTCTCATAACAATTAATAATTAATTTTCAGAATAACAATTAATTGTGACAAGTAACCAATAGTTCAAACCTTGTGGAGTTGAGAGAGAAGCCACCTACCTTTAGGGTTTCTGAGAAATCGACCCATGAACAATCACACCTCAAATCCGGCGAACGCACCACCGAAACCTCTCTAGATCCCTTTCCCTAACATCCACAAGCCTTAATATTAATGTCCAAGGAAACCAAACCCTAGATCTACTCACAAAAATTGTAGATCTAAAAAACCAAGAAAGAGAGGGATGTAGATCTAGAGGAAAACACAAGAGAAACAAGAGAGGAGACTTACCTGGGAGAAACCACCTTCAAACCGCCTTGAAACCCCTTTTAAATGCTTCCAAATCGAGTGGGAGAGCACTCATAACCCCTGAGAACCCAAAATCCCGAGTGAGGCTCGAGTGGGAGGAATATTGGAGTGAAATGAGGCAATCCCGAGTGAGCCCAGGTTTTAAAACCCTATTTTTATGTGGCCGCACGGTTAGTCCGCACGGTTTGGAAAACCGTGTGCTAACCATGCACACTCTACTACCTCGAGAACAAGGGTCCGCACGGTTGCCTCACATGTTTTGGAAAACTGTGCACAGGCCGTGCAAAGTCTACTGTCTCACGTGTATGATTTCCTCGAGAACCCGCACGTTCTCCACTAACCATTCTCAAAATGTGCACTCCTTTAAAAGCCTCAAAACTCATCCAAAACCATTACAAGATCTCCCAACCTCTTCCCAACTCATCCCAAGCACATTAAATGCAAAAAATGAATAAAAAAGGCCACATAACTCAAACTAGGGGTGCTAAATTCTCCCCACCACTGGACTTTCTGTCCTCAGAAAGTACTAAACCTGCTCTTTACCGAAAGATCTCAGGCCACTGCTCGGCCATATCTTTCTCCCGCTCCCAGGACTCCTCTTGAATTTGACCATGTTGCCACAAAACACAATCTAAACTAATGCTTTTACCAAGAAAGGCTTTATCTTGCCTATCCACAACCCTCACTAGCACATGCACCAACGAAGCATCCGGTTCTTGCACAACATGATCCCATCGAATCACATGGTCACGATCCGACTGATACATTTTCAATAGCGACACATGAAACACATTGTGCACCACACTGAACCTAGGTGGAAAATAAAAACGATATTCCACCTCACCAAACAGCTCAAGAATATCAAAAGGTCCAATATACCTTGGATATATCTTTCCCTGCTTCCCAAACTGATGATGTCCCAACCTAGGAGAGATCCTCAAGAACACATGATCACTCACCTCAAATGACAACAGCCATCGACAATGATCTGCATACAATTTCTGACGACTTTGAGCAATATCCATTATCTTTCTGATTGTCTTGATCTTCTCCGTAGACTCCTGGATAAGGCTCGATCCAACCATCGAGGACTCTCCCGTTTCCACCCAACATAGTGGAGAACGACAAGGCCACCCATAAAATGCTTCAAACGGATCCATCTATATGGATGATAGATAAATTTTATTGTATGAGAACTCAACCAAAAAAAGTTCTCCTCCCACGATCCAACAAAATCTATGACACAAGCCCGCAACATATCCTTTAGAGTTTGTATCGTCCTCTCACATTGACTATCCATATGAGGGTGATACGCCGTACTCATAATCAACTATGTTCAAAGGGATTGCTGTACGGATTTCCATAAACGAGATGTAAACCTTTGATCTCTATAGGATACAATCGAAACTGGAACACCATGCCTCTTTACCACCTCATAGATATAGATTTTGGATAGATCCTCCACAGTATGAGATTCATGAATCGGGATGAAATTGGACGACTTCATTAGTCGATCCACTATAACCAAGATGGCATCGTGATTTATGACCATTCTTGGGATACCTGCAAAAAAATCCATTGATATATTCTCCCACTTCCAAATAGTTATTGGTAAAGACTACAACATTCCTACTGGCCTCTGATGCTCTGCCTTGACATGCTGACAAGTCAAGAATCTCAAAACAAACTCAGCCACACTTATTTTCCTACTAGCCCACCAAAACTACGCTTTCAACACTTTAAACATTTTTTGAATTCCATGATGAATAGCCCGCCTAGAATGATTATACGCCCTGAGAAGATCCTAATGACAAGAAATTGGTACAACCAACCGATTCTGAAAACACAAAACTGAATCTCTATTTAGTTTCCAACCCTCAATGGTCTCCCCTCCATTGAGTCTCAACCCCATGGTCACACACTCAGAATCAGATATCTATGCCTTTCTAACCTGGCCAACCAAGTTAGGAATCAACAAAACTAGAAATAAGACCACTCTATCTCCATGGTCCTCACATTCGAACCGCATATCAGCTATAACTGACATCATCTACCACTGGTCTGATGCCTGTTTTACCACCCGAGCATATGGTTTTCTACTTAATGCATCCACCACCGAATTTCCCTTACCCGGTGTATACATCAAGTCAAAATTAAGAATTTGGAGATATTCCATCCATCTCCTTTCCCTCATGTTCAAATACCATTGTGAGAAAATGTGCTTCAAGCTCGTATGATCTGTATATACTGTGATTTTATCATCGAAGGGATAATGACGCCACACTTTCAATGCATGGAGCACTGTGGCCAACTACAAATCCTGAGTTGGGTAGTTATTCTCTTGCACTCTCAACTGTCATGATCCATACACAACCACATGATTCCCTTGCATGAGAACGCACCCCAACCCTAATCCCGATGCATCACAATACACCACGTACCCATTTATTGATTCTGGAAAAACCATGATTTGTGTTGATGTAAGACGAACCTTTAGCTCTTCAAAACACTGCTAACACAGTTCATTCCACTAGAATGGAACATTCTTTCTTGTCAAAGATATAATCGGTGAAGTGAAACTTGAAAAATCACGAATAAAAAGCCGATAATACCTAGATAGACCAAGAAAAATCCATATCTCAAACACATTATCTGGCGGTTGCCAGGAGATAATAGCCTCTATCTTTTCTGGATCCACTAAAACACCCCTTTCAGAAATCACTTGGCCAAGAAAACGAACTTCCTGTATCCAAAATTCACACATTAACAATTTTGCATACAATCGATGATCCCTCAAGATCCCCAGCACTGTCGCTAAGTGCTTCTCATGATCCACCCTTGTCTTTGAATACACCAGAATATCATATACAAACAACACCATAAATGAATCCATATATCTCTAAAATATCTGATTCATCAATGCCATGTAAACCACTGGTGCATTCGTTAGACCAAAGGGCATAACCACATATTCATAATGGCCATATCTACTTCTAAAATTTGTTTTTGGAATATCCTATTTCCACACCTGCAATTGATGATATCCTATCCTCAGGTCGATTTTGGAGAACCACTGGGCTCCCCTCAACTGGTCGAATAAATCATCGATTTGTCGAAGTGGATAACTATACTTTATTGTAACTTGGTTACATCTAAGATAATCAATATTGAGCCTCAAGGTTCCATCTACCTTTTTCACAAACAATACCGGCACTACCCATGGAGACGTGCTAGGACAGATAATCTCTTTGCTTTCTATCTCTTCCAACTAGATTTTCAATTCCCGCAATTCAGCTGGTGCCATCCGATAAGACGGATGTGATATTGGACGGGACCCCGGAAGGAGATCAATTATAAACTTCACTTCTCTTACAGAAGGTGACCTAGAGAATTATTTAGGAAAAACATCCATGAACTGATCCACCACTACCATAGGAACACTCTTCTCAGCACCCTCTACCGATTCCAACGACAAAACTGCCAACTGATACGATAATGTACCCACTGTTGGTTCCAACAAACTAGTTTCACCCTACCATTCATGATTCTCTCCTCTAAAGAGATATCTAACTCCATCATGTGTCATAAAAGTCACTTTTTGCGCATCATAATCAATGTGGGCCTTAAACACAACCAGCCAATCCATTCCCAGGATTACATCATACCCATCTATCTCAAGCATTGAGAAATTCCACACTCTCTCAACCTCGCCCAAAATGATACAACATTCACTGCACAAGAAGGCTCGACACTCTCTTCGACCCCGAGGAGTTTGAAGTTTCAAAACCTAGGGAATCGTTTCTACCCTTAAACCTAGAAAACCAACTATACGTGCAGTAATAAAAGAGTGTGAAGCACCTATATCAAACAACACTTGCATCAAGGTAGAATTTAAAAGAATATTACCTCGCACCGTGGATGGTCCCGATTGATCATACACTATAACCTGCTAAGCTACAAACACAATTTTTCTTTCCAAACTCTACTCTTTATTGATCTACTGAGGAATCGTGGTATTCTGCGAATCACCATGACCAAATTTACTCTACTGATGAGGGGTGTGTTGATGACCCAGTCCCGTCGAAGCATACAACATATGTGATCCTGAAGGACTATCACGCACACCCGAACATGGAGCATTCTCACAATAATGCTGCAGATTCCCCCATCTTATTACAATTATAACATGTTTGAGGTTGTGCCATATAGTCCCGCTTGATGTGGCTGGTAGAACCACACTGAAAACATCTCAGTTTTCTCTGGGGCTTCGGAGGAAGATTTATCGATCCTGTCGTTGGATTATATTCCATAATACCACCCTGGGAATTAGTGCCCCTCTTTCTCTTGAACCCATCATTAGAGTTCCCACTATTCCCCATAGTACCCCCATTCTTTCTCTGCCCGGAGCACCCCACAAATCCCTCTCAACAACCGGGACTCTATTCACTATCTCTGTGTAATCATCTAAACACAGCACCACTATCTTTGAACGAATATTCGGCCTTAACCCCGATTCGAAGATCCTTGCCTTCAACGAAATGCTACCTGCCACCTCAGGTGGAAATCGCACTATGTTCATAAACATAGCTGCATAATCCATCACAGACATAAGCTCTTGCTTCAAACTGATGAAATCAGTCATATGCTGAATTCTGAACATATGTGGGTATAATTTTTTATTAAACAATTCCTCGAAGCCTTCCCACATCATACCTTGGTAAGTCCCAGATTGGACTACCCACACCCACCACTGAAGGGAAAGATCTACCAACATATACATAGCCAACTTCACCTTTAACTCTACTGGAGTTCCCAAGAACTTGAAGATCTAGTTAATTCTATTCGACAATTTTTTTTTCATCTCCGGCTCTATATCACCCCTGAAGATGGGTGGATTCTAATTTTGAAACTAAACTGCATGACCCACATGCCTTGGTTCATCCAGTTTGTTTCCACTTTCCATAGCTTGGAATGCTTGCACTATGCATTTCAGTAGCTGCTGGTTCACCTAAGGCTCAGGTGCTGCCACATTCTCAGCAGCCTCCTCCGGTTGGTCTCTACGATGCCTAACCAGTTCGATTTATATAAAAATTAAACAAACAACCATGAGTCTCATTTATGTTGACATCACAAAATCCCATTTCAAATCACATTACACAACACTATCACAACAAGGCTTTCCAGAAGTTCACATTTCCCATGTTTCACCATTTTGAAAATCATACCATTTTCAAAATACCAATTTATTCACAATGAAATTTCACACAATCATATCACATCATAAATCCTTATACCCCAATGAAATATGAATCATAGTGGAAAGTCATTTCTACCGTGCAATCCGTGCTCATCTCATTGGCTACACCAACGAAAATGAGATTTCCAATGCCTATAAGTGTCTCCAAAACACATATTTACCCATCTCCCCAGTAAATTGAATTTCAGAATAAAAGGTATAGCTAAGTCCGTTTAGGCTATACATTCCATGTTCTGACAATCCTACGCCTTGCTACCATCCTGAATCATGGAATATAACATAGAAAATTTAACACCAAACCCGAAGATCAACTCTAAAGGACCGTACAAACTGATACCACTTGTAACACCCCGCCCCTACCTCATTGTCTTGAGGAGGCGATGAGGGCTACTTGGCCTTAAGCGACATTCCCAAGATGCCAAAGGCTGGAAATAAATGCCGAGGGCTCCGAGAATAGATTGGGGAATTATTTTACCTTAAGACAAAACCAACTAAACAAACCACAAACTATATGATGCATGTCAACAAACCCAACCAAACCATCCACTAACAAACAAGTTGTTCCACAATGCAAACCAAACCCAATACAACTAGACATGTCCACAAAATATCAGAGTACAAAGCGGAAACTAAACATCCAAACACCACAAGTCATGACACCACCACAAATCCACGTCAAGCTCTAAGCTCCATGTTCCACCAAGGGATCACAATGCTCCACTAAAGGAGGGTGATGTCTTACCTTTTCCCACGCCTTGGTACACGACATCTGCAAAGAGACCATAGTGACAAAGGAGGGGTTGAGTAATAAAACATAGTAGGATTTCACCAAATGACTTCCCTACACATTCCACTAGGATAAAATAGATAGAACATTTATATAAATCAGTTTATATAAAAAAAATCACAAGTGATACAAACACTATAAGCCATCCACACCCTTACCAAGCCATTTCACCCAAACCAAACCACCAAGGGAAATCCAAACAACAATCGAAAAACCATTCCAACATTTACACATTTTCACAACAATTCCATCTTGCAATGAAATGCACAACAAAACAACCATAACAACCAAACCGTGTAACTTCTGTCCAACCCATTCACCCATTCTCACCAAGAGGCACTTCCCGTCCACTTACCATTGATGGTGGAACTTCTGTCCCCTATCCATTCCCTTTTTATAGTGGTACTTCTCGCCACATCCACACATCATTCAAACAAGACAAATCCAAGAATATAACAATCCAAGGTCAGAACCACATGCAATCAACCATTTCCATTGCATATCCATCCACATCAATAAATCACTCATTTATTGAAAACCATTTTCCATGCCAAACAACATTTCAATAAAATAACCCTTTTTTTGAAAACCATTTCCATAAATCATTTTCAAAATTCAACCATAGCATCCCATTTTAAAATTTCATTTTAAAATCCACATGGTTAGCATTTCACTATAAACCCCCTTTTTCCCCAAATATCCTCAAAAAATCCCAAAGGATTTCCAACCAATTTCGCTTAAAAAATCACAATTAATTTTCATCACAACAATTAATTGTGACAAGGAACCACTAGTTCTAACCAAGTGGAGTTGAGAGAGAATCCACCTACCTTTATGGTTTCCGAGAAATCGACCCTAGAACAATCACACCTCAAATCCAGTGAACGCACCACCGAAACCACTCTAGATCTCTTTCCCTAACATCCACAAGACTTAATATTAACATCCAAGGCAACCAAAACCCTAGATCTACACACAACAAGTGTAGATATAGAAGACCAAGAAAGAGAGGGATGTATATCTAGAGCAAAACTTTAGAGAAACAAGATGAGAGACTTACTTGGGAGAAACCACCATCAAACCACCTTGAAACCCCTTTGAAATGCTTCCAAATCGAGTGGGAGAGCACCCTAACCCCTGAGAACCCAAAATACCAAGTGAGGCTCGAGTTGGAGGAATAATAGAGTGAAATGAGGCAATCATGTGTGAGCTCAGGTTTTAAAACCCTATTTTTATGTGGCCGCATGGTTAGTCCGCACGGTTTGGGAAACTGTGCGCTAACCGTGCGCACTCTACTGCCTCAAGAGAAAGGGTCCACATAGTTTCCCCGCACGGTTTGGAAAACTGTGCATTGGGAATGCGATGCCTACTGACTCCACTGCACACTTTCTTGGAGAACCCGCATGGTCTCCACTAACCGTGCTCAAACCGTGAACTCCATTAAAAGCCTCCTAACTCATCCAAAACCATTCAAAAATCCCCAAACCTCTTCCCAACTCATCCCAAGAACATTAAACCCATAAAATGCATAAAAATGGCCACATACCTCAAACCGGGGGTGCTACACATATTCTACAATATTCCATCTCTACAAACAACATTGATGCACCATGATGTTACATTCTTGGGCAAAAACACTGTTTGTAGAGGACTGACAATCTTAATCCATATCTCTAAAAACACAGATGGAACCATCCTATATATGAACATAAATATTGAATATTTATCTACCTATAACATTATCATATAATATATTTTACATTAAGAGGGTGGTTTCACAACCTCTTTAGGGAATATTCTATGATGCCCTCTTACAACATTTTGAAACACCACTAGTTAACCCTCCATTAATCTATACATAAACTCATACATCAAAGAAGATAAGGGATTTACATGGAAATAAAAAATAATATGGTATTTATTTACAATTATTAAGGTTCCCCATATCATTGATTTATGAAATGTGTGTGTATCTTATATCCTTGAGTGGGTTTCTTTTCGGTTCGTGATGTTTCAGTTGGTCCATCATAGTAGTGGGTGTCAGTGTAAGTAGGGTGTGGGGGTATGGTGATTACATGGTGGGACGTTCTCCCCCATATCACATATAAATTTTTTATGTTTTTTCCTGACAACTTTGAATTACTTATTTTTATTTGGACCTTTATTTTCATATATTCTTTATCTTTCATTGTCTGACTTTTTTATTGGATGGTTTTCCCACATTTATATATTCCTAATATTTTTTTCTCTTAAATGTAGGAATAATCATTATAAAAGTTATATCTTGATTTCTGAGAACTTTTCACTATACCTTGGGGGTTAATAACTCCCTTGGGGCATTTCCATGAGTCATCTCAGGTGACCTATTTAGGAATGACCTGGATTTTATCTTAATAAATTGGTATCAAATCTATTTTTTCCCATGGTATTTGTACTTAGGGATACTCTAGATGAGTTAATATATGGTTTTATAGACTTAAGGTGTAGTTTATGAGTTATTTTATGTCCATTTCGTATTATAATGGGCCTTAAGTTACCATAGGATGTTAGAATGTGTGTCTAATATGTTTATTACTTATATAATATCAATTATTTATTTATATTCCTTGGTTTAAACTATGATATCTAACCTATATAATGATCTATATTATTTCTCTAATGTGGTAATGTTCCCCCCAAAATATTACTAGAGTTCTTTTGGAGGGTGATATAGATAATATTCCATTAGGAAAACTCCTCGATGTTAAGAATATTATTTAAGAGGCAGTGGGATTAGTTTTTGTTATGGATATAGTTTTTTTACTCACCATGTATTAGGCTAGGGATGTACAACCATGTGATGGTGCAGATAAATATCAATCCTATTAGTTTATCACTGAAAACATCATCCCTATAAGGAATGAGTGATTATTTAGAATTAGAGGACTATATAGAGAATATTGGTCACATTTTTTAATTTCTAGAGACCTCTGATCCTTTCAACGTGGGATGTTCCGCCTTTAAAATCATTGTCCCCAGAAGAAGATAGTGGGAATAATTCTTTTCGAAAAAACAACATGACAGTTTGGAGTGGAAATAGTATATGTCCATCCTTTTCTATTATATTTTCCCTAAATTATTAAATATGGTTAAATCAATAGAGTTTCTCTCCAAAAAAAGTTACTGGTTTGCAACAGAATATGCAAATAACTTTTCAAAAACAATTCATTACCCTCCAAATATTATATCAAGTGATATGTTGAAGGATTAGAGATTTTAGATGGTCTAGTATCTTTATATACAATATAATCTTTATATGTTTAATATTAAACATCTTTTATGTGTTTGAAATAAATTTTAAAGTGTATATTGGACAATAAGGAAGGTTATAATTTTTCATGATTCATCTTCTTCATAGTGGTACTTTTAACTTGTCCTCTATAAATAATAGGAAATTGAATATATATAAGAACTCAACCTTAAAAATTAAATAATCTATTAAATTAATTTCTAATTCAATAATTTTCATTACTAAAGATATTTTTAGTGTAGAGTTCTATAATGTTAGTGAATAACTCATACATATCATCCCATAATCATACAAAGTTGTTATGACTAAAACAATATACAATTTTTTATAAACAAAATGTTTGTAATAAAACAAGAAATATATTCATTAAAATCTTCAAAACATTCATCTTAGCTTATCCTTTTTCTATTAAAAATCCATAAACGACGTGAAACAACATTTTAAAACACGGAAGGAGGGAAAAAAGATCAATAAGGGGCATAAAAAGAAGGAAATAAAATGTTATTCCACGAACCATTATACATATACGAAATCATTCTCAAAAAATATTCTTCTCACGCATAATGTATCTTATACTTATATTTTGAAAACAGGTTAATTCAATAAAACGTAGAAAGAAACAACCTTAAGAATACCATACAATATAACCCTCATGGAAACCTTATGAAATAACCCTCAAGGCTAAATTATATTATAACCATCGCAGTCAGGAATGTATAAACCATATGGTTTTCCTCCAACATAAACATACCCAATTAATTGGAGGGAGATGTAGGTATCATCCTTAATTATAAAATTTTCCCATCAATCATAACATAATTACAAAACAAGAATAATTTCATCAAAACATTCCCATGAATTTTGAAAAAATGCCAATTTAAAACTAGTATTTTTAATGAAAAGTACTTTTCAAATACCACATCAATAGAGAAAGAATTTATCAAATAGAAGGAATATGTATATTCACTATATATACACATAATGAAAAATAATATAATCAAATTTCATTTCCCAAATAGTCTTATCACAAAAAATTCATTGAAGTATAAGGTTAACCTAAAGAATGTAAATTGGGATAAGAATTTCATTACCTTGGGTTTGACATATTTCAAATGTGTTTAAACCTCCTCTAAAATGGTTAAACAGTTACATAATATTTTGAAAAAAATATTCATTTTTGTAACACATTATATGTTCATTTTAGAACCTCATTAAACCCATTTATTAATAACATTTTATTATTTCCATTTTCGGGTGTGTTATTTACATGGTTTTGCATGGTCGGTTCCTAATGGATTTTTTAGTTGAATAGAAGTGAAAATCTAGAAGTTGAATGAAATTGTATTAATATGTTTCCATAATATTAAATTATACCTTAAATAATTTTTTTTAAATATGATGTTGAATCATTATATTAAACATTAATCATATTCATTTAGATCATTTTTGTGGTTCTTCGATGATCACGAACTGGTTTCATTAAATAATTTAATATTATGTATAAATGTTAATTGAAAAACATAGAATAAGTTGTTAAATTCCCCTTAAAAACAATTTCAAATATTTAAATGGTTTTATTTCCAACCATGAAGGTAGTAGAAGAAAAATTATAACCCATCGTCCATGATGTCGATAAATCGACATATTGGGAATAATGTTTTCATTTTTAGAATAAAACAGACCGAATAAAGAGTTTATAAAAAATTTATCCACGAAAATGATACAATTCTAGTTTATAGAAGATATTATAATTTTCATGCTTTTTGGATAAGTGGAGGTTATGTGAGTATAAAAAAAGAAATATATTTGAAAATATAATAAATAAAGGAAAATAGGATTTTTACCTCTTGAATTCTCTTTCTTGAGAACCTCCTTAAGGATCATGGTTTGGGCCTTTTGGTGGGACTAGTAGGTCTTGTACGTGGGTAAGAGGATTTGGATGGGATTTGGAAAACAATTAATCAAGAGAAAAGTATTTGAGGTGTTAGGGGAAGAGGTGGTGAGGGGAGGTATTTATAGTGGATGAGAGGAGTCATTTATTATTAATTTATTCATTTGTTTATTATATTGGCTCAATAAAATGAATAGTTTTATCATTATGATAAAATATATTACAATAATGAAGGATATTTCTAGATTTTGGGTTTAAATCAGTCTTACATCATATATTACTGAAAAAATCATGTATATATCTTATATCATAGATTATCATATTTAACTATTCCCCCAAAAGTTATGTATTTCATAAAAAACACAAAAATTAACCCTCACTATTTTTTTGATGTCTATAATTAAAAAATGAAATCCATTTTTTTAAAATAATATTTTGAATATGATAAATTTAATTTTCAATTAAAATCAACATTTATTCGAAAGTACATGTTTTAGAACTATAACTGATATTATAATAATTTGAAAAATTAGTTAAAATTTCATAAAATTATCTTATAATAATAAGAAAAACTAAAAAAAGAATTATTATTCTATTTTATGAAAATTTATTTTTTTTAAATCATTTTATTAATTATAAAATTGTTATTAAATATTTATGACTTAAAAAAATCCAATACTTAATTTATCATTTCAAAAACAATTATTTTATTATTCCAGGACATAAATATATCATGATTAAACTCACAAGATAAATAAATTTTATTTATCCTCTCACAGGTAAAGTTACCATTTTATTGTTTAGATTACTGTTTTTAATGATCATTTTGTTATTCCTACCATAAAGTTACTATTCAATCTGTATAAATTCTTTAATTTCCATGAATACGACTAATTTCATTATATATTTATAAAGAATTGGTCTATTTAATTCTTGAGTGAAAGTAAATTATTTTATAAGTACATGGGTTATTACAGAATGGACTATGAAATGGTTAGTGTATTGGCTCCTAATATCATAACTATACAATAACTTCCAAAGTATGTAGAAATGTACCTTTTACATTATACCATTACTGAAGAATAGGACACATGAGATATAATTTTCCAATGCCTCATCAAATCTATAAGTCATGGCTATTTTGATGTAACTTATATAAGTTCTATTTGTTTCTTCTTCTTTAAATTATGAAACAGTCTCATCAAAACATAACGGTCTAAAGTGTAGCTAAAAGCTTCAAAGACAATTAGGTTTCAACCATCAGATTCAGGAGTAAATAATTTATATGAAGTGGAAGATTCTCATGTAAATATTTATATAGGGCCTATAACTATGGGATGTTTTATATTTATTGTTCCATGTTTCAAAATGGATTTATTTTATATGGGTGCCTCACATTCCATTATATCTTCCTAATATCCTGACACGTCCCCCGATGCTCATGCTATGACTACCCCATGCATACCACCAATAATAATGGAGATGGTTACTAGAACCAAGTAGACATATCTCAGAAATGGTAGTCATTTTACTAAGAACCTATAAACATGAACATGAATCCAAGCCACATAGGCTCAAAAGTGAAACAACTATGTAAGTAAAATACATGCATACCACTACAACCTAACCACATAGTATGACACAAAGTAAAGCAGTATATTACAATTGGGTTAGAATACTAGACCACTAAGATAACCACAACGGCAAAGTCTAACCTATAAACATGGGTATTGAAGCATCTATAGGAAGCCACCGGAAACACATCGTCACATCTGATCTTACAAGGAATTGTATTGTCCTTGTCCTAGTCCTACACCACTATGGACTCCACTAAAGTGTTAGTATTTTTCAAAAGACCTGACACATGCGTTAAAATACCATGCAGGGTTTAGTAAAACAGCATTCAGAAGGGGACCCCAAAAAACAAAGTAAAAAACCATAACTGAAACACCACTAAAAAATATCGTGATCTAAACAAAGGTTTATGTCAACAACACATATGTCAAGAACATCCTAGTATAGTCGTAAAAGATTCATATATACAATTTATTATCCACTGCCAGACATATGGTTCCGTTCGTAGAATGCTTGATTCTAGGAGATCCCAATCCTCAAGAAATCTCTAATAAATCATGTAGAACAATTCTACCAAAATTATTTGAGATAACATCTCGTCTTGATACGTGATGATGTTTCCCGGAGTCATTCAGTCTCACTAAAATAAGGAGTCTCAATGTCACATCCAAACTATAATCATAGGACTCTACTTGAGGCACGCTCATTCTTGGAGAACTCACTCCTCGATTAATAGTGTTATTAGATACCCTTACAAAGAGGTACCACTAATTTGAGCCTCATACAAAGAGAACACACTGAGAACTACTTGAAGTACACTGGCCATGTCAAACCATGAAGGATTGAATCAAATATCGATACAGGGATAGGGGTCTTTTACCCAAGGCTCACTGCTGGGAAATCATGGCCATACTGAAATTATAATCCTAAATAAGGGATATTTGAATATCAAAATATTGGTCCCACCACTACCACAAACCCTATCTAAGGTACTCTAAAGGGATGTAAGGACTAACCGGGCCTCTCAGTGTGATCCATGCTCTAGCCCGTAGAGTCATTGAGATAGTTGGGCTGAGCCAAATCACATCAAAACATGGGTAATTATCTATGACAGTAACAAGATCCAGCATCAAACCTTCATAGAGAATCCCAAGTTTAGGATCTTTATATTTATTTTCATCCTTGATGATGGGATCGGTATCCTAGAAAAATCCCCCTATGAAAGAAAAATAGAACACCACCAGCCCCTTTTGGTATGACTAACCCCCAGACATATTAAAAGTACTACCTTCGTGATAGGTTCCCAAAACCTCATAAGACTGTCAGAGGGACATATGGTTAGAAAGTTAAAAGCATTTCACTAAAAAGAGATCGGTCGGGTCTCGGTCCAGTCCATCCCTGTCGGACAGTCCCACCGGGTCTACCAGTTCCGTAGGGACCAGCCTGACCCGACCTAGTGTCGTCCTGCCTTTCCAACCTAACCTGATTGAGTAGTCTGGTCTACTCCACCCAGGACATGGTAGGTGAAACAACTCTGAACCATCCTGTACGTTCTGGTAGGGTCCTACCAACACAGTCCAGCTGGATCGTCGATCTTCAGTCCTGTCAGCTGAAGACCACCCCCGATCTACAATGTGCCACAACTGGCGCACTAGTGGCTTCTTCCGCATGCCACCATATGTGCTCTAGTGGTCCATTATTTGATCTAGAAGAGGTTTCACAATCATCATATCGACATATTAAATTCCATGAGAATTAATCGATACCATGATCCTTTTCAGTGAAATGTTGTTCGACCGGTGATATATCTTGCCCCACCTCAATCGGTTCTCCATCATCTTTGTCAGACCTCTGTCAGGGAGAGTTCATCCCCAATATGCAATGTCATATTGTTGTTACAAGGCTTAGTTTCACAAACGATTGATCAATCGGAAATTTCATGTCATGGGCTAAAAGAGTAATTCCCATGACATGTGAAGACGGGAGAGAGAAGAGGCAGGAATCAACCATGGAGAAAGTACCTTTATTTATGTTCATGTTGACCAGGTATCATTGATGTTAGAACAGTTAAACAAAAATCACCAAGATAGTGTCCTATTAAAACCCTTCAAATTGAACCCTTTTAATAATGATTGAACCAAAGGTCCACTTATTCGTGGGTTGATCCATGTTCTACATTTATATCCAAGAATAGGGAATTAGAGGATTTGAATAATAATCCCTAACTCAAGTTGGATCGCTTGCATATGTAGATTGAATTCATATTGTCATGTAGATCCTTGTTCTATAGGCATTCATTGAATCGTTTTTTCTTTTTCCAACACTAACCTCTGATCCATCATATCTAGTGAGAGAGCCTCCTACTTATTGACTTAAGGAAAATCAAGGGATCTTGATAAATTCTCCATCATTATGAATTCTAATGCTGGACCGTACCCCTAATTAATTTATGAAACTTGATAACACATTAATGTGTTTTAGAGTTACTGTTTCACTTTGAAAAATCATCTCCATGCTGCTTCATTTATAAAATGATAATGGGTTGCTTCATTGCAGTGTCGCAGTGTCACCCCGTTGTGAGATGTTAAAAGTAAATAAAATAAACTTCTTTATGTTTAATTTATTCTACTATCAAAAATTTAAAATAAAAAATTTACCATTGACTTGTTTCCATCACGGTTAGGGTCTTCCTAAGTAAAGAACACCCTCATGAGCTCAAAATTACTCTCAGATTTTCAATACTTGTTACCATTTATGAGTTATAAGGATTTAAAAAATAAAATAATTTTAATATATAATTTTATTTACAGTTATTCAATTTTGAGGTTTTCTCACTAGAGACCCACACTGACTAATATTACGTCGCTACTAAGGTGAACCCGCTATCACGAGCACAACAGTGGCCTCATATTTTTAATCGAGGCACCTGTTTAAGAGTTATTTCAACTTTTTAGGAAAACCACTCATGCACGATATTTAAAGACTTCACATTTTTCAACAGGTCATTTGGGGCACTCATAGCCTCAGAATTAAACGATGTCTCAGCACGTAGTTTCACAATTTTTATAATAATTTTCTAAAAATAACCAATAAAATATAAGTTATTACATTCTCCCTACCTTAATGTTTTAGATCCCCAAAAATCCAAACAACGTTCACTCGAACAAAAGTTGAGTGTACAGAGCGTAAATCTAAACCTCTTACTCCTATGTGCTCCTCTTAGGATTCAAATGCATCCTTTGGACATGCACTGGGTGAAAATATCTTCGATGAAGTATCCTTAATTTTCATTGGGAACTCAACCAATGATAATCCATCGTTGACGTCCAACCCACCCTATATTACAACATGCAAAGGGGTTATGCATGAATCACCTCAGTTGTGACATGTGGAAGACTTTGTATACCTGGTCCCATTGTGGGATAGATCCAAGGAGTACACTACATCACCAACTCTACACAAACACCATAAATAGGGAATATTAACCTCTAAGAGAGCATGCCACCCCGGAAAAAAATATTTGTAACCCTAATTGGGGTGAGATCCAAAGGAACAAATGATCAATTTACTCAAACTCCCGAGGACTCCATTGTCTGCTAGTAAAAAACATCAGATGGCCTTGTACATTATTCATCCACTCCTAGATGAACTAGTCATTCAATGTGAACACCTCCTACTATCGCTTCCACAACTGGGATGTAATGTGATCATCATGATCTGAAATAATTTTTTATTGTACTCCTTTGAGTTGAACTATCTCCCACTCATAAAGGCACCACAAGCCTTCAACTAAACTCTTTTTTGGGGTAGTAAAAAATTAGGATAACTCAGTGAGTCGGTTGATGACCAACCATATGGTATCATGTCTCCTAGAAATACGTGGTGAACCCATCACAATGTCCATCAATATCACTTTCCACTTCCATCCTGGTACACCAAGAATGAGAAGGAGCATCTCCTTCCAAGAAAAGGTGATATACACTGTGATTTGACAACCCACGAAACTGAATCAAACATGCTTTTAGATTTTATCTCCATTGGTAATCCCATATTCAACCCGTTATCCATCCATGGTGTCTTCCTTGACACTCACATGCATATCTCAATGAATCATGCCACTCTAGGTTTCCATTACAACAAGTGTATGTATCCTAAATATAATGACGTCCTCCCCACGATTTCAATGTCCATCAGGGGTATTCCCAATTTAAAACTGAGCATCTAAAGACACACAGTCGGTATCACTAGACAATGCCCCTCTAACCCATTTAAAAGTTGATGGGATACAACTTAGGACTAGAGATAAGATTCTCCATCTCCAACCTCAAAGGATAACCGAATTGAGGCCAAACGCTCCAATGCCTCTTTCAGTAAGTGGTAATTTTACTCCTTCGAAGAGAATTTTTTTCACATTCCTCATCCATGTATTATAGAAAAAATCCAAGTTATAGTCCTATAATATCTCTAGGAATTCCTTCTATCTAAAGCCCTAGTCCCTCTAATAGAATACATACTTATGAATCATAATGTTGAGGTGGATTATGTATTTCTCTTGCATCAGGTTTTACCACCACATATTCAAGGCACAGACCACTATTGTTAACATGAGATTATGGGTTGATCAGTTCTTCTTGTTAAACTCTGTCTCAACCCCCACTAAATTCACTGAAACTCCAGCCTCTAAAGTGATGTGTTCTAGAAATAGAAGACTGGTGGAATCCAAGGTAGTCTCTTCAATAACATTCCATGTAGCTGTTTCTCCCAAAGTGGGTTCGGGACCATCGTCAACTGTCTTGTGTTCTCTTATAAAATACCATGAACACAAAGATTCCATAAATTTATATCACCTATGGATACCTAGGGTGAAACACTGGACCTTACAAAGATCTTTATCTACATGTCACCCCATATTCACTGCCAACTCAAGAAGGTCTTCAGGAGACATCCAATATACCTTCATAAATTTCAGTGCCACCCCAGGGTTTATATCAATTTAAAAGTCTAACTCTCGATGGAGAGGTAAACCTGGAACATCATCTAGGAAAACTTCCTTATAGTCATTCACTAGTAAGAAACTTGAGGACTCATTAAATCTATTACACTAAGTGTTTAACAAGAAAACTAAATATAAATTGGTCACAACCTACTTTTCCTAAGTCCATCAAGATCTGCTAGGAATTCCCTTCTACCGATAAAGGGAAATATAGTTCCATTATTGTGGTTGAACCACATATTTTTACTAAAACTATCTATATGGGAAAGAACTAAGGATTTATCTATACATAGAATTAGATCATAAGGCCTCGAGGCCACTACAAAAAGATCTTGATTGAAAATTTTGTCTCTATGAGTTAGGAAACACTATCAGCACCGGAATAGGGTCATTGAGTAACCTCCAATAGGAGTCTCTAAACAAGGGGATCGAGTCAATGGTTTTAACTAGAACCTCTAGGTATCAATCAAGAAAATTAGCAGGAAAGGAAATTACTAGTACATGTGTCTAGAAATACTATAGCTAAGGTAGAAAGACAAAGATCATACCTTAAATTATTCCTAGAGTCCTGGGGTCATGCGCCTCAACATATTGAAACTATCTCCTCCGGTCCTCTAGCTCCCAAATCTTGGTATGAACCACATGGAGGTGGTAGTGGTAAAACAGCCAAATTATCTCCACCTCCAACTCCTTCCCCAGCTCTCCTTCCAGGTCCGTCGCTCGAGGGAACTATCAGCTCTGGGAATTGAAAATTCTTTGGTGGTCCATCAACCGCCTCTCGAACTACAAAATGAACGGTGGGATAATATTGCATGAGATATCCCCATTTCTACAAGAAAAAAATTATTTTCTTATATGAACTATCATGTCCTTAGAACATCTGATGAAACCACGGGTTCTATTGCTTACACCGGGAACTTGCTATCGGTAGGTCATGCTGACCTTGCATCCTAGGTGATCACTACCTCATATACCTGTCCTACTTGTTCGAAACCTACACTATATCATCCAGTGCCAAAAGATTCAACCATGACTCAGTCTGGAAATACACATCCAAATGAACCACAGTAGTGGGGTCTGCTACCTCGTCACCAGGAAAAACTATCACCTACTGACCAACCGGAAGAACTGCTCTGTGACTGGCTCCCATCATGGAGTTATCATCGAGTATCGGGCCAAATTCCCACTCCTATGGAAAAATAATTGGATGGAGTTGTGAATACATCCTAAGGGAAATAATATGTATCACGGTTAAAAGAATATAACAAGAGATATGACTCAATCATGACATAGAAAAAAATCTCATTCATATAAGATGCATGTACCATTGTTTTTACCCTAAAACTAGTGTTTCTCTGTACCAGGTTGGAAATCAAGTTCCCAAATTCCTAATGTATTGATGCATCGACCCCCACACCCTCACTAGAGTCTCTAGCCTGAAATATGAGCGTGAAGCACTTAAGACAATTTCCCAAACCCAATGTCACAGACTTCGGGTCCCAATGTGGAACCAAACTCGCTATGATACCAATCTATCACAAATCGGCCTCCGGGGTCATGTCGTGACTACCCCAATCCCACCTTCAATAGGAATGGGGATAGAGACTAGCACCCAGTATGAATATCCTAAAAATGGGAGGCATTTTCCTAAGAACATGTACACAAGAATAGGACTCCAAGCCACAGAGGATCGAAAGTGAAAACACTATGTAAATAAAATGCAGGAATACCACTACAACCCAACAGTGGAGTATGATATAATGTAAAAAATTAAAGTACAACTGAGCCAGAATGTAATCCCACTAAAAGAAATACAGCTCCAAAGTCTGACCAGTAAACATGTGTATTAAAGGTGTTGTAGGAAGATACCAGAAACATCTCAGCACGTCTAATCTAACATAGTACTATCTAGTCCTAGTCCCAATCCTGCTCCACCTAGTTCACCACCAAATCATCGATCATTTGTACAAGACATGACACATGTAGGAAAATCTCATTCAGGGATGAATAAAACAATACTCAATAGGGGAACCCAAACCATATAGTAAAAGACCAAAAACAATACTAATAAGAAACAACCTAGTCAACACATGTATATGTCAACAACAAATATAATAAAAACAGATACCTATATTCTTAAAGGATTCCAAGATACAATGTCTCATCCACTACCAGTGATATGGTTCAACTCATAGCATGCTCAATTCCAAGAGATCCCACTTCTCGAGCTATACAAATGAAAAGATTTAGAACATGTATACCAAAATTAAATGAGAGATAATATGTTATAGATACTTCAGGAAGTGACCCTAAGACGTCCAGTTTCACTGAGACACAGAGTACCAATATTACAAAATAACCATAGTCACAGGATTCTGCTCAAGGCACATTATTTCTAGGAGATTTCTCTCCTAGACCAATAAAGTTATCAGATAAGCTTGAAAATATGTCCCACTAATCTATTCCCCACACAATGAGAACTCAATGAGAAATACCTGATGTACACTAGTCAGGTCAAACCCTAAAGGAATGAATCAGATCTCGATACACAGATAGGCGGTCATGCACATAGTGCTCAGTAGGGACATCTTGGCCCTAGTAGAATTATCATCCTATATAGGAGATAGTTTCTTGTGTAAATATTGGTCACACCCATACCGAAAATCCATATCTAAGGTACCATAAAGAGAATTGAGGACCAATCAGGCCTCTTGGTGTAAACCATGCTCAATCTCGCGATTTAACTAAGAAAGATGGGCTAAACCAACTCACATCAGAACATGGGTCATTCTCTATGACAGGAATGAGATCCTACATCAAACCAATTTATATAAACCCAAGGGTATGTTCTCTATCTCTACTATCACCATTTTTGATGGGATCGAGAACCTGCATTGACCTCTCATAGGAAAGAAAAATATAACGCCACTAGATCCTTTTTGTATGAATTAATACCCCCAAAGACATATCAAAAGTAGTTCCTCGTTTAGAGGGTCCCAAAGCTGTAGATGACTTGTCAAACGGACTTATAGTTTTAATGTTACAAGAATTTTAGTGAAAATAAGTCAGTGGGGTCTGAGTCCAGTCAAAACCAGTCCACTAGGCCCAACCTAGCCCCCTTCAATGACCAGTATTCCCAACCTGGACCACTGGAGTAGGTCGATCTGAACTACATGGGACACAATGGGAATTGCATATTCAAACCACCCCGTGGGTCGGCCCAGGTTCCTACCACCATAGTCCAGCTAGAATGTGTCTCTCCAGCCGTTTGATGTATCCCACTACCACGTCTGTTGAATACCAACGTCAGACACCATCCACTGGCCATGTTTGATACCCTCTTCAATTGTTGCAGTCTCTTACACTACACCAACACGGAGACACCACCACGTGCCACCAGTGTCTTATTCCATGAGCCACCGAAAATGTTCTCATGGTCCTTTCATTGATATGGAAGAGGTTCAGGAATCGTTCATTTTCAATCTTCATTGTCATGGGCTCTCATCCACACCATGATCATCTATAGTGTAAATTCATTTAAGAGGTGATACCTCCCACTCTTCCTCGATCCACTCACCATCATTATAGTCTCACCTCCTTCGTGTCAAGTCCATCCCAGATATACGAGGTCCATCATAGAACCAGTTATTAGTTTCTCAATGATTGATTAATATCCAAATGTTGATTCACGGGCCAACTGATGAATTCTTGCGACAAATAAAGAACATATGGAGGAAAGGAATGAATCAACAAAGAAGAACAAACCTTTATTGATGTTTGTGCTGATAGGGATTCATTTCCATTAGAACGGTAAACCAAAAATCAACAAGATAACCTCCCTTTAAAACCCTGTAAATTAAACCCTCCAACCAAAACGATCGAACTGCAGGTCATCCTATTCATGGGTTGATCAGTGTTATTCATTTAAATCAAAGAATAGTGAATGAAAATATTTAAATAACAACCCCTAACATGAGTTGGATCACTTGCAGACTTAGATGTAAATCCCATTTTCAATTCAATCTTCATTTTGACGATATTGATCGATTTATAATCACATTCTCAAATCTCAACCTTTGATCTGTCATCACTGGTCAAAGATCCACCTCATGCTTACATTTGTGAAACTCCAGGGTTCAAGGTAAATTATTTAGAGTTTTGATTTCTTCCTCAAGACCCTCCATTTGATTAATGGATTAAATATGTTAACACATTAACACATTTAATCATTACTGTTTCACATTAAAACAACATCACCATGGTGCTTTGATTATGAATAGAGGATGAAATCTCTGTTTTTGTGTCACTACGTCACCAAACTGTGAGACGTAAAAAGAAAATAAGTATCTCTTAGGGTAAACATGTTATATTGAATACAACGGTACCCTCATATATCTAATAAAATTTACCATTTATGAGTTATAAGAATTTGAAAAAAAAATAACTTTCTTATTTTATTTATGGTTATTCCATTTTAATGTTCTATCACTGGGGACCCACACCTACTCTAGTTAAGTAGCTCCTAGGGTAAAAATGTCATCTTGAATGCAACAGTTCCATTAGATTTCTGATCCAGTCAACCATTTAAGATTTATTTAACCTTTTTAAAAGAACCACTCAGTCTATCTATTTTAAAACCTTACATTTTTGTATGGCTCATCTCATGAAATCCGGGACTCAAAATCACACCCCATCTCAGTACCTAGTGTTTTTATTTTCCAAGGTGGTTTTAAAAATAGAACATAAAAAATACAAGTCATTACATCTTCTATATGAATCTTTTAAATTTTCCAATGAAACTCATTCCATTTAATATATAGTTAGAATAACATCTCAAAAAGAATGAGAATGATTTTTTATGACCCATCTGTTCTCTCTTAATATAAAATTTTGGAATTTTAGATATTTTATAGTTTATAACATGGATCTCTACTTTGTTATCCTCAAAATGGATTGATTGCTTTCTAATGGGGAGATGATTGTTTGTTAGCATTATCAAGTGTACTTTATGGCATATGATAGTAACGCATAAGTTTTTAAGGATAATGGGAGTTAAGCACTATTCAATAAAGATATAATTTACTAAAACATAAATATTTTATTTCCACTTTAGTAATTGAATCTAGGGAAGAAACTATTGTATTTTATTATGCACTCATGGTTATGGAAATTCAATGTGTGTTTATAGTTGATTTTTCTTGTATTCCTTTGGAAAGGGAAGTTGAGTGTTTATTTGATTTGGTGTTGAGAACATAGTGAATATAAATTTTACAATAATATATGGATTTGGTAAAATTATATGAAATAATACTTCAGTTGTATGATTTGAAAGTTAAAGGCTTCAAACATCCTAGTGTATCACCTTGGAAAGTGTTATTTCATTTCACCAAAAATGTTAATGTGACTCTCTATTTTTTCATTGTTTTTATGTAATTTTAAATCAAAAAATGATTAATAATAATTATATGTTTCCCAGTATTGATTTATTTTTGACCAATTAATGGGAGAAAGTGGTTCTCGGAAAATTTCCTTCATTATGGGTATTATGAACTCAAAGATAACAAGTTTTATATACTGAAATCTGAATTTTGGATCAGGTATGCACATATCAAACATCTTATACTTTAATTTGGTATAACTAATTACCTAACTATTTTCATGTTTATCATGAATTTTATTTTCCACATGTACCTTGGTTCATTTTTTGTGGAATTCCTAAATAGAATTTTAGTTTACTCGTGAATGGAAAAAAGAAATGTGTGTCACCTTAAATCCATTATATAAATATTGTGGGATCAAATTATTTATTTAAATTTATCAAAATTTCATTCCAAGATTTTAGAATTTATGATCATAGTTAATGTGGTTTCATAGAATAACATCAGGGTTTATCCTAAAAATTAAAGAGGTTTTTTTTCATTTTAATATCCCTGAAATGTATCTGAGATTCAAGGATTTTTTTGGACATATATTATCATTATTTCAATGGATTTTTAAATATTTCATATCTAATGATTACTCTTACAAGAAATTGGGTAAACGTCATATGGGATTCTCAGTGTTAAGGTTACATTAATTATTTGAGAGAAAATTGTTATATGGAATCTATTTTTATTCTAAATAATGTATGAAAGGTCTATGTGGTGTTTCGTGATGCTTCAGGTGCTGTTTTGGGATAGGTTTTTATAAAATAAGTTTATATAGATGTGTATGAATTGTTTCATAATTAGCAACATGATAATAATTATCACAACCATGACTAATAATTTAATGCAATTATGAAAGGTCTAAAGAGTTGGTGAAATTTCTATTTTGGTGAGAGGTTCACTATCTATTCTGATCATAATAGTTTAAGGATCATCTTTTACCCCAAATACCTAAACCTTTGGTAAATTTGGTGGGTATAATATCTCCAGTCCATTAACATTGACATAAATTATACCTAAAGGAAGGGTATGCTTACACAAGAGGTTTTGAGTAAATAATTTCCTTCTAAAGATGTTATGGAATATAATGATGAATGGAATTTGGAAACACTCATTTCTCATATGAAATTAGTTTCAATGAAGGAAAATATTTTTCTTCTTCTTAATAGTAGTTAGCTAAAATTACCCATACTTTAGTTGGTTTTTTTGGACCAACAAAAATATGAAGAGTTTAAATGTATTTGGAAATCATTATATGGGGTAGAATTCACTCTCAAGTTGTCATTATCCTAAAAAGAATTATGTATTTCAAGAATTGGTTTATATTTCCACAATATGGGAAGAATTATGTGATGGTATGTTTTCATTGTTCTCAATGGGTTGTATATTTTGGTACAATGAAGATGTATTAGGTCATTGTTTCGCACGGAATTCGGGGATGACCTCCTGGATGGGAGAATCAAACATTCCGGTCAGTTTCTAACGGGTTTGTTCGTAGAACCGGAAACATCCAACGATTCCACATCCGTTTGGACCTACTTTCCAAAGGTAGGCGCTCATTAGATTGTGGGCTAATGAGGCTTAGGAATTTGCATTGGTCGAGAGGATGGGAAGTCGGACTCATCACACCTTTTTGTGGGGAATTATTGTCTATTCCGGGACTCTCTTTATATATTTAAGTTATGTTCGTGAATCCTTATTACATTACCAAGTATAAAATGAGCTTTCCTCCAGTTTTAAAAATCAATGATTAAATATGTAAGAAATTTAGAGAATATTTTATATGTATTCGAGGTTCTTCATCAATAGAGAATCATCTGTATCTATTTAGAGATTCTTAGTCAATGGTATCCTTCAAAAACATTTATAAAAGACTCTTGGTCATTATGATGACCAGGCTGGTTTTAAAGCCACTCAGTGGGGCACTTGAAGTTTATCGTCATTCAGAAGGACATGGATTATTTCAAAGTTGGAATCGAACCCATAAATGGGCTACCTACGTATCCTTTGTTTTGTAAAAGGAATCAGAACCCACGTAGTTCGCGTAATTGAGTATGACATTTATGATTGATGGCTCAAAGAAGAATTTCATAATCACATTTACACTCTAAGCTCACGTGAGTCATGCTCGGTGTGAGAAACAAGAGGTATTGGTAAAAATTAGACAATTGTGCCATGAAAGATGCAATCATAAGAAATTGTTTGGGGAATATGTATGTATGACTGCCCAGATAGATGAAGGTTTAGGATTTACTTTTAGGGAGAAAATCCAGGAATAGGGTCCATAAAGGTATATGTGCTTTATGGAGATTTGAATACTCTAACTTGGGACTTATTCCTGAAAAGTAAACCCTAATTAGGAGAGGATTGATAATTGGGTTTTACTCCTGAGGAGGAATCCCATATCAAACGTAATTTAGGACTGGTTAAGAGAAATTAAGGGACTTGGGTTTTACTTCTGAAAAGGAAGCCCAAGATTATAACTGAGTCTTATTCCTGAAAAGGAGACCCAGGTTAGGGATTAAGGTTTGGGGCTTACTCCTGAGAAGGATTCCCATATTTGAGATTGGGGCTTACTCCTAGGAAGGATGCCCAAATTAAGGGACTCGGGGCTTACTCCTAAGAAGGATGCCCAAATTTAGAGGACTTGGGGCTTACTCCTAAGAAGGATACCCAAATTTAGAGGACTTGGGTCTTACTCCTAAGAAGGATGCCCAAATTTGAGATTGGGGCTTACTCCTAAGAAGGATGCCCAAAATTAGAGGACTTGGGGCTTACTCCTAAGAAGGATGCCCATATTAAAGGATTATGATTGGGGCTTACTCCTAAGAAGGATGCCCAAGTTAAGGAATTATGGTTTGGGGCTTACTTCTGAGGAGGATTTCCATGTTTGGGAACATTAAGAATTTGGGGCTTACTCTTGAGGAAGATGCCCAGATTAAAGGACTTATAACTGGGGATTATTCCTAAAAAGGAGACCCAGGTTAAGGATTCTCTCATCTTAAAGGATGAGGTTGAATGAATGAAATCTCAATCCTTGGTGACATAAAGATGTATAAATCACTAGGTTTTGAGAGATATTCCACCGAATTCCTTTCAGATAAGGAAGTCAAATAAAGAAATCATGCCATAAATGGCTTTGAAGAGTATCATGATGACTGAATCTTGAATAGGAAAGGTGAAATGGCTTAAGAGGGGTAAAATGGGCAAGATGGGCACCCAAAAAGGTAGGGGCGCGCAAGTCTTGAAAGGCGTGCAAGTCTTGCGTGGGCGCGCAAGTATTGTTCGCACAGGTATACCTGCGCGGCATGTGGGGTACTTGCACGATTTTCAACCAGCATTACAATACGTGAGAGACTCTTTATTAACCCCTTTAGAATCCTCTTGAGGTTCTCCCAGAAAAGGGACGCGCAAGTTCTATTGAAGGAATAAGGCAGCGCACAAGTGTGACCAGTTCCCTTAAGGTATGGCCATTCAGGCGCGCAAGTGTTGATGAGTTTCAACACGTAGGCCTTCCTCCCTCCCTTTAAATCTTCCGTTCTAGGTGAGAAATTACTTAAGAAGTGTTCCGAAAGCATTGAGAAGAGACTTGGGCGTCAGGAGCTTCAATCCGAGTTTCTGTAGGAAGATCCTCTCGAATGGGGGGCCCACAGGGTCTATTTATAGGCAGGAGAAGACCCCAGGCGGTTACTGGGCGGTTATCACTTAGGTCGCGCAAGTCACTTGCACAACCATAAGGCGTCGCGCAAGTAGACTTGCACGACCACTAGGCAGCGCGCAAGTACTTGCACGACCACTAGGCGGCGCGCAAGTGTACTTGCGTGACCATGAGGGAACTTGTGCGACCTATGGGCAATGTTCTCCTTATTCATCCCTTTGTCGATTTTTGATGTTTTTTTAAAGGATGAATCACTTTGGACTAAGTTATTTCCCTTTTTTCAGTCTTTAGACTCTGTGACGGAAAGGAGAGTCAACAAAAGTCCCCCTCAGAGTTGGATCCAGAGAGAAAAGAGGATTTGAATCTGAGGTGAAAAAGAAAAACAAGAAATCTGGCAGTTTAAAGTCATGCATGTCGGACATACAAAGGCTAATGTTTAAGGTCAAAATATCTTTGACCGAAATGGATTAGAATTGACTCAATTCCTTGACAATTTATCTGAAAACATATTACCATACTCGAGTATGAGGGAAAAAAAGTAAACTGTGGCTTAAGAATATTTGAATCTGAGGAATGATATGAAAAAGAGCTAAAAGGCATTAGAAGAAGTAGTTTCCAAGAATTAAGTTACTATTATTTAACAAAACCCGTTATGGGGTTGAAATATGCAGGGCCACCTAAGGGCATTGGCTGTATGGTTAAATAAATAGCATCCTTCGGTAGACAAGTCTGTTATGTGGACTGTTTATGCAAGGACACCTATGGGCACGTGCTGCATAGTCAGGCAAAAGAACTCCCATAAGTTTACTTTCCTAGTGCTAAAAGCCAGTGAAAGTTGATGGAGATTCAAATTTTCTAAAGTATAGAGTTTGTTGTATGGAAAGAGCTACTTGAATATGGAGAAGATATTTCCGAACAAGAATATCGAAGAACTGGATGAATATCACTCCTACGAAGGTCTGACCCAAACGTAGGGAAGAAGAATAAACCATAGACTTGAATACTTTCAGATCATGAAAAAGGATATGGGACAAATATGTTAAGGATGGCTATTTTTTTGCGGATCCCTACATACTGTCATTTAAGACAAATAAGGACAAAAGAGGCATTATTCCCATGAATGAAGTTACCATCATTTAACAAACCTGTTAGGGGGTTGAATTATGCAGGGCCACCTAAGGGAATTGGCTGCATGGTCAAATAAATAGCATCTTCCAGCTGACAAGTCTGTTATGTGGACTGTTTATGCAAGGCCACCTATGGGCACGTGCTGCATAGTCAGGCAAAAGAATTCTCAGAAGTTTGACATTTTTGTGACTAGAAGTCATGAAAAGGGTTATGAAGATCTGAAAATATTTAAGGTTAGGATTATAACACATAAATATGGGTATTGGCCAATGTATATAGAGATACAGAGGTCAATGATAACCATAATCATGTTGTGGCTGGGTCCTGAATTGAAATTTTGGACTTCACTACGTATCTCATAAGAATGAGAATCAAGCCATACGTAGTTCTTGAAATGCAGTTTAACGTCATACAGGATGAAAGTATGAGAAATCTTAGTTTAGGGTCATAGAATTCGGACCATAATAATGAATACACAGTGTGTGTTTTCATGAGGACTTTTCAGCCAAGGGACTGAAAGTGAAATTTGGGGTTAGGCCCAAAAGACTTGGGACTGGATTCAAGGGACACTCGAATGTTCCTACGTATCCCATAAGGATGGGAATCAAGTCCACGTAGTTCTAGAACTACCCTTTGTACAAATTTGGTTCGTACATGTGAAGGGTGAAAGGGGACTTTAGTGCAATGATGGTTTAACCTGAGATAAAAAATTTAGGCATTACCATGTATGCACGTAGTTTTTTTGAAATGAAACATGATTGAAAAATCCTTGTCAATAATAGTTCTCTCTCAAGTGAGGAGATCAAAGTATATTGTAGTTTATTGTCATACCAGACAAAAGTTTTGTATAGTTTAACGTCGTATAACAAGGACGGAAGTGAATCAATGTAAAAATATTGATTCTAGGGGCGGTTTCACAAATCAACAACATATGAGATGGTGGTGAACCGATGTGAAGAGATTGTTTTTGGGATTGAACCCTGGGAGGTTGCCTACATATCCAGCCTGGAGGGCAAGGATCAAAGTCTGTGTAGTTCAATTAAAGAATGAATTAATGATCAAGTTGTTCTTGGGGACAAAGATCTAATAAAAAATGTTGTTGGGACTTACACATGATTAGCGGCCCAAAGAGAGTGTTATAGTTGATGTTTTCTCTAAGCTCACGTGAGTCACACTCGGTGTGAGAAACAAGAGGTAACAACAACCTTAACAATGCATAGTTTAATGTCATGTAGGACATAAAAAAGGGACTATTCAGTTTAAAGTCTTGCAGTTAGGACTGTTGGTGCTGCATAGTTTAGTGTCATGTAGCAGGGAAAAAATAACAGTTTAATATCATGTAGGACATATCAAGGACTTTATGTACAGTTTAGCGTCATGTATTTTAGGACGATGGGGACAATACAGTTTAACGTCATATTGGATGTAAGGGGGACTGCGCAGTTTAATGTCATGCAGTAAGAACAAAATAACACACTATTTATGTTATGTTGGACGAAAGTGAAAATAGTTTAAGGTCATATGCCTGGACCATGGATGGTGCAGTTTAATGTCATGCTGGACCTTTGAGATTGTATAGTTTAACGTCTTTCCGGACATAAGGGATTTTTATACAGTTTAGTGTCATGTAGTTAGGACGTCACAGTTTAACGTCTTGCTGGACGTAAGGGATTTGCAAATAGTTTATGGTCATATATATGGACCAGGGATGATGCAGTTTAAGGTCATGCTGGACAATTTAGGGAACTTTTTCACAGTTTAATGTCATGTGGGACGAAGTTGCAGTTTAAAGACATACTGGACCATTGCTGTATAGTTTAACGTCATATAGCAAGGACGAACTGGTGCTGCACAGTTTAATGTCATGTTGTGGGGACAAGTTCTTTTCTACAGTTTAACGTCATGTTGGACGAAGTTGCAGTTTAAGGTTATACTGCACCATTGCGCTTTTGTAGTTTAACGTCTTTTCGGACGTAAGGGACTTTCATACAGTTTAACGTCATGTTGGACGAAGTGGCAGTTTAAGGTCATACTGGACCATTGCGCTTATGTAGTTTAACGTCTTTCTAGACGTAAGGGACTTTCCTACAGTTTAACGGCATGTTGGACGAAGTTGTAGTTTAAGGTCATACTGGACCATTGCTTTATAGTTTAACGTCATATAGCAAGGACAAACTGGTGCCGCATAGTTTAGTGTCATGTTGTGGGGACATTGAAGGTGACACAGTTTAACGTTATGTTGGACGAAGTTGCAGTTTAATGTCATACTGGACCATGGATGGTGATGCAGTTTAAAGTCATACTGGACTATTTCTGTATGAACCAATTGTAAGAATCTTGGTTCTGGGAATCATATTTTGTGTTTATACAAAATATTTCTTCAGAAATCTGGCATTGGTTGGAGTCGTGATGAGTTCTCCATCCATTGAGATTAATGAATAATCTCCATTGGAGTAGACCTTATGTATTGAATAAGGTCCTTCCCATTTTGGTTCAAGCTTGGGAGGCTTCTTTCCTGGTATCATTGGTGCTCTGAGAACCAATACCAATTCTCCCTGAATGAATGAACGAAGACGCACATTTTTGTTAAAAGCTCGTGCTATTCGATTCTGATAGATTTCCAAGTGGTGCAAAGTGCACAATCTTTTCTCATCTAACTGTTCCAATTCATTCAATCACTTTCGGGATTGCTCATCTGTAGATAACTGATCACAAATGGATATTTTGAGTGAGGGAAATTGAACCTCAATTGGCAAGACTGCTTCTGTTCCATATACCAACGAATATGGAGTTGACCGCGTTGCATTGCGAGTGGTAGTCTGATAAGCCCATAAAGCATGAAAGTGTTTATCAGGCCATGACCTCTTATCTTTATCCACCATCTTTTGCAGTATATTTGAAAGAGTCTTGTTAAAGGCTTCTATTTGGCCATTGGCCGCCGCATGATACCGAGATGAATGGTTGGATTTAATGTTGTATTCTTGATACAATTTCCTCACCTCAGAAGAATAGAAGTTGGTGCCATTAACTGTCAATATGGTATGAGGGACACCAAATCTAGTAATGATGTTAGATTTGATGAAGCTAACAATGCATTTAGAACTGACTTCTTTGAGAGGTACTGCCTCTGCCCATTTGGAAAAGAAATCAGTAGCAGTAAGAATGTACTTAAACTTCTTGACCGTAGCTGAAGGGTAAGGTCCCACCACATCCACTCCCCATGTGGCAAATGGCCATGAGTATTTAGCTGTATGAAGAAATTCTGGAGGTTGATGAATGAAGTTGGAATATATTTGGCATGAATGACACTTCTTTGTGAAATTAACACAATCTTGTATCATTGAAGGCCAAAAGTATCCAAGCCTTCGAATTTGATCAGACAGTCTATGTCCAGACTGGTGGGCACCACAGACTCCTGCATGAACTTCTTTTATGAAAGCCATTGTCTCTTCACCATCAATGCATCTGAAGAGAACTCCATCAAAACCACGTTTGTAGATAATTTTCTCTAGGTGGTTTGGACTATCATAAAGAGTAAAATTGACCACACGTTTCCAGATTTGTTCTTTCTCGGTTCTATCAGGTGTAAGTGTTCCATTTTGAACGTATTCCTTGATAGGTGACATCCATCCTGTAGTATGACCATACGGTTCAGGAATGGGACTAATTTCATTATTTTCCTCTGTTCTGGCTTGAACATAAGGTGAAATTGCACGACGGTGGGCAATACTGATGGTTGTCTCGTCCCGATTTGGATCTGCTAAAGTTGTGGCTATATTAGCCAGTGCATCATCTTGAGCATTTTGTGATCTTGGGACATAAGAAAATGTCGGTTCTGAAGGGAATTCCGACATTAACTCTCTGACGTAATCATACACAAGGGATTAATTCTTCTTTTCTGATGGCATAATCCCCATTGACTTGTTTGATTACCAGGTCTGAATCACCTTTCACCTTTAAGTGATTCACTTGTGCTTGAAGCGCTAACTCCATGCCTGTAATGAGAGCTTGGTATTCAGCTTCATTATTGGTACCACCTTCCCACAATAAAAAGGAATAAGGTAACACTGCCTTATCTGGAGAAATGAGCACAATTCCTAAACCAACTTTGTTGAATTTAGGATTTTCCATTTTCTTCCCTGTTGGACTTCTGGAAGCACCATCAAAATACATTTCCCATGTTTGAGTACTCTCTTGAATAGAGAAAACTTCCTCATCAGGGAGTTCAATATCTGAAGACGTGTCTTCCACTGAAGGATGTTCAGCCAAGAAATCAGCCAGAGCTTGGCCCTTAATTGCCTTTTGAGACACATACTGAATGTCGAATTGCTGCATTATAACTGCCCACCTTGCTAGACATCCTATAAGAATTGGACGACTAAGGATGAATTTGAGAAGATTATTGCGAGATACCAATTGGACCTTGTGATGTTGCAGGTAGTGTCTCAGTTTCTGAACTGCAAAGATTAATGCCAGGTAGCACTTCTCAATACTTGAATACCGGGTTTCTGCTTCAAGCATAGTTCTACTGAGATAGTAGAGGCTATTTTCATTCCCAGCATCATTCTTTTGAGTGAGAAAGGCACCCAATGATCGCTCTAGAGCTGTCACATAGAGGATAAGCGGTCTACCCTCAACAGGTGGCATGAGTACTGGTGGACTCAAGAGGTATTTCTTGAGAACACCAAATGCTTCTTGACATTCTTCAGTCCACTGGTAAGTAACTCCTTTCTTCAATAATTTGGTAAAGGGTAAACTTTTGCCTGCCAAATTGGCGATGAAATGCCGAATATAGGCTAAGTGTCCTTGAAGTCTTCTTAATTATTTCAAATTATGAGGAGGTGACATACCAAGGATTGATTTGGCCTTCTCAGGATCGACTTCAATACCACGATGGCGTACAACAAAGCCAAGGAATTTTCCTGAGGTTACCCGAAAAGCACATTTTAAGGGGTTCATCTTCAAATTATGTTGTCGAAGCTTGTGGAATATGAAATCCAAATCAGCCAAGTGATTAGAACGTTGTTTGGATTTAACCACCAAATCATCTACATAGAATTCAACAAACATCCCTAAAAGAGGTTTGACGATACGATGCATGGTGCGTTGATTTGTTGCACCTGCATTCTTTAAACCAAAGGGCATCACCCGGTAACAAAACACACCTTGAGGGGCTCCGAAGGCTGAAAATTCCTCATCTTCTGGGGCCATTCGGATCTGATTATATCTGGAATATCCATCCATGAGGGAAACTACTTCATATCCAGCCGTCGCATCAATTAAGAGTTCTGTAATCAGAACTGGGAAATCATATTTTGGACAATACCGATTAAGATCTCTGAAATCGATGCAAACCCTAATTTGTCCGTTCTTCTTCTTTACAGGGACAATATTAGCCAACCACTTGGTATATTGAACTTCTCTGACGAAGTTGGCTTTGATCAGCTTATCCACTTCAGCTTAAATTTTAGAAGCATAGGTTGGGTGTGTTCTTCTCGCGGCTTGCTTAAATCCTCGATGTTTTTTTGGTAAACCCAAATGATGAGTAGCAACATGAGGATGAAGCCCAAGAATTTCTGTATAATTCCAAGCAAAAATATCTTTATTTTTATTTAGAAAAGAAATATACATCTCTTTCTCTTCAAGGGTCTTGGCCGCACTAATTAAAGTGGGGCGTGGATCTTTCTCTGTACCCAGATTTACTTCTCTGAGTTCATACACAGTGGTAGAGATAACCTCTTCAAATGCTGGAGGAGCATCTCTAAGATCTTCCTCTTCCTCTTCATCGCGTGCTATTTCTTCCGTTTCTACTTGCAAAGTAGATGACAAAACGAAACTCTCATGATCATAAGAGATGTCAAAATTTTTACATTTTGAAGAAGAAGCTTCCATTTCCGACCCTATTGATGATAAAGGGTCTTCTTTGGGAAATAAAGAAGAGATGATGGATTGCGAATCGACATGATTATTCACCTCTGGTGTTGCTATAACTTCTTCTGGTCTGATTAGAGAATTGTAGACTTGTTGGACTTCCGTAGATGAAATGAAAATGTCACCACTTATGCTTTCATCACTGCTTGGTAGGTTACCAATTTCTCCCATGTTGTCTGGCTCGATTGCCGTAATTGACATTATGGATCTTTCCATAAGAGTATTTTGATTTGGGCCTATTTTTTCAATTTTACTGATAGGTAACACATAATCTATACTCTCATGTGTAAATGGATTTATTGGAATTATCTCCAAACCATATGGAGCATTAACTTTGGTAATTTCCTTCATTGTAGATTTTTCTCTTCCCTTCATGTGATAAAATTCCACCTCAATGTATTGAGACTCACATGTCTTGAGCGGGGCCTTATCACCATACAATGTTCCAACTTGACCATTGAAACAGTTTTTGAGACATTGATGGAATGATGAAGGAATAGCTGCATGCTGATGTAGCCAGGGACTTCCAAGCAAGATATTGAAAGTTGAGTCTTGATCAACAATCATGAAATCCGAATTGGATACAAGATCTCCAAAATGGGTTCTGAGTGTAACTTCTCCCAGTGGTTCTTGTTCATTTTTATCATATCCTTGTAACATCATGGTAGAAGGAGATAAATCAGATTTCATGAGGCCTAATCGACGAAGTGTACGAATGGGCATGAGGTTGACTCCTGAACCATTGTCAATGAAATATCATCGGATATCTACACCATTGAATTTTCCAGATAAGTACAAAGGTTTTATGTGCCCATGCACAACATCATCATCATCTTTATCAGTAAAAGATATCACTGCATGGCATTCTGCAGGATTATTCTCTATTTGATAGACTTGAGCTGCAGCAATTTCAGCTTCAAACTCCTGAGGACTTGACAAAGCTTCGATGAGTGCTTCCCGAAGATCTTTTGACAGATTCAAAGCATCCAAAATTGATAACTTGGCTGGTACTTGGGCAAAGTGTTTCAATATATCATACTTTTGATCTAGAGGTCTGCGTTTCCCAACAGGAATATGCGGTTTACCAGGTACCTTGGAAGTAGATGCATTGGAAGCTGATGCGTCTTGTATTGAAGTTGGAAACATCCTTGTTTTTGGAAGATTATACTGATTAGATCCATTTACTTGCTGAGATAAAGAATATGGAACCTTTAATCGGTCTTCCAAAATAACTATGCCAAAACTGAGTTGTCCATTGGTAGAAGAACTTGATTGTTATTTTTGAGCTCGCTGAAGGGCTCTACCACGAGTTTCTGCTGCATATACAGGGATAGCAGGGGTAGAATTAGAGTAGTGGCTTTGGAAAGATCCACGTCTTCCCCTGTATCCTGAACCTCTAGAACTTCCTCGGATTCCTTTATTTGATACAGGGAATTCAGGCTTATCAAGACTGGAATATGGATCTTTTAATTGAATCATATTAACAGAACCAAAGATTAACTCTTCATCTGATAAAGACTCTGCCTGGTTAGCCTGTTTAGGTTGTGCCGTTTGGTGGGGAGGTTCCCATGGTTCTAAAGTAGATGGCATGAAATCTTCCAGAGTCAAAGACAACTTAGGCCTCGATACATACTCATCTTCTTCTGATTCCTCTTTCTTCTTTGAATTGCGCTGCCCTTTTGAGGATTTGTCTTTTGATGGAGGCTTCACTGCAGCTTTTGTAGGAGACACAATTGACTTCTTCAATTATGTTCGCAAAATGGCATGGGTCCGATTGATTGTCTTTCTGACCATCCAATCATCATATTTTTGCGCAGTTTTTCTTTTTACTTCCTGCCACTCACCTCCTTCCTCTGGATCTGTAGCGGTAATACACGCTACATGAGCTGAAAAACCCTTCAATATGACTTTTCCCAAGTCGACCATCTTTTGAAGGAGGTCTTTAAAGACAAAACACTCCTGGATGGGATGCCCCAACATTTGATGAAAGGGACAATAATTGGGATGGTCTTCATCTCCTTCCTTGTTTGGCCTCTTGGGCACTGGTAATTGAACCAAATTATTTTCCAGAGCTGAAATGAAATAACCAAGAACTTGCTCTCTTCGGAAAGAGTATGTTTTACTCTTCAAATCCTCAAATTGTTTTCGTCGTTGATCTCTTTGATCATTTGGACGAAATGGACTTTGTTGTTGGCGTTCAGGAGGTGGATCCCTTCGAGAAGATGAAGGTTTTGAAGTATAAATAGGTACAGGTGCTTGTTTATGCATAACTATAGCAGTTTCCGCTTTACCCATTCTCCTTCCTGGAACTAATGGAATTACACGAGATTTAACCATAGCTTGTATAAGGGAATATTCAATCTGTTGAGCGATTGAAGTAAGGTCTCGAAACCCTCCTGTGTATTTCATAGGGATCAATGGAATGCGTAATTCTTCACGCAAATTTTCCACAAAGATTGGAAACAGTTTCTCCTGAGGGAGTGCTAAAATCAGGGATTACGTTAATCCCTTCCGACGAGCAATGAAATCAGAGACTCTTCCATTCTCCCTTTGCTTGCAGTTTGTAAGATCGAAAACTGTCGTTTTTGGCAATGTTGAGCTGAACTGAAGAAGGAATTTTTAACGAAGATCCTCCCATCCGATGATTGACCGGGATTGCAAGCTTGTATACCAGACAAAAGCTGGTCCTTGCATGGTTCGCACGAAGCATCTGAGTTTCACTGCTTCTTGCTGCTCTAGAGTTCCCATCATAGGATCACAACAAGACACGTAAGGCATCAAATGTTTTTCAGGGTCACCTGATCCATTGAAAGTAGGGAAAACAGGGTTTCCAAAAGTAGATGGGCGAGAAATTGAATCTACCCATTCAGGGTAAACTTTCTTTTCTGGTTGAACTTGCACCCGTTTCCCTTCCATAGTTTCTAACCGAGCTGTTAATGACTCAATAGTAGTTATTAACTTTTGAGACACATCAGGTTGAACTTGGTTTCGGGTAGGTGCAATGAATGGATCTTGGACAGACGTGGTGGTTGGTGCTACAACTGATGGTAGTGCTGCCAACCGTTGTTGCGTTTGACCCATAGGATTAGACCTCTGAGGGTGTACTGATAAAGGAGGATATTTCTGATCCATCTCAATAGCTACAAAAAATTCCTTCGGCTGTCGGACTTCAGCATTCTTAAGAAGAAGACTACTCTGAAGTAGTTCTGCATTCAACCTTCTTAATTCTTTCATTTCTTCCTCCTGTGGTGCAAACCTTTTCTCTAATGAGAGCGATTGACCTTCTTCATAGGAAGGATATGTAACCTGATTGTTTCCATTCCCTTTTTTGGATACCTTTTGGAGGGAGGGAAGTGGATTAACTAGGTTCTGAGTAATCCTTTGACTTCGTGTACGTACACCTTCTTCATTTGTATCGGTGCGTACATTTTCTTGAGCAGGACGCTCTTCATCTGAGTCCCCTGAGTGAGTCTCCTCTGGTGGATTAACAACAACGACATTGATGACATTGATTGATGAATAATGCATCAAATCCCTTCTATCAGCATTTCTGTGATATTGTCTTCTTTCATGTCTTTGACGAGACATTGCCTTTTGCTGATTCAATCTTTTAGGAACTTCTTGACGAGATATAACTTGGAGGGAATCTCCTGATAATTTTTCTCTTCGTTCATCTTGTGGCTTCTTCCCCAATCGAGAAAAGACCGGCATTCTCTGAGGAGGGGATTAATGATTTGAAAGAGTCCCCAGTCTCGAGAACTGGGGATGTTCCTGCTGCTTCCGCTCAACTCCTCGAATCCCATTTGTTGACTCTGAGGGTTGGGTTAGAGAAGTCCCCAGTCTGACAAGCTGGGGTGGCTCTTGACATGCTACGTCTGAGATCTTCTTAAAAGATCTCTTGATCTTGCGAATCTTAGTTCAGAAATTAGCTGGATGCATTAGCCTGTATCCACTTTTATCACCTGGTTCAACAGACTGTTGGATGATTTCCAAAACTTCTGTCATTTGATGACGTGTTTGCTCCATACGAGAGGCTTGTGCAATATTCTCACCTGCTTGATGTAGGAGCAATTCAACAACTTGTTCTTTATATTCTTGATTTTGAGAGGAACTAGTTGAAGCATTTTCTTGAGAAAGCTTTTGATTATGAACAAAGCCCATTGACTGTGGCCGGCCATGGGCAATAACATTGCATGAGACCATTTTCGGCAGGCTTTACTGACTGGAAAGCACTGTGAAATGTAGTGCTCCGTGAATACCACATCCTCTGATATGAACACCAGATGGAGCATTGGCAATTAACTGACGCAATTTTCTTAGTGCGCCAAGGCATGAACGTTGAAGGGTTCTCTGTTGCTTTTCAGCATTCGGATACCGAGAGACTGATAGAGATGCCCAATCAATCTGAAATTGTAGCCCTTCTATTATCATAAGTTGATTTTCATATTCATCATAAGAAAATACCTTCTTTTTCAATTGACAAAGATTTTTCCATATGTTGAGACGAATATCATGGATTCCATCATCCGTCAACGTCTTTGGAATGTCGTACTGGGAGTCAGCCAAAGGCCAAAACATGACTGGTACCTCACATTTTTCCAGTTTGTTCCTCATGTTCAGCATTTCCTATTTGTCATTAAATGAAGATTCTTCTACCTGTTTTGACCAGAGTTGGTGTTTCCTTGTTGCTTCATCAGATTCAACAAGATTGGTAGAGAGATCATTGATCAAACTAGAAGATGCATGACTTAGGGGTGGTTCGGAGAATGACCTACACCCTAGGCTATCTTCTGATTGAGAAAGTATTTCACTTGTTAGCGATAAATCATCAGACATGACTAGTTTCACATTTGCAAGTGCCTCAAGATAAGAGGGCTTTCTCGGCACTACATTATCCACTAGAGTATCTTCCAGGTATTTTTAATCACTACAGCGGAGAGGACTTTCGCAGCGAAGTTCATCATCATGGGGAGGACCACCATAATGGGTTACAGCAAAAGATGGGATCTCTTGCTCCTTGGTCTTCTGACCACACAGAGGGTTCCTGTGGCTGTCATCTAAAGAAGAAACTTCAAGATTGACCGAATTTTCATGAAGCAAGCCTTCATGAGGAAGTGTCTGTTGAATACCTTCAGAATTAATGTTCCTGTTATTGGGAACTGAGGGAGTAGAATCTTGAATTATGACAGATAAATGTCTGAGGGCATCAAGAACTCCAGCATCGAGCAAGGCCTTGTTGCAGATTGGCCTTTGATCTCCTGACTGTGCAGGGCAGATCTTTTTCTTAGATGCCTTCTTACTCGCTTTGGAAACCACTTGTTGACGAAAGTGGTTACTCTGAGCAGGTGTATGTGCCTGATCAGGAAATATGGCCAGGTTAGGCTGACGATCTCCACTCAAATCAGGTGTATGTTCCTGACTTGGTTGTCCGTATGATATGGGGGAGTATGCCCCATAACCCTCTTGGACTGGAACAGATATTTGTGTCTGTTCCGGAGTGAATCGTTGATGTGTCACTCCACTGCTAGGGATAGATTTATGTGTCTATCCCTGAGATGATGCTGAAGCTGTTATGATATCCTGGCAAGCATCCAGAATATGAGCAGGAATTTTCTTCTGCTCTTTCACCATTGACAAAATATGCTTGGTGACTTCAGCTGCCGGAATGGGGATATACGTCCATTCCGGGCTTGGAGTAGGTGTATGTGCCTGCTCCTGTCCACCTTTTCTTGTCAGTGAATCCTGAAAGTACTCAAGTGTGGAGGCAGAGAGTTGAGTCTACCTCCTGTTTGTCGTTGGGGCTTTCCAAATGACTTTTCCGTGCGCTACCAAGCGAGACTGTTGGTAGGCTTGATTTGTATTAGAAGGTGTATGTGCCTGCTGATTACACTTCGCCAAACGCGGTTGACGAGATCCATCATATGTTGTCAGACGAGCCTGCTGACTAACTGATGATGTATAAGCAGGTGTATGTTCCTGCCTATAGTACTCCGCCGGAATTGCCTGGCAGGATTGGCTTGGGGCTGCCAGACGAGTCTGCTGGACAGCAAAATTAAAACGGGCAGGTGTGTATGCCTGCTCGTTGTTTTCCACCAAGTTAGGTTGGTGGACTCCATCATATGTAGTCAGGCGAGCCTGCTGACTAACTGATGATGCATAATCAGGTGTATGTTCCTGCCTATAGTACTCCGCCGGAATTGCCTGGCGGGATTGGCTTGATGCTGCCAGACGAGTCTGCTGGACAACAGAATTAAAACGGGTAGGTGTGTGTGCCTGCTCGTTGTTCTCCACCAAGTTAGGTTGGTGGACTTCTCCGGAGATGGAAAGGATGATAACCTGCCTATTGTTAACCGGATTCCGTCTCTGGCGGTTCATCTTGCCTGCTCGGGTTCGAGGAACCTGAGCTGAATGCCTGGAGTCGGTACCCTCATCATGTTGAGGGCGCACTACCGCACGAGTCTGGCGGCGATTGTTGGTGGGAGCCCTCGGGAAGGACTCCTGTCTTTTTGAATTAAAGCCCTGAGCGACCTGCTCATTCACTTCCTCAGAGTAAGGGAGTGAATGGAAATTGCGTTCCGGGGATAACGACCCGAAACGGTTGGAGACGGTAGTCAGCACCGCCTACTTCTTGATTACTGGCCGCCGTTGTCCAGATGACCAGGTAGAGTTGTTAACTTGGAGGGCTTGACGAGCGGCCTCCAGAGTTGGGATAGTACCGTTGTGACGGTACTCCTTAACCAGTGCATTAGAAACCCAGCGTTGAAGACGCTGAGTTGGTGATTTCATCCTCAGAGCGGACGACATTCCAGAAGGAGTAGCAGCATTGGTTTTCACAATAGCAGACCACACAGTAGAGGTGTTCACAACAGCAGTATTCATAGGGGTGAATTTAAGGAAAGCCATTCTGCAGAAGATCTTGAGAAAAGAGTGCATGTTCCATATAACCGACGTTATCAAGATGAATCTGGCCACTGCATCTTTTGGGTGAGCACATGTCAATGATTTCTTTGTTGGCCCAAGGGGCCTAACAAATAAGAAGAACATCACTTTAACTTGGTTAAGGATTCACGTTGGGTTCACCATTTTTGTTTCGCACAGAATCCGGGGATGACCTCCTGGATGGGTGATTCAAACGTTCTGATCGGTTTCTAACGGGTTTGTTCATATAACCGGAAACATCCAATGATTCCACATTCGTTTAGACCTACTTCCCAAAGGTAGGCGCTCATTAGCTTGTGGGATAATGAGGCTTAGGAATTTGCATTGGTCGAGAGGATGGGAAGTCGGACTCATCACACCTTTTTGAGGGGAATTATTGTCTATTTTGGGACTCTCTTTATAGATTTAAGTTATGTTCGTGAATCCTTATTACATTACCAAGTATAAAATGAGCTTTCCTCCAGTTTTAAAAATCAATGATTAAATATGTATGAAATTTAGAGAATATTTTATATTTATTCGAGGTTCTTCATCAATAGAGAATCATCTGTATCTATTTAGAGATTCTTAGTCAATGGTATCCTTCAAAAACATTTATAAAAGTCTCTTGGTCATTATGATGACCAGGCTAGTTTTAAAGCCACTCAGTGGGGCACTTGAAGTTTATCGTCATTCAGAAGGACATGGATTATTTCAAAGTTGGGATCGAACCCATAAATGGGCTACCTACGTATCCTTTGTTTTGGAAAAGGAATCAGAACCCACGTAGTTCGAGTAATGGAGTATGACGTTTATGATTGATGGCTCAAAGAAGAATTTCATAATTAATTTTACACTCTAAGTTCACGTGAGTCATGCTCGGTGTGAGAAACAAGAGGTATTGGTAAAAATTAGACAATTGTGCCATGAAAGATGCAATCATAATAAATTGTTTGGGGCTTATGTATGTATGACTGCCCCAATAGATGAAGGTTTAGGATTTACTTTTAGGGAGAAAATCCAGGAACAGGGTCCATAAAGGTATATGTGCTTTATGGAGATTTTAATACTCTAACTTGGGACTTATTCCTGAAAAGGAAACCCAAATTAGGAGAGGATTGATAATTGGGTTTTACTCCTGAGGAGGAATCCCATATCAAACATAATTTAGGACTGGTTAAGAAAAATTAAGGGACTTGGGGTTTACTCCTAAAAAGGAAGCCCAAGATTATAACTGAGTCTTATTCCTGAAAAGGAGACCCAGGTTAGGGATTAAGGTTTGGGGCTTACTCCTGAGAAGGATGCCCATATTTGAGATTGGGGCTTACTCCTAGGAAGGATGCCAAAATTAAGGGACTCGGGGCTTACTCCTAAGAAGGATGCCCAAATTTAGAGGACTTGGGGCTTACTCTTAAGAAGGATGCACAAATTTAGAGGATATGGGGCTTACTCCTAAGAAGGATGCCCAAATTTGAGATTGTGGCTTACTCCTAAGAAGGATGACCAAAATTAGAGGACTTGGGGCTTACTCCTATGAAGGATGCCCATATTAAAGGATTACGATTGGGGCTTACTCCTGAGGAGGATTCCCAAGTTAAGGAATTAAGGTTTGGGGCTTACTCCTGAGGAGGATGCCCAAGTTTGGGAATATTATGAATTTGGGGCTTACTCCTGAGGAAGATGCCCAGATTAAAGGACTTATAATTGGGGATTATTCCTGAAAAGGAGACCCAGGTTGAGGATTCTCTCATCTTAAAGGATGAGGTTGAATGAATGAACTCTCAATCCTTGGTGACATAATGATGTATAAATCACTAGGTTTTGAGAGATATTCCACCGAATTCCTTTCAGATAAGGAAGTCAAATCAATAAATCATGCCATAAATGGCTTTGAAGAGTATCTTGAAGACTGAATCTTGAATAGGAAAGGTGAAATGGCTTAAGAGGGGTAAAATGGGCAAGATGGGCACCCAAAAAGGTAGGGGGCGCAAGTCTTGAAAGGCGCGCAAGTCTTGCGTGGGCGCGCAAGTATTGGTCGTGCGGGTATACCTGCGCGGCATGTGGGGTACTTGCGCGATTTTCAACCAGCATTAAAATACTTGAGCGACTCTTTATTAAACCCTTTAAAATCTTCTTTATGTTCTCCCAGAAAAGGGACGCGCAAGTTCTATTGAAGGAATAAGGCAGCGCGCAAGTGTGACCAGTTCCCTTAAGGGCTGGCCATTCAGGCGCGCATGTGTTGATGAGTTTCAACACTTAGGCCTTCCTCCCTCCCATTAGATCTTCTGTTCTAGGTGATAAATTACTTTAGAAGTGTTCCAGAAGCTTTGAGAAGAGACTTGGGCGTCGGGAGCTTCAATCCAAGTTTCTGGAAAATGATCCTCTCGAATGGGGGGCCCACATGGTCTATTTATATGCAGGAGAAGACATCGGGCGGTTACTGGGCGGTTATCACTTAGGCCGCACAAGTCACTTGCATGACCATAAGGCGTCGCACAAGTAGACTTGCACGACCACTAGGCAGCGTGCAAGTACTTGCACGACCACTAGGCGGTGCGCAAGTGTACTTGTGCGACCATGAGGGAACTTGCGCGACCTATGGGCAATGTTCTCCTTGTTCATCCCTTTGTCTATTTTTGATGTTTTTTCAAAGGATGAATCACTTTGGACTAAGGTATTTACCTTTTTTCAGTCGTTAGACTCTGTGACAGAAAGGAGCGTCAACAGTCATGAAGCATGAGTTTGGGTATCCATGATTGAAATGTTACATAGCTATTTTTTTCTCAATTTTTACCTATCAGAAAAATGAGGATGAATTTCAAAATTCTTTCAGCTTGATTCATCAAATCCTAGTTCCCATGTCAAAATTTGTTGTGGTTTACCTATATATTATATTTGGGTTTCTTTAGACACCATGAAAAAAGAATTATATATGGATAGTGATTGACCAACTATCCATGTTAGATAAATTTGTTTAAAATCTAGATACCACCAATGATAAGGATTTGAGAAATCTATATGTTTAAAAGATAATAATTTTATTTAGGGTTTCATCTAATAATATTTCAAATAGGGACCCCCAATTTACCTCTTTATTTTTGAATGTACTCTACAATGTAATGAGTTCTAAATTTAATTTGAATACATTGTACCATCCTCATATATATAGGAATATAAAATTAGATATTAATATTTTGGAAGAAATTCTCCAAGCATGTGTCATATAATATTCAGGATCTTAAAATACCTATATACGACTAGTTTCACTCTCTTTACATTAATAAAAGATATGATTCATCTATTAGAATCAGTCATTTTAGGCTTTTTATGGATGAACCAATAAGTCCCCACTTTTGTGGTTTGATGTGGGTGAAATATATCTTATGAGACCAATAATTCAATAACTGATATCATGGAGAATAAAAAAATTTAATCAACGACTAAAGATTGTTTAGAGTCAGCATAAATCTGAATTTGATCATCTACAAATCCTGAGATAATTTTTTGTGGCTGGTCATGTGTTCTGGAATGCTTCACCCCAGTAATGTAATCATCATATTCAAAAATAATAAAATTATATATGATATATGGGAGACCATTTGAATTCACTCGATATATTGGAAAAGTTTCTTACTAATTTTATTTTCAATCTCAATTGACATCTATCCATGATGTTTTTCATGTGTCATAGATTAAGAAGTGGAATAATAATCATTGTAATTTCATTAACTAGTTAAATCGTTATTTTGAACAGGATATTTTAGAAGTAAAATTATCCATCCATGTTTTTGATTATAAAAAAAAATTATATATTGATGTTAATTCTTCTTTTTGAAGTGTTTTCGTCGTATAGAATGGATTTTTATGAGACGTGGGAGCCAAAATTTGATATAGTAGATGAATGGCCTAAACATTTATTATATCATCCTTCCTTACCATAATGTTTTTAAGATATAATTTTTGACGGTAAGTAGATTTTCATAATTGTAGTTTAAGGTATGTATTTTTTAATCAATTTATTTGGTTTTTTTGTTTTGGTAATATATTGGCTGGTTACTGGACATAGTGAGTATCCATGTTAGTCGAGTTTGGGATATTGGGTACGAAATAGTTTAATATTTTCCAACATTTCTCATGAAAAAGATTTTTTATAATTCCTATATACTTTGGAATACCTATATTTTATTTAGTACTAGTTTTTCAATGTAGTCATTGTCATTCAATATCTGACATTGGTACTTTCATGTTTTTTATTATATATGTGCCAACTATTCATTTTGGTTTGTTATGGGATGAATCATTCCCGAAGATAGTTCTTGATTCCTACATGTTTTTCACCAGCCAATGGGGATTTTAAATTCACATCGGTCTATTCTAAGTGTTGGATCTGGTGTCCATTTTGGGGATGACCCTAGTTGCTTCATGAAATGATTTTCTCTCTATTAGCATCGATAAATATATCTTATATGTAATAAAAACCAATGAAAGAATAAAATAAATATAGTACGCCCATGTTAAGAATTATTTTGTATGGTTGTATCTATAAATATAAAAAATCTCTAAAAACATAATATTTCCCAAAAATCATCTCATAATCTCTACCAAAATCCAATAATCTTGCTCAGCCTCTGAAATTAATAGTCAATTTCAAGGGCCTCAGATGACTCCACACTTCATGTCCTAGATCATGAACTATGGAATTTGTAATGAAGTAGTATATATCTCCACAATAAAAATAATCATTCACCTAGGTGGAATATTGATACGTTGTGCCAAAAATGACATTTTGATTTACTAAAGGTGGTAACCCTAATGAATTCATCAGAAACAATTTCTCTACATGACCTATTTTGATATAAAATCTACCACCTCCCCCGACATTATATATTATTTATCCCTATGTATGAGTCTAATTATGTTTTTATCCTATACCCGCACCATCATCTCTCTTTTGGTCATATCCTCGAGAAACATGTTTTTGCTTCTACCTCAAAGGACTAAGTGGTAATAGTTGAACATAAATAAAACTTTTTTATATACACTAACTCTAAAAGAAGGTATAACACAAAATAATATGAATTAAATGACCTATATAAGAAAAGAAAATAATATTTTTCTCCCATTTGGCATTCGAGAACTTTCAGATCCTGTAAGATGAGATAAATAGGGATAAAACTAAATCCCAACTATATATATGATTGATAGATAATAATTCATAGAAGTTATTGTCACTTTCATCCTCTATAAGTATTCATAAAGAATTCCCTCTTGTGATGATTTATCATGATCTAGAATTCTATAAATAATATCAACCATCACTATCACATAATGATACACTAGTTGTACGAATAGAGTGACCTGACATTGGATCTCTAGACAAATTTCCTCTTGGAAATGTCTCTCTCAAACAACCAACTTTTTTATATAATATGATACATAATGTTTTAAATTTGTGAATCTAATATAAAATATCATATTCCAAAACTCCCCTAGTATATTATGATATTATAATATTGATAATCCACCTTTAAAGTCTAATAAATGATACTAGTATGAAACCAATAATGGAACATTCCCCATGAAACTAGAAACTCAGCTCAATACCCTTGGAATAAAAACCACAACTGAGGATTATATCAACAAAAATATATTGAAATATAATTATATCCAGCTTCCCTCAAAGAAAGGACCAAACTAAAAGAAATTTTAAACTCATATAATCAAGTCTCAGCCTCCTTATTTTATATAGATCTCCAAAACCTCTTTAGGTTATGGTACTATAATTACTCAAGTGTCTTTCTAGAGTAATTGTCTTTATCTATTTATAAACTATAGAGATATACTGATTATTCTATTAAGCATCATCAGTATGACCCTGATGATCACATCAATGTAAAGTGAGGTTTCAGATACCCACACTCCTATATATTGTGTTAAAATTCATTATATAATCACTATATTTGAATAAAAACGAAGCTACCTAAGAAAAAAAATATTCTAAATCAATTTAATAATTAATATAACAAAAGCATGAATTGATTTTTCATGTTTTTGAGGATCAAGTCTATATGATAATTATTTTAACTTATTTCTAGAAATTTCTTCCAAATTTTTCTTAGCTTGACTCTCTTATAGATGTCTCATAATTTATACTTATCTTCATAACCTTGGGAACAAAAACATATAAAACAGTTATGTTAAAAATTTCATTGTGGTAAAAACATATCAACATGGAATCAAGGGTGTTATTATTAGGATATTATAAAACATTTGAAATGGAGAAATATCCAATTAAAAATAATATGGAACAATAATTGTTATCCATAAGTCTTTATATAAGTAGATTTATTCTACAATTAAGATACATGTACCGTGGAATAAGAGTGATAGATAATATACATGATCCATGGAGAATAATAATTGACATATTACAATACAAGTAGAATATTAGGGAAACATACCGTAAGAAGTATCTATAAAAGAGAAATAAGAAAATAAAATAAAAACATAGTTGATAAAGAATCGTATTCTTTCATCCCATCACATAGTGGATCAGTAATCATATCCATATCTCCCTTTACATAGGGTTCAGTGTATTACATTTCTGCCTCCATTCATATATTTCATCTGGAATCAGATCCTTTCCTCAATTCACATAATGTACTAGTAATATTTTCCATGCCTCCATTCATATACTAAATTAAGGATTATTTCCTTAACACCCATCAGATAGGGGATCTAGAATCACATTTGTTAATCCCATGCTTAACTCAATGGATGAATTTATTTACCCAATTTATTATAGGGAATTCTAATTCTGGTACCACCCATCAAAGATTTAGAACAATACATATGGGTTCCATGATAACATGAAAACATTCATATCACATAATTAACCCATGAATGGAGATAATTTTCATATAAAATATTCATTATGAATTTCATAATCAATCCATAAAAACAAAGAGGATGTCATCATTAGAACAAATAACTTCTATAACACTAGTAAGATAAATGGATGTTGACATATTTGAAAAACACCTTAATAAGATGAAAACATTAAATGAAACAGCAAACAATGGGATCAATAATAAGACCATTTCAAAACAAGAGTTTAATCCCCAAGAAAAAAAATCTATAAGGTAACATGGATGGTAAATAAAGAAAATTAATTTCATAGGTAGTAATTAATTTAGAGATAATGAGAATAATGGAAGAGAATATATATATTATTTTTTATAAAATATCATAAATATTTTCTTAAAAGAGAAAATCATGGGCTATATACAAAAGTAATTTTCAAAAATTTAATGTAGTTTTTTTTGAAGACATTAATCATTAATAAAACATTCAAAAATAGAGTCATGAAAAAGGCATAATGGTAAAATAAATTAATTTTTTGGTGGAATATAATATAAAAGATCATAAATAAAAAGAATATTTATTTTTAAATAATATTACTTAAAATTCACATCATAAATAGAGTGATAAACCTCTTTCGAAAATAGGTAAATTGAAATATAAATCCCATTATAAATAACACATATTTTAGTTTAAAATTATGAATGAAAAAAATAACTGAAATATAAAATTGGTATTTGGAAGACTAAGATCTTACTTAGGAAGGATGTGAATTATTTTAAACAACAATGTAATTTTGTGAGAGATAAATTCTTCAAGGATGGATCATTGAATTAAAAATATTTTTTTACAAAAATGAATAAAAAATACAATATAATATATTTTTATGATAGAATAACCCTAGAATGGAAAAAATTAGTTCAAGAAAAAACATTATAACTATAAAAAAATAGCTTTGCGATTATCAATTTAATTTATGGATTTAGTATCAACAAACCCATAGAATATTCTAATGGAATATTATGATGGGTTTGAGAAATAATTTAAATTTCATGGAAATAATGGGAAAAATTAGAAATAGTGGACCATACGAACCACATAAAGATAAAAGTGTAGAATATTCTAGATGTCTAAAAGATATATGGTTGAGTTGAATAAATAACATTCAACTTAAGAAATGTTTTAATAAAAAATTTTGAAATATGGTTGTAACACCCCGAGATTTTATGAAAAATATTCTTTTAATTTCATTAATGTCTTTTGTTGTATTCTACACCAAGATTACCTTGCGCTATACGCAACACCGTATTAGCATGCAGTATACACAACACTATTCTTGGATCGTGTTACACAAAATTTTGATAATAGTTATTCTACGCAACATTGAGTATATATATATATATATATTCAATGTATAAATGAAATATGGTTGCATTCTGTTATACGAAACAACAAAGTATTCTTTCACAACACGCAACCCTGACTTGGCTTGCATTACATGCAATCGCGACCTTCCTCGATAGCATGTGTTGTGCGCAATACTGCGTTTTAATAAACAACGATATATTATTATAATATTGTCATGAAATACCCGTTATGAATAGTGTTAACTAAATTTTGAATTTTATAACATTATTATTCATCTTACACATCTCTAGAACATGGTATAAGAACAAAATAAATTTTTCGGGTAAAATAAGTATTTTTCAAAAAATGCAGTTTTGCCGCCTTTTGATGGTGCACCCACTTTAAATCTAGTTTTTGACATGTTTATATGTTCAATTTGACAAAATAAAATTCTTCTTTTGAATCAGGATATAAAAATTTACATTAGATAAAGTTTTGATATTTTTCCGATAACTTTCATATTTTAATGAATAGTAAAAACACGCTATATTTTAATTAAAAACAACTTTTTTCATCGTAATATCTTATGTGGTTAAATTATAATATTTAATGGTTTTAATGTATAGATAGAATATATTTTTCCCATTTAATATAATGTATGTCATTAGCATTGATTTTACCATGAATTCGTAGGTTAAATCAATTCAATCTTTTGCAATGTTTTAAAGAAAACCCCGTTTTTTTGACAATGGGATTAATTTTAATTTAATTTCGGCATCTTTTGTGTATTGAAATTGGAAAATGGATTCCATATTTGGAATTCGTGGGTCCAAATTATGTTAATAAGCGACTTTTTATTTTTGGGAATTATGAATAGTAACTACCGTAAATTTTATTTACCATAGTTAAAGGTAAATCGGGTAATTAAGGGTAAATATAATATTTTAAAATTACCCTAACAAATGTCAAATTCCTATTGTATGACTAAAAGTCGACCCATATCACCTAAGGGTCGGATTAGATTCATTTAATTAAATTTTGTCAATGAAAATAATTTAATTATTATTAAAACCAAAGAATGTGACAACATGTCACTTTCTTAAATTATATAAGTATAATAATTTTAATCTAGTGATAAACTTCATGAATCATCAAACATGAATAGTTTCCAGAAAGTTAATACAAATATCTACATCATAAGAATTTATTTAGAATTTTTAGGGATTAAATAATTATCATTTATTATGACACAAAGATGATGCAGTAATTATCTTATGAATGAAATATTGACATAATTGATGTTATAAATACCCAAATAAATGTAATTTGAGACTTTTTATGAATTCCACTAATTTTCTAGGTTAATATGAAATGTTATTATTTATTTAATTAACTTTTTTCTAACTTATCATTCTGTTATGATTTTCACAAAAATCAATTACTAAATAGTCTCAAAATTGACATAAAATAGTTTTTCAAACAAATATTATATTATTAATTTTTATTTTATTCCTAAAAATATAAGGATCGGCCAAATTACTTAGATAAGGTTATATATATTAATAATAAAAAATTTGGGGTTCTTTTGGCTTCTTATAGTAATTTTATTAACTTTGTAGTGTAAGAACACAAGAAGACACGGTAAAAGTAAAATTATTTAACTTAATGTTAAATCTAAATTATAAGGTTAAAATAGGAACCTAAAATTGTCTGAATTTTATTGGATGAGAGGATTTCGACCCATACCCACCTTAGCCTCGAAATAAATCAATTTTGAGCTATTTAAAACCGAACTTGACTTTATAATAAAATAATATTTTTAGTTATTCCAAAGGTGCCCCTCTCCTCCCTTATAAAAGGGAACCTCCTCCCTCTCATCCTCACACAACATTTAGCCTTCAAGATCGGCCAACCCCTGCAAAATTCTCTTCTCCAATTCCCTAGAAACATCTTAGAGGTTATGGTCTTCCTTAAAGACCAATTTTAGTGCCCTAAGAGGAGGTCTCAAAGAGGCGCTTCAAAGAAGAGGTAATTTCCATTACCGATTCTTTCACCTTTATTTCTTCTTCCACTTCTTCTTCTTAGGTTGTTTCATTATGAAGTAACAACATCAGTATCACTCATATACTGATATTTTATTATAAGTATGAAAAAATCCAATTTCATCATCTATCCATCCTACGGAAAACGAAATCACCGTGTGTGCGTACGTACGGAATACCGTCTCCACGCTGTGGTGAAATCTATTTTCCACCACCACCTTACTTGGATGGGTATAATGGTGTAAATAATAACTATATATTATTATTTTAAAGTGATATTGATTCTGAAATAGTATACATACACTCCAATACCGTCCCACGATCATGAGAACGATATCATCGCTGGTGCGTACGTATGGACTACCGTCTCCACGACACGATGAGATTCATTCTCCACTTTAAACCATTCATGAATGATTATAAAGTATAAATAATAAGTAATAATGAAATATATGAAATAATAATGATACTGGATTTATTTGTATATATATTAATTTCATCTACTTAATTTCGTTCAAATCAATAAGGAAACGAAAACAGCGTTCATGCGTACGTACGGCCTACCGTCTCCATGAACAGTGTATTTCTTTCCATTTACTGATTTATTATATATATGTATATTCTGAATATATATATATATAAATCATGTGTTATATTCTGTAATTAAGTAATCATGATCTAAGTAATCATATTAATAATTACAAGACAAAACACGGACGACAAATGAAACAATTTTACACAAAACTCTCTTTAACATGGAATTTACAAAAGAACAGGTAATATAAAGTCATAAGTGAACCATATATGATATCATAACAATAAATATGATTCTGTAATAAGTCAATGACATTATTTAAATCATTATACAGGAGGTTCGGACACTTACTATGAAAATCGTACCTAAGGTAAGGGAAATATCACAATCTCATTTTTATCCGAGATTGTTTATACTTTTGTATTTACTGGGGTGCATTTTATCATCCGAATCCATGTTTTCTCAATATGTAATATTATTTCCTTCCAACTACAATTGTTTAAAACCTATTTTACCCTTTGGTTAGTTTTTAGTAAAAGATATGAAAGGAATCTTTTGTCATTTTTCGTACGAGGTACTATTTTGACTTTTCCGACAAAAGTACGCGAAAAATGTTTTTTTAACTAATACGGCATGAATGGATTTTTAAAACATTATTTCCAAAAAGCTTCCTTTACATGTTTTAAAGTTTATTTTTAATAAACTTCTTTTATTTTAAAATAATATGACATGTTATGAAAGGATAAATGTTTTTGAAGTAGAAAGGATATTTTCCTCAAGAATGGAGTTCAAGTGTTTTATCAAAATTATTTTCCATCTAAGATAATATAGGGTTCTGTTTCTATCCTTATTATTACATTGATTTGATTATGTTGTGATGGAATTATTTTTATGAATTCCTTTATCTTATATGAATTGTTTTATGATGTCACGATGTTTAAGATTCCCATTTTTATTACATGGGTTATGCAATGATGTATGATTTAAGATTTTGTGGCACACATAAGAATGGTATCATTATGAGATGGGTGGGACCTATATCTCCCTCTAATGCATTGGGTAATGATTTTATATCTCATGATATAGACATGGATAGAATGGTAGGTTATACCGGTTCAGTGAAATAGGACTGAAACGAGGGTGACTCAGTTCAGAAAGGAACTTTGTCCACTAAGATAGTCTTGGAAATGAGTCTTGACTAACAAGAAATGATTCTCTATGATTATGTGTGTATGACACAAAGTTTCATGTTTTATGTTTTGATTATTGTGATTACATTTCACTGCCATGATTTATCCCATGTTATGAAATTATGCTCTCTTTTGCAGGTTAAGATTTCTAAAATGTTATGTTCTTATGAATATGATGTGATTGATATTTCTTTTGTTTACCCTTACTGAGAATTTGAGCTCACCCTTTTATGTTTTCTTTTCCCCGGGATATAAAGATAGGTTAAAGGTAAAAAAAGGAAGATCTTTATGGGATATGTTCAAGATCTTTCACCACGATTAGAAGATTATATTCCGAGTTTCCAAAGACACTAAACTATTACTATCCTTGTGTGTGTGTTTTTGTTATGTACTAAGTATTCCTCAAAAGTAATGTAATGTCAATGTAGGTCCAGCTTCAGGTCACTACAGTTGGTATCAGAGGAAAAGTTTAGTCATCCTTTGGAAACTAGGATGCGAAAACGTTAGTGAGATCCCCAGATATATTTCTATGGTATGTCTAGGGATGTCCCTAAGGATAAGTATACGTATTGGATATAGTCCTAGAACTATGGTAACAATATTAGATTAAACCAACGATGTTAGATATTGAAGTTACTCCCACTTTATTATGATTTTTGCCTCTCACACTATTCTTTTTGGGTTTTAGAAAATGGATGGAAACAAGATGATTCACGATAATGGAGGATATGATGGACAATGGAATGATATTCCTCATGAGAAACCAAATGAAATGGGATTTGGAAGTCCCAACATCATTATTATGCTGAATCAGCAATCTCATAATACGATCAATAAAGTAAAATTTGGTAAGTTTCCTAACTCGGCTAAAAAGAGAAAGATGGAGTTTCATGATGATCATAGAGGAAAGAAAGTTCAATTTCCCCTATGTAAGTCAAGTGGGAAGAGGCATCAAGGAGAATGTTTCAAAGGAACTGGAATATGCTTTGGGTGTGGAAAAGAAGGACACAAAGCCAGTAAGTGTAAAGGAAAAGGTTCAGTTAACACCAGGGATGAGGATAATGGTATTACTACGACATCAGCAATGGTTAAATGTTTTAAATGTGGAATGTACGGGCATTATGCAAACCAATGCCCTAAGGGAAAGTCTCATGAAGAGAATTAGTATGGTCTTATGGGTAGTATTTATGTGGATGATGATGAAGAGACTACACATGATATGTGAGATGAAATAATTTTTGAAGCTCGGTCAATGGTTTAAGAATGTAGTGGAATGATTACATATTTATCATGTGTAATGTTGTATAAGTAATCTCATGCTACTATGGAATAAAGAGACATCTATAGATTGTTACACTGTTGTCTTTCCTTGAGTTTTGAAAGTGTATGATTAATGTTACCAGTATCCATGAAAGATTATTCAGATATTTTTGGAATGTAGATGATATGCGCATAATGAAGGGATAAGGAGAAAATTAAATGTTTGATAGTATTCATGATCTCATGACTGATATAAGGAGAAGGTTATATCATGGTTTGAGTATATAGAATTTTTGGATTTTGGTATGTGGAAAGAGTTAACTTTTGACAGCATTCATGTTTTAACTATGGTTTAATGGGGATTCATTTTTCAAGAGAATACATCATTAAGGTATTCACATGATTGGAATGTGACCAACAAGATATATGGGTGATAAATGATGGTATTCACATGCTTGGTTGACGACATTTCAAGTAATCATTTTCTTTATACTATGAGCTTGGACCGAAGTATTTTCGATAAGCCTAAAGATTAGAATGGATTATGTTGGACATAAGTTAGGATAAAACGTTTTTTTTCTTCAATATTATTGATGGGATGTTATAGTAATATAGCTTTAGAAAAAGGAAAAACTGCAGGACGGGTGACAACCCAAAACGTCGGACAAGGTTGTGGGAATCAAACCCACAACCGAAGTGCGACTAGCCTATATCACCTACCACTGGCCTACAGGAAGTCCCTGTTTAGTAGAAACTAGTTTTATTTTATTAAGCGGTATGATATATGAAGTATAAGTTCATTTTTGGAACCATATACGATTAACCATAAGATGGACTTATAACTTTTGCTATCATTTTGTTTGAAAGAGATGGAATGACCCATCATTCTATCACATGATCTACTAACACATCACGAATGAAAACTTCAACTTCATTTCTTTAAGAGATGAAGTGGAAATTGTCCAAAGAACGACAAACGGTGAGACTATACCAAAATCACGAAAGTATTTCTTCTAATTCCAATTTCATCAACTTTAGGGAAATGATCTTGAAAACCAAAAATGTTGTCTTAGTGCTCTTGTATCTGATTAATCAGATGGTACATTATATCGTTACAAATTTATGGCTTTGTGATTGCTAGCTTTTCTATAGCCATGTTCTCTACCACTCTCCATCAGAACATGATGGTCAGATTTCTCTTCCATATCCATATTTTCACCTATGTGGAAACCTAGTGATTATTTTATTTGGGTAACCATTACGTTTCATACTTTTGTTTTTAAAGATTGGTTTTGGTATTCCTTTTTAGGATGTGGGTTTCTATTATAGAAACTTTCGAATAGTAAACCATTTATAACCCCAAAGAATTTTGAGGGAGAAATTCATTTTAAGGGGGGTAGAATGTTACACCTCGAGATTTTATGAAAAATATTCTTTTAATTTCATTAATGTCTTGGGTTGTATTCTACACCAATATTACCTTGCGCTATACGCAACACCGTATTAGCTTGCAGTATATGCAACACTATTCTTGGATCGTGTTACACACAATTTTGATAATAGTTTTATTCTACACAACATTGAGTATATATATATATATATATTTAATGTATAAATGAAATATGGTTGGATTCTGTTATACAAAACAATAAAGGATTCTTTCACAACACGCAACCCTGACTTGTCTTGCATTACACGCAATCGCAACCTTCCTCGATAGCGTGTGTTGTGCGCAATACTGGGTTTTAATAAACAATGATATATTATTATAATATTGTCATGAACTAGCCGTTATGAATAGTGTTAACTAAAATTTTAATTTTATAACATTATTATTCATCTTATACATCTCTAGAACATGGTATAAGAACAAAATAATTTTTTCGGGGAAAATTAGTATTTTTCAAAAAATGCAGTTTTGCTGGCTTTTGATGGCGCACCCACATTAAATCTAGTTTTTGACATATTTATATGTTCAATTTGACAAAATAAAATTCTTCTTTTGAATCAGGATATAAAAATTTACATTAGATAAAGTTTTGATATTTTTCCGATAACTTTCATATTTTAATGAATAGTAAACACACGCTATATTTTAATGAAAAACAACTTTTTTCATCGTAATATCTTATGTGGTTAAATTATAATATTTAATGGTTTTAAAGTATAAATAGAATATATTTTTACCATTTAATATAATGTATGTCATTATCATTGATTTTACCTTGAATTCGTAGGTTAAATCAATTCAATCTTTTGCAATGTTTTAAAGAAAAACCTGTTTTCTTTCAACAACGGGATTAATTTTAATTTAATTTCTACATCTTTTGTGTATTGAATTTGGAAAAACGGATTCCATATTTGGAATCCGTGGGTCCAAATTATGTTAATAAGCTACTTTTTATTTTTGGGAATTATGAATAGTAACTACGGTAAATTTTATTTACCATAGTTAAAGGTAAATCGGGTAATTAAGGGTAAATATAATATTATAAAATTACCCTAACAAATGTCAAAATCCTATTGGATGACTAAAAGTCGACCCATATCACCTAAGGGTCGGATTAGATTCATTTAATTAAATTTTTTTCAATGAAAATAATTTAATTATTATTAAAACCAAAGAATGTGACAACATGTCACTTTCTTAAATTATATAAGTATAATAATTTTAATCTAGTGATAAACTTCATGAAACTTCGAACATTAATATTATCCAGAAATCTAATACAATTATCTATATCATAAGAATTTATTTAGAATTTTTAGGGATTAAATAATTATCATTTATTATGACAGAAAGATGATGCAGTAATTATCTTATTAATGAAATATTGACATAATTGATGTTATAAATACCCAAATAAATGTAATTTGAGACTTTTTATGAATTACACTAATTTTCTAGGTTAATATGACATGTTATTATTGATTTAATTAACTTTTTTCGAACTTATCATTCTTTTATAATTTTCACAAAAATCAATTACTAAATAGTGTCAAAATTTACATAAAATAGTTTTTCAAACAAATATTATATTATTAATTTTTATTTTATTCCTAAAAATATAAGTTTCGGCAAAATAACATAGATAAGGTTATATATATTAATAATAAACAATTTGGGGTTGGTTTGGCTTCTTATAGTAAGTTTGTTAACTTTATAGTGTAAGAACACAAGAAGACACGGTAAAAGTAAAATTATTTAACTTAATGTTAAATCTAAATGATAAGGTTAAAATAGGAACCTAAAATTGTCTAAATTATATTGGATGAGAGTATTTCGACCCATCCCCACCTTATCCTCGAAATAAATTAATTTTTAGCTATTTAAAACTGAAATTGACTTTATAATAAAATAATATTTTTAGTTATTCCAAAGGTGCCCCTCTCCTCCCTTATAAAAGGGCACCTCCTCCCTCTCTCACTCACACAACTTTGAGCCTTCAACCTCGGCCAAACCCTGCCAAATTCTCTTATCCAATTCCCTAGAAACATCCTAGATGTTCTTGGCTTCCTCAAAGACCAATTTTAGTGCCCTAAGCGGAGGTCTCAAAGAGGTGCTTCAAAGAAGAGGTAATTTCTGTTACCGATTCTTTCACCTTTATTTCTTCTTCCACTTCTTCTTCTTAGGTTGTTTCATTATGAAGTAACAACATCATTATCACTCATATACTTATATGTTATTATAAGTATGAAACAATCCAATTTCACCATCTATCCATCCTACGGAAAACGAAATGATCGTGCGTGCGTACGTACGGAATACCGTCTCCACGCCGTGGTGAAATCTATTTTCCACCACCACCTTACTTGGATGGGTATAGTGGTGTAAATAATAACTATATATTATTATTTTAAAGTGATATTGATTCTGAAATAGTATACATACACTCCAATACAGTCCCACGATCATGAGAATGATATCATCGCTCGTGCGTACGTACGGACTACCGTCTCCACGACGCGATGAGATTCATTCTCCACTTTAAACCATTCATGAATGATTATAAGGTATAAATAATAAGTAATCATGAAATATTTGACATAATAATGATACTGGATTTATGTGTATATATATGAATTTCATCTACTTAATTCCGTTCAACTCAATAAGGAAACGATAATAGTGTTCATGCGTACGTATGGCCTACCGTCTCCATGAACGGTGTATTTCTTTCCATTTACTGATTTATTATATATATGTATATTCTGAATATATATATACATAAATAATGTTTTATATTCTGTAATTAAGTAATCATGATCTAAGTAATCATATGAATAATTACAAGACAAAACACGGACAACAAATGAAACAATTTTACCCAAAACGCTCTTTAAAATGGAATTTACAAAATAACAGGTAATATAAAGTCATAAGTGAACCATATATGATATAATAACAATAAATATGATTCTGTAATAAGTCAATGACATTATTTAAATCATTATACAGGAGGTTCGGACACTTACGAAGCAAATCGGACCTAAGGTAAGGGAAATATCACAATCTCATTTTTATCTGAGATTGTTTATACTTTGGTATTTACTGGGGTGTATTTTATCATCCACATCTATGTTTTCTCAATATTTAATATTATTTTCATACAACTATAATTCTTTAAACCTATTTTACCCTTTTTTAGTTTTTAGTAAAATATATGAAAGGAATCTTTTGTCGTTTTTCATACGAGGTACTTTTTTGACTTTTCCGACAAAAGTACGCGAAGAATGTTTTTTATAACTTATACGGCATGAATGGATTTTTAAAACATTATTGCCAAGAAGCTTCATTTACATGTTTTCATGTTTATTTTTAATCAACTTATTTTAGTTTAAAATTTTATGACATGTTATGAAAGGATAAATGTTTTTGAAGTAGAAAGGATATTTTCTTCAAGAATGGAGTTCAAGTGTTTTATCAAAATTATTTTCCATCTAAGATAATATAGGGTGATGTTTCTATCCCTATTATTACATTGATTTTATTATGTTGTGATGGAATTATTTTTATGAATTCCGTTATCTTATATGAATTTTTTTATAATGTCACGATGTTTAAGATTTCCATTTTTATTACATGGGTTATGCAATGATGTATGATTTAACATTTTGTGGAACACATAAGAATGGTATCATTATGAGATGGGTGGTACCTATATCTCTCTCCAATGCATTGGGTAAAGATTTTATATCTCATGAGATAGATATGGCTGGAATGGTAGGTTATACCGGTTTAGTGAAACAGGACTGAAACGAGGGTGACTCGGTTCAGAAAAGGACTTTTTCCACTAAGATAGTCTTGGCAATGAGTCTTGACTAACAAGAAATGATTCTCTATGATTATGTGTGTATGCAAAAAAGTTTCATGTTTTAATTTATGATTATTGTGATTACTTTTCACTGCCATGATTTATCCCATGTTATGAAATTATGCTCTCTTTTGTAGGTTAAGATTTCCAAAATGTTATGTTCTTATGAATAGGATGTGATTGATATTTCTTTTGTTTACCCTTACTGAGAATTTGAGCTCACCCTTTTATGTTTTCTTTTCCCCAGGATATAAAGAAAGGTTTTAGGTAAAAAAAAGGAATATCTTTATGGGAGATGTTGAAGATCTTTCACCACGATTAGAAGATTATATTCCAAGTTTCCAAAGACACTAAACTATTACGATCCTTGTGTGTGTGTTTTTGTTATGTACTAAGTATTCTGCAAAAGTAATGTAATGTCAATGTAGGTCAAGCTTCGGGTCTCTACAATGGTGTTGTAAAATTAACATTAAATAACATTAATAACATACAATTCATCATTTTATTTGTCATATGGGTATTTTACATTCTATTTAAGAGAAAGGATGTGAATAAAACAAAACATGTCTCATAGAAAAGAAATTGAGACAACACATCCTTAGAGAAATTTATTATCCTCTAAAAAAGGCTAATATTCATTTTTTATAATATAATATTCATGTTCATTGTTAATCATAGACACCATTATTAGTGCAATTTACACTTTGAACGTTATTTCACATGACGATTTAAATTCCTTCTTAAAATTCACTATTACATTGTACCTTCTTAAACATCTCATAAAACCCAAAATGGTCTTGATTTTATTTTAATACATTATTTTCAGGTATCCCATGATATAAGTAACAATTAATTATTTTTGAGCACTTGGAGATTCAATTTGGATGACCACCAAAGTGGGCTTTGAACTGAACAAATTCTTTGCGAAGTGATTTGGACAGAAGCTCAATAAAAGAACTATAGAGGGCAGGATTTCGCCCCAATGGTTCTAAAAAATTATATGAAGATATATAATATTATGGAGAACATTTAATTATAGAGTGGACCAGGCTAATTCGGATTTTTTAATGTTGTTTCATGCGGCCCAGTTTGATGATTAAATTCTAGGCCAGATTCTGAGGCCCAAAAAACTGTCCACCATTTAAATCATATCTCGCAAACTTCGAATGCTTTTGGGCGGAACATTTATAGGATATTATAATACATCGGGTGATACATTTTTTCCTTCTATATTCTACTCTAATTAGTCCATATAGAAGGTCCTTTAGGTGCCTCTTTTCGTTGGATGCAAGATGGATTCCACTTCAGGGGAAGAGTGGAAACATCTCCTCTACATTAATTTTCCACCCACCTTTACCAACTAAAATTAATTACAGCCACATGGGAAGATGGGGGATCAGTCAAAGGGTTCATAAGAGTCTATTTAAGGTAGTATTAGTGGAGTATTTAAGGGATCTTGTAGCTTCATTTTGATTGTAATGTTATTATGTCAAATTGTCTTTGTTGTATTTTTCCTTCACTTTTATGTTGTTCGAATCACCTTAGTTTTCAATAAAAATTCTTCTTAATCTATTGTTATGTTCTTATTAATATCACTCAAGGTGTGAAATTTTTTACACCAAACCTTGTGATTTTGTTCACACAACGGTGGAGTGCTCATTTTTTATTTTTTTTACTTCATCAATTCCACCCTTGTAAGTCTACATCCCACTTCCGTTTAGAACATGTTATCAATGGAGGGATAGCTATTTTATCAGTTGATCCAAGGGAGTATCAAGGGGATGGATTTTATGTTATTTATCACTCTTTAAATGTTATTAATTTCTTTTATTTTAGTTTCTTTCATTAAATGAGTTTCTCTGTTCCTCTTTCTTATTGAATTTATTTTCCCCACTTTTATATGCTAGTTATATCCTTTACCTTAGAGTGCTCATGATAATGATCCAACATGTGTATATGTGATTATCATGTGATTGTGGTGGTGTTTAATCAGTTAGTGTTGAGGGTAGTTTGAATTCATTCCATGAATCCTTCTCGAGTTAATGAAATTAAAATCTTAAAAAATGGAATTCATCCAATCCACCCCGAGCAATTACCTTGCATCAACTCATCTTCTAATAAATTGAATTCACATAGATATCTTAGTCCTCTTTTAAAACCCATATAAAATCTACCAATGATGGCCACTTCATAGCAAAAAATCCATCTCTTTATATTATGTGTCTAAAGGTTCTTCTTTGGACTCTGAGGATTTGACAACCCAAGCTACACTACAAGCGACCACATGACCCTTAAAACTTGGGTAAATTTGGGTGAAACCAAATTTTGGTGCCATTTCCGGGGACCCAAGTAAGTTACCTTAGACACTAGAATCCTCTTCTCACCCCATGTTCTCTATTCTCACCCCATCTCTCATATCTTTATTCCTTTCTATTTGTGTGTGTCATGTGAATCTATAATGAAACTTTTTATCTTCTCCAATGGAGTATCTTCTAAATTATCATGTCACAAACTCATGCTAGAATCAAATGGAAAATTAATATTGGTAAGCCCTTACATTATAAAATTTCTTTGATCAGCCCTTGAATAATTACCACACAACTTTTCAGATGTACAATCAATGGGATGATGATTGTTTAAAGATCAATTTCCAGACCTCTCGAGGATGATCGAAGAGTTCAAACTTAATGATGGTCACGATTTAAAAACAACAATCCAGCCTAATCCGGAAAAACTGATTGAAAAATTGTGTAATCAAATGGAGATATTGAGTTTTGAGGTATCATCTTTGAGATTAGAACTATAATGCATTAATAATTGTGAGGAACTCATTTATACACCAACTGTACCTTCCAAAACCTTATGTGAAGTGTATAGTTTCCCAAAAACCTCTCATGAATTTATTGAAGAACCAAACATTGGATTTGCGGTAGGGGAAGTGAATCCAGAAATTGTTAAAGTGTTTTTAAATCAATAAGAAATTTATTTCATGTATTCAGAAGAGGGGAATTGGACATCGTGGATTGAGTCTCCTAACTATAACTATATTGGAGATTTTTCAAAAACACCGATCCGTGAACCATTGAGAGAAATAAAAAACATTGAGTTCATACCCATTCCTAACACTATTCTTTCAAATTTTGTTCTCGAATATTCTGTTCAAAATAAACAATTTTTTGGGGGAATTTGGAAAATGAAACTGAGTTGGATTCGAATTCTAAACCTGTGTCTTAATGTCCTATCCAAACCGAGCTGAAAATCATTTTCCATACATCCCCGCTCAAGTATCCCTTCATATTATTTAATAATGACATGTCAATTATAATTCAAAATCATATTGAAACCAAACATGTTGTAATGATAATTGATATCTTTGGCAAGACTATAGTGGAAACTAGATCATCCATTTCTAATATTTCGTAGATTTTCCCACACATTGTAGAACATAGGTTTGTAAATGACACAAATTCATAACAAAGAATCAATATAAATAAAGTGGATATAGAGAAATATGGGGTCCTAAAAATATTGTAAGTTGGTATTGGGTAAGTTAGGTGGTTTATGTCGAGCTAGCGACGTTAAACAAAAGTGATGCACATGAGGCAACCCGTGGTTTTCATGTTATATTTTATTAAATTAGTACATCATAATTTTGAAATTTTCTTCATTAATTAGTATGGATGGGTAAGAAATAGGATCACCATATTCGTCTCTATCACGTGGTGTGACCCCTGAGTAATACCTTACCCAGAATGCTAAGAGAAGACAATGTATCATCAGTTTATTTTATTTTCTATTGTTTTTGTTTGTTAGATAAAATAAAATAATAATAATTTAGATTGTTTACATGTTCTTATTTTATTATTAAGAATGGATATGAAATTGGAGTACCATATTCATCCTTGTCACATGGTGTGATCCCTGAGTAATACCTTACCCAGAAATTTAATAGAAGACAATGTATCATGAATTTATTTCATTTTATTTTTATGTTTTTTAGGTTAAAAAATACAAAAAAATATATTAAAAAAATTAAAGGCATGTCTTAGGTCATTAAGAAATGCTGGTAACAATCGTCCAAGCCATTGGGACTCGAACTAGGACTGAAGGGAGGCTGGGGAATGCCTTTTGAACATCAACCACTAGGTGACTTCATTCCATGAATTTAATTTTCAATGTCTTCTTTGAACTTCTACCCCAACCCATTCTAGTTTTTCATTATTCAAACACCGAGGACAATGTTATTCTATGTTGGGGGGAGATAAAATAAAATCATTGAATTTTTTTTCATCATAAAATGTGTGGAAAGAAAATTTTCATAAAACTTGAACATGATAAAACACATTGATAACTCTAAAATTTGATATCAAATAATTTTGAATGCCTTCATTCTGATTTTAATGCATGTTTAAGTTCATGTTCATAGATTTTGGAAAGTGTGGTTTTTCGATGTGATTTATCACTATTTATATTTTCATCCATTTATTTAAAAAACACAATGCACCGCCTCTACATTGTAGGGTATTAGTTTGTGTTCTTGGGGTCCTTAATAAATTGAAGTGGTTTGATGATTATTTTAATTTTAACATGAGTGTTCAAAAACATTCAATTGCTCAGAGAGCAATGGATTGACCTAATATGTGGATTTCGGCACTTGGGGATCATGACTCCATATTTTGCTATCCCAGAGTTGGGCATTTTGTCTCTATTTCTGGTAATTAGAATTTGTTTTTGATTGAGTTATCTCGATATGATGCCCAAGTATGTGAGCTTCACTTGGTTCCCTAAGGTTTTTGAGCCTGGTAGTCATCAACAAAGTCTTGCAACATGGGTTGACTCGATTGAGTTCAATTTCAATTACCATGACAAAATTGAAAAAAAACAAAAAAAATTAAAAAAATTGAATATGCATCTTAATATTTAATTTTGATTCCTCCTAGAGATGTCATCTTTTCTCCCTCGAATGAAAATTAACCTCCATGTCTATTGTGACGCACAACTCTTCATCATGCTTAATTGAAATTGGATGAAATTTGGTGATGAATTTGAAAAATGTAATGGTCTTGGGCTTGGGATATGCCTATGGACTTATCATTTTTTAAATGATATTTATGTGTTTTATAATTTTTTTGGTATGAGATTTTTGGGTGAAAAATGTGTATTAAAATGTTTTTGAAAAATGGAATTCAAATTTCATATTTTTGAGATATATTTTGCTCAGGACTAGCAAAACTCAAGTTGGGGGTTATGATTATCCCCTAAAAGAGGCTAATATTAATTTTTTATAATATAATAATATTGTGCTTTATTAATCATTGACACTATTATTAGTGTAATTTACACTTTGAACATTATTTCACATTATGATTGTAATTCCTTGTTAAAAAGCACTATTACATGGTACCTTTTTAAACATCTCATAAAACACATAATGTTCTTGATTTTATGTTTATATTTTATTTTCAGGTCTCCCATGATATAAGGAACAATTCATTCTTTTGGATCCCTTGGAGATTCAATTTGGAAGACCGCCAAAGTGGGCTTTGAACCGACAACATTCTGGGAAAAGTGATTTGGATAGTAGCCCAATAAAAGATCTGTAGAGAACATGATATAGGCCCAATGATTCTAAAAATTTATATGCATATATTCTGGATTATGGGAAAGATTTCATTAAATAGTGGACCAAGATAATTCAGATGTTTTAATGGTGTTCCAGGCGTCCTAATTTGATGATTAAATTATGGGCTAGATTCTGAGGCCCTGAAAAACAGTCCGCCATTTAAATCCTTTCTCGCGATATGCGAATTTTTTGTACTGAAATTTTACAAGATATTAGAAGAGATCTGGGGATAAATTTTACCCTTCTATGGTCCACTATAATTCGTGCATATAGAAGGTCCTTTAGGTGCACCCTTATGGTGGATGCAAGCTGGATGCCACTTCGAGGGGAGAGTGGAAAAGTTTCCTCTCCATTAATTGTTTACCAACATTTACCCACAAAAATTAATTAAAGTCGCATGGGAAGATGGGGGATCTTCCAAAGGGTTCCTAAATGTCTATTTAAGGAATTATTGGTGGAGGATTTTATGGATATTGGAGCTTTTTTTATTGTAATGTTATTATGTTAAATTTCCTTTGTATCATTTTTCCTTCTCCTATTAGTTGTTTGAATCACCATAGTTTTCAATAAACGTTCTTCTTCTTATCTTGCAATATTCTTATAAATATCACCTTGATACTATTACCTCATGTTGTGAACTTCTTCACTCCAAACCTTGTGATTTTGTTTACACAATGGTGGATTGATCATTTTTTTTGTTTTTTACTTCATCAATTCCACCCTCGTAAGTCTATTTCTTGCTTCTGTTGAGAACATATTATCAATGGAGGGATATCTCTTTTATGGGTTGATCCAAGGGAGTATCGAGGGGATGTATTGGATTCTATTTATGACTCTCTGAATGTTATTAATTTCTTTTATTTGAGTTTCTTTCATTAAATGAGTTTCTCTCTTCCTCTTCCTTATTTAATTTATTCTCCCCACTTTTATGTGCTTATTAGATCCTTTACCTTGGAGTGATCATGAAAATGATCCAAAAAGTGTATAGGTGATTATCATGTGTTTGTGGTGGTGTTTAATTAGTAAGTTATGAGGTTAGTTTGAATTCATTCCATGAATCCTTCTCGATCTAATGAAATTTAAATCGTAAAAAAAGAAATTCATCCAATCCACCCCGGGCAATTACCTAGGATCAACTCATCTTCTCATAAATTGAATTCACATAGATATATTAGTCCCCTTATAAAACCCATCTAAAATCAACCAAATTTGGCCACTTCATAGCCAAAAATCCATCTCATTATATTGTGTGTCTAAAGGTTCTTCTTAGGTCTCTGAGGATTCGACACCCCAAGTTACACTACAAGCTATCGCTTGACCATAAAAACATGGGTAAATTTTAGCGAAACCAGACATCAAAATTTATGAAATACATGTCATTTTGAAAGGTATTAATGTGACACATATATTAATCCATATAATTTTAATAGTTAAAAAATAATAATAATATAATTGTGAAGAACATAACCAACTTATTAGAATAATTTTTAAGGATAATAAATGTAAATCAGTGAATAAAAATTATTTTAAAATATATTAACTTTACTACCTAATTCCAAAAAAGTGATTAAATCCCATGTATCACAAACAAAATAAATTTAATCGCCTATTTCAGAAACTTATTCCTTTATAATGAAGTTAAAAGTATTTAATTAAAATAATTCATTATGTAGAAACTATCAATTTAATATTTACTTTATTTATCATTTGTTAATAATTTTAATTTTTTCAAATATAATTTATAGTGGGGATATATAACCTCATTCCTTACTTATATATTTATTATTAACATCATTTTAATGATGTTTAAATATTTATTCCAATGATTTATAAATCCCCATGTTCACTTTATGGAACTTAATGTTATATTTTAATTTCACACATATATATTACTTCATTTTAGATAATTATTCAATACAAATCACACAAGTACAGACCCAAGGACCAGAAATTTATAATCTCATTTCATACTATATAAATAGTTATCATATTTGAAGAATGTTATTCAAAATATAAAAAAAACATCTTCTAAAAAGGTAAAATTCCTAGAAAATACAGACTTAAAGACATTATTCATAACATTGATAAATGAGACATAATATAGGGTGAGATCAGATGATTAGTAATGGTAAAAATAGGATATATAAATAAATATTAATAATTTTGAATAAGATAAGTATAAGGGTATAACAACATATTCATAAAATAAAAAACAAAACATATAGTTCAAATATCAGTAATAATAATTCATGTAATAATGATTCATCATACCATGATACATTATTCATAAGAATACATAATCATAAATAATAAATTTTGAGATATGAGAACATATCACAAGCATAAAAAATAAGTTTTTTGAAGACTCATAAGCATATAAAATCGTTTACATTGTCAGGATTACTCACAGGAATATCATAGTGGATTGGGTTCACTCCACATTCCTTAATTTCCTTATTCAAGGTTCACCCTAAAGACTATCATAGTGAACATGGACCATTAATAAACTAGGTTCACTACCAAATGAAATTATTATTATAAAATAAGATATTAATATTTACCCAATGCATTGGAGGGAAACATATTTAGATCCCACAAATAAAATATAGAAAACCATACATATGTGTTCCATAAGATCATAAAACATGAATAATATCATCATATCATAACCCATTTAATGGAAATGGGTTTCATTAACATTTCATAATGTCATAACACATGGATATTGAAGGTGTTTCCTTATGATTTGCATCATAACATAATTTACTAGTGGGAAAGTAACTAGTTTCATATAATCATCTATGAATCATCATCATCATAATACAAATATTGAGAAAAAATTAGATAGTATCATATGATAATATCTCTAGTGAGGAGTGGAAATACTTAATATATTATAACAAAGATAAAATTACATTTCAAAGAATATTTGAACCATTCATTGAAAACATGTGTAAAATATCATTTTCTTTTAATTACTTTTTCACTAAATAATTATAGGATATTTAAAAAATTATTTTTTTATAAATTACATATGAATATTTTAAAATGATATTAAATAAAAATAATGTTCATGTTTCTGAAAAAAAATCTTGTCTTGCTATATATGTTAAAAAGACAAAAATGACACTTTTTTGAATTGTAAAAAAATGACTTGTCCAGAACAAAATTTCATTAAAAAGATTCCTTATAACAATTTTTATTACTATGAAATTTAATGAAATTTAATATTTTGAAACAATTAATGGATAGGTATAAATAACCATAAAATAATTTTTAAGATTATTGATATTAATGAAAACTTTCATCAACCAAAGATGAAATAAAGATGACTTTGAATTAAAAACATTTTTTTGATAATTTTACGAGACAAAGATAATAAAAAGGTAATAATACCAAAAAAATATAATGAATAAATATAGGATAGAAAAATATATATGGTTTTATGAATATTAACAATATAATTTCCCTCAATGTAAAATTATCATAGACATCTATTAATAAAGATGACATTATAACCTAATCTCATACCACAAGTATCATCCTACTTCATATATGTTCAAACCACCATTATAATAAATTAATATGTAATTAAAATCAATTATATGAACATATAGAAAATGAAATTCTATTTTAAATTCATTTATGATTTCTATTTATACATTTATTAACAATTTCGTCATTAAAAATAATATTCAGGTGAAATCTAGATTCTTTTCCCTAAATGTTTTATTTTGATGGATAAGATCCTCACAAATTTGTAATGGTTTCATATTAACCATACTATTAATCAGGATATTATTTTAAAATTTATTAATTTTGTACTCTTTTATTACCATCAATGTGAGGCAGTGATGAAAATGAATTACATCAGTTCATCCATAGGGTACTTTGTATAAACACAAGATTGATGTTTCCTATTTTTTATGGATAGAAATAGAAATATGTAAGTATTAAATAACCTTTATAGAAAAATATTTTATAATAATTATAATATATATTAATTAAATCTATCCTCAATACCATCTATGTAAAATTTAATTATAAAAATCCATATCTCATCATAGAGGTGGTAGACCAAACATACCCAAAAGAATGTAATCATTTTCCAACAGATAAAATGGAAAGAAGGTGGATAATATATTATAATTAGACAATAATAATAATTTCATAAATATAAAATATAAAAATAAAATAAATCATAATAACCGACAATAAATGACGGTGATCAAAAACCAAATTCATCATAATGTGAGGCAACAGTATATACATACGCACAAAAGATGCTTCTGTTTTCCATTTGATGGAGAAAGAGATAAATATATGTTGAACCATAAACATAATAACATATTAGTATATATATGATATAGGATTATTCATTTTAAAATGGATAAAATTGGTTTAGATAACTTTTAAGAAGAAATAAAATTGAATTACTTAGTTAAGAGTTATTCATTTTTGTTTACAAAAACCTTTGGCTAAAAACGTAATCCTTGTGTGGATGGATTTTTTATAGAACCTAGTACTATAAAACATCATTAGGGTCACATTTAATAGATTTATTTATGTATTTTATGATTTTACATTTTCCTAAATTATGTGGCAGAGAGGAAAGGTGGTGCCCTTTTATATGGTAGATAGATGGCACACCTGGACAATTTCTATAGTCAAAAATATATTAATGTATTAACCAAGAAAAATGGATCCAAAATGAATGATTTTGAAATATGAGATTTCATAGGGGTAAAATAAGACCATATAATCGTTTTTGAACAATTTTTGGTTTATTTTAACCCTTATCGTTTTATTTTTAATGGTTTTACCTTGTTTTAACTCTTACCCAAGTAACTGAATTTTTTACCAATGTTAACATGCATAATGATCAAAAATTTAATTGAAATTATTAAATGATATTAACTATTATAATTCAATGCGCGTCGTAAATTTTATAGTTGTCAATTTTTTTAAGTGATAGAAAATAATTTTAATAAATGTGTGCAAACAGAAAAAAACTATTTTTAGAACAATTTTTTTCTACGTATAAAGTTGAGTTAAATATCATTCCTTCCCTAGTAATTTTTTTTATTTATATTTTAACATTGTTTATTTAATATATTAACAATGTATTTAATTAAAATAATTCATCATTAGTTATTAATTTAATTTATTAGGATAAAACACATTTTTCTTCTAGAGTCAGGTTTTTATAAAAACACTACTTTTTACATAAAAGTAAATTAATATTGATATAAAATGTAATAAAAAAAATTAATTCATTTTATACATGGGGAAAAAATATTTTAATAATTTATTTAGTTTTATTCATATGCACTAATACAATATATTGAAGATAAGTATAACATTAAGTAATAATAATCTTATAGAATATTAAAGGCTGTTTAAACTATGGTTTTCATGTATCGAAAGCTATCAATGAATTAATATTTATTTAATGTAAAATATATTTTTAAATTCTTAAGGTGTTCGGTTAAATACCCTTATAATAATTTATTCCTATAAATTAAATCACTCTAACACAAAATAAAGATACTTTTTCCTGATCAAAAATTCATGTTCCAATGTAGAGTCATCAAATATATAGTTTGCCACCAAAATATAACTAGGTGAGTGGTCTAGTTTCACATAAATTTATCTTACTATTCCCAAATATCCGTTGATTATTCCACATAAAAATTTTTTTGCAATAAAATCCCTCGTAATTAAATAATTCTTCAATGGTATAATTTTTTAGATTATCAAATGTGAAGGATCAGGTTTTTACATCCTAAGTATAGATAAATAGACCACATGGTGTTCATGAGAGAGATTAGGTTGAAGGTCCAAACAATAAGAAACAATAATAATAAAATAAATAGTTTCAAAGGGGATGATAAATCAACAGATTAGTTTTTTATTATTTCTAAATCTCATAATCGTTTTCCATGGATATATTCATATAAATAAATTATCACCAATATCAAACACTAAATCTCATCAAAAAATTTCAAAATTACGTTTCTATTGGATTTAAGTTTTCTAGATGTTATTTCAAATGGCTCAATATATATATATAATTCCCTCATGTAGATTCAGTCCCATTAGAATTATTTCCCAAACATTATAAAAACATGTTGGATTTTTACACTTCCATCCATATCTTACTCCAAAAGGATCCATCTAACTGATTGAGTGAAAGATATTTTGGTGCGGAAATTATACAAATGGAATGTGGTAATCTTTACCAAATTCTAAATACATATAATACAATATAATCATATCCTTTAGGGTTGGAATGGCCCTATTAACTGACTATCTATATGAGGTTGATACATAGTGAAAATTTTGACTCTATAACCATATATTATTGAAGGATTCGCCAAAACATCAAGGTAAACCTCATATCCCGATTAGATATAGTATATTACGGTACTCCAAGAAAACAAACCAGTTCATTAATGTATATACTGGATATAATATGAAGAATTAAATATTATCTAATGGAAGGAAAACATGTTGTTTTCATATGGTTATCGACTATAACCCATGTATAATATTCTCCATTAGCTTTTTGGGGACTTTGAAGATGAAATGAATGATACTATTTTATCATTTACATTTTAAAATGGGTAGTGGTTTTAGAACACCTCAGGATTCTATATATCATCTACAACATTCTGACATACAATCCGCTGAGATACATACTCTAAATTTTTTTTCAAGTTATCCCATCATAAATACACTTTCTAATCTCTATAAATCATCAAACATATAGGAATAATAGAGAATGATGATATATGTGCTTCATCCATAATCTCATTACCCAATTTTTATTTTTTATTGAACCATACATGATTATTTAATCTAATAATTTCATCACAAAGGCAGTTAAACTCAAAAACATATCTCACCATCTACTGTAGTTCCACATACTCCTTTTGTTATTCTTTAAAATTCACAAGGATGGCTACCTAAACATTCATATAATATAATCATGACTTGTCTTATTCCATAATGATTTAGAGATATATATTTTTAATACTATAAATATTATATCTCTTTCAATCATTATCAAATAAAAATGATATTGTTTTTTCTTAATCATAAAATCATCCATATTGTTAGCCTTCCCATTTTGGTGGCATATTAAGCATTAAAAATCCTAAATCAATTACAACCATCATCTTAAATGAATATTTTAATATTTCTTTGTAAATATGAACATAATGATTTTATGATCATTATATTCATCACTTATTTCCCAGAAAATGCAATTCCTTTGTATTTTCAATGAAAAAAATACTACTGCTAACTCCAAATCCTATGAAAGCTAATTTTACTCCTAAATTTTAAATTTTCATGAGGTATAAGCTATAAATATTTCGTTGTACATAATGAAAAATAATAATACATTATTTTATTCATTAATATAGATAAAAACCCTTCTCTAATATAGGCTACAATAAGAAAAACAACTGTTTTTATCTCCTTGAGTTTCACCTCACCTTGATATATCTAATGAAACATTGCTAACTTTTCTTTTAACATGGTTATTAGATTATATATCCATGATAAATCAGACTAAAATAACTGGTATTAGCATTCTATACAATGAAAAAATTGGATTAAAGTCATTAATATTGGTCATAGCCATTCATTAATTATTTCCATCATTAAAGGATCCACTGATATACCCTTTCTTGATATTATATTAACTATTAATGAAACTTTCTGTATCCAAAATTCAAACATTCAAAATTTATTAAATCAAAACCCATTTCTTAGTGTTTTAAATACAATCCTCAAAAGATCCTAATTTTCTTTCTCACACATGGAATATATAATAATATCATATATAAATACTACAATAAACCCATGGAAGGAATCTCTAAAGACCCTACTAATTAAATCGATAAAGAAAAAGGTGGTATTGGTTTGTCTATATTGACTTAATAAAAATTCATAACTAAAATACTTGTAAAGGTAGATATCTTGGTTGTATCCTTCTTCTAGAACCTCAATTGATGATATCTAGAAAAAAGGTCAATTTGAAAAATGAATTATTCTCCATGCATTTGATCCAAATAGTCATCAATATAGGTTAGAGGATATATGTTCTTGATATTGGTTTGTTATGTTCTCAATAATAAATACAAAACTGAATTGACCCATTTAATTCATAATAAAAAGGTTATATACCCCCCCCATAGAGAAGCACTAGGTAATTTAAATACCTTACTAAGATTCTCTTGTATTTTCTTCGTTAATTCATATAATTCAATCAAGGCCATTTTATATAGATTATTTGAAATTTTTGTAACACTATGTATGAGTTATATTGAAATATTTAATTCGTTATTTGGTTGAAGATTTTTAAAATATTTAGAAAATACATATGAATAATTATGAAAAATTGGAATATATTCCATGGTTACATTCTCCTCAAATATTTATAAGAAATATTAATCTTTTAGAAGAATTAATACCTAAAAAATAGATGTCACATCTATTATAATTTTATATTCATCGATGCACCAAATGAAATTTGTTGGTTTTTATTAACAACTATGAATTCCTGAATCTAAATATTTATATGGAATGAATGTAGTGAGAGCTAATCAATTCTCATAATCACAATACATTCTTATGAATGATTAATAATATTATTTTCATATGGAACATTCTTATAAACATTAACATGTAATCAATAACACTAAATTGGATGATATGTGTGCCTTGACCATCATCATATAGATAAAATACTAACAAAGAATAGAAAATTCCTTGGTCTATGAGTCAGCCAAAGGATTAGGACATCCACTTATGAAATTACCAACTTCCCCACATATAATATACTAAACTATAAATAGAAATTCATGATTTAAATTACTTCCCACTATCAATATTTCTTCATTTTTCTTCAACAATTACTTATTTTGTGCCCTTGTTTTCCACATGTTGAACATCTTTGAGTACCTTTGAGGCACATTATTTATTGATTATTCCCATATTCTCAATATGTTGGGAGATACATTTTCATTCCTCCATGGTCTCAAATAAATTAACTACCAATAAAATCCATCTTTTCCCTTCTTAGTTGAGTTAGAGAACTCACCCGTGATGAGGTTGTTAATTATATTATGTGATTTTTAGTTAGGTATAGTCACAAGGATTCTTATTACAGCTCCAATTAATTTTTTTTTATCATAATGAAAATAATCTAATTTCCCATCACATTCAATGTTAACATGATTCCCTCAGGTTAAAATATTTTAATAAAACAAAAAAACATAGTGTAAATGATTATAAATATGGTGAGTAATTATGTAATTAGGAAGAATTATTCATAGGATGCCTAAATAGTGACACCATATTTTAATATATGACACCTTCTGCTTAATATAGGCCATGCATGGTCATCATCTATTCAAAACTTTTATAATGATTAATAAATAAAATTTGAATTAACTCATGAATATCACTCATGAATGTCTATCTAGGTGTATTATGCTTTCCCCACACATCATGCACTTGTGATGATTAACTTAACACCCCACCATCCAATTTTAGAGTTATTTCCACTATGTTAAATTCTTCCATAGAAGCATCCAACTTCTAGTATCAAGATAGGGATTTATTTTCTATGAAAATAAACAATATATACTTTAATGAGTCTTCATGATGTGAAGCCATTTTTAGACATATCTATAGTATTTTCACTAAATGTTTTTATTACAAATATCTAAAAAGAACAACACCTTTACCTTGCACCAATGATGTTCACCTGAGAATTTCATGTATATAATATAAATCATTTTAGATAAATATTAATTTTATCTCATAACAATACCTATTTGGGGAAAGTAATGGTTTAGTTTGTTTAAGTATTTATGCATAATAGTCTTATTTCTTGAATGATATTAAACATCTCACAGCATGAAATTACCAAATAGAAAACTTCTTAGGCATACCATAAATAAAATAATTCTTCATAACCTGGGGAAAAGAAAAATAATAAAGGGTGATATCATATTGTTTGTAAAGGTAAAAAAATACATATCAATAAATTTTAATAAGAGAGGATAATATAATTATAGTGGTATTAGAACATGATCATAACTTAAGAAAGCATACCCAATAATTCAAAGATCGTTATTCATAAGTAATCACATGAGGATTTTTTACAACAATATCCATATGTAATAAGTGTAAAGAATCAAAAATAATAAACCATCTGCTTCGAGAATATATCACAAGAATAAGACATGTTATTTTAGATTCACATAAATATATTAAATCATTTTATTATTCATGGTTTCTTAATAATAATTTCATGGAGAATTAGTCTCACTCCCCAATTCAATAATTTTTGTAAAGAAAGTTCATTCCAAAGACTATTATATTGGACTAATTCACTTAAGGAACTTGATTCAATTCATATTTCAGTCCTCATTATCTCATAAGATATCTATATTTACCCATTTCATTGGAGATCTATAACTTCCGGCCCTAGAAACTCAGAGCTGGTGCATTAGTATTTTATAGTGGCATGTTTACAAAGAATCAAATCCTGAAGGGATATTCAGTATATCAATTTTGGAAATCCATATTAGATACATGATACCAATAATACATTAGGAAATATAAACAAAAAAATATACACAACCAAATGACATAAACTTTATTCTTGAACACTTATTCAATGATTTATTCTTCATAACCTCAGGAATAAAACATTATATGGGTGAGATTAAATGATCAAAAATGTCAAGAAAAGTGGAATAAATAATGAATCAATTATAATGATTAAACATTGTAAGTTAAATTACTTATAGCATATTCCATTTATATAACTATATAAGTGAAATTCAAAATGGAATCGGTTGAAACTGATTGTTGTTCCATTTAATCAATGAATTGAAAAATAAATGTATCGATATATAGGTCAACAAAAAATCTCATGAAGGAATAGTAACTAAAACTAAACGAGGAAGATTCTAAATTACTAGATTCCATGTTTCATATGTATGTTAAACCTGTATTATCCATACCTTCCACAACCCAGTTTAGTTATCGGGTAAAACAATTTCTATGGTAGTTAGCCAACTACTTCATCTCATGGAACTACCAATTCATCAAGAGGCTATCTATAACCTGGATACACCCATGTTATTTATATCCAAATAATTCCTTATATATAATAATGTATTTGATAATCACACAATATGTCTTATCTAATATCTATATTGAATAAAAGATAAATATTTATCAAAAAATACCCATTTAACCAAATAACTATAAAATTGAATACCATATTAAAAAATGTAATAAGGTTTAGTAAATGAAAATATGATTCACATAAGAATGTGGATATTTAAATAAAATTAATTTTTAATATAAATTGAATAACAAAAATAATGTTATATTTAAAAGGTTATCATTAAACACATTCTGGAAAAAAATAATCTTTGAAGATTTCAAAGTGTCCCATACAACATTAAAACATTTAAATCAGAATCATCATAAAGGTATTATAATTAAATTGAACAATTAATATAATTATAATTAATATTTTCATGTTATAATATTTTATGTTGTATTCTATACTCCATATAAAATAATCTAAGTGCATAAAAAATATGTCTCAATTGTATATAAATTGAGACGAAATCACTAACCTTAACCATACTTTTTATTGTGTGGTATTTATCCTCATTTATAGTGGTTTAAAATTTGATACTAAAATTTACTAGAAACGTAATAATGTCTTTAATATAACATACGACCATATTATAATATTTTATTACCCATTTATTAATACACTCTCATTATTTTAAGTATTTCTGGTGTTAATTACCTAGTTCTCCCAAGTATGTTTTTGACTTGTCAATTGTTGTTCCTACTAATTAAATCATAATATCATCTCCCCATGAATGTGAACCATGAATTAATTATCATATATCTTCAATATAAATGTATTTATAGTATCTCATAATATTGGGAGATTAGAAATGAAGTGCACCATTCATGTAGACGGTAGGTCAAACGTATACAATAATGCTACTTTCATTGCATTGTTATATTAAATGAATTGAGAAAATCAATATTGTTGGATATTATAATTCAAATATAATATATATATATATATATTATATATTTTACATATTTTTATTTAAATCATCATTTAAACATTCAATTTATATCATGAATGAGTCATCTCACTTTAGGGAGCCAAAGTCCACACTTCCTCAAATGAAATTATCATATATACACCAGATGGAAAGTATAAATTTAAGATATTCAAAAACATTAAATTAAAAAAAATGACATTATAAATATCATATATATCATATATAAACATATTTCCATCTTAATATTCACCATTATAGGTGGTAAAAGAAAAAAATGAACAATCATTGTTTTGTGAGGCTGTAGTTCACCAAAAACAGAAATAATATTTTTAATAACTATTTGATTGATATGTGTGTACTAATTTATCTAAATACTTAAATAAAAAAAATTATTGTATATATAGGATACTTTTTTATATATTAATTTAATGATGATATTTTTTAAGGTGGATAATTGAAATGAATCTAAAGATCTTGAGAAAGTTTGTTGCATTTTAATGTGGTAAAACTTTTTATTTATACCAAATGCATTTTGTGGATGGATTGCATCCAAATGGGGGGATTATATTATTATATAAAGTATTATTAGGATATATTTTGGAAGATCTTGGTTGAACCAATGTTTCTAGAGAGTTATGAGTAAGGGGTAGAGTGATTTCTATTATATAGTGGAGGGGGAGAGGCACTCTTGTAAATACCAGAAGGTATTAATTTTTAGGGAGGTATAAGTTACTTAAATATCCCAAAAAATATATATATAATAGAATAATGTTTAATATTGATATAAAAACCCCCACTGAAAAAAAAATATTTTCTTTTTAATAATTTGGATCATTAACTTCAAAAATTCCCTAGTTTAATTATTCTCGTTCTTATTAAATCATCTAGTTTTCTAATATAATTAATTTAACCATTAAAACTAAAATAAAATAATATTTATTAGAAAATATAGATCCACCTATTTATTAATATTATATTAAATTTATAAAATCAAAAAATCATGTGTTTATGAAATTAATTTTATAACAAGCTAATGTGACTTGCTAAAACACTGCTTAAACCCAAACCGTGGTAATAAAATTTTTATAGTATATGGGTCAATATGTTTATAAAAAAAAGCAAAATTGATAGATTAATAAACCATTTTTAATATTTATTAACACTTATAAATCACTTGACAGAATATAATATATTTATTAATTTTAAGTCATTTAATAAAATTTCAATTATTGTAAAGTAATAATTATGTAATTTTTTAAACTATTTATTTAAATTTAATTTTAAATTATAAAAAAATTGAATTAAAATATATTAAGTTTAAAACTGTGTAATATTATATATTCATCTCACAAAATAATTAATGAAAAAAATTCAAACAAAAACTTAAATTTTAATATTTATAGTATTATTTATTTTAGTTAATTATTAACTAAATAATCTCTATGATGGATTTTATAAGATATTTTAGGTAAGTAAAACATCTTTAAAAATTATTAATAAATTATTATGATAAATATAACCCATTTATATTTAAAAAATTTATGTATAACCGAAAATGTGATGTTTTTTACATTTCTCAATGTTTTATAAATGTTAAATGTAATGAAAGTTCCCTTTTTCCATTTTCTATACATAACTTTTATATAGACAAATTATAATTAAAAATGTCCCAATAACCAATAATATTTGATCTATGGGGGGATATAATTTAATTATTGGCATACAATGGATTTTTTTTCAAGTTTCCAAGTCATTTTGTTCTTTAAGATTAAGGTTTATCCCCTTATTAAACTTAATTTTACATTAATAATCATAATAAATTTTAATTACATTATCTAATATTTTTGGTAAAATATATAGATGATATTATTATTTCAAAATCAATATAATTTTTACAACTTTGTATCATTTTCCAAAATTGAAATTGTAGAAGTGTAAATATTAATATTAACACTAATCTCGTAGACTTGGGGTGAAAACAGGTTCATAAAGTGAAAACATGGAAAAGTTCAATATGTTTTTTTGTCTAATTGTAATATAAAATTAACTCCAATGAAATAAATTGGGTTAGTAAATTTATAATTGTTTTATTTTGACTAAAACCCAAATTTAAAATATAATTTCACAATTATAATTATTTAAACAAAAGGTGATTTTTTTACTAAAATGAAGTATTTTTTAATATTCATAAAAACTGAAACTTCTCAGAACTATAATAAAAATTCATCTTAAGATAATTTTAAAATTCCTAATTTAGTAATTAAGATTTTTTTGAAAAATAAAATTTAAATTTTTTTAAAAAATTTCTTTTCAAATAGATGTGCCATTAAAAGATAGCAAAACCCAGTATTTTATGTAATGCAAGCCAACTTAATGTGGTGTGTAGTGTTATAATAAATTTGTGTTTAAATAATGATAAAAAATTATATTTGTTCTAAAAGAAAAATATTTTAAATTATTATGGGGTTATATTCTCCCCATATTAATTAAACTGTGTCCTCATAATTGAAATTTGATCATGGTAATGAAGGGATTAATATTTGAAAATAAGAAGATGTTTAAAAAGCCACATTGTGAATTGGTTTAGTAACACTTATTCATAATAAGAGATAATGGAAAGTATAATGGTCACATTACTAGGTTCCCTAGTAGGTGAACACAGGAGGAAGATGAAAACATTCATATGGATGAAAAATATAACAATCATGTTCTGATAAAGAATGCATGAGAGAATGTTTTGGAAAAGTTAAAATAACAAGCCATAAATTATTGATAGTATATGGGGAAATTTCATTCATATAAAAAAGGTAAATTGAGAACATTTCATGTATCATGATCATTTTTCTGGGATTTGAGGAATTCTTTCACTCTCTCAGAATATATTTGAATATACATACATGGTATATTTCTACAATAATATCCTTTGGTCATTACTTGGACTATTTAAACTTCATCTCTTAGAATAAGATTAATCATATATTTGATGTAATATATCAATATATAAAACATATCCAAAGTTTATCTTAAAAAATATTATAAATTCTTAACTTTTCCAAAATTTTAGGTACCAAAAATTTGGAAATAAGTCACTGAATTTCCAAAAAAATTTATAAATGCTTAACTTTTCCAGAAGTGTTGGAAACTCAATAAATTATAGAATAAACCACATGTCCAAAAGACATTAATCAGTTCCTAGGTAGTGATCACTTATCCAAATAAAATATTCATTCATAATTACCTCAATATTGGGGACATATTAAGTATTTGATATCCCTTAATCATGTGTTTTTTTCAATGTTTAACTATCTAATAAATAACTTTTCTTGGTACCATTCTGCATATGATCTCAAATACATAACAAAAAAATATTTTAGTAAAATCCTTATATATTTAATAACTCTTATAATGAGTATATCAATGATAAAATATTCAAATGACATATTTCTTGAATCCATGGGAAAAAAACATAGATTATTCCACGTAATCTTTAAGCCATTAAAATTTCTATATCATTATATTACATAATACTTATTTCCTTTCACATTTCACTAGAAGTCTTATCATTTTCATCAATATAACCATGAATCATACCACAATTGTGATACTCTTCATGAGATTTCCACATGGAACATCTATTGGAAAAATGAACACTCATTTCCCACTTAATGAAATTTATTGTTGATGATGTCTTAGGATGGACACATTCCCATCAATTACATCAACAATATTCCTCATTTTCTTTCAGTTACTCAGTTTTTGTAATTATTTTCCATATTCAGAAAATATTATTGAAACAATAATACATTCACTTGGGTGATTCTTTCCAAAATCTGACATAGAGGAAATAGAATACACTTTCCTCCATGCCCCTAATTACCCAAACAATAAGTTAACTCCTGCCTTCTCTTCCTTGGTGAGTATGATTGTTGGTTAAAGAACATATTTGTAATCATGTTCTGTGAAATCTTATTAGAAAAAATCACAACATCACTCACTCTAGTGATCATTATTTTTAAATTCTCATTAGTAAATCTTCCATCACATTCAATGCTAACCTACTTACTATTGGTTCCCCACATTGACTAAAATGAGAATGCCTAGTTTGAGAAACACTTGTAAAAAACCAAAAAATCATGAAAAATTAATTATAGGATTCCTAAATCATGCCTCAAATATTTTTAATAAATGATACTATAGGATTATATGAGGTAATTCGTAGTCAAATTCTACATAATACCTTTTTGATGGTTCATATATAAAAGTTTGAATGGTCCTAAGAGTGTCCCCCGGGATTGTCCAATCGGGTGCATTGTAATGATCATTATAATGTACCAGGTAACCGAGAGTCAAGCTTGGGACACCTTGTTAAAGTTTTTACTCCTAGGTATATCTGTTCTAGAACCACGTGCACTTTTAGTATCCAGACAGTGATATATTTCTTGGAATACCCACATAATCACTAAATTACCAAACTTTTAGGATATTCATCTATACTTATCCAAAATGTATAAATTAGGGATGTGCTCCCTAATATATGTTTACTAAATCTATATTCCATGGTTCCTACTAAACCTCTTCTAATACCAACTATAATGCCCTAACCCTAGAAGTTTGGAGTTGATGCATTACTTATTTACATTTTCATGGTTACAAGGAAACATATCTCGAAAGGCCATTCAGTTTAGAATTATTGTAATTCCAAATTATATACATTCTACACATAATACATTAGTAAATATAATGTAAAAACATTAGACATAATTAAATTAAAAAAACTGTATCCTGTAATTCTTATTTAGATATTTATTGTCAATAATCTAGGAAATAATATTATAAGGCTGAGCTCAAAATCCTAGTAAAAGTTTGTAAAGAAAAATAAATAATGAATCAAAGAGATTAATCAACATGGTAAGTTAAATAACTGATAATATGTTCTATTCAAATAATAAGATAACGAAAATTCAATATGGAAATATAATAAACTAAAACACATGTTATTTAATCAATGAATAGAAAATTAAATGTGTCCATAGATATGTCGACATAAAATGTCATTGATGAATAATAAATTTAAATTAATTAGGGAAATTTTTAATTATTGTACTCGGTGTTTTTTAGGCACATAGAACCTGTACCATCAGGACCCTTCACAATATTTTTTAGTTATCATGGTCAAACCCTTTCTAAGGAAGCTAGAAAACTATTTCATCCCATGAAACTACCAATGCATCAACGAGGTTTCTATATTTGGGATTCACCTGTATCACACCAATGCAAAACATTTATCAAATATAATAATGGATAAAATAAATAAATTATATTAATTATCAAATATCTGTTTCAAATAAATGATACGAATTTATCAATAATTCCCCAGTTAATCAAATAATTTTCAAAAGAAACACCTTATGTAAAAAATGATATACTGTTTTGAAAATAACAATATAAATCACCCAATAATGTGGATATTTAAATAAATTTATTATTTCAATTGAAATTTAACAATAATAATAAGTTGAGATTACAAAAGTGGTCATTAAACACATTCTTGAGGAAAATAATCTTTAAACATTATAATGTGTCCCAAACCATTTTGAAATATTTAAATCATCAACTCCGTGAAGGAAAAATAATTAAAAGAAAATTATAATACTAGGAGAATTAAGAGGTTCATTATATATAATTTCAAATGGAAGTATATACACCGTATAAGAGGAACTAGGTACATGACAACAAATAAGTCTCAATGGAATGTATATTGAGATGAGATCCATTACCAAGGCCTTAATTTTTATTATGTGGTATTTATACTCATATTTAGTGGTATAAAATATGTTTCTAACTTATAACAGAACGAAACTCATGTTTATCAAATAAAATATTAACTTCATATAATATTTTTTTACTATTTTGTTAATACTCTTTTATTATTTTAGCTATTTTTGGTGTTACTTGCCTAGTTTTCTAAATTATGTTTTTGACTTGTTAATTATTGTTCCTATTTATTATATCATGATTTGATAATATTCAGAATATAAACCATGACATAATTATAAAATATATTCAGTATATATATATATATATTTAGAGTAATCTATAATATTTTTTTATTAAAAATACATTCTACCATTCATGGAGAAGGTAGGTTTTCTGTTTGCATGAATACTACTTTCTTTTCTTTTTCATGTTAAAAAGATGAAAACTAAATGATACACATGTATATTATAAAACAAAGAATCATATCTATTTTATATAAGTTCAATAGGTTTTTTAAAAATATCCTTTATACGTTCCATGTATGGCATGAATGAGTCACATCACTTTGCAGGGGCGGTCATCCACACATCCTCAAATGAAATTATTATATTTACACAAGATGAAAATCATAAAGGTATATTCTAAATAAAAGTTACAGAAAAATAAAAAAAAAATTTCCTATATATCAAATTAAAATAGAGTGTACATCATAATTTTCACCATGATTGGTTGTAAATGAAAAATGAATCGTCGTAATTTTTGTGAGGTAGTAGTTCGTCGTACACAGAAACAATATGTTCATTAACCATCAGATAGATTTTTGTATAATTGTTGGAATAAAACATTACATAAAACATTATTTAATTTTTAGGATAATTTTTTCATTATATAATCATTTTTACAAGAATATTTTATGTGGTGGATAATGGAAATGAAACTAATGAACTTGAGAAATATTGGTGCCTTTAAATCCGATAACTAATTTTGGTTTGTACTAGAAGGATTTCTTAGAAGGATTTAATCCCAATGGGAGGATTATATGATGATGGGATGTATTTTTAGGATCTATTTGGATATATCTTTTTCTATTAAAAGTGTCTTGATATGTGTGAGTAAGGGGTAGAGTGCTTTTCTTTTTGTAGTGGACGGGAGAGACATTCTTGAAAATACCAAAAGGTATTCATTAATGGGAACATAGCCTTTCTACAGTACATAAATAATTTAAAAAATAATTTATTAAAGGGGTATAATAGTCGATTAAACCCTCCGAAACAAAAAAAAAGTATTTGAATTTTAATAATTTGATTCCATAACTTTTAGGATTACCCAATTTTATCATTTTCATTTTTATTATCTATTTTATAATATAATTAATTAAACCATTAAGAAACAAATAAAGTCACATTTATTAGAAAATATTTTTCCGATGAATTATGGATTCGATATATAATTTATAAAATAAAAAACCCATGTTTTTTGGAAATTAATTTTAAATCAAATGAATGTGATGTGAAAAAACACTACTTAAACTCGGGTCGTGTTTATAATGATTTTATAGTATATGGTTCAATATGTTAATTAAAAAAGATTAATTTTTATATAAATAGAAAATATTTAATATTTATTTACAATTAGTAATAATTTTATTTAATATTGAACTTTTATTAATTTTATATCATTTAATAAAATATCATTAATTTTAAAATAGCAATAATGTCAATTTTGAATTTATTTATTTAATTTGAAATTTAAAATATAATTAATGTTATAATGAAATTATATAATGTAAATATGTTTAATAGGATACATTCATGTAAATAAATAATTAATTACAATAATTCAATAAATATACTTCAATGTTAATATTTATAGTATCATTTACTTAAGTTAATTATTAACTAAATAGTCACTACATTGGCATTTCTTAATCATTTTAAGTTGTTAAATCATCTCTAAAAATTATTGAAAATTATTTTGAAAACAATAATACATTTATATTTTAAAATGATATTTATATACTAAATTATGATTGTTTTTATATAACTAAAAGCTTTATATATGATAAAGATAAGGTATGTTCTCTTTTTGTCTTTGACTAACGTAAACATTTATATATGGAAATTTATTTTAATAATATCCCAATAACCACTAAAATTAGAACTGAGAAGTTATATGTTCTAATTATTGGAATTAAATGTATTTTAGACAAGTTTACTAGTCATATTATCCATTAAGATTAAGGTTTGGTCCCTCATTAAGCTTAATTTTACATTAATAATAGTAATTAATTTTGATCATTTTCAGAATTATTTTTGGTCAAAAATTAATTTTTTCTTATTAGACCTTAAATAATATATGATTAAAACTGTATATGAATTTTTTTTAAATTCAAGATATATAAGTGGAATAATTATGATTAGAGCTAGTCTCACAGTCGTTGTGAGAAATAGAGTTCTAAAAGACGAAGCATTCAAAAGTTCAATAAGTTTTTATGTAATTTTTTAATATAATAATTATTCCATTTAACTAAATTTGATTTATATATTTAGCATTGATTTTTTTTACTTCGAAACAATTTAAAAATATAAGTTAACAGTAATAATTATTTAAACAAAAGGTAGTTTTTAACTAAAATGAAATATTATTCACTATTCATAAAAACCTGAAACTCACGAAAAAATACAAAAATTCACACAAAGATAATTTTGAAATTAAAAAATTAAAAATGAATTTTATTTTGAAAAATAAAATGTTTAAAATTTCTAAAATGTATTTTTAAAATAGGTGTTCCATTAAATGGTTATAAAATGCAGTCTTGCGTGTAATATAAGATAACTCAGTGTTGTATAGTGTAAGATTGTATTTGTGGATAAATCTTACTAACAGATTTTTTTATTTATTATAATAAAAAAAATATTGCAAATTATTACGGTGTTACATGATCTATAAAATTCTGTTCCCACCCATCACAAAATAAAAACCATACAAATGGATCACCAAAGATCATAAAACATTCATCATGTCCTCATATCACAACACATGGAGGGGAAATGGGTGTAATAGACATTTCAACATAGCATAACTCATGGAAAAAAAATATTTCCTGATGATTTTTATCATAAAATATATACCACATGGGAAGGAAATGGGGTTTATAGAATAATAATTAAATCAACATCCGCATAAACCATCCATAGAAAAATATTGGATGGAATCATAAAATCATATTCCTAGTGAATCATAAAAAATAATTATTTCATGTTGAAATATTATAAAAATTACTTTAAAATAGTATTCAATCATTTCTTTGAAAACATCAATAAAATATCCTTTTATTTTGATAACATTTTAACTGAAAATTTCCAAATTATTAAGAAAATGATTTTCTTTGAAAATGAAAATGGAAAAATGTAAATTAATACTAATAGAAAATAATAGACATTAAAATGGAAAAATATATTCATATCATAAACACTAAAAGATATTTTTTCACACATTGTAGAAAAGTCAAAAAATGACTAATCGAGAAAAAATATTATTTAAAAATATTATTTTTAATTAAATTTACAAATTAATATTACCTTTTTAAGACATATCATTTGTTGGTAAAAAATTATATAAAATAAATTTCAATGGCATGAAAATGAATGAATTTTTCTTGATTAATGGGTATGTAAGGCCATCCTTTCCTTAAACCATTCCATCGATCATTTAAAGGGCCAATGAAAGTATAATGGAAATAATACATATAAAAACTCATAATAATCATATGGGATGAATTTATAATTAATTTAAATGATAATATCTATATCATTTCCCTCAATGGAAATTTAGTATAGATGACCCCACAAGGAAATTATATTGTGACAAAAAATATTACCTAAGTCACATCCTTCTTTACATCAATTCAAGCCTATAATAAAAAAATGTTGATTTATTATAAATCAATTCTATAACCATATTAATATATAACATACTATGTATCATTACTTTAAAATATCCAACTATTCTTTTTTTATTTGTTTTGATATTAAATAATCTTTTGGGTTAAAACATGTTTTTTTCATTATATGTTTCGCTTATATTGTTCTAGTACTTACACCAAAATCATGGATAAATCTAATAAGAAAAATTAATCTTGGAGTAATTATCATATTTATTTATTTTTTACACATGTATAACCTTTCCAAAAAAATGTGAAATTAAATGAATTACATCATTTCGTGGAGATGGATGTCCCCAATTATGCAAGGGATATGTTTCTACTTTTTCATAAATAGTCTAAAATACATTTAAATTATAATTAAAAATTATAGAATAATTATTATATAACAATTACTATATATATTTATATTAAACCAATAATTATTACCTTTCATGTAAAATAGAATTGAAAAATGAATTACATCTCTTTGTGGAGGTGGTAGTCCACACATAAACATTACTGGCATTATCATTTTCCAATGGATAGAAAGGTAAGAAGGAATATAAGATATTATAAATATATAATAATAATTATATAATGAATATAATATACAAACATTAATCAATCATAATTATCTAACATATATCATGTTTATTAAAAATATAATGCAATGTGTTGTGATGTGGTTGTCTGCATGTACACAGGAATGTTGATTTCATTTCCCAATGGTTGGAAAAAATGATCAATAAATATCTATCCATAAATATTATTCAATATTAGTATATTTATGATATCATATTATTATTATAATGATAAATATATCAATTTTATAAAATGAATGAGAATAATTAAGGTTAAATGTACCCATTTAACATTTATGCCATTTCACTGAATGACAACCTTCGGCCTACACCTTGTGCAATAAATGGAAGGTATTTTGATCAAACCCATATCTCTAGAATATATATAATTATTTTGAGAAAAAATTTGGGTTAGTATTGCATCATATAAGAATCAATTTGTGTGTGAGAATGAGAGGACAACTGGTGTCCTATTCTAAGGGGTAGGGGACACAATTGGGATGTCTTTTGTTGTTTATCAACTATCATTATAGTTATAACCAATATAACCTTATTTAACTCTTACTGTGGTACCTGAAATTTTGACCAAAGATATTATTCGTAAAGACCTTAAATTATGTTGAACTTACTAAATAATTTTAATTATGGTTATTCTAATTGTTTAATCAATTTTCAATGTTTCAATTTTTTAAATTAGTAGATATTTATTTTAAAATAACTATAAAAACACAATAAATCAATTTTTAGAATAATATATTTTAAAACAAAATACATATATTACTTTCATTCCTTTCCCAATAAAAACCATTTGATTAATTTTGAAATGTTTTATTTACTATATTATATAGTAACTTAATAAAAATTATTCCACAATATTAATTAGTTTTTTCCTTAAAATAACATCACATTGTGCATTTAAAACCATTTTTATATAAAAATATATATCTTTCATACCATTAAATGATTTAATATTAATTTTTAAACAATTTAAACCTAAATAATTCATTTTCAAAATGTGTAAAAAATTACTTTTCATAATTTAGTTATTCTTATTAATACCCTCTTATTCAACAGCTAGGAGCCAATAATTGTATCCAATAGTAATAATTTAATTATATATAGTCGCCCATTTAATATCAATGTTATGTGAAAATAAATATATCAAACAAAATAAATTTATTTAAATGGAAATATAACACAAACTATCTGGGTGTTACAAAAACTATTATCATGGTTCGTGGGAATTGAATAAAACAACTATAAACTAAAATTAGATAATTTAACTATTAAATAAGAAAAATAAATATATTAAGACATCCATATTCAATGAAAAATAACTTATTAAAATATTTACTATTCATATTCTCATACAATATCAATTTCAAATTTTATTAGCGTTAATATATTATTCTTATCAAAAATATCTATTTACTATACCGTATTTACATTCTCAAAATAAATTCTATAAAAATACAAATTCACATAAAATACATTGTAATCCTAAAATAATAATATTATTAATCTTTCTATTATAATTTAATTTTATCAATTAATTATAATTAAAAAAATGGGGATCTTTTAATTTCAAGATTTTTTTTAAAATTTAAATGTTATATATAAATAAATTATTAAATTAATACTAACACATATAGATAGTATTAATTCTTACAAACATAACCTCTCAGGGTCTATACATAAGTCTTGATCATAAGATACACTCTTGGAGCAATCACGGGTGGTGATTCCTCTAGCATGGAAATCTAGGAAATCTTCATAATTTTGACCTTCTCTAACAAATTATTTCACTCATGCCATGATGTTTGTAGTTCATCTTAGAGTTTTCCCAAGGAAATATCTATTAAATCTACCTCATTTTTAATCATGGAGAAATTAGTATCATAAAAAGGACTCTAAATACATGGTTCTATTTTTTCTAATTTATTTTTGAATTTTGTGATATGGTTACACTTTTTTATACTCGATTACTCAACTATTTAATTACAACACCAATATTTTATAATAATATTATAAATTGTTATAGTTTTATTTCATTTATCAATTTAATATAATGTAATTTTTTAATCATAGTATTTATTTCATAGAAAAGTGAATAATAAAATATTTGGGTGTTAAATTCTCCCCACCCCACACCAAAAAAATTACATCTTCTGTAAATTAATTATATGTCACTAAAAAATATCTATTGGTATCTAGAAGATTTAAATAGTTTGTGATATAATAATTAAGTTATGTACCAAAATAACAAATGTATGTCTAAGAAAAACAATTTTAAAATCCAAAATATTAAGGTTCTAACAAATATTTTGAGCTAAAATATACTTTTGATTTTGTATTTAGACTCATGAAATGGAAATAATTTTCATATAAATTTCTCTGTATTCATTTCAGTAATATATAGTTATCAATCTCTATGGAATAAGATAAGGGATTTACTATTCTTTTCAACAATATATATTCTATTTCAACATATTTAATTCATTTCGAAAATCAAATAAAATACTTCTAAATGAAGAATAATAAGATTTTCACAACTAACATTTTCATAAACATAAGCATGGCATGAAATAGTCATATCCTAATAAGAGTTATTATTTATTTAATATGTATCCATTATGGTTGATATTTTATGTTCTTAGAAAACATTCTAGGTACAATGGATGGGGAGGAATAAAATATAAAAACAACACTCATATTCTTAAAGTAGATAATCAGTGTTCCTCACTCAACCACATTTTTGGAACCCACTTCAGATGTTATGGTTTCCTAAGATTTTATTTTTTCCCTAGATCTTAAAAATTTCAAAAAACTATTATTATTATTTCTCATGTTTTATGGAATTGATTTGGATAGTTTCCATGTTCCCAAATTAAAAATTTTAAACTATTACTCGTACTATAGGAAGAAATCATTTTTCTACCTTTGATATCATTATTTTTGAACAAATTGTTTTTATTTTGATGAACTCCATTACCACAAACAAAACATATTTTATCCCCTTAAAGACACTTAATTAGGATCTTATTAATACATTATTACCATTTATGAAAATTAATATACCAACCATCATCATCTTTCTCACTATAATGTTTTTAAGACTCTATCCTTATCTAATTTAATGTCTTTGGAAATTCAATTATATCCAAATTATAAATCATAATTCATAAGATTTGGTTCGATATAATCCAAATATTTCTCACACAACCTATTATATCTTTACGTTTCTTGTTGCGAAATTCTCCATATTTTCCATCTAACCAAAAACTTACATATTTCTTTCATGCTTCCACTATTACTGAATCCAAAATTGGTTAATATGAGTGATGAAAATTCATTCCATAATATAATTATTTGATAAAAACATCACCCTCAAAATATATTACTATTTATGACCATTATATTATTCTATTGTTATTTATTTCTTAAATTAATATTAGATGAATGTAGGTTTCTTTTTGTTTTTTCATTTCATATACTTAAACCTAATTCCTTAATATAAAAAATTATTTGATATGGATCAAAAAAATAATAATATCAACCCAATAATATCCCTCATGTGTTTTAAAATATAGGAAAATTTGGGCCTCTTTGTCATCTTCCTAGTGATGACTGGGTTAAAACAAAATACTCCCCTTTCATAGTTACTAACCCTAGGTACATATATATCAATCCATGAATCAACTTTTACTATCTATATCGGGATGTTAATGTCAGAAAACCACATAAACTCTACATTATAAAAATATTATTATGTTATCGTACATAAGGACATTACCCAAATATTTTTACTAAAACTATCCAATTATAATTATTAAAATAATTTTTAAAAATAAAAAAATATATATATCTTAAAAAATAAAAAATCCTTGCAATGATATTAACTAAGGATCCCCATACTCTCATTCCTAGTTTTAGTGACTAGAACATTATTTAAACATATGATTTGATAAATTATTATGTGACCAAATTTAAACATGTATTTATACTATACCAATTCCCTTATTAAAATATTATATATCATAAATAATATCACAATACCAATAACATAAGGTTTGGTTTCATTTAGGATTATATATATAAGAAAATTACTTTACAATAATTTTAAAAATTACCCTATAATTGATCCATACAATAATCCCATCTAGAAATATCATAATTTATACTCATCTACATAACATGGGGAATGTAAATATAATAAATGGGTAAGCTCAAATGGTTGATAAGGAACAAACTCATAAACATATCTTCAGTGGTAATATTATAAACCTATGAAAAAAATTAGTAATGAAAAGATATCTTATTAAGAAGGACATATAACAATAATTGTTCACCATATTTCATGATAGAAAAACATGCAATATCATGTGAATAAACTTGTACCAAAGAATAAGTGTGAGAGGTAATATACATCATCCATGAAGGAAAATAATAAGAATATGACACTATATATGGCACTTCATGGAAATATAGTATGCAAGATAACTATGGAAGAATCATAAGCATTGATAATAATAACATTGTGAATTATGAATCACTTTCCTACCTCACATAACATAATGGATCTAGAATAACATCACTACCTTTATTCACATAGTTGATCTAGAGTCTCCTCATTACATCCCTTCAAATAGTGGATCAAGAATCTTTTTTTAGAAACCAATATTTATCTCACGGTATATCATAATTTTCCCAATTAATTTGAGGTATATATAATTATTTTCCAACTAATCACATAGAGAAAAACATATATATGTTTTCTATGAGAACAATAAATCATTCTTAACACATAAGTAACCCGTGAAAACATACATGTTTCATGAAAAAAATTCTTATAACATTTCATAATCCATCCATAGGAAACTTTTGTAAGGTATCATAAGGACATATCCCCTATATAACAAAAGTTACATCAAAGGCTGTTAATATAAATGAAAAACACCTTTGTAGCCTGAACACTTCCAACAATACCACAACATATGGGATCTAAAACAATATCATATGACACCAAGATTTTAATCGCAAAAATACAATATACTATAAGGTAATATAAAGTTAAATTTATGAAAACTAATTCCAAAGACAACAAATTATTTTCAAAAAATATGGAAAATTTAAGTGAAACTATAAAATATGTTTTATAAAATGTGATTAAAATTGTCAAAAGAGATAAAATTATAAGTCAAATACAAATGTTATTTCCATAAATATGATGTAAAAATACTGAAGACGTTTACTTTGAAAAATAACCTTAAATAATAAAGTTCTTAAAAATGAATAATAGTTATAAAAAATTAATTTATATTGAAATATAAAACATACAATCATGAATATGAAAATATTTTTGATATTTTAAAACACATTTTTTGACATCCTGCATAATAAAATGAGTAATGAAATATCCATTAAAACTTGGAAAATTGAAATATTAATTCTACCATAAATAATTCATATTTTTATTTAAAATAAAATTAGAAAATTTTTGGGTATATAATAAATTAATATTGATGAAAAAACTAATTACATGGGGAGGATACGAATTATTATTATCTATATTAAGATTTTATGAGAAATAAATTTATTATGGATGGATTTTTAATTAAATTATTTTTTTCAAAAATAGGGAATGAAAAATCACCACATAATAAACTTTTATTGGGGTTTTATCCATGAATGTAAATATATTCAAGATGAAAGATAGTGACTTATAAAAATACGGAGTCATCGTTATCCTGTAGGGATTTGTTATCACCAGAATGAAAAGTCCTTGAAAAGAAAACATGAGATGGATTTTAAAATACATTAAATTTGATTAAAATAATGAAAATAGAATCCATAGGGTAATATATGAACCACATAAGGATAAACCTAGTGAATATAGAATATGTATTAATGTATAAAAGAGATGAGAAAATCCACTACAACTTGAGAAACATTTTAATAAATAACAATTAAAAGGGATATTAAAATAGATCATAAAATAATTTTAATGAAACATAAATCATTATATTATATATATATATATATATAATTACTATATTCATTGTTCAAATTAAAATATGTGCATAAACCATAATATATCTCGAATAATGAAAATTGAGAAGAAAACCCCTTACGGACATCACAATTACAATTTTGAAAAGGGGTATAAATGATAGAAATTTAAATCATTATAAAATACGTATGAAATTACATATAATGTAATAATATACCAAAACATACCCAACCTATAAAAATAATGTTAAATAAGAACAATCATAACTCAATAATATAATACTGAGTTAACAAAAACTCATACTATTACTCTAATATTATGTGAAAGAGATTAAATATCCTCTATCATAAACATAATGATAATAAAAAAATATTTAATGACATTATTTATTTATATTTCCTTATATATTATTTAATTATAATAATTAATTATGCATTTATAAGATAGCTAACATTTATTCCAATAATTCAGTGTTAATAATTTTGATTGTTTCACATATGTTTTATAATAGTGAAATCAAACTCTATTCATTGATATTCATTTCATCGATAAATTATTTATAAAGGGTATTAAATTCATTTTATTTTCATAATTTATGTATACCAGTGTTGAATTGGTGGAAAATATTTTCAGGATTAACGAAAATGGAATTAACTATTAGCTTTTTAGGTAATTTATTCATATCAACCAAATTTTATTATAATTATAATTATTACGGCCATAATAAACCAATAATTATGATTTAATAGTAAGTATTATATTTTATTAAATTACCATTATATTTAATTTTAATTCTTTAGATAATTAGTAAAAAATCATATAAATCAAACCCTTTCAACTCCAAGTGTACACTCCTAATTGATATAAATTTGTTCTTAAAAAATAGAATTCTTACATTTCTACTCATTTTCATTAAAAACATATTATCTTATTTAAAGATTAATCCTCATAGTGGAAATATATAATATGTTATAAGTCATAAAAAATCATTATACTTATGAAAGAAAATTAAATATGTAATGAGAATAAAAAGATCAGCACACAAAACAAAAATAAAAGAAACTAGTCAGTCCATTTTTAAGATTAATAAAATCCAATAATAAATTCTTCCATTTTTTATATAATAAACATTGACATACAATATTCTTTTTCTTATTCATGAAATAAGATTAATTAAACAAATATTTTCATAAAGAACTCACAATAAATTTTAATGAAATATAATATTCATTAGGGTTTCTCATAGTTCCTGATAACTCATGAAATTATTTTCATGAAAAATATGGTGTTTCCCCCATAAATGGTGAATATAATTGCATTTAAACCCATGGTCACCATTTTAATGTAATAAATAAAAATAAGTCCATGAAAACGAATTTCAAAGCATAGAATTAAAATATAGGTACTTTGGAACAACATATCCAAATAACTATTACAATCTCTCATATAATCTCTCCTAAAATGGATTATACTACTTAGTTAATTCCAATATATTTATTCCTTGAAGAATATCCACAACCCAATGCATTGGAAAGATATATTGGTCTCACCATTCATCATAAAAAATGTCTAATAATCGTAAAAAAACATAAAGTACATATAGTACTGAATTTAGTTTTTAATATATTACAAATAATTTTATTTGACACGCATCTGGGAGCCCATAATAGCTTTACATAAAAATAAATAAAAATTAAATTTTTCATTGAAAACTCAATAAAAAAATTAATCAAAGTATTTAAAATTGGAAATTCATTTAAAATCCACCATAATATATATAGGAAAATTTTTAAATGATAATGGTTAATATTATAGTAAATTCTTCTAAATTATTTTATGATAAAAAAGTATCTTTTCACACATTTGAACAAATGTTGAAAATAACCCATATGATTTTTTTTAAATAATATTTCAAAAACAATGTTAAAAAAGTAAAACTAAATTAAAATTAGTAATAAAATATATTTCATTAATTTAATAAAATAGTAAAAATTAAGAAATAGGTATAATTAGGAAAATATATTAAAAACATTAAAACATTTAAAATATGGTTTAAATGAAACATCCTATACCTAAAGTCTGACTCACTATGTACATACTTTAACTCCTACATAATACACATAAAATTATTTTATAATTAATTAATAACAACTTTATGGTCCATTAAATTTTTATTATCCCTTTTATTTAATTTATTTCAATTCATTATATATTTATTAAATATATTATGTTCTTGTCGTATATTTTGGGGTAGTTTGGCACATAATCCCGAACGAACATCGCTAATTTGACCATGGTTAAAAGGGTATTTCCTACATAATATATATAATATTAAACAATTAATAATTATCATTTTTATGAAATTAATATTTTTTTAGTTGAAATCAATAATGGTGGATCGGAATAATGAATCTCATCGATTTTTGGAGGTGGTAGTCCACATGTACACATGAGTAACATTATCATTTTCTAATGGAAGGAAATTTAAGGGGGTAAGTAATATATTTTCCTAAAATAATAAAAATTATGACTTTAATATCATAAAGTTTCATTAAATCCATAAGAATAACCCACCATGTGAGTCTGTGATAAAAATGAAACCCATTGCATCATGGAGGTGGTAGACTACACATACATAGGAGCAATGTTTTCATTTACCAATAGATGGAACGGTCATGAAAAAGGGTTTTTATATCAACATAATACCATTTAATTATATTTATGATACTTATTTAATTATATAATAATGTTTATATAATATTTTATGTAGCTAGAAGAATAACTGAAAATGAAAACACTAGGTTATAGTTTATGACTCTTCTTTTTAGAACCACTTTTTCCCTAAATCTTAAGAAATAAAGGTCAGTATTTTTGTGAAAATGAAGACCCTATCATATTTTATGCAATAAAGGGATGGTATTTCATGTATTGGGAAAACATGAATGGATAAAAGTGTGTGACTAAATGAGGATAGTGGGTATCCTATTATAAGTGAGGGGAGTGGCACTATTGTAAATTTTCAAAGTATTTAAATAATAGAATGTATTATTCAAGGGAATATAGACATAAATCTATCCTATTTAGAAGCAAATATGACATGGTCAAAATAATATCCTTCAATTGTATTTAGGATGATATTTTGTGACCTTATCACATTGTTTTGACCTTAATTAACATGTTGTATCCCTTACAATGATGATAAGGTTTTACAAAATTAATTACCCAGTATGACCAAAAATGGAATTAACCACTTTAATAAATTACCAAAAATAATTGAAAAAATTAAAATCATTTTTAATGATATAATTTTTAGGAGTGGTAGAAATTTTTTATAATAAAATCATTTAAACGTAATAAAATTTAATATTTTTCAAAAACTACATTTGTAAGCCAAAAAATATATTTATACCAAAAACATTTATAATAATTATTAATATATAATTAATTATATTATTTATTCTAAATAGGTAATAATTTTAAAACTAAACCATTCTTAAAAATAATGATACTTTTAAAACACCTTAAAAAAATGAATGTTTAATAAAAAATTATTAGTTTTCACTATTGACACATAACAAAAATTTTCAGAAAAATAAAAAAAACTAAAATATATTTTATATTTATATATAAAAAATAATGCCATTTTATCAAATTCAATTTCTAAAATTTAGAAATTTATCTTTTAAAAAATTTATAATATGTGGAAACCCCTTTCATTTGAATAAAACAATTTTTTTTGTTTTGGAAAATCAGATAAATTTATTGTAATGATTCTAAATCCATAAAATATTATCTAAAATATTAATAATAAATGAATTTATAAATTATCAATATTAAATGGGAATGTGTATTCTTATCTTATTAAATAAATTTCATCCTCTTAATTTTATTTATAACTTTAATAGATAGGTATATTTTTTCCTCCTAACCTTTTCAGGTTCCCATGTTGTTTCCCCAATTATGTGATTCTTCTAAAAAACATTTAACCGGTGAGTAAACCTATTTTTTAAGACTAGATAAATAAGATATAAAATCCATATTGACAGTTTCTATTATAAAACATTATCTTCCAACTATACTACATTAGGGCCCAATGCCTGAGATCCATTAGTTATGTATTTCATTATAAATGAAACATGAAACAAATCATGTACCTGATAAAATATTAGAGTTAAGGATACTCAGTATGAAACAAATCTAACATTCTCTATAATTTCATATGGACAAATAAGTAATGGTATTAAATTTTCTTTATTCTCAAAATTCTTAAAACCATTCCAAATTAATATTGAAACAAAGAAATTATAGCCACCATAAAATCAAGTATATTTATTCATATTTTGTGTATAATTTTTATACTTACTCTAGATACCCTTATGTGACAGTAAAATATAATTACCTTCTCAAAAGGTTTATCTATAAATTATTTTCTAATAAATTTTCATTCACCAACACCATCCCAAAATGATGACGTCTGAAACAACATTCCTTGTAAACCCATCAAAGGTAATATACATGTATTGAAAAAAAATATTGAAACTCCACTAAAGGGATATGTATAAACCAAAATCTATAGTAATATATTGAGTATCCTTTAACAACATCATGAACATTATGAATCATTTGATCTGACTATCTATTATATTGAGGATAAAACGTTTTACAAAAACATAATTCAGTGCTTATCAACTTATGAAGTCCCTTATAGAAATTTGATGCAAATATTGTATATCTATAAAATGAACAAGAAAGAAGGAATCTATGTAATATAAATATTTCATTATCATAACATCTAAAAAATAATTCTGAATATATGATATATTGAAAATGATTTAAACACATCGATTCAGTAAAATGGTCAAAAATAAACCAAATTTTAGTATTACTACAATATATATTTGGTAATCCCTCCATAAAACCTATTGATATATTATCCCACTTCCATTCAGGAACTAGAAATGGTTTAAGAATCCCATTAGGTAGTATTCACTATTATTTAACCTTTTGACATGTTTATATTAGAATAAAAAATCCTTCATTAGTCCTCCAATCCAAAATTATTCTATAGGCTCTTTTAATATCATAGTGCTGTTATGATTAGCATAAAATTAAGATCTTTGTTCTTTTCTCAAAAATTAGTTTCCCAATAGGGTATCAGTAGGCACACAGACCAACCATCCAAATATCATAAAACATTATTTTTAATAATTAAATTCAATATATTTACCCATCTAAACCATCTTTAATCATTATTTTAAACCTATAAATTTCATCTAAGCAACATTATTTCTATCTAGAAAGGAAAAATAAATATAAATATATTCCAAAGGAGTGGGAGTTCATGCATGAAAAATTTCTTGGAAAAAAATACTTAATTCTTAAAAAAAATTATTATGTTCAGAATGTAACATATCTAAAGATACAATTTGTTTTCAGCTCATCTCCTCAACTACACTTTTTACTTTTTTTACGGATGATTAATTTTTTATCAAAAATGTATCATATAAGTTACAAAGGAGACCTCAAGGGGGATTAAAATAATTCAAACTTATATATTCCTTGAAAATAATATCCTTGGCCTCAAGAGGGGGAGAACCCAAGATATCATTAACAACCAACTCCTCTTTCAATCAACCCAAGTGAGTATGTTCATACACTACAAAGTTTTCCACCCTCCATATGTGTTGGACTAGTTTTCTATAATTTTTCATCACCATGAAATGGAGAACATGGTATGTTGGAGCCCATGGAGTATACATGAGCCCCTGAATAGATCTAACCATAACCTCAGAGTTAGACTCAACCTCCACCACTTGCATTCCACGTTTTCTACAAACCAACAAGCCCAGAATAAGTTCCTACACTTCTGCACCCAAGGAATCTCCAAGTCTGTAAAAGGCATGGAATCTGAGTATAACATAGCCTCAAGAGTCCTAAAGCACACTACCCCCTCTCATCATCCCACCCATAAAATACCCATCCACATTGAGATTCAAACCTCTGAGTGGGGGTATCCATTTGATCCAATGGTCTATACTCAATATAAAGAGAATGGGAGATGGTAAGAAGATTTCACATAGTGACAGAGTGCTGACCCCCATTGATCAGTTTACCCATCCGAGCAGCGTTACACGCCTCCTAAATGACCCATCACACTGATGAGAAGTTGACAGCATGAACTTTACATTCCATGGGCCTACTATCCACCCTATGAGGCCAACATTATAGGAAGTCATAGAGGGATTGGCTATCATCAATGCATGGGTGGGGTGTGAAAAGTGATCATATCCTGGAATCCCACTTGTTCTAAAAATAGTGTGCAATAGTATCATCCCACAGGGACTCACAAGAATAAAAATAGCATTCCATTGAAATGAATAAACATTTAACCGTATTTTCTGTTAGAAAGGACATGATAATAATGTACTTACAGATAAAATTATGCTTGGTTGGGATCTCTTTGTACCATATCATTAGAGTCTACCTGTCACTAGGGTTTATAGCGTGTTGAATTTTCATGTGTTCATGAGAATTTATGTTACCCAAAGACGATCCCATGAAACGGTGCTTGTCTAGCTCCTCCCACATGACAACAATATCAAGAACCTTTGCCTGCTCAGAATTGAATAATGGTTGAAAATCAACATGATCCAGACACACATTCTTTGAAGATATATCTGGCCAAGGATTTCCTGGAAACTGAAAAATCTCTCCCGCACAATTTCAATTCCCTAAATGAAACTCCCCCTTCCCAATTATCCACCAAGAATTACTGCTGAGCACATCCCAGTTACAGAACATGCTCTGTTCCAATCCCTTAAACCAAGAGCCCTGTATTCCCACTACCCCCAAACATTTTCATAATGTGCCTTAATGAAGGAAGGCAATAATGTGTTTCCAGCCATAATAACCCTGAAAGTTAGCATTGCATACCCTGGATTATCTCCTTGAATTTGCGCATTCCAACTCTCCCTTTATAAGCTATCCTAGCTAATTGGGGAAAATAATCCTAGTGAAAATGGCACATCTGGTTGGCATACCATATAAAAAAACAATATTTTCTCCATCCACTGCATGACACCATTCATATCTTAGACAACGGAGAACACAATCAAAGAAGTTGATGACATGACATTTTTGACCAAGGACACCCTTCGTCTGAACGACGTGAACTTGGTTTTCTAATTAAGAATCCTCCCAATCATCCCATTGATAGAATTTTCAAAATGATGCACCTTGATTCATCCAAAGGATATGGGAATACCAAGGTAGGAATATGCTTCTTTTTACATACAATTATTTCCTGGATTCCCTACATCTTCCACCCGAACAATTATTAAAAATGAACACATGACACTTTCTAACATTAATAATCAGGACAAATAGGTTCTTATAGATGAGCATTATAAAAAGTAAAGAAAAAAACTACTACATCCAATGAAAAAACTACTACATCCATAAAAAATATTCTTCTAGATATTCAATTAAAAAAATACTACATACAGTTCATGGTCATGTGTAAGGTAATTATGATCAAAGATTATCAATTTCAATGAAGCATTTCTAATTATTCAATCTAATTGCATAAAGACACAATAATATCTATACAACTAATTGCCAATATAAATATAAAACTTCTTAATAATATATAGGAAGGCCAATATTATAGAATTAATAATTTTCCTTTTTAATTCCTTAAAAAATTCATAAAATTTATTTTTCCATATTAATTTAAATTTTTTAACATTTTACTTATTTAATTAGATGTAAGAAAAAGAAAATTTTTCAACAAACAATTTGTGGTGACCCACTAATCCACGAAAAGATCATATTTTTAAGACATTTACCGTAAATTTTCACTTCTCTATAACCTTAGTTTTATAGATATCCCTAGTTATGACATCTTTAGAAATAATATGTCCATGGAAAGAAATATCTTGTAAATAAAACTCACATTTAATAAACTATTCCATTAATTTTATTTCCTTTTAAAGTTTTCAATACAATCCTTAGAAGTTATCATATTCTTCAAAACATTTAGATAAAAAAATAAATTCATAAATATAAATAACTATTATTTTATCAAAATACAGATATAAAAATCTATTAATAATATTGATGGATATTGTAGGTGTATTGTTTAACCTAAAACACATAGCTGCAAACTTACAATTCCCATACCTGGTATGAAATGTTTTCTTCAAACTTTCTTCCTCGTTCAAAGTCATCTAATGATATATGAAACTCATATCAATCATTTAAAAATATTTCATCCCAAAATATAATCAAATAATCCATTTTTATAATCTAATATGTAATTTTCCTTAATTTTAAAGTCATTAATTGATTAATAATCAATGAATACCTTCACTAATTTATTATTATATTAAATAAAAAATAAGAACAACCGAAGGTGATTTTCTAGGATAAATAAATACCTTTTCAAAAAACTCTTTTAACTACTACTCAACATTGATTTTAAATATTCATTCTAAGGGAGTTGAAATTTCCTTTACTTATATAACTATGTTAGAAGTGAATTAAACTTATAAATCAAGAATAAAACCTCGTAAATCCATGGAAATTCACTAACATATTCATTAACTTTAATCACATGATCAATTTATAAAAAAACCAACAATTTTATATTATGAGGTAAATAAATTTTACTCCCCTCATTAATCAGTTTCTAAAAATCATAATATATTTTAATAAATATGAATGCATTAATATATAAAAATATAAAATCACTGAGAAAATTTATTTTAACTTCTTTATCTCCGCAATCTATCTTTGCATGATAAAATAAAACCCAATCTATAAAAATAATAACATCAAAAACATCTATAATAAAGACATCAATATTTGTTGGAAAAAATATTCCATTTATAATTATAGGAAGATTCTAATAAATATGTGTTTCCTTAATACTTATATCCAGATATATTTATAAAAGTTCATTATCCATTTATTAAGGTAAAGTTTCAATTTTAATATTAAATTCTTTATAAATTAATTAATATATAAAACCCAAATCAAACAATACTTTCAAAGATAATGTATAAATAAGTAATTTTACTACCACTAATTAACTTAATGGTCTTTAATTTTCCAAGGTAGTCACAATTTACTTTACCACACCCAAAAACTTATTGTCATAATGTCTCCATCATTAATTTTTTTTTCTTTAGATACATATCCACATAATTTCCCCTCACATTTAATTTAAAATATCACAAAACCATCTTATCATATTTGATCTGACAAGTACCATGATTTTTTTTATTTGGAATCATGAGAAAAATGAACAAATAAACCGTATAATAAACAATCCATACTTCATAAGACACTCTATAGGATTCGTTATATGAAAATTATTATAATAGTTAAATTTAGAGATCTTACCTTCATATTACTTCAATGGATACTTTCCTATTACATTACAACGTATCAACTTATTATCGTTATTGTGGTAAAATTCAATAAACTCGTTATTTCGATTTGTATCACTTAATAAAAATTTATTATACCTTTTAAATTCCTTATATTCTATATCTCTTTACAAAAGTTTTTAATATAGATTAAAACCTTTCTATTTTACTATCGTCATCTGGAAAACAAAATTTGTGTATATCTAGACAAACTAGTATAATTGTCTTAATAGCTATCCATAAAGTCCTCCTAAATTTTATTTTGTTCAAATAAATTCCCATACATACAAATTAAAACAATAATAGGAAAATTCTTATCAATGAAGATATCATTAAATGTTGTCTACTCCAGCTAATCAATCTCATTTTTATCCTTGGTATTCTAAATTAGAGGTCACCACTGATTAGTTTCATCTTCCATATTATAAATGGAAACAATTTAATTTTATTGTTTAGAATAACCTAAGACCAATAATATATTGTCAAATGGATTGATATATCAATCAAAAACTATTATATCTGAGGCTCTACCAAATCTCATAGGCTTTTATTTCATGGAATGCTCCACTATAGACAAGTTACTATTGGAGGGGTATAATCACTATCAAGCAGTGGTACCCCCATTAATATACTATATAAATTTACTTAATAAATATTAAAGATATTATATTCCAATATAAATAATTCAATTTTGATGGTTTGTAAATATATTATCATCCTATTTTCATTCAACTTCACTTACCCAATTTCATCAATGGAAAACCAGTCTGAAGTAGACATTGATTAGATTAATTAACATGGAATCACTCAATGTTTTATTAATATAATATAGTCAATATATTCATATGCCTTAATATACTTTTCATAATTACATATTCACCTATAATTCAGTTTAACCCTTTCTCAAATGTTAACTACTAATATATTTTCATTAAAAACAAATAATTATGTGTTTAATATCAAAGATTTATTTTCTATAAATACCCATGATCTTTTAGTTTTAGAGTTTTATAAGATTAGGAAAATATATTACCTATAGAAAAATTTTAAAATAATGTGGACACTACTAATCAATATCCAATTTTTCACAAAAATAAGATTATTAAATTTAAACACAAATTTCAATCAAAACTCATTCTCATCATTAATGTTGATTCTCTATAGTGGAATGATGGACCTTTTTTTCATTCCGATACATAATCTATATGCAATAAAATTAATTATATGTGAAGTGAAAAAAAATTCCCATGAGGGATATGAAAAGAAAAAAATCATTAATATATTTTTAATATCATTTAATACCATAATAATATTTTCCCTTTTATATAGTAAACATTGAACTCAAATATTGATTTCAATATACAATAAATAAACATAATTTCCTAATTATTTCTTTATAATATCTTATATGAAATATTATAAGAAAAAACATGGGTACAACTGAAAACAATTATCTTGAAAAACATATGTCCCACCCATACAAAGTGGAATAAACATTTCTTTAATCATAAACATATTACCTCACCTCAACAAAAATACATCCATGAAAATTAATCTACAATAATAGAATATGAATGGATAAAACTTAAAAAATCATCTTCACATAATAGTTAAAATAATTATTACTTGCACTCTTAAAAATTGAGTAACCTACTCAGTTAATTCCAATATATATTCCATGGAGAACAAAGTAATTACTCAATACATTAGAGAGTTGTATTGGGATCACCTGTTATCATGAATATTGTACTAGGACCCAATGTTATTTAAAAAACATATCATGATTCATTATCATTATAAAACCTCATAAAATATCATTTTAAAAACACTTAAAAAAGAACTTTTGTTATTTATGTAAAAAAAGGATGAAGATCCATTTTATTTTAAAACTCTTTAAAATAATTCCCATAAAAATGGGAAATAAATAATATTTTGAAAAATAATGAACACTTGTAGAGTATTTTTCTTAGAGAATAATGGTTATGATATAGGTAAATATTTATCATGAACTATACATTAAAAATTTATTCCTTTCATACTATTATAAATAATTATAGAATAAAATGTTGGGAAAATTTTAAAAAATAATAAGTTCAAAACATTGTAAAGAATGTAAAAATGGTTTAAATTAATGTTCTAAATATATTTCATTATGTTAATAACATATCATGATGTGTGTACATTAAATCCAATTTAATAAAATTATATTAATGTTATAATTTTTTAATAAACATTTTTGATAAACCCAATCATTATTTTCGTTAGATTAATATATTCTCTTCCATTATTTAGTTATTAAATTATATAAGTTCATGTTGGACTTTTTGATGACTTCTGGTTCATAATCCCAAAACCTAGGTAAGTTTTTTTTGGGTTAAAGACTATAATTTTCTATATTCTCAAAAATATTAATCATGAAATTAATATTACTATTAAAAATAAATAAAATTTTATAATCCATAATTATTGGAAGATTAGAAATTGAAACACAACGCTTCACAGAGGTGGAAATCCATATTTTTTCATGAGGAACGTTATCATTTTCAAAAAAATGGAAAGGTTAAAAGATAGTTAATATGTTATTATTTTTTAATCATAATTATGTCATTAATATCACATATATTTATTCAATCCTTCATAATAACTATGCCAATGATGTGGTGATATAAAATGAAACATATCACTTCATGTAGGTGGTAGTTCACACATAGACAAGAGCGATGTTCATTTATCCTATAGGATCAAAAAGAAGATGGAAATGAATTTTTAAATAAACATAATAACTTTTTATTATATTTAATATAATCATTGCATAAAATAAAAATTGTTATAAAATATTTTAAGGGTTTATAATATGAAATAAAAAAGAAAACACTTAGAAATGAGTTATTGATCTTCTTTGGAAAACAACTATTGGCTTACACCTTAAGCCTTCTTGGTTGGTATTTGGGGAAACAAGGATATATATTATGTGGAAAGTGATGTTGGGAAATTATTTTTTCATTATTTTTTGTAATACTTAATCGATTTATCATATTAATTTTCATGAAATAAAATTTATTTTTTGAAATCTTACTTTACAGAAAATAATGAGTTTCGACGAACCATAATGAAATTTTATATTATACATGACCAAATGATTAGATTAATTAATATGAATATGGATAAAATTTTATGAAATATTATTATAATTGTTTTAATTTTTATAAATTTATTTACTAATTCATAATAAATAGGTTCTCAATTTTTAGTACAGTAATTTTATTCTAAAAATATATTTTTTCTTCCAAAAAAAGGTTTTCATTTCATTTACTGCATGAATATTATAATTAATTTTGAAATTCTTTGTAAATCATATATAATTAAATGAATATAATCTATGATCTCAACTTTTCAACATTATATTAGGGTAATTGTTTTGTATTTTTTTTTAAAAATATTTTAAAACTAAGTTGTGAAAATACTATTTTATATAAAACTGTCATTTATTTCCATTAAATAAAATAATTTAAAAGTACAATTATGTAATTAAAAAGATATAAAATTTAAATTATACGATTTTAATTATTTATTGTCAAATTAATTACATAGGAATCTACATTATATTTGATTTTTTTATAAGCTGGTTTTTTGGCATAAAAATGCATTATTCTAGAAAGTATTTTTCCGTTGAATTTTAGATATTTATATTAAATTTTAATTCTTATATATATAAAATTTAATACTGAAAAAATATGTTCAATATTTCTTTCTTATTTGGTAAATATTTTCCTGTTAGTACTAGAAATTATAAAACATAACCATAGTAAATATTGGTTATGTTGGTAATGATAAAATTTAATTAAAACTATGGGGTAATTATTTGAAATATCTCTTAAACATGAATTTATCATATTTTATAATATTTTATTAGAAAATATACTACTAGTGTGAAAAAAATTATTTTAAAACAATATTTCGAATTTTGGAATCCATGCTTCACTTTTCTGAACATAAATTATATTTTATTTGAATTAATTACTATTTTTAAATCTTTAGGTTTAATGGTATGGATGGAAGTTTACATTAGGTTTTTGATAGTCTAAAAAGTACAAAAAAAAACTGTAATATAACCAAAGAAATCATTTAAATCAACATATTACGTGATATTTAGGTTAAATGATTTTTATGTATAAATGAGGTATTTTCTTAAAAACTTATATTCACATATTTTATGCACTTAATTTAAATTAAATTTACAATAACCATTAATTTAAAATCCAATAAAATAAATTTAAGATTTATAATAATCAACTCTAATTTTTATTAATTCCCCTTTTATTTTTTGGATTTTATTTTAGTTATCACAAGAAAAAAATTATTTTCATGGTTATGGTAAAATTGACTTAAAAAGGGAATGTAATTATTAAATAAGTACTTAAATGTCTCCAAAACATGAAAATGAGATTTTTTTAGTTCTTATATATTCTATATCATTTTATATATGAATATGGGGATCCATGGTGTCACCCTACCATTATTAATACATTTTAATAATTTGAAGCATTATATAATTATAAGAGTGCACCTTTCATCACTTATAAAAGGGAGAAACGTGTCCTCTTTTCTTCAGACCACTTTGATTGAATATATTGACCAAGACCTTGCTGAATTTATTACAAGATTACTTTCCCAAATCTAAGAGATTTATTTTTCTTCTCCTAATACCATCCAATGAAGGATTAAGTTGTAAGCCGAAGGAGACATCTCAATGAAGATGTTATTGTGTTAGCCAATGCATTCAATGTTTAATCATTTTTCAACATCTTATAAATATATATTATAAATACTAAAATAATAAATGCAGCAAAAAATATATTTTTATATACTTTTATTATGATTAAAAAAATATATCTCATTCAAATCCATTGTAAAATGACAGTGTTTCTCACGCGTACATTTAGACTACCACCTCCAAAAGTGATATGATTCATTATTCATTTACTTTTTTCATGCATGTTCATAAGGATTGAATTAATGTATAAATATAATATTTATAATTTAATTTCGATTATGTAATAGTGAAATATTGTTTATCTTCATTTCATTCTATACGTAAAAAAGCGATATGACCCCAATGTATATTTGTGTACTACCACCACAAAGAAGTGATATAATTCATTTTTCATCGACAATTTTTATGGATGGATAAAAATTGAATATAATGAATAAATATGAAAATAATTTCATTGTTAATATTATATATATTATTATTCAATGAAAAAATTGAAATTACTAGAACCATTCAATCCAAAACACACATTCAAAACTGACGAATTTCAACCAAAATGTTCCTTTTAATGAAGAAAATGTTAATAAAAATAGTTTTAAATTCTATATAAATGATAAATTTTTATTTTATGCGTTAATATGTTTCTTTAATAGATATATAAGAACTTGTATTATTTATACTAGATTTTGGAATCCATATGATGAAATATGAGACTTAAGGAAAAAAAAATTTGACCATCTCATTTTATTTGAGATTTCCTAAGATAAATTTTCTTTGACGAAAATTATATGGATATTTTCCTAAAAACCCAATTATTTATTATTTTTTTATTCATATAATTATTATTAATTATAAATATTTACCTCTATTTTTTAATTAATGTGATTGGGATTTTTTTAACAAAACCAACCTTATTTCATCTTTGGTCAATCAACTTTTTAATCCCTGTCCATGTCAATTAAAATTATTTTTGGAATGTTATTTTCTATATATAAAAGATAATTTTATTTTATTTTCAGAAAAAATGTTGTATCTATTTAAATATATCTAAATATGATGTTTTACAAGGTTCTATGGATATTTTTTTAATACTATTTTAAAATCCTGTGACATGAATCATTGTTTACCACATAAAAGGATTTTCCTGTCATATTGACAATTCATTAATTTTAATATTTATTAACATGTATCCATAGTTGTTATAAAAAATAATATTTTTCTAAATATCCTATTATTTCTTTGTTTTTAATGATATTGAAAGAGAAGGATATTTCATCAATTTTCAATGGAATCTTTAAATAATCTTTTAGAGTTATTTTTCATCTACGAAAACATCTTATAAGGATTATCATGCTTCATGGGGGATATGATAGTATAATAACACCCACATTTATTCTATTAATATCATATTTGTATTCTAATTTATGTATTATTTTACCAAACCATTTTTTATGAAGGGTTATTTAGGTTATGATTAAATCTTTATGAAACTCATTTATTTTCTATGGACTATGCAAGGACAAAATGATGAAATCTTTTTGAAACAAAATTCCTTTCCTTGGGTAACGATATGGTGGTATAAGGAATTTATTTTGATATTTTTTAACACATATGTATAGACGTAATTACATAATGGGTGGTCCTAAAATTATATATCCCTTAAATTTATTATGTAAAGAATGAAATTTCATGAGATAATAAGGACCGGTATGGGGAGTGAAACCATTTTAGTAAGGTACTATGTTCACTAAGATAGTCTTTGGAGTAAACCATGAATAAGGAAAATATAAAAATGGGAGTGAACACAATCCACTATTATTTCTTTATTAATGATTCTAAACTAATAAAATTATTTTATATGATCATATGTATGCCACAAATCTATGACATAGGATTATAATATGTTCTCATGAATCATGGTTTATTATTGGTGACTTTTCACTCATATATCATATATCTCTTGTTATGAAAAATCCACATGATAGGATTCATTATTAAAGATTTATAACTGGTTGGGTAAGAACTATTTAATTTCCCATTCGTGTCCTCATACAATTATTCTTATCTTCTTCTCATTTAATATCATTGATTGATATATCCTATATTAACCAATAATGATAGTATGATGTTTAACATTATAATATTTCTATTCCCTATGTTATAGAAAATGGTTTCAAGGTTGATATATTTTGGAAACTTTTTATGTGAAAAGAACATTATGGGATGTGTTGAATATATTTTTTGAAATATGTTGTTTACATAACTATTCTAAAATGATACTGAACCTCTAAAGTCCTCATGAATGTATTATTATGAGATTTTTTTATATTAATATTATATAATGTAATATTTATGTATTTTTTTCTCTGGTTTCCTTAATGGGTATCATATCATGATTTACTTATTTTTAGAGATTATTATTTAAATACATTAGTGAGAACACACAGAATAAGATTTAGTATTGGATATATCCAAGTAACAGTTAATATATGAGAATGTTTTCTGCAGAAAATACATTCTAGTGTATAGCCTCAATTATATATAGGTGCTCGTGATTTGAGAGATAATTCAAATTTTCAAAAATGTGGATTAGAAAATTTTGAAACTAGGGATCCAAATTCAATTTGGAATGTTTAAAACACTTTAAAGACTCAATTTGGTCATATATTTAATTTAGGTAGTGGTTTCATAGGTTTTAGGAGTTTCTTCAGTGTTTGGGGCTCAATGTATGGATTTTTTAAATTTTACCCTATGGAGAAAGCTTAGTGTTAACCATTCCACCCAATCATGTTGCCAATTTTACATAAGTTAAATGTTCATGAAACCATGAGAAAGGTATCAGGAGACCGTAAGAGTGTCTATAATAGATAGAAGGTTTGTGATGCGGTTTTAATATAATCTAATAAAATATACAGTGTAATTGTGGGGGTACTTGGTTTTATATAGGGTGGGATACACATTTTCACATAGTTTTTCCAATCATGTGACCTTGCCTTTCACCCGATTAAATTTTAGAGAAAATAATAATTTTAACCCCTACCAATAGGGTTTGAATCCCTCTTCTCCCCCATTCACCCAAGTGTAGCTCTTTGTACTCCTTCCTCCTCTCTTATCCCCTCTAACATGGTTTATTTTCTTAGTATAGTGTCTAAATTAACAATTTAGCTTTGGTGGGGGGAATATATAAGCGATTATAACATTCTACATCCTCTTTACTTAATTCAATTTGATATCAAGTTTACTCAAACCGTTTTTGGATAATATTCCATATTTTTAGGGAATTTTGCTCATTTTTCATTTCTACCATTTCATTTCAAACCAACAGTCAGTATCATATAACTCAGATCCTATGATACTATAATTAGTCGCCCATCTAATTTAACCCATATTCTTACTTGTTTTCTAGGTGTGTTTTAGTGTGTAGTGTGTGATCAAGTTATATTATTCGTATATTGATCCCATTTAAATTAAAATGTTTAATTTATGTTTTCAAAGTTTTAATTCCTTGATTATTTGCCCTAAACTAAAAGAAATGTAATTTTAAATTATAATTCTTGGTTAAGGATGGTAACCATAATATAAAACTATATCATTAAATGAATTTTTATATTTAGAATTATTAAATGATAAATAGGGTATGAATTAATTATTTTGAAATTTAATTTCTCAACTTGTGATTATTTTTCAAAGTTTGATAATAAATTTGAAATAGAAATGAGGGAGTGTGAGGTGAGATTTTTCAAAAAACAATTACTATATAGAATTATTTTTTATGAATTTTTTAGGGTTTCCAAAACTATTAAAATAACACTAAATTTAATAAATGATTATTTGAGTTGATTAATTAAAGGGTTTCCTTTGTAAATGATAAATCCCACTTGAAATTGAATTTGAATTATTGGGGTTGAATAGGTTATTTTAATGGTAATCTATATAGATTTTGGTTATAAAAATGAAAATAATCTGATGTCTTAAAAAATAACTAATATTTCAGGAAAATAAATAGTGATTTTAGAATTTGGAATGGAACCTAAAATATTAAATTATGAATGTGGGTAGTAACGGAATTTGTCCTAACGAAAATGAAAAATATGTGAGTTTAATAATTTAAAGGATTTACTTGTTCCTAATGTTAATGAATGTTGGGAAGAGTTCCTTCGGTTTAATGGAAAATGTGATACTTGGGAATGTCAAGATGAGAAGACAAATTCTATATGATACATAATTATTGGGAATATGGGGATGAGAGATTAGATATTATGTGATTTATGATTATGTAAGATATCCAAGTGGGGTAACATTAATTGTACAACAATTGTTGTGGAGAAATTACAAGTTGAGTTCTCAAAATTCAGGAGTTCTTGGACAAGATTCAGGATTTGAGTGACGATTGATTATATGAAATTTTAGAGTGAGGGATCTCATTACATAGTAATTTAAAGATGAGTTTCTAGATTCTTTTTCATATTGGAAAAATCAATGATGCACATGTGGTTTCGATGTGGATATTTATGGCTGTCAATTTCATCATGGTGTAGTTTTATACAACATGACAATAACCAATGTAGGTAGAGTTGAGCATGTTCATGGATCATGATATCAACAAAAATAATGTTGAGAGCATGTGTCATCTAGAACATAGGGTTCCAATTATAGATTATTTCATTCATATACACTATTTAAAAATTTTGTAATGATATTAAATTTTATATTTATTTCAAATTTTAACTATAGAACTTATGAAATTCTTATTTATCAGAATATTTATTTTGGGGACATCATCGGTGATGGAATACTATGTTATACTCAAACACTTCTCAAGACTCCTTGTAACTAGGGTACCTGAGTAAACACTATTTCTAGTTGCATGTTTTTTTAAAAGAATGATTCGTATTTATGAATGTTTTGTTATCTAGGTTATAGTGGGATGATAGGACTAGAAATTTCTCGAGAAAATTTAATAAGAGGTTGTTGGACTTGGTTTATTTTTTTTTCTTGGTAATTCTTGTGTATAATCTTCCCATATAGAATCTCTTTGGTATCTGTGAAATGTTTTATTTATCATTAAATTTTATAATTGTATTTATTTATCATAACATTACCTGTTTTATTTTTATGTTTACCTAGAAAATGCATATGATTAAATTTTCTACATATATTGCCACTTTGATTGGAGGGAATAGGCTCCCCACAGTTTTTTCACTCACTCTCACCAATGGTCATAATACTCTGGAATATAGTGAGTTGTTCCTATGGTATTATGGAAGAATTTCATGTTGAACTGAATGAGTGGATTATAGGTTTAATCATCAAAATTTTGTATCAATGATCTTTTATTTTTCTTTATTTTTTGGTACTGTATATGTGAGACTTTTAGTGGGTTAGTATTGGTAATGAGATCGTGTTTGGGTTCCTACAACCCCATTTGTGAAGGAAAATACAAATTTCCATGGGTGAGAAGTATTTATATTATTTTATTCATTGAAAATATACAAATTTTTACCAGGATTAGATTACATTGATGTCATGTTATTGATTTATAGTATTTCAGTATCTTTTCTTAGTATGAAAATGGAAGTACTATGTTGTCACACATCTTGGTAGGCACAAAATATTGATATATAATCCAAATGCTACCTATTATTGTAAGTACATTGTATTTACATGTTATAATATTTAATTTATTATCTAAAGATATATTTTTTATACATTAATATCATCATATGGTTTTAGATAATAGATTTTGGTTATAATCTAAAGAGTTCATAACTAGTTATGTGGTTTACATATAGGTGTATGGTGGTACTCTACTTAACCAACTCATCATGATACTTATGGTAAGTAGAAATCTATAAATGATTTCTAAAGTGATGGTTTGGTAAAATAATATACCATTAAGAAAGTTATAATGTTTCTTAATCTATAAATTCTAAATGAAATTTAATCTAAGTAAAATCATTGATTGTGAAATTTAATAATGTCTGAGAATTTTAAATTTAGTTTCAATAAAATTTGTTTAAAATATGAATCCTTATGTTTTAATATTTTAAATATTAAAGAAAATAAAATAAAAAATTATGGAATTCATATTGATCATGCTAATGAGTTCCCCAGTTTTGTGGCTTGACCCTTTGTATATGTGGTTTGGGATATGGGACTAACCTTGTTTTGAAATCAATAGTTATGGGTTGTTAGACAATGAATGGTTCATGGTATTCTAGATAGCAAGATATTTCCATTGATTCCATTAGCTTTTTTGGGACAATTTTTTGTTTTTTTGGGACCCGGTGTTGGTGTTTTCTCATAGTTTCATTTTAGTGAGCCCGTATATATGGGTGTTTGGGAACAATATGGATCAATTGGCTTAGGAATGTTGACAGATTTTGTATTGGAAAATGAATCATGGTTAAATGCTTCAACATGTGGAATCAATGAAAATGTGGTGATAATGAGTTATTGGTAATGGAATCATTATTACTTGTATATTCTCTTAGCAGAATTACTTTTTGTGCTAGTGTATGGTTTAAAATTTGTTTTAAAGTTATGGGTATTTTAGATGATTGAAAATGATGTTACGAAATTGTTTGGAGGTAGTGACTAGAGTGGAACTACAGTCGTTGGGTCTATGGGTAGAAGAGATTGGGTACACAATCTATGTATTGAAATAAAACCCATAATAAATGGTGGTTATATCCTTAGGATTGATTCAAGAGAGATTTAAATCTCAGGGGATGAAAAATTAAGGATACCTCAAGTCTGGTTTGACTGAATGACTGTAAGGTGAGGTCAGGTTCTTGAGATATTGCTTGGTCCTAGTTCAAGTAAATTATAAATCAATGTATATTTTATTAGGATTGGTGAAAGGTCATAGTGGACTGTCTGAAATGAGTTTATAATGATTTTTTGGTGGTGTGAATGTGATGGAGATTCCAAATACCATTTTAGTTATAAAATTGGGTGTCCTGAACAAAGAACCCATTTCATTTTAATGAGATCAGTTTGGAATATGATGGCTATTAGTAAATCTTATTTGGAATTAGAATATTTAAATAGACTACTTATGATCCTACTAAGGACTGTTAAAGTTCATCAAAATATCAAGAGGCCTAGTGGTAGTGGTTATTCTTGGAAGATTAACTGCATATTTTTTTAGAAAACAGTCATCATGAAGTGGCGTGTTTAGGTTAATGAGTACCTCTTTGAGTGTGGAGACAGGATGTTGATATGGTGATTATAAGATGGGAGGCATGGAGACCTCATGTGGGTTTTCATATTCATGTATTATAAGAGGTGAAATAATGTGTATAGTTTTTGAGGTATCAAATACATTTTGGTTTCACTGAGATAGAAGTGTTAGGGGTTGATAATATATTAAGCGTGTCTCAAAGGAGTCAAATTCTTTGTTTTTAATTGTAAGCCTAGAATGTATCATTATAGAGTGTTATAAGTACATTTTTTTTGTGGGGATTCTATTATCCACTATAATGGAGTGAGGTCTTATAATATATTAGATCTTTTCAAATGTCAAGGGTACTATTTCCAAATGTTCAGAATGGGCATTTTTTACCATTTTGTTTTTGTCACTAAAGTGATGGAATGATGGACATGTTCAGTTTTTTTATACGAATGGAATATTGAAATTGTTATTTGGAGTTTTAGAAATGAAATAATTATAATGTGACTTCTATAGTGGGGATTGATGTATATTCCATGAGCTTAAAACACATGTGTTGGGAATGTCTGGGGAATTTGGACCTAACCAACGAGCAGTCATGGTGAAAACGGGCTTCTGGTGGGGAATGGATAAGGTGTGTACATGGATTAATTAAGAAATTGAAAATATAAAATTGGGTATGTTCGATGATTCTAATTAGCATCATATTTATATTTGAGAAGAGTTTTTATGACATGAGGCTATTTAGGTCAGAAAAGTTTTGGGATTTGGAAGAGAATGATGATGATTTTTTAAGTTGTAGTATTAAACATGAAAGATAACTGGGATTCAGTTTTTGGTAGTCTCACAATTCCTTCGGTATTTTCTAGGTGAGTTGGAAAATATTATATAAGAGGATTCATGAACTTTAATGAATTTTCAAATATAGGAGTCTCAACCACAATATTAGTAATAAACTAGATTTTTTAGGTTTCCAACCACAGTTGGAGTTTCAATTTAAATAAGACTTGGTAATTTTGTTATCAAATCTTGATTTTGGGGAATGTCTAGTGAATATCTAGCTGGTACATGGACATCATTTGTGGGTTCATCCTCAATTAGTTTTCAAAAATTATTATGTTTGATTACTTTTAATTGTAATTTTCATGTGTATTCAAGTGAAATGAGCCGGTAGCCATGCCAAAAACATTGTTTGAACATTGGAATATTGTTTCAAAAAGATTTTAAAGTGGAATAAAAATCATGGAATAAACTTTTTGTGGTTGTAAGATAAATCTTTTTTTGGGAGACCAATAGACCTATTTGGTTCTTAGATGTTTATAATATTGGAGTTTAGGTTTTTACAATGGTTGTTGAATCTGTTTTGGAATATTTTAGAATGTTGTTTTGAGAGTTGTTCTCTTCAAGTGTGTTTGGTATTTTTAATTGAATTAGGATATCTAGATTTGAATCGGTGGATGATATATTTCCTAAGGTTTTGTTTTATAAGCACCTTGGCTTATCATGGATGAGAAGTATTACGGTAGGGATTTGGTAATTCCATGCTTCTATGTGGGTCATCTTTATCATTTTCTCTTGGGAGTTCAGAGGTTTTAGGAGTGTCGCAAATGTTTGTAACATGGAGTTCTGGTTTCTATAATTTTATCTCATGGTTCACAATTAGCCCGATGTTTGTTCAAATTTTGTACCCAAAATAAGCATATTATATTACATAGGCACACAGTTTAAGAAACCATGAATTTTCACAAGGTTAATGTGAGTGTCTATAGTAGATTAAATACATGTGACATGGATAAGATATGGTCTTCTAAACCACATTTCAAAATCGTGAAGGGTATTTGGTCTTGGATAGTGTAGGATGAATAATTGGTGCACGATTTAGCCAACCCGAGAACCCAAACAATATTCCCTTTTAAAATTTAGGGAAAATTAAATTTTAACCATCCCTTCTTTAAATAAATTTAATCCCTCTTCTCCCTAATTCACCCAACAATAGCTCTATGAAATTCTCTGAGTTTTTTATATAAAAAATTATGGTTTATGATGTATCTGATACACACCATCGAATGAAAACAAATAATGATAATTTATTTAGGAAAATAAAAACATAGCTATTACATTTTTTTTATTTGAATAAGATTAAATGTTTATAAAATATATAATTATATATATCCAACTAAACCTAAATTCATTGATAAATTATTTTTAAATAATTATTGAATTTTTTATATTTCCTTTCTATTCATTAAAATAATTTTTTATGAAAAAACATTTTTAATTATTCTTATTGAAAAAATAATATAATAATTTTCTAAAATACTCTGTAAATTTATTAGATAAAATGAATTATGTTTTTATATCATCAAATAAAAAATTAACATGGGGTGAAATGTTTTTATTCTTCTAAATAAGAGGGATTTTTTCAATGAATAGAGGAAGTACAAATTCTTTATAAATTAAGTATTTTAAAAGCCCCATTATTGTTTTAATGTTTTTCAAAAATAACGTAATCAACCTTGAGTGATCATTAATCTAATTAATTACATTAAAATCATCTTTATTCTTTATTTTTTAATATTTTTATTTTTAGGCATGAAAAGAAATATTTATAAAAATCATTTTAAGATAGATAATGTTTCTAAATTAAAATTAAATAAAAATATTATATTATGGGGAATTATTTTGATTAAATTTAATTATTATATATTTATATTTACTATTTTAAATTAATATACTTTCTAATACTTTCTATATAGTAAATTTAAAATCATCATTTTTTTAATAAATTTTTTTTTCTAAAAACCACTTTTTATACTCCATACAAGATATATTTTACGTTATATTCTTTATATTTTGTCAATTTAAATATAAAAAAAGTATTACATATTTATAATCGTAAAAATTAAAATTATGTTATATTTTTAACATAGATTTTGGACAACATGAATAGCAACTGAAGTAAGTATTTATTACCGTATTAAAATTAAAATTTGTTAATTAAGGGTAACAAAATAGTACTAATTTAACAAGGAAAAAAGGGTTACCTAATAGTATGAATATGTATATTTCCAATTCAATTAAATAATTATATTATTTCTTCATTATTTTATTACTTTATAAATTATTAAGTTTTTAGTTTGATAAAAATTAGTTTTTTTAAGACAAATCTCAAATTGAATTTCTGTGTAATATCAATTTTCAATTAAGAAATTCCTTTTGATGAAATCAAGAATTTTAAAAATAAATAATATTTTAATAAAATAATACTATTATTTAATATTTATTAATTATAAATAATAATATAATTTTTATGAAGTGAAATGTAGTTATTATAAGGGTTAGAAAACTATTATTGTCAAAAAAACATCATTTCATAATTAATGGTGACTCTCATTCTAAAAATGAAAATTCAAAAATTTGAAGAATTATTTAGGTAAAATAGATATTATTTCGAGAATCATCATTCCAAAATTATAAAATAAATAACTTTTCATAATTTTCTGAGATAATAAATTTTTCAAGTAAAAATAAAATATAAAATGAATAAATTTTATGAATGAGGACATCATAATAACCCAAACATTTTTTAATAAATTCTATTGAGGGTTTAACTAAAGAAACATATCTTTTCCATTTATGATAATTTTATTTTATGTTATTTTATTAATTTTATAAAGATATTATGAATCCTAGAAAACATATATTATATTTTAAAGTTTTCAAATTATTTTGTTATGAATATGACTCACTTCCACATCACTAGGGGTAATATTTTAACTATTTAAGACCATGTAATTATAAAATAATGAAAAACACTTATTTAGAACAAAACATTGGAAAACAATGATATGTTTTGTAGTTTTTATTATTCTATTATGTAGAGTACAAAACATATGTTACGAAAATTATAAAGAACTCATCTCCCTTTAACTATATAAACCCACCCCATATCCCCATACTAATCAATAAAATACATTGAATAAAATAATTAATTTTCAATCTCCTTTTTGGTGACATCCAATGGTTCCCTTAATATGTCTAGACGCTCTTCCCAAACATATTGAATCACACTCTCAAGGTAAGGGGCCACTCTTTTTTGTTTCAATTCAAGAACCTTCTTTATATTTAAACATTCTAATCTCAATTGATTATGTTTTAATGAGTTAATAAAGAAACATATAATTAAAATTGTATTTCCTAACGATGAAATATCATTTTCCTTACTCATTATATCACTTACCAAAATTATTAATTTTTTGAAATTATGTATGGGATTTCCCTCTCTTATTTTCTATTCATAAAAATTCTTTGTAATTATACTTTTTAATATAAATTGGTTTTGTTTTCATGAATTTATAAAGATAAATATATAATAAAATTTATTTTCTTCAATTTACAGATCATTTATCCCCTCTTATTATATTTTTTACCTAAGTCATTACTATGATGAGATTTTGAAATGTATAATCTCTTTCTCCTCTTTATTCAATGACCATATTGATCTAATAAACATTTTAATGTAATTAATAGTTATGGTATATTCTATTTCAGATACCTATTAATTAAATTATTATTTAAGTGTGACTATTGCCCCCTTTTACTCTCATTAATCCCTAGAATGATTCGTTATGTACCCCTATTACGCTGTCAAAATTATAATGTTATTTTTCGATTCCATGTTTTTATCCAAGAACCCTCTATTTTTAGAATTAATTCCCAAATTTTTATTTTGGGATTATTTTCATACAAATCCATAATAGCGCGATTTTTACTTCTAGATTATTAAACCCCCTTTTATCTCTCATTAGACCATTTTATGTGTCTTCATGTAATGATATTGTGATACCAATATGTCTATATGATTTTCCATGATGAAAATATGTCAGTTGTACACCCATACCCATTTCCAATCAATGGTATTAATGTATTTTTACCTATAAATAATTTTTTCGGGACATAAATGTATCTAAGGAATATTCCTTATTAGTTGGACTATAATTTTATGAAATATTTTGTTATGTTATATGATCTATGTGGAAATCTTATGCCTATATATCATATGAAAGAGATGGGTTCTCTGGGAATTATATTAGATAACAACACATTGGGTAATGTTTTACTCTCATAAGATACAATGTATGGTTTATTAGTGGTTATCCGAACCAAATTTTGTTATGAGGACTTTTGGTTAACCTTGGAATATGTTTATGAAGTCATGTTTAATGTTGTTTCCACATTCCCATGTTGCTTTTGTGTTATCATGTTACATATTTCATTATTGTTCATGTTTATTATTCTCACCCAATGAGAAGCGTATTATTTAACATGTAATCATTTCTTCATGTTATTGTTTTTTTATTCCCTTACTGGGCATTATTTCTAACAAAATTCTAATGTAGGTCCAAAAGTTATCCTTTGTTGTTATAAAAATGTTAGAATTTTAATATCATGAAAAAAGGTTTTCAAAAAAAAATTATATACATGTCAAAATTTGTTATTTTACATATATAATTACCCTAATAATTATTATTAATATCTTTGGTGGAATAAATTTATTCTTATGTAATAAATCATGAATTAATGAGTAATAATGACAAGGTTTTTCATATTTTTTATTAGTGGAAAGTCATGTTGTTTTACGATTATGATAAGAAAACTCTAAAGAAAGGCTTAGGGATAACACTATGTAATATAAAATATCCATAAGTTTTATTATAGTATACAGAAAGTGGATTCAAAAAACATATACCCATATTTGGAAGCTCTGAGTGTAGTAGATTATATAATATATATACCTAGAGAGAAAACCCTGAAAACACTATATTTATCTAGACTTGATTAGGAACTGGTGCAGAAATATGGGAATTTACTACACACCTAATTTGAACTTATAAGGAGATATTATTTATAAAATTGACATGTTGATTACAAATTATTATGGAGTGAAAAAATGACAATATTATTCTATGTTACAAAATAGATTATATATATCTTAAATTTAAGACTATAAATTCATAAGTTATGGAAATATATATCATTCATAAGATTTCATTTTTACTTATTGGCTTCTAGTTTTTATGTTTAATACTTTTAAAGTAATTACCCCTAATTTTCAATTTAATCTACAAAATGGATTTATATAAGAGGAACTGAGCCAATATCCAATGTGATTCAAATGTGATGAATTAAAAAATGATATAAAAAACATAATGGGATATCAAGTGAAATATATTTTTATTATGCCTAAATAGCTACAAAAAACCAAAATTAACAACTGAAACATAGTTAAATGTCGAAATATATCAAATAATTGGAGGAATACATCTCAAGGAAGTTCATCAAATAAAGATGATAAATGAAAGAATAAACAAATTTTTTCGTGTTAAGAATTTGGAAGGTGGGTGCTAGGGATATTAAAAAAATTAACTCAATGGAGTTCTAATTGAAGAAAATAAGGAAAAATTAGCGTGTTGATGTAAAAAAAATGAAGAGTATGTTTGAAGGGAGTAAATTACATCCAATAAAACCTTTATTTTTCAAGGTATTATGTGTGGTGAATAAATGAATTATATGATATAGTGACCTTATACAGTTGTTAAATCCAAGAAAAATGAATGACATATGCTCTAAACATCATCGTAGTTTAAGGATTGTCAAGTTTAATTATAAGTATATGGGAATTTGGTTGTACAGTTAGAATATCAATGACATTATAGACCTAAGAATCATGAAATATCATCGGATTTACCCATGATATTTTTTCTTTAATGATTTGAAACACATGTCAAATCATAATAATAACATATAAAATTGATTTAATCATAAGAAGATATTTTTTACAAAACATGATTTAGAGATTAATATCGCTTAACATGTGAATGATGTTGGTATAAACCTAATTATTCTTTTTATGATATATATACGTATAATATTATTTTTAAAAAATTTATATGAGTTTTAAGGATTTATGTTATTCAAGTTAAGAATTATTAATTATATTTTGTGAATCATATTACAATATAAAATATTTTTTGAGTTCTATGTGAACAGTGACATTTCAATAAATATTTTTTTGGGTTAAGGTATATCTACTCAGTAGGTTTAATATAAAATATTTTTTAGAATATCGCTACTATGTTTTTTGAGGTGTAAGATGAAGTGTACTAGAAAACAGTTGAGGTTAATACATTCATTAATGTTGAAATTATTGTTGTTATTTGGGATTGAGGGATATTTATTTATGCAATATTAAATGTTAATCCTTTTGATTTTTTTATTCTGTAAATTAATTTAATTATATTTATCCATATTAAATATTATATTACATTATTATAAAAATTTTTGATATTGTATTGATAATATAAATGAATATTTATTCTCTGGTGGATTATGTGATCAATTTGAAAATTAATCTACTTCTTCAGGCAGAAAAAATTCATCTTGAGTACTCATCGTCTGAAGAAAAAGAAGATATTATAGGGGAAATTGATTATAGGATGAAATTATACATATCAAGAAATTATATTTCCTTATGTTAATAGTATATATGGTAAATTGTTTCTATAAATCTTGGAAAATAATATATAAACAAAAATGTTTCCATATTAAGATCATATCTAATGAATTGATGGTTTTTTCACCCATCACAAATTTATGGGTTTTTTCATTGACTTTAGCTTAAACAAGTTCTCTATTAGCCCTTATTAGTTCTTGGTTGATAGTTTTTTTTAATTTCATCATTATCACTCCCCACTCATGTTTTTTATGTTCTAAATTAAATTATGTGATGATGTTTATACTACCCTTTCTCTCATTTCAAAAGAATGATTTATTAACTCTTTGTGAAATGTTGTATTTTAATAAATATATTTTCAACTGTCAAAAAATTTCTTACCATGATCATGTTCAAATATTGATGTTGAATTTTATTAATTTTATTATTAATGTAATGACTTGAGTTTTTAAAAGATCAAATTATGTTTGAAAATATATGTGATATGTAACACTAAACCCAAGAAAACAATTATTATTTAAATAAAACCATTGTAACATAGAAATTAAGTTTGTATATATGAATATTATTGCGTACATTATCAAATATGTAAAAAATTTCCTACATGATATAAATTTTTATATAAATTATTAGTAAATTATTACTCATTTTTTAAAATATTTTTGTTTTTCAAAATATGTTTTTTTTTTCAAAAATGATTTTTATTTATTTTTGAAGCAACTTTTTTTAAAATATTTTATAAAACATTAAGAACAGTTATTTGATAAATTGAACATAATTTTTAATCGTAATATATCTAAAATAACTTAGGGTCAAATTTTGTGATTTTTTAGAAAATTTAGATTTTTTTAGTGAATAGTTAAAAATGGCCATTTGTTGATAAATTAAGTAATTTTAAAGTACAATAATTGTTTTAGATTTATTTTATAGTTAAATAATAATTATTTTGTTATATTTAAAACAAATATTTTCATTTAAATAATCTTGACACTATATTTTTGGATAATTTTATTTTTATGCTTGAAAACCCATTTTTTGAAAAGTATTATAAAATGCATAATATTTGTTCATTTTAATTATTCAAAAATAACTCCTTATAAAAAATTATTTAAATTCAATTTATAGATTATATATCTATAATTATTAATTTAAATTAGTATATTGAATATTACTAGTCATATCATTAATAAAAAATCATCATTTCCTTAAAAAAATGCATTTTTTAGACAACCAAGTTTCGTCGCTCTAACTTGTTTGGTTTTAAATAAATTATATCACTTCTATGAATTGAGATTTCTAAAATGTATTAAATAGTTATAATAATACTAATTATTATTATTTAATATTCTTAAATAAATTTTTTGAGATATATGAATTGTAACCGTAGTAAATATTTATTACCACTGTAAAAGTCAAAAAGATTAATTAAGGGTAAAATAATAATTATAATTTAAAAATTAAAAAAAAAGGTAACCCTTAAAGTATGTATATTTATATTTCATTTTAAATAAAATAACTATTATATTTTTTTCAATTTTTTTACTTTATAAATGATTAAAAAATGAGTTTGATAAAAAATTATTTTTTTTATACGACAAAACTCAAATTGTATTTTTGTGTAAAATGAAAATTTAAATAAAAAATTAACTTTTATGAATTCATGAATTGTCATAATAAATTATATTTTAATAAAATAACAATACTATGTACTTTTTTAAATTATTAATAATAAAATAATTTTTATGTAGTCAAATGTAATTGACATTTAGGTTTGAAACCTATTATTATAAAAAACTAGTATTTCTAAATAAATATAAAATTTATTTTTAAATGTAAAAATTAAAATATATAGAGAATTATTTATATAAAATAAATTTTATTTATGGAATATTTATTTAAAAAATATCCAATGGTGATTATTTTTTAATATTTTAAGATAGTGGGATTTTCTTGTAAAAAATAAATGTTTTATTAATATTTGGTGGGAATTATGACATCATAATGACCCAAAAATGATGTAATAAATTACATAAAGGGGTTAAATGTCAAAATATATTATGTAAATTTAAAATAATTTTCTTTTTAGTTTATTTTATTAATTTTATTAAGCCTTTATGAATCCTCAAAAATCTATATTATATTTTAATGTTTTAAAATCATTTCTTTATGAGAAATACTCACTTCCACATCACCAAGTGTAATTTTTCAATGCATTAAGCACTTGGACATATTAAATAGTTAAACCCAATACTATTTGGAAGAACACATTTAAAATACAATGGGAAGTGTTTTAATTTTTATTATTTTATTACATAGATCCCAAAACCAATGTTTGGGAAATAATAATGAACTCCTCTCTCTTTTAGTATATAAACCCACCCAAGATTCCAATAATATTCACTAAAACAATATATCAAATTTTTAATCAACCTTCCCCTCCCTATAGTCCTCCCAAGGTTCACTTAATCTCTCAAAAAGATCTTTCCAATCATTTGAAATCAACCTCTCAAAGAAAAAGACCTATCTTTTTCCTTTTTAATTCAAGAACCTTCTCTATATTTATATTTTCAAATCAAATTTTTTTCATGACTTTATAAAGATATATATTCTATAAAATCGATATCCTAATAATGATATATCATTTATCCCTTCTCATTGTATAATTTACATAAATCGTTACTATCCCGACATTTTAATGGGATTTCCCTCTCTTCTTTGCCATTCAAGAACCTTATTTTTAATTTATCCATTTGAATCTAAATTGGTTATTTTTTCATGAATTTAGATAAATACATATACTATAAAATTTATTTCATAAAAATGAGATATCATTTATTCTATCTTATAACTGCTTTTACCAAAGTCATTGCTATTATAAAATTTAGTAATGGATCCTCTCTTTCTAATCTTTTTTCAAGCACCATATTTAATAAATTAACTTTTTCTTCTAATTAAAATTGATTTTAAATGCTATAGAACATACATACTATTTACATTGTGATTTAAATGTCATTATTCACCCATTTAACACTTATTAATCTCTCCCACAATTCATTATGTACACCCATTATGTTGCCAAAATATTTCTATTATTTTTCAAAGCATTTTGTTTATTCAAGAACTCTCCTAGTCTTATACCTATTAATTAAAAATATTTAATTTTTTTTTATTTCCTCACATATCCTTGATAAATTTATTTTCAATTCTATGTGATGAGATACCCCTTTATGTGTCATTTGACCATTTTATGAATCATCATGTACTAATGTTACACTGAACAAAATGTCACCATAATTTCCCATTCGAAACATTTTTGATGTGTATACCAATACCAATTTCTACTCTAGAAAATACAAATATTTGTACCTATACATAATTGATATAGTAATTCCATGTATGTGACAAAAAATGATTAATTATATGATTCAATTTGATTCAATATTTTCTTATGTTATATGATTTTTTTTGGAATACTTATGCATGTACGTGATATAAAAGTGACAAGAGCGCCTAGAATTATTTAATAATCCAATGAATTGGGTAATGTTTTAGTCTAATGATATGAAATTTATAGTATATGAGATGTTATCCTAAGAAAATTTTGTTATTATTTCTTTGTGGTTATCCTTCACAAATGTTTATGATGTCATGTTTAATGTTTTTGTCACACAAAAATGTTACCTTTATGTTATCAGGAGACATCATGACTCACTATTTATATTTATGATTTTCACAGATTTTTTGTCCAATTTAAATTCATTTATCCTAAAATTTAATAATTTTTTCATGATATTCTTTTTTATTCCTTTTCTGGTATTTTTATATCACCTTTTTTGTATGTATGTCCTAGGCTGTCCTATGAAGTTTTAAAATTTATGTAATTTTAGTATCATGTTAAGGAAATTTTAAAAAACATATGTGTATCCATGTATAATTTTTTTTTATATTGTGCCTAATTAACCAAAATGAACAAGGATTCTCGATCCTCTGGGTGGTATTAATTATATTATTATATAATGAATAATGAATTATTTAATAATAAATACAAGGGTTTTCATACTCTTCATGCCTCCTTCCCCTTCCCTTGTCTTCTCATCCATAGTAAAGTCCTCCATCCAATGATCAAATCCACTAAATACTTTTGTGTTGTAAATAACTCGGTGAGCCTTATATTCCTCTTCCATCATTTTTTTGGTTTATTTATTCCATTTTAGTAAATAATCCATATTTCTAGGTTTTTTTGTCTATTTTTTCCATTTTTATCATTTCTTCTATAATCAAGAGTCAATATCAGATGAGTAGACTGAATTTAGGATGAATTGGGGTCCGTAAAATTTAACCCATATTCTATAAAACAATTTCAAGGTTTTTGTGTCGTTCAGTCAACCCAACTTCACCATGCATCAATCTAGTTTAGATTAAAATATTTTAGTAAGTTTCTATAGTTTTTGTGAACTTTTTATTTTTCACTAAATCGTCAAAAAATGGTAATTTCAATTGGATTTCATAGTAGATTAAACTAAAATTTAAATAGCCATATTTTATTAAATTCATTGTTATGTTTAAAATAATTTAATGGGAAATTTGGTTTAAATCAATATTTCTAATATAATGTTTCGAAGCAAATTAATAATACTAATTTGTTTGATCTATAAATTGGAATAGTCTAGATGTAATGGAATGTGATTTTTTATAAATGATTCTTTAAATAAAATTATTTGTTTTAAGATAATTTTATTTGGATTTATAAAATGATTAAAAAAGAGTTAAATTTATTAAATAATTATTTGAATGGTGTAATTAAATTGTGTCATTGGGTAATGATAAAACCTTTTTGAAATGCGAATTGAATTCATGGGGTATTTTGGGATCTAGTAGAGGAAATTGTTATGTTTTTTGGTTAGAAAAATGGAAACACTATTATTTTTTATAAAATTGGTCCGTTTTAAAAAATAATGAATTTGGAATTGGAATTTCAAATAGAACCTAAAATGATATGTGAGGACATTGGGCAGTGTTGGACTTGGACCTAATAAAATTAAATTAAATTAATGCTTAATAAACTAAATTATTTTAGTTGTTATTAATGTTTAGTAATATTGGGATGAGCTCCTTAGATTCCATGCCACATGTGCTTTTTTGGAATGGTAGTTTAGTAGATTTAATTTCATGTGATATTTGATGATAGGGAATGTTAAGAAATGACCTTGGACTCTATGTGACTAAACATTATGTGGAAATACCGGGAGGATTTCCTCTACTAGTATGATGATTGGTGTGTAGGAAAATTAGGATAAGTTCTCGAATCCTGTAGAATTCTAGGATGGGCACCTAGTTTTGAGAGATATCGTATTTTTGGGAATACTAGAGTCAGGGAAAATATTTTATTGGATTTACAAGATGAACAATGGGATTAAATTTGCTGCTAAAGATTAATATGATAACATCATAGAATACATGTGTATATTTATAATTTTAATAGCCAAAAATATATTCTAGGAGACACCACAACACTGGATTGAGCAGATAGGGTTCATCGTGTTCAATGACCTAGAGATGAGCATCAGGGTAGCTCAAAGTAAACATAAATTTTATGTTGAAAATCATCACATAGATCTAGACTTTGAAGTTGGTGATAATGTATTCCTTTAGATTTATCATTCGAATAAGGTTATGTTATTTTTAAAATAATGGAAATTTTATCCCCAGATTTATTGGTTCATTTTAATTTATTGATCATATTGGGATCGTTTCTTATCACTTTGTACTTCCAATAAATCTCTCTCAAGTTAATGTTGTGTTCCATGTATCACTCTTAAGGAAGTCAATTCTAGATCCTTCAGATATAATAAACATGGATGTCATACTTCTAGAGAATTAGCTCTATTATGATGAAAAACCAATGGAGATTCTAGATAATAGAGATAAATTTATACGGAAAAAACCCAATCACTTTGTCTAATTTTTGTGGTGAAATCATAATTTTGAAGAATCTATGTGGGATCCCAAGGATGTCACGAGGGAGAATTACCCATATTTATTTGTATATAAATGATAAAATTTCAATAAAATTATTCTTATTATAGGGTAGAATATAAGACTATATGAATTTATAAAATGTTTCTCCCTAAATAAATTATAGTTTTTTGACAGTATTCATTACACTCAACACTAAGTTTTAAAAAAAATGCAATTGAAATATTACAGTGTATATTTCATAGTCGTTAGATAGTTGGGAATGAATAGGGATAGTCATATTAAGAAAAAAAATATATTTTTTACTTGTTATAGATTTACTGAATAATACATAACAAATAACTAATCTATTTTCAGTAAATTTATTTTACACAAAATATATTTTTTCAACAAAAATGATTTTTATTTCACTACATCTCTAAACATTATAATTAATTTGGACATTTTTTTAAAATTTTATTTGAGTAAGTGAATATATATTTTTTATCATATTATCATAATTATCTTTGGGTGAAATGTTGGTATTTTTCTAAAAATAGATATATTTTTTGTGAATAGTGAAAATTTAGGTTTTTATAATTCTATGTTTTTTCATTAAATAAAGTAATATAGACGTACCATTATGCCTTCTATTTTATAGTAAATTAATTTAATCCTAAATTATTTATAAACAATCAAATTAATTACTTTTGAATTATTATTATACATTATTTTAATAAATTATCCATTTAATATATAAAACACACTTAACAACCAGCGGTTTTTTATTTTGTTTTCCATATTTATATTAAGATTGATTTTGTGAACTCTAAAAATGTAATCATAATAAATGGATTACATATTATTATTAATGTGGTGAATGTTTTTAAAATATTTTATTTTTTTGTTAATATGTATAGTATCCATGGAAAATATTTGCTTATCAGTAAGGGTAAAATGTGAAAAATAGGGTTAAACCTATGGTTTGTGACTTTAAATTATCTCTAAAATTTTCTTATATCATATATTTAGAGTTTATATCAATAGGAAATATTTTTAATTATTTAAATAATTTATTTTAGAATAATATTTTTAATTTAGGAATAAATTCTTGAATTCTATGTAGATAAATTAAATTTCATTCAAATTAAAAAATATTTTTTTTTCATTGAATTTAATGGTATAATGGGATGGTTATATTTTTTGTTTTCTTTATAACAAAGTATAAAAATATTCCTTTTATATTATTTGACAAAAAAAATAATGTAAATAAACATCATAGATGAATCAAATATGAAATTATTTTTATGATTAAATCCGTTATTTTCTTAAACATTATTCTTCATGTGTTTTATATAATTATAATAAATTTAATTTCTAAATTACATAAACATTGAATATGATAAAATAGATTAAAATTTTGAAATTATCATGTTCAAAAAAAATTATAAGTCCCCGCTTATTTTTTTTAATATAATTAATTTGTCATGTTTAAAAGTTATGCTATTGGAGTTAAGGTTAAATTGGGTTTTAATGGGGTTTAAATCAGAAATAATAAATTAAAAGTCTCCAAAACATGCCAAATTGTGATTTTATTCTTTATTATTTATTTATCACATATTATATCAGGATTTGGGGTGCCTTTGTTCCACATGACCTTGAATAATTTCTTTTATTAATATAAAATGTTAAATAAATAAAATAGTGTCAGTTCCCTCACTTATAAAATTGAATAACTTATTCTCAATTATACCTACATATTAGCCAACATTCAAGGACCAAAACAAACACAATTTGTTTCTTATAATCCATAACCATGTAATACATATTTCTATCTTCCACTAATACTATATTAAGAAGTGTTAATGTGTAAGACAAAGGATTTCTCCCAAAGAAGAGTTAATCGTCATATCCGACTCTATCAAAATTAATTTCATTAGTAACAACCGACAAATATTTTATATAAATATGATCAAAATTAATCTATTATCATAAATATATTTAAATATTATTAGTTTTATGTGAAAACTATTTTCTATCTACTAATAATTTATCATAAAATGATAACGTTGCTCGTATGTACATGAGGGGTGCAACCTCCAGGAAGCGGTGTGACTCATTTTTCTTTTCTTATTTAAATTGACGCACAAGTGGATATCTTTAAAGAATTTATATTATGTTTATGATATAATTAGTATTCAAAAAAATTTAATTATTACATCACTTTATTTATTTTTTTCCCTCTAAAAGTTAAAATATCACTCATGTGTACGTGTGGACAGCCACCTCGATGAAGTGATGTAATTAGTTTTTGATCACCTATTAATATAAATGGCTAAAAATAATATATAATGAATAAAAATAACAAATATATAATTATTAAGATTCTATGAATGTTGGTACCATTTCCATGGTGTAAATACCATAACAATCAAATGGAAGCAAGCATGAAAAATGAACTAGTTTTCACCATAATGCTCATTTTAATGATAAAATTGTCAATTAGAGGATAATTGAAAATTATCATGTAATGGTATATAGTATTTTATGTATGAATATGATTATATAATATATTCATAATAAATATATATTTATTGTAATATATGTTGTTATACATAATAGAAATTGTGGGACATGAGGAAAGAGATTTTTGTTACAATCCCATTCCGTTTCGATATTGTATATGATAAACTAATATTGATGGAAATTATTTGGATAAAGTATTTCAAAACACATATATTTTATTCTAATCTATAAATTCCATTAATTTTTAGGTATTAGTAACATTTTTCTCTCTGAGGTACATATAAATTTTGACAAAAGTTTTTTTTCCTAAATAATTGAAATTATATCCTCTTTATTTGAGGAGCATTTTATTCAATTTCCATTTTTATTTAAAAAATTAAGAATAATAATTTTTATAATGAAATTATTATTTTAATTTATTCTCAATAATATTTTATATTCTTTTAAATATTTTTTAAATATTAAATTATTTTGAAGAGTTTATTTATGAATTTCTATAAATAATTATGAAAGGAATAATTCATTAAATAATTGTAGTATGAAATCATTTTCACAACATCATAGATATTATTTATTTTATGATTATATTACATGTTTCCTTAGTTAATATAATATTGAATATTTTTCACAATATTAAACAATTTTTTTGTTTTTAAAGATACCAAAAGAAAAATATATTTTTCTATTTTTCAAAAAAATATTGAAATAATATTTTAAAGTTATTTTTCATATATCATTGAAGGATTTCATGAATCATTGAGGATATAATATTACAATAACTACAACCATACATTTAAATGGAGTTATAAATGGAAATATAGAATATATGTGGTTAGTGTTCCATTTAAAAATTTAAACATAATTGTTAAGTTTTCTGAAATATGTTTAAGAAAACAAAATAATAAGTTCTAGTGAGTGTGGTGTTCAAAATAGTTAGGCATTATAATAATAATAAATAAAAATAACAACAAGAATTTTATAGTAGTTTATTTCACTATATTTGATCCTATTTGACTCTTCTATCCCTTTTAACTCAATGAGTGGAATGTTACTTACTAAAAAATAAAGTGTATGTATTTTATAGGTGAATACTATAAACTATTCTATTATAAGGAATCAAAAACAGTAATTACATTTATAAGGATTATAAAGAATAGAAGACAAATACAGAACCAAACTCTTCCTACCATTTCCTTTATCATGAATATCCCAATCTATCCTATAAGAAAGACTAATATGATGTGACTATATTTTTTTGGTAAGAATAACAAAACCTACTATTTAAAAGAGGTACGACACATTTGTAGACATAATAAAATACAAAAATTTATAAAAAAAATAAAACTATCTAAATATTTTAAGGTTCCAATTAAGAGTATAGAGTATAATAGTGAGCTTCAGCCCTTCGGAACTTGGTGCACATCAAGGAAGCTTTGGGAAAATAGTAACCATAACACATCAATAGTAATAAATCAATGTTGTGATTCTATATTTCTAGAATAATGCTTCTTTTCATGACACATATCCTTTATATAATGTCAAATCCAAACAACATTATAAATCCTTCGTATCTTTTTCAAGTGAGGTTTCCAATTTTCATAACCATATATTTAAATCCCAATGGTTATAAATGTAAATGGAAATCCTTAATTACAAGTATTTTGAATTTTGATTTAAAATTAATCATTTTTTCTTATAAATATTTCTGGTTGTAAAATCAACGACCGACTATAATTATGGTCAATTAGAAAATATTTTAATTTCTAAACCTCTCAGAAGTGAAAAAAAATTATGGAAAGCATGTATAAATGTAGGAATGTGTATGGTTAACTCACAAAATGGTATTTCATAATTCAAAATTCATACATAAAGGTATGTTATATAACTTATATACGAGTATAAATGGATTTTTTTCTATGGATAAAACTTGTTTTTATAATATTTTGTAATGTTAAATTACATTTACGATACATTGGCTGATTCTAAACATTAAATAAAACAAGTTACAAAAATGTAACCTCTTAATCGCAAAGGTTGTGTGAGGTTTATCCCACATTTTCACTATATGTGTAAGGTTAAAATATAGAATACTATTAGAGACCCAATGCTTGACGTACAATTACATTACATTACTTTTTTGGAATACATAGTACATAACAAAAACAGACACACAAGGACCGTAATAGTTTAGTGTCTTTGGAAACATGGAACGTAATCTTATAATTGTAGTGAAAGATCTTCAACTTCTCACATAAAGATCTTCCCTTTTTTTCTAACCTAAAACCTTTCTTTATATCCTGGGGAAAAGAAAACATAAAAAGGGTGAGCTCAAATGCTCAGTAAGGGTAATAATAGAGAACATAAAACAATCCATAAACAAAGGAATGAAAAAGCTTAAAAATAAAATCTAAACCTCAAAATCTTGAGAAAGGAAATAAATCTTTGAACTACGTAAGGCATATATCATAAAGGAACATCAATCATGAAAAAATATCTTATAAATAAAACTTGTAATTGTGTAAAAACTTTAAGCACATGATAAGATTTCCATAGTAGCCAAGGCATTGCTGCCAAGACCATCTTAGTGGACAAAGTCCCTTTCTGAATCGAGTTCACTCCTCGTTCCATTCATGTATTACTGAACCGGATTAATTTACCATTACATCCATGACTATCTTATGAGATATAGATATTTACCCAATACATTGGAGGGTGATATATATCCCACCCATCTCATAATGAAATCTTTCTTACTTGTGCCACAAAATAAACATACATCATTCATAATAACCCAATGAATAAATTGGGTTTCATAAATATCGTCCCATCATCACATAATTCATATAAAACATATGGATATAATTTCGTAATAAGAAAAGTGAAACCATGTAAATCATAGAGACATTATACTTGAAACATACACATATGAAATAATGTCATTTTAGATGGAAAATGGTTTTGATAAAACATTTGAAATGAATTCTCGGGGAAAATATCCTTTTCTCTTCAAAATCAATTTCTTTTAACATAATGTCATGCAATTTTAAAATGAAGAGATTTTGTTGAAAATAGTCATGAAATATTTTGGATGAAGATTCATTAAAATAAGGCTTTATAAAACTGTAAAAATCATTGCATTCCGTATAAGTTAAAAAAAACATTCTCCTCGTACTTTTGTTAGAAAAGTCAAAAACTACCTCGAAACATAAACAAAAGAATGATTCCTTACATACCATGTAGTAAAAGTAAAAATGGGTAAAAAGGACATTAAGAATACATAAAAACACTTTTAGAAAACTTGGACATGTATGATAACAATAACCCCAATAAACACTTACGTATAAGCAATATCGAATAAAAATGAGATATGGAAAATTATCCCTTACCTTAGGATTGATATGCTTCAAACATATCCAAACCTCTGGTATAATGATTTAAATAATTTCATTAACTTATTACAAAATAATATTCATTGTTATGATATCATATATGGTTCACTTATGAATTTATATTACCCGTTCTTTTGTAAATTCCATGTTGCATGAAAATTATCATTTTTATTTATTAGACCACAATACACAAAAGAACGTCACGGTGGTCTGAAGTACTGCAAACCCAGAGCATCATTAACCACGAACTTCATCCCCTCACCTGGAAACGACCCCAAATTAGAGAAAGAAAACATACTGCATTCAGTGGTTGCGAGAGAGGCCAAGAAATCAGCGACCATATTTCCCTCCCGCCATGTGTGAGAGACCTCCATGTCTGGCCCAATAAGCATTTTGCATCTCCTAACAGTGTAAGCAATACTCCAAGGAATTTTACCTTTGCCCAGCAGCGCATTACACAAAAGCAAAGAATCAGTCTCCACAGCTGTCAAAAAGATATTCCTCCAGTAGCACATTTTCAGACCTGCAGCCAAGGATTGAGCCTCCGCCTGAAGAGAATCACCTCTGCCAAGCTCACCAGCAAACGCAGCAGACACAGAACCCGCTGGATCTCTCACGACCCCCCCCCCCCCCCCCCCCGCGCATCACACCCGTGATCATCGAGCAGTCCGTGTTCAATTTAAGTCCCTGGCTTGGAGGTCTCCACCGAACCCACTGTCCCTGCCCAGTGGAGACAGCCTGTTGATCGGATACAATGCTGGAGGCAATGGAGCACACCGATGGCGCTGAACGGAAATCAGGGCACAACCTGACCAGGTCCAAAAAGATATTCTTCATTCTGAAAATAATACCCACCTGAGTTACAGAGAAATTATTATGACGGATGTCGTTCCATGCCTTCCAAATAGTCTAACATCCTGCTATTAGAATGACAGTCCGAGATTTTCTTTCAGCCCCCCGATTCCCAGCACCTCTAAACCATGAATCGAGGAAGCTATCTTGTGCACCGTCATACCCATCCCAACCGAAGAAGGATCCAAAAGTCGGCCATATATTTCTGTCCCATTCACTGTCATAGAAGAGATTCCCCACTATTTCCTGGTTAAAAGACCTGCAGCACCAACATCGAGAAGCCATATTAACTCCCATACGTTTCAACCTATCGTCTGTCGGAAGTGCCCTATTCCGTATACGCCACAGCAGAAAATTAAATTTGGAAAGAATCACTTTGCACCACAAGGCCTCCCCCCACAGATCATTATTTGGAATATTCATCATCACCCGAGCATAATCCTTGATGGAAAAGGCACCTGATGTAGAACCTGTGAAAATAAGCCTATCCTCCTCATCACTAACTACAATGTTGTTGAAAAATTCCATTTGGATTTCATCAAGGATGGCCTGGAGAAAGCGAGGGTGGCTACTTGACTCTTTAAAGGATAAATCCGGGACGTGGTAGCCCGGGAACCATAGCCTGCCCACCCCCCAATCAAGCTGCCAGAAGTTGATATTACCTCTTCCCACTATCCATCGAGAATGATGATGTAAGACCTCCAAGTATGGCTTAATCAGATTCCATATCCTAGAGGAACGCGTCCTCTGAACATTTTCATTCAAGCCATATAAGTCCTGAATAGTTCTACCCCAAAGTGACTGGCCTTCCAAGGCCTCCCAGGGAAGCCTTGCATAAAGCCCTTGCATGGTAGTAGACACACTTCTCATATTGATGCCCCCTTCGGATATAGGTTTTGCTAACCGTTTCCCCGAAGCCCAATGATGTCTGCCTTCCATCTGTCCATCCCATATGAATGATACCATTATTCTTTCCAGATTGAAAATCACTCTCTTAGGAACCTTGAGAGTGGAAAGGATGTGCATGGTAATGGATACAAGGACACTATTCACCAAAGTAATGCGACCTCCAAAGGATAGAAATCTGTTCTTCTAATTGTAGATGCGTCCCGTGATTTTACTTACAAGTTTATCAAAATGATACACCTGAAGAGAAGAGGGACTAACCGGTGCCCCAAGATATTCCATGGGAAAAGAACCCTTTCCCATATTCAGACTGGCCCCCAAGACCCTCTCCTTCCTCACTGAAGTCTTCTTGGAAATAAAGAAGAGGCTTTTCTCTTTGTTCACCACCTGCCCACTCCACTTGCAATATTCCCCTAGAATTCCATTTAGCCCCTGCACTGACCTTCTACTACCATTGATAAAAAGGATTGTGTCATCAGCAAACATCAAGTGAGTAATACCCCTTGCGGCTCTCCTGTTATGATAAGGCAAGAATTTACCCGTGTTTAAGCCTTGATTAATATAACAACTCAGAGCATTATGAGCAACAAAATACACACTTTGTAAATTCCATGTTAAAGCATCATTTTGGGTAAAATCGTTTCATTTATCGTACATGTTTCGACTTGTTGTTCTTGATATTATTAATTATATACTGATTTACATTATTCCATAATTTAAAAAATTATTTATATATAACATATATTCAGAATATACATATATATATATATATGATAGATCGATAAATGGAATGAAATACACCGTTCATGGAGACGGTAGGCCGTACGTACGCATGAACGTTTTTTTCATTTCCTTATTGAATTGAATGGAATGAAATATATATACATAAATCCAGTATCTTTATTATGTCATATATTTCATTATTATTCATTATATATACTTTATAATCATTCATGAATGGTTAACATGGAGAATGAATCTCATCGCGTTGTGGAGACGGTAGTCCGTACGTACGCACAAGCGATGATATCATTCCCATGATCGTGGAATTGTATTGAAGAATATGTATAATATTTCAGAAACAATATCACTTTAAAATAATAATATATATTTATTTATTTACACCATTATACCCATCCATGTATGGTGGTGGTCGAAAACAGATTATACCACGGCGTGGAGACGGTATTCCGTACGTACGCACGCACGGTGATTTCATTTTCCATAGGATGGATAGATGGTGAAACAGAGTTGTTTCATACCTATAATAACATATAAGAATATGATTGATACTTATGTTATTACTTCATAATGAAACAACTAATGGAGAATATTTAGAAGAAGAAATAAAGTTGAAAGAATCGGTAACAGACATTACCTCTTCTTTGAAGCGCCTCTTCTTAACCTCCTCCTACGGCACTAAAGATGGTATTTTAATAATACCAGAACCTATAAGATGTTTCTAGGGAATTGGAGAAGAGAAATTGGCAGGGGGTTTCCAAGAATCAAGGCTCAAAATGGTCTGAAGAGAAGAGGTAATGGGTGCCCTTTTATAAGGGGGGAGAGGAGAACCTTTGGAAACACTAAAAATATTATTTTATTATAAAGTCATATTCGGTTTTTAATAGCTCCAAATTGATTTATTTAAAATATAAGGTGGGTATGGGTCGAAATAATCTAATCCAATAGAATATATACATTTTTAGGTTTCTATTTTAACCTTATCATTTAGATTTAACATTAAGTTAAATAATTTTACTTTTACTGTGTCTTCTTGTTTTCTTACACTATAAGGTTAATAAACTTATTATAACAAGACAAACGAACCCCAAGTTGTTTATTATTAATATATATAACCTTATATAAGTCATTTTTCCGAACCATAGATTTTTAGGAAAAAAATAACAATTAATAATATAATATTTGTTTTAATAACTATTTTAAGTCAATTTTGACACTATTTGGAAATTGATTTTTGTGAAAATCATTACAGAATGACTAGTTAGAAAAAAGTTAATTAAATCAATAATAAAATGGAATATTAACCTATTAAATTAGTGGAATTCATTAAATACTTCAAATTACATTTATTTGGGTATTTATAATATCAATTAGTTTAATATTTCATTATTTAGGTAATTACCGCATCACCATTGTGTCATAAATAACTTAAATTATTTAATGTCTAAAAATTATAAATAAAATACAATTAGATATTATATCTTTTTATATTTATAATAAATATTTATTGTCGAATTTATATTATGTATAATCCTATAATAAAAATGAATTAGTTATTAAACATTGATTTTAACTACTTTAACCCTTCTTTAAATAAATTAATAATAAATGTCCTAATCTAATAAAAGTGGACCTAAATGGTAATATTTTATTCCTGAGATTTTTTTGGTCGAATTATACTTATCCAATAGAATTAGGACATGTGTTAGGGTAATATTAATATCATTTGTACCCTTAATTAACCTATTTACATTTAACCGTGGTAAATACAATTAAAAAGTTAATATTCGACAAAAATTATTTTCTTCTCATTGGACCACATTTTAGTCCCTGATATTAACCGTGTCTCCTGGATTTCTGAAATTCAATTCACAGAAGTGGTAAAATTTCATTTAAATGAAAACATCAGTTTTTTAACTACGACTAAGTGGTTTCAGTATTCATCGAAAATTGATGTTTTTCAGAAAAAATACTAAAAATTCAGCCTAAGCATTATTTGATATTCTAAATTCAAAATTGATTTCTATTTTTCCAAATTCAAAAAATAGAAGTGGAATTAATTAATTTTAAAATTATTTCCCACTATCAAAACAAATAGTGTGTTTTTAAAGAACAAAAACTATCAAAAGATTGATACTTCTTTATATCCAATTTCAAAGTGAAATTAATTCCAATGAACAAAATTGGATTAAATGGTACAAATATATTCTAATTACACTTTAAAACCAATAAAAAATTTATTCTAACCATATAAATTATTTCGCTGAAAAAAAGCAATTTTTAATGAGAATATAGCGTGTTTTTAATATTCATTAAAATATGAATGTTTTTAGAATAATATGAAAAATTTATCCAAAGTAAATTTTTATATCCTAATTCCAAAAAAGAATTTTATTTTGTCAAATTGATCTTATAGACATGTAAAAAATAATATTTAAGGTGGGTACGCAATCAAAAGGCGGGAAAACAACAATTTTTGAAAAATACATATTTTACATGGAAAATTTATTTTATTCTCATACCATATTCTAGAAAATGTGTAAGATGAATAATAATGTTATGAAATTCAAAATTTAGTTAATTCTATTCATAGTGGCTAGTCAATAATAATATTATAACAATATATCGTTGTTTAGTGAATCCCAGTAATGCGTACTATACACGCTATCGAGGAAGGTTGTGATTGCGTGTAATGCAAGCCAAGGCAGGGTTGCGTGTTGTGCAAGACTCCTCTATTGTTTTTTATAATAAAATCCAACCATATTTCATTTATAAATTGAATATATATATATACACTTAATATTGTGTAGAATAACTACTATCAAAATTGTGTGTAACATGATCCAAGAATAGTGTTGTGTATACTGCAAGCTAATACGGTGTTGCGTATAGCATAAGGTAATCTTGGTGTAGCGTACAACACAAGACATCAATGAAAATAAAAAGAGTAATTCTCATAAAATCTCGGGTTGTTACATTCCAATCCCCTTAAATGAATTTCACCCTCGAAATTCGTCGGGGTTATAAATGGTTTAATACATGAATGTTTCTTTAATAGAAACACACATCGTAAAAAGGGAATACCAAAACCTATATCTAAAAACTAATGTATGAAATGCAATGGATACCCAAATTATCTAATCCATAGTTTTCTACATAGGAGGACATAGGTGAAAATATGGATATGGAAGAAAATTCTAACCATCATGTTCTGATGGAGAGTGGTAGAGAACATGGCTATGAAAAAGACATCAATCACAAAGCCGTAAATTTTTGATGATCTAAGGTACCATCTGATTCATCGGATATAAGAGCTCTAGGACGACATTTTTTGTTTTCAATATCATTTCCCTAAAGTTGAAAATTTTGAATTAGAATAAATACTTGCTTGCTTTTGGTACAATATCACTGTTGTTCATGCTTTGAACAATTTCCACTTCGTCTCTTAAAGAAATAAAGTTGAATTTTTTATTTGTGATGTGTTAACAAATCATGTGATAGAATGATGGGGCATTCCATCTATCTCAAATAAAAGGTTAGAAAAAGTTATCGAATACATAAGTCCATGAATGGGGAGGTTAATCAGATATGATTCCAAAAATGGACTTATTCATCATATATCATACGGCTTAATAAAATAAAACTAGTTTCTACCAACCAAGGACTTCCTCTAGGCCAGTGGTAGGCGATAAAGGCCTGGTGCAGTTCGGTTTTGGGTTCGATTCCCACAGCCTTTTCCGACACGATGGGTTTTCACCCGTCCTGCAGGTTGTCCTTTTTCTAAAACTACATTACTATAACATCCCATCAATAATATCGAAAAAAGTAATATCGTTAAACAGTATTAACTTATGACCAACATAATCCATTAAAATATTTAGACTTATATAAAATACTTCGGTCCAAGCTCATAATATAAAGAAAATTATTACTTGAAATGTCACATAACAATCACGTGAATGCCATCATTTATCCCCCATATATCATAAGATATATCTTGTTGGTCAAATTAAAAACATGTGAATAACATTATCATTTATTCTCTTGAAGAATGAATACCCATTGAACAATAGTGAAAACATGAATGTTGTTAAATTTTAACACTTTCCATATACCAAAATCCAAAAATTTCTATATACTCAAACTATAATATCACTTAGTCGTTATATCAGTCATGAGCTCATGAATACAATCAAACATCTCATTATCTTCTTATCCCTTCATTAAGCGCATATCATTTACTTTCAAAAAATGTCTGAATAACCATTCATGGTTACCTGTACCATTCAACATATACTTTCAATTACTTTAGGAAAAACAATAGTGTAACAATCCTTAGATGATTCTTTATTCCATAGTACCATTAACTATACAACTTAACTCTTGATAAACATACAATCATTCCACTACCTTCCTAAACAACTAACTGAGCTTCAACACTTCTTTCATCTCATATATCATTTCTAGTCTCCATATCATCATACACATAAATACTACCCATATGACAATGTTGATTCTCTTCATGAGATTTTCCCTTTGGGAATTGGTTTTCATAATGCCCGTACATTCCACATTTAAAACATTTAACTGTTGTTGATGTCTTAGAAATACCATTATCCTTGTCCATGGTGTTAACTAAACCTTTTCCTTGGAAATTACTGGCTTTGTGTCTTTCTTTTCCACACCCAAAGCATCTTCTAGTTCCTTTGAAACATTCTCCTTGATGTCTCTTCCCACATGATTCACATGAATAAAATTTAACTTTCTTTCCTCTATGATCATCATTAAACTCCTTCTTTCTCTTATTAACTGAGTCAGGAAACTTACCAAAGTTGAGATTATTGATCATATTATGGGATTGCTGATTAGGCATAATAATGTTGTTTCGCCTTCAAAATCCCATTTCATTTACTTGATCATGAAGAATATCATTCCATTGTCCATCATATTCTCTATTATCGTGAATCTTCTACTTTCCATCCATTTTCTAAAACCCAAAAAAGAATAGTGTGAGAGGAAAAAATCATAATCAAGGGGGAGTAACTTCAATATCTAAAATCTTAGGTTAAATTCTAATATAGTTACCATAATTCTAGGACAATAAACTATACTTATATATATCTTTAGGGACATCCCTAGACATACCATAGAAATACCTCTAGGGATTTCACTAAAGATTTCCTATCCTAGTTTACAAAGGTTAACTAAACCTTTCCTCTGATACCAAAAGTAGAGACCCAAAGCTTGATGTACATGGACATTACATTAATTTTGAGGAATACTTAGTACATAACAAATAGAGACACACAAGGACCGTAATAGTTTACTGTCTTTGGAAACATGGAACGTAATCTTATAATTGTAGTGAAAGATCTTCAACTTCTCCCATAAATATCTTCCCCTTTTGTTTTCTCACCTAAAACCTTTATTTATATCCTGGGGAAAAGAAAACATAAAAAGGGCGAGCTCAAATTCTCGGTAAGGGTAAGCATAGTGAACATAATGCAATCCAAAAACATTTGTATTCCAAAGCTTGAAAATAAAATCTAAACCTCAAAATCTTGAGCAAGGACATAAATCTTTGAAGTACGTATGGAATATATCATAAAGGAACATCAATATCTATAAAATAGATTTTAAATAAAACTTTTAATAGTGGAAAAACATTATTCACATGATATGATTTCCATAGTTTCCAAGGAATTACTTCCAAGACCATCTTAGTGGACAATGTCCCTTTCTGAATCGAGTTCACTCCTCGTTCCAGTCCTATATTACTGAACTGGATTAATTTACTGTTCCATCCATGTCTATCTCATGAGATATAAATCATTACCCAATGTATTGGAGGGAGATATTGGTGCCACCCATCTCATAATGAAATCATTCTTACTTGTGCCACAAAATAAACATACATCATTCATAATAACCCAACGAATAAAATGGGTTTCATAAACATCATCACATCATCACATAATTCATATAAAAGAAATGGATATCATTTCATAATAAGAAAAGTTAAACCATTTAAATCATAGAGACATTATACTTGAAACATAAACATATTAAACAATGTCATTTTAGATGGAAAATGGGTTTGATAAAACATTTGAAATGAATTATTGAGGAAAATATCCTTTCTTCTTCAAAATCAATTTATTTGACCAAAATTTCATGCAGTTTTAAAAGTAGTAGATTTTTTTTAAAATAGTCATGAAATCTTTTGGAGGAAGCTTCATGAAAATAAGGCTTTATAAAACTGTAAAAATTCTTTCATTCCATATAAGTTAAAAAACATTCTCCTCGTACTTTTGTCAGAAAAGTAAAAAAGTACCTCAAAATGTAAACAAAAGAAAGATTCCTTACATACAATGTAGTAAAAGTAAAAATGGGTAAAAACTACTTTAAACATACATTAAAACACTTTTAAAAAACATGGAAATGGATGATAACAATAACCCCAGTAAATACTTATGTATAAGCAATCTCTGATAAAAATGAGATTTGAAAAATTATCCCTTACCTTAGGTATGATATGCTTCAAACGTATCCAAACCTCTTGTATAATGATTTAAATAATGACATTTACTTATTAACGAATAATATTCATTCTTATGATATCATATATGGTTCACTTATGACTTTATATTACCCGTTCTTTTGTAAATTCTATGTTAAAGCATCATTTTGGGTAAAATCGTTTCATTTATCGTACGTGTTTCGACTTGTTTTTCATGATATTATTAATTATATACTTATTTAAATAATTCTAGAATGTAAAAAATGATTTATATATAACATATATTCAGAATATACACATATATATGATAGATCGATAAATGGAATGAAATACACCGTTCATGGAGACGGTAGGCCGTACGTACGCATGAACGTTGTTTTCGTTTCCTTATTGAATTGAATGGGATGACATATATATACATAAATCTAGTATCCTTATTATGTCATATATTTCATTATTATTCATTATATATACTTTATAATCATTCATTAATGGTTAACATGGAGAATGAATCTCATCGTGTCGTGGAGATGGTAGTCCGTACGTACGCACGAGCGATGATATCATTCCCATGATCACGGAATCGTATTTAAGTGTATGTATAATATTTCAGAATCAATATCACTTTACAATAATCATATATAGTTATTTATTGACACTATTATACCCATCCATTTAAGGTGGTGGTCGAAAACAGATTACACCATGGTGTTGAGACGGTTTTTCGTACGTACGCACTCGCGATGATTTCATTTTCCATAGGATGGATAGATGGTGAAAAAGGTTTGTTTCATACTTATAATAACATATCATTATATGAGTGATACTGATGTTATTACTTCATAATTAAACAACTAATGGAGAAGAAGTAGAAGAAGAAATAAAGTTGAAAGAATCGGTAACAGACATTACCTCTTCTTTGAAGCACCTCTTCTTAACCTCCTCTTAGGGCACTAAAGATGGTCTTTTAAGAATACCAGAACCTCTAGGTTGTTTTTAGGGAAGTGGAAAAGAGAACTTTTCAGGGGTTGGCCGAGCATAAAGTCTCAAAATGGTGTGAAGAGAAGAGGTAAGGGGTGCTATTTTATAAGGGAGGAGAGGGGTACCTTTGAAAAAACTAAAAATGTTATTTTATTATAAAGTCATATTCAGTTTTTAATAGCTCCAAATTGATTTATTTGGAAGCTAAGGTGGGTATGGGTAGAAATCCTCTCATCCAATATAATTTATACAAGTTTATGTTTCTATTTTAACCTTATCATTTAGATTTATCTTTAACTTAAATAATTTTACTTTTACCGTCTCTTCTTGTTTTCTTACACTATAAGGTTAATAAACTTACTACAACAAGCCAAACTAACCCCAAGTTGTTTATTATTAATATATATAACCTTATATAAGTCATTTGTATTAACTGTAGATTTTTTATGAAGAAAATAACAATTAATAATATAATATTTGTTTTAATAACTATTTTATGTCAATTTTGACACTATTTGGTAATTGATTTTGGTTAATATCATAATAGAATTATTAGTTAGAAAAAAGTAAATTAAATCAATAAAAAAATGTAATATTAACCTGTGAAATTAGTGGAATTCATAAAAATATTAAAATTACATTTATTTGGGTATTTATAATATCCATTATTTTAATATTTCATTATTTAGGTAATTACTGCATCACCATTGTGTCATAAATAACATAAATTATTTTATGTCTAAAAATTATAAATAAAGAACCATTATGTAGGATATCATTTTATCTTTCTAATTAATGTTTATAGTCGAATTTTTCTTCTGTATAAACCTATAATAAAAATTAGTTAGATATAAAACTTTGATTTTAACTATTTAACCCTTCTTTAAATAAATTAATAATAAATGTCCTAATCTATTCCAAGTGGAACTAAATGGTCATATTTTATTCCTAAGGATTTTTTTGGTCTAATTATACTTATCTAAAAGAATTAGGACATTTTTTAGGGTAATATTAATATCAATTGTACCCTTAATTACCCTATTTACTTTTAACAGTGGTAAATAAAAGTAAAAAAGTTACTATTTACCAAAAATTATTTTAATGTCATTGAACCACATTTTATTCCTTGATATTAATCATGTCTCTCGGATTTTCAAAATTCAATTCACAGAAGTGGTAAAATTTTCATTTAAATTAAAAAGTCAGTTTTTATCTACCACTAAGTGGTTTCACTATTCATCGAAAATTGAAGTTTTTCAGAAAAATACCAAAAATTCAGCCTAAGAATTATTTGATATTCAAAATTCAAAATTGATTTCTATTTTTGAAAATTCAAAACATATAATTGGAATTAATTAATTTTATAATTAATTCCCGCTATCAAAAAAATAGCATGTTTTTAAGAATCAAAAACTATCAAAAGATTGATATTTGTTTATATCCAACTTCAATGTGAAATTAATTCCAATGAAAAACATTGGATTAAATGGTAAAAATATATTCTAATTACACTTTATAAAAAATTAAAAAGATAATATAACCATATAAATTATTTCGATGAAAAAAGTTGTTTTTAATGAAAATATGGTGTGCTTTTACTATTAATTAAAATGTGAAAGTTATCAGAATAATATGAAACAATTATCCAAAGTAAATTTTTATATCCTGATTCCAAGGAAGAATTTTATTTTGTCAAATTGAACATATAGACATATCAAAAAACAAGATATAAGGTGTGTACGCCATCAAAAGGCGGGAAAACTGCAATTTTCGAAAAATACATATTTTACACGAAAATTTTATTTTGTTCTCATACCATATTCTAGAAAATGTGTAAGATGAATAACAATGTTAAAAAATTAAAAATTTAGTTAATACTATTCATATAGGCTAGTCCATAATAATATTATAACAATATATCATTGTTTATTGAAACCTGGTATTGCGTACTACACATACTATCAAGGATGGTCGTGATTGCGTGTAATGCAAGCCATGTCAGGGTTGCGTGTCGTGCAAGACTCCTCTGTTGTCTCATATAACAGAATACAACCATATTTCATTTATACATTTAATATATATATATATACTTAATATTGCGTAGAATAACTACTATCAAAATTATGCGTAACATGATCCAAGAATAGTGTTGTGTATACTGCAAGTCAATACGGTGTTGCGTATAGCGCACGGTAATCATGGTGTAGCGTACAACACAAGACATCAATGAAATTAAAAAGAATAATTCTCATAAAATCTCGGGTTGTTACAATACTTAAGGGTAATTAATTATATTTGGTAACCTAAATAATGGTAAAAAACATTTCATATAGCCACTGTGAAGGGAATCTTAAATATTCATAAATGTAAATAATAGTTTACATACATTGTAGAAGTTTATGTCGGACTTCTGTAGGGGTTTGTATATAACCCTCATAAAGGAAAATAAAATAATTCATTACCTACATAATGGAACTTCATAGTTTCTTAAACTTACAAAATATCTCTTATAAGGGTAAAAATAACATGTGTGAGGGTACAAAGATAGTTACATATGGCTAGACATAATATTAAAATACTTTTATAAAGGTAACATGAGGCTATGTATGGGTAAACATTAACTTTTAATACTCATGGTTGGGTAAGGTGTGTGTTATGTGAAGATAAATAAAATGACTAAAAAATGAATATTCATCAATAGTAAAACAAAAATTATAATAAGGGATAATAATAATGATCAAAATAAATGATGAAAAATTAAAGAATAATTAATTTCAGAAAAAAACTTATTAAAACAGTAAATCATTTGAAGAATTTTCAACATAATGAATTTAATATTTAACATAAGTAATAATATTTCCCCCTAAAATACAGTGCATATAAAATAGTACTTGTCAAAAAATCATAAAATTAAATAATACAATCAAATAAATTTACTCACTATGATAAAATTAAAACAATTTCAATTGAACAAAACAATTTCAATTAATCAAAAACAAATTTATTAAAATTTAATTTAATTAAAATATCACTTTTATAAATAAATAAATAAATAAATGGATATTAAATTTAATATTATTTAACTAACGTTTAAATTTAATTCCAAATTTATATTTAACTAATATTCCAAAAAAAGTTAAATAATAAAATTATAAGGCTTTCAATTTATCAAAAAAATTAAAAACATTTTACCAAAACTCTTAGTGTATCAACACTCAAAATATTACCCTTTTTTAATTGAAAAAACTAATATTTTATTCAAAAAACACCTAATAATTATCCCAAAAATATTCTGCCACTTTTCAATATTTATAAAATATTCAAAAAATACATTAAAAATAATATCCACCCATTTTATAAAAAAAAATTATTAACACTAAATATATTAAAAAGTTGAAAAATGAAAGACATACTTATATTTAGCAATGGTAGTATCCATTTTTCAGAGATCCCTCAATACATAATGAATCTAAGAAATATTTCCAAAACACATATTCACAAATTTTAATTCGATAGATTTTCAATAAATTTAACACGTTAAACATTTTATATCTTAAGGTAATTGCCCCTAGTATGTTAACTAATCTATTAAAAAAAATCTGAATGATTATGATATCACATTAAGCATGTATGCTCCCTATAGGAAAATGATCCTTTCTAAATTGATATTCAAATAAATTTTAAGTATTTCCAATGAATTAACGAATTTAAATTCCATGCATGAACATAAAAAATTTAAAATTATAGAAATATGTTTTCAATATATATAAATGAATGATTTAGATTTTTCATAGAATATAATATAATAAAATAGTAGTGAATATGAATGTTTCTCAAAAGAGATATAATAACCAAGTTATGTAGACCATCAAAGGAACAATTGTATTTGAATATGATATTCTAGAACCCATCCTGTATATGTTTTGTCCCAAAAACATTTAAATTATATAGTTTTTTTCAAACCCAATTTATATTGGGTTAAATTGGAATATTACAAAAAAAAATCTACCCATTTAATAAATTTAATATCATGTACACTAGAAGAGAAATATTTTAAATAATAATTTTAGTATGACCCAAAGATTTTATAAATCAAAGGGAACACTCAATTACATAATTCTCATTCATGTAGCACTTGAACCATATAGCAATATATGATTTACCATTGTAACTTTTAATAAAACAGTTAATATACATCATTGGAATTTTATTATTAAAACCAAAACCAATTGTATCCGTATTTTATTTATTTAAGGAAATCATATTTTTAGACTTCTCTTACACTGATATAAATGTTTGAAAAGTTAATTCAAAATAATCAATACTCTTTTTAAAATTTTCATTTTCTTTTTGAAAATTATTTAGTTATATAAATATTTTTTTATTTGAGTAGGATGGTGAATTTTTCAGTTTATTATTCTCTAGATAAACCATCATTCACTAACATTAAAATTTAGTTAGTTCGGCCATTATTTTATATATTAATCTTTTAGGATAATCATTATTTATATAAAGAAAATATTTTTTATCGTATTCTCAATTTTTAGCATATTATATTCACTTTGAATAATTTATAATTATTATCATTGTTCTTCATTCAAAAATTTGACATCATTATTATCCTTTTAATTTTCACAAAAAAGATTCACATTTTCATCTTTCATGTTCTTATGTATTTCTTTTAGTCTATCATATTGTTTAATAAATTTCAAAAAAAAACATTTTATAACTCCTAATTTTCATCTATTAATTTATTCCACCCAATACTTTATGAATCTATTTCATTACAAGAACATGAATTTGTTGCAGAATTTGTTACATAATTAAAATGTATATTATTGAAAATAGTCTTTTTTGAAAAATCAAATAATGATTCTAGTATATCATCATTTGATTCCATAAAAGTAAGATTACATTTCTTCTTTTCACTTTCAGATTCCTTGCTTTTAGAGCTTAACTTCTTAGTACAACTCCATCTCGTATTGTATTATTTTAATTGCTTCTTGTACGACTATTATTTAACTTTTTTATTTAAATTTGGACAAACATATTTTCAGTGTCCAATATTTGATCAATCATGGTATGTTAATTATGAATCATTTTTTATTTACATAATATACCATTCCTTTTCAATTCGGTATTTTACTTTTATGAAATTTTTTTCTTTTTACTTGGTTCCATATCAATAATATCATTCAATCATTTTGGGATCTGATTCAAGTCATTAAATTTTTCACAGCTACAGGATCAGACACCTTCCATTGAAAATAAAAATTAACATTATTTATACTTATAGGTGTAGGACCGTATTTTCAAAGTCAAAATTATAAAATAAAAATAAAAAATATAGTATAAACTATACATCAAGGAATGTCCTATAATACTAATTGCGGAAAAATGTTATCAATGACAATATATACTAGAGGGGGTGAATAGTTATTTTAATAATTTAAATATAATTATAAATTCATTATAGTAATATCTTAGAAAACATAATATTAAGTGACTGTAAATGTGGTGTTCAAAACATTTAGACAGTGGATTAAAAATAAAGAATAAGAATACCATGATTTTTAAAATAGTTCATTTACACATATGTCAACCAATTTTACTCTTTAATACCCTTTAAAATTGTTATAGGATGCGTAGAAAATAAATAATAATATTTAAGTCTTTTATATGTGTAGAATAAAAACTAGTATATTAAATGACATAAAAAACGTAGATATATTTTCAACGATTAGGATGAACAAAATATTTCAAATAAAGTCCCCAACCTATCCTGCCTTTTGTGGGATTTGGAATAACCCAATATTTCAACGATAATACTTAACCTGTCCAATGTTTTCTAGAATTAGAAAGAACCTAGTTTCTCCTACAAAAAAGACTAATCCAATGTGACTAAATTTTATTTAGATAATAATAACTAGATATGACCTTTTGAATAAGTCATAACATATCATTAAAAAAATATAGAAACATTTTTAATAATATAAAACTAAAAAAATTATAAATGGATTTGATGGAGAAACTAGAATGGAATAGTGGGCTTCATCCATTTAGAAATTGATGTATAACAATGATGTTTTAAGAAACATGAAAACGACATAGAATCTGTAGCAATAAATCAACATAATGTTTATCCCATTATAAAATAATGTTTCTATGGTTTCCTCATCTAGTTTTTATAGATTAAAATTGTAATATCTATAAAAAACATTGTATCTTCTCCCTTTGATGTTTTTTATTTCCATCAACATACAGTTAAAACACAATGGTTAGAATTAAAAATGTAAATCATTTGTTACCTGTAATTTTAATAACATTCATAAATTCATCAATTATTGATCACCAATAATATTCCTTTTAGTGGAATTAAGATCCATGTATCTCTATAGGAAGAATGAAAATAAAGTAATTTCTAAACCTAGAGTAAGAGGAAATCAATTTTTGTAAAGCATGGGTAAAGTTAAGCTTGTGTAAGGTTAACTCACATAAGGTATATTCATATTTAAAAAATAATTAATATAGGTATATATTAAATCATTAATATGGGTACAAACATATGTTTCATAATTGTAAAAAAATTCAATCATGTTTCATAAAAGTAAATTAAATTTACCATATAGTTTATAAAGAAAAAAATTAATTTAAACACATTTCACTAAGGTAATATCTTAATCCCTAATGTTATGTAAGGCTCATCCCAAAATTTTCTCTATATGTATAATGGAAATATATAACATGAAAAATGGTATTTAATTTCATAAAGGTTCTTTCATAATGTTATTTGTAATTTCATACATTTAGAGTAAAGGTAATCATAGAGTTCCGTAAATGTAAAAAATAGTTTACAAATGCTATGCAAGAGGGTGATAGACTTGTATAAGGGTATGTATATGACTGTAAAAAAGGTAAACATAATAATAAAAATCCTTCATAATAGTACATCATATGAGTGAAATGTTAAATTTTATCTCAAATAAGGGTAAACATAACTTGAATAAGAGTAAAAGGTAGGTTTTTATGGGTGCACAAAATACTAAATTTCATATGTAAATGTAATAGGAGTTTACATAAGGGTAAAGGGTAACTCATAACACTCTAATAAGGTTAATGTATAAGATATATACGGTTATGTAAAATGTTTAAAAATGAAATTTTCATAATATTAAAACAAAAAAAATGATTATAAAGAATAATAACAATGATGAGAATAAATTATTATCAAATGAAGAATAATTAATTTTAACAAAGTTATTATTAAAATAATAATCCATGTAGGATATTGATCAACTTAAATAATTGAATATTTTAAACAAGTAATAAGAATTCCACCTAAAAATAGAGTGTACATAAAGTAATACATCTGATAAAAACATGAAGTCAAAATGATAAAATCAAATCAAATCAATCTTAATAATACAATTAAACTAATTTTCTTTTTTCAAAAAAAAACTTTGAAATGTAATTTATTTATAATATAAAATTTATAATGAACCAAATAAATAGATGGTTATTAAGATCATGATTATTTATCTAAATTTAAACTTTAATTCCCTATTTATATTTACAAAATATTACAATAAAAATTAAATGATAAAATGAGAATATAAGAACTCTAATTTTTTAATGTATGGTTTAAGAATATTGAATGGATTATTTTCAATGAAAGGTGTGAGGAAATCATCAGATCTTGAGACATACTATGATAAGAATTAATTTTTTAAATATATTAAACATATTAAAGGAATATTCTTGTAGTTTTCCAAAAAAATTAGAATAAATACTAAATGAAGTGTGGGATTAGAAATCTATGTTCCGCATTCAGTTCAGAGTGTCAGTTTTACCATAAGCATGATATAACCTTGGACCGCATTGTACATTCAGTTTGGTCGATCATGGGATGAAATTTAAATAAATCAATTAAATAAACTAATTTACTTAATTAAATTCCTTGACCTATTCACCTTATATATAACTTAGTTATGGATAATCTGTAGGGTTTGATACATAACAGCAAAATTTTAGTGGATCCATGGGAGAGAATTTGAGAAGCTCTTATTGGTGAATGGTGAACTTATAGAAGACCATCAATCACAATGCAAAAGAACTCATGAAATATTCCAAAACAATGATACCAAATCATTCATCATCAAAACTTCTTCCAAATTGAGGTAGGATGTTCTATTTTTATGGATTTAATACATTTATCATTCCCATGATGAAAAAAAATCAGCCCCCCAAGGGATTGATTTGAAGATCGATCATCATTTGGGTACGAGTTATATACAAGGGGGACTGTTTATTTTTTGGATCTTACTTATTCATTATTTATTCTAATGGAAAAAGATCGAGGCCAACCAAAAAAAATAGTGGACCATTACACTTATTCATTTTTCTTCTATTTCTCCCAGCATTCTTCACGTATTCTTCACTAGTATTCATTTAAACATGTGGTTCCCTAAAATACAGGTTAATAAATTATTCTGGAACTATTTCTTGGTGAAACAGATTGAAATTGCAAAACTGGGTTTAGATTTATGGTGAGATCAAGCTTCGAAGATGGAAAAAATGAATTAAGGATGGATTTGAGACACCCAGCTTAAGTGGGACATGAAATGGTGATAAAGACCAATGGTGAGGTTTTTTCTATGCATTTAGTGGCTGGATTCAAGTCATCAGTGACATAAAGTCTCATCCTACACTAGATCCTTTCATATAGCTGATATCAATAGTATAAATAAACACAAAAATAGTGTGGGTCTACATGGAAGGAAAAACCATAGGTTATATTAAATTTTAAAGAATATGGCATGTAATATCGGATTTCATGCCTTATATGTGGCCTTGGTTGCATCAACCGAATTTCCATGATAAAAATATATATTATAGGGTTGGTGACTCTCATCACATGGTGTGTGGATCGACCTAGAACCTTAGCATGTACCTTAAAGGGTAAATGGAAATGACAATGAGTACACGGGCGTGGACACATTGTGTACACTAACAGAGACATGGCCATTCCATGTACTCTCATTATAAGTAGTTTACCTCTTTAAAGAGGTCTTGGAACACTTTCCCCCTCATCTTGGATAAGCTTTATCAGGGAGAAATCCTATAAAGTCCATTTGAAGGTATCACCATCCTACGTATAGGATTTGATTCTAAAATAAACCCACAAAGAACGGATCAAGGATACGTACCCTAATGAAACATATCCAATATGAGGATGAACATTTTTCCAATACTTTTTGATAGGGTGCATAGGGATTACTGCCATTATATGGAATGCCTCTTTAACATTTGGTCCTACCCATGTATCATGGACCATTCCCTAGTCAATTTCCAAGACAGAGCACACAGTGTGTTAGAGCCCGTGTACACCTATCCATTTCAATGTACACATCTTTTCCCACATCACATTCCTTGGCCATGTCTATGTCAATGTAAATGGTGGTTCTTAGCCCATGCACTCCTAGTTGTGTCCATGTAAACTCTAAGGTACACTCCAAGCTTCTAGAACAAGTCACATGTCTTGTTACAAGGGTAAAATTCCATGTGAAATTTGACCATTTCATAAAATCATAGTATCATAACTAGGTCCACACATACATACCATGTAATATAATATTTCATGTTGTGTTATATGGGATTTAAAATATGTAATGGTTCTTACATCCACATATTCATGCACCATCATCACCTCTGATTCTTCCCTTGATCTCACTAGTAATAAATAATCTAGTCCAGGCTAAGCCTTTCTGTCACCGATCATTGGAATCTAGTCACCGAACTCATGGGAAAACCCATTGATATTTGTCCCCATCATCATCACACTACCCAATCAAAATAATGGATTCAAATCCATCCTAAATACATTGTTTCCATCATTTAATCATGATCTCATCGTCAATCCAAACTTAGATTTGGGATATCAACATATTTTTCCAAGAATTTGGTGTCAAATGATTGATTAACTGGAATTTTTTGTAAATTAATGTAAAAATGAATACTGGAAATTAATGCATGAGTAATGGTGTAAGAAATATTTGAAACCTTCCAAAGTGGAACAAACCTCATCCCTATCTAGTCTTCAATCGATTTTTTTAATAAAGAGTGAATAACCAAAACAAATAAATAATCACCCCATAGTTAACCCATAGCCCTAATTCAATTAATATACATATAAATCATTTGTTCAATTGATTCAAGTTCAATGTAGGAATAATAAATAAGGAAAAATCGAGAAAAATACAACATCCTACCTAAATTTGGATCTATTTTCAATGAAGAAAAATTATTTCACATTATCATTGGAATTATCCTCTACTTCCATCACACATCGATTGGTAGTCCATGATCTTACCACCATTCACTAAATTGAAGCTCCTCCAATGTTCACCAACAGCTTCTCTTAATTTATAGGGTTATATGGCTAAACCTAAAAAACGTCCATTACCATGTTTTATCGACGAAAATTAGGATAGAGAATTTAATTAATTAAATAAATCTAAAAAATTAATTCATTTAAGCTTCAAACCATGACCATTCCTAACTCTGTTGTCTGATTCTCTCCAATTTTATTTTATGCCTAGTTTAAAACCCACACATTGAACTCAAAGGCGACCCCAGATTTCTTATCCGACCCACTATATAAAAGTAATTTTATTTGTTCTTTAAATCTATTCATGTGTTCATATAATACAATTAATATATATTTAAACTTAATTATAAACCCATGAGGCCTCGGAATCTCATGATTTCACCATGAATTACTCTGAAACTAATCTATACATTTTTCCAAAATTTTACAAGGAAAAATCATAGTCCTCGCATTTTTTCAACCTTGGTGAATACATAATGGAAAAAAAGAGGCTATATAATGATATGTGGGTACTGAACACACATATAGGCCACCTGTTCCTAGGTACTCTCGTAAATATTTCCATGATACAACTAGACACACACTAGGTGAATCAATTTCCCACTAACAATCCCCTCATGTAGATCCTTGATCTATGTTGGGTACATAGAAATGTTATTGTCGGCCTTGAAGTCATGCTCTCCCTAGTCGATAACATGCAATGTATCATGCACAAGCCTCATCATTTATAGAACGTGGAGGATGTCAGGTACCTTTTTTAGATGTGGTGGAAGAGCTAAGGGGTATGTCTCTAGGATAACTCTACAAAATATCTTCAACTCTCCTGTAAATCTAACAGATATATTTCCAACTCTACCAAATCTTCACAATCTATGTCAAGGTGAAACTCATAAGAACTCATAGTATCCCACACATGAATTCAAATGGCCTCTATTTTCTATCAATATTGGACTTATGACGGATCTACTTAGTCCCATTTCACTCCTAGATGACTTGAACCTCCCATGTAGAGGATCACACAAACAATGGACACATAAGTGTTGACTCTCCTGGGCTATCCCTGCATAGTGGTGAGTTGTAGTGTCTCTTCTAAATGTCCTAGAATAGTTCCATACCAATGGTATAATGGTATTTGTTTTTACACATAGACTCCATCAATGTTTTTTGATCCTCTGAACTGCATCCAAAGTCTAATGTGAAAGCCTACTTCATGTTCCCCAGATCCTAAATGGTTTACTCAGTTTGGCCATCAATTTGGTGGTGAAACACTATGATCAAAAATAAATGAGTCCCAATGGCCTCCTAAAAGCATTTCCATAACTGATATTTGAAGTGATTTTGTAGTCATAAAAAAATTTTGGGAGATCTATGGAGTCAAACTATATCCTATTCATAGTGTCATCCAAATATCTCTACTAAACCCTGCTCTTGGATAGCTAAGAAGTGGTCCTAATTTTTGAGTTGTTCTAGGATCATCCAGATGGGATTATGAATCATATTCATATGTGTAAACCCAATCATGATGTCTATAGATGTCTCATACCACTTCCACTATGGCACCATAATGGGTTTAGTTGAACCCACTGTAACCAAGTTCTTAACCTTCATTCCAAACAAGTAAGGCATCGAGAGGTAAACATTGAATCTCCATTCATCATACCGAGCCATCAAAATTCACATCATAGGTCCTAGTAGATGTTTTCCACACCTGGATGTTCCAATAAAAGAAGTTTATGAATCATTATCAGGACCACCACCCATAACTTCACAGATATAATCACTCATCCTCGAAAAACACTAAAATTCTCCCCACATTCATAATATCGATCAGTATAATTTCCATTGGATATATAAGTACATAGTGTCTCACAGTTGGTGTCATAATGTTCTACCTCCCTAACACACTATAAGAACATAGTGTTAACCATAAACTAGAGTTAATATTCTCCACCATCATCCATAAAGGATAACTACAATGAGGATAACTGTTCTGACGCCTCACACAACAAATATGAACAATGTATCTTAATGAGAGCATATGCTTCCATGTTCCCCTTCCAAAGAGTACAGACAATTGAAAAGTCACAGTTTTGGGGGACCTCTTGCCATCACCTCTGTCTCAAGTAAATTTAATTCTAAGAGAAGATATACTTGAGACTCTTCTGGTCAGAATAGATGAAAAATTGATCACCAAACAGGCAGTGTCTCCATATCCTTAGTGAGTAGACAAATGTTACTAACTCAAGATCTTGGGTTATGTATTTCTACTCATGTGGTCTCAACAAATGTGAAATATATGTATTCATCACCTTTCACTACATCAAATTACAACAAAGACCCGTTTATTATTCATCAACAAACACTAAGTACTCAACACCCTCCTCTAGAAATCTCTGTATGGGAATGCTTTTCAATCACTTCCTCAACTCCTAGAAAGCCTACTCTCACATATCATATCACATGAAAGGAATCCACTTTCATTTAAAATCAATAAAAGGAGATGATATCCTAGTGAAATCATGTAGGAATCTCTATTCGTAGACTAACAATAATATGAAGCTATATACCCCTATTATTATCATGGGTGGCTACCAATCTAACATTACCTCGACCATTTCTGAGTTCACTCCTACAACATCTACTGTTAAAAAATATCCCAAAATTGGACCTCATGAATCCATAAGTGGAACTTCATGATCTTCCTATAAATATGGTTCCCTTATTGTATGTCCAGAACTATCCTCATTTGTTCATCATGATCCTCCTTTGACACTGATTACACTGAGAAATATTCGATGAAGACTAAAATGAAACAGTCTATGAAAAATTGAAAGATCTATTTCATGAGTCTGATGAACTGTCTAGGGAAAATTCATCACACCAAATGGAATCACCAAGTAGTAATAGTGACTATATAAACATCATAATGTTTACTTCAGTATATCAACATCATGTACTCTCAACTGGTGATAGCATAATCTGAGATCATTCTTATAGAACTATCATGACCCTCTCAACTGATCAAATAAGTCATCAAAAATCTATAGTGGATACTTTTTATTTATAGTCACACGGGTTGGAAGATGTTAAAACACACATAAACACATTCTCCCATCCACTTTCATTGAAATTACATTAGGGTTTCATAGTGTTAAAGACACGGTTTAACAAATCTCTTCCTCTAAAAGTCCTCCAAATATAACCTCATATCATTAAGTTCTATAAGAGCCATCCAATATGAAGGAATAGATATTAGGGTTATCCCATAGTACATATCAATGCTGTATTTTATCAATCGGTGGAGAGGAAATCCTAGAATTCCCTTAGGAATAATGTCCTTATACAACACCATCACTGTAGGAAAATAAAAACTCATTGAATCCATTGCACTAATGGTCCTATTATCCAACGGATGAGTAATTCACATCACCTTCCTAAGAATGATCATGTCCTACACATTTTGGGTTTACCTTTCACCAACAAAAGAAACCATCATCACATCACTATGGATTCACCACATACTCTTCATGAAACTGTACATATATGAATGAATTGTAGATAACCAGTATATACCGAATATTACATGTTAAGTCATAATCAAGTACACTAAGAGATCCCAAACCAAACTCCCACATCAAAGAGTTATTTCACACTAGAAAAATATTTATTTGATTAATAAGTCACCTCTATTTGGAGTCTCCATGCACAAGGACTGATCTGGGGCTTCAACTAGAGTCATTATTTCTCGAACCAGATAAGTGGAATTAAAGGAATGACTCAAACCAATGCCTATGAATACTAAATAAAAGGTATAAAATATATTTTTCTTACCTCATATAGATGTTGAATCCTCTATGTCCTAATCCTAAAATGCATGAAGCTAGCCTCACCCCTATATCCCATCACCCTAAGCCTTGTGTGGACTAACTGGAATTTATGTTGGTAAAACTTAAAACTTCTATCACCTCTATCTACTCTCCAAAACATCTTTCACATCCATAACATTATGGACCTACGGGTTCCATCCATTTACTCTACCTATGTGGCCCATCAACCATCTCTATATCATCTATATGGCTAGTTGGAAAATTTCATATGAGAGGTACCCTCCCATTACAAGAGTAGTAGTGCATCACCCTACGCTAGATAGACACTCAATATGAGCCCTGAACCGGAGACCCTCTATCCTTAGATTTCCCTTGAAATTTTCCTCACATCCAAGTCCCTGAGTCTAATGTCATCTCCCTACTACCCAATTTTATACTCATGTTTTAACTATGTTTTCAACATCTATCCACGTCTACTCTTCCAGGATAATTTTGACCACCAATTCACTCTCTATCACTCTAGTATAGGTATGAATGATCATAGATATAAAGTAGGATCGGATATCTTTGTGTACCCGTCTCTCAAAGGTCATATCCTAACACAATTGATCATGAACTATATCCATTGAGTACCAAGATAGGTTTTTGAACCTTGGTGAATACACATACATAGTCGTACATCCCTATAGAAGATGTAGAAGCTCACGGAAATTCCAAAACCTCAATGTAGCTAAAGAATACTCCGGTCTAAAAATTCTCTTGAACTCTGACCAAGCATGAGTTTCGTCATCTTATGACTGGGCCACTACACACCACCATAATCCTAAATATCCTTGGAGGAGGATCGATACCATAACTATCATCATATCTAATATTTCCCTGATAATACATAAAATATACATCACTACCTCAATACTATCTTTATATTCATGTTGGTCTTCCACACCTCAGATCATGAGGGTTAACATTCATTTAAACTCATGAAGTGCACTCAGTCTGCACACATCATCCTATTTTAGTACTAGTAATATCCAAAACATTAAATTTTCTTGTTTATCTAGTGAACCACATATATGTAACACCTTGTGAAAAAGTCCTTGTATTTAAGACTCATCACATAGAGGATCATCCTCATCATCCATATGCTAAATTCTATATTTAATACATCATGGAGGAAACCTAAAATTGAAAATTCGTACCACAATTAATTATTATATCTGGAGAGATGACTAAAGAATGACTTGTAAACCCTATCCCATATATAATGATTGTATCCATGGTTTCCTTAAAAATATTGTATACATGTACCGAGTAGAAAAGTAAGTGGTTAGAGCTCTTGAGTGTAGATATATCGATAACCACACCATCATTATAGTCCCTATCCTGAAAGATGAAATATAAACACATAAAACTATTTCTCCAAAAAAATATCACATACATCGATCCTAATATATAATTGACCACTCTGATACCACTATATCATGACCTATCCCAATGGGGCCCATACCACAACTACCCCAAGATCTCCACCAATAGGATAGGGGTCGGTGACTTGTTCTAATTAGGAATATTAGTCACATGGGGGTCTCATCCTAATGTACAAGTGCACACATTAACATCCAAAACCATACCATACAAAAATGTAAAAAACTGATAATCCATGCTTGCATACATCTAAATCCCACCATCATATTATGACAACATGTACTGTGACAAAAAATTTCCAAATATAAAACTTCCAAATAGGATGGTCCACTATATCAAATACGTTATGTGGTGCCGAATTAGGGAATGATATGTTGAAACTCTCACCCCTTCTAATCATGTTTCTTCATAAACCAAAACAAGATTACCTCTCTCTCCCATATAAATATACAAATAGAAATGAAATCATGCACATGACATAGAGATTTTACATGGTTCACACTCATTGGGCTATGTCCTAGGAATATACAACTGTGACGTTCCTATGTACCAAATATACTAAAAATCACTACCAATTACTAGGTTCATGTTATATCACTTCTATTCCTAGTCTCATTTACTTTACAAGATTTATGTTCTTCTAACATCTTTCCCAAGGGTCAATCCCTATGTCTCTATCTCTGGATCACTAGTGGCAGAAAGGAACACCGCATTCATTTTCCTTCACTCACTACTCTCAAAAGGGATGCACTCAAATTTTATGGACATGTAAGTCCCTTCATTTTCAGGAAATCACACATTACCAACTATATATATATGATCATTTGATGTTGATTTTCACTTGAAGATGAAATACGCTATTCAAAATGTTGTTAGTTAGCTGATATTACTTTTTCAAATTGTTTTAGTTTATTTGAAAACATTATCAAGCCCTTCGTGAACATACATTCTCATCCAACAAATGTGTAGCACATATTCTTCATGGAGCACCTCTTATATTAATTTCCACCATTCTTGTCACCCAGTAATACATCTACAAACCACCTCTTTGTATCATCTCTATGTACTACCTTTGCTTCCCACTTATGTATTTGTGGAATTCCTTATTCTTTAGACTTCTTCTTTCGCATACCACCTTCTTTCGTTGTGTATTAAAATTATCCACAAACACCCTTTTGTAAACCATTCCCATGAAACAAATAACCCATCACATAATCCCCCTCCCGAACCACTTCACCCCTCATGGAATTCTCCCTCACAGTCCTCTTACGGACTTCACCGAGTTACCAAAAAAATATGTTTTCTTATGAAAAATTATCTTCTATATTGTTGGGACTATTTCTCCTTACATAGGCAGATAGATCCACAAAATACTCTAATACTAGATATCGCAAATCTTCACCACGTATCATGATCCCATGAATTTTTCAACCCTGCATGGTCATGTACTTCCTTTCTTCCTTCACTGTGGCCCAAATCACCATCCCATTTTCTACAATGATTCCCTTCGTGGCGTCTCAAATCAGTATCTCCTTTCTATGAATGAAAAGTTGTCCCACATCCCAAAATCCTTATATGTACTATTAGCCTTCCCCTAAACTTTCATCCTTCTACTAATATTTTCTACCTCATGAACCATTTCCCATATATAGTATGAGTTCCATGATTCATGGTCCATGTAATATACTTCACGATCCAAGAACATTTCTCTCCTTCTATGAAAATGTTTCTCCTAAAAAAATTAAATTCCCAATTTTAAGGCATAAAAATTTGTAAAACACTAGGAAATTGTTCTACCTTAAAAACCTACTTCAGAAACATAAACCAAGCACATTCATAGCAATATGGATTTGTAAAAAAACACAATCACAACCAAAAAATATCTAGAGGATATCTTGTGGGAATTTTTCCCAACATAGAATCTGAAAACATGTCCAACCTAAAAATATTGATGGGGATTGTTGTCAATGAAACTATAAGAACACTCATTGATCAATTCATATAAGTATGTTCTACCTAGTCCTCATCATGTTAAGACACCTTCAATATTTTTATCATCTATATATGAATTGAACCATGATGGAAAATCCCATTCAGGGGTGGTTATATCAATCTTGAGTAGGAAACCCTAATATCACTACGAATATGACACAAATAATAACATCCATCTTATCATAGGTATATTTTTACCACACATGTTACTAAAATATCTAAATATAAATAACAAAGACACACAGTCTCAAGGTAAAGTCCCAAAATTAAAGTTATCCTAATATTCATTCTTCAAGGTTCTACATAGATATTGTCTAGTATAACACACTCCATGAGTCACATAGCACATATGGAATCCATCTGATTTGTTATGCCCATTGGGTCTCACCATAGAAAGTATATAGAGGTGGTTTCAAGTGAATGATATATATGTGAGGATCACACCCAAGTCCATGGGGTATACCAACAACTCCATATGGAATAACCTTCTATGTTGGGGATTTATTCCATAGTAGTGTTGGTCATGATGATGCCAATAACTCCAATAATGGAAAGATGGTGATAAGGCATCTTACTCTAGGTATCACAGATGGATTCCAACAACGCTATCCAATATTGAAGTCCCTTTGAATGGATCACCATGAGAGGTATATAATATTATTCCATAATAAACCCTTAAGAAATAGATCAATGGGAAGAACCATATGGAATATTGTCCATGTTGAGGGGGAAAAGGGTTCCAAGCATTTTCTGAAGGGGTGCATGGCATGTACTGGAAATGTAGGGTGTTTCCCTTCGGCAACATGTCCTCCAGTTTTATCATGAACTATGACCATGTCCATGTTGGTTTCATTGTACATGACTTTTATGAGCCTGTGTACTCTAGAAAGTCTCTAGAAACATGTCTATCTATGTGTACACCTAGCCAAGCTAACGTCGAGTCAATGTACATGGCGTTTTCGATCCTGTGTACTTCTGGCTACATCAGTGTACCATCCATGTTACACACCGATCATCCAGGTGGAGTCACATGTTATGGGATAGGGTTCACAAAACATAGGATATTAAACCAATTCATAGAAATCATAGCATCATAGTTGGGTACCCACACATGTCGTGTAATCCCATATTGCACGATGTGTTCTATGGGATTTCTTAGAACTTTTTTTTCTTCCTTCCACATATTCATGACTCTATCATCTCTAATTCTACCATTGATCTTTTTAATAATAAAGGATCTTGTTCTGGACAATCCTTTGCATCACCTCCCACAAGAATCTATCCACTAAAAATATATGGCAAACTATCATCATCACACATCTCCCATGAACTATAGGTCTCAAATCCATCCTTAACCCATCACTTACATCATCACAACTTAATCTCATCATTGATCTAGACCTAGATCTTATATATCAATCCATTTTTCTAACAAATAGGTTTGAAATTACTGGTTAACTAGTATTTATTAAACCTCCAGTTGAAATAAATATTAGTGATAAACACAAGAAGAACGGTGGGAGAAATCCATGATACACAAAAAATATGTTTGAACCTCGCCAATTTTTTATTATCCTCAATCCATTTACATCATATTTAAAAATGATGAACCAAAAATAAAATATAATCCACCCCCCCCCCCCCCCCACACACACACATGAAGACAATTAATCCCTACCCATTATAATATCAATTAGAAAATCAAAACATTTTTCAATTGATTCGCCTTTATCATAAGAATTATAAGAGATGAAAAATCCACGAAAATAAATCATCACTAATGTAGAAAGAGTACTTTACATTATTCATTTTCTTTATGTCGGTATTTGGAGGACGTTATTACATGAGATGTTATAAATATTATTTTTTACATCAGTTATTTTAAAACCGATGTAAAAAACAAAAATCCGAAGTGTTTTACATGTCTGTTCCTAAAAAACCAACGTGCAAAATGCTTTGGATTGGGGATTTATTATGTCGGTTTTAAAATAAATGATGTGGTATATCATTTATTACATCAGTTATCTAATAACTAATGTAATAAACTATGCCTAGGAAGGGTTTTTTGAATTGGATATTAAAAAACTGATGAGAAAAACAAGTTTATAATATATGTAATTATCATAACAGAAGTGAAAAAGCAGGCTGTGAAGCGGTTTTTCCCATTAGCAATTTTTTAACCGACATGAAAACCTATATACTACATATGTTATTAAATAACTGACGTAAAATCCCATTCTCATTCATTTATTACACTAGTTATTTTATAACCGATGTGAAGCCTACCTGCGAAGAGTTATTCACGTCAATTTTTGTTTAACTGACATGAAAACACATGAACTACATCAATTATATAATAACCGATGTGAAATACTATTTCAATGAAGTTATTACCTCAGTTATAAAATACCTGCTGTAAAAACCAATTTTTTTAATGAAACCGTTCAAACATTACTATAAATTTCCAAAGAAGACCTTAAACAAGTAGAAAATAGACTAAAACCAGACCAAAACCAAACCAGAATACATACTATAAAAATATAAAAAATAGATCAGAATACGAAGAACCGAAGAAAAATTAAACATTCACATAAATAAAAATCAAATCTTATAATGTCAACTATAAAACCTAAAACCCCTTGGACATCCCCTACCCCCATGGATATCCCTCTCACCCCACTAGATATCCCCCCACCCCATGGATTCCCACCCACCCCCAGGATAGACCCCCACACCATAGACTCCCCATACCCACCTGGACACCATCCCACCCACCCGGATAGACCCCACACCCCGGACACCCTCCCTACAACTAAACACCACCCCATCCAACTAGGAACCCCCATAGACACCCCCTACACCCTAGACACCCCCACCCCTTGGACACCCCCTAGACACCCCCACCCCCATAGACTCCCCAACCCCATAGACACCACCTCACCCCACTGGACAGCAGCCCCCCCCCCCCACCCCAACCACCATGACCACCCTCCCACCCACTGGACACCCCCACCCCCTGGACACCATCCCACCCCCAAGGCAGCCCCTCCCCCTGGACTAGCCCCCACCCCCCAAGACAGCCCCCTGGACACCCCCACCCCTTTCCCATCTCCATGCCCCTAGACAGCCTCCCACCCCATGGACAGCCCCCCGCCCCCGCCCCTTTGGGCATGCCCCAACCCCATTACACATCCTCCCACCCCATGGACCCCCCAGACATCCCCCACCCCCTAGATAGGCCCCCACCCCCTTGGAAATCCTCCCATACCTCTAACACCCCACCACTAGAAATCCCCCCACACCCCTGGATAGCCCCAACCCCTTGGACAAACCCACACCCCCTGGACATCCCCTACCTCCCCCACCCCCTACGCACCCTCCCACCCCCTGAAAAACCAAGACCCCCAAGACCCCACCCCACCCCACTGGATAACCCCCCCCCCCCACCACCACCCACCCCCACCACTATGGACAGCCCTGCCACCCCCAGGACCCCCCCCCCCCCCCATGACCCCCCACCCCACTAGAAAGACCCCCACCCCCTTGGACATCCCCGCACCCCATGTACATTGTCCCACCCCCTACACTCTTGGACACCATACCACCTCATTGGACATCCCCCCACCCCTGGGACACCCTCCCACTCCCTCCGGCCTTATACCCCTCTCATCTCCCTAAACGCCCCCAGGATAGACCCCCACCCCCAAGACACCTATACCCCTTTGACATCCCCCCCCCCTCCCCTGAACACCCCCACCCCCCATGAAACCATTACTATGATATGACAAAGTTTGAAACAAGCAGAAACCAGACCAGAACCAGACCAAAACCATACTAGAATCCATACTAGGAAAGCATCAGAACAAACCAAAACAAGATGAACCAGAGAAAAATTAAACATTCACATATATAAAATTGAAAATATAAAATTTCTACTAAAAACCTAAATCCAACCAAAAAAACTACCAAATACACAATTATAAATACAATATTCAAAATTATATTTTACAATAAAAACAAACTAAAATCCAATCAAATCTTTAAAATAATTTTACCATTCCACATTTAAGTGTTTGACCTATTCTGAACTATAGGATTTAGGGTCATCAAATAGCTACAAATTAAATGTATAGTTGTTAAAATGTATAATTAATAAATCAAATGAAATATGATGGAATAGTTTATAAAAAAATATTACCATTAAAACTTCACTAGTGTTCTAATTGTAATTAGTTTATACATAAATATTAACATATAATATCTACATTTGACGACGCCTTGTTATTCATGAATATTCAATTTAAATGAGTGTCAATTCAAAATATTATTTTTTGTGTAATACATAGAAAAGTAAAAATTATAAAAGGATATTTACCTTTACTTTTACATATTTGATCTCGGAACTCTTTTTCATTGTGTTCATTCAAAAGTAGACCCATCTGTTGTTAGAAAATAATATGAATTGGTTAAATTTAAAATTCATTAGAATATAAACTATTATGAAATTAAAATTTACTTTTCCAACATATTCTTAAAACTTATACGCACATCGCTATTGACAGATCATATCCAATAAAGAGTTTTCACCCATGGACAAAGAACAACTAACATCCAATGATCACTGATATAAAATGAAATTTAAGGGTAGTGGTTTTTTATTTTAAAATATAATGAACACTTTTCCAGATATATGTTTCATATCACTCACAAAAAGGCATCATACAACACTATGTGATTATATTTTGTTCAAATATTCCAAAAATATAAAGCGTTTTTTGTTCCCCATCCAATGCATGTGCCTTAGGGGAAATCAAATGAGGGTCCCTGAATCCATATACATCGGTCTGCTCATTATTCTAATAGATGTTATGAATATAACTAATAAAAAATATATATAAGTATACATTTTTAATAAATATAATGCATGGAATGGTGGTATGACTTACATGGAAAAAAATTGTACCATATTGATGCCCAACTAATCTCTAGTAACAAGATCCATGATATCATTTTTCAAAATCCCCACATTTATTGCACATCCAAAAACATGACCTTCCATTGGATACTTGTAATGATCTGATAACAAATTTGAATATATTGAAAATATATCAAGACTACTAGAATCTGTATCTGATGTCAAATCCATTTTTTCTGTTGTTGTTTATAAGGTATTTATTTACCTGGAAAGTATTCCGATAAAAATAAATAGAAAAAATATATTATTTTCCAAATGTTAAAACAACTTTAATAAAAAAAAGATAAAATATATAACATACATATATCTATGGTAATGTGTCATATTCTGGATGGCCAAACTAAAAAGTGGCTAATACTATGTATAAATTTTGTCACCCCATATGTAGGTAATAGTACTTGAGATGATCTATCTATAGTATCTTGTATAGTGACCGTATGATTCCATACCTCTAACTATTGATGGTGAACTGTATATCTTATACAATATACCATCCCTTATGAAACTATATTTTGGTGAGTATCATCAATATACAAGTCACAATAAGTAGGAAGATATTGTTGAGGATTATGATTAAAAACGAGGTCTGCAGGCTGAGGTGGGTGAGTGGGAGCTACTGGAGGAGGTGGAGGATAAAGAATGGGGTCTGTATGGGGAGGTAGAGGACTGGGAGCTGCAGTCTGAAATTGTATTTTCATATCTGTAAACATATATTGTACTGACGCTCTTATATTTTCCTCCATCGTTGCATTTATATTATGAACTTCATCCTCTAAGGATTATTTTTTTTATAAACACCCTCAATAGAAGAAGTTGAAGAACATGGAAACACAATTCTTACAGATACACTCATCAAATGTCCTCATACACTACTGGGGTGTTCAGGTATTTCCAATGCTACTGATAAAATATATTGGCTCCTAGCTAGTTTAAATACCCCTTATGAGCTATTCACCTCAAGAGATTCCCAAATAAATTAATTTCACATTACTATAATGATTTAAATTTTCTAAATTTTATAATTAACTGAAATAAATATAATAAATATCATAAAATCATCTCAGCTACAATTCATGATTCTTATGAAAGATATTTCCCTTTTTCCCCTCCTAGTTATCTTCCATTTTTCATGTCTAGATGGAGGGGATAGAGGGGAAACCTCTCCGGAGCTAGAAGACTCAACTCTATGTTTTTTGTAAATTTTCTACCATCATTTTTTCTTACAATAATGTAAACACTCTCTGAGATAGACCATGAGGGTGTACATTTTTAGATTGGATCTCCTAATGAGATGTTCATGTTTGCTATAGATTAAGAATAATAAATCATTAAAAAACTATAATAAGATCATTTATATATGAAAGATTATAAAAGATTATATTTCCCTTACCAAAAATGAATATTTTCTTCTTCTTTCAACAAATTGTCTCCTTGTGTCTTCATCTATGAAATGATACATATGACATGGATTTTATTGATTCTTATAACCAAAAAATGAAATCAGATGTTAGGATTCATTTGAAAACCCTCTATCTTTTTACAGCCATTGATAAACATTTCCTCTTAACTCCTCTAGTATCTGGAATATCAAATGACATCTAATAAAAAAGAGGTAAACATGTATTATACTTGAAACATTTAAAGATTAGTAAAAAAATAGAAAAAGATAATACAAAAATCGTCTCTCAGGACTCAGATATTATTACTTTTTCCACACTTATATAATCATCAAACAAAATGCTTAGATGGTTTTTACCATGAGTTGATACAGAACTCATAAAATCTTTTGAATTTAGACCTTGATGAAAATCATCATCATCATCAAACTCAATGAGTATCCTCTAGTCCTAGATACAGGAAAGTGGTAATTTTGGTAAATGTGTGCATTCGTGTTTAACAACTCCTGAAATATTCTTTTTTCGTTATGGGAGCACATGAGGAAGATTGTGGGACATCAAGGGTACCATGTGAATGTTCCTCCCCAGAGGTATGATCATGATGCTCATCTCTGTAATCATGTGGTTTATCAAATGATTGATCTATCTTTATCATTCAAATCAAAAAATCAACGATTAGTTCACAAATATAAAAATTCTAATATTACATTTCTAATGTAAAAAATAAATGGAAAATTGAAATATGTTATGTAATAGTAAACATAGTAAATATGGTAAGCATGTTAAACAATGGTAAACATGGTAAACATGGTAAACATGGTAGTGTAATGTTCATTCAATAAAAGCCATAAATATAATCTCAGTACAGGTAAACTCTGGTAAAGTATGGTAAACATGGTGAACATGGTAAATATGGTAAGCATGTTAAAAAATGGTAAAAATTGTAAACATGGTAAAAATGTAAGTTTAATTGTCATTCAACAAAATAAATATATGTATAAGTTATGTAAAGGTAAATTATGGTAAATTATGGTAAACATGGTAAACATAGTAAACATGGTAATCAAGTTTTACGTGGTAAATATTGTAAATTAATTATCATTCAACAAAATCAATAGATATATAAGTTATTTAATGGTAAACATGATAAACTAAACAAAAAAATTGAGCTAAACAAAAACTTCTAACATTTTATGAAAATAATAAACGTAAACAACTAATAAACATATGATACCTGTATTATTAAGAATGTATAAATGAGTTGTTTGCCCAAATTCCTCCATTATGATCATTCATTATGTAACAAACTATGTCTTCAACATGCTTATTATTATTTTCTGCTAATAATTCTATTAAACTAGGGATCTCACAAAAATTAGAATCTTCATCAAGTTGATCATCACCAACATATTTTTTTTACCTTGTAAAACAACAGACCATTGCATATCTGATTGATCAACTACATACAAATTTTGTTTTTCATGTTTTTCCATTATAAATGAATATGTAGTGTCTTCAAATATATTTAGACTAACAACCATCATTCCAAATTCATCGTGGCTAACATTGTAGTTATTGATAAACGAATTTCTGGTAAAAATAGGATCTTTAATTTTAAAAAATAAATCTCCCGTATTTCTTCAATGTCTCCACAATCTATACATGATGAAATAAAAGGTTTTTTAGTCTTTAGAACTCTAAAAATTAATTTCTTCTAGAATCAACAATACACCACTATTCTGAACTGCACTTTTGTTTCCTTGGGATTTCATATGAAATGTATATCCATTACTGTTATACCTAGACCATGTTATAACATTTAAACGTGGACCACCCACTAACCATTTGATTGTCTCTGATACTTATAATCTACCATGAAAGGTCTTTTTAAACCGTTGCAAAAATGTTTTGTTGTGCTCATTCAAAATCCACATTTCTTTCTTCTTTGGATGACATTGTTTCAACTCATTAATATGCAATGTGATAAATGGTTTAGAATCATCTATGTTATTAAATATATAATATTCTACATCCTTCATCTATTAAGCTGATAACGATTTTAATTTCAAGCCATGAATCCCCTTTCCATCATTATTAACTCTTTCATTGTGAGATGGAGACAAAACTATGTCCTTCGCCACTGCCAAGTAGCTTGTAAAAAACTCTACAACCACCTCAGAAATATACTTAACAATAACGGAGGCTCCAGGTCGATATGGATTCCTAAAATACCCCTTCAATATTTTCATATACCTTTCGAAAAGGATATATTCAAAAAATATATATAGGTATAAAAATCATTATTTCTTGAACTAGATGAACTATTAAATTCACTGTTATTTCAAAACAATATGGAGGAAAATACATTTCCAATTAACAAAGTATTGAAACTGAATCCTTTTCCAAAATATTCAAAGCATTCACATTAATAACCTTATGAAAAATTGAATTGAAAAAATAACACAACTTCATTATAGACTTTCTGACATGAATGGGAAATATTCCACACAATGCTAGTGGTAGAATTTGTTGCATCATGACGTGACAATCAAGAGATTGCATACCTATCACCTTTAAATCCTTCAAAGATATAGTTTTTTACTTTTGATGAATATCTTTGAGGAATTTTGATATCATTATGACACTGAAAAAACTAATTTTCTCCATCTTGGTTAATGCATGATAAGCCGGGGGAAGAAATATTCGTCTTCCATTTGGAGTGGGAGCTAATTCTAGATGTATTCTCATTTCTATTAAGTCTAATGTTTCATTCAACCCATCTTTAGTCTTTCCTTAAATATCTATCAATTTTCCAATTAGAGTGTCGCAGATATTCTTCTCTAGGTGCCTGACATCAATATTATGTTTCACTTCATGATATCTCCAATATGGTAGCTCCAAAAATATTGACCTTTTCTTCCCAATATGTCTATCATTACCATATTTGGGTGACTTTCCCAATGTCACATCATGGTTTTACACCCTCTCAAAATACACATCAGGGGATAAAGGTTTTGGGTTAATATAAAATTCTTATGATCCATTGAATTCCATTGTTTGTCTTCTATAAGAGATATCCATAGGCACAAAATTTCTATTACCCATTATAATGTTTACCTCCCATGATGAAATTGACAATATGGAGTCTGTTGTTCACAAACTAGACATGATTTATGCCCCTTAACACTGTATCCTGACAAATTTCCATATGATGGGAAGTCATTTATAGTTAACATAAGCACTGGATGGAGTTGAAAATATTAAATTTTATAAGAATCATACACTCTAATACCATCCTCCCATAAAAGTTTCAAATCCTTAATCAGTGGTGACAAGAACACATCAATATCATATTCAGGTTTCTTAGGACCAGATATCATTATACTGAACATGAAATATCTATGATTCAAACAAAATTTAGGAGAGAGGTCATAAATTACCAATAAAATAGGCCATGAACTGCGTGTGATATGGAGGGTTCGGTCTGGATTCATTCCATCTATGCACAACCCAGGTATGAGATTTATAATTTCATTTCCAAATGTAGGATACTACTCATCAAATTTATTCAATTTTGGAGAATTATCTAGATGAAATATTTCTTCATCACATATCTACTAATCAGCATTCCATCTTAATTCATTTGCATCATGTGAATTAGAAAATAACCATTTCAAATGATGAATTATAAGAAGATACCAAAATAACTTGGCAAGGATCTCTGAAATCTCTAAATCAGTCTCTGGTTTTTCTTTCAACTTATTACATGATGTCCCACATTTAGGAAACTTTAACAGAAATTCATATTGATTCCAATATATCATATAGTCATTCGGATAGGCATTTATTTTCTTGTATTGAAATCCCATCATGCACACTATTATCTTGGCCTTATAATGTGAATCTGGAAGATCATTGTCTTTTGGAAGAATCTCTTTCAATAATCATAGTGGCTCTATAAAACATCTGTCACTCCATCCATGTTTTTCCTTCAGATTAATCAATATTAACACCTCTGACAAAACTATAAATTCTGTACAACTTGGATAAATTTTTTTTTCAATATCACCATACAGACATGAAACTATCAGATCTATCTCAATTTGTTCTGCTGTTATATCATGAATAATTTATTCAATTCCATCGTAGTTACCATCATTAAAATCATAATAATCAGTAGATTTAACATTCTTTCTAGTTTTTACATACCAAATCCAAGGGCTATAACATGGATTAAAACCACGACAAATCATATGATCTTTGATCTCCCTACATTTAAACTTCTTCATATTCGTAAAAATCAGGCATGGGCAAGAAAAAATGTTGCTACAAGGAAAATTTCATTTAGAAAATTCCAAAAAGTCAACAACACCTTCCCCATATTCATTACTCATTAGATGTTCGATAATCCAAATTCGACTCATTATTACCTACAATAAATATCAAAATTATACAGCTTGTTAAGATAAATCAATATTATATTTATATGAAAAATATAATAATTTTAATGTAAAACAATTTTGAAATATAAAACAAATATATGTGTATTATAAAAAGATATGAATGAAAATGATTTTAAAAAGAAAATATAGTCAAATATAATAGTTTTAAATTCATATTGGATCCTTTCGTCTTAAGGTACATAAAGAATATATCCTGGTGCAACTGGATACCAAATTCATACTTCTCAGAACAAGATATAAAAAGTATAAATATTAAAATATGTATATATTCAGTACTAAAAATTAAACCCATCCAAACGGTTTCACACCCCATTTGCATGATGGACGTAGCAATATCCCTATACCAACGATTCTACAGGAATCGTTGGTATATACTGCCTAAAGTTAATATATACCAATGGTTTCAATGAAACCATTGGGATATATATATACCAACTGTTCTAGAATTGTTGGAATACATGTAGTCCAACATATAATCTACTCCAATAGTTTCATGGAAATCGTTGGGATATATGTATATGAACGGTTCAAAAACCATTATCATACACTCCCTCGTATATAATCTATTGCAACAGGGGGTGGGGGGTTATATAGGGGTTAGGGGTTGTCCATGGGGGTAGGGGTGTCTTGGGGTGTCTAGGGGTTGGGGGTTTGTCAAGGGGGTGGGGATGTCCATGTGTTCGGTGTGTCCAGGGGGATGGGGGAAATGTCTAGGGGTCAGGGTGTCTATAGGGGTGGTGGTGTCCAAGGGTGGGGGTTTTCCAAGGGGGTGGGGTGTCCAGGGGGTTTCCATGGGGGTGGGGTGGTGTATGGGGGTAGGGGGTAGACCAAGTGTGTAGGGGTGTCAAGGGGTTGGGGGTGGTGTCATGGCGGGCAGTCCAAGGGGGTGAGGGGGTTCAGTTGGTGTCCATGGGGGTGGGTGGTGTTTAGGGGGGTGAGGGGCTGTCTAAGGGGGTCAGGGGTTTCTAGGGGTGGGGTTTCCAGGGGTGGGGGTGTCCAATCCTCTACCCCCTTAGACAGCCCCCACCCCCTGGACACCCCCTCCCCCATTAATATCCCCCCCCCCAAATCCAATGGAAAGCCCCCACCCTGGACACCCCAACCCCCCTGGGCACCAACTCACCCCCAACACACCACCACCCCACTGGACAAACCCCACCCCCTAGAGACCCCCTACCCCCCCCCCTTAAACTTCTCTCACCCCCCCCCAGACACCACCCCTCCCCCACCTACCTAGACAACCCCACCCCCTTGGACAGCCCCATCACCCCTGGACACCACCACCCACCCCTAGGACACCACACACCCTTGGAAAAACACCCCTAGACATCCCCACCCCCATGGACCGACCCCACCCCATGGCCACCCCCACCCACTTGGACACCCCCTACCCCCATCACGAGAAACCTCATCCCCCTGGACACCCCCCCCCCCCCCCCTCCATGGACACCCCCTAGACATCCCCACCCCCTAGACACTTCCACCCCTGGACAGCCTCCACCCTCACCGCCAGACACCCCCACCCCCTAGACACCCCATAGCCCTTGTATAACCCCTCACCCCCTTGTACAACCCCCCTGGACACTCCCTGGACACCAGCAACCCCTTAGACACCCCCCAACCCCCCGGACACCCCCACCCACCTGGACACCCCTGAACCCCTTGGATGGACCCCTCACCCCCCCCCCCCCCCGCCTCCAGACACCACCACCCCACCCCCTGGATACCCCCTACCCCCTTGTAAAGCCCCCTCACCCATCGACACCCCCACCCCCTGGACACCCCCATCCCCTTGGACAACACCCTCACCCCCCAGACACCCTTACACCCATGGACATCCCCCCTGGATATCTCCCTCCCACCCCTGGACACCCCTACCCCCTTGGACAGCCCCCTCACCCCATAGACACCCCCACCACCCCCTTCGACGCCCCTAGACACCCCCACCCACTTAGACAACCCCCCACACACTTAGAAATCCCCAAAAACCCATGTACATCCCCCCCCCATACACACACACATGAAAGTACATGCACATACACATGATAGAACGGATAAAAATCCTAAAAATGCATGATATGACTTCTTTGGGTTATTTTTTCTAGAAATGAATTTAGAATGATATAAAGAACACTATGAAACTTACAATGATAGCACGAACACAGATAAAAAATAACATCGCAAAATATACATTTAGGGCATCGTAAAAAATAAAAAATAAAACTGATGCGTCTGAGGATTAATTTATTGTTGTGGGTTGACCTGATAGATCTGGTGAAGATAAAGATGGTGAATGATGCTGGAAAAACCAGGTTAGACGGAATGACTTTGAAGAATCCTTTATAGGTTTTCTAAGCAAGAGAGATGAGTCGCAGGTCACCCGATTGAAGAAATCTAAATGGCCGAATATGGGGCGTGAGTAATCATTTAAAAGATTTATTAAATCAGTTATTTAACAACTAACATTATATACTATTTTTTATGTTTATAAAATCGGTTATTTAATAACAGACGTATAAATTCCTTTATCAAGTCAGTTATAAAATAATGGACGTGATAAATGTTGTTTTATCACATCAGTTATTTTATAACGGACGTGATAAATCTCCATGATTTTCTTTATCACATTGGTTATAAAATAACTGACCTGATAAAGTGCCCAGATTAGATCTTTCACATAGGTTATAAAATAATCGACATGATATACCTAATCTCGGGGATTTATTAGGTAGGTTATTTTATAACCGATGTGATAAACCAATTTTTCCATCATTACATGTCGGTTATATAGAACCGACGTCTAAAATGACAACGTGTTACATGTTTTTTTCACTAGTGCATCCTAAAACCATTTAGATTTATTTCTCAAGAAGAATGAATATATTGAATTGGTGTTGGAAATATTCTTTAGTTCTATCTCACACTGATTGATTGTCCACGATCCAATCATTGTTCTCTAACAGAAGTTCCTCCAATGCTCTATAGTGGCTCCTCTCAACTTTTAGGGTTATGTATCTAACTATAAAAATTATCCACAACCGAATCTATATAGAAGGAAATTAGTTCTTATTATTTAATTAAATTAATTAATTTATTCAATTACTACATTTAAAGATCCACCTACAATTGCACCCAATCCGAACATCTGACACACTCAAGGTTATATCCTTATTATGGTAGAACGCGTTCACTAAACTCAATAGTGGACTCATATTTCTAATATAAACATTTATTAATAAGTTATTATAATTTTTTAGGAAAAATATGTAAACATACATTTAATATATTTATAATATTTTAAAAATTAATTCAAGGAACACTGCGTCTAAAAATTTCATATCTTATGGAACACATATGTGTGGATATCAATATGTGATTGGTGGGATCAAAATTATATTGGTGTCTAATGCATTGGGTAAAATTGATATCTCCTCACATAATAAGGACTATATTTGTAAGTGTGCCAAATTTAGTAAGGGAATGTATCAATAATGATAATCTAGGGATTGAACCTAGAAAATTAAATGACAGAATAGGTAGTGAACACAATCCACTATGATAGCCATGGCAATGGACATTGAATAAGGAAATAATTTTCTATTATTATTTGTATGAAAAACCCTATGTATTATAATAATGATATGTTAAAATGGATCACAATTGATTTTTGATAATTCCTCACTCTTATGAATTGTGTCCTTTGTTATGAAATTTGTTCCCTTAATTCTTAATTAATGATCTATAATTATTTGGTATGACCATTGTAATTTATGATCTTGTAATCACACCCTTATTCTTATTTTATACACATATTTGATCATTGATTGATATCTCCTATGATTACCATTAATGAAAATGTACGCTCTTCTTATATTATGTTTTATTTCACGTGTTATGAATATAGTATTTATGTTCGGTATTTCCAAGAATTATACTACATGAGAAGAATGTTTGGGGTTATTTTGAAGATATTTTATGAAATAAGTTTACTATGTATATCCTATATAAACACACTTAACCATTACAGTCCTATGGAATGTATTTTTATGAGTTGTATTGAATATTAATATAAAATTACATAATATGTAGGAATTTTATTATTAAATCTCTAAATTGGGTGATGAAAATGGTTTATGTTCAAAGTATATGATTATATAGGAGGACCCTTCATTAAAGGATAGGAGTGTCACTCGTATAATTTTTCAATATTTTAAAATTATATACAGTATTAATCATGGGAACATGGCCCTAAATATACCCCATGTCAAATATTAGGGGATAATTTCAAAAATTTCCTCCTATAATAAGATTTATCATGAGATTATTTGATCGTATCTCATTCTTTTAACCTTAATTAACCCATTTTACCAATCACCGTGGTGGAAAATTTTTTAATGATTAATATTCATTATGAAAAAAAATAAAATTGACCTCCATATTAAAAACGAACATCCACGTTAAGATTATGAAATTCGTTTTTCAATATTCAATTTTTAGAAGTGAAAGAAATTAATTTTTAACTAATCATGAAAATGAAATGATAATTGTTATTTAGGAAAATAATTTAAGCTGAAAATTTAATTTACACCAAAATAAAGTATATTGATTATTTGTATTGCATTAATTGGGTTATGTTTAGTCAAAGGGAGTAGATTTTACTTTAAATAAAATACAAAATATAATGAGACTTTTAAAATACCCTAAATGAAGTTATAATTTTTATAAATATCTATATTTTTTCCTATTCCCCAAATAATCAATCTTTATAGAAAAATGTATAAAATTAACCCAAATATATACCTGATATCTTGATATCAAAAAATAAATCCATTTTATCAATTTCAATTTATACAATTTGGAAATTAATCCTTTAAATAAAACCATATTATTCTCGTAAAACACTTTTTTATAGTAAAACTATTTCTTTCTTGGTTTCAAAAATCATTTAAAATAATTTTAATGAATTTAAATCCATACAAATTGTCATTAATATTAATAATACATGAAATTTATATATAAATATTATTACCTAGGTTGTAAAAAAATTGTATGATTTTAGTTATAAATTCCGGACCAATTCATGAAATATATTACCCCTTAATATCTTATATATTTACTAAATATATTTCAATATGATAAATGGATGGTCGTCAAGAAAAATGGCACACGTACCTTAATCGAGGTGGTATTCCACACATATAAATTAACAAAAATTTAATTTTTTAGAGTAAATAATATAAGATTTAATTTATATTTTAAAAATATTACTAATGTGATTAATAAAAAATTTATTCATTAAAAATTTCATTTGAATATACCCATCATGGTGGTGAAGGAAAAAAAAGAAATGTGTCGATTTGTGTAGAAGGTAGTCTGCACATGGGAACATATTATATTTTTTTCTATGGGAAATAGGAAATGGAAAATCATGATTATTTCCAAAACAGAATGACATTAAGTATAAAAATAACACGGATTCAATTTAAAGATAAATGATAAAATTATATTTATAAGTAAACCATATAGAATAAATGAATTTTGGGAGTGATTAGTACCCGCGTTGAGAACATGAGATTTCCATTAGATGGAATATGAGATATAGGGGATTTATTCAAAATTTCCATGACCAAAGGCTTATGGTTGTGGAATATTACTCTAGTGTATATAAATTTGGTTGAGTTTTTAGTGGAATTCTAATTTTTTGAGTTCTCTTGAAGGGGTGATGAAGGTCCGATTCATAATATATGGGGATTTCATTTTTCTAAATATAACCATTCAATATAAAAGGATGGAAATTTTCCCAAGAGAAGTGGTATCCAACGTGGAAAATACTAGAGAGAAGATAATACAAGGTAAATACACCTCAAAAACTCATATGGATTTATTTTTTATCATTTTAGAGACCCTTTAAACTTTGTTAAACTCATTTTACATTAATTTACCTTTACTGAGTTAATTAAATTTTGAACCTCTGTAAATAATTTTAACGAATAAATATTACTACCCTTAGTAAACAATTTTGAGATTATGATTTCCCATTTTGGAATAAGTTTATCAAATAAAATTTTAATGGGTGAGAAAATTACTTTAAATATTACTGTACATAATCCAAAAAACCCCACTTTTATAAAAATTGTACTTGCAAGCCTAAAAATTATGTTTATAATAATATTATCAAGTTTGTTGGTTTAAAATGAAATTAATTAGTCTATTGTCAAATATATTAGTGTTATTTATCTTTAAAATTAATCTAAATAAGAATTTCACAATGATAAAACTTAATTGAAAAATATGAAAATAGTCTTATAAAAATAAAATATTAATATAGTTTCAAAATGTTTAACATAGGTTTTTTAAATTCAAAAAACTATTTTAAATTAACAATTTTACTACCTAAATAGTTTTTATCAATAAAAAGTTTCAATAAGTTTTTAATTCATACTTACCTCATGATATTTTCATAAATGATGTGGTAATAGTAAAAATTGTAATTTCAATATTCACATGAATATCAAATATTTATGTAATATCCCAAAACATCACACTAATATCATTTATAAATAAAAAATTTGAAAACAATATTAATTTAATCAAATTCAAATTTCAAAAAATCAGATTTTATCTTTTAATTAAATACAAAACAATATAATGAAAAATATTTTTATATAGAAAATAAATTTATACATGAATAAATTTCGTATTATTATTTTAAATAAATTAAAATTTATGATAGATTTAATATATTATGCATATCACCAATATATATAACCTAAAACATATTAATTTTCTTAAAATAAAGGGTACTAAAATCTAGTTTTCAAAAAATAATTTTCATAATTAAATGATCTTATCTGTTATTTATAATCATTAGTTGAATTTTATCAATGAATTTGTATTAAAACCCATTGTTTTTGTTAACAAGTCAAATTTTAAAATGAATATGTTAAATGTAAATAATTTTTTTATTAATAATTACATGATTATAATAGTAATTTATATCTAAAAATCCTCTCAGGGCCTCCACGTAAGACCTAGGAATAAGATAAACTATGATGCAATTCATAGGTGATGATTCACCTAGTATTTTTCTAATATAAAATCCAAAAATCTTTAACATCTCTCACATATTATTTCATTCATACTTTAATACTTGGTGTTTGGATTTTTCTTGTTTTAAGGAAAACCCTAGTAAAGCTATCAATTTTATATAATTGCTTAAATGATCTTCATAAGAAATCCCCCCACTAAATAATGTCATTTATTATACTTTATTTATTGATTTTTTAATTGGTTTACTTATATTAATGTTTCATTACTCAACAGATGTATTATAATGGACATATTTAATAATTTTATTTTAAGGTGTCATTGATTCATTTCAGTTCGTTGTTTCATATAAATAAATCTATTAATCATTGTATATATTTAAAATGGAAATTAATACTAAAATTTCAATGCATTAAATTATTTCATACATATAAAATATAAATCATTCTAAAGTCATTAATTATAAAATATATAATACATAACATTAATCAATTAATATTTATCATAATTCCCATTATCTACCAAATTCAATCACATAAATAAACAATCATTTTGTCAGATACTTAATTAGTAGTCCAGATTGCAAACAGCATCAATTATATTAGTATACCAATCAAACAAAAGGCTATTACATTAGATAATACGGGGACCTAACATCTCATGTCCTACCTAGTTTAATAAGCTAACATAACATATTATGTATAACTGATAATGTTTCCTTACTATCACAGAAAATCCACATTGATGCTTATCCCCAAATACCTTCTTATTATTCAATAAATATCTTTGATACCAATTTTTATTTACCCACCCCACTCGTAACGTATATTTATCAGTATTAAAGATTAAAATAACCCATGAGGTGTTCCTCTTATAGGAAACTGGTTAGAGACTTGCATCGAGGGCATAAAAAAGTCACATGTGGGATCAATTGCCTTCATAACTCACATGGAAGGATATGTAATCCACAAATAAACCATATAATAATAACTTAACCAATCAAAAATAATGAAATTTAATAAAATTGAAGAACAAAATAGTTATATACCATGGAAAAACCAATGGTCATGACCATGAACATGAGTAACTCATGAAAAAATACCAATGTATTTCACTGAAAAAATAAATAGAAAACTCCTTCTTATAGACTAAAAAGGATAATATATATATTTGATAGAATATATGTATACTATGGAGTATACTCCCCAAAACCCCACATGAAAATGTTGAGTAATTTTATAAAATCCATAATGAATGAATTGTGAAAATTAAATCAGCACTTTAATTGGATTATCTACATTCTAATCCATATAAAGGCGTGCTCGCAAAATGGATCACAAAATTAGATGATATAATCTAAATAAATAGAATATATATATATATAGTTGTTAAAATAGTGGTAATTATATTGTTATACTTAGTTGGATCGTACCAAAAACCACTAATAAAAAAATTAAAGAAGCGTTCTAAAATTCTAGTCAATAAATAAAGGAAATCAAATCATAATCCAAATCAATAAATCGATATATAGATCCTTACCATGTCATCTTTTTTGAGTTAATAAGGTTTCCTTATGAATTTTACATTCCTTTATGTTTTGAAAATCATAAACACATTTTTATAATTAAATTTATATTTTTCTATGAATAACTCTCTTAACAAAAATTATATTTTTCTAAGAAAAACTTTATCCTGAATTTGGTTTTCAATGTATTTTCTATTTTATTCTCAAAATCTAGTATAACCATTTTTTCATAAAGACTAGAATTATGATCCTTATAGAAAATATTGGAATCATATAGTTCTTTATCTACTTCGTCTTATTGTTTTTCAGACTCTGAATTCCCTGAAATTCAAACCCAATATTCTCTATAATTCAGACTCTGAATTCTCTAAAATTTCAACTCTAAATTCTAAAAAATTCTGATTTTATATTCTTTGAAATTCGGAAACCAAATTCATTGAAATTATGACTATAAATTCTCATAATTCTTACTCGAAATTATTCAGAATTTGGACTCTGAATTCCTATGAATTCATACTCCAAATTCCTCCAATCCCAGAATATGATTTCCTTAGAATTCCGACCATGAATTCCTCAAAATTTGGACTCTAAATTTATTGTAAAGCTGATTCGAAATATCCATTTTTCTAGAATCTTATTGTTCATCTATTTAAAATATAAATACAATATTTCCTAGATTCTGATTATTTATATTTTTTAATATGCTATTTTTTTCAAACATATTTTTTCAACATCATAGGATCATATTTTACTTAAGTTTCTTAAAAATAAGAATGTTTTTCTTACATTATAAAATTTCCATACACATGTTTTTGTTACAAAGAAAACAATTATGTACATTTTTTTTCTAACTAACCGTTGGTTGAGTGACATGTGTATATTTCCCTCTAGGATTTATGGAAAAATATGACCATTATAGGATGTTGTCAACCATTAGAATCCATTCCAATAAATAGAATCTAATTTAAATTATCTCAAAATACACACATCATTATATGATCCTTGAGATTAATTCTATGATGTGATTTCTAGATAGAAAAATACACTCATGTTAGGTGTAATTTATGAATATCTTGTTCGATTGTGAATATCTTGTTCAGCTTATATAGTGAGACTTCAATTGTGGCTGAGTAAAATTGATGGATTCCAAGGATAAGAAGACAGACGTTTCTTCTACCTTAAGGATCGAGGGCTTCTAGGGATAGGAAGAGATAGGTTCTGACTACCTTAATGTTTGAGGGAATACAGGGATAGTCGGTAGACTCTGATATTGTTATTGAGGGATTACCCAAGAGTGGGTAAGATATAATTTCTTAAAAAGATAAATAAATGTACCGTTATCCATGGTTATTGGATACCCTTCTCATTGGGATAAAATAAGTCTTATACATGTTCTTGTGTTTTTCCAAGTTTTTATTTCTGCTAAAATTTTGTTAATGTATGAAAGTAAAACTTTCTGATACAATCATATACTCGTATACTATGATAAATAACATTATATACTCATTAAGGTAGAATACTTCCTTAAGTAAACTTTTCTTATGTTTCTTTTCTGGAACTATATTTTTGAAACCCAAGAAGGATTTTTTCTTAGTTATGAACCAAAGAGGGTTTGTGAATTCATCATGTTTATCTTTGTTAAATATAGGTATCCTATTAATCTTAAAATTGAATGTTTTTAAACCTATAATTGACCCCCTATTGTAGTTGATAATCGATGTATTCTATTTTGATGCTACAGTTTCTATCAGAGGTGGTGTATAAAATAATTATACTTATATAGATGTTTTCATACTCAAATTTATCTTACTCAACTCTTCTTACTTAACTTTTCTTGATCATGTTTTTCTTTAGTATTTTTATCTTTTTTTATAAATTTTTTATATGAAAAGTTTTGTGGAAAAGATTTTCCTTTTAATACGGAAGGAATGAATGTTGGTTCTATAGACATCCTTAATCCTACTATACCTTCAATATTTGATGGTAGTGATTATGATTAATGTAGATATAGTATGAATAATTTTTTCATTAGCAATGGATTAGACAACTTTGTTATACTCATAAGAGATTACAAAATTCCAGACAAAGAAGTCATAACCTTCACTAATTAAGAGAAACCAGAATATAAATTAAACTAAAAGGTAAACTATACTTTGTTATGTTCTATGACTAGGAATAGATATTGTCAGATTTCCTCTTGTGAAGCAGCCAACTTTATTTTGAATAAACTTGATGTTACACATTTTGGAACTTCTGAAGTGATAGAAACAAGGAGAGCTATGTTGAGAGGTGAATATCATATATTCTTATTTCATTATGGAGAAATTATTTGCAAAGTAAAATAATGATTTATTACCATCGTTAATAGTCTTCAATCTACGGGAGAAAAGGTCTTGGGGATGACTTTCCTTTGAAAATGATAATTTATATCATTCCCAATGAGTGGGAATTCAAAAATACATATATTAATGAGAAAAAAACGTATCTAACGTTACTCTTGATGAGTTATTTGGAACTCTTCTTTAGATTGAAATAAGAATAAATAGATATTTATATTTTAACAAAAAATAATAATGGTAATGGATGTGTATCATTCACTACTACATCAAAATCCAAGACCCCTAACAGGGTAACTGGATCAATAGATAAGAAAGTTGTTGTTATATCTGAATCAAGTAACAGTGATCAGTCTGAGTGTGGAATATCCAATATTACTCAAAGGATGAACAAGATTATGGGAAAGAAATATTTTCATTATATATATAAGTATAAAGATAGAAAGAACAAAATTATTCTGAAGTAACCGGTTATGTATGTTAAAGGGATGGACATATAAGACCTGATTTTCCAATTCTTAAGAGAAATGACAGAAATCAAAATCATTCTAAAAGAAATAGAAATAAGTACTACAAATTGAAGGCTAAGAAAGTCTTAAAGGATATTCCCACCTAGAGTTATAGGGGTGGTGACTCTTTAGATGAATCTTCATATTATGAATCTTATGGTTAAAATAATTTTGGTCTTATAACTGTGTTGCCTATTTAAAATCATTGTTTTATAGATAAGGTACATATTTGTGAATATTTAACAAATCTTTCTTAAAATTTTAATTTTTATAAAAAATAATATTATGAATATTTGGATGAAAAATCTTCTACAATTGAAGGTAATACCTTAACATCATTTGAAGAAGTTTCTAAAATTTCTAAATTACTTGAGAATAAGAACTATATAATAAATAAGAAGTTAGAGAATGATAATTCCAGAATATCGGTTTTAACAAAAGAATGATCATATCTTTTTAAAGATCATGATAAAAACCATTGATTGTTCATCTATTTTTTAAAAACATTAAAGAATTTAATTCTAATAAGGATAAACTTTCTAAAGATCTTGGAAATTTTATTTCTTAGAAAAATGTTTTGAAGAATAACTCTTGTTCAATAACCAATGTCTTCAAGGATAGGAATTTGGACATCAGACTAAAATCTGAAATTTTATCCTTAAAGAAACTTTTATCAAATATCACTTTTGGAAGGAAATAATTTGTTAATATGTATTCACAAATTCACCCTCTATGGAATAGTTCTAGATTTTGATACACTCACTCAAAACTCGTTTTTAGTAATAATAATTTTGTTCCTCAAAGTCAGCTCTTTTTCATCAAGTGTCAATGTAGTAGACATTGATGGAAAAAAAATTATTTATATTAAACTCAACACTAAGGTTTTCATAAATATTGTTTTTCAAAGATAATGTGGAATCTTAAGATTTTACATTCGGAAATTTCCAGATCCAAGAAACATTGGATTCTAAAATTATAACTCTTTTATTTTTAGGAAAATAAAGGCAGTACCAACAATACATGGTTCATGGACAGTGGATGTTCCCAGAACATGACTAGTAACAAAAAATTCTTTTAAAAGGTTATCAATATGAAAGGGGGAAATGTAACATTTAGAGATAATTCTTATTGAGAAATTTTGGTATTTGTAATATTGTTATTCTTGGAAAAGCATTAATATAAAATATTTTATTTATTAATGGTATTATGAAATACCTCATAAGTATAAGATTATTATGTAATGAAGGTTACCTTGTTAATTTTATGAGTGATAAATTTATGGAACACAATTCCAAGGAAGTGTTTAATCTTTCTACCCATAGGTATTAGAATGATTACACACAGAATTTAGATGTCATTAAGAGATAGGATCTACTTTTAATTGGGGAAATTATAGAATAATATTGGTTATGGAAAATAATACTAGGACACTGTGACATTAAAAACCTATGCAAACTCTCAAAGAAAAGACTTCTTAAGGATTTACCAGATTTTATGTTTGATTATTCAAAATTTTGTGATCATTGTCAACATGAAATGAAACATATGTCAAGATTTAAATCAATCGGTGATGTATCAAATTCTGATTCGTTATAGATAGTGCATTTGGATCTTTTTGGACAAACACAAATTGGAATTATTGGAGCCCAATACTATATATTTACTTTAGTTAATTATTACACTAGATTAACGTAGGTCTATTTTTTTAGAAAATAAATCTGAATAGTATACTAATTTTAAAACATTTATAGCCAATGATAAAAATTAGAAAAACGTTCTGTTGAATACTATTCGTAGTGATCGTGGAGGAGAATTTTAAAATTCAGATTTCGAAACAATTTTTAGTAAAAAATTAAATACTCACAACTTCTCAGCTCCAAGAACTCCTCAATAGAATGGTGTCATTCAAGGAAAAAATAAAATTACCCAATGGATAACTAGAACCATGTTGATTGAATATTATATTTATAAACACTTTTGGAATGAAGCGATTAGTACTAATTTTTATACTAAATATTGAGTTTTAATCAGATATTTTTTATTAAAACACCTTATGAATTGTGTACTGATAGAAAACCTGTACATTCTTATTAAAATGTACTTGGATGCAATGTATTTATTTTGAATAATAAATATAACATACATAAACTTTCACCCAAATCTGATGATGGAATATTCTTAAGATACTCCACTACTTATAAGGCTTAAAGAGTTTTTAACAAAAATTATCATACTGTTGATGAAATAGTGCGTGTTTAATTTGATTACACTAATCCATTTGTTTTTTAACAACTCCAACATGCATCATCATATGTGTTTTAAAAAATTATTATCATTCTTTGATAAAAGATTCTTATAATAAGAAAAACACACAAAAAATATTTCTTAATTATTACCCCTATAATAAATTCTACTTTATATTGATAAATAGTTTTAAAAAAAACTGATATCAAATTATCCTTAAGAATAATCCCGTTGATTGTATCATTAGGGATGTTAATCATCCATTAAGGACTATAAGTTCTTTATGAAATGAAGATGAACATCTAGAATTTATTTCCCAATTAGAACCAAAAATAACTAATAATGTTTCAAGTGATAATGATTTATTCAAGGCTATACTAGATGAACTAAATGAATTTCAATGTAATAATGTTTGGACCTTTGTTAAAAGAGATAAGGAAACATCTATGATTGGAGTAAAGTGTGTCATCAAAAATAAATGTGATGAAAACTGAATAATTGTAAGAAATAAAGGTATATTAGTTTCTAAAATCTATAATAAATAAGAAGGAATATATTATGAAAAAACATATGCCCTAGTAGCTAAACTGGAATCTTTTCATATTCTATTTTCCTTTGTATCAATCTTTAATATCAACCATTTTCAAATGGACGTGAAGTTTGATTTTCTTAACTAATATTTTCAAGAGGAATGTTTTGTCGAAAAAACTATTGGTTTTGAAGACACAAAACATCCATAACTTGTTTTTAAACATACCAATGTTTTATATAGATTTAATCAAGACCCTTGAGACTTGTATGAAAGACAAACAAGATTTTTGTTACAAAACAGTTATGTTATGAGAACTGCGGATCCAACTATTTTTATAAATAAAGATAAGAAAAATGTTCTAACTCATTAAATTTATATTGATTATATTATATTTGGATCAACTCAACAATCATTAACTTATTCATTTGTCAATGTCATGAAGTCCTACTTGGAAATAAGTATGATGGTTGAGTTTACATTTTTCCTTAGTTTTCAAATTCCTAAAAAACCAAAAGGAACTTATATATTTCAATATAATTATATTAAATATCTTATTAAAAATTATGGATAGGACATCACTAAATGTTTTTATACTCAAAACAATATGTCAAGTTATATTTATCTTGATGAAGGTGGGAAAACAGTAGATCAAACATATTTTTGAGGTATGATAGAAAGTTTATTATACTTAATAGCTAGTCGTAAAGACTTACTGTTTTCATTATTCTTACATTAAAGATATCAATCTAATCCAAATTAATATCATTTAAAATAAGTTAAAATAATTTTTTTTACTTAATGGGAACCATGGATTTAGGACTTTTCTATTTATCTGGAAATTATTTTGTAAATATTTTTTCTTAAATTATGAATTTAGTGATTGTAGAATGCATAGAAAAAGTACATTAATAACATGTTATTTCTAATAAGATTCATTATTTTCTTTTTTCTTGCATGAAGAAACACATAGTGGAATATTCCACTGTTGGAGATAACTATGAAGCAGTTGGAAGTTGTAGTGATCATGTGTTGTGGATGAAACATGCACTCAGAGACTATGGCATGAGTTTTACCAAAACACATATATTGAGTGATAATAAAAGTGTCATTTACCTATTAAAAAACCACGCACTTCACTCTTGTGAAAAACACATAAATATTAGGCCTCACTTTCTTAGGGAGAACACATAAAAAAAGAGATATTATTCTTTAATTTATCAAAATGCAAGACCAACTTGCTGATACTTTTTAAAAACCATTATCATCCGATAGATTTCAATAAATTTAACAAAATTTAAGAATGACAACAACAAGGTAATCTTCTATATTAACTTTTTTTGAAACCATTCTCCTTGCATTAAGATACTCCTTTTAAAGGGGGTTCATTTGTTTAATCATTAAAAATTTATTACTTAATTAATTTTTCAGAACCCAAAATTTTATTCGTTCACAAAAAAAATTGGAACCTAAATTTTTTCCATTTTTTGACAATATTATTTCAGATCCTAAAAATTTTTCATTCAATTATAAAAATTTTCAGAATCTAAGAAGAACCTTATCAAATACTAACAATTCTTTCTATGAAATCCAAAAGGGATGTTTCCTTACATTAATCTTCATATTTTTATTTTTCTTTTCTTTTTGGTATTTCTATCATTATTTAAGAAAACTCTATCTTATTCACATTCCATAAATAATATTTTTTCCATAAAACCTCAGAAGATTGGAACCTACCAAATATTTCTTCGGTATTAATCTCAACTATCAGATCTGATCAAGCTTAATCAACTATTGGATTGATTTGGGAATTTGAACCATCATCTGGAAGTCTATATAAAGGCCCCCATTATTTGTGTCCTACATCAAGTTTTCAAGAGATTATGGTTCAAAGCACTTCCACCCATTAAGTCAGTCATTCAGTTTTCTATGTATCCATATATTATGAATGTCTCTCGATGTTTCCTTGCAGAAAAATATGACATCAAACAAGGACATCAAGGATTGTAAAATTTACAGAGAAATATTGGTTAACCCAAATTTATTTTCTAAGAAAAATGCATTTATTACGAAGAATATCAATCTCAATATATGTGAATGTTATTTGTGGCTCAGATGAAGAGTTAAGATCTGGTTTATCCTAGCCTTCTCATTAAGTTTTATAATATAGTCAGAATTTATGAAGAAAGAGGAATGGAGACGTTTTCCTTCAATAGCTATGGAGAAACTAATTCCTTATCCTTAAATATGGCTGAAATTATTCTTGGTATTCTATATCAAGTTGAAGCAATATTTTTCTCTCACAAGCTGCCTAATAGGAAATGAACTTTTAAGAAGGTAAAGGAAATTGAGTGACTTGGACTCAAGGGAGTTAAGTCACCAAAGGTCAACCATATTTCAAAAAACATTGGTTTGTTATATTATTTGTTATAGGGTATTATTATTCTGAGAAATGGAGACAATGAGTCTCTTAAGAAAAGTGATATTTTTATGATGGTCTTTTTGGATAATCTTGGAAAGGTAATCCTGATCAATTACATTCTTCATTCCATCAGTTATACCAAGAATAGAACACTTAAGTCATTGATTATCATGTATCATGCGATCTTGTCAAAGATCATCCTTCTCTACTTAGAAGGTTTTAAAGTTCCATGTAGTACAAAACCCATAACCTTTGAGATTATGTTGTTGAGTGATGACACTCTGAGGAGGCTTAAAGTTGATTTTAGTAAAAAGAAATGTGAGTTTTATGATAATTCTAGGAATAAGGTTTAAGAATTAACCCAGAAAGGGGAATTTGGGACAACTTCTAAGAGATCCCAGATGAAGATAAACGAGAAAGAACTAGAATCCATAGAAAAATCACTAATTCCAGAAACCCAATCAGCTTTACCCTAGACAAAAAAACTTTTTTCTGATGAATATGTAGAAAAATGGAGAGAGGAGAAGAAGAAAAAAAAAGTGGGTGATGCAAGCTTTGGCTTAGACCCTATTAAAGAAAACTATTTTATGAATCGAATTGAACAAGAGCTTAAGATACAAGAAAAAGAGATGAAGTTGAAAAAGGAAATGTCATAATTTAAGATCATTTAAGCCTATCTTAATTATACTGAGGAAGTATCCGAAAAGATCTCGGTATAAGAACCCTTCCTCCCAGAATCATTTCCTATAGAAACTCCAAGAATGAAATTTTCTACACCGGAACCCATTATGGAAGATGAAATAGCTCAATAATAAGATGATGATGATGATGTTGTTGATGATGATGATGACGATGATGATGATGAAATTGAAGATGTTATTAAAAAATTTGAATAATTCAATGAGAATGAAATTCCTTCAGACATGCAATCGATGAGAACATCCCAGGTAGAGTTAAAAATAATAATATCTCAAAGGAAATATAATAATGGATGGGAGGAGGTTGATAAACCTTCTTATATTGAGCATAGCAATCAACATTTCATTTATCCTAAATATGTTGAGGGAGATACTGAGAAAGAATATCATGATTAAGATAAGATAATTCATGTCTTAGATAGTGAATGGGAGACTCCTAATATAGAGAAATCAATCTATAGAAATGATAAAGTAAAGAAGGTGGTTGATGATATTCCTAGAAAGGTTGTGGTTTTGAAATCTAACAAATATGTTGGCGGAACATCTACAAGGAAAGTTGAAGAGTTAGATAAAGTTAACTCAATAACAAAACAATCATCTTTGGAATCTTTATCCTTGATGGGTCAGGCTTTTGTTGTTTATTCTTAGAAAACGTTAGTCAATATAATATCATTATTCTCAATTATCGTTTCAAGATGTCAGTTGATTCATCATACATTCAATCAGAATTCAGAATAGATAATAATTCTTAAGGATATGTTTTTTAAACACGAAATAGAGTTCATGACTTTCCTTATTGGTTATTATGATCATAACATTTCATGTATGGAAATAACCAAATGGTCTAAGAGTTTAATTGATGATATGAAAATCATAGATGACTTCCAAGACTCAGTAAAAGATGATTTTGATAAATTAGATGATTCAATCAAAAACCATACAATATGTTTTTTTTTGAGAAGATTGATCTTGTGAAAGTTGCATGGCTTCAAGTAGACATATATATAAATTGTAAATTGATTTCAGTTGATCTTAATTTAAAGAGAGAAAGGGAACTCAGGGAAGAGTTGGAAGATAAGTTCAAATCTCAAGAAGAGGTAAAAAAGTCTAATGTAGAAATCATAAAGTCCCAAAAATAAAATATAAAGGATCTTGAAATGAAGAATTGGGATTAGGATTACTTGCTCAAATGGTTTCAGGATGATCACAAAGGGATTAGGAAGATAAATGCATACTTGGGGAATCTTATTCCAAAGGAAAATAAGGAACAACGATTTCCCTCACATTCCGGTTTTTGTTATATTATCCCAGTAATAATTTTTATTTTCATAATGAAATTTTTATTCCATTATTTTTCCGAGTATATTTCTAATGTTTTGGGTGTGTTTTTTTCATTCCCCACATTTATTTATGAAAATCACAATGGGGGACAGACGAAAAAAAATTATTATGTAAAAAAGAAGAGAATTCCCAACGAAATGGGGAGATTATGTAAGGTGGAGTCTATTTAATGATGATTTTTCAAACAAGAAAAATTAAATTCTCTAATAAAGACCAAAATATGATTTTTAGGAATTTCAAAACCTAAGGGGGGGTTAATTGTATTCATCATGGTTTCTAAGTAAAGGGAGATAAGTATTTCTTTTAATATTAAAAATATCTATTTCCTTATATTTTTTTGAAATTTAGTTTGTGATTTCTAAAAAGGGGGAGATTGTTGAGTCAATAAGGTTTTCTAATGACTTTCCATTCCTCAATGTTTTGAAAATAAAAAAACACAATTTCTTAAGAAAAATTTTCATTCTCTAAGAATTATATTCTTAAGGAAAATTTTCTTTCTCTAATAAAACGTTTTTTCTTACATTGGAATTCAATGCCTTTTTTAATGTCTAATAAAAATAAAGACTAGAAAAACCTCTTAAATACAAAAAATCATATCCCTATATAAAATCTAAGAATGTTATAGTTCCTTATCTACTGAGTCTTTCTATTTTTCATACACTGAATTCTATGAACTTCATACTCCAAATTATCTAATATTCAGACTCTTAATCCTCTAAAATTTCGAACCTGAATTAATAAAATCAAAATTCTGAATTATTTAAAAGTCTTACTCTGAATTATCTGAAATTCAAACTCTAAATTATCTGAATTTAGACTCTAAATTATTTAGAATTCCTACTCCCAATTCATCAGAATTACAACTCAGAATTCCTTAAAATTCAAACTCTATGTTCCTTAAAATTCAAACTCTCAACTCTTCAAAATTTCGACTCTGAATTATTTGTAAAATAGAATCCAAATATCAATTTTTCTACAATCTAATTGTTCATATATTTAGACTCTAAATTCAATATTTCCAAGATTATGATTATTCATATTTCTTTAAGCATCATTATTATTCTAACATATTGTTTCTACCTTATCAAATCGTATTTTAAAAAAGATTATTAAACATAATAATGGTTTTTATACATGATAAAATTTCCTTGCACATGTTTTTTTAAATGAAATGATGTCTTAAAATTTGTTTCTAACTGACTATTGGCTGAGTGACATGTGTACATGTCCCTCCAAGATTCATGGAAAAATATTACTATTGGAGGATGGAGCCGACCATTGGAATCCTTACTTATAAATATTAACTCATCTAAATGATATCAAAAATACACACATCACTCTATGTTCCTATATATTACATGTTGTGAAGTTATTTCTAGAGGGAGAAAGACTCTCACGCTTTGTGTAATTTATGAACACTTTGTTCTACATTGAATATCTTGTTCATCCTGCATAGTGAAACTCTGATTATTAATGAGTACAACCGATTTCTTCTTAGGATATAAAGATAGAGGTGTCTAATAACTTAAAGATAGATGGATTATGAGGATAGGAAGAGAGAGGTGCTAGCTATAATAAATTTTGAGGGCTTATGGGGATAGCATGACTGACTAGGATATTTTTTTCGAGGGATTACCCTGGTTTAAGTAAGACAGACTTTCTTGAAAGTATAAATCAACAAAAGTTTATAAATGTATGTTAGATACCCTTCTCTTTGGGTTGAAATATTTCTTATACATGTTCTTGTTTTGTTACATGTTTTTTTTCTATTTTAATTTTATTAAATATATAAATATAACTGTATTATATTTTCTAATACTTGTATACACTAATAAATAAGATTCTATATTCTTTAAGGTATAATCATTACCAATGTATACTTTCCATAAGTTTCTTTTCTGGATACATTTTTTTGGATCCTAATAAAGATTGTTTCTTAGTTAATAACCCAATTGGGTTTGTGAATTCATCTTTTTTAACTTTTTTAAACATAGATTTCCTTTTAGTCTTAAAATGGAAATTTTAAAACCTAGAATTCACCCCCACCCCCTCTTGTAATTGATAATTTTCATATTTTATTTTGATCCTAAATTAGTCATCAAATTTTTCAACAAATTATCTAAAATAATATCCAAACAATTATATAGAAATATGTAACCACACATTAATGAACCCAGAAAACTCGTTGCCCAAAATTCCAATGTATTACATCCAAGAGCCCATATCCCCTCCATAATTCATAAAAAAAAGTCCTTGTAAAAATATCGCATCCACATCATTGTTATAAGTCAAACTTGAAATTTGTAAAAAAAAATATCACCACCCCATATTCAGCACTTTCCCATAATCACAATTTAAATCTCAAAGACCTAATTCCCTATGTAAATACACACAATATATTAATCCATTATATCCCATGTATATAAATAATTTTTTTGAATGTATGAAATTAAATAATGGATTAAAGAATATGTTAGAAACATATTCCACCACAATGATCATATAAATGTTTGTAATAACTGTGATCTAATAAATATTAAATGAGTAAATATAAAATAATCCTATGACACCATAGCTCAGAGATGTCTACATACCAAATAATATTCTAGAAGAGAGAGTGGGGTTAGAAGGTAGTCATCCCACAATATTCTTGACATTCTAGATATTAGGATGAAACTTGAAACATAATTAAGAATATTGGTGTAAATTACCCCATACTATTACGGTGAGGGAGAAAATAAAATATCATAACACAACAAATATATCAAAAAACCATTTTAGGGGTAACTACCAAACTCTAGACTCAAACTATAACCAGTGTCCCACATAACATCCCGGATTGCACCACTATGATAAGGAAGACATTACCCATCTATGTATACATGCATCAAGGTTCATCAATATCACTAATAAATAACTATAGTTTAGTTACCAATCATTTCAAAATAACCCATTATTAATTAAGGTTTCATATATTAAACATCCAAATCTAACATTATTTCACATAAAATTATAATCAATATTTCATAACCATTGTCTTTTATCATTATCCATTCCATGGCCTCGCATTAAATATATCATTATGTCATTATCACTCATTTCCATTAGATCATGTATAATTCAATGACATTCCATAATTTCATGTATTAATTAACTGAACAAGTCCCATCATAAGGAAGATATACACCATCAATGAAATATGTAATCTAAAATAAGAAATAAATAAGAAAATAGTCTAGTAATAAAGAATAAAACCAAAAATAATGTCTCCCAATATATGTAAACCATCTCATTACCATACCCAATATCATTCCACATCATCCACATGATCCCAAGATCAACCTAATTAATCCAAATCCTCCATAACATCAGCACAACTCAACCCTCACAATAAGAAATAATCCAACAGTGGGTTTCAATTTTAAAGATTATAAGGTCTCTAAATTTTTAATCGTAGTGAGTCATGAATATAACAAAAAAATTAAGCAACGATAAATGTTTTGATTCAATTCATATAATATTATAGAAAACAATTCCTAAACATATCTGGACAGTATATATATTAACAAAATAATAAACATATTCCAATAGTCATGATTTATAAATTCATTATGTATAGGTTTTATAAAATAATATACCATAATATTTGTTATCATATATATTGATATTCATTAAATTAATTGGATTAATGAAATTATTTTTCATTGTAAATAGTATTTATAGATAATGATAACTCAAAATATTCCTTTCTTGTTTCTAACATTATCTTACAATCATAAATTTTTTTTAAAATATTTTATAAATGTATAATTTTCAAAGGAACAACAATAATCATAACTATAGAATCATAGACTATCAATAAAATAACATGACAGAACAATCATGAATAGAAACATAATCACCTGCACATCATGTCAGCCTTTTATTATCATAGAATTATTAACTTCTACATTAATATAATATCTTGGAAAAAATCAATGATTTACTCAATAGAAACATAATTATAAAAAACCCACATGAACAAATCAAATAAACTTGATTCTTCAAACACCCTACATCAAAAAGAATCTTCAATATTCACTGCACACGAATAGAAGGATATAAAAATAATACCAACTTGAAAACTCATTAAAAATCAAAAGGTATTAATAAATTATCCAATAATTTATTCTACGTAAAAAATAAATAATTCCCCATAAAATAGAGAGAGTGGAATTTCTTTAGAATTTGAATAGGGAACGAAATAAAAAATGAATTTGAAATTTGATAAAATAGAGACACCTTGGTTCGATGATCATCCTCTCATAAGATAAGTCACATGAATCAATTAGAATGTCCTATGCTCATATAAAATTTTCCCACATCTACCTAGGGATTAATATAAGATTTATTGAAGTGTATTATTTCAATTGAGACATTTAATTTATAATGAAAAACATGGAAACCTATTCTCACAATATGACAGGGATCAGTCAATCCCAAGGTTATCTATTCCAAAAAATAGATTTCTCCCAAATAAAATTATTCTTAACCCATAAAATCATTTAACTAAAATGAAAAAATTCTTATAACCAAGGACTTCACATAGGCTAGTGGTAGGAGATTCGCCATTGTCACCCTTCAGTTGTGGGTTCCATTCTCGTGGCCTTTTCAGAAAATATGGGTTGTCACCCATACGGATGGATTTCTTTTTTATAAACATAAATCATTCTTAAGTCTTTCTAGAAAAAGATAATATCCTAAAAAATTACCATAACCTACTTTAAACACAAATTTTTTCTAATACCTCTAATTTTGAATCCCAAAATGTATAAACCCTTAATCACCTCAAAAACAAAAGATCATATGAACCCTAATGGTTATCTATTACATTATTTGTTTTGTGCATATAAGAAAGGAAAATTATTCCATGAATAACATTTCAACATAGTAAACATCAGGATTACAAATACTAAAACAAAGTCATCCAAATTAATCCCATTATCAAAAAGATCATTAATACTTTTAAACATTTCATCATCCTAAAATCTACCATAACTTTAGAATCCATTATATGAAGACTTCATAATTATTCTATGTTTTTAATGATACAATAATCATGTTTTTTTATACTATTACTTTATACATTTTTCTAAAAACAAAATCATCAATCATGTCTTAATATACAATAATATAAAAACATGAGACAAGAAATGATCCATACATTTCATAAGACATTTTCAATTTCCTAATATTCAATTGGAATGGAATTATGTATTTATAAATATATATTTGTACAGCAATATTTATCTCATTCCCAATGTTTCTTCATAGGAATCCTATTTTCATAATGAACCTACTCCCCACATTTAAAACATTCAATTTATATATTGGAAATAAATTCTTTCATTTTCCTGGAGTCAACAAAGTGAGACCTTTTTCCTTGGTTTTTTATTGGTTTATGACCTCCATTTCCACATCTATAACACATTATTATCTATTTAAAACAGCTTCCATAGTGTTTTTTTCAAAATAAATGACTCATATGTCATTGAATATTTGTACCTTTGTGATCTCTATTACCTTAACTTCCATTGGGATTCAATTATCTCATATATTATGCATTAAAAAAATCACCAATGTCCAATTTATTAATCATTACTTCAGATAGTATGTTTATAATAACCATGAATGTTTTCATTGCATCTCCAATTTCATTTACTTTATTATTCAGAGAACCACCACATTTTCCTTCACATCCTTTGTAAATTTGGTGACTGTTAGATCCATCAAATTACCAAAACCAAAAATGGTTAGTATGTGTATATTAAAAAAAATCATCATATACTACCATATGAGTAAGATAAACACAAATATATACTTATTTAACTTATCTAAAACTCATTTAGTTTATCTAAAATAACTATGACTCTTTTAAATATTAAATCCATTGTGGTTATACAAAACTTTTCACTAATGCTTAAAAAACACCACAACCTCAATATTTATTTAAACCAACCTTTGATACCAACTATAAGGTCCCCAACATAAACATTACATAATATTTATATAATTAAATAATTATAATTTAATTCACTTCAAGGGTCTTTTCATGTTTAGGTATTTAGATAATTACATCATAACCCATACATAATAACTTAAATATAACAAAGTAGACACTTCTACTAACTATCCATTTTTTTATAAAATAAGTATTTTTAAAAATAATAATGTTTTAAATTCATGATTAAAGAGCATCAATTTTCCTAGATCAAATCCTTAAATCTATTCTTCTTTATAACTTGTGAAAAACATTTAAAAACATGGAATATGTACCAAAATCTCAGTATTTTATACACAATGAATGAAAAATGTTTGTCTCATGAAAAAATTTACACCATGAATAAATTATCATAAATTAATAATTTTCACCTTTATGAAGTATTCAATACAATTCACTAAATCAATCATCATTTATTACCATTTTTTATTCACAATATTTCCATAAAACCAATAGAGAGGAGAATATAACATATAAGGTTCACTTGGGAAATAAACATACTGAAATGGAATCACCCTTTGATCGAATTCTACACATATCACTAAATGGATTAGCCATGCGGTCGGATTCCATACCCAATGAATTAGAGGTTAGAAAATATCAACCCACCCTTGGTTTATCATAGAACCACTTAATTTTGCCTTATTACGTAACCATACATCTTTAGTTTATGACATAACCACCCATCTTTGATTTATCACCTAACCTCCCATCTGATATCCTAGTATCTTTATATAATCATGAAATATAAAATATTGAAATTTTCAACATTTCACTCATAAAATTTCATTTTTATTCACAAGAAATCATTTCATGATATTGAAATATTCAAACCATTTCCAAAACCATTTAAATCATTTAATAAAGAGACTTTTGAATGAATTTTTTCTCAAACAAATTTGAAACTTTTGAAAGAAATTAACATTTTAAAAGATTTATTTATAAATAAATAAATTCATAATAACCATTTTGAAAAAAATAAACATTTAATATAATGTTGTAGAAGAATAAATATTTAAAAAATTTAGAATGATGTTACAGCTAAAGATTCCCTTACCACTTGAGAAATAATTGAATAATAATCACTAAGGAATAACATTAAATAAAACACTAAATATCACAAGAATATACAAATTCATGATATAAATAGTATAAAGGGTTGTATATACACCTTATAGTATAATAAAGGTTCATAACATCAATATATGACTCAAATAAAGGAGATTGAGAAGAAGACCCATACAAACATTATATCATTAGATCAAAGATAAATCAATTACATATTTATGTGTGATAAATATAAATACACCCAATATAAGTGGATACATAGTGTAAAACAATAATATATCATGCACACAATATAGTGAAAAAAACAAAACCAATGACTAAGATATTTAACATAATGAATAGAGATTGAGTTGAGATTTCATTTACCTTAAGTCTCACTTGTCTCGTACGTTTGTTATTTTCCAGAATAATAAAATTATTTTAATTTTAAACATTCTTGATAAAAAAATTTAAGTAATTTATTCATTTTATATCACATATTAACATGTTATAAAAATTTCATAACTATTTAAGTTCATATTAGATGTTTTGTCCGTATTTAGTACATGAGTCAAAAATGAACTTGTTTTGATGTAAATTGTCCATGTGGTCCAAATTAAATAATCTATAGAATAGTATTTATTATTTAATTATCATAGAAATCATGTATATAGGTATTTATAATAATCCATAATATTTGGAGATAAGAAATGAAATGCACCGTTCAGGGAGACGATATTCTGTACGTACACATAAACCATACATTCATTTTTTTTAGTTTTAAAAAAATAGTTTTTAAATGATATAAAGGTATATTATCATAACATTATTATATTAATTTCATATATATATCATATATTTAATAAATTCATCATTTATATGTTTAATGAAAATTGGGAACAAGTCACATCACTTTGAGGGGGCGGTAGTCAACACTTCCTCAATCAAAATTATCATATTTACATAACATGGAAATCATAATGGTTTTTTCTAAAAATAAATTAAAAACAATATATAAATTATATATAATATATATCATATGTAAAAATATTATCCATTACAATGGCCACCATGAGAGTTGGTAGGGGGAAATTGAACAGTAATTATTTTGTGAGCTAGTAATTCACCGTACACAAAAACAGTATGTTTGTTACCCATTAAATGGAGGTTTGAGTAATTTTAGATATAAATCATTGCATAAAACCATATTAGTATATTGAGGATAAATTTTTTTTTAATAATTTAATAATAAGATTATATGGAGTGGGAAATGGAAATAATTCTAAAAAACATGAGAGAAGATGTTACCTCTTAATCAAGTAACTTTTTTTGGTTTATGCCAAAATGATTCATTGGGAAGATTTCCATACTATGGGATACTTCTACAATATGGGGATAAATGTTTGGAAGAGTTTAAGTCAAGGATTTTTCATACCAAAAGGTTTTTAATGTGTGGGTATTAAAGAATAGAGTGTTCCATTTTATATGATATGGGAGGGGCACCCTTAGAAAGTATTAAAATATTTAATTTATATAAATTAACTTTTTTTGAAAAATTTATCCAAATTGATATATGTCTAAAATAATATTAGTATAGTTTGAAATCCTCTCATATAATAATTTTTAGACCTGACTTGATTTTATTTTGAACATTATCTTTTCGATTTGCACTCAATTATTCTTTTTTAATTTTAATTGTGGTAAGCAAATTTTAATTATTAAGAGGAATTTAATTTTAATTATACAGAATAAATTTCCTATAATCAGACACTTAATTAACTTTTATAGCTTATAATATTCACTTTTTTATTTTAAAATATTTTTAGTGTTTTTAAATGATTTAATAAATTACTATTGTTATATTACATCAATTGTGTCAATTTTTACACTATTTTTTTTTAATTTTAATAAAATATAAAATGAGATATAATATAAAACCAAGACATTAAATAGTATTTTATAATTTAATATTCCCCTATAAAAAAAATTTATGACAAAAATTATGTCAAATTATATTTATTTTAAAATTTATGATATCATTTCCATGATTCCTTCATTATTAAAGAAATCATTGTGTCACAGTTATATTTAAATTTTTAATGAGTAAAAAATATAAATAAAATAATATGATGTAGGAAATAGTTTTATCATTCTAATAGCTATTTATAGTTTAAGAGATCACTTATATAATCCCGTATTAGATTTTTTTAGAAAGAAGATATAACTTTATAACATATTTTCCTTTAACTTTAAAGTTATAACTATCATAATCACACCCAACTCGAATTGAAAGGAAAAACATTCATCCCAAAGGCTAACTTGGTTGGAAATATCTCATTAAATTGGATTAGGACAATTTTTAGGGTAGTTTTATGTTATTATAATATTATTTTTACCTTTATTTACCTGATTTACCCTTTAAATATGGTAAACAAAAATAATTACAAAAGAAAGTATTCATCCTGTTAAATAATAATGTGGAAATATCTACATAATTTAGACCTTTTGATTCCAAATATGGAATCCATTTTTTCAAATTAAAACACATAATTTGAGATAATTAAATTAAAATTAATACCCGTGGTCAAATCGAGAAAACATGTTTTTTAAAAGTAAAAACCATCAACTGATTAAAGTGTGTTTACATAAAATTTCATTGTGAAATCACCTCCAATGCCCAATATTATATAAAACGATAAAAACATAATCTAAATATACATTAATACCAATTCAAATGAAAATATAACAAAACATATAAATTAAATTAAAATATGTTTTTGAATTAAAATTCCTTATTTTATCATTGTTCATTAAAATATGAATTTTATCAAAAAAAATACGAAAATTTCATCCAATGTAAATATTGATGTCTTGATTCCAAAAAAGTAGTTTATTATTTTAAATAGAACATATAAAAGTGAAAAAAAAAATATATCTAAAAAGGCCCTCCATCAAATAGGTGGTAAAACTACATTTTAAAAAATGTTAGAGTATTTTATGATTATAATTGGATTTATTCTCATTTTAATCCTATAAAATTTATTTGGAAATAGTAAAAACATATTATAAACTAGTTTAAACATAATATAGTTAGTTCTGTTCATTCCCGCTAATACAACTAGTATGTATTTACTACTATTTAAAATAATATTATTAATAATGTATTATTATTTTTTATAACTCAGTCCTGTGTGAAATGTTAGATTTTGGAGAAACCTGTTGTTGTGTGTCAAGTACGATATCAAATATAGTTTACCCATTAATTTAAAACCATAATCTAATTCATAAATATTAATATATATGAATAATTATAATTCTATAATTACCTGGGATGTTACATTCTCACCCACCCCCATGAAATAGTGTCCTATTACTTTTGATTTGCGGTCAGTAACATGATTACTACTTTTCAAAATACCTTTATTACAATCCCATTTTGAAAAAACAATTAATAAAACATCCACTTTAAAGGAAAGAAAATAATGTACAAAGATCACCTCAGATAACACAAACTAGGATTCCATGTAGGAAGAAAATGGTATAGAAGAAAAACTAGGTGTCATGTACTTATGGAGAGTGATAGAAAACATGATTAGGAGAAAGTTAACTATAATGAAACCATAAATTTTTCACTATATAAAAGTTCATTTATTTCATAGTAGGAAAAGTAAATGGAATATTTTTATGATCGTTTTCATTAATTTGAGGAATTTATTTATGAGATTGACTAAGAACATAAGGAAACTTACTTACATGACAAGTAGGGTATCATACATTAATCCATTTCCACCAAAACCTCGTATTTTTTTAATGATGTTTATTTAGGAAGAGTTTTTCATTCCTGAAGCACCAAAATATACTTTTATAGAATCACATAAACCATAAATTATGATCAATATATTTCCCCATATTTAGACAATAACAAAAACCAAAATGGTTAGTGAATGATCATATAATTCCAACAAAAAGAATAATTCATTATTATGAGAAGGACTACTATTAATCTCCAAAATCCAACAGTAATACCCATGTTATACATTGACCATTTAACAAATATATGACCTTAAAATTCCTCAAAACAATTCAAACTAATATAAAAACCCATTTTTCATTTGGATTTGATCTCATAGTCTTCCAGGATAAGTTTTAACATTTATCTCCATAAATAAATCTTAATGCCTCATAAATAATTGTAATTTCCTAATCACAAACTCTCAATGATAGGTTAATCTTTTCCATAAATAACCCAAAATTTCTATAAGTCTATAATAAAATCATATATTCCTCTAAAATATAGTTAATTCATTACTCTTATTTAATAATCCTATATTATTTTATTTATGTTGATAATATAGGGTTCCCAAAATGGTGAATGTCTTCTGAAATAACATTAATCACATAATCTACAAATCATTTTCCACTCTTATGGTTAACTATTCTCGAAAAAATATATCTCCCAAATCAACTTATTCTTAATCCATAAAATAATTTAACTAAAAAAATGGTCATACTAACAAATCACTTCATATAGGCTAGTGGTAGGCGATGCACTCGTGTTTCCCTTGTGTTGTGGGTTTGATTCTTCCGGCCTTGATCGATGGGATGAGTTGTCAAACATCCTACAGGATGGAATTTCTTTAAAACTATATCATTCTTATAACATTATCAAAAATATATAATTTCATTAAAAACAACCATAACCTATTTTTACTGCAAATTTCATCTAATGCCTTTCATTTTGCATCCCAAAAATTAAAAACCCTTAATCAACTCAAAAAAATGTCATACTAGCCCTTAAGTTTATCCATTAATTTTATTTTTATGTCCAAAAAAGAAAATATAAATCTTCTTGTGAAAACATTTTCACATAAAAAACTTCAAAGTTACCCATACTAGAAAAATTTCTTCTAAAATAATCCCATAATCGAAAGTACATTGATATTTTTCTACATTTCATCATCCTAAAATATACCATAACTCTTGAATCCCTTATATATAGACTTTTTAATCATTCTATATTCTTCAGGATACCCTAACTATGCTTTTCCATATTATTACTTAATACTTATTTGTTACAAACAAAAACCTGAATCATTTCATATGATTAAAAAATGATAAAACATGAGACAAGAAATAATATGCACCTTTCATAGGTCATTTTCAGTTTCCGTATCATCAAATGTAATGGAATTAAGTATTAATAAACATATATTTGTGCAGTCATGTTGATCCCATTCCTGAACTTTCTTCTTGGGAAACCTATTCGAATAAGGAACCTACCCCCCAAATTTGAAACCTTCAATTGGTAAATCAGAAAGAGCTTCTTTCTATTTTCTGGGAGTTAACTGAATGATTCCTTTTTTAATAGGAGGGAATTGCTTTATGATATTCATTTCCACATATATAAAATCTTCTAATCCCTCTAATAATTTTCCTATGTGTTTCTTTCTACATCTTTGAGACATATGTCATCGGATATTCATACCTTTATATTCATTACCTGAACATCTATATGGATTCATTTCTATCATATATAATGCATCATAGAAATCACCAAGGATTAAGTGGATAACCATTACTTTAGGTAGTCGTTTTTGAATAACGAGGATAGTCCTCATTCTAGCACCCATTATAGCTGGTTTCTTATGTAGAGAACCACCACATTTTCTTTCACATCCATTGTTACATTGATACCTACTAAATCCATCCATTTACTAAAACAAAAAATGGTTGTGACGATTATATATATAAAGTCATCATATAATATTATAGAGGAGGACACACACTAAGATATACTAATTCATGTTATCTCAAACTAATTCAATTTATCTAAAATAACTGTGAATATTTTTAATAAGCTAACCATTGTTGTTATATAAAACTCTTAACTTATGCTTATTAACATCTTAACCTCTAATGTAATTTAAACTATCTTATGATACTAACAATGATGCCCCAACCATAAAGATTACATAGTCATGAGATAAGTCAATAATTTGACATTAATTCACATCATCGATATTTGTAGGTTTATATCTTTAGAGAATTAGTTCATGAGTTATACATACTAACATAGATATTATAAATTATACACTTATACTCACTATCCATTTATTTCATAAAAACTATTTTTAAAAAGAAACATGTTTTTTTCATGTTTAAATAGCAAAACTTTTCCTTTATGTCAACCTTGAAAATATTCTTCTTTGAAACATGTGAAAAATATTTCAAAATATGGTATGAGAATAAAAATCACATTAAGGGATACACCAAAAAGGAAAACTTTAATTCATAGAAAAAACATGTAAACCATGAATAATTTATCATAAATTAATAATTTTCATCTTTGTGAAGTAATAAATACACTTCACTGAATATAGTTTCACTTCTTACCATTTTAGTAATCAAAATGTTACTACTAAACCAAAAAATAAACACATAACATATACAGGTAACCTAGGACCTAAACATGCTTAAATGTAATAACTATACAGTCGAATTCCATAAATATCCCTAAATGGAATATCCATATGACTGACTTACATAAGAATTGCATTGGAGGTTATAATGTAAACACCCATCCTTGTTTTATCATAGAAACATCACACTTTGGTTTATCACAGAACCACCCATCTTTATTCTATCACATAACCACCTAAATTTGGTTTATCACTTAACCACCATTAATATGTCCAAGTACCATTATATAATCATGAAATATAAAATATTTCACTTTTAAAAATCTAACTCGTAAAATATAATTTTCAATATTAATAAATCATTTTAACATAATGAAATATTAATTCCATTTTGAAAAACCATTTAAAAAATTAACAAAGAGACTATTGAATTAATGTGTCCCATACAACACTGAAACATTTGAAATAAATTATCATTTAAAAAAATTATGTTACATAAAAATAAATTCTGAAAAACTATTTTAAAAACATGGACATGAAATAAAATGTTGTAGAATAATAAATCTTTAAAATATATAAATGATATTATAGTTAAAGTGTCTCTTATAACTAAAAAAATAGTTGAATAAAAACAATTAAGGAATAACATTAAATAAAAGACCAAATATCATGAGAATGTTATAACTCATGATATAACATGTAAATAATGGTTGTATATACACCATATAGGATAATAATGGTGTATAACACCAATATAAGCCACAAACAAAGGATATTGAGATGGAGTGCCTTACAAAGATGGTATCATTAGATCATGAATAAATCAATGAAATAATTATGTATGACCAATATAAAGACACCCAATATAATTTGATATTATTTTTAAAAAAACAAGTAGTTCTTGAAAAATATTATAGGAAAAACAAAACCAATAACCTGGATATTTAACTCAATAATTGGTATTGAATTAATATTTTCCTTACCTTTAGTCTGCCTTTTCTCATATGTTATTTATTTTCCAGAATAATAAACATGGGAAAATTGTATACCTTCTTGAAAAAAAATTCAAGTTCATTATTCCTTTTTTTATCAATTATTACCATGTTATAAAAATTACAGAACTATTTAAGTTCAAATCAAATGTTTTGTTGACATTCGGTAATTGAGTCAAAAGTGAACTTGTTTTGATTTAAATTTTCCATGTGGTCAAAATTCCATCATCTATAGAATATTATTATGGATTTAAATACCATATATATCTAGTATATATGTATTTATAATAATCCATAATATTTGGGGATAATTAATGAAATTCACCATTCATGGATACGGTAGGTCGTACGTGAGCATGAACACTACTTTCATTATATTTTCATATAAAAAGAATAATAATTAAATTATATAAAAATATATTATAATTCCAATATTATATTAATGTCATATATGTCTCATATGTTTAATAAAACCATCCCTTATATGTTCCACGTATATCAGGAACCAGTCATATCACTTTGAGGGGGAGGTTGTCCACACTTCCTCAAACGAAATTATCTTATTTACACAACATAGAAAGAAAAAATGTAGGTTCTAAAAAAATACATAAGAATACAAACAATATAGATTTAATATATCTCATATGTAAAAATATTTTCCACTATTACTACCACCATTTGAGGTGATAGTGTAAAATTGAACAATCGTCATTTCATGAGCCAGTAGTTCATTGTACACAGAAATAGTAAGTTTGTTACCCATTAAATGGAGGTGTGTGTAAGTGTAGATAGAAAAATTCTTATAAGACATCCTATTATATTAATAATAATATTTTTTTATTAAATCATATAATAATAGTATATGGAGTGGATAATGTAAATGAAACTAAAAGACATGCGAGATGGCATTACCTCTTAATCGGGTAGCTTCTTATGGTTTATACCAAAATGATTCTTTGGGAGGATTTCTCTCCTATTTGAGACTTCAAGACGAGGGAAGGGATTCTCGGATGATTTCCATTTCCAAACAAAATTGTTCTTTATGTGTGATATTTAGATAAGAGAGTGTACATTTTAATAGGAGAAGGGAGGGGAACCCATTGGAATGTAATATAATATTAAATTCATATAAATTAATTTTTGAATCCTAATGGCTCAAATCTGAGATATGTCAAATCTAAGATGCATATATTTTTAAATTCCCTCATACAATAATTTTAGACTTATATTCATTTTATTTTAAATGATATCTTTTTGGTTTACCTCTAATTATTTATTTTCAATTTTAATTGTGGTAACAACATTTTAATAATTAACCTAAATAGTATCATTCTTCTCAGGAATCCTTGGTATAAAAATTAAAAATACCACATTCATGACATCCCACATCCATTTGAAAAATGATAACAACTATAATATACATCCATGTCATTGATGCTCATTATTAAATTGTTAACAGTGGTAGCATTGTGTCACAAACACTGTTATCCCAATTTTATTTTCCAAAAAAATAAAAAACATCATAGTTACCCATACATTTTGGTCACACCTAGATATACCGCTCACTTTTAGGAATAAAACACGCACATTAAATCCTCTTGAATGCTCATAGGCACAAAAACCTGATTCTTTACATAGATGATCTCATCCACATCTATAGTCTAACATGATGGTGACTCACCACCTTCAAGGAGTTTCCTCATTGGAAAACACATTGTATCCTCATATTTCATATCCCTAGTCCATCTTAAATGTCTATAATCCACAAAAACTAATATTAGGGTCATATTCTCTTGACTCTACTTATCAAAAACATGACTCTACACTAGTAAAGTCATCACCTTACCAACTTCACTATACTCCAAAACTGAATGAGTCTTCTTTTTTCCTTCTAAAATCATCAACAAAACTATTTCCTTTTCTAAGAGTGTATTCTAGATTAAAATAAAATTACATCATATACTCAACCCCCACCTCGGCTGGAGATTCATATCTCATTGTGAAACGATATACATTAAGCTCTTATGATCCGAATACAAAGTATATATGTCTCTAAAACAAATAATTCCCCCAACACATAAAACCATAAACAACTACATTGGTCTAGATATTATGCATAGGGTAATTATATTCATGTGGCCACAACATCCAAGACCTATATTCTCAAACATGATCTCCATGCATCAAAATGATCCAATACATATTCTTGAGGCATCAAAAAACAACGTGTACTCCTCACCTGTCTTGAGTGGGATAATTATTTGTTTTGATGTCAATCGCTTCCCGAACTCCTGTACGGAATCATCACATGATTCTGACCATTCAAACATTATCTCATTCTTGGTAAAACAAATCATTAATGCTTCTAGTCAGGAAAATTATTTGATTAGTCTATTATAGTATCCCACCAACCCCATAAAATAGCATATATCAAAAAAATTCTTAGGATTCTCCCATGAAAAAAATTCATGAACCTCATCTAGGTATACCAACACACCTTCTTCCTATATGATGTGACCCATGAAGTATACTTGGTCAACAAAAAGCTAACACATATATATCATTGAGTATAACTAATGTTATCTCAGTTTCCAAATAATGGTGTCAATGTGTTGGGAATGATCATTATGGGTCTTTGTGTGCACCGAGATGTCATCCACCAACCCAAGAAAAAAAATTAACATGGAATAGGTATAAGATTCTCTTCATTAATTCTATAAACACATTGGGTGTGTTCATCAACTCGATTTCCATTACGATGAACTCATTATGCCATAATTACATATTAAAGGAGACTCTGGTATATCAGATGGTTGAACTATCAACCATTGATACCATGATCTCAAGTCAATATTTGATAAAATACAATATCCTCTCAACTTGTATAAAAATCATTGATATGGGGAAGATGATATTAATTCTTCAAATCCATCTAGATCAAATTATTATAATCAACACACAAGGACAAGGTTTCATCAGCCTTCTTTGAAAACTAGATAGGATAGACCCGAGGCTACATACTCTGATAGATAAATCCCTTATTCTCTAAATCCAATAATTTATTAATAATCTCTTTAATATCTATAGGTTCAATTATGTATTGTGAAATAGAAACTATATCATCACCTGGCATGAGATCAATTTTAAATTATACATCTCTCTTGGGTGGAACCGCTGAGAATTATTCGAGAAACACACACAAAAACATATCCATTATTGATGGAAATACATATTTCTTAACCCCCCCCCCCCAATCTAATGATATACTACCAACCTAGGTGGTAAGATTCCCCATTTTCTGATGAAATGGCCCTACACGGCCTACCTTGATATCCCACTCTCCATAGTGAATATAGTTTTCTCAATTAGGTGACATCAACCTCCTATGGTAAAAATCAATGTGGGATCATTATGATACCAACCACTTCTAACAAAAAATAAATTCAAAGCTTTACATTTCTTGGATATAAATATCCAACAGAAAGAAATACTCTACAACCCTAAGAGAATGCCATTTTTTTAGAAAATATCTTTATGTCATACTCCCAAGACTATATTTATCATCATAACCCCACTCATGAACTCCACTGTCAGGCTCAAACCATTTACATGTTTTGAAGATATAAAAGATTTATAGGTGCACGTATAAAATATGGAATTTTATAGTATATAATATATAATAATAATATCTCTAACTGTTCATGGTCTAGCCTCACTATCCACAAGTATAGGATGAATGGAATGAAACTATCCTACCCCTCTTCCTGGTGATACTACGAGAGTCCCTTGACATGTATGACTCTACTGATACAAGCTCCCTTTCACTAAATCACCTCATCCATTGCACATACATCCAAGTCTAATATAACTCCAGCTATCATAATAATATTATGTAGAATATCCCCATCCCACACTCTGGTTCTCTCAAACTCCTCCATCACTACCCATCTTTCATGGCTTCTGGCGGCATCTCTGTAGATGTCCCATCATATTGTAAGATTGTAACTCTACTGATGATCAAGGATTGTGTATAATATATAGGATTGTCCAATATAGTCCATCACAGACCTGAAACCTTGATTAAACTGCACAAAATCAGATACTCTCTCTTGCCTCAACTTCTCTCGATAAAATTGATTACGGAAATTCTCCAAAAAAATAAATTCCATATTTTTTTACACAATTTATAGACATGAACATCGCTCTAGTGATTCATTGATCCTCACAACATATATTTATCCAACATGGCCATCTTCTCCCCAAAATTCTCTAAATAGTCATGTATATTCTCGATGAACTAAATTAACAACTCTTCTACGTCAATTCCACCCTCTCTGGTAAATGTTGGAGGGTGATTCAACTGAAAATCTCATGTAATATTAGACATTCAATTAATAACCCATTCAAAGTCTCTTTATATCAATTTCATAAACCAAGAAAATCTCTCACTGAACTTCTCTCCTACTAACTCACCTAACACAACCATTGTCTCAGGTTCCACTACAAGAGGAGCATCTCCAGCCATGTCCTCATGTATTCCTATCAACAAGCATCATCATGGAATAATCTATCCACATTTCCAAACACATATATTATGAAACATAAAATTAATTTATCACACTAACATAGGTGGAAAATTAGAACAATCCACAACAAGTATTTTCCACAAAGCTTGCCACATGGTCAAAACTGGGGCGTTATCACTACCCTAAACCATCCAATGTCTATGTTATGCTTAAAAATGGGTAAAATCATTTTAATTATTCATTTTAACATTATAAAACCATATATTTACATATTGGAACGTTATAAAATTTAAATTCATCCTTAGGAACCATTTCCCATTTCAATTACATAAGTAAGGATAACATTTCATTTTTTAAGCACAAACCGGAAAACTTGTTTTCCAATTATTGCCAAAAATAATTACTGTGACAAAATAATCCTGAGTGCCTAAAATGATTCATGCCTACTAAAATGTCATTACATTATCAAACATGGGTCAAATCTTAGTATATAACAATAACAATACTCACATCACTAAATAAGTGAATCTCCCAAGCTTAAATAATATTCAATTGTAACCAAAAACATAAATAACAAAAGATGTACCCTGGGTACTTGGGTTCCCACCCAAACATGGGTTTGCTACTCCCATCCTTAATCTAACAACCATGTCCTAACTCATAATTTCATCTTGTATATCTTTCCCAAATTGTAAGGAAAAAATAAAAGAAAATAAAACTCCTCTGATACCACATTTCAACGTTCTGAACTAGCTTTTACACACTGATTCCCTAGAGTCAGTTTTCTATAATACTTCAAGAATGCCTCCCCATACACTCTAGGCTGCTGACTATTGGTGAGGGCCCAAATATCAATCATGGGGATACTAGACCCTTTTTATTATAGTAATACCACAATGATAAATAAATAAAAAATTGAAACAAAATAATAATAACCAAATGATATCATAATCATCACAATAACAGTATCACAGGATGACCAAAAATGGAAATAAAATATCTGAAACTAAAGATAAAAAAATTTTCTTCCACGTATGTGTCAGGTGTCTAAATGAAAACCCAAAATAAAGACATTGAAAACTCCCTCAAGAGGTTCTGGACACTAAATTTGGCTTTCTCATCCATGATCCATCCAGTGTTATTCATCTAACACATAAAAGTTTCCCGTAAAATGTCTTAAAACCATGAAATCTATTCAGTTAGTGATTAAGAAGCCTAAGGGTGGTTTGGGTACAACACGGTATACTACCACCAAAGGAAACTGAAATAATATAAAGTAAAAAAATTATGCCGAATTATAATGAATAAATAAAATAAATAAAGTAAAAACATAAATTAATTCAATTACTCATTATTTAACAACATAACCCAAAGTTCACAAGGGCACATATACTCTAAAAACCTTTGTTATCCCATTCCATATTAAATACTACCCACAAAGGATATCATATATCTAAATTCTATTATTTCAATCATCTTCTCAGTTAACATTTGAATTCCACTACTACCATTCATCATCTCATTTCATATATGAATGTCATTATTACCATTCATCATCCCATTTCACATATGAATTCTGTTGTTTCCATTCATCTTATCAATTGACATATGAATTTCATTTTTAACATTCATCATATCAATACATTTCTAAATTCCATTGTTACCACTCATCATCTCATTTGGAATCTAAAATTAATTGGTACCATTTATCATCTTAATTAATTTTTGAATTCCTCTGTTACCATTCATCATCTCATTCCACATCTTAATTCCCTTGATATCATTCATCATCTCAATTTTTATCTAAATTCCATTGTCACCATTCATGATTATCACATATATCACCACATCACATATATCACAATATAACATGTATTATAGTATCACATTTATCACAACCACCCATTTATTAATTCACATATTAATTAATAAAATATACAATTTCATAATCACATTATTCATTTAATTAATTTTAAAATTATTTAATCACATATATCCTAAAAATTATTTCAACAATTAATTAATCAAATAAATTACATTAATTAATTCAGCATTTAATTAAACTAGTTCAATAATATCAATATCCCCATTATTAATTCAATAATTCATTATTCCAATTCATCAATCCCAAAATCCCTAAAATTAATTAAATAATTAATTATTCCAATTAAAAAATCCAGATATCCCCATAATTAATTCAACATGTAACTATTATAAATCAACAACCCCAATTTCCCAATCCCTTGATTATTTAATTTAATAGATTAATTAATTAAATGTATGAAACTCAATAGTAAATAATCCAATATATATTATATAACTATATATATATATAATTGAAATCCATACATTGTGATTTGAACAATAAAAAACCTACCTTAAAAACGGTGACGAGCGCTAACCAATAGATATCCCCAATTCGAGTGGAATGACCCTAATCACATTAATGATCGAGAACTTGATTCATATACTATATAAAAGATCAAAAAACAAGATCAATTAAACCTCGATCTAGATCTAGATCAATATGAGAAAAATATCACTTCAAATGGGTCATTGAATGATAAAAAATATATGTTAAATCAATCATAATGAGATTCAGTTACCATGAAATGTATAGATATTAAATATGGGCATCGAATAGTGAATAAAAGAGGTTCGGAGACTTATGAATTTTTCTGGGAACCTCAAAGATGGATATGCATTTTTAGGGGATGAGTGGGGTTGATTTTGGGTAAATATGGGGGTTCGAGTATTTTAAAAACTAATTTTCAAGATATTTAAAAATTAATGCATGGTTTCCTAGGAAGGGGAGAACTGTTTTCCAAACCATTCATCTTAACCATGCACCTCTTTTACTGAGTTTTATGGTCTCCCCTAAGAGGTCACACCGTTAGAAAAAAGCATGTACCATTCATACAATCATTCCTTCCATGAGTTTCACGATGTGTTATGTGAGGGAACATGTTCTTGGAAAACCATGTGGCAACCATGAACTTTCTATATCATCTTAAAAATTCTCAATTTTCACCCAAATACAATCCAAGTTAAAACCCAAAAAACTAGTCAAAACTAGGAAATCAGATACTTAAAAATAATCTCAAGACATCTTCTAGAGGGGAAGTTATCTTACATATTTCGAATCTTCATTCACTCTCACATGATGGTGTGCCATACCCCTTCAAGTTGATATGTTCATTCAAAATAAAAATCCACTAAATCTACAATATATCCTATAATTAATTCCTCACCTGATCATAGTGTGGATATTAAAATAAATTTTAGTTATTTAACATTTTGTCGCATGAAAATCTTTTTCAAGGGGTGAACCTCTATATTTATTGTACCATAAAAATCTACCCATAATTCATCGCACATGAGCTCCTACATCACGATAAGAACATGAAACCTCCTCAGATTTTTAAAGTTTAGATCATTTCAAACTATGTAAGTACTCTTATTAAATCCTTGAATTCTCTTACTAAATATATAAAAACACTTATGAAATCTGGAATTCTCTAGTTTTCAAGAATGTTTATTTTTATATGATGATGAGAAGTCAACTATCATGTTGTAACCAAATATTTAAATTAAATCTACCAAACACATGTTGAATTATATTTTTGTGAGGATATACCAATGAATTAATCTTTTATTACTAAATCATCTAGCATTACTAGCTCACGAAAAAAACAATTCTTCTATAATGTGATATATATTCCTCCACTGATGAAAAATTATTATCTCGTATTCATTTTAGTATTAATCTTTCGGTTTTTAGAACTATAATAATTTTACAAATTACTCTTATGATACATCTGTTTATTTTTTCTATGAAATCCATTCCGAACATGATTATGGGTGTCATGATGTCACGTCTATTCTACATAAATAACTTATTTAGCTACTTCCAAAACTCCCTAGTACTTTTTATTAACATAAAGACATATTTTATGTTCCTTATTTATCTATTAAAAACACAACCAAAAACTAAGTCAAAATTTTTATAATAAATGTTCCCTTTTTGGTGTGTTGAAAAATAATACAAATAATTAACGTAGATTTTCCATCTTAACATAAGATAACTTTAGAAACAACATGCTCTATATAATAAAACCTTCCCATTTCTAATAGTGAATAAATGGTTCTCTAATAACTAAACCTAACACTAAATGGTCTAAAAACATCATGAGTCATTATAGTTAAATAAAAAAATTCACATTAATACAATGTTATGATTTTTATACAATTACTCCCCCTAAATAAACATTTATGAACACTCCCTATTTTAAAAGTATCAATTATTTATCCCCCATTGTCAATAATATAGAACAATCAGTGTAAAAATTATACCATGTAAATTATGAATACTTTATCCCCCTTTCTCAATGAACCCATATATAAATTCCCATATAATTCATAAATGAGAATATCAAATCAATGCATTCAAATTGCAGAGATATGTAAAATCCTTTTTTAATAAACAATAAACTTTTATGGGGATTAGGGTTATAACGACCCATACTTTACGTACATTGTTAATACATCAAAATTGAACTGTACTTATTACAACATATAAAAAAACCACGAAAGGACCATATAGGTATAGTGTCTTTAGAAACTGGGAAACATAAACAACTGGTTCATAAAGCGTCTACACTGTCTCCCATTTATTTCATCATATCTATAGTCCCTTTTTTCATATCTTACTTAATAACCTTATTCCTGACCTGGGGAAAGAAAACATACAAAAGGGTGAGCTCAAATTCTGAGTAAGGGTAAACAAAAGAAATATCAATCACATCATATTCATAAGAACGTAACATGTGGAAATCTTAACCTGCAAAAGAGAGCATAATTTCATAACATGGGATAAATCATAGTAGTGAAATGGAATCCCAATAATCATAACATAAAACATGAAACTTTGTAGAATACACACATAATCATATAGAATCATTTCTTATTAGTCGAGACTCATTGCCAAGACTATCTTAGTGGACAAAGTCCATTTTTGAACCGAGTTCACTCCTCGTTTCAGTCCTGTTTCACTGAACCGGTATGACCTACCGTTCCAGCCATGTCTATCTCATGAGATATAAAATCTTTACCCGATGCATTGGAGGGAGATATAGGTCCCACCCATCTCATGATGATACCATACTTATGTGTGCCACAAAATCATAAATCATAAATCATTGCATAACCCATGTAATAAAAATGGGAATCTTAAACATCATGACATCATCAAACAATTCATATAAGATAAAGGAATTAATAAAAATAATTCCATCACAACATAATCAAATCAATGTAATAATAGGGATATAAACAGAACCCTAAATTATCTTAGATGGAAAATAATTTTGATAAAACACTTGAACTCCATTCTTGAGGAAAATATCCTTTCAAATTCAAAAACATTTTCCTTTATTAACATGTCATACAATTTTAAACTAAAAGAAGTTGATTAAAAATAAACTTGAAAACTTTTAAAGGAATATTCTTGGAAATAATGTTTCAAAAATCCATTCATGCCGTATAAGTTAAAAAAACATTCTTCTCGTACTTTTGTCGGAAAAGTCAAAAAGTACCTCGTACGAAAAACGACAAAAGATTCCTTTCATATCTTTTACTAAAAACTAACCTAAGGGTAAAATTGGATTTAAACAATTGTAGGTGGATGGAAATAATATTACATATTTAGGAAACACGTATGTAGATGATAAAATACACCCCAGTAAATACCAAAGTATACACAATCTCGAATAAAAATGAGATTGTGATATTTTCCCTTACCTTAGGTCTGATTTGCTTCGTAAGTGTCTGAACCTCCTGTATAATGATTTAAATAATGTTATTGACTTATTCCAGAATCATACTTATTGTTATGATATCATATATGGTCATATTCCTAGCTTCTTATTAGTAATATTTCATTACTACTTGTTATTCGGGTGTTTATTACTTTTTGTTCTTATCCGTGTTTTGTTGAATAAATTCTTATTCTTCTCTTTAGGTTGTACATACCACATTTCCAGAATGTTATTAGTGTAATATATATCATATTCATTCATTCGATTCATTTATATAATCATTATGAGATGACGATTATGTAGAACGAGTCGCATCACATCGTGGAGATGGTACTTCGTACGAACGCACGAGTGATGATATCGTTCCATTGATCGTGGAATTGTATTGGAGTATATGTATACTATTTCAGAATCAATATCACTTTTTTATAGTCATATATAGTCATTATTTACACCATTATACCCATCCAAGTATGGTGGTGGTGGAAAATAGATTACACCACGGCGTGGAGACGGTATTCCGTATGTACGCACGCACGGTGATTTCTTTTTCCATAGGATGGATAGATGGTGAAATAGGGTTGTTTCATACTTATAATAACATATCAGTATATTAGTGATACTGAAGTTATTACTTCATAATGAAACAACTAATGAAGAAGAAGTGGAAGAAGAAATAAAGATGAAAGAATCGATAACGGACATTACCTCTTCTTTGAAGTGCTTCTTTGAGACCTCCTTTTAGGGAAATAAAATAGGTCTTTGAAGAAGACCAGAACCTCTAGGATGTTTCTAGGGAAGTATAGAGGAGAAATTGTCAGGGGTTGGCCGAGCATGAAGGCTCAGAGTGGTGTGAGGAAGAGAGGGAGGAGGTTCCCTTTTATAAGGGAGGAGAGGGGCACCTTTGGAATAACTAAAAATATTATTTTATTATAAAGTCAAATTCGGTTTTTAATAGCTCCAAATTGATATATATCGAAGATAAGGTGTGTAGGGGTCGAACTACTCTCATCCAATAGAATTTAGACAAGTTTATGTGTCAATTTTAACCTTATCATTTAGATTTAACTTTAAGTTAGATAATTTAACTTTTACCGTCTCTTCATGTTTTCTTACACTATAAGGTTAATAAAATTACTATATCAAGCCAAAAGAACCCCATGTTGTTTATTATTAATATATATAACCTTATCTAAGTCATTTGGCAGAACCTTATATTTTTAGAAATAAAATAACTATTAATAATATAATATTTGTTTTAAAAACTATTTTATGTCAATTTTGACACTATTTAGTAATTGATTTTTGTGAAACTCATAAAAGAATGATTAGTTATAAAAAAGTTACTTAAATTAATACTAACATGTCATATTAACCTAGAAAATTAGTTTAATTCATAAAAAGTCTCAAATTACATTTATTTGGGTATTTATAACATCAATTATGTCAATATTTCATTAATAAGATAATTACTGCATCATCATTGTGTCATAAATAAATTAAATTATTTAATGTATGAAGTTACAAATAAAATATAATTATGTAGTAAATCTTTTTAGCTTTCTAATTAATATTTATAGTCGAATTTATCTTATGTATTACCCCATATTAAAAATGATTTACTTATTAAACATTGATTTTAACTATTTTAACCCTTCTTTAAATAAATTAATAATAAATGTCCTAATCTAATCCAAGTGGGCCTAAATGGTCATAATTTACTCATAAGGTTGTTTTTGGTCGAATTACACGTATCCAATAGAATTAGGACATGTGTTAAGGTAATAATAATATCATTTTTACACTTAATTGCCCTATTTACTTTTAACCGTGGTAAAAAACGTAAAAAGTTACTATTCACCAAAAAATTATGTTCATCTCATTGAGCAACATTTTAGTCCTTGATATTAACCATGTCTCTCGGATTTTCGAAATTCCACTCACAGAAGCGGTAAAATTAAGTTTTATGAAGTATTCATTTTTTTAACTACCACTTAGTGTTTTCACTATTCATCAAAAATTGAATGTTTTTAGAAAAGTACCAAAATTTCATCCTAGGCTGATTTCGATATTCCAAATCCAAAAATGAAGTCCATTTTGAAAAATAAAATTTTTAAAATTTCAAAAAGTGGTTATTACTATTCATAACGGCTAGTTTTAATAATATTTTAATAGCATATCATTGTTTAGTGAAACTCAGTATTGCATACGACGCAAGATATCGAGGAAAGCCGTAGTTGCGTGTAAAGCAAGCCAAGATAGTGTTGTGTGTAGTGAAAGATTCATTTGATGATTTATATAACATAAAAAAAATATTTCACATAAAAGTCTCGGGTGTTACATTCTACCCCCTTAAAATGAATTTCGCCCTCGAAATTCGTCACTTTGTAACAAACAGATGAGGATACCTCTCCCTCATCATATCCTCAAGCTCCCATGTAGCTTGTTCTTACTGGTGGTTCCTCCATAAAATATTCACCAAGCGAGTGGTCTTGTTTCGTAGGACTTTTTCGCTACGATCCAGAATCTCTATCGGTTGTTCTTCATAAGAAAGATCTTGCTCCAACGGTATAACTTCTAAGCTAAGTACATGTGAAGGATCAGATATGTACTTTCTCATGAGAGATACATGGAACACATTGTGAAATTGAGAGAGATTCGGTGGAAGCTCCAATCGGTAAGCTACCTTCCAAACACGATCCAGTATTTTGAAAGGACTGATATATTTAGGGATCCACTTCCCCTTCTTTCCAAGTCTCATGACTCTCTTCTAGGGAGATATTCGTAAGAACACTTTATCACCCACTTCAAACTCCTGGTCTTTTCTTCGATTGTCGGCATAACTTTTCTGTCAACTCTGAGCTGCTCTTATGTGTTGTTGAATAGATCTGACCTTTTCTGCCATTTTATCAACGAGATCAGGTCCTAATAGCTTTCTTTCCCCAACTTCATCCCAGCAAGTTGGAGTCCTGCATTTCTTTCCATAGAGAGCTTCATAAGGAGCCATATGAATACTAGAGTGAAAGATATCATTATAATAAAATTACACCAAAGGTAGGTGTTGATCCCAACCACCTTTGAAATCCATAGAGAAAGTTCTCAACATATCTTCTAGAGTTTGAATTGTTCTCTCAGACTGACCGTCTGTCTAAGGATGATAAGCAGTGTTGAAACTCAAATATGTATCCAGAGTATGTTGAAGACTTCTCCAGAGCTTTGAGGTAAATCTCAGATCCCGATCAGATATAATAGAAAGTGGTACTTCATGCAATCTTACCACTTCCTTTACATATATCCTGGCAAGCTTATCCAGAGAGAAATCCTCTCTAACAGCAATGAAGTGTGCAGACTTGGTTAGATGATCAACTATGACCCAGATAGCATTATTGCCTTTGGATGTTTTAGGAAGTCCTGTGACCAAGTCCATAGTGATGTTTTCGCATTTTCATTCAGGTATGGGTAATGGTTGTAACATCCCCTTAGACTTCTGTCTCTCAGCTTTAACTTGCTGACAAACCAAGCATCGAGAGGCATATTCAGCAACATCTCTTTTCTTGCCATCCCACCATAATTACTCATTCAGGTCCCTACACATCATCGTGATTCCAGGATGAATAGAGAATGAAGAACTGTGAGCCTCATCCAGCAGCTCCTTCTTTAATTCCGGGATGGGAGGAACACAAACCCGATTCCTGAACATTATTATCCCATCACAATCAAGTTTGAATTCAGGAACATTTCTCACCTTCTTATGTAACTTGAAATATTCTTTCTGTGCCTCTTTAATCTTCACATGTATAGATGGTTGAACATTCATTTGAGAAAGATAAGATCTTTTCCCTTCCATTATAATTCCAAGATCCATCCTTTGTAAATCCATAAATATTGGATCTTTTGTGATCCTCATCATGGATAAACTGGCATGGTCTTGTCAACTTAATGCATCTGCCACCTTGTTTGCTTTCCCAGGGTGGTAATGGATTGAGCAGTCATAATCCTTAATCAGCTCCAAGCATCTTCTTTGACGCATATTCAGCTCCTTTTGTGTGAAAATATACTTTAAACTTTTATGATCACTATAAATGTCACACCTTTCTCCATAAAGATAATGCCTCCAAATCATTAATGAAAATATTACAGCAGCTAACTCCAAATCATGTGTTGGGTAACTTTGCTCATGGATTTTCAACGGTCACGAGGCATATGCTATCACCATATCATTTTGCATAAGAACAGACCCCAATCCCTTCTTGGATGCATCACTATAGATCACAAACCATTCTCCACTACAAGGCAGTGTGAGCATAGGTGCACTGGATAACCTTCTTTTCGACTCCTTGAAATTATCTTCACATTCTTCCATCCAAACAAACATAACTCCTTTCCGAGTCAACTTTGGGAGTGGATTAGATAATCGTGAAAAATCATTCACAAAACGTCGATAATATCCAGCCAAACCAAGAAAACTTCAGATCTCAGTTACTGTTGTTGGTCTCGACCATCTTTTGATAACCTCTGTTTTTGTTGGATCCACAGATATCCCCTATTTTGAGATTATGTGACCCAAAAATGAAAGTTTTTTAAGACAAAATTCACACTTGGTAAATTTGGAATAAAGCTTCTCCTTTCTCAGGGTCTTCAATATAATCCTCAAGTGATCTTCATGTTCTTCCTTGCTCTTTGAATATACAAGAATATCATCTATAAAGACTACCAAAAATTGATCAAGATAGTTTCTAAAGACTCTATTCATCAGATCCATGAAGATAGCAGGGGCATTAGTAAGACCAAATGGAATCACTATAAATTCATAGTGTCCATACCTTGTACGGAAAGCCGTCTTTGGTATATCCTCCCTTTTGACCCTTAATTGATGATACCCTGAACAAAGATCAATCTTGGAAAAGTATTGAGCTCCGCGTAGTTGGTCAAATAAGACATCAATGCGTGGGAGAGGATATTTGTTCTTGATAGTGATCTTGTTAAGTTATTGATAATCAATGCAGAGTCTCATTGATCCATCTTTCTTCTTAACAAATAGAACAGGTGCTCCTCAAGGCGATGCACTAGGGCATATGAATCCTTTATAAAGATTCTCTTGGAGTTTCTTCTTCAATTCATGCAACTCAATTGGGTCCATTCTATAAGGTGTATTTGAAATAGGAAAAGCACCCGGTACGAGTTCTATTGAAAACTCAACTTCACGATTTGGTGTAAGACCCGGTAATTCCTCCGGAAAGACATCATCAAACACCCTTACAATGGGCATATTCTTAATCATGAGTTTCTCACCAACCAATTGAGATAAATAACCTTAATTTAGTGGAATCAAGACCCATAAGGTAGAATGAATTTCCACTAGAAGGTTATGCTCATCCTTGCATTGATAGACGATCATAGATTGATCTGGAATATGAAATGTGACTTCCCTTATTTGGCAATTGATATGAGCTCCATATAAAGAACGACAATCCATGTGAAGAATCACATCAAATTCCACAATAGGAAGGATCACAAGATTTTCAGGAAGCACTTTCCCACAAACATCAATTGGAGAATAATTATAAACTTTGGATGCGACTGTTGTGCCATTAGGTGTTGTCACAGCTAACTCAACATCTAATTGTTGAGGTAATACGGTGATACCCTTAGAAAATTCTTAAGAAATAAAAGAGTGGGTGGATCCAGAATCAAATAAAACATTTTCTACTTTAGAGTGGATGGTAAATGTACCTTTAACCACATTGTTATCGTACTCCACATCGCTGATAGAAATTGAATGTGACTTTCCTTTGCATTTAGCCTTATGATTTTGTTGACGTCAACCATCATCATCAACCCTTGGACTAGGGCATTTATGGGCATAATGTCCCATCTCCTTGCACTTGAAACATTGAAGTGTAGTAGGTTCATTCTGTGTATCCCTTCCTTTGTTTGCATCATTAGACATCTTCTTCCCATCATCACGGCATTCAAATGCCCAATGACCTTCCTTTCCACATCTGAAACATTTAATTGTCCCTTTAAGAAAACTCCCTTAATGTTTCTTTCCACACTTTGAGCATAAGGGAAAGCTCATCTTCTTTTCAGTGTACTCTTTATATTTTCCTTTGAATTCCATTTAACTCTTCTTATCAAACCCATATGATTGATGGGTTACTCCAATCTCCATCTCAACTTTGAGATCACATCGAACGATTTCCTCGTAGATATTGAAGTCCCTTATGGCTAAGGCCCTTCGAAGACTTGGTTTTAAGCCACTAAAGAACTGATCGATCTTACTCTCAGGTTGGATAATAATACCAGAAGCGTACCTTGCAAGTCTTGTAAAATTTGCTTCATATGTACCAACAGATTCGTCATCCTTTTGCTTTAGTTCAAGAAACTCTTTCTCCATCTTTGTTCAGAGAATACGAGGGAAGTACTTATTGAAAAATAAGTTCTTGAACTCGTCCCATTCCATGGACTCAATTTCATCCCTTTGACTCGTATTCTTAATAAGTTTCCACCATTGATTAGCATCACTTTCCAAACGATACACCGCTAAGATGACTTTATCATGCTCAGAATATTGAAGAACTGAAAATATATTTTTAGTAGTACTAATCCATTGTTCAGCAACTAATGGATCAGTAGACCTGCTGAATGAAGGTGGACGTTATCTCATGAAGGATTCAACAGAATGTTTCTCCTTCCTTTGCTCGTTTGGAAGTCATGCATGATTCATAGCTTGAGAAAGTTGTGTGAGCATGGCTACAAGATTTTGCATTCCATCTCCCATAACGTTTGGTTGCTCAGGGGGACAATCATTGCATTGCCCGTCGCATTCCGCATTAACACGGTTCCTTCGGGTTCCAGCCATTGACTAAAACCAAGAAGAATAGTGTGAGAAACACTAATTATAATAGGAAAAACACATAATCAAGAATAAAATTTCACACATAAGGTCTTATCCTAGGTTATTCATGGCCATTTCTAAAACACGATGATTTTGTTCTATGCATAGACTTATCCTTAGGGTTCTTACTAAGGCTTTCACATCCTAGTTTCCAAAGGTTGACTATACCTTTCCTCTGATACCAACTATAACAACCAATACTTTACATACATTATTAATACTTCAAAATTGAATCATACTTATTACAACATATAACAAAACCACGAACGGACCGTATAGGTATAGTGTCTTTAGAAACTGGGAAACATAAACAACTTGTTCATAAAGCCTATACATTGTCTCCCATTTATTTCATCATATCTATAGTCCCTTTTGGAATATCTTACTTAATAACCATCTTCCTGACCTGGGGAAAAAACATACAGAAGGGTGAGCTCAAATGCTCAGTAAGGGTAAACAAAAGAAATATCAATCACATCATATTCATAAGAACATAACTTTTGTAAATTTTAACCTGCAAAAGAGAGCATAATTTCATAACATGGGATAAATCATAGTAGTGAAATGGAATCCCAATAATGATAACATAAAACATGAAACTTTGTGGCATACACAAAAAATCATAGAGAATCATTTCTTATTAGTCAATATTCATTTCCAAGACTATCTTAGTGGACAAAGTCCATTTCTGAACCGAGTTCACTCCTCATTTCAGTCCTGTTTCACTGAACCGGTATAACCTACCGTTCCAGCCATGTCTATATCATGAGATATAAAATCTTTACACAATGCATTGGTGGGAGATATATATCCCACCCATCTCATAATGATACCATTATTATGTGTGCCACAAAATCATAAATCATACATCATTGCATAACCCATGTAATAAAAATGGGAATCTTAAACATCGTGACATCATCAAACAATTCATATAAGATAAAGGAATTCATAAAAATAATTCCATCACAACATAATCAAATAAATGTAATAATAGGGATATAAATAGAACCCTATATTATCTTATATGGATAATAATTTTGATAAAACACTTGAACTCCATTCTTGAAAAAAATATCCTTTCAAATTCAAAAACATTTTCCTTTATTAACATGTCATACAATTTTAAACTAAAATAAGTTGATTAAAAATAAACATGAAAACCTGTAATGGAAGATTCATGGAAATAATGTTTTAAAAATCCATTCATGCCTTATAAGTTAAAAAAACATTATTCTCATACTTTTTTCGGAAAAGTCATAAAGTACCTCATACGAAAAATGACAAAATATTCCTTTCATATCTTTTACTAAAAACTCACCGAAGGGTAAAATTGGATTTACAAAATTGTAGTTTGATGGAAATAATATTACATATTGAGGAAACATGGATGTAGATGATAAAATACACCCCAGTAAATACCAAAGTATACACAATCTCGAATAAAAATGAGATTGTGATATTTTCCCTTACCTTAGGTCTGATTTGCTTCATAAGTGTCTGAACCTCCTGTATAATGATTTAAATAATGTTATTGACTTATTCCAGAATCATACTTATTGTTATGATATCATATATGGTCATATTCTTAGCTTCTTATTAGTAATATTTCATTACTACTTGTTATTTGGGTGTTTATTACTTTTTGTTCTTATGCGTGTTTTCTTGAATAAATTCTTATTCGTCTCTTTAGGTTATAGATACCTCATTTACAGAATTTTATTAGTGTAATATATATCATATTCATTCATTCAATTCATTTATATAATCATTATGAAATGAAGAACATGTAGAACGAGTCGCATCACATCGTGGAGACGGTATTCCGTACGTATGCACGAGTGATAATATCATTCCTATGATCGTGGAATTGTATCAGAGTGTATGTATACTATTTCAGAATCAATATCACTTTATAATAGTCGTATATAGTCATTATTTACACCATTATACCCATCCAAGTAAGGTGGTGGTGGAAAATAGATTACACCACGGCGTGGATACGGTATTCCGTACGTACGCACGCGCGGTGATTTCTTTTTCCGTAGGATGGATAGATGGTGAAATAGGGTTGTTTCATACTTATAATAACATATTAGTATATGAGTGAAACTGACATTATTACTTCATAATGAAACAAATAAAGAAGAAGAAGTGTAAGAAGAAATAAAGATGAAAGAATCGGTAACGGACATTACCTCTTCTTTGAAGTGCTTCTTTGAGACCTCCTTTTAGGGCACTAAAATAGGTCTTTGAAGAAGACAAGAACCTCTAAGATGTTTCTAGGGAAGTGAAGAGGAGAAATGGGCAGGGATTGGCTGAGCTTGAACGCTCAATGTGGTGTGAGGAAGAGGGGGAGGAGGTGCCCTTTTATAAGGGAGGAGAGGGGCACCTTTGGAATAACTCAAAATATTATTTTATTATAAAGTCAAATTTGATTTTTAATAGCTCCAAGTTGATATATTTCGAAGAAAAGGTGGGTAGGGGACGAAAGCCGCTCATAAAATAGAATTTAGACCATTTTAGGTATCAATTTAAACCTTACATTTAGATTAACTTTAAGTTAGATAATTTAACTTTTACCGTGTCTTCTTATTTTCTTACACTATAAGGTTAATAAACTTACTATATCAAGCCAAACGAACCCCTAGTTGTTTATTTTTAATATATATAACCATATCTAAGTCATGTGGACGAACCTTAGATTTTAAGGAATAAAATTACAATTAATAATATAATATTTATTTTAAAAACTATTTTATGTCAATTTTGACACTATTTAGTAATTGATTTTTGTGAAAATCATAACAGAATGATTAGTTAGAAAAAAGTTACTTAAATCAATACTAACATGTCATATTAATTTATAAAATTAGTGTAATTCATAAAAAGTCTCAAATTACATTTATTTGGGTATTTATAACATCAATTATGTCAATATTTCCTTAATAAGATAATTACTGCATCATCATTGTGTCATAAATAAATTAAATTATATAATGTCGAAAAATTAAAAATAAAATACCATTATGTATTAAATATTTTTATCTTTCTAATGAATATTTATAGTCGAATTTAGCTTATTTATAACCTCATATTAAAAATTATTTACTTATTAATCTTTGATTTTAACTATTTTAAAACTTCTTTAAATAAATTAATAATAAATGTCCTAATCTAATCCAAGTGGGCCTAAATGGTCATATTTTATTCCTAAGGTTGTTTTTGGTCGCATTACACATATCCAATAGAATTATGACTTGTTTTAAGGTAATAATAATATCATTTTTACCCTTAATTACCCTATTTACTTTTAACCGTGGTAAAAAAAAGTAAAAAGTTACTATTCACCAAAAATTATTTTCATCTCATTGAACCACATTTTAGTCATTGATATTAACCGTGTCTCTCGGATTTTAGGAATTCCACTCACAGAAGCGGTAAAATTAAGTTTTATGAAGAATTCTGTTTTTTTAACTACCACTTAGTGGTTTCACTATTCATCAAAAATTGAAAGTTTTTAGAAAAATACCAAAATTTTACCCTAGGCTAATTTCGATATTCCAAATCCAAAAATGAAGCCCATTTTGTAAAATAAAATTTATAAAATTTAAAAAAGTTGTTATTACTATTCATAATGGCTAGTTTTAATAATATTTTAATAGCATATCATTGTTTAGTGAAACTCGGTATTGCGTACGACGCAAGCTATCGAGGAAGGCCGCGGTTGCGTGTAAAGCAAGCCAAGCTAGTGTTGTGTGCAGTGAAAGATTTCTTTAATGATTTATATAACATAAAAAAATATTTCAAATAAAAGTCTCGGGTGTTACAAGGGTCCCTTCTCTAACATATCTAGGTTGATGAAGACAATTAGACTCCAACATCCAACTAAGTCTCCTCAATCTCATTTATGGCTGGTTTCTTCATCAAGATATCTTCAATTTGATAATTTGTTATAACATACTTAAATTCTACCAACCATTATTCCTCCTTCTGATTTATTAAATGATTGTTAATATGGATATTCATTTTTCCTCTAATTATGGAAATGATTTTTTCATAGAATAATAGTAATCAAGATATCAAATTTTATTTCAATATGATATTTCACATTAGCTATGACTTACTAAAGTTATTTCTTCATCCATAGTAATTTATTACATTATTGGGTTAACACTATATATTCAACCTATATAGTTATAAGTGAGAAATATTCTTCCCTCATTATCATCCAAGAAATGTTCAATTTTATATGAATGAAATTACTGCTTAATGCCAACATATGATCATCCATTTAAAATGTTTAATCTAAATATGTAAATCCCAAAAATTCCTAATATGTTTATGATAAGAGAATCTAAAATAACCTATATTATTGATATATCAATGTAATATGTTCAATTAAAGTATGTGGATTACAATCAGATATTATTGGTACCGTAAAACTATACAGGTGAGAGACATAACTTTTTTCTGGTTAATGTCGAGTAAAAATGTATTCTGATTATTTTTCCAATACCCCATGATATTGACCTCCTTGCTTCAATCATCACTGGAATATTTCATCCAAGTAACCACTAGAGTGTTAATTGTTTGTAATATTCTATTCCAAATCTATTGTGTATTTCTTTGGTGTATTTACATTGAGAAATAAATGCAATTTACCATTTATTGAGTTACCATATGTATTTATTTTATAAAACTAACTTCCATTTTTTATATACTCCATTATATAAACCTCTTTTCCAAAACCATCTCTTAATAATTTCATATAGTATTCCATGAGATGTATCATTTTGTTGGAGTCAAAATTCCAAATATCTTGAGTATTGTTTTTGAATATTTGGATTGGGATATAAAATTATTTTTTATTCATTTGATTTCCTATAATACATGGATGATTATTATCTCACCAATAAGAGAAATTTCTTACTATATGCTTATATATTTTAAAATTTTCTTTCATTGTCCATTTTTTGATCCTCTAAATATTATGTCATCCCAATAAAATATTATTGTTATACTTTGATCCTTATCCTTCTTGATATAGAGTTTTTGGTCAACTCCTCAGTATTGGAATCCATGTTTTCATATTTTTTGATCAGGCTTAGAACATCAAGAATGTTCTACATTATTTATCTTATACACATCCAAATTCAACCATAAAAATTTTCTCATGAATTTATCTATAAAAAATCACTATGGTTTCTTGATGGGAAAATCCACTACAATCACATCATTGTGGAATGTTAATTTAAAATATCTTTTATAAAACTTAAATCCCTATTCCAATGATATTACTTATAAATTATCAATGGTAACTAACTATGTAATGGGAGAAAATTTATCATCAATGTCAATACATTAAATTTTGGATTATTCATTACACACGAGTCTTGATTTTTTCTAAGATTACATTCTATAATCATTTATTTTACTATAAAATAACAACTTATTTATGATGAGATTTCTATTTTACGTCCATGGAATTAGTTTATAGGTTTCATTCTTTTCAATTTGGTCAGTCTCTTCATGCATTAGTTTGATCCAAATTTCCATGTTAGACTCATAAAATCACTTAAACTATACTAACAATAAGATTCATTGTGGAGTTTTTAACATCTATTCTTTCACAAGAGATATCTCATCCCCAAGGATATTTCATTCTATAATATTATCTAGACTGCTTAATTTCTTTACATCTCTAATTCAAGTATGATTTCTTAACCATCGATGCCTTTTTAGAGTCTATAATTTCCCCATCTACTCCCTTTAGGACCCTAAAGTTAGCATCGCTATCTTAGAAAAGTTCTTCAATATATATTTATGAAAATTTCAAACCAAATTGAACATTTTATTAATTTTACACAACTATTAAATCTTGACATTCAACCATTTTTTCAATAATGTTTTGTGACATTTATATACATTTATTTTGTATAAATACAAAAAAATTACCATTCCCATGAGATTCAAACTTTTAGTTTTTATCCTCAATTTGAATTAATCATTTACTTAAAAAAATGATAGTGATTCAATGTTAACATCTTCACATACCACATCTCATACTATGTATTTTATGTATTAAGAGATATAAATTCACAATAGGAGAGGTAAACTGATTTGATATTTGTTTCCATTGAAAATTTCATTGATAGATCTTTCTATATAGTCATTTCTATCCATATTGTTGACAATCTTCTTCCTCCCCACAATGAATCTATTTTATAAAGAATTATTTACAACTAAAACAAAGATCCTTAACCAAGGCCTCTTGATATATTACTCCACCTAATTATTAGTGAATTTTATACCATTATTATACTACAATTTATGAATTTTTTTCATAAGAATCTTCTCCAATATCATTTATCACCTTCAAACACTAAATATTTCTGAGAGATAACCATATAAAAAGCTATCCTATTATAATCATCAAAAAGAGAAAATAATATCTCTTTCCAAACATGGCCTTTAGTAATATTGATCTATTGAAATTCATGTGAATAAATTTCAATAATATCATTAACCATTTCTTTTCTTATAATACTTTTGAATAATCATCTCCTTTTGAAAATTATCACATATGAGAGCTTGATCTCATGAAATTTCAGGGATTCCACATGTTCCTTCATTATTATTGATGTCTTCAATGGACTTTTGGATCATGTTTTGAAGACTCATATACCATTTCCCATATTCTACCAATTGAAATAAATATATCTTATTCTTTTACAATGATATATATATTCCAATTCATGTACTCTACATGCATAAGAATTGATCCACCACATAATTTGATTATTTAATCCTTTTATTTAAGTAAATCACATACCCTAGTCACATGTTTTACATACCCATAGAATATTTTAACCAAATCATTCAACCATGAACACATTCATGCACCCCAAAATATTTTCCTCCAATATTGAAATTTACAAGGATAATAATCTTTAACCCTTCATCATTTCTAAAATTAATTATACTTTATTTGTTATATTTTTTTCTCAGTACAAGATTACGGTTTCCTATCAAGTGGGAAGTAAACCTTCTATCCAGAATCCATACACTACCTCAATCCATCACTTTTAAAAAAATTTTATAAATATTGTACTTCTTGTCTCTTCCCTTCTTGATACATGTCCACTTATTCCCTTTTGTTAATGGAAATTATATTTTTCCAACTCCAGCTCCCTTGAGTCAACCTCGTATAGTAAGGATATAAATTGATTTTTATTTTTCATCCAAATTGATAAAACTTCCCACTAATAAGATAACCCAATTTTGGTCTCTTTTGGAACATGTTTTTGAACCCTTAATGATGAATGCAGAGTTTTTTTTTCCTTATCCATCATACAAAAAAAATATTTTTTAAAAAACTTACAGGGTGAAATTCTATATATTTTTTTCATTACTCATGAGGCATGAGGTTCATTTTTTACTATTTATCATGGATATTGTGTATACTTCATCTTTATGCTAGAATAAATATGGAATCAAGGAATATTATTATGTGTATTCATTATATTTATTGAGGCATTTTGAGTATTTTATGAGTTTCCCAAATTAATTTTTTTAAGTGTTTAAATTCTTGTAGTTTATTATCAAACACCAATATTTTTTATTTATGATCAATTCCCTCAATAATTTTTCCTTGTTCTTTGAAACTATATACTTTCGGATATTTATTATCCTTATTTATTAATTTCCTATTTATCTTCTAATATTTTTATGTAACATGTTCATTCCAACTTCCTAAATCATTTGTAGGTGTCATAAATCTTTGTTGTTTATATATATTCCACTACATGGTAACAAATTCTCCTTGAATCACCATGATTATTATAAAATAATATAATATATTACATTTTAATCTCACTAATAATACTGTATTATCCTTCAATTGTGAACATTCTCTCAGCTTCCTTCTCAATATTTTTATAATATTCTGATTTAATTCTTTCAATATAATCCTTAATATTGGATATTTCTTCATGTAATTATTGTATATATAGAATTAATTCATTTAATAATTCATTATATTGGTTTTTTATCACTCAAGACTTATATTTATTCAATACAATATTATATTTACACCTTGAAGATTCATCTTCCCTAAACTATAGAATATCAAGTATTAATTTTATCTAGTTTTAGTCTATCTATGATTACCAAAATAACATCTTCTTTGAGGTATTTTAATTTAAGAAATTCCTCCAAAGTAGTTTCTTATAAAATGATATATTCTTAGGAAACATTTTTTCACTTTTATGAATTTATTTTAGGAATTCCTATTGAATTTCACAGCTTTAGAATAATTCTTCATAAGTTCTTCATATTTTTAAATATTTGGTAATTTATTAGGGATATTTACAATTAAATGAACAACACTTCCATACAAAAATAATGAAATTGGAATCTTGTATTTTAATATTCAAATCTCTATTAGATGTTTGATAAAATCATGGAAATCAACACATTTGTCTCCTCATTTTTAAGATAAACAATAATTGAAGTTTTCTTCATCACCTTGATTGATACATCCAAATAACTATCATTTATTAAGTATTTTTATCACTATTCTTTATCACATGTGCAATGAGAGTACTATGAATACAGTCAAGTGTTACATACTTTTTCTCTTCATCTTCAATAAATACGAAATTTACCTTCAATCACGGTGGTAGTCTACTCAAGATCTAATTCATGATCATGATATCATTGAGTTTTTATCCAAATACAAAAATATACTCCATAATAATATTCAATAAATCAAATAATGAATCTATAGACCCATTCAAGTGTATCCAAGGATACATTTACTTATTTTTTAGTACAAAAAATTTAGATTCGCATACCGTGGAATCACCTTTAAAGGTATTGAGGATTGTTTCTCACATTAAATGTGATAATTTATATGATTTCAATTTAATGTTAATTCCATTAGAAAAAGGACTCATAATGTGTTTACTAATTAAGTGTTCACATCAATTCCCATTGGTCATTATTTGATAATTATCTACTCTCCATATTGGATGAAATATAGTGTATAATGGTCATGTAAAAAACTATTCCCAATGATAAAAATTAGTTTTATATCTGATTTTTCTATGGTAAAAATTTATTACCATGGGAAATTTAAATTATGCTATGATTTATGGCTAATATCACAATTTCAGAGTGAGAATAAAATTCCACATAACCATTAGATTTAATTCCATATGTCGGTCCTCAGAATAGTCATTAGATTTTTAGGGGAGGGGAGTTAGGGTATATAAATATTTCATAAATTAGCCTAAAAACAATCTTAATCCAATGAAATTTGGTATAATCCTCTCCCTAAAAACTAATATGAAGTGTCATGGAAATTAAAGGTGGGTCCCAATTTTTTTACCTAAATAGGGATAATCTGACAAAAATGCAATGAGGACATTCTAATCATTTAATGTTCTAAATTGATGGTATATTGGTTATAATTTATTATATCCTCACTGAGCCCATATGTTGACAACAATTATAGAAATAAATAACATACATATCTTAATCACTTGAATAAAAAATCCTCCTTGATTTTGATTGTATTTATCTTCCTGAAGAATGAGTGATTTTACACCAATTTGGGTGCAATAATTCAACATGAAAAAAATCCAGTGGTAATTCCAATTGGATCTCCATCCTCACTTAATAAAATTAACATTTAATTACCTTTCATGTTTCTCTCCTCAAGTAATCCATAACCCCCCCCCCCCCATTCTTTATATGATCCATATTTTATAATTTTGAATCTGAACGATGTCTCTCACATATTTGAATAATTTCCCTATTTACCGATATATAGAACTTTAATAATACTTATGTAAGATGGAACAATTCATTCAAATACCTTAATTATATTTTAGTATAGATATACTATTTAAATACCTTAAATTTCTCCTAAATGATAGGATATTTAATTCCATAGCCATACTAATTTAGCACTATCACTGTGTGGGAATCACCACTATGGAGAAACCTTCAGCATGCATTAAAAACATAGTCTCATTCCTACATAAGTCCATATAATAACAAACCATATTTTGACATGTTATAAGAATCTCTAAAATTCTAGGATCTATTTTTCAAAATATGTAGGAATAGTAAATAAAATATTCTCCTTTGACTTGTATACTGTGACAAGACATTCCCCTTCATAGTAAAAAGTTCCAAAAAAACCAAAAAATATACTTAAAATATTATATTTAATTCATATCTAGTTCCTATAATGGATCATAAAATCAACAATGATTCTCAAACAGGTCGTGTTGTGACGATATTCTTTACACAAAAATCCACCACCTAGATAGTATCACAAATATCTAACAAATTCTTGTCATAGTGTGACCTCCTACTTCTTCAAGTGGATAATACTACTCCTCAAAATTGTAAAGTAAGAAAACATTATGAACAATTTTTGTAATCATATAAAATCCTTTCAAACCCTTATGAAATCCCAAATAAATAATATGAAAGATAGACTTTTTTATTTTTCAATAAAATATATTTCTACATCATGGTTCAATATCATTTTTCATGGAATGAAGAAACATTTAGCTATAAGTCACCAAACACATATTGGATCATATTATTACTTGGATATCTTAGGGAGCCCATCCTTCATAAATCAATCTAATACTTTAGTTAGGAGATAGTGTTACCAGATATTTCATTGTGTAACTTATATTTCCCTTTTAATGAAAAAGTATGTCTTTCACTTTAATAGATGACTCTTTTGAATAATATAATGCCTTCAATGAGTTTAATAATGAATCATATGATTCTACATCTTAAATTTTTTAGTGACTCTAGTCTTGTGCAAAAAAGGTAGTCATGACATTAATTTTATCCTATAGAAAAAACTCATTCAGATACTTTGAAAAACCATTTGGCATGTTTCAAGAAAATATATCCTTATTTTGTTGTTATTTATTCATTATTTTAAATAAAAACAACCTAAAACCAAATTCAATGGTTTTTTCAAAAAATTAAGAAAAATTCTATATTTCATAAAAAATTTAATGAGATAAATAAATTAATTAGTGATGCAATAATTTTTTAATTGGTTCACCAAAATTGGGGTAATCTAAGGAGCATATGGTGATGTGTTGATGTTCTAAAAACACTATGTTTAGTTAATATATTAATACAATTTTTAGTTACATCACTAACGCTCTAGTTTTAAAAATCTTAAAACATAAGGATCCTAAGTCTCTCACCCTCTTATAATGATCATTTATCCTATAAGAAAAAAATAATGATATTAGACAGTAAGTGGTGAATCAATAAACTCCTCCATCATCCATATGATGAAACATCATGATCATTGTGGTCTTATAATAAGATAATATCCAATATTCTCTATATTTCCTTTCTATATTCTATCCATAACTTATCCTAAATTATAACTCTTAATTACACGATCATCATTCACTTTTTATAGATAAATATTTATCTTTAAAAGTTATTGAAAATTCAAAATTCCCCTTAATCTAAATACAATCCATCTTTATTAAGATGGAAAAAAATTGAATAAAAAATACTTTAAATTTTGAGTCAATATTTAATAATATATATAACACAAAATCCATAAGAGATAGAAACATTGAATTATGGATATTATATTTCACTAAAAAAACTTATCATAAACATTATCATCAATACCGAATTCCTTCCTTCACTAAAAAAATAAAAAATAATATATTTCTAATTTTGGAAGAAATAAAATCTAAACACTTTATATATAGTGAAAATCACTTCACAATAAAATTTTCGAACACAAAATACTATATTGGTGGTGTGGTTAAATTATAGGAAATACATTTTACATAACCTTTCATGATGTGAGCCTCTTTTTATGACACAAAACCCATTTTATTGTGTAGATAAAAATATATCCAATATAATTAATTCATATAGAAAACATACACATTGTGGAATTATTTCCAATCAATCTTTATATATAACTTCACCTACCTCCAACAGTGTCACATTATTGGTATGAATCTTCAATTATAGTAAAAACATTCAGAGAGTGTTAGTATGACATAGATAGAAGTAATGTGTTATAACTCATTATGTTTTTTCTAATTTTTAGCTAATTGTCCATACGATTGACTTAGTCCTATGTTTACTTGATCTAACCATACATAGGACTGAATTTAATCTTCCATAGATCCGTCATGATGTGGAAACATTCCTCATGATGCAATAACACCTTCATCATAATAACTTTATTTCGATGTTCCACATGTTTTGAAATGATTCATTTTGTTGCGGTGTAATTTCATAAAGATGTTTTTTGTTTATCATCTTATGAAACTCCTCTAATTTCCATAATATGACACCTTAATCAACATTGGAAGTCTATATATTATCATTAAAAAATTAAATAACAAAAAAAACCCCCCATGGGTATTTTTTAAATGATATATCACTTTGGGTTTTCTAAAAACCCATCAATGCAGTCAACATATCATGATTTGAATCCTTTAACACTATAAATAACAAAATTTCAACCCTCCTACCATCATATAGTGTATCTATGATTCACCAATCAAAAAATATAAACCTGGATGAGTCATGACCATTATGTGAAAAAATAGATAAATTAAAATTTCCTTTTTAAAACACCCCATGGACAATCGAACTCTTCAACACTAGTCTTCCTTGACTCACCATAAATAAATATTCAAGCACCCTACCCCAATCAAAATTTTTCTCATGGGATATATCCTACCTTCTCTAAGAATAATGATAACTATAGAAAAGAAAACATATCCCCATTAAGAAATGAACCAAAAGACCAATTCTTTAAATTCACATAATATATGGTAATAAATCAAAACATGTAACTATGGAGAACCAACATACCATTGAATGAATTGAAAATTCAATTGGGGTGTCGATGTAGCTTCTCAAAACCATATAGTAGGATGGATATAGATAGGCTCCAAGAGCTAACCAATTCACATCAAAATCAGTCTTCGGTAGCTCCTTATAATGATTTTAGAAGCTGATTTTTTTATAGACACATTCTATAAATTCTTTAACCCATTTTCAATTTTCTCTTGAATTAAGTGATACATTATCTTGATGTTATTTATCATTGAATCATGGATGGTTTTTTTCTAGTATTTATAGAGCATGAGTTACTTCACTCTATGAAATGGGATATTTCACATCAATAGCAACAAAATCAATTTTTTCATTATCCATAATAATTGAGTGAATACTTATAGACATTTTGTATAAATAACTTTTTTAATGATATATAAAATTCAATCTTACTAATTTCATAGCTTAGAAATACATAATCCTCCATTATATAATGCACTATACAATGTCCTGATTTGATTATATACTAAACTAACCCAATCCACCTTCATGAATCCCACTGAGTATTATTCTAACTATAATTATAAAATAGTCCCAACTATATCTTCCCATTAAAATACCATAGTATCTTTTTTACTACATAGACACAGATTTATTTTTGATTTAATTTGTTCTATGTATCTTGAAAAGTATAAGATTCAATTTTTGGTTGTGTAGATATCAAGTACAATATGCCACCAATGATTTTATAATATTGTATTACGTCATTATAATTTATATAACCACCCCCATATGAAATTAATTAGGTAGTAACTAGTGTTGTTTTTCTCTCGGATTCCTCTATTGCAAACCTCTTAAAACACCCTATATTTTATTTTTAATGACAAATAAAATTTATATTCCTTTTTCGATCAACAAAAATCAAAGAAAAATTTCATCTCACTAACAATTCACATCTACAAATTAATCCACATAAATTTTGAAAACTATTTTTATTGTGTTTAATTTGATAATGAATGGGTAATGGAAATAAATAATTTCACAGATAACCTTCTAGATCTGGACTTGAAACGTATTTATGTAATTATATACCAAAAAATATATCTCACAAAAATACACATAATGGGAAACAAAATTGTCTATAATATATTAAATATTAGCAACCTTGAGATAAGAGATTAGTGTATCTAGGGAAAAAATGATGTTTTTACATTGATTAGAGAGATCTAATTCATAGGGATTTGTTATAATAAACTTCATACACAATGATAATTTATAAAGATGTATAAGTGATGAAAATAATTCAAGAGCCAAAGATAGTGGGCTACTAATAAGAGTTTTGATGTGAAATTTGAGTTAAATTCTAATTTTTTGAGCATTTAATACAAATTGCACTATTTCACCACACGGTTTGTAAATTTATGTGCTAACCATGGACATGATACTAGAACTCATGCAAGGAGATTCATTATTTTTTTGCATGATTTTTGGAAAACATGAGCCCACTATGGGATATTATTAACTCTAATCTATTCCATCACATGGTCAGCTCATGATGTTTTGAAAAATTATGTAGTAACTACTCATATCCCACTATATCTATAGGCATAAAATTTCCTAGCATGCACACAGTTTAGAAAAACCATGTTCTAGTTGGTAACCTTCACAGTGAATCATGAAATCTCTTTCCATTGTTTCTTAGAGAAAATTCATGGTTTTCTATAACCATTATCAATCATTTATCACATAAAACCCCTTCTAAAACACTCCAAAACCATATAAAATCTACTAAATAGAAACCAAGTATTATATAAAATTAAAAAATATAATAATAGGGAAATATAACTGAAGATTTTGGAGTTACATTCTCTCCAAAAATGGTCTTTACATCATAAAAGTTTTGGATTTTTTCAGTGCTTTGGGAAATTCCAATACATCGACTTAGCATTTATTTCTCACATTCATAAGTTTCCCCTTTAATCTAGCGATGTTTTTAAAAAACCTATTCCAAAATAATAATTTTCTAATTAATCAATTTCTCATATATATCCACAATTCCTATCAGTATATGAATCAATGTATTATATTACTCAATATCAAAATGGTCCCACCAAATAACATGGTCAGGATTAGTATATTACTTTTTCAATTGAGGTACAAAAAACACATTAAGCATATATCTAAATATATTTATTCATGGATACCAATAATCCACTTCTCCAATTTTTTCCAGTATCTCAAAAGTTCAATCTACCTATAATAAAACTTTCCTTGTTTTCCCAAATTTCAATTCTCTAGCCTCATAGTAGATCTTACGAAAACCTGAACACCAACCTTAAATTATAAAAATCAATGATGATGATGTTGAATTTCATAACTTTTTTGAAAATTCTATACCATCTATATTGTTTTCCTGATCATATAAATATTCTCTCTCTTCTCTAGCATAAGGCTAGGTCCAATAAGAGAAGTCCCATCTTCTTCCACCAAAAAATGTTCATAACTACATGGGCGATCATACAAAGATTCAAAAATACCCCTATGTATCGAGTCCTAATAACTATAATTTTATGATAACTCCACTAATATATGTGATCCTCCCATGAGACCCCAAAATACATAACCAAGATATAATAATGCATTATAGCATTCTGATACACCATTCATATTGACAATAATTTGAGGATGATAATCAATGATCATAATTTTCAGTATTCTAATGGTTTTTAGTAAGGAATTATAAATTTGATATGTAAACATAGGGTCTCAGTCAGACAGAATTTAAATTGATAAGATGTGAAACTTTATAACATTCCAAATATTTTTTTTTAAAAGGTATTCCCCTATCTTAGAATAATAAATAGGGATTAAGGGAGTAAATTTTTTGAGTTAGTCCATAATAACCCATATGTAATCATTTTACCAAAATGTTATTGGTAGACCTATGACAAAATTAAATGTCATATATGTAACACCCCAAGCTTCCACGGTATTTTTCCCTTCGAATAATGCAATGGCGTGCATTGTACGCAACTTCGAGATTTTAACACACCACAACCAGTCAAACTAGCCGTTATGAATAGTAATACCTACTTTTTGAAATTTTATAAAATCTACCACTCAAAATGGACTTCATTTTTGGATTCGGAATATCAAAATTATCTTAGGGTGAAATTTTGGTACTTTTCGGATAACTTTCATATTTTGATGAATAGTGAAAATTACTAAATTTTAATTAAAAACAACTTTTTTAATCAAAATAATTAATAGTGATAAACTATGAATTTGAGTTGTTTTAAATTATATTTAGAATATATTTTTACCGTGTAATAAAATTTGTGTCATTGAACAGAATTTCACATTTAAACCAGACATAAACAAGTGCCAATCTTTTGATAGTTATTATCTCTTAAAAACACGCTTTTTGTTTTAACAACAGGAATTAATTCTAAATTAATTTCTTCCACTTATGGGTTTTGAATTTGGAAAAATGGATTCCATATTTGGAATCTGGATGTTCAAATTGTGTAAATAGGTAAATTTTATTTTTAGACATTTTGGATAATTACTTCGGTAAATATTTTATTTACCATGGTTAAAAGGTAAATTCGGTAAACAAGGGTTAAAAAAATATTATAATAATACTAAATTACCCTAAAACGTGTCTTAACCCTATTGGTTAATACATGGTCGACCATGGGCATCTTTGGGTCGATTTTGGGACCCCATGGATCCACTTGTATGTGATAATGACACTTTATTTTAATTAAGTTAAAATAAATACAAAAATGACACAAGCATATAGGTTTTCGCAAAACAATTCTTACATAGGGTTATATTTGTTGGATTTTAGACTATAAATATTCATTAAAAAGATAAAAATATTTTATACATAATGATATTTTATTTATAATTTTTAGACATTAAATAAATTAATTTTTTTATGACAGAATGGTGGTGCAGTAATTACCAAAATAGTGAAAAATTATAATATTTGATATTATAAATACCCAAATAAATATAATTTGAGACTTTTATTGAATTAAAATAATTTTATAGGTTAATATGACATATTAAGATTGATTTAATTAACATTTTTCTAAGTAATAAATCTGTTATGTGTTTAAAAAAATCAACTATTGAATAGTGTCAAAATTGACATAAAAGAGTTTTTTAAAACAAATATTATATTATTAATTTATATTAAATTCTTAAAAATCTAACGTTCTTCCAAAGGACTTATATCATGAAAGATATATCATTAATGGACCACTTGGGGGTCGATTGGATGTATATAGTATGTTTATTAACTAGATAATATAAAAATACAAAGTGACATGGTAAATGTCAAACTAATTAACTAAGAGTTAAAACTAAAAGATAGGGTTAATATAGTGACCCAAACCTGTCTAAATTTTATTGGATGAATGTTTTTAGACCTATACCTACCTTAAAATTTTAATAATAAACTTTGGATCCATTATAAACCTAATATGAATTTATTATAAATTAATATTTCCAGCTTTTCCAAAGGTTCCCCTCGCCCCTCTTATAAAAGGGCACTCCTCCTTCTCATTTCTTCATACCTTCAAGCCTTTTGGTTCGGCCAACCCCTGCCCAACTACTCTCTAAACTTCCCTCACTACAACCTAGAGGCCTTATTTTGATCATAAAGCCCACCTAAGGAGCCCTTTTGATCAAATCAAAAGGAAGAACCCGAAGAAGAGGTAATGTTTTCACCACCCCTTTTCATGTTCCTTTCTTCTTCCACTTCTTCATTCTTTGTTATTACAATTATAAAATAATAAATCCAGTATCATATATATACTGTGATATTATTATAAATATGGTACAACCATATTCAGTATTTTATCCATCCTTTTAATAACATGTCACCATACGTGCGTACGTACGGCTTACCGTCTCCACGTCGTTGTGTAATTGTTATTCAATATATTATTATTTGGATGGGTATAATAATGATGTTTAACTCATGTAAATAATAAATATAACATGATAATTATTCTTTATATATGATATATCATCCAATTATATATTATTTTAATATCAAAAGAATGATATTGTCGCTCGTGCGTACGTATGAACTACCGTCTCCACGAACGCGATGAGATTCATTCTCCATCATATCCATTCAATTATAACTATAAATTTATGATTTAAAAATAGTATCTAAGGACTTGATATCATTCTGTATATGAATAATATACATCCCATTAATAACGAATGTGGGTCACATAACAAATAATATAATGTAAAATGAACCCGTTAACACCCGAAATGACGATAATTCTAAGATATTATCAACAAATCAATGTTAAAAGATCATATATGATATCATATTAAAGTAAATTATTCTTGTATAATTCAATAACAATTATTTCACCATTATACAGGAGGTTAACCTACCTTCGACCAAGGAAAAAGTACAAAGTAAGGAGTTTCTTATCTCACTCTTAATTTCGTGAGAATTCCATTGTTCACCACTTAATTATTGCATGTGGTGTATGTGTACTGCCCATGATTATATTCATTGGATAATATAATTTAATTTATGGGTATTTACATCATCATGGTATGATCCTTCTTTCATGGGATTATGTTTTGTATGTTACCTAATCGATAAGGGAATTTGAAATTTCCATTTCCATTTATTCCGCTTTACACAAACCCCATTGATTATTTTACTCCGAGATTATGTGTGGAATCACTATTCATTTGCTTATGTAATATTTTCCACTCCCCTTTTCTGTGGATATACTTTTGATACACAGAATCACTCCATTGATAATTTCTCAAGTCATCTATATGAATTTGATAAGAGTAATTTTAACTCATTCTCCATTTGTTGAGTTAAACATCCAATTAATTGGTGTTGTTTTTACAAGATTATGTGTTAATGTCCTTTGATTGTTTTACACTGAATATCCAATCATATTTAGTGTATTTAGATTCTTCACACATAACTATGTTGTTTATTTATCCTTAACCTAAGGGTACGACCTTTATGAGAGATTTCATCTCAATTTACATTTCATTGAGACTTCTTTGTTGATATACACCAAATCACATTTATGTGGTGTATATAATGTACTTTGACATAGTATATCATGAATCCCTTTATTCTCATGATATTACAATGTTTTGATTACCTCAATTATTTGTATTCAAGTGTCTCTATTTTGGTTAGAAACTCTAACTAAAATACCATTTTTAAATGTTTTAAAGACTTATTCTTCTAAATCTTGTCATTAATGTCCATGTTTTAAAAAATGGTTTTAAGTATTTATTTATATGGACATTAATGTTTTAAAATTAAAACTCCTTTTAAATGTTTCAAAGTGGTATGGGACACTTTGATTCAAAAATCTATTTTTAAATGGCTTCTTGACAAATAGTGTGACTTTTAAATGATTTCAAGAAAAATTGGGATATTTCTCTCAAATAGTTTTGATGATTCTTTTCATCTATGTCAACATCCTTCATTATTCTTGATTAAGGTTAATGTGATACAATAAAATCTTCCATATTGTATCGAATGAGTTATGTTTGACTATGGTTGTACTATTTTTATACCATTCATGGTTTGTGGTTAAAGTATTTACATTTCGTATGCTATTTTTAATACGAATGTTTATGTTAGGATTAAAACTGTTCATATGAGGAATGAATTAGACTTAATAAGTGACAGGTGGAGCCTGCTATAGCTCCTCGATTCATCGGTAGGTCTCATGAGACAAACTAGTGTCTTGGCACAAGGCCTTGGCAAAATCTTATTTGTAGTCTTGGCATGAGGCCTTGACTATGTGGTTATGATAGTCTGGCATTATGCATTCCATCATTATGAAAGTGGTTATTGATATTGCATGTGATCATTAGACTAGTAGAATATCCATGTGAGTAAGTAAATGGCATTATTTCATTTTACCTTTGCCATTTTATGCTGAAGGTCAAGTTTAAAAGGATTTTGTTTTAGTTATAAATTGCCTTAATTGTCTATGCTTATCTATGAAAGCTTCTCCTATAATGTTATCCTTACTGAGCATCTGAGCTCACCCCTTTCAATGTTTTATTTTTCCTAGGATTATGAAGAAGTAATCTTTGAATGACCTGTAGGGATAGTATGAGGGGATATGAAGACAAGATGTTTTTTTATGAAGTAATGTAAAATTTTATGAATGTTTCTAGTGTTTCCAAGGCTACTAAACTAATCGGTCTTTCAAGATTTGATATTTCTTGTGACCATGCCAATGTTACTCACATGGATATTCTACTAGTCGAATGATCACATGCAATATCAATATCCACTTTCATAATGATGGAATGCATAATGCTAGACTATCATAACCACATAGCCAAGGCCTCGTGCCAAGACTACAAATGAGATTTTTCCAATTCCTTGTGCCAAGACACTAGTTTGTCTCATCAGACCTACCGATGCATCGAGGAGCTATAGCGGTCTCCACCTGTCACTTATTAAGTCCAATGCACTCCTCATATGAACAGGTTTAAACATAACATAAACATTCGTATTAAAACAAGCATAAGAAAATCCAATACTTTAACCACAAACCATGAATGGTATAAAAATAGTACATCTACAGTCAAACATAACTCATTTGATACAATATGGAATATTTTATTGTATCACATTAACCTCAATCAATAATAATGAAGGATGATGACATAGATGAAATTGATCATCAAAACTATTTGAGAGAAATATCCCCCTTTTCCTTGAAATCATTTAAAAGTCATACTATTTGTCAAGAGGCCATTTAAAAATAGATTTTTGAATCAAAGTGTCCCATACCACTTTGAAACTTTTAAAAGTATTTTTAATTTTCAAAATTTAATTTCCATATAAATAAATCCTTAAAACCATTTTTTAAAACATGGACATTAATGAGCAAGATTTAGAAGAATAAGTATTTAAAATATTTAAAAATGGTATTTTAGTTAGAGTTTCTAACAAAAAGAGAGAAACTTGAATACAAATAATTGAGGTAATAAAAACATTGTAATATCATGAGAATATAGGGATTCATTATATACTATGTAAAAGTACATTATATACACCACATAAAAGCAATTTGGTGTATATCAACAAAGAAGTCTCAATGGAATGTAAATTGAGATGAAATCTCTCATAAAGGATGTACCCTTATGTTAAGGATAAATAAATGACATAGTTATGTGTGAAGAATATAAATACACTAAATATGATTGGATATTCAGTGTAAAACAATCAGAGTACATTCACACATAATCTTGTAAAAACAACACAAATGAATTGGATGTTTAACTCAACAAATGGAGAATGAGTTAAAATTACTCTTATCAAATTCATATCGATGACTTGAGAAATTATCAATGGAGTGATTATGTGTATCAAAAGTATATCCATAGAAAAGGGGAGTGGAAAATATGACATAAGCAAATGAATAGTGATTCCACACATAATCTCGAAGTAAAATAATCAATGGAGTTTGTGTAAAGCCGAATAAATGGAAATTGAAATTTCAAATTCCCTTATCAATTAGGTAACATACGAAACATACTCCCATGAAAGAAGGATCATACCCTGATGATTTAAATACCCATAAATTAAATTATATTACACAATGAATACAATCATGGGCAGTACACATACACCACATGCAATAATTAAGTGGTGAACAATGGAATTCTCACGAAATTAAGAGTGAGATAAGAAACTCCTTACTTTGTACATTTTCCTTGGTCGACGGTAGGTTAACCTCCAGTATAATGGTGAAATAATTGTTATTGAATTATTAAATAATCATTTTATTTAATATGATATCATATATGATCTTTTAACATTGATTTGTTAATAATATCTTTGAATTATCGTCATTTCGGGTGTTAACGGGTTCATTTTACTTCATATTCTTTGTTATGTGAGTCACATTAGTTATTAATGGGATGTATATTATTCATATCCAGAATGATATCAAATCCTTAGATACTATTTTTAAATCATAAATTTATAATTATACTTGAATGGATATGATGGAGAATGAATCTCATCGCGTTCGTGGAGACGGTGGTCCGTACGTACGCACGAGCGGCAATATCATTCTTTTGATATTAAAATAATATATAATTGGATGGTATATCATATATAAAGAATCATTATCATGTTATATTTATTATTTACATGAGTTACAAATCATTATTATACCCATCCAAATAATTATATATTGTACCATATTTATAATAACATCATAGTATATATATGATACTGTATTTATTATTTTATAGTGGTAATAAAAAAGAAAGAAGATGTGGAAGAAGAAAGGAACTTGAAAAGGGGTGGTGAAAACATTACCTCTTCTTCGGGTTGTTCCTTTTGATTTGATCAAAAGGGATCCTTAGGTTGGCTTTATGATCAATATAATTCCTCTAGGTTGTAGTGAGGGAAGTTGAGAGAGTATTTGGACAGGTTTTGGCCTAACCAACAGGCTTTGAAGGTGTGAAGAAATGAGAAGGAGGAGTGCCCTTCTATAAGAGTGGTGAGGGGCACCTTTGGAAATGCTAGAAATATTAATTTATAATAAATTCATATTCGGTTTTTAATGGCTCCAAAGTTGATTATTAAAATTTTAAGGTAGTTATATGTAGAAAATCATTTAGAAAATATAATTTAGACAGGTTTGGGTCACTATATTAACCTTATCTTTTAGTTTTAACTCTTAGTTAATTAGTTTGACATTTACCATGTCACTTTGTATTTTTATATTTTATAGTTAATAAACTTACTATATACATCCAAGAGACCCCCAAGTGGTCCCTCAATGATATACCTATCATGATATAAGTCTCTTGGCTTAACCTAATATTTTTAGAAATTTAATACCAATTAATAATATAATATTTGTTTTAAAAAACACTTTTATGTCAATTTTGACACTATTCAATAGTTGATTTTTTTGAAACACATAACAGATTGATTACTTCGAACAATGTTACTTAAATCAATCCTAATATGTCCTATTAACCTAAAAAATTAGTGTAATTCAATAAAAGTATCAAATTATATTTATTTGGGTATTAATAATATCAATTATTATAATTTTTCATTATTATGGTATTTACTGCATCACCATTGTGTCATAAATAAATTAATTTATTTAATGTCTAAAAATTATAAATAAAATATCATTATGTAGTAAATCGTTTTATCTTTCTAATGAATGTTTATAGTCTAAAATCCAACATATATGACCCTATGTAACAATTGTTTTTCTAAAAGCTATATGCTTGTGTCATTTTTGTATTTATTTTAACTTAATTAAAATAAAGTGTCATTATCACATACAAGTGGATCCATGGGGTCCCACAATCGACCCAAATATGCCCATGGTCGACCATGTATTAACCAATAGGGTTAAGACACGTTTTAGGGTAATTTAGTATTATTATAATATTATTTTTTAACCCTTGTTTACCGGATTTACCCTTTAACCATGGTAAAAAAAATATTTACCGAAGTAATTATCCAAAATGTCTAAAAATAAAAGTTACCTATTTGCAAAAATTGAACATCCTAATTCCAAAAGCCTTTTAAACTTGAACTTAAGCATAAAATGGCAAATGTAAAATTAAATAATGCCATTTACTAACTCACATGGATATTTTACTAGTCGAATGATCACATGTAATATCAATAACCACTTTCATAATGATGGAATACATAATGTTATACTATCATAACCACATAGCCAAGGCCTCGTTCCAAGACTAAAAATAAGATTTTTCCAAGGCCTTGTGCCAAGACACTAGTTTGTATCATGAGACCTACCGATGCATCGAGGAGCTATAGCGGGCTCCACCCGTCACTTATTAAGTCCAATGCATTCCTCATATGAAAAGGTTTAAACATAACATAAACATTCATATTAAAACTAGCATATGAAATGTCAATACTTTAACCACAAACCATGAATGGTATAAAAATAGTACATCCACAGTCAAACATAACTCATTCGATACAATATGGAAGATTGTATTGTATCACATTAACCTCAATCATGAATAATGAAGGATGTTGACATAGATGAAAATGATCATCAAAACTATTTGAGAGAAATATCCCCCTTTTTCTTGAAATCATTTAAAAGTCACACTATTTGTCAAGAAGCCATTTAAAAATAGATTTTTGAATCAAAGAGTCCCATACCAATTTGAAACTATTAAAAGGAGTTTTAATTTTAAAATATTAATGTCCATATAAATAAATCCTTAAAACCATTTTTTTAAACATGGACATTAATGAGCAATATTTAGAAGAATAAGTCTTTAAAACATTTAAAAATGGTATTTTAGTTAGAGTTTATAACCAAAATAGAGACACTTGAATACAAATAATTGAGGTAATAAAAACATTGTAATATCATGAGAATAAAGGGATTCATGATATACTATGTCAATGTAAATTATATACACCACATAAAAGCGATTTGGTGTATATCAACAAAGAAGTCTCAATGGAATGTAAATTCAGATGAAATATCTCATAAAGGCTTAACCCTTAGGTTAAGGATAAATCAACGACATAGTTATGTGTGAAGAATCTAAATAAACTAAATATGATTGGATATTCAGTGTTAAACAATCAAAGGACATTCACACATAATCTTGTAAAAACAACACCAATGAATTGGATGTTTAACTCAACAAATGGAGAATGAGTTAAAATTACTCTTATCAAATTCATATCGATGACTTGAGAAATTATCAATGGAGTTATTATGTGTATCAAAAGTATATCCACAAAAAGGGGAGTGTAAAATATGACATAAGCAAATGAATAGTGATTCCACACATAATCTCGGAGTAAAATAATCAATGGAGTTTGTGTAAAGCCGAATAAACAGAAATTGAAATTCAAATTCCCTTATCGATTAGGTCAGATATGAAACATACTCCCATGAAAGAAGGATGATACCATGATGATGTAAATACCCATAAATTAAACTATATTACACAATGAATACAATCATGGGCAGTACACACACACCACATGCAACAATTAATTGGTGAACAATGGAATTCTCACGAAATTTAGAGTGAGATAAGAAACTCCTTACTTTGTACTTTTTCCTTGGTCGACGGTAGGTTAACCTCCTGTATAATGGTGAAATAATTGTTATTGAATTATAAAATAATCATTTACTTTAATATGATATCATATATGATCTTTTAACATTGATTTGTTAATAATATCTTAGAATTATCATCATTTCGGGTGTTAACGGGTTCATTTTACTTTATATTCTTTGTTATGTGAGCCGCATTCGTTATTAATGGTATGTATATTATTCATATCCAGAATGATTTCAAGTACCTAGATACTATTTTTAAATCCTCAATTTATAACTATACTTGAATGGATATGATGGAGAATGAATCTCATCGCGTTCGTGGAGACGGTAGTTCGTACGTACGCATGAGCGACAATATCATTCTTTTGATATTAAAATAAAATATAATTGGATGGTATATCATATATACAAAATCATTATCATGTTATATTTATTATTTACATGAGTTACACATCATTATTATACCCATCCAAATAATAATATAATGAATAACAATTACACTACGATGTGGAGACGGTAAGCCGTACGTACGCACGTATAGTGACATGTTATTCAAAGGATGGATAGAATACTGAATATGGTTGTACCATATTTATAATAACATCACAGTATATATATGATACTGGATTTATTATTTTATAATGTTAATAACAAAGAAAGAATAAGTGGAAGAAGAAAGGAACATGAAAAGGGGTGGTGAAAACATTACCTCTTCTTCAGGTTCTTCCTTTTGAATTGATCAAAAGGGCTCCTTAGGTTGGCTTTATGATCAAACTAAGGCCTCTAGGTTGTAGTAAGGGAAGTTGAGAGAGTATTTGGGAAGGGGTTGGCCGAAAAAAAAGGCTTTGAAGGTGTGAAGAAATGAGAAGGAGGAGTTCCCTTTTATAAGAGGGGTGAGGGGCACCTTTGGAAAAGCTAGAAATATTAATTTATAATAAATTCATATTCAGTTTCTAATGGCTCCAAAGTTTATTATTCAAATGTTAAGGTAGGTATAGGTCGAAAACCATTCATCCAATATAATTTAGAGAGGTTTGGGTCACTATATTAAGCTTATCTTTTAGTTTTAACTCTTAGTTAATTAGTTTGACATTTACCATGTCACTTTGTATTTTTATATTATATAGTTAATAAACATACTATATACATCCAAGCGACCCCCAAGTGGTCCATTAATGATAAAACTATCATGATATATGTCTCATTGCTGAACTTTAGATTTTTATGAATTTAACATCAATTAATAATATAATATTTGTTTTAAAAAATTCTTTTATATCAATTTTGACACTATTCAATAGTTGATTTTCTGAAACACATAACAGATTGATTACTTCGAACAATGTTAATTAGACACTGTGACAACCCGTCGCGTCGGAAAAAGCTGTGGGAATTGAACCCACAACCAAAGGGCGATTGGGATTTATCGCCTACCACTGGACTACGCGAAGTCCCCGGTTAGTGTGACTATTTTTTTAGTTAAATGTTTTTATTGATCAATAATATGTTGATTTGGGTTCTTATGTCTTATCAAATGAATACCCTTTGTATAGGAAAATGATTTGGTGATTAAGTGATAAATGTCATTTTGGAAGATGTTCACTTTGTTGGGAACACTATATGTCCAAGGAAAATAGAATACTATGGGATGTTATTAGAGTAGTAATGGTGGATTTTTATCTATGTTTTTATTGTGGATATATAGTGATTTGGGTTATTTATGGAAATGATTAACCTATAACAAAGAATATGTGATTAGGTTAATTACTTTTAAGTATGTGACTTTAAGAGTAGATGATGACATTTGGAGATACAATTTAACGTGGAAGACTACATTCTTATAAGTTTTGGGGTTCAATATTAGTTTGGATTATATTGGTGGATTTTAAGCAAAATTTATTATTGAATGGTATTTATTTAACTTTGGGGTATTGTTGGTTTAATTTTAGAAATTAAGATTAGTATTTTTTTCTCTAATGGAATATACATTTGGGGGATCATCAGATCTTATACTAACCATTTTGGTTTTGATTAATCTCTAAAGACAAGTTAAATATATAGTTTATCCTACATGGATCATGTATTTCTATATAAGTTTATTCTAGCTCTTTTATTGTGACGTAGTCTTCTTGAATACTCATTGTTCAAAAAAATAAGTTAGTGGTAAAATGTTATTAAATAATGAAACTCTACTTAAAAAGTAATTATAACTCTTTATGTTCTTATTCAATATCATAAATGATTTCCTCTTCCTTATGTAATGTAACTTAAAACAAACAAAAAAATGTTGTCCGTTTACTTTCCCACTAGGAGACTAATGGCAGTTTTTCCCAACACAAGTTTGTGGTTTTCTTGTTGTTAACTTTCTCCTGATCATGATTTCTATCCCTCTCCATCAGAACTTTACACTTAGTTTATCATCCATATCCATTTTTTCCTACATGCAATCCGAGTATGGGTTATCTTGGATGACCTTTATACCTCTCTTTCTTTCTTTTAAAGTGATAGTTTTATTGACTCTTTTTTCGATGTGGGACTTTCCATTATATTCCAAAGAACAATTTTAAAAATTGTGAGGACGCAATTTATTGAAGTAGGGGAGAATTTAACACCCCAAGCTTCCACGGTACATTTCCCTTCGAATAATGCAATGGCGTGCATTGTACGCAACTTCGAGATTTTAACACACCACAACCAATCAAACTAGCTGTTATGAATAGTAATACCTACTTTTTGAAATTTTATAAATTCTACCTCTCAAAATGGACTTCATTTTTGGATTTGGAATATCGAAATTATCCTAGGGTGAAATTTTGGTACTTTCCGGATAACTTTCATATTTTGATGAATAGTGAAAATTAATCAATTTTAATTAAAAACTACTTTTTTAATCAAAATAATTAATAGGGATAAATTATGAATTTGGGTGGTTTTAATGTATATTTAGAATAGAGTTTTACCATGTAGAAAAATTTGGGTCATTGAACATAATTTCACATTTAAACTAGACATAAACAACGGCCAATCTTTTGATAGTTATTATCTCTTAAAAACACGCTTTTTATTTTAACAACGGGAATTAATTTTAAAATAATTTCTGCCACTTATGTGTTTTGAATTTGGAAAAATGGATTCTATATTTGGAATCAGGATGTTCAAATTGTGTAAATAAGTAACTTTTATTTTTAAACATTTTGGCAAATTACTTCGGTCAATATTTTATTTACCATGGTTAAAGGGTAAATCCGGTAAACAAGGGTTAAAAAATAAAATTATAATAATACTAAATTATCCTAAAACGTGTCTTAACCCTATTGGTTAATACATGGTAGACCATGGTCATATTTGGGTTGATTTCGGGACCCCATGGATCCACTTGTATGTGATAATGACACTTTATTTTAATTAAGTTAAAATAAATATAAAAATGACACAAGCATATTTATTTTAGAAAAACATTTGTTACATAGGGTTATATATGTTGGAGTTAAGACTATAAATATTAATTATAAAGATAAAAAAATTTCCTACATAATGATATTTTATTTATAATTTTTAGACATTAAATAAATTTATTTATTTATGACACAATGGTGATGTAGTAATTACCATAATAGTGAAAAATTATAATAATTGATATTATAAATACCCAAATAAATATAATTTCAGACTTTTATTGAATTACACTAATTTTCTAGGTTAATATGACATATTATTATTTATTTAATTAACATTTTTCGAAGTAATCAATCTGTTATGTGTTTCAAAAAAATCAACTATTGAATAGTGTCAAAATTGACATAAAAGAGTTTTTTAAAACAAATATTATATTATTAATTGATATTAAATTTATAAAAATCTAAGGTTCGGCCAAGAGACTTATATCATGATAGGTATAACATTAATGGACCACTTGGGGGTATCTTGGATGTATATAGTAAGATTATTAACTATATAATATAAAAATACAAAGTGACATGTTAAATGTCAAACAAATTAACTAAGAGTTAAAACCAAAAGATAAGGTTAATATAGTGACCCAAACCTGTCTAAATTCTCTTTGCTGAATGTTTATAGACCTATAAGTACCTTAACATTTTAATAATAAACATTGGAGCCATTAGAAACGGAATATGAATTTATTATAAATTAATATTTATAGCTTTTCCAAAGGTGCCCCTCACCCCTCTTATAAAAGGGAACTCCTCCTTCTCATTTCTTCACACCTTCAAAGCCTTTTGGTTCGGCCAACCCCTGCCCAAATACTCTCTCAACTTCCCTCACTACAAAATAGAGGCTTTATTTTGATCATAATGCCAACCTAAGGAGCCCTTTTGATCAAATCAAAAGGAAGAACCCGAAGAAGAGGTAATGTTTTCACCACCCCTTTTCAAGTTCCTTTCTTCTTCCACTTCTTCTTTCTTTGTTATTACCATTATAAAATAATAAATCCAGTATCATATATATACTATGATGTTATTATAAATATGTTACAACCATATTCATTATTCTATCAATCCTTTGAATAACATGTCACCATACGTGGATCTATAGTGATTTGGATTATTTATGGAAATGATTAACCTATAATAAAGAATATGTGATTAGGTTAATTACTTTTAAGTATGCGACCTTAAGAGTATATGATGTCATTTAGAGATACAATTTTACATGGAAGACTAAATTCTTATAATTTTGGGTTTCAATATTATTTTGGATTATATTGAAGGATTTTAAGAAAAATTTATTATTGAATGGTATTTATTTAACTTTGGGGTATTGTTGGTTTAATTTTAGAAATTAAGTTTAGTATTTTTTTCTCTAATGGAATATACATTTGGGGGATCGTCAGATCTTATACTAACCATTTTGGTTTTTATTAATCTCTAAAGACAAGTTAAATATATAGTTTATCCTACATGGATCATGTATTTCTATATAATTTTATTCTAGCTCTTTTATTGTGACCAAGTCTTCTTGAATACTCATTGCTCAAAAAAAATAAGTTAGTGGTAAAAAGTTATTAAATAATGAAACTCTACTTAAAAAGTAAGTATATCTCTTTATGTTCTAAGTCAATATCATAAATTAATTCCTCGTCCTTATGTAATGTAACTTAAAACAAACAAATAAAATGTTGTCTATTTACTTTTCTACTAGGAGATAATGGTCGTTTGTCCCAACACAAGTTTGTGGTTTTATTATTGTTAACTTTCTCCTGATCATGATTTCTATCCCTCTCTATCAGAACTTGACACTTAGTTTATCATCCATATCCATGTTTTCCTACATGGAATCCGAGTATGGGTTATCTTGGATGACCTTTATACCTCTCTTTCTTTCTTTTAAAGTGATAGTTTTATTGACTCCTTTTCTGATGTGGGACTTTCCATTATATTCCCAAGAACAATTTTAAAAATTGAGAGGACGAAATTTATTGAAGGAGGGTAGAATGTAACACCCCAACCTTCCACGGTACGTTTCCCTTCGAATAATGTAATGGCGTGCATTGTACGCAACTTCAAGATTTTAACACACCACAACCAATCAAACTAGCCGTTATGAATAGTAATACCTACTTTTTGAAATTTTATAAATTCTACCTCTCAAAATGGAGTTCATTTTTGGATTCGGAATATCGAAATTATCCTAGGGTGAAATTTTGGAACTTTTCGGATAACTTTCATATTTTGATGAATAGTGAAAATTACTAAATTTTAATTAAAAACAAATTTTTTAATCAAAATAATTAATAGTGATAAATTATGAATTTGAGTTTTTTTAAAGTATATTAAAAATATATTTTTACCATGTAATAAAATTTGGGTCATTGAACATAATTTAACATTTAAACCAGACATAAACAAATGCCAATCTTTTGATAGTTATTATCTCTTAAAAACACGCTTTTTGTTTTAACAACGGGAATTAATTCTAAATTAATTTCTGCGGCTTCTGTGTTTTTAATTTGGAATAATGGACTCCATATTTGGAATCATGATGTTCAAATTGTGTAAATAGTTAACTTTTATTTTTAGACATTTTGGATAATTACTTCGGTAAATATTTTATTTACCATGGTTAAAGTGTAAATCCGGTAAACAAGGGTTAAAAAATAATATTATAATAATACTAAATTACCTTAAAACGTGTCTTAACCCTATTGGTTAATACATGGTCTACCATGGGCATCTTTGGGTCGATTTTGGGACCCCATGGATCCACATGTATGTGATAATGACACTTTATTTTCATTAAGTTATAATAAATACAAAAAAGACACAAGCATATAGATTTTAGAAAAACAATTGTTATATAGGGTTATATATGTTGGATTTTAGACTATAAATATTCATTAGAAATATAAAACGATTTCCTACATAATTATATTTTATTTATAATTTTTAGACATTAAATAAATTAATTTATTTATGACACAATGTTGATGGAGTAATTACCATAATAGTGAAAAATTATAATAATTGATATTATAAATACCCAAATAAATATAATTTGAGACTTTTATTGGATTACCATAATTTTCTAGGTTAATATGACATATTAGGATTGATTTAAGTAACATTTTACGATGTAATCAATCTGTTATGTGTTTCAAAAAAATCAACTATTGAATAGTGTCAAAATTGACATAAAAGAGTGTTTTAAAACAAATATTATATTATTAATTGATATTTAATCCCTAAAAATCTAAGGTTCGTCCAAGAGACTGATATCAGGATAGTTATATCATTAATTTACCACTTGGGGGTCTCTTGGATGTATATAGTATGTTTATTAACTATATAATATAAAAATACAAAGTGATATGGTAAATGTCAAACAAATTAACTAAGAGTTAAAACTAAACGATAAGGTTAATATAGTGACCCAAACCTGTATAAATTCTATTGGATGAATGTTTTTCGACCTATCCCTACCTTAAAATTTGAATAATAAACTTTGGATCCATTAAAAACCAAATATGAATTTATTATAAATTAATATTTCTAGCTTTTCCAAAGGTGCCCCTCACCCCTCTTATAAAAGGACACTCCTCCTTCTCATTTATTCACACCTTCAAAGCCTTCTTTTTCAGCCAACCCCTGCCCAAATACTCTCTCAACTTCCCTAACTACAACCTAGAGGTCTTATTTTTATCATAAATCCAACCTAAGGATCCATTTTGATCAAATCAAAAGGAAGAACCCGAAGAAGAGGTATTGTTTTCACCACCCCTTTTCAAGTTCCTTTCTTCTTACACTTCTTCTTTATTTGTTATTACCATTATAAAATAATAAATCCAGTATCATATATATACTTTTATGTTATTATAAATATGGTACAACCATATTCAGTATTCTATCTATCCTTTGAATAACATGTCACCATACAAGCGTACGTACGGCTTAGCGTCTCCACGTCGTGGTGTAATTGTTATTCAATATATTATTATTTGGATGGGTATAATAATGATATGTAACACATGTAAATAATAAATATAACATGATAATGATTCTGTATATATGATATACCATCCAATTATATATTATTTTAATATCAAAAGAATGATATTGTCGCTCGTGCGTACGTACGGACTACTGTCTCCACGAACACAATGAGATTCATTCTCCATCATATCCATTCAAGTATAATTATAAATTGATGATTTAAAAATAGTATCTAAGGACTTGATATCATTCTGGATATGAATAATATACATCCCATTAATAACTAATGTGGCTCACATAACAATGAATACAAAGTAAAATGAACCCGTTAACACCCGAAATGATGATAATTCTAAGATATTATTAACAAATCAATGTTAAAAGATCATATATGATATCATATTAAAGTAAATGATTCTTGTATAATTCAATAAAAATTATTTCACCATTATACAGGAGGTTAACCTACCGTCGACCAAGGAAAAAGTACAAAGTAAGGAGTTTCTTATCTAACTCTTAATTTCATGAGAATACCATTGTTCACCACTTAATTATTGCATTTGGTGTATGTGTACTGCCCATGATTGTATTCATTTTGTAATATACTTTAATTTATGGGTATTTACATCATCATGGTATGATCCCTCTTTCATGGGAGTATGTTTCGTATGTTACCTAATCGATAAGGGAATTTGAAATTTCAATTTCCATTTATTCGGCTTTACACAAACTCCATTGATTATTTTACTTCGAGATTATGTGTGGAATCACTATTCATTTGCTTATGTCATATTTTCCACTCCCCTTTTCTGTGGATATACTTTTGATACACATAATCACTCCATTTATAATTTCTCAGGTCATCGATATGAATTTCATAAGAGTAATTTTAACTCATTCTCCATTTGTTGAGTTAAACATCCAATTCATTGGTGTTGTTTTTACAAGATTATGTGTGAATGTCCTTTGATTGTTTTACACTGAATATCCAATCATATTTAGTGTATTTAGATTCTTCACACATAACTATGTCGTTGATTTATCCTTAACCTAAGGGTATGACCTTTTTGAGAGATTTCATCTCAATTTACATTCCATTGAGACTTCTTTGTTGATATACACCAAATCGCTTTTATGTGGTGTATATAATGTACTTTGACAGTGTATATCATGAATACCTTTATTCTCATGCTATTAAAAAATTTTGATTACCTCAATTATTTGTATTCAAGTGTCTGTCTTTGGGTTAGAAACTCTAACTAAAATACCATTTTTAAATGTTTTAAAGACTTATTCTTCAAAATCTTGCTCATTAATGTCCATGTTTTAAAAAATGGTTTTAAGGATTTATTTATAAGGACATTAAAGTTTTAAAATTAAAACTCCTTTTAAAAGTTTCAAAGTGGTATGGGACACTTTGATTCAAAAATCTATTTTTAAATGGCTTCATGACAAATAGTGTGACTTTTAAATGATTTCAAGAAAAAGGGGGATATTTCTCTCTAATAGTTTTGATGATCATTTTCATATATGTCAACATCCTTCATTATTCTTAATTGAGGTTAATGTGATACAATATAATCTTCCATATTGTATCAAATGAGTTATGTTTGAATGTGGATGTACTATTTTTATACCATTCATGGTTTGTGGTTAAAGTATTGACATTTCGTATGCTAGTTTTAATATGAATGTTTATGTTATGTTTAATCCTGTTCATATGAAGAATGCATTGGACTTAATAAGTTACTAGTGGAGCCCGCTTTAGCTCCTCGATGCATCGGTAGGTCTCATGAGACAAACTAGTGTCTTGTCACAAGGCCTTGGAAAAATCTTATTTGTAGTCTTGGCACGAGGCCTTGGCTATGTGGTTATGATAGTCTGGCATTATGCATTCCATCATTATGAAAGTGGTTATTGATATTGCATGTGATCATTCGACTAGTAAAATATCCATGTGAGTAAGTAAATGGCATTATTTCGTTTTACCTTTTCCATTTTATGCTGAAGTTCAAGTTTAAAAGGCTTTTGTTTTAGTTATAAATTGCCTTAAGTGTTTCTACTTATCTATGAATGCTTCTGCTATAATGTTATCCTTACTGAGCATCTGAGCTCACCCCTTTCAATGTTTTATTTTTCCCAGGATTATGAAGAAGTAATTTATGAATGACCTGCAGGGATAGTATGAGTGGATATGAAGAAAATATGTTTTTTTATGTAGTAATGTAAAATTTTATGAATTTATCTAGTGTTTCCAAGGCTACTAAACTAATCAGTCTTTTGAGATTTGATATTTCTTGTGATCATGTCAATGTTATGTAATAATGCACCGACTCTAGGTAACTAGGGACGGGGCATTACAATATACTTCTATTTCCACATGTTTATAGGTAGATATTACAACATACCAATTTCCTATTTTTGGAACTCCATGACCTACTAACAGGTGGGGAATCTCAAGACTTACTATACTGCTTTACTCTTAAATATAACCAACCAAACTATGATCTCATCCCCTTATAAATATTCAATATGCTAGGTTTTATATCCCTTCATGAGTGGTGGTTGAATGAATGGATTTATTAATGATAAGTTAGAGTAACCAAAATCTGGTCTCAAAATCACAACACAGATCTCCCATGTAGTATCAATCCCTCAATAGTCTCTCCATAATTGATTTTTGACCTCAATATTAGACATTTAGGATCTGATGTATGAGCATCCATCCTTTCTCAATTAAATTAGGAAAAATCGAAACATTAATGAAAATTGAAGCATCACTCTTCTTAGTGAAATCCAATTTTATATTTTCTATGATCGTTACTAGATAGCACTAATCTAAATCCTGTTTAGTGACCTTACAATATCAATTCATACTCAATGCACCATCCATGAAATTTTCTTGATGTGGTGGATAAATCAAGTAAAATTTAAACATCTGATGTAATTTTGTACATATAAATCTACTTATATTCATATATATCAATGATAAGATGTGTTTCATGAATTTATAATCCATGAATATTGTAATCATTTCACCAAATAGATAGTAATGAAATATTTTTGAGGAATTGATTACATCAGCTAGATCCAGATCATGTGGTGGTTAATTCTTCTCATTAACCCACAACTATCATGACTGATAAGTTGAAACATGAACTCCCTATATGAGAACGCATACCAAACCAGATCTCAATTCGTCACAATAGACCACATAGACTCATCTTAGTTCTATAAATTTAAGGATATGTGAAAATATAATACAATCCTTATGATCTTGAAAATAGTTTTGGTAATAATCATTCCACTAGAATAGAATTCCTTTCTTCATCAAAGCTATCATGAGAGATTCATTTTTTGAAATGTAAAAAACAAATCATCAGAATACCTTGCCAATCCAAGAGAATAGTATATCTCAAACATATTCTTTGGTGGTTTCTAAGATATAATAGCGCCCACATTTTTAGAATTTACTAATGATCCTACTTCAAAAATTATATGGATAAGGAAGTATACATTTTTTATCTAGAAACCACATATTGGAAGATTAGTGTAAAGGTGAATTCCTTCCAATAGTCCCAATAATATGGCCAAGTATTGTTCAAGATCATCCATATATCTATAATACACAAGAATATCTCAGATGAATTCCCCAACAAAGGAGTCAATATTCCTCTTAAAATCGTATTCTTCAATGAAATAAACGTGTACGGTGTATTCTTAAGTCCATAGGGAATAAACACATTTTTAATGTAACCATATTGGCATCAAAAATCTATATTCGAAATATCCTCCTTCTGAACATGAATTTGATGATAACCATATCATAATTTAATCCTACAAAACAATTTGGATCCAATTGATTGATCAAATAGATCATTAATTATTGGAAGAGGATATCAATTAACAATCTTAATCTAGTTCTTCTAAAAATTATCCACAAAAATCCATCATTTTTTATCTACTTTCTTTAAAAAAATAATCGTTGCTTTACATGGAGACGTACTAGGTCATATGAAATTTTTTCTTTCTATATATTCTAGCTAAAGCCTCAATTAACTTAATTCCATTGGTTCTATCCTATACCATGGGATTGAAATTATTCTATTCCTTGGTAGTAAATTAATCATAAATTCTTCTTCTTGTTTTTATATAAATTAATATATATTTTTTGGAAGGATTCTGGGAAATTGGATTATGAAAGCTTCAAAATCTCTATTTTTAATTAAATAGACAGTTTCCAATTTAAAGGTCTCAAAATGGAAAGAGATAGTCCCAAACCCTAGTACAAAAATTTCATGTTCTTATTACCTTCATATCACAATATCTATTAAATCTATTTTAAACACAATATGATGTTTTGAAACTAAACTACCAATTTTTATAGTAGATGTGGGCCTTATTAGAGGTCAACCAATCTATTCCAAAAATTAGGTCAAATATAAACGTCTTGTTAATAGAAAAATTTAAATTAATTTTAGCCTCATTGGTATTTATTGAACATTTGGCACAGTTAGAGTCCTGACAAGATAATTTTCTGAGATATGTTGGATGTTTTAATTTATGAGGCATCATTTAATCATTCAATCCCATACGATTCAAAACATAAGTAAAAATAAAAGAGAGGGAAGTGGTAGTATCATATAAAACATGGATAAGATTATAGTTCAAAAGGATACTAACTTTTAATATGTACGAACTAGATTGATCATCTATGATCATTTCATAGGAATCATATAGTTTCTTTCTTTGTGCAACCAATTATTATTTATTATTCAGTTATAGTTGCTATGACTTTTGAAGTGTAGTTTTGACATGAGAGTCACCTAGAGTCACTCAGTTCAAAGGGATATGAAAATTTCATATCAATTGACCCATAATTGTATAATAAATCGATGATATTGTCAATACATTGATATTGAGTATCTTTAAAGTCTTAATTAATTGACATTTTAGATTTCCCAACTCAAAACAATTGTGACATTGATACATAAGAATCTTTAATTCCCTCTTTAAATTCTCATATTACCCATATCAATATCATCCCAAAATTATTTTGGGTGGAGGAAGAAAATATAATGATCAAGTGATCTATGATTTATGTGCTCCACTTACATGAAAATAGGTTCCCTCTTTCTCTTGTTCCCAGCCATAGTGTTCACACTTGTTCAAATAGAAAAAAACATACTTAATACAGTTGGATTCCTACTATATCTCTTTATTCCACTTTATATCTGTTAACAATATATATATAATATGAAATAAGTATGGAAACAATAATATAATAAATCTTGTGTTGTAGACCAAACTCAATTATGTGTTCCTTCCTAGACACACCAGATGATACTTATATACAAAAACAAACTATGTTCATAAACATAGTTGTACACTCAATCAATAATATATTTTATTATCTTAAGCTAATGAAAAATGTCATTCTCAATATATTAAAGGTGTGAGGATATAATTTTTTATTCAAAAAATCATCAATGTCCCCCCACCCCATATAAGGACTTAATAAAAAATTTATTGAAAAGATAAATCCCACCATTAACATGATGGAAGCTATAGTGTGTTGAATACAAACATAATGTTTTTATCATAATATGTTCCCATTAAATCAAAAAATTAATTTCTTATACTAAACCAGGATCCTTTTTTTAGGTTCCAAATAGCCAAGAAATGTTGGTGGATTTTATTTTTTAAATTTCATACAATAATTCACCAGTCTTAGTTCTTCATTTAAATTTCCCATGTCAATGGCTTGAAATCTATAAGATTTATCTGAAAAATATATTAGTTCATCTTTCATTTTGAGAAAACCACATTTTTCATAACATCTACTTGACGGTTTCGATAATATATAGTAGGGTTAATTCTTATATAACCATAAAAAACCACTTGGACACCACTTAATTTCAATAAAAGGATTCAAAAATTTCAATCCAAAATAGAAATATTCATTACAACCAACATTTCATAAATCTTTCATTTTAAGAAATTTCATGTAATCATCAAATAGAAGATGAAAACTTCAGCCCAAATGGAGAGTCTCATAAATAATGCATGGTATTCTATACACATCAGATTAAATAATGATGATGAGATTATTTCACAATAATAATTTTATTATAACACTTTTTATACCCAAACCACCCTAGAAAATAATCAGTAGAATGAGGTTAGATAAATATTTTTATTCTATAAATTTCAAGTTTCAACATTCCTATCACCTTACCACCATCCCAAGATGAAAAAATGAACAATAATAACACTATTTGTAGCATATTTACTAAACCCATTATCTTAGACCAGGTTAGAGGTGATACTAACTTTAAATAACATCCCAAAGACACTAAATGTTGTAAACAAATTCCAAGGGATTAGTAAAATTTTGGGGGAATATTTTTACTAAAGAAAAACCATAACCTAGAAAGATAAAATAAAAACAATAGAGAAAATTATTTGTATCATGAGTAATAAAACCAAAACTCAATGATAAAGAAATAAAAAATCAATAGGGAAATAAAAACTACATAATAAAATATGAAACAATGAATCTGATGGATATCCCAAAGTAGTAACATCAATTTGGCATCACTCTGATGACTCTGACAGATAAATGTATTCCCCAAACATCAACCTAGTAAATAATATTCATGATCCATAAATAAAAAATGGGTTCATTTCCTTTCCCTATTCTATGAATAATATGATCTGTACGTGCATTAAATTTCATATTCACTGGGTGAGTAATCACAACTAATTGGAATTCCCCAACATTATCCCATCCTCTCATCACATGAACAAGAAAAAATTAGCTCATAGTTGAAAAAAAATAATTTTTATCAAAAAGAAGAACATTAGGACAATTATTCAATTTAAAATTGTTTATATTGAAAGTACAATAATATATCTATAAGAAAATAGTTTATGAAAAAAATAACTTAATAATTTTGATCTTCTTTAATTTTCACTTGTCATGTCCATTTTATATTTCTCACATATGAACATATGTTCATTCCTAGTGACTATTCTATACTAAAAAATACATAAGTCTATTATAGAACAAAAATACTTCATTGATAGGGAAAATGGATAACTAAAATAGCCATCTTTTAGAAATATAGACGAGATAAATCTTTAAAGGAAAAGTGTGGATGTATTTTCTTCTAATTTCTAGCTCTAAAAGAATATGTCTGGCTAGGGAAATAAATTTTTGAATAATGTAATGTGTTCTTATTGATTTTTTTTAGTTTATATACTCCTCATTCTCTATAAAAATTTTACATTATTCGGAAAATCTTAGGAAAAGTTATGACTAAATTACTCGGTAAAATATTTTTTACCTTAAGACCATTAATAATCTAATTTTCCAATTTTTAATGAATTTTTTACCATAAAAGAGCCATAATATCAAGTGTACAATAGTTATACAAATTCATATTCATCGTGTTCCCCCTCTCTAGGTTAAATTGTTTCTCAATTTATTTTTACATTATGATATATTAGTGAATATTTTAATGTCGCTAGAATTATGCATATATTTTGTGTTTGAACCTCGTGAACTTCATTTTGGACTCAAATAATATGATTCATTACTTACTCTTATTTAATTAAATGTTGTTCACAAAGAATTTAATCTAAAAAAACTCAAGATTTGGATTAGTTTGAAAATTTATTGGCCATAACATAAAACCGATTTAAAATCGTTAAAATGAAAAACAAAAACACTTTTCACAACAAGGATGAAATTATTCTAAAAAGCTAGTGAAAATATGAAAATTATAGATAAAATAAAAATTTGGTGTGCTTAATAACATTGAATTACATAATAAAATATATGAAATTCTGATCTTCATCATTTTGATGTATATATTATTAGAATTTATATCATGTTTTAGGTTTATAGATAATCCCATAATGTTTTATGAATGAAAGAAATTAAAATAGTGAGGTTATAATTTATTTATGTTTGGAGAATGTAAAATCCATGATAAAATTATGCACATTTCTTCCATAGGATACTATTTTTATTTTTCACAATTAATATAAACTTGAATAAAAATGAATCGAACAAGATATGAGTCAAAATTTCAACACTTTGTTTAGTTATATTTGAACAATAAAAAAGGAACATTAAACCATTTATTACATACCATTATTATTAAATACAATAAAATTTCATAAATTAAAATTGTAAATTAAATAGAAATTAACAATATCTTTATAACTAGGAAATCAAGGGATCATATTCACTCTTAAGAATCACTATTTATAAATGTAAACCTATAATAAGAAAAAGCATCATTTATAGAGAATTAATTTTATAGACCCTAAAAAACTCATGAAATAATAAGGATGATTTTTAAATATAGAATGGAAAGAAATTATACAATACATAAAGATAACATAGTCACTATACGAAAATTATTAATGATTATATAGTCGTTGGGTTTAATACCATTGAACATTTTGATAGTTTAGAATAACTGGTATATAGTTAATATACATAATGTTTATTTTGGATATTAGAAAATTAAATTTCCATAATTAATATTTTATTTTAGATGAAATAATTTATTTTTGAATTTCATATGAATATACAAATTAGCTTGGGAAATTACCATTAAATGTAATAAAATTTGTTTTATGAAATATGTGGTTTTTTACAATTTATATTTAAATATAGATATTTAAAATATTTATTAACAAAAATTAGTGAATAATTATTCAAATAAATTAATCACCAATTATATAACTATAATTAATGAAAATTTATTTATTTATTTCTATAACAAAATATTTAAAATATTATTTTTATATATTATATATTTATGTTTAAAAGAATATTTTTTCATATTTGGATTGTGAAATATAATTATATTTATCATCTAAAGATATAAATAAATAAATAAACATCCATACATTGATTCTTAATTAGTTAGTTATAAATATAAAATTTCTTAATATTAAAAGGCCAATGTTTTCAAATAATTTGTTTATGTTGTGTATAATATTTTTACAATGTTCAACTGATAATTATTAAAGAATAATTTTATTATAATTAATTATATATATATATATTCAATAAAAGAAATTATTTTTATTATTATGACTTGGTAAGGAGTAAATATAAATTCATTTTCATTCAAAAAAAATTCTTATTAAAAAATTTATGAATTATGAATTTTTATTTTAAAAAGGTATTTATATCATTGATTAAGAATGGTTATATTAAAATAAAATTTTTATAAATATAAAAAAAAAATATTATCACTCATGTGGTAATTTTTAATTGATATGAAATAAGAATAAAAGTAATTTCTATTTAAAAATTTTTTTTCATCAAGAAAGATTTATTCTATATATCTTTTGTTTTAATTAGAAATTTAAATTTATTATAAATATTAATTTAATTAGATCTTTTAGATTCAAAATTTTTATTAATCTTTTAAAAATTAGGTAATATGGTATATAATATATTTTTTGTAAAAAAATAATTATTATGGTAAATAATAAAACAATGTAGAAGGGGGTAAAAGAGGAAAATTAAAATTGATTAAATTTTTTATATAGAAAATTAAATAAAACCATTATAAAGGTGATTTTTAATGTTTCAGATCAAGTCCTACAATTATCACAAATGTTTCACTAACTTACTCCCATGTGATTCCATTTTCACTCTACACCTAACTGAAATTTCACTATAAATGTCATTTATTTTCACCTATAGAATGAGCTCGATTATACCAACATCATACCACTTATATCATTCAATATTCTCTATAATATCTACCTAAATTATCTATAATAAATTCCTCTCACAGTTTTTTTATCATTTTTTCTTAATATTGATATTCAAGACTTTTATTCTAAAATAATACATTGTGAGAAGAGGTTTTTTTTTCAAAGTTTGTGGTGAGATTTTATTCGAAAATTTCATTTAATTTATCATATATACTCTTACTAAATAGCATCCTACGCTCCAGTAATGTAATATTGTCACTATGGATATTTAATAATTCAATTACCATAACATTACTCAATGTTATTACACATCTATTAATTATAATGCATTATTATTTTGGTCAGTCTTACCTCCTACATGAAGGATGTTATAATTTCCCCATCATGAATTATTAATATATCTAATATAAAATTAATATTATATAAAAAGAATCAATTTAATATGTTTATATATTTATATAATGGTACTATATATAATTATATTCATTAATGAATTCAATTCTCTTTATTGAATTGAAATTCGCAGAAAGAAAAAGAGATTTTAACTACATCATATGAATTGATGCCATTATGTCCATAAAAGGACCATTTCAGTTTATATTTATATAAATAATAACTATTCTATATCCATTTACATTATTAATTTTATGAAAACATTATCAGTTGCAATGGACATGAATAGTCGAACTAAAATTGGTGTGGAATATAAAGGAGAATTAACACATAGATATTAATGTTAACAAATAAAGATTAATAAATATATAATAAAAATTATAAATGAATGGTATAAAGTATAAAAATATAAATATTTTCTTAATATAGACGAATACTAAATTTAAATTTATTATATATTAGGTTTGAGGATGTTCAACTAATTTGGAATCCAAGGTAAGGGTTTTTTCATCACAATTTACCTTAATTTTGACTTGTTTTGTATAAAGAACCTATTTTAATTTATATGGTGCATATATTCCCATTTGAAATGTTTTATTGTAATTATATTTTAATTCATGTTTTTTAAAATTTCATTCCAAATTCTATTCTTAGATTCCAAATTCCTAATTCATTGCCATGTTTATGAGGGGTTTGTTGACTCAATCTCATTTCATTGAGTCATACACCATATTCTTGGACTATGATAATATATGTATATTATATTCTAACATTAATATATTTTATATATTATTATTTTTTATAACTTTTAAATTACATTTTCATTTGGAAATCATCCCACTGTATGGATTTATTTCATTATAAAAAAAATCATTTTTAAGGATAATTCTGATAGTCTTTATAATATTTTTCTTTTATATGACCACATTTTTTCTTACAAAGATTTTTTTATTAAAAATTTTTTTATCCTATTTATAATTCATATTTATAAGTAAATATTTATAAAATAATATTTTATGAATCTTTCATTAATGTGGGATTTAATTAAAAATTCCTAAGATGTTCAGAAGGGAATTTCTCTTCACTTTCATATATTTCAGGTCATCCACCCCACATTTCATAAAAAGAACTTTATTTATTTTAAATATTACATAATTATGTATTATTTTCCAAATAATTAATTAAAAAATATTTTTAACACATTTTCAAAAATGATTTTTTGAAGGTCTCTTTTAATTTAATTTTGGTTATACTATGTTAAAAATTTCTTTTTAAAGATATTTTTATAATCCCATGATTTTTTTAAAGATATTTCTCCCATTTTATGTTTTCTCACACGAATCTAGAATAATTGAGTTAAAGAAAATTATCGCCTATTGATTTTTCATAGTTCTTGTTCTCTATTATTCTGTATAGAAACACTCAGATCGAATCCTCTAGGATGGTATAAATTTTAGAGTTGATTGTTTTTATTTTATTTGTCCCTTTAATGGGAGGTTTGATTATAGAGCTTAAATAAATTGAATGATGACGGATTTTTGGTTTAAAAAAATTATATATATTTGGATGAGTTCATTATTTGGGACTTAACCTTTTGATATCCTTGATCATTCCTTTATATTTCATTAAATTAACACCCACTTCACTTGATCATTTTGATCATAATTACCAAGTGTTGAGAATTTAATCCAAGCATCAACAAAACTATGTTTCTAATATCAATAAAATCTTTTTTAGATAAGTTTATTTAGGTTTCCATGTATCCATGGAATCTTCAATTTAAAAAAAACATTTAATTAATCCATGAAATTTTATGTTTAATATACCCAATGTTAACCTAGAGAATATACATCAAGGAAAAGCAATCAATTCAATAACATCCTTAAATTATGACTCAACCAAATGGTAGATTTACTTAGAAATTTTTGTGGCCAATAATATGGTAATATGTGTTTATGGTGTTGAATTAAAAATATAATAAAGATAATAGGATAATAAAAGAGTTGTGCACCGAACAGACACATGAAAGGTCAAAATAATTAAAACACTCTTTTGATTGAATGAGAAAGTGTAATAAGGTATTTTTTTTAAAACATGATTTATTAAAATTTAATAATATTAATATTTAAAAACATTGGTGGATTATTATATGAGATAATTAAGACCCAAAAAGGATGAACACAAAATTACAACAAAAACATTTACAAGATCGAAAATAAAGAAGAACACAAAATAACAAGAAAACAAGGATAGTGATAAAGGTCTATAAAGTAAATACATGAGTGTGGAAGGAAAAATCATGCCTTTGGAATAGATTTTTTCATTCCAATGTATCATCCTAAATTATAAAATTCCAACCCCTTTCCAGGAGAATATGGGGATGCATTTATAGCCCGTGGTGATGGACTGTTTGCATTCTAAATATGCCCCTCCATTTGGATATAAAGGTTTTCCATCCAGATAGCTTAATTTAGAGATATATTCATCATTAATTTTTATATGTTGATGTTTACTTTCCACCCTCCAAATTTGGATACCAATGGATATTTAGAGCCAACATTATGGCTATTTTATTTAACAGTGTTTTAATTCCATTTTTTGTAGTTTTCCATGGTCTAAATTTCAATGACATTATGTCTACTAATAATCCCTTAGATATAAATAGTTTATTCTAAAATTATTGGAGGATATATATTGTATTTATACTAATAAATTTCACCTCAATTTGATGTATATGTAAGCATAAAATTCAAGGATTGTGTGTTTCTTTTAAATCTCGAACGGAATGGTGGGATGAACATGAAAGCTCCATTTTGTCCCCTTTTGGTGGAGTTCGGCCTTAAAATTTTATCCATGATTCTTTTAGATATTTAATAAAATATTTAATATTTTCATCAAATTCAAGATTCATGATTAAGCCTAGAAATTCTATCTTAATTCATGGTCCACTTTTCTAAACATATTTGTTGGGCCTTTTGGTGTGGTCTATATGACCCTTTAAATGGATGAATTGGCCATATATCCCTTCTAATGATAAGTTGTAATTTTCATGAGAAGCACTAAAAAATAAGAATTAAATTATTTGGATTATAATATTGAATGATATGATTAAAAAATTAAACAACATTTTTATTAAATAAACTCAGAAAACTCTCTTTTTATGTGATTATTATCCAAACATGAACATTTATTGTGTATTAATCATTTTTAAGTGAACATTATATGGTGGGACTAATGTAAAATAATGATTGAATATGTAATATAAATAATAATTTATAAATCACTAATATGTTTTCACTTCTTAATCATATAACATAACTATTTTCTCTCTCATTTCCCCATAGAACTGTATGTTGGAATACATCTAATAGAGAGTAAATTTTAGATAATTTTATGGGAGATGTTTAAGAAATAATGTAAATGAAGTAATTTATCTTTCTAATAACCAAATATACTAAACCTTCATTTCTACTATTGTTTTTTTGTGGGTTTTAATGTTTAAATTATTAAAATGATGTATGATATCTCCTTGTTATGATTTGAACATGTTCGATTTAGTATATTGACTCCAACATCCTATAAATATTAGTTTATATTTATTTTAGATAGAAATTATGAATTTTTTTTTCTATTTTCACAAGAATGATTTTATTTATCATGTTATAAATTATAAAATTCAGATGTTATCATATGGTTGAACCTAGTTATATATCCCTCCAATACATTGTGAAAGGATTACTATTTACAGATACTAGCTATATAGAATTATTACTATACCATTTTATTGGTAATATCTATACATAATGTTCAATGTGATACCGTGAAATATATTATTATCATTAAATACCTTTAAACACATGTTTATCTAGATAACACCATGGTATTTGTTTATCCATCACATTGGGGATTTATTATTCTATGAAATAATTTTTTGACATTAGGGGTCCTTGACTACATGTTTATAAATTATATATCATGATATTAGTATTATCCATTGAATTTAATCAATTAAGATACGATGATAATTATTTTTATTCTATGATTTCTCTAACAACTTATTAATGATGACTCTACCTTGTTATTGGTAGTATACCTTCCATCGAACCTATTATGAAAACTTGACATGTCTCTTTAACATTAAAATTATTTTGACACAAGAATATTATTTTCCAATTTTCATGAATTTCTCATGGATAATGTATTTCATTTGTTTCATTTTTATTCTATGTTTATAATTATTTTATGTTTAATATCATGTTTTATGATGGTTTCTTCCTTGATTGTTTATCTTGTATATTGTTACTATTTCATGTATTTTTATCTCACCCCATTGTTTTTATATAAAATCACATGGAAAAAGGTATGTTTATGAGGGTAGACATGTTATGGGTTAATAAATATTTCAAAAAGATGTTAAATTTTTACTAATTAACTTTATTCTTTATTTTATTTCATATATCCTAAACACACTAGACTTAATTATTCCATGAAATGGTGTTTGTAAAGAATTTTATGTTTTGTAATGATTTTGTATAGTTTTAACACTAATACTAGGAGTTTGGGTTTGGGGAACTTTATTTCTTTCTAGAAGGATGCATATTTTATTTATGGTAACACTTACAGTTTCTTTAATGGACACCTAAATTCTTTTCACTATCTCTATGTTATGTGGAGTATATTTTTTTCTTGTTCACTTACTAATAAGTCTAGAAATGACACATTGTAACATCCACAATCTAGTATAACCAAACTATAATTGAAAAATGAAAACCATGTGACCTCATGTGCACCTCCCCATATAGAATTGGCTTCCAAATAGTTGTTATTGTCTCATATTACCATGTGGAGAAACTATACCCTCGATGTCTCCATAATAAATACCATTTAAATAACATAACATCCATTAAATAGATAAACATCATATTATAATAATGGATATATGGTGAAAGGAATACCATGAATAACATCACTATTCTATATAAAAATGTCTGTAAATTTTTCACATAGTCAAACATCTATTCCAGGAAACCTAACAACTTATTATTTGTAATATATAAATAGAAAAAATAAAATAAAATCTTACTTAACCCAATACAGTAGAATCTCCTCAAACCAGTCTCCAAAACCCAAATACACTCCACAAGGTCATCCCTAGCTATTTTGACATCGGCCTAAGTTACAAGTCAAAACTAAAATATACATGTGCACCAAAGATCATATGTAATGTTTGAGCATAAAACATTGTATGTTTCTATCAATTATGTCATAATAAAACTAGTATATATATTTATGTATACACTGAATGAAAAGAAATAATTAAATATCACATGTATAAACTTGGTTCATTGTGTATAATCAAGAATTTTCTTGTAAAGTCAACTCATACCTCCCATATCTAATGAAAAAATGGTATGATGTCCCCATAGTCAATGCACAGCATGAAACTGAACAATTTATCACTTCAAAAATTAAAACATTCATGAACGATATTTCATTATAACAATAATAATAAGGGATGTGGCATATCTTGGTTAATGGTATATCATTTTACTAAAAAAATAGTGAACAATGTATCTCCTGGTGAATGATATATCAGTATACTAATAATAATAGTTAATGAGGCATCACTAGGTGAAACATGATCACAATGATCATTACATGGGAGAACAATGTGTCTCTTAGAGAATGATATATCACCACAAAAACTATAAGGTGAATGACATAACACTAGGTAAATTAAATATCACTTCAACTATTTCATGCCTCCATAATGTATGACTAGGTGAGTAATATATTATAATAATACTAATAAAGGATAATGATGTGTCTTCAGGTGAACAATGTATCATTGTTCTAACCAAAATATGGGTAAAGGATGCATCACCCATGTAAAAAACTCAAGTAAATGATATATCACCAGTTCAATAAATCAAGGGGAATGATGCATCATAATACTGATCTATAAAGGGTGGAGGCTATACTACTAAATACAAATTCAATGTGAACAAAATATCACTAGGAGAACAACTAGAAAAAATACTAAAACAATTAATCAAGTATTCATACTCAGGATGCCTCTAAGCAGTGTCTCCCCATTTTCTCTCTTGCACTAGGAATCCTCATGGGATACAGTTTGTATATGGGAGATTACTGTACGCCACTCATGCATCTTCTCCAATTATCCTCCTTATCATATTGCTTCATTCATCCACTAGAACTTGTTAATATATTGTTTACTCTTTACTCCCAATTTGCCTTCATTTTCTTCTTTTGTATTTTTTATCATTTAGGTAATTGATCTTCATATTCACAACCTTTACTCAACTCATGTTTTATTTTCATCTACCACTACACACTATAATCCATCTATATTAAAGTGTGCGAGTTCTTATTCAAAATTGGGATAGTGGATTGGATTAACCTATGATGGAATAGCTAATTCACACATTAATTCTGATGAAAGATACATTAGGGTTTTTATAGGTTTTTGTATTCCGTTATTCTTTGTTGATAGATTCATTCATGAAATTCCAGATTCTTGGGGTGGTTGATTAAAATTGGAGAGTTTTTTCCTAGATAATTCCATGGATCACATCTAAAATAATTTTCTAATTCAATCTCTACTCTTACTTCATGTTCTAACAATAACCTTGTCCAGTGTGGTGGAGATTCATACTATGATATTTTGGGATGTGTTTTTTCATCTTTTGATGGTGTACCAAGAGGCATGACCTGAGTAGGTTTTCTTCCTTCCTTTGGTGTTTCTTTTGAATTTTTTCCCTGGTTTTCTTCTACTCATTCAATATGTATCATATGCTTCATACCGGGTGATGATTTCAGTTCCATATTTTTTTATTGGTTTGGTGATAAGTGATAGCCATAAGTGATGTTATTGTCAGTGGTTTCATTGTTTCTCAACAACATTGGTGTTTTTGTATTGTTAGTGTTTCTTCCTAAAATAGAAAGTGTGTGTTTCCGGTGACTTGATGTTGGTGTGGATTCATTTCATGCTAACCTTAATGATTTTATATGATATCTACAAGTTTGGTATATCAGTGATGATCGGTGATGTTCTCTAGTGATCAATCATGAAAATAGAAGAAATGTTGTTTTTTTCCTGGATCAAGGTTTGGTGATGTGACAACATAATTCTTAAGGGTAGTTGGTGGATGTAGAATCTTTTTGAAGTGGCCACATTGAGGCACATAGCTCAAGGGTGTGGATTTTGTTTTTATTTTCAATAAAATTTAGGAATTCTAAATTATTTATTTAAATGTTTTGTTGCAATTTTTTTCTTATTTTGAAATGGTTTTATTCCCTGAATTAGACTTTATTGTAGTTTCTCACTCAACCTAAATGTGATACTTTGTAAAATTTCAAAAAAAATGTATCATTGAGAGAAAAAATAAAGGTCAATTATTTATCATAGGAATTCACAATATGGTTGGATGAGATACCACCAAGTAGGGGCATGACATGTTATTATGATACAACAATAAAAAGTGAATTGCATATCACTAATTAAATAGATAAGTTGAATGGTCACACTATAGTGGGAACCCATAATTCCAAAGTCCTATAAAAAGAACTATCTTTAATATCCTAACCAAAATGTGATTTCCCATCATCAAGGGATGCTCAAAAATTCTTCTCAGCACTTACTAAAATATTTTATTGATTAGGACACACCTCACACTATCATTCCCTAAGTATCTCACCACTTGCCCAAGGTGACATGAGAATAGGTGGTCATGTGATAAACATATAAGGTATAGAGAACCTATAAAAATATATATATTCCATAATAATTACTATATAAATATGTAATCTATAATATGTTCCATTTCTGTTCATTAACTCACACATTCCAATAACTAAATATCAATGGATAATTTAATAACCATCAATAGGATCACCCCTAGTCATTACTGGAAGTGAGTTTCACGTACCTAGAAAAGACATCCTAATGAGTTCGAGTCTATATTTCATACATGTACACCCTCTTTCAATTATAGTTCCCCTTTAGTATATCCTTTCACATAGGCGTCATATACATCAGTGTCCATGTAATATATTGTAACACTAAGGAGTTGTTGTGATTCTAAAGAGACTCCCTACCTGAGAGTTACATCGAGGAACTTACACAAGTTTCCATTTTGGTTCAATCCCACCTTATTTTCTACTCTTACCATCCATGAAATATAAACATACTAATATAAAAATGTAATAATTAGGAATAACTACATTAAATTTGGACTTATCCCCTTATACAACACTTGTCCACTATCAATAATGATCGTTTATTGCCAAAATGGTCTTCAAAAATATTCTAGGGACACTAACTAAATATAAATTTATAATAATTAGTCATAGATACATTATAATAAATTTAAAAAAATTATACATAATTATTTAATTTTGTGAAATCATGGGAAAACTCACTGGATAGAATATTGATTCCTAAACCTTATTCAATAGAGCGTGATCCTATCCATGATTGCCTCTAAAATTAATCCAAAAAAAATTCCAAAAATCATACTTTCATTCAACAACCCATTTAATCCCAATCTAAAAATAAATATTAAATATTAAATATAATATATTACATCCAAAAATTGAGGATCCACCACTTTAGACAACCATTCCTGAGCCATCGCTAGTTACAATGATTAAAAGCACACTAGTTTTAACCTCATTCCAAAATGATCTAGTACGGTAAATGAAAAATTCCTAAATCCAACCCAAAAGTGATGGAATAATTAATATAAAGGGGATCCATGACCAAACCAATGGTTTCGCTTTAAAATAATGTGATTTTGTGTTTATTTTATTTATTTTGTAAGGCTATTATAAATCCTCCAAAACCAATAACAATAAAGAAATATCAACCTTTCCAATATAAATTCACCAAAGATCCTATTTATCTACACAAAAACTCCAGGGAACATGACCAAACACTACCCTTCACTCCCTACAGTCCTCCCATGGCAAACCCAAGCTCCCAAGAAGCCCCTCCCAAGCCTTTGGAGTCACACACTCATGTAACGGATCCTCTACTCTCCTCTTTTATCAAGCAATATTTTAATATTATTTGTAATAATTTAAATTTAAATATGTTGGTATATATTCTTCAATATCCACCTTAATCCCAATTTTATGTATAAATGATGATGACCCCTTTCACCCCCATTTATTCCTCTATGAACTCTTATGTACACCACTTACCATGCTGAAATTTTTAATGGGTGCTTTACATTATCTAATTTATTAAAGTGTTTTCAATATTTTATTCCTTTTATTTAAAAGTGAACATGTTGGGACATATATTTACATGTCCCTATAACATCAAATTTAGATTATAAATGATTATAGATCCCTTTCTCTCTTATCAACCCAATTTATGAATTTTGTTGTGAAGTTGTTATGTAGTTGAAATGTCACCGTAATTTTCCATGATAGAACTATTGTATATTTAATACCATACCCATTTCCTATCAAGGGTATTCAAATTTATGAATATATACATTCTTCTTGGGGACTTACATATATTTATTCCAGACTCCTTGATTGTTGAATAAATAATGGGGATGAATGAATCCATGTTGTATGATCTATGTGGCACACCTAAGCATAAGTATAAAATGAATAGTATGGGTGTTCCAAAATAGAGATTTAATGAATTGGGTAATTTTTATTATCAAGATATTTCATGTTGGGATAGAGAGTGAACCAGATTCCATTATCAGAAATTTTCTACCATGATATCTTGGTAGGTTTATTCTTGTCATATATTTATGATTCAGTGTTTTAAGTTGTTTCCAAATTTCCCGTGTTATGATTACAATGTTATATCATGTAAAAAATTTTATGTTTGTGATTCATACTCTTTTTATACCTCATTTATATACCTATTATTTAACATGTATTATCATATTCATTTAATTCCATGTCTATTCCCTTAATGTTAATTATATCTCACTCCTTTATTATATTCGCCCGAAGGATATATTATGCAATTTTAAGTATGAGGGAATATTATGAACATGTTAAAGAGTATTTCCATAAAGATAAATTATTTCATGTTTTATGATGTTATGTAATATAATAAAATCCCAAAAACACTAGACTTATTGATTTTTCGATTTGTGTTAAGTGTGTTATTCTAAAATAAATCATGTATTAATGTGAAATAAAGAGTAGGGTTGATATAAACCTTCCTAGTGAAGGGTTTGGGAAGCCCCATATAACATATTTCTGGTTTGGAATTTACCATTCCATGGTGTAGGGTTTGATGTGTTCAAAACAACTACAATTTCTACACCATTTCATCTTCATTCGGTTGTCAGGATCTGTTGGGGTAGTGAAACTGATACCATCATGGGTCTGGTGAATTCCCACCATTCCAAGATGTCGATGGATTCATAATTTTGAAATTTTTAATCTGTCCCATGTTCTTCCAGTGGTAGTTACTCCCATTGATGATGGAGTATGATATATTCCTACAAATGTGACTAACTGCATCTTTAACTAAATTTATCTTCTAGAAATCCCTAATAATTCCTTCTTTTTTGATCATTCTTATCTAGGTGATTCTAGGGTAGATTTTGGGGTCCTCCTATTTGTTTTAATAGTAACCTTAGACAATTAATTACACTTTATGTTGTACAAATAAGAATTTAATATTTCATTCTAACCAGATCTATGTGATTTCAGATTATTTATTACTCATATTCTACAGGTTTCTTTCTAACCAAAGGTTATGGACATTTAGGGTTCATTCAATATAATTTTTTTTATGTTGGATTTTTTTAGTTTCAATGTTATTTCTTTGGATCTTTCATTCATTGTATTATATATTCCATTAATTATTGTAAATTCTACGTGGTTTGGTAGGTGTCCCATTACTCTCTAATTAAAAAATTAATTTATGAATTTTAATGCTCTCATCAAGCCACATTTATTGTATTTAATGGTTTCTTCTTATATCTAGTATTTATTTTAAAGAATAATGTTTTTTGGAGTTTTTAATAAGTTTGTAAGAAGGTAGATTTCACAAGAATTAATATTTGAATTTATTTTAGTGGAATAATCCTTCATTTTGTAAATTTTAATGGTCGAGAAGCTATATATAATTATTATTGAAATTTTTTATAATGATCATTTCAAAAGGTATTCAAAACGTTTTTTTTTATAAATATAAAGAAGAATATCCCTTTTTTGGAATAATTTTAATGTTTATTTTTATTGAGGATATTAAATGATGAATATTTGTTTAGTATACCCAAAAAAATTAATTTCCTTGAATTTAAATTAATGATTCCAATTCCTAATTGGAAAATTAAATGGATTAATTATAAAATCAAAATACATGGGTCATGCCCAATTATATATAAAGAAAACCCCTGTTTCTTTAGGAAATCATTGAATAGATTCCCATGTAGTAGTATTTATGTTTTAATATATGGTAACTCATGGTTGTTTTGGATTACATAGGAATACTACACATGTAGTGAAAGTTATATTGTATTATTAAACACGGATAAAAGGGATATTCTATGGTGGGTGTTTAAAGGTGTTAGTATGCCATAAGAAGATTCGGTTTTCTAGGATCGAAGTCTTGGTATGAATGTGCACTAGTTAATAATTATAGTTTATCTATTTTCCATATGTGTAACTTAGGTCAATGTATGGTATTTTCACCATGGACAGGTAGTGAATGGTAATACTTGGTGTTTGGGTGAGGTGGATTGAGTTGTAGTTGGTTTCTAGTATATAGAAAATCTTTCATTTATGACCATGTTGGATTTGAACTACATTTCTCCCCTAAAGAACATAATATTCAATGATGATGATATAAATTTATTTTACAATGTATGGTTACTTGTTAAATTTTTGGCAACAGGTTTTTCTTTAGTTTATGATTTACATTAAGACATCATTAACTATAATTTATGTTTTTTTATAAAATAATATAAATTCTAATTTTACCTAGAAATAAACCATGGATTTTTTAGAATAATTTTTCAAATAAAATTGTTTAAAACTTTTCATATAAAAAAACCTAGAAAACTTATTTTATACCTTTATTTACAAACATGAAAGAAATGGATTTTCTTTTAAATTTTCATTCTATGCTTCTTTAAGAGGTAAACTACTATGATTTTCAGATCATTCGTACATATTAATGGTCTTTTGGCTTCTTATACAATGAAAAAGTTCATGTACCTCTCGGTTTAGTTTCATAGAGATGAAACTAAAGTTACACATTCCAACATGGATATTTGGTTGTAGTATTGTACTATTTAATTATCCATATATATATATATATATATGATATCTTGTGTTTATGTTAGTTTATATACTATACTATATTTCCTTATTTCTACCTTATTTTTTTATTCATTTACTTTATATTTATTAATATTTTTGGTAGAAATAATTCCCAAATCATTATTATTGATTCCCAGGTTCTTGTCTCTAGCCTGTAGGGATTTGGAAGTCTCGTTTTGCCTCGGTACAGTAGGATTGGGTTTCCTATTTAGCGATGACCTGTCACGACCCGTCCTCGGGGCCCGTGCCATGACTACCCCAAGACAACCTTCTATAGGCCAGGGGCTGGCAACTAGAACCAAAGGCATAAATCTCTAAGCTGGAAAGGCATTTCCTTTAGAAAAGTAAACAAAAAAAAAAGAGTACACAATAGGAAGTAAAAACAAAGTAAAACTGAATACAAAAGAGTGTGATAGAAAGTAAATGGGCCAGTATACAAACCCAACTGAACAACACATACATGTAAAAAGGGAAAAACATGTGAATGTAACGAGTAGATCATGGATCGTCCTCCGGGATTCCTACCTGAAGGGTAGGTACAGATGGCCACCTCAGCACCCACGTCTGTTAGTCTCCTCCATGTGTCGACTTGTCGCAAGGTCCACCTTCGAGTAACATCCAGTCGTGGCGCTCTCGGCGTCCATTAGCGCTCTTCGTCGTCTGCATCCAACCCAACGAGGTGCGGGCATATCTCGTGCAGGGGTGAGTATAATGATACTCAGTAGGGACCCCGAGACACGCAATGTCTCAAAATATCCACTAAGGGTGAAAAACAAAAGATAGAATCACGAAGTATCAACCAACCCTACATAGGTATATGACCATTCTTATACCTAAGTTACCAATTTCAGTCTGGCTCCAACTCCCAATCCCAAGCACAAACCAATTCCACAATGGAAGTAAATTCAATCACCACGATGATAATGGTTTAAAGACATGACACACCTCCCACAGGTATGCCACAATAGTAGAGAGATAGAGATGATTAGATGTAGCCACTGGATCATCTCAGCTGTCAGACCCACACAGTATACAAGACCAGCTAAGCTGTCAGACCCACACAGGATACAGGCCAGCTATCTCGTCTAAGTTGTCGGACCCACATAGGATATAGCCCAGCTATCTCGTCTAAGCTGTCGGACCCACACAAGATATAGACCAACGATCATGTCTAAGCTGTCGAACCCACATAGGATACATGCCAACTATTCTATCAGACCCACATAGGATACAACAACAGAAGTCAGAATTGTCGAACCCATACAGGATTCCGGTACAGTAGTCGTCATTGTCGAACCCACGGAGGATTCTAGTACAATAGTTGTCGTAGTCGCATCCAACTCTAGGGTTCCCACACATAACACGCTCAATTCTGAGAGGGTCCGATCCTCGAGAAAAGGGGGTCAATTCGTCAACTATCACAAAGTCATGAGTTGATGTATCCCGAAGTTCTGTCTCATCAAAAGAAACCCAATATGACAGATGGCGCGTCAATCAGACTCCTTGTCTTAGAGTTATAGGATTTTCCGTTCCAGGGGCCCGGTTGGATTTACACTCGATGCAAACCCAGAAATATTCCAAATTACTCCAAAACATCACTTAGAGTCTCACAAAAGGATAGCCTCATCGCAAGGGTCCCAGTTTGGCTGACGGCACGTCGTTCAGATGTGCGGTCTTGAAGATATTCGCATTTAGGTAATGTCGGGCCCGGCCCATCAAGCCCAGTGGGCTCGTGGGTCGGCCCGACCCGACTCTGCGGGTCCGACCCAACTGGGGGTCTTCCCGACCTAGTTTGGAGGGTTTTACCCGGCTATGGGGTCGGCTCAGCCCGATGGGGCGCGCACCACCTGCTGACACGACCCGCGGAGCAGGCCGATCCTGTTCGCCCGACGGTGTCGAGTGGCGCCGCCTCTCCCTGCCCGGTCGGCCAAAGCCGGCCGGTTCTGTCCGGTGCGAACAGTCCAAACAGTGGGCCACAGTTCCTCCGCACACGGCACTAGCAGGAACTATAGTTTTCCTAGACCGGCCAGCAGGCGGCCAGTCGGTTCGTCCATCAAAAGGCCCGCAGTTGCGGTCCACATCTCCTCTCCAGTGCGGTGCCAACCGGCGCTGTGGTTGTCCAGTGGGTTGGCCGGTCGGCCGGCCAGTTCTTCTGCTCGAGCGCCCCATGGATGTGGGCTGAGGCTTTCCTCCATGCGGCTGGCGTGATGGCACCATTTCACCACCGCCAAGGCCCACGGTTGCCGCCGCCTTCGGTCGCCGCAGCTTCATGACTGTGGCCTCCTTCCTCTGGCAAGGTGCGAAGGCACCCTACCCTCTTGGCTTTGCCTCCATCATCAAACTACATAAACCAATGTAGGAACATCAGGTCATGTTTGTTCATCCCACGCCCTCCGCCTTATATGATAACAAATGGCTACCGTCAAACAAAGTATGCGTTGAAAAGCAGGGAAATAATTTAAAGTAATCAAATCCCCTACCTTGATTCAAAGAACGTTTCGAAGACGCGGAATATGGCGTCATGTAAGACGGATGGCATTTCGTCAATGTCGGAGGAAAATTCATTGGTGATGTTCTTCACAGGTGGCGTATTCTCCCTTGGCACGGATGAAGAAGAAAGAAGATGGGTGTCGCCATTCTTCATTGAGAGAGTTTTATCCTCCCAATTCTCCCAAGCACCCCTAAAGAAAGATTATTCTAACCTAATTAAATGAATACATTCTATACTTTTAATGTTTTCAAGATAAATCAAAAATTCAGACACTTAAATTAATTAATTAATTTCTGAGATCAATTAATTAATTAAATGGTTTTGGAAAATTAATGAGAGAATGTGAAAGAATTAAAATTCAAAAGAAGGGGGTGAAGAGTTTTAAGAGTTAAAGGGGGTTTCAAGGTGATTTGAGGTGTTTGTGTTCGTATAGGACCCACTACAGAATTTCCTCTAATGGGAGGTTATGTGGGATGTGGTCCCCACCTCCAACTCATGTTAGGAGAAAATAACCACCCCTTAACAAAAATTATATAACACATAATTTTTATTTAGTTTATTAAGAATTCCCAAAAATTAACTTTAAACCTGAATAAAACACAACTACATTAAAGGTCCCCTTAAGCGAATATCGGCGCTGTGAGTTCATCGATGTCCTCAAATTTCAATTCTGAGCACCGGTTCAAAAGATAGAAAAACTCGCATGTACGTTTACTAAATGTACCCAAACCAAACTCCATATATTTATTCTAGGCACACCAGGTCTCGGAATCAGGCGCCTTCAGAAACTACAGACTCGTAAAATTCCAATGAATTTAAAAAAAATCTTAAAATTCATGGTTTTTTACATGGCCTCAATTGGTTCCTGGAAAATTGGAATCAAATGTTGTTTGTCTTCTTCATTGGGTAATATTAATATATAAATCAGGATTTTTGTAATTCTTGAGGAATATACTGAATAGGTTTTCAATCACCACCTTTCGTAATGAGAATTGAGTATCCAAGGTTGTCATGTATGTGTTTATCTTGTAATTAATCTTTGATTCCAATTGTTTTGATAATTCTAGACATTAATTTCTTTATGGGTTTTTGCGTTTTAATTTAAATAGGTAGAATATTCGTAATATATGGTACCATTATAGTTGGTTTCAAAATAAGTGTATAATGTGTGACCTAGGTGGATTTTATTGTGCCTCATGTAGTTAACCCTTAAATTGTCCTATATTTCTATGATTTAAAATTTTTTCCTTATTTATGGATTTGATTTATTTCAATTTTTATTTAGATTGACATATGGTGAGTTGTGGTGTTCTATTAGTGTTTATATTATTGGGGGAAAAATATGAAAAGGAAATTTTAAATGATATGTCCTTCAATACTTTTTGAAAGAAGCACAATTTTTTATTAAAAAAAATTATAATACATTCAAAATGATTTTAAAATTTTATCAAAAATAATGGATTCAAAATGAAACATAGTTTTGAAAGTGTTTCTAAAGTATTTTAAATTTTAAATAAAATATTGTTTTTGAAATTTCTCTAAGATATTTTGAATTCATTATGATGATTGGTTTTGGAAAATCTATTTGTATCTTGGGAAAAAGGTTTAGTGTTAATTAATATTAATATTTTCGTGTGATTTTTGAAAAATATAGTTAGAGTCATTAAAAGTTTTCAAATTTAAAATTCTTTAAACTTAGAAGTTTGGAAACATTTATATGTTAATGGATTTTTTTAAAAGATTAAAAATATATTTAAAGGTTGGTTTTATTAATTAATGTTCTTTTTGAAATGAGTTTGGATAAAAAACCATGACGGTAAAAGGGGAAATTTATATTGTTTAATAGAAAATAAATGGGTTTTTTGATTGAGAATTTCTTAATTGTTGGATTTAAAAATTTTCTTAAATAGTGTTTTTAAGATTACTAAATAATTTATTATTTTTCATAGGGGTATTGAGTTGTGAAGTTCATCGTGATGATGTTTATATACCTTATTTTTAGATTATATCTCTATTAAAATTTAAATGGACTCTTTGGTTTATCAATATTCTATTAAGATGGGTTTTTTGTATTCTCCAATCATTATGAGTAGTGTTGTTCCTCAAATTCCTTAGTATCTCAATTTCTATACTAAAAAAATATTCTAAGAAATTATTGGTTAGGATATTAAGGATTGAGGATATTTTATTTTAGAGTGAACTTCCTAAATCACTTAAGTTTATTTTTGTGACCATCATGCTAGATGGTATGATTTAGATGTGGGGGAAGTTAATTGTTTTCACAAATCAATATAATTACCACTCATGGTAATATTTCAATGAATGATTCATTCATAAGTACTTTTCTATAAGGTTAAAGGTCTTTAAGGCTATGGAATTTTCTAGTCTGTAGTAATGAGAAAAAATAGTGTTTGAGTAGGAACATCATTTCATTGAGTTTCTACCATACCAATATCGTCTAGCCCTGGATGAACCTTTAATGGATTGATGTTTTGGGGGAAGGTCATCGATCAGACCTATTATTTTCAATATCTTATCATAGCCTTGAATCCTAAAGAGAGGTGGAAAAGAATGTTATCAAAGTAGAAGAAGACTTTGCAGGAGCACCCTTGGTGTGGAAGGTTTATCTTATTCCATGGTGTGGTAGATGAATCTATTGTAAAGTTAAAATAAACTCTTCCAAGTCATACCAAGTGAATAGTGGTATAAAGAATTCATATTATTTCTCAAAAACTTTTTTTGGAAGTAAGTACTTAATTTTTTATTCATGTGGAAAGGCAGGACATAAGATACCTATTATATAAAGGACACTGATGACCAGTTATTCTTGAATATATGTGGGTCATTTCCAATGTTTCTATAGAGGTGATACTCATAAGAATGGAAGAGTGAAATATTCCTATTATAAAGATCCTATAATACAAATAGTTTATTCAGATGTTAGAGTGAATACCATTTGAGTTTTATATTGAGGTAATATATTTCCACAAGTTGTCCTTTTGAGGTCAGGAGTTATGTTTTGGCTATTTTGGATTTTTTGGTGATTTATTTATATTTATTGCATCATTGTTGTATTCTATCTTAGGGATCTAATAATTTGTTATATATGTACTTTCACATGATGTTTATCTATTCAATAATTTCATTATTTTGATGAGTTGAGTTGGAATAGTTTTAATATAAGTGAAATTCTTATATAGTAGAGACCCCCCCCCCCATTATTGATTATCTCATGCAAAATTGGTGTCTCCACTTGAATTGTTGTGGGTATTTGAATATGGTTTGGAATTAAATAACACATAAAAAAATTCTTTTGGGATGATAAAAACATTTAAGGTTATTCTTTTTAAAAAAATTCTCTTCACTATCCCCTATTTAATGTTAGTTATATAGGTAAATAGTATTCCTTAGTGTTTATTGTACTTCTATTTTTTTAATATGATGTGTTCCTTGAATTGGATTAATACTTTTTATTGATTGTACATTGGAAATCCTGGGAAGGTCTTGGGAAAACCTGGAGAGGGAAATGGTTTTACTATGAAGTTTTCTTAGAACCAGTGAGAGTCGGTGCCCTAGAATCATGGCTTGGGGTTACACTCACATAATCTCATGTTATACTATATATATCATGTTGATTAATTTACCTTATGAGGTATTTCCATTTTTTATTTATTTTTCTCTTGATGTGGTTATCATTTTCAGTCTCTTATCTAGTGTGATGTCTATTATTTATCATCTGATGTGATTTTGAGGTTTAATCAGCATGATGATTGTTTTCTAAGTTACCAATTGTGTAGTTTCCGAATTATCATTTATTTTGTGATGGAAGATAAATTAGTCAATTTCATCTGGATATTTTTCATCTATGTTGAGCTCTGCCTTTCTCAGTACTTATAGTGAGCCTAATGGTTTGTGGGGGGAACAAAATTTAAATGGAATTATACAATGGTGTGAAGATAACCATTCATGATATTTTAGTATCAAATAGATATATATATCCTTTTTCATCTATTATAGATAAAATGTTTGTGTTTATTGGGATTTGGAATTGTGTTTGGTTTTGGAAGTATTGACATGGTTGGTTACTTCATCTTGAACATACATTATCTTGGAAACTATCTAGGGACATAAAGTTATATGGTGGAGAGAGTTTCACTTCACTATTCTAGGTTATGTGTTTTTAATATTTAGGATTGTTCATTTTGGGTTTAGGATGTGCTCGTTGGTTCCTCGTGGCTTAATGGGGTTTTAGGAATTTCTCAATCCTTCACAAGCTGGACCATGAAGTATTAAAAGCCTTGTTGTGGGAATGAATCACATATGTACAACATGTTGGACCAACACACCTATTATATAGAGTGTTCTTAGGCATGAGGAGTGGTAATTCTCCATATGCACCATGAACCGTTTGACCTCCACTCCACCATGATGAAGGGAATGCATTGTCCAAAATGCCTATGGGTTTTACACTATTCTGTGGTTAGTTAACATGTCGCGATATTCGGTGTGGTTTGATCAGGAAAACAATGTGTGTGTGGTGAACTCCCACTATGTCTTGGTGTTGGTGGTGTTAGAATTTTGAAACAATCCATTAGTCATCTGGTCTTTTGGGTGGAGTTACTCCCATTGATGAGGTTGTGTGAAATCATCTCTGTAAGGATTCTATGTAAATCCTTGATTCATTATATCTTTAAAAAATCCATCATCACTCCACCTTGGTGATATCTATTATATCTATATAGATCTAGGGTGGATTCTATTTATACTATTTTTTTATAATCTGCCTTGGATGATCCTTTCCACTCTGTTTTACATCTTTGAGTATTTAGTAGTTCATTTCGACTATAGTAATGTGGTTTTCATTGATCGTTTACCAGTATTATTCGAATTCCCTTCTACCTGAAGGACATGGTAGCATAGGTTTCATTCCATCAAAAATTTTTAGATGGGATTCTATTTTAAGTTCTCTCTCTTGCTTCTTTATGTCATTCTCTCTCTTTGACTTTCGGATTCTATTTAGTGGTTGGAAATTCCATGTATTTGAGGTTTGTGTCTCATTCATCTGTATATAAAATTGAACATACGAATACTTGTGCTATTATCAAGGGAATTTTGTTTCTCTTAATTTTCTACTTTTATATGTATTAGTTATTTCAAACAATGATATTTCATATGTAATTTATAAACCTATAAAAATTGGGTTTTGACAATAATTTATTAATTAATATTTTTTATAGAATACTTTATTTTATAAATTTTAATTGCAAGCTACCTCTTGAAATTTTTTCATGTAATTTTTTACTATGTTGATTTCCAAAATGATGGGAATTTGTTTTTTTCAAATGACCAGATGGGTTGGACATTTTTTGAAATGAATTGAAATTATCTATTTTTTTAGGTGATTAATTTTATAATATGTGGTTTGTTTACAAATGTAATTTTCATTTAATTTATTTTTAAATAATTATTCTAAGGAATGGTGGGAATATTAAATAGTTTAATTTTAAAATGATAACACATAATAAATTCCCATTTTTATGTAGAGGATACTTCTGGTTGTTTTATACACCATTTTATAACAATTCATGTTGTGGTGGTAATGTTGTAATATATGGGAACTCATGGTTGTTTTAGATTCAATGGGATAAATATCCCTATAGTGGTATATATGTTATATTATTACACTTAGATAAATTTTTTTTTCATATGTGGGTGTTCTGAGTTGTGAGTGACACAAATTATTGTTTTTCATATGTTTATATTAAATTAATATTGCATTGAAAGGATCGCCTCTATTTTTGGTCTTGGGAATATCAGTTTTCTTATGAGATAATTATTGTTAAATATGTAAACTAATTTTTAATTATGTTCTTGATAGAGGCCCTAATTGGGACATTGGTTAACATATGGGATGTTGCCACTCAGTTAGGCCAAGAAGGGTAAGAATGGGTGTTTTTGTTGGGTCAAATGATGTGAATTTGTTTTTTGGTATATGAAATTAGAATCATTGATAGCTTGTTTGGATTTATTACTAGATCGTCCCCCTAGAGAAAATATGATTCCATGATGAGGATATATATGTATTATCCAATGAATGGTTACTAGGAAAATTAGAGGATACGTGTTAAAGATTCACTAAGGACTTATCCAAAAACTGATAGAACTGATATTTATATATTTTTTGTTAAAATAATATCAATTATAGTTTTATTTTTATAGAAACCTCATATTTATTTGATTTTTTTTTCAAGTAAAAATTTTTATAATAGTTTTATTAGAAAAAATAATAGAAACCAAATAATATATTTTTTTTCAAACATTCATGAACTGAATTTTGTTTTAAATTTTTATGTTATTGTTATGTGGGTGGAAACCTACATGTTTTTTTGAAACATGACTATATATTATAGAATATTTAGCTTCTTGGATGTCGTGGGTGTTTGTGTACCCCTCAGTTTAGGTAACTATAGGTAAATGTAGAGTTACTTATTAAAAAATAGAGATTCGGTTGTGGTCTTATCATATTTATTTATCATTATATATCTAGGATCTTGTATTCATATTAGTTTATTTATTATACGTGAGTTCCTAGTTTTTACCTTTTCATTTTCATTGTTTTAGTGTTATTTAATATTTTTGTATGGTGAAATCATACTCATTAAAGTTTTTTTATTCCTAGTAACTTGTCGCTAGCTCGTGGGGATTGAGAATTCCCTTAGGCCCTTACCTCTTCTAGATCACGTGTCCTATTTGAGGGGTACCTAGTTTTGTTCATGGGAATATGTATTTATCAAAGGTCATTGATCTATATGTATAATATGATTATTATATTCCATCTAAATGGAAATTTAAATTCTATTTTAAGGAAATATGACTATGAACTCTAGAATCGTTCATTATCCATGGAGGTGGTAATTATTAGGGAGTTTGGACTATTCTCTTCATAAGTGATACCTATGAATCCATGTTAGGGAAACTAAAACCAAAATAACTTAGTTCCTTTTAACATTACAAATCAATAATTTTATGTTTTAAGTGACAAAGACCATTATGGTTCCTTTCAATGTTTTATAGGAAAACATGATGCAATACCTTTAAGATTGTGTATCCTATAATAATGAAGTTCCCTTTAAGGACTTATTTGTAGGAAAAATGATTTTCCTTTCAATTTAATACATCCCTGACCAACCGAGATCATGAAATATTTTATTTAATGTTTATAATTCTAGGATTTAATTATGAGTACTTTAGATTTGTGTGGAATAAACTTCCATGTGAAAGGGACATACTAATTCTTGGTGGGGAACATAAGAATTAGTGATCCTTTTAGTTATCTCTTATTCATCAATAAATTGTTTGGGAAGGTTGATTAGATTCATGGGTGATATGATAAAGAGAAAAGGGGTTAGTTCTTCACTGAATTCCAATCCCATTTATCAATATGGACCAATTATTTAATATAACATTGGATGATCAATGAATTTTTGTAGTTCCAAGTGGATATGGTGGTAATTTAAAATTTAAACAGTATTGGAGTTTTAAAATATGATCCAAAATAGAAACATGATTTTCTAAGTGATTGGACAAAAAGAATATGGTTGGATTCTTAAATGGTATAGATTCGGATACACAACGTTTAGGCTGAATATCCTAGACTATGATATAAACCATTAGTTTCCAAAATATATTGGTCCTCATTATAAAGGGAATACATGATTTTTAGTACTCAAAGGACCCAATCAATTATAAAGGAAAATTATTTGAAATTTTCTACAAGACACATGATTCACACTATCAATAGAATATATAATCTAAATGGATCAAGATGATGTGCATGGTATATTGATCATGTATCATTGGTGACATAGTATAATACCTTAAGAGGGTGGGATTTTTATGTTTTTAACCTTAAAAAGGAATCCAATATAGTATGTTTGGTTATTAAGGATAATTAAATGTCCATAAAAGGGATATCTTGTTGAAAGTGAAACACTAGGCCAAATATTTTTTGGGTGTGATCTTTTAGAAACAGGGACCCATATGATATAGGAATCCCTAAAACCGTATAAAATGTATTATCACATTTGTATAAGTGTGGATCAAAAACCACAATGTGTTTAATGGATATCAACTACTTAATAATTAATTGAGTAACTCATTGTGACTAAACTATATGTGATGAGTGAACAGGCCTTGCAAAAATCATACATAGACCATCCCAAGTAACTATTATACGAGCTAGAAATTAAAAATAATGTATTTCATTGGATGTAAAATTCCTCTTTATCCATTAAAATAAATCCAAACAAATGGAATTATCCTATAAAGACATTATAATAATTGATTATTTTAATAATGATGCAATTTCAAAAACATTGTGCATTGGGAAAATTTTAGTTGTTTTTAAAATGTGTACTGTGTAATATATTCGAGAGAATTCATGTAATCATTACTCCAGTACATATAGAATCACTACTACATAAAAAAGATTTTTTCATTGTCACAAATTTCATGCACATTGATCCTAAAAACAAGGGACCAGGTACAGGAGATTTACATGACCACAAAGTATTAACACCACGATGCGTCCAATGATGAGCCCACTAAAAGTACATCAGGTATCTAAAATCATCACCACTTTCTCTATATATGACTACCCTCCCACAAGTATTTCACAGGGATAAAAATGATTTAGCCTTTATATCCAAAATTATTATCCACTTATTTTCTTTTAATTTGACTACAAACTATTTGTTCCCTACATAAAAACATAAAACTTGGAACCACATTAATTTTATGAATTCTACATATATTTTCTGGATGATCGTTTTCCTTTTAATAGTTTAATTAATATATTCTTAAAAAGTATTTATTGACTTTTTTTAAATTAATAAATTCACCACATAGAATTACATATGATCAGAATATACATGGTCAACTTATTAGGTGAAAAGGTAATTCTAATAAGATCTACATGGCCCACATATATTGTAAGTATAAAGGTAATTATTAACCAAAAAAATAGGAAGTAAGTCTCCAACCATTGCTTAATTTACATCCAAACTATAATTTTTTTAATATTATCTCATGTGTATAACAGATTTTTTGTGAAACATTAATATAACCCCTTCACATAATATTTATATAATTAATACAATACAAAATTATTCATATATAATTTATGATAATATATTCATTTTTATATGATGCATTATCCATGTAATCTAAAAGAAAAATTCATAACTTCTCAAATTTTCCGTGAATTATTATTTCATGGGATATCTTATTTTGAAAAAAATCATATCTCGTGTCTTATTATATATTCCACTCAAGGAATAAACCCTAAAAATGTTTCTTGTATTGTTACTATGTGGAATATAGTAGTGGTCCATTGTGTTTATGAGGTATAATGTCAATATATCCACTGGAGGAACCTATATATCATAATGTTGATGCGAGTGGATCTCTAAAACTTCCTAGTATGTAGAGAATTTCTCTTTATTGAAGAAAATTAAAATGTTGTTCCCCCATCCATGAACCTTGGTCATCTGAGAAGCAAATAATAAATTGAATTAATAATCATTATGAAAAATATTAAGCCACTTTCTCTATGATAGTATATCTCACTATATAGGTTGAGAATATAGATATGTATATCCTTATGTATACCACACTGATCTTAGATAAAGTACCTCTAATTCAAGAGTTACATATCCATAACTACTTATCCTTTTTGAAAATATCCACAATTGGCCAAAGGGTGAGGTGGAATTCAAGTTGGGGCCTTCATGCTAAAGTGACATTGTTATAGACTGGGGGTGTCCCTACTCGGTTATGTCCCGACCGAGGTGCCACCAAACAGTGCCCCGATATAGTTGGTTGCATGCCCTCAAGTGTGCCTCCCTTTATGCTAGAGGGTTTCGAATAGAAGTGAAGGTCTGGTAAGTCAGTCTTGGGGAGATTATTCCATATTTTATCAGAATAAAACACTAACAGAAGAACACTACAATAACCATGCAAGGAGGCATATAAATAAGCAGAACAATACCATGTCATATGATATTTAAAATAAGATAATACAATACTCAACTAAAATTTAAAACACATTATGCCAATGAGAATGTCAAGTCTATAATGCAACTAAAATTAGAGACACAGTGACTCCCAAGTGGGTCTCGAACCACGTCTGGTTCCCTCTCCCATGCTCTAATCCCAAAATAACTCTATCCTAGGGCTCTACCCATATCATGTCCGGAAATAAAAAAGTCCACTCAGGTGCCAATCAGGAGGCCCAAATAGTTTGTGAGCACAACTCAATAGTCCACCACCAACAGTGTTTAAAACAATTCTAGCCAAAATATTGTGTATGTAGTTCTATGGATCAATAAATACAATGCATAACTAAATAGTTATCATATTTTCATTTAATATTTATTCATCACTTGAGGCCCAATTCCAATTCATGTTTTCCATTTGATTCATCATTCATTATTATCATTAAATTGGTGTTTAATTTCATGTAAAGCACATCAAATATCATTCAGTATAGGTCGACATGCCTAACACACCATATTTCATTCTATGTAGGTTGTCATCCCTAGCACCCAAAAATCTCATGCTTGGATATCTATTGTGGAAGAAATCCATGTCCAATTCCCAAATTATAATTTTTCAGAGAACGCCATGTCTAGCACCAAACAAATATCATCCAATTAAAAATTCTTTAATTAACAACAATTAGCCACATCATTCCATTACTGATCCCATGATTCATTAGACATTTCAAAGGCCATTAGTTAACTCAAAAATTAACTAAGCACCTCACCCATTAATATATTCATTAATTAATCAATCAATCAACACAATTATCATAGCATAATTAATTCTTCACAATTAATTATCCATATAAAATATCAACTTTTCATAATTAATTCTCAAAATTAATTATCTTTGATTAACATCATGGCACATAATTATTTCTCATAATTACTTATCTTACATAGCCAAACATCATTTCATAATTAATTTCCCCTAATTAATTATCTTAACACAATCAATTAAATATCTCAATTAAAATATCTCAACCCATAACCAATATTTAATAAAAATATATATTTGATTGAACCCCTTATTTTTTTCTGTGATTTAATTATCAATTAATTACCAAGGCAATCACAAGAAAATTACACTTTTTTAATTACTCAAATTTTAGAAATCAATTATCAAGGGAAGCTATAAAATCCATAAACACACATTTATATATCAAATCCATAACTATGTGAGTTTTATTTATACCTCATACATCTGTTTATTAACATATGTTAGACCAATAGAAATTCACAAAATTTGAGTGGCACAACTTTGTCGACAAAACTCCAGATCTAAATCCCTAAACTGAAATAAAGATCAAAGGCATCATGATCTTCAAAATCTTGGTATATATCCACAATCCTACATCAAGATACCAAATTAAAGGCATAAATCTAGGGAAACAATGGATATATTCTATGAAAAGATCAAGCAAAGATATAGGAATGAACGGGAGAAACAATGGGATTAAATCCACATACCCGGAAGAGATTGGATCTTCATTCCGAGCTTTCGATATAGAAGAGCGATGTTTAAAACACCTTGTGATCCATTTGTAATGCTTTAAGATCACCTATAATATTTCAAGACCAATCCAAGGTCGAAATATGGGAGTCTTAGGGGTTCTTGTGGTTTTAAAAATAGATTTTCAAATAATTAATCCTGCATGCATGGTTTATTGGGAAGGGGAGAATGGTTAGAGAAAATCGTCCACCAAGAATTAAAACCTCTCTATTCAGGTTTTCTGGGTTGGAAAGGATTAGTAGCACAATATTTCAAAACATGAATAAACTATGCATAGCCCAACGTATATTAGTTTTTTCTTAAAATGCACCCAAATCCATCCCAAGGCGCTACTCCAAAAAAAGATACTTAAAAACTCAAAAAGTACCTGAAAATGTGCATGTGATGACTCTAGAAATGGTTGGGATCTTAAAATCTCACCACTTTATAACAGCTCATCCTTGAGATGCACTCCCGAGCCTCTCAAAGATAACAATCCAAAAATATTTTTCCATTGATCCCTCATGTTTGATTCTCATTCCCATGTTTCATCATGAACACTTCCATGTTTCTATAAAACATGAACTAAAAGCATGGTCTTTCCCTGTAACACTTTCTCACTGTTACCCATAACACGTATCAAATGCTCCTAAAAGAATAATCCATCTCAAGGTCAATCTCTTACAAAGAAATCGCATGAGAATGGTCTGGGTGATACCACCATAGTTATGACACATAAAAATCGTCATGAATAGGACTAAATTTATATGGATGGTTTAATCTGTATGCCACTAGCCCAATTCTCTCCAGCACCTGAAACGGTCCTACAATCCTAGGTGTCAACTTACCCAACCATTGTATCATGTGGTGATACAATATTGGAGACACCAGAAGGAATACATGATCATCATCTGTAAACTATATGGGTCAACTTCTTCTATCAGCATACAACTTCAGCATACTCCGTGCCACAACCATACATTTCTAAATCAACTGTACTTGCTCTGATGTCTTCTGAATGAGACTCAGTGCCAACAACTCTGACTCACCCACCTCTAACCAATATAGTGGTGGTCTATAAGGTCTACCTGAAATTTCTTTATATGGTTTTATCAGTATAGTTTCCTAATAACTGTTGTTATAGGCGAACTCCAATAAATCCAAGTGCTTCTCCCAAGAACCACCAAATTCAAGCATAGATGCTCTCATCATATCCTCTAACACATTTATGTTATGCTCTGACTACCCATCTATCTGTGGGTATCAAGTCAAACCTAACAAAACTTTTCTACTAAGCTCCTTATGTAATCCCTTCTAGAATCATAAAGTAAAGAAAGAATCATGATATGAAACTATAGTCCTTGGCACCCCATGAAAATGGATTATTACACGTACATATAGTTCTCCCAACTGTTCTAATATTAAGGTTTCCCTGATAGGAAATAAATTTTCTACCTTCATTAGTCGATCCAAAAAAAACCCTAACAGCATCATTCTTCCAAAGTGTCTTTGCCTAAGTGTCATTGGAAGTCATTCCATGAAATATATAGTCAAATAATCCCACTTATATTTTGGAATAGGAAACAGTTTCAATAGGCCTCCATGTCGTTGATGCTCTACCTTCACCTAGGGACAGCTGAAACGTCTTATTACAAACCCTACTATCTCTTTTTTCATGACTTGCCACCAAAACTGTCATTGTATTTCACAGTACATTTTTTTCACCCCAGGATGTACCACCCACATTGAGTTGTGAAATTCTCCCATGGGTTCCTCTAGCATATTCGTAAGCAAAATAACCCAATTTTTTCATATAGATGATATCATCCTCATATATTATCCAATCTGAAGGTGTCTCCCCAACTTTAAGGGTACCCTTTAACATTAAACACTTTTGATCCTCATACTTCTAGTCTTGGATCCGTCTCAAGAGTGTTGACTCCACTACTAGAGAAATCGGGGTCATCCTTTCCTAACTCTCATGAATTATCACATGCATTTCTGCCATCAAAGTCATATTCCTCCACTCTACACTCCACTCATATACCAACTGAATCATAGTTTTCCTACTCGAGGAATCATCCATAGTATTCCCATTTCTAGTTGTATATGCTAGTTCAAAATTGAAGGACTGCCTATACTATACCCGTCTTCGTTACCAAAGATTCAATTTGTTTGGGAAAAAGATATAATTCAAGATTTTGTTATCCATAAAAACTGTAAACTTTTTTCCCAAAATATAGTGTTTCCAACACTTAAGATCATAAACCATTGTTTCCAACGCGAGTTCATTTCGAGACTTGTAAATGATGACTCGATCTGCTTGTATCAACACAACTTTGAGTATGATCCCTGAAGAATCGAAATACATTGTGTACTCCTCACCTGAATAATGTAAGATCCAAATTGTAATGGATTTCAAGAGATTATTCAACTCCTATAAATCATTCTTGCATACTTTTTTCTAATCAAACTTTATCCCTTTATTTTCCTAACCTTAAAGCAATGCTCCCAGCCAGGAAAATTCCTAGATGAACCTACTGTAATAACCAGTAGATCCTAAAAAACATCAGATTTCAAAAACATTCTTGGGATGCTCCCAAGAAATAAATGAATATATATTTTCTAGGTCCACTCCCACACCTTCATCCAAGATGATATTCCCCAAAAAGTGTACCCTATCAATCAAAAAAACATTTAGATAGCTTGGCATAAAAATGATTCTCTCTCAGTGTACCGAGGAAGATGTCAATATGTTGGACATGATCATCATGAGTCCTAGAGTACACAAAGATTTCCTCCAAAAACACCACCAAAACTAATCAATCTACGGATGAAAGATCATTTTAATCAGGGACATAAATACTATGGGAGAATTTGTCAACCCAAAAAGTATTACTACAAACTCATAAAGCTTATATATATTTCTAAAAGAATTTTTTGGTATATCAAAGGTCTGAACTCTCACTTGATGATACCCTAATCTCATATCGATCTTTGAAAACACACAACACCCCTTCATCTAGTCAAACAGATCCTCAATACATGGAAGAGTATATTGGTTCTTTATAGTCATTTTATTCAACTTTTGGTAATCGACACACAAGGGTAAACTCCCAAAATCCTTCTTTGCTAACAAAATATGTGATCCCCAAGGCGGCGTACTTGGATGGATAAAAGTGTTATCCTCTAACTCCTCCAACTATGTTTTGAGCTCTTAATGCTCAACTGGTGTCATTATGTAAGGTGGAATATATACCAACTCATCCCCTAGCATGAGATCAATAATGAATTCCACATATCTCTCAGGTGGAAACTATAAAAATTCCTCAGGAAAGACATCCTGAAATAGTTCTACTATGGGTGGAAGTACATATTTCCTACCACTACCATCATCTATAAATATACTAGTAACTTGGGTTGTGAGCTCTCCCAATTGCTGAGTAATTGGCCTATCTCGGCCTGCATGGATATCCCATTCTCCAATATTAACATACTTGTCAACCTTAGGAGATACAAAGATCATTAACATGCATTAAAAATCTATGTGGGCTCAGTATGTGGCTAGTCGTTCCATACCCATAATTAGGTCAAATCCCGTTATATCAAGGATATAGATATGCCAAATAAAATTATACTCTTTGATCTCTAGCAAACATTCGTTTCACAAACAGATATCCCTAGAAAGTGTTCCCAACAATGTATTGATTTCATCCCCCCACTTATGAAGTCCACCTCCAGGCTCAATCCAATAACAATATTTGTATGTATAAAGGAATGAGAGGCACCAATATAAAACAAGGTAGTAGATAATATAGAAGCAACTAGAATAGTACCCCTTACTATTGATGTATTAGCCTCACTCTCCACAAGTGTAGGTTTCACTTCATGTAACTATATGTCCCCTCTTCCCTATGATGTCATCTAAATCCCTTGAGTAGAACCACTTTGATGATATGAGCGCTCATACACTGAAATACCATGTCTAGTACCTCTATCACCTATGCACGTAAAGTTCCAGCTGTCAGCCCTATATGGTGTAGAAAACCCCCTTCCCACACTCTAACTCATAAAAATAGCTCCCTAAGAACCATCATGTCACTAATTCCTATTGATTATCTGTAGGAGCCCCATCATTCCACAAAACTAGAATTCCACTGGTGGTCGACGAAAATATGTATGATAATGTCCATTTCTAAAGCACCGGTGTTAAGGCACATGGGTAAGATCTGGTTCAACTATTCCTCTTGGTTCCTCACCTTACTTTCCATTGTCCTGACTAAGGATCTCATAATGGTGCTTCCTTCTCTTAGAACGAACACTCCCTGATCGTCCAGTGAAACTGTCAAGTACTGGAAGCCTCCTTCAGGTTCCCCTCAGAAATGAGAGCCTGATTAACCACTTCTGAGAATTTCTTCAGCCTAAAGATATTTTCTTGGGACTTAATTTCACATCTAAGTCTGACCGGAAATTGTTTTGCTGAAAAAGCCTCATCTTCTACCAAATATTGAGAAGAACGATATAAATATTTGAAATGTTCAGTGTAATCCATTATGGACTTATTTCCCTAGGTCAGATGAATAAACCATTAAGCCTTGTATTATCTCAACGTCTCTGGATAGAAGTGCTCCGTGAAATTCTCTAGAATGTCCTTCAATAGCATATCATCAGTATATCCAGACCATACCTGAATGTCAAACCAGTGCTCTGTTTCTCCCCGTAGCATATAAGCATCCAACTTGACCCTCCTCGTAGCTGGAGTCTCCAAATAGTCAAGTATCCTCTTTATGGATTCAATCTTGAATTTAACTCCCTCAGGCCCACTCTCTCTAGTAAAAGTAGGAGGGTGTTGCATCTGAAAATCCCTTTTCAACTCAATCATTCTTTTCAGAACCACCCTAGGTCTCTCTCTTTTAATTGCATCAAATGAGAAAACTTCTCTTAGAACAGTTCCCCTTCCTCCTCAGCATTCTCCAATGGTTCCTCAAGTTCAATGTCTAGAAATTAGTTCTAGGACATACCCTTGGTCTCTCCCTCAACAAGGGTCAGGGAGGCATATCTCTATAAGACCAAACACACGTCTTAGGTCTCATAATTCAACCTTATAACATTCATGTTAGAGGAGAAACTAACACAACATGTTTCAACATGTACTTTCCCCCATTTCATGCTGCATAGTTTATATTGAGTCTTTATCACTACCCTTAACCATCCTACTCCTAGGACTTGGTTAACATGGGTGCATACCTTATCATTAATTAATTCAACCATTAATTAGTCACATTATATCAAATTAATTAATTCAACAATTTATTAATTTATCATACTCATTTAATCAATGAAGGTTCTCATTAGACACCCACTTATTCTTCTTTTGCACCATTATTTCAAAATCACAACATGTAAAAATAGTTCCTGTCCAACAACATACCCATAACCCATTTTCCCATGAGTGGTTAGGAGGATACATGTCACAAAAACCCTATGTTTCTAGAATGATGCATGAAGAATCAAGTATCAAGCTTCTTTAGGCCACGAATCACAATTCAACAACTTTGAAAACAAATATCACTTCACACAACAAGTGCATCACCCCATGTGAAATAATATCCAACCATAACAAAAAACAGAAAAAATAACAATCACACCCTAACTACTTGGATTTTTCTCTATACATAGATTTCCAACTCTCATGCATGAGCTCATTACAAAACCTCAACTCTTCCTAGTCACCAGTCTATCCTTCCCAAAATAGTAATACAAAAGAAGAGGAGTGAAAAAAACACCTCTGATGTCAATTTTTGGAATCCCGACATAGGTGCCACTAAACTGTGCACCGAGCCGATTAGCCTCATGCCCTCAAGCATGCCTACCTATACACTAGAGGGTTCCAACTTGTAGTGAGGGTCTGGTAAGTCAGTATTTGGGAGACTCGACCCTATTTTATTAGAATAAAACACCAATATAACCACACAACAATAACCAAGTTAGGGTGCATATAAATAACCAGAACAACACCTTGTCATATGATATTCAAAACAAGAAAATGCATTACACAACTAAAAGTTATACCTTGATATGACAATGTGAATGTCATTTGTCAATAATGAAACTAAAAGTAAAGACACAATGACTCCCATGTGGGTCCCAAAAAATATTTGGTTCCCTCTCCCTTTCTCCAATCCCAAATAGAAACATATCCCAAGCCCTTTCCCCTATCCTTCCCTACAGCAACAATGTCTACTCGGGTTCCGATCAAGAGGCCCGAATAAAGAGTGATCACAACATAGTAGGTTACCCCCAACTATGTCTAAACCAAGTCCAATAAAAAGATATTATATGCAGTTTTAAGAAGAAATATATACAATGCATAACTAAATAGTTATCACATTGTCATTTAATCATTAATCATCACATTAGTCCTAGTTTCAATTCATGTTTTCCATTTGAATCATCATTCATTAGTATCATTAATTTGATGTTGAATGTCATGTAAATCTCCCCAAATCTCAATCAGTGTAGGTCACCATGCCTAAAAATTCATATCTCATTCGGTGTAGGTTTTCATGCCTAGCTCCCCAAAAAATAAAGCTTGGATAACTATTAGGGAGGAAAGCCATGTCCAAGTCCAAAATTTTAATCGGTCATCAACTCTATGTCTATAACAAAAAAAATATCAGACATTTAATAATTCTTTAATTAAAAAGAATTATCAACATCATTCCATTACCAATCCAATGATTAGTTAAACATTTAAAAGGCCATTAGTTACACAACAATTAACAAAGCACCTTACCCATTAATTAATTCATCAATTAATTAATCAATCAACACTATCCCCATTCCATTATTAATTCTTCATAATTAATTATCCTTAAAGAATCTCAAATTTTCATAATTAATTATTACAGTTAATTATCTTTGATCAACATCATGGCACAAAATTAATTCTCATAATTAATTATCTTACATAGCCAAACATCATTTCAAAATTAATTTCCCCCAATTAATTATCTTAACACAATAAAATAATTCTCTCGATTACAATATATCAACCCATAACCAATCCCCAAAACAAATATCTATTTGATAAACCCTCTTAATTTGTTCGGTGATTCAGTTATAAATTAATCAATAAGGTAATCACAAGTCAATTCCACATTCGTAATTACTCCAATTTTGGAAATCAATTATCAAGGGAAGCTAGAAAATCCATAAAATCACATTCACCTAAAAAATTCATGACTATGGGAGTTTTATTTAGAGAACCTACCCCAGTTTATTTATGGATATTAGTAAAATGGAAATTACCAAAATTTGAGCAGCACAACGTCGTTGATCATTCTCCAGATCTAAATCCCTCAAACATAATTAAGATCAATGGCATCAAGATCTTGAAAATATATATCTAGATCCAAAATCCTAGCTCTCGATATCAGCATATAAGATTAGTTCCATGGAAACAGAAAAGATATTCCTCAAAAAAATCAAGGAAAGATATGTGAATGAACAAGACTAGCAGCAGGATGAAATCAACTTAACGAGATGAGAGCAAATCATCAATCCGGGCTTTCGATCTCAAATAACGACGTTCAAATAACCTTGGAATCCCTTTGGAAGGCATTGGGATCACCTTGAATTCATCAAGACCGATCCAAGGCCTAAATATGGGAGTATTCGTTGTTCACTTGGATTTAGAATATTTTTTTGTATAATTAATCCATCACACATAGTTTCATGTGTAGGGGCGCACGGCTTTGGAAAACTATGCATCAACCGTGCAGACCTATATGTCCAAGTTTTCATAGTTGGCATAGTTTCTTTGCACAGTTTTTTAAACCATTGGAAAACAGTACACTACCCACTATCTGTTATTTTTTCTTAATATTCACTCAAAAACACCCCAAACCACTACTCCAAAACAAAGGTACTAAAAAATCACAAAAATTACTTGAAAATGTGCCCATGATGACTCAAGAAAAGTCCTGGATCTTACATGGGTATATCGAAGATGTTTATGGTTTGAAAGGAAACTTGTGGTAGAGTAACTATGTGATTTATTTTAGTTATTTAATTTATTTTACCATTGAAATAAAAAACCATATCGACACTATCATATGGGAGATACAAGACAAAAAAAAATTATACTTGATGTACGGAGAGGTTGGTATAAGCATATGGGATGATTATATGATCAGTGGGGATTATATAAAGGGAGATATTTTCACTGAGATAATCCTCCAATATTTTTTAATGATGTGTAGTGGAATATACCTCTCAAAAGGGATCAACAAAAACTGGAATATAATGTTATAGAATAGTATTTGTGTTTATATGCTTACATTTTCTTCAATAAATGGGTTCAAAACATTATAGCTAATAGTGGTTTTTTGGAAAAAAGGAGTCCACAATGTTTCCTAACTCAAAAGAACTATAGTGTTGTTTGAACATACTAGAACATAATGAAATAAGGCTAATATAAATAGTGGAATTGGGTGTCCATCCCTAGTTTCCACCCATTAGAACACTAATCTACATTTAAAATAGTATTCTAAAGTGGGTATCTCCTTCTTATGTGTGATTTTAACAATGAGTTATGGATTATAACATTCACGATGGTTGTGTATCTAGATATCAGGAAATGAATCAACTTATATATGTTTATTTTAACAAAACTGTATGATTATTTTGATCAAATTTGTAATGAAATTACCCATTAAAAGTCATAAAACATTTCTAAGTGTTCTAAGGTTTTACTACAAATAATTTGGGAGGGTAAAACACATAAATCATAAAAAAATTATTATATTCAGGTTTGAATATTATTTTCAAAGCATTTATGGGGTTTAAACACACCTTCATAGATGTTGTGGCGTAACTAATATGTTAAAACTTCAAAACCAATTCATATTCATATGATATTAAATATTCACTAGTGTGATCCACGATAATAGGGCGGGAAATCATCAACAACAAAAATTAAAAAATTACCTTTTTCAGGGCATTGTGGTGGATAGAATTAATTGTGAGACTATTTTTGATGTGTTTGAACCAAGCTATTTCATTTAGAAAATACATTTATTATCAAATAAATGTCCTAATACACATTGAATAATCCTGTTTATGTGAAATCCCGTTATTGTATATGAGTTTTTCTTGATTATTTCATGAGAGGAATTGGATATATAATTGACTTTATTACTGAATAATATTTTCATTATAATATCAATTGAATACACTATGTCTTAGATCAGGTCATAACCTGGAAGCTAGTTTGAAGATTTGGTGCCACAATACTATGTTCCACTGATTTCTAATGGAAAAGATAAAGGATAGAAACTGATAGAGGTAGAGATGGCACCTAAGAATATCATAAAAAAATAATCAATATTGTCAGATGCCAGGGAAGTGGTTTAGTAACCCAGAACCTTATCTCTCTATGAGTGGAGTGGCTCATCAACCACAAATATTAGTAGATACCCAATTCATAGATGCTGGTAATGAGTGGGATTCCTAGAGGTTCACTCTATCTATACAAGATATCTGGGATTCCCTTTTTGTTGATGAAATAATTTTTATGGAACACTATCAAATCACTTCACCATTTAATATTTACTATAAGATCTATACTAATGAAGTAGTAAAATACAATATAGAATTTGAGATTTTATTCTACTTTCTCAAGAGAAAAATATTTTAATCCAAACAAGTGATAAAATTGAGGGGTCATAATCCAGATGACGATTGTGGAGATAATGATAGAGGTGATAAAGAATGTATTGATGATTTCTTAGAGGAAAGAGATATTATCAACGTTGTTTGGATGGTCAAATATATTCCTAATAGGAGGAAAGATTCATCATCATTTGTGTGTAAAATATTATTATTAATTTTTCAAAAATATTTTCTTTATCCATTAAATGGGTCTAAGGAAGATTGGTCACCCATATAATTTACATAGAATTATACTACCAGGATACTAATAATCCTTATTGGATAATATTGTTGTAGGGTTGAAAATAAACCTTCACCTTCCCATATCATGTAGTTAAAGGTTATGGCGTCAAACCCCATGGGAGTATTACAAACACCTCTATAGGTTGTTTCTCCTATAACACCTTCTTCTGATGAAATTCACCAATATAAACTAGAGAGGCCAATGGAACATCATCTCAATTCAGGGATGAAAGGTAAATTTATAATTTATAATTTCATTTTATCAGTTTATTTTATCCATCATTCTAATTTCCAAATTTTCTTAAATATTGATCCAAGATACTTTGTTTTAGGGTTATATATTTTTGAAGAAGATACAGCCCCTACCAATCAAGATAAGAATTCAAACAAAGTATTAATTAGGGAAATCCATAAAAAAGATTCAATTTTTAATTGGAATATTCTATATGGTACCTCAATCTTCACTTGTTTTGTTGATGACATTATGGATTTTGAATAATTTTTTAAACATTAAGAATCAGTCACTTTTGTACTCATCACATCCCTAGAAAAATATAAATCAAATTAACTTTTTTCTATTTATTAAACATACTACTCAAAGTCCATTTTAACATATGGACATCCTAGAATTTGATCAATAAGTGTTCCTTGAAACTATAGATCTACTAGAGGGTGTCGTTTCTTAGTAATAGAAGTGGACCACAAATATTATGTACAAGGATTATTGTATGAAGGCGCAACTGATACAAGAAGATAAAGAATCATTACTGAGTGAATATTTTCCTTCAATAATAAATATAGATCCAATAATAGTAAAAGAATATACCCTTATTAGACCTCCTAATGTAATATGATCAACTGTATAATCTAGGGATCTTGATATTTAATGAGAGGATTTAATCTTCATTTCATTAGATACTAAACTATATTACTAATTATTAAACTGTTATCATCACCTAAAACAGTTTCACCATGGGAAATTGAGGGATAATTTGAAGTATTTTCCATTAGAACGCTTCAGTTACAAGATTTTTTGATTGGTGAAGTTTTCTCAGTGTCCATATATTTTCAGACCAACGACCATGTGGGTCCTATGAGTGTTATGGTTTTAGAGTATTTTTTAATCTCTAGGAGAGACTCTAATATATTACTTGATTTTTAAAATTTATTTTGTACATCATTAATGTGTGTATGGAATTAAATCTAGAAGATATTCTAGAAAACTATCATAGAGGGTCATCACAGAGACCTCTATAGGATCGGTTATATGTTCGTGAACTTGGAATATTATTGGTTGGACTACTAGACCATGCATGTTTTTTCATATGATATTTCCTACCAATGGGGTGAGAGTAAGAAATGAAACTGAGTATCACCAAGGCATAATTAGTGGAACATTAATCAAACCATAGTACAATGATGGTGAAATAAACATCATGTTACATATAGGTTATAGTGAAGAATCGACATGTGACTACTATATAATAACATTTATTGAACTAACTTTGTAAAAAATTGAGTATAGATGTCGGAATAATGGAGTTGCATCTATATCTAATAAAATTTTCTAGAAAGGGAGATGAAGATATTTCAATCATATTAGTGAGGTTATTCCATACTAATAAATCTAAAACCATAAAGACTTTTTATCATTAATTCTATATTGATGAATCTAGGTGATCTATTAGTTAAATCCAAACTTCATTGGAAAATAATTTATAACACATTTGAATTTTCTATTGGATTTATTAAGTGATAAATGATAAATTATTAATAATCCTTGAACTTTTACTTACTAAAGAGAAAACATTATTATCTTAAACTATTAAAGTGTTCTTAAAAACAATGTCAACTCAACTATAGATTCCTTATATTACATGAAACTCACAATGATTAACATCTTAATTAATTAATCCACAATAACATTAAATGAAGATATGTTTGGTAAATTAAAATCGAAAAAACATACTAGAGTCACAAAATAAAAAATGGATCAATCAATATTTTGTAAGGTATATTATTTATTTTGTATATAGGAAAGTTGGATGAACATATTATATGTAACATCATTGTAAGTTGAGATGAACCTGTTAAATAAAATATTATTTCTTAGTTTCCTCCAAAACATATACACCTATAAACATAGTGGTGTTCTAGATACACGATATATTTACCATCATCATAATCCAAAATTATCTAAATTTTATATAATGGATTGAATTAATCATCATAATTCTTATCATTAAGTGATATTTTAGGGGAAGATAATTTCCTAAGGGTTCCAAGGGTGCTAAAAAAATTTCTTTATGTATTCTATATAGATAATCACAACCAATATATTTAAGAGGAATGTTGATAAAACACTATTTTATTGAATATTTTATTGATAATAAATGATATAATTTCATCACATTGTCTTAAATATGTTTAATTAGAGTTTATTTGGGATTAGATCATTCATTTGAATATTTGATGAAAATTCCAGTTTTACCCTTTCAAAACAACTGTACTATTTCAATCATAAATATTTTTATTTGAATTATTAGAACTTAATATTTTGAAATTGTGTTCCTTAATTCATGGGATACAACTTGTATTCAGGACACTAGATAAAAATAATGCATTTGGATGGTTTAATTGGGCCATAAAGTCAAAGGTAGGCTGGACATGCTAGAATTGAGAAGCTTCTATATTTGGGCCATAACTCCTTCATCTGGGCTTGGATGGCACCCAAACCTTAAGAAGAGATATGGGACTCATATCTCCACATACGATCCTTCTTAAAGAAGATCGGATTCATGAGTTTTCGTTGTCAAATGGTTGGTACACTATGGCATAAAATATTCGGCCGAGATTCCCCATTCACACCTGAAACCTCTTTGAACCTAGCATCCCCATCACTCTATAAATTGGGTTTTTTCTCATTTTGTGGGGTTGGTACGTGAATTAGGAGATTGGAGTCAGAGGAGAATTGGTTTCACACAAATTATCCAACCATTTTAAGAGGGGTATCTCTTGAAGAATGGATCCCCTCATCGAAGCCTCCTTCTCTTCATTATGTTATAATATTTTCATTTATGTTTTAAAATTATTTGTTCTTCTTTTATTTCTTATCTTTTATTCTATTTTGTTTAAATTTATTCTTCTCTTAATCTTCCTATTTGTTTTGGGATTATTCAGTTGAAGCATTATTCGGTGATACCCATTATAAACCTTTACTCATGCAAAAAGCTTCTACGATGATTATTCCACCCATGGAAGAGTAGTATTTTAGTAATTGATCTATCTCTTACCTTATACATTCATTTATTTTGAATCAATGATATATTGTAATACAAATAATATGATAAATTAATAGGGTTTTTAATTTAATTTAAACTAAGCAATCAATTTAACAATTAACACAAAATCACGCGAGGATGAGATTTTGTGTAAATTGAGAGAGTGAAAACTTAATCGGTTAAAGAAAACCATACGGGATCAATTTGTAGTGCTGAAATATAATCCCTAAAATCAATTAATTATAATTTCCAGAGTGGAAATTTGACTTAATTTACGCTGAACATATGCTAATATTAGAACATCAATCAAAGCAGGGTGTTGCGATTGCATGTTCCGAAATTAGCCCAGGGTTAAATTCACTTCGTCTTCGTGGTAAAGTTAATTACTGTAGGGTTAGGGAAATAAAAAATTAAGGGATCATAATTATGTGAAATTTAATTTAAATTATAATTATTAATATAATAGTTAATAGGTAGAGTTAGATCGATTACTTATTTTAAATATTGTCTAAAAAACATCATCTTGTTGTGTCATTTTAATCGAAATTCATTTAAAAATTAAAAACAAAAAAATAAGATATTCTTCCAGAAAACATCTTCTTGATTTATAAACTATAACCAACCCCCATAATTTAAAGTAGTGTTTTTATTCCCTTTTATTTTATTTCTTTAGTGCCTCTAAAAAGTAGTTTTAATTCACTTTATCCTTTGAGAGACGACCTTGGTCAGCCACTCTGTTTCACCTAAGTACCCCAAAATCACACTAATAATTTGAGGGCGCCCACGATAGCGATATTTCAAATTGGCGCCATTGTTAGGGAGGAAATTAATTTAATCAACCATTTATAGGTATTTTTTCATTTTATTATTTTCATCACCTATCTCTTTCATATTTCCCCTTTCTCAAGTTTTAATTTTTTTTCATCATCTTCTTTTCTTTTTGGACCATCAACTCAAACATCTCATTTTTCATATGGTCCACTTTTCCTATTTTAATTTTTTTTATTTATAACACGAACTAATCCCGAGGATCTCCTAGATCTTGACCCTGATATTGAACGTATCCTTAGGGCAGGAATCAGACATTCTCAGTCTATGGGAAGTTTCAATATTCAACCAGTTAGAGAAGTCCTCCACTTTCAAAACATTGAAATTGGAAGCAAATAAAATTCAACAATAAAACAAGAACCAATGGCTGAAAATAATGGAAATGAACTTAATAGAACCACTTGAGAATTGGCTGCACCTGATATTTATTATCAACCAAATTGTATTGCATACCCAAATCTCGAATCAGACATTGAACTAAAATCTAGGTTAATTCGCTTACTTCCAAAGTTTCATGGCCTCTCTGGTGGGGATCCTAATAAAAATTTGAAAGAATTTAATGTGTTTTGATCAACCCTAAAACCTAGAAATGTCTCTGAAGATCAAATCAAACTAAGATCATTCCCATTCTCACTTGATGGAGATGTGAAAGACTGGATGTATTATTTACAACCTGAAGAGGTAACTTGTAGGAACGATTTGAAACGTATTTTCTTGCAGAGATTTTTTCCAGAATAGAGGACCAATTCTATTTTTAAGGAGATTTCAGGGATCAAGCAAGCACAAGGGGAGTCAATGTTTGAGTATTGGGAGCGATTCAAGAAGTTGTGTGCAAGCTGCCCACATCACCAAATCAGTGAGAAACTCCTCATCCAATAATTTTATGAAGGACTCACACCTATGGAGAGAAGCATGGTAGATGATGCAGCTGGAGGAGCAGTGGTGGACAAGACACTAGTAGTTGCACGTGCGTTGATCGACAAAATGGCCCAAAATTCCCAATAATTTGGAGATCTATGTACACCACATGTCAGGGGAGTACATCAGGTAAATCCATCTTCTCTTGAAGACATTTTATTGATACCAAGTTAGAAGAAATGTCAACTATGGTGAGATAGATTTATTTGGCACAAAAGACATCACATCCCCCTCCTTCAAGGCCTTGTGGTATTTTCACTGAGTTAAGGCACCCAACTGACTGTTTCCCACAACTCCAAGAAATAGACGATTGTGCAACAGTGTTGCCTGGGAGACCATATCAGCAACAAAAACAACAACCATATCCCCAAAAGAAGTTTGATCCAACATAAAACTAAGGGTGGAAGGATCAATCGGACATGAGGTATGGATTTGGACAACAACAAAGCCCTCTTTTCAACAAAACATCCAACAGCCTCCACCTTACCAGAAGGGTTTCCAAAACCCCCAAAGGAGATTGGAATCTCAAGCATAAACAAGCCAAGAACAAGGGAATCCCCCACCAAAGGTAGATTCTAACACTGATGACCTTTTGAAGAAAATTGTTCTTAATCAACAGAAGGAGCTGAAAAGTCATGGTTCGGAGCTGAGGGAGTTGAAGACTCAAATGAGCCAGATTGCCACCGCCCTCCATGAACTTGTAAGTAAGAATTGCGGAAATCTACCTACCCAACCCACTCAAAATCCAAAGGGGAATGTTAGTTCCATCACATTGAGATGTGGGAAGTAAATGAATGATACATCTATACCTACTATTCCACTGGGATTCACCTCAACTCCAAAGAAGTTTCATTCCATACCAACTAATGAGAAATCCAAGGAGAAAGATAAAGGTAATAAAAAGATTGATGATGTTCCTCTTAAACCCCTTCTTTTTCCAAACATGTTTGTTCAAACCAAGAAGATGTATGAAGAAGCAATGTGAAAGGAGGTTTTGGACACATTCAAGAATGTGGAGATCAAAAATTTTCTACTTGAATCCATTAAGAAAATTCCAATGTATGCGAAATTATTAAAAGAACTTTGTACCAATCGAAGAGGGCTCAAGGTAAATGAGAGGATCAATCTTGGAAGGAATATGTCGGCACTCATTAGACCAACTCTAGCAATGCTGACAAAGTGAAAGGATCCAGGGAAATTCACCATCCCATGCATCATATGGGAGTTGCACTTTTCTGATGCACTTTGTGATTTGGTAGCTTCCATAAATGTGATGCCTCACTCTATATTCTCTTCTTTACAGGTTGGTGAGCTGAAACCGATGAGAGTAGTGGTGCAATTAGAAAATAGAGCTACAGAATATCTAGTTAGAATCCTTGAGGATGTACTTGTCTGGGTAAGAGACATGATCTTTCCAGTAGATTTCTACATTCTCAACATGGAGGATGATCAGGTAAGTTCTCATGCCCCCATTATCTATGGTAGGTCCTTCCTCAAAACTGCAAAAACTATCATAAATGTCAGTGAGGGTACAATTTCCATTGAGTTTGGGGATGAAGTTGTGATATTTAATGTAATGGATTCCATGAAGTACCCCTCAGAGGATCATTCTGCATTTGTTATCTCCCATTTTGAACACCCAAGTAAAAACACCATGTAATTGGATTGTCCTATACTTAGGGAGATTATGAGTATTGGTTCTAGTTTGATGTCTAAGAGTACATCCACACCCGTTTCTAAGGAACAAGACTCTATATGAATTGATTTTGAAATGGAATCATATTCTGATTTTGATCATGAGAACTCTAATTATGAAATGGCTATTAAGTATGCTTATGGATTTGATGCTTTATTCTCTAATTGTGATTATTTCTATTCTTATACTGATGCTCTTTGTGCACATATTTTAGTTCCTTCTATGTCTCCATCCGTACACCACCCCCTACACTGGAAATCAAGCCATTTCCACCATATCTCAAATACTCATACTTGTAAAGTGGTGAAAAATTACTTATTATCATTGCTAACAATATCCCTTTTATACATGAAGAAAAACTATTGACTCTTTTGAGGGAGAACATCAGGGCAATCGGGTGGACCTTGGTAGAGATATCAAGTATTAGCCCCTCCTTTTTCATGCATAGGATTCTTTTGGAGGATGAGGCTAAAAAGGTGAGGAAACCACAAAGGAGACTCAATCCAACCCTTATGGAAGTTGTTAAAAAAGAGGTTGAAAAATTGATCGAGCCAAGTATAATCTATCCCATTTCATATTCTTAGTGGGTAAGTCCTATTCAGGTTTTGCTTAAGAAAAGTGGTGTTAATGTTGTTAAAAATGATAAAGTTGAGTTAGTTCCAATGAGGGTAAAAAACAGTTGGTGTGTGTGTAATGATTATAAGAAACTAATTCATTCCACTCGCAAAGACCATTTCCCCCTCCCATTTATTGATCAGATGCTTGAGAGAGTAGATGGGAAGACACAATATTTTTCCTCGGATGGATTTTCTGGATATTCTCAGGTTCATATAGCTCTGGAGGATTAGGATAAGACTAAATTCACCTGTCCCTTTGGCACATTTTCCTACCGGAGGATGCCATTTGGACTTTGCAACTCCCTATGTACCTTCCAGAGAAGCATGGTGAGTATTTTTTCTGAATTTATTGATACTTGCATGGAAGTATTTATGGATGATTTTACAGTGTATGGATACTCATTTTATGAATTTCTAAATAGTTTGGTAAAGGTATTGAATCATTTTATTGAGAAGAATCTGGTCCTAAACTTTGAAAAGTGTCATTTTATGGTAGAGCATGGCATTGTCTTAGGGCATGTAGTGTCAAAACATGGGATACAAGTTGATAGATCTAAGATAGACATTATTTAATCCTTACCTTATCCATCATGTGTGCATGATGTTAGATATTTCCTAGGGAATGTAGGATTTTATCGGTGCTTCATCAAATATTTTAGTAAGATTGCTCTTCCTATGTCACGATTACTTCAAAAGGATTCTGATTTTGTGTTTGATGATTCATGCAGGACTTCCTTCGATGACATAAAGAATTTTCTAACCACTCTACCTATCATACAGCCCCCACATTGGGAGATTCCTTTTGAGGTAATGTGTAACGCCTCCAACTTTGCGGTTGGAGCTATCTTTTCTCAGAGGGTGGAGGGGCGTTCACATGTGATCGCCTATGCATCGAGGAAACTGGATTCAGACCAGTCAAACTACACAACCATGTAAAATGAGTTTCATGCAATCATATTTTCTTTAGATAAATTCCATTCATATATATTAGGCTCTAAAGTAGTTTTATTCTAACCATGAAGCTCTGAGGTGCCTCTTGAAGAAGCTAGGTGCAAAGACCAGTCTAATCCGATGGATGCTCCATCTTCAAGAGTTTGATATTGAGATAAAGGAAAAAAATGGTCAGAAAACATGGTGGAGGAACACATGAGTAGGATTACTGAAACACTAGAGGATGACACCTTGGACCATGTACCACTTCGAGACACTTTCGCCGATGAGCATCTTTATTCCATCTTAGGTACGCATCCTTGGTATGCAGATTTAGTTAATTACCTTGTTGCCTCTAAAATACCTGCAAATTTAAAGAAACATCAAGTCCAAAAATTAAAAAGTGGATCTCGGTTTTATGTTTGGGATGCTCCATACCTCTGGCACATGTGTAGTGATCAACTTATTAGGAGGTGTGTTCATGATCATGAGTTGAAGTATGTTTTGAATTTTTGTCAAACACTTTCTTGTGGTGGAGACTTTGGACCCCAATGGACTGCTAGGAAAGTATTGGACTCTGGATTATATTGGCCAAGATTATTCCATGATTCCCATGTGTTTTTTAAGTCCTTCCCTCATTGCCAACACACTGGGAACATTTCTATAAGACATGAGATGCCCCAACAACCCACACTATTCTGTGAGATTTTTGATGTGTGGGGTATCGATTTTATGGGTCCTTTTCCTAGTTCCATTTTTTTGTACATTTCGGTTAATGTTGATTATGTGAGTAAATGGGTGGAGGCTAAGGCCACTAGGATTTCTGATTCTCATGTCATTGTGTACTTTGTAAAAATGTATTTTTTTTTAGGGTTGTTGTACCGAAGGCCATCATCAGTGCTCAAGGGACACACTTCTGCAATCAGAATTTGGCTTCCCTCCTTCAGAAGTATGGGGTGACACACAAAACATCAACACCATACCACCCCCAAACAAATGCACTGGCTGAGGTTTCAAATCGTGAGTTGAAATAGATTTTAGAGAAAACTGTGCAGCCAAATAGGAAGGATTGGAGCAAGCGCTTGGATGATGCATTGTGGGCTTATAGGACAGCATACAAGAGACCCAATGGTATGTCCCCATTTTTTATTGTTTTTGCGAAAGCATGTCATCTCCCCGTGGAAGTTGAGCATTGGGATTATTGGGCTATAAATAAATGCAACATGGATTTGGCCCAAGATGGAATCCAAAGGAAGCTGTAAATTCAAGAGTTTTAGGAGATTCGATTGTCTTCATATGAGAACTCAATGCTCTATAAGGAAAAAATCAAAATCATATCATGATAGAATGATCCAACAAAAGGAGTTTCATGTTGGAGAGAAAGTCCTTCTCTATAGTTCACGACTAAAGCTGATGCCTAGTAAGTTGCATTCCAGATGGTTAGGTCCTTATATCGTATCTAATGTTTTTCCTTATGGTGCAGTGGAGATCACACAAGAGGAAACTGAAATGAGCTTTCCAATCAATGGGAAACGTTTGAAGAGATACATTGAGGGAATTCCTACTAATGCAGTGTATTTTATCACACTGCGTGACCCCATCATCACTTGAGCACATCAGGCTGTTCCTAACACTTTCACTTTTATATTTTTTGTCCTACTTAAAAATTCTACATTTCATGTGCATATATCATATCATGGGTTCACATTGAAGAAAATGCAAAATTTTATGTGTGGGGGAGGGAACCTTTTAGTTTAGTAATTTCAATTGTTTTCCTATTTAAAAAAATAAAACAAAACAAAAAAATTGTGTGTTTTTCAAATTTTGGGTGTTTATTTTTCAATTTTCTTTGTGTTTTTCAAATTTTTGAGCTGAAATGATTCTCATCACAATTTTAAAATGCATATCAATGAGTGAAAAAATTTATCTCATGAAACTGAGCTTAAATGAATGCTGAAAATGAGTTTTTTCATGTTCAAATATTTAGTAATTTCATGAAAAGTACATTGAATTTGGAATCCCATGCCACATCTCACTGTCTTTATATTTGAAACCACTTTCCTGTGAGGATTCTGAACCATTATTTTCATATTCATTACATTCACCTCACTTATTGAGAGAACCAAACCATGCTTCATTTATCCATAATTTTATTTATTCCTGTCAAAACTTGAGGGTTTGAGGTACTTATGTTTAAATGATTAAGGCATTTGTTTGGTATTAAAGCCCTTATTTCAAAGAATCCTTTTTTATAATGGCCTACCTTGAACATTTAATCATTTTAGACCTTAGAATCCATGCATAGCCTGTTAGGTTAGCCACATTACAATCCAATTTTTTCAATCCAACCAACTCATGAAGTGAAATTGCATAATCTAGTTGAGCTTAAGTGTGGGGGAAGCTGTCTTGTGTTGATCTACAACATTTTGTGATACATCAGGTGAAAAAATAAATTTTGAAGAGATGTGTTTTCTAATGAAGAAAAAAAATTATACTGATAGCTATGCCTTTATGGAGATTCCATGATAAAATAAGTTTTTCCTTTCTAGATCTTCGAATAGAGGGGGAAAGTTGTGCCTATCTGGAGCTTTTAAGAAAATCATGTTCGAGAAGAATGAAATATTTACTAGAGAATTCTTGAATGGTGTGAAAATTCCTTTATATTTCATGATGATGGAGCTGAATTGATATTATAGGGATTGAGTAGGAGACCATATTTAAGTGAAAATTAGATTAATGCAATTTTGCTTCAAAAAGAGTCAAGCACTCCTCATTCAGCCTCATAATTTTTCACATCTAAATGCTACCAACTAAAATCCATAGAACAAACCTGAAATGTCCTCATGATAAATATACTTCCTTTACTCACATCAAGTGTCAATGTAGGAATTTATCAAGCCTCTGGTTACCCTTGTATGAGTATTCATGAGAAATACATTCCAAAAAAATGATATTTGTGTGATAAGAGAAAATTCAAGCGAGGTAAGTGTTTTGTGAATGGGAGGATAAATAAAGTGGAAATATATTGAATGATATAAATAAAGAACATTAAATAATGGTTTTTTATGTGGAATGATATCTTTTATTACTTGGTGTGTATTTGTTTTATCTCAAAGATATGTGTTTTAAAATTGGATTTTATTTGATGTTGATGTTTACTTGATATGAGGTTTTGCTCAGGAGTGCAAAAAGGGTAAGTGTGGGGGAGTTGATAAAACACTATTTTATTGAATATTTTGTTGATAATAAATGATATAATTTCATCACATTGTGTTAAATATGTTGAATTAGAAAGTATTTGGGATTAGATCTTTCATTGGAATATTTCATGAAAATTCCAGTTTTACCCTTTCAAAATCACTATAGTATTTCAATCATAAATATTTTTTTTGAATTATATGAACTTAATATTTTGTAACTATGTTCCTTAATTCATTGGATAAAACTTTTATTCATCACACTAGATCAAAATAATGTATTTGGATGGAGTAATTGGGCCATAAAGTCAAAGGTGGGCTGGACACGCCAGAATTGAGAAGCTTCTGTATTTGGGTCATACCTCCTTCATCTGGGCTTGGATGGAGCCCTAATTTTAAGTGGAGATAAAGGACCCATATCCTCACATATGATCCTTCTAGAAGAAGAGATGATTCATGGTTTTTGTTGTCAAATTGGTGGTGCAAGTTTGAATAAAATATTTGGTCGAGATTCCCCATTCACACTTGTAACCTCTTTGAACCGAGCCTCCCCATCACTCTATAAATTGGTGTTTTTCTCATTTGGTGGGGTTGGGACATGAATTATGAGATTGGATTCAAAGAATAATTTGTTTCACCAAAATTATCCAACCATTTTAATAGGGAAAGCTCTTGAATCAGGGATCCCCTCATCGAAACCTCCTTCTCTTCTTTATGTTGTAATATTTTAATTTGTGTTTTAAACTTCTTTGATCTTCGTTAATTTCTTCACTTTTATTCTGTTTTGTTTAAATTTCATCTTCTATAAATATTCCTCTTTGGTATGGAATTATTGAGTAGAAGCGTTATTGGGTTATACCCATTATAAACCTTTGTACATGCAAAACGCTTCTACGATGATTACGCCACCCATAGAAGAGTAGTCTTCCAGTAATCGATATATCTCTTACCTTATACATTCATTTATTTTGAATAAATGATATACTGTAACTAATATAATATGATAAATTAATTGAGTTTTTAATTTAGTTGAAACTAATCAAGAAATTGAACAATTTACACAAAAACACGCAAAGACGAGATTTTGTGTAAATTGTGAGAGTGCGAACTTAATCGATTTTACAAACCCATACTGGATCAATTTGTAGTGCTCAAATATAATACCTAAACTCAATTAATTATAATTTCCAGAGGGGAAATGTGACTTAATTTACCGCTGACCATAACCTAATCTTAGAACATCAATCAAAGCAGGGTGTTGTGATTGCATGTTCTGAAGTTAGCCTAGGGTTAAATTCACTTCATATTCGTGGTAAAGTTAATTCCCATAGGGTTTGGGATTTAAAAAATTAAGGGATCATACAAAAGTGAATGTTAATTTAAATTATAATGATTAATAATATTTTGAATAGGTAGAGTTAGATCGATTACGTCATTTAAATATTGTCTAAAACAACATCTTCTTATTGTGTCATTTTAATCAAAATTCATTTCAAAACTAAACACAAAAAAAAAATAAATTCTTCTTTTAGAAAACTTCTTCTAGATTTATAAACTATAACCAAACCCCATACATTCATGTAGTGCTTTTGTTCTATTTTATTTTATTTCAATAATACCTCTAAAAATTTGTTTTTATTCACTTCCTCCTTTGAGAGAAGACCTTGTTCAGCAACTCTACTGCACCTAAGTACCCCAAAATCACACTAATCATTTGAGGGCACCCACGATAGCGCTCTTTCCAATGTAAAGGGATATTCAATTTTTCCTATATATTTAGACCTACAAAATATAGAATTACATTTTAATTGGGTAGATAATGATCCTTTAAACCCTATTAGGCGTTTGCACAATCAACCCACCTAAAGATACACTGTCTAATTTTTTAGGTATAGTAGAACAAAGAACTGAAATTTATTTTACAATAAGTTACCATTTAAAACAAAAAAAAACTGAATTCTAGAAATAAACACTTCAACTTACTCACTTCACTAATTTATTCCTCATACACAATCAATAAAAATCACAAACAAGCATTCACGAAAAATAGTAAGGTAAAAATGGACTCTTTGGATTTATGTTACTCTAAACTGAATAATACATCCATAAAAGGACACCACCATTATTCTCATTATAATAAAATTGTATGAAGTTAACAATAAAAATAAATAATTATAAATAATATCTAATCACATTTTTTTCCACATCATGGAACTTCTGTTCAAGTGGTCTCTCACCTCTTATATTGTGGGTCCAAACTGGCCATCCATTTCTACCAATCATTAACAAATATATGCGGATCCCACCAATTAACCTGGGGATACATAATTCCCAGTAAAAAAAATCATTCATGAATAAAACAATTCTGGTTTATGGTGAAAGCTTCTCTAATGTTACAACTAATTAATCTTATATTAAACCCTTTTTTGAAAAACAATGATGAAATATCCCTTTTAGATTCCATCAAAACACAGTTACATGAGTCCATAAATACCATTCACACATATTTGGGGCCATATAATAGGAACCACTAATTAGAATATATCATCTTCAAAATATCCCACCTCTATTGAATATTTCCTCCACTTCTACACAAAACAACAAGGTCTTGTTATCTTCTATAGTTTCTTTTTCTAATTGATTGAATAGAAAATTGAATAGGATTGACTATTCCTAAAAAATCCTTTGTGTCTTTTAAATTTTGGGAATAAAATTTTTATAAATTTTGGCAAATAAAGGATCATCTAGAAGGAACAATTATTTTTCTCAATTACCCTTTATATATTTCTAACCTTCTAAAATTTTCAATTTTTTATCATCGAAGCATTCTAATTTTTTTATAGGCTATATAATTTGTAGGCCCCATGAATGGGGTCTCCCCAATTTTTTTAGGAAAACCTTCATGGGTTATAATCCTAAAAAATAGTATATCTATTTTATTTTTTTTAGTTTAATATATTTCAATTAAAACTAATAGGTCTAATTCTTATGGAAAATAGTTTTGAACAAATTAGGGATAAATTTTGTAGCCATAAAAAGTTTCCAGGTGGAGGATTAAGTTTATATTTAAATAATTTCAAAGAAATTATGATGTTAAATAAGGGACCAGTATGAGTTTAAGTGTCCTCATAGAGAGGTACACATGGTTTAAGGACATTTTTCTTGGACCATAGGAGAAATTTGAAAACCAAGGTTTTGGTCTATGAGATAGAATTTTTTTACAGAGTTTTTTAACTATGGTTGATGCTAATATAAATTATAACCATATTTATCTGAATATATACATAGATAAATGAAAATAGGTAGGCCTAGATAACAAATAAACATAGTTATAATGAATGTCCCATTATAATATCATTAATAATTCTTATTAAGAATGATATTAGACAAAATTCCAATAAATTTTTCACATCAATGATTTTTAGGGAATATGGAGTTATAGGATCTTATTCTTTTTTCAATAAATTATGTTGCTAGTTATTAATGGTCCATATATAGGGAATATTATCATATAGAAGAAAAAATATATCCTTCAAGATTAATATACTTATTACTTGTACAAATGTATGATTTATAGTGATTCAAAAACACAAGGTATAATGTATAGTGTATGAAAAGACAATATTTATAAAGTAATTAAGAATATCTCATTGGGGAAATACTGAAACACGGTCATTAGGAAATTTAATATGGGTGTGGAAGTGGAGGATGATTTATGAATAGGTTTGAGATAGAGGCATAATATTTCATCATGTATCTTATAAAAATAGAAATAAATACACACATATTCATAGGTAGAAAATACATTATACCATAATGGAAAAAATTTTGAATAAACTAACATAAATGTTGAGATAATAGTCTAGGAAAGGATATATAAAGGGAATCGATCTTTTTAATGGTTCTAGGACAGAATATTTAGGAATAACTATGTATCCTATGATTATAGAAATAAATACACACATAGTTATTTGAAATTTCCATTGTTTACATATGTCTCAAATGTAATATGGACTAAATAAAAATCAACCTAGTAGTGGTACATGGTTGGGAATACTAATGTGAACATAGTCCAAGCATTAGGATGGGTTGGTTTATTAAACATGTTGAATTTTATGGCTACGTCCAAGGTGGGTAAACTAGATACCATTATATATCTTATAAAGATATTAATAATTCCACACACTATTTTTGGACTTGATATAAAAAATATCATACTATTACATGTATAATAAAAGATTTTTTATATGAATTGAAGGAATTTTGAGTATTACAATCATAGGTTTGAGTGGGATGAAAAAATAGTTTGGATTTGGGACCAAGAAAGGTGACCTACATGTCCTTATGTATCATATAATAAAAGGAATCAATCCACACATGGTTCTTATAAATGTTAGTAAACCTTTCATCGTAACATAGGGTTAATAAATGATATAACTTCATGAATTGGTAAAATCAATTGTTATAATGGTTTGGTTAATTGAATTTAATGTGTAATGTGTTGTTTGGTATAAGTTAGGTAATATCTATGTCACTAGAAATTTTACTATAACAAGAATCAAGAAACATCAAGTTATTTTTAATGGTATCTTTGTAGATCTAGTTTATACGTTGAGTAATTGTGAAAACATGGATGGGTTCTATACTGGAAGAAGTGTGAATGGAACAAAATATGAATTGGTAGAGTTATCAATAGCAAGGAGAAACAAAATGGATCCATATTAATTCAATTTTATTAGAATAAATGGAATAAATTGAGAAACTCTAGCACTGTAACTGAGTGGAAGACTTGGGTGAATGATAGTTGTGGGTTGTATTAGTTTTAAAACTCATGCATCATAATGAAACTTGAGATAAAAGGAATCAATCTACATATATTTCTTTTATATGAGATACCTTTCATCATATTTTAGGATTGTGGATGAAAAACCCATATCTGAGAAGCTATAACGTGGATCTCGATCTCATGTAATGAATTAGTTCATAAAAATATATCACTGCATTTTATTTATGGGTCATGTGAGGTTTTCCTCTATGTTATACATTTCAAAATATTAAATTAGGTATGGTATTATATTAGGGTTAAATTCATGAAACAATGACTTGGGAAAATATCAATGTGTATGTGGGACTCATTTTATGAGGAATAATGAAATGGTTCTACCTCAAAGGTGAGTAATTTAAGGAAACCTAGTCGAAATTGTTGAGGTCCTAGACACCAGTATTAACTGATAATTTTGAAGAGATGTGATTTTTTGTGGCTCGTAATATATGTGATTTAAAAAAACAATATATTGTGTTATTAAGTGAATAAAGATTCAAATATTTCTCAAGTATGTGAAAGCCATACACTAGTAACTCTTGCATGGATAAATCTCCCATTAATATAATTAGGTCATAAGAAATAGAATACTCTAAAAAATTTAAGGGTCATGAACGTTTGAATTATTTTCATTTATTTTATAAGTATGAGAAAAGGAAGATATTGTCATGTGGTTCAAGGTATTGTAATTTTGACATTTATGTATTTTATTTTATGATCAAATGACTAATAATATAAAAAAGAAGTTTAAAGTGATATGGGATTGTATTCCATTTGAATCTTTGAAAAAATTTAATTTAGAAACATTACATTGTTATTAAGAAAAATAAATTATTTATCCATCATGATTATGGAATTACCATTTCGGGGTATACCTTGAGTATGAAATAAGGCCCTTATCATTTATTCTATAACTTTTTGAATTATCAATGGAATTATCAAGGTGAATATCAATTCTCCTCACATGAATAAGTATATGAAAACCTTCATTCTTAACACTTATGTGACATGGTTCTTATTTAAAATGAGGTTATTTTATATATTTACCCTTATCTCATTATGTAATTGAAATTCATAAAGTTTCATTTGAGATAATTTACCTTAAAATAGCTGCTCAAAAATGGAATTGTGAATTTAATTCAATAGAAATTCGATTGTAAACACCACTTTTATCTTATAAACCAATGTTAGGGTGTCACTTGTGTCGCAGTTTGGGTCATAGTATGATAATACAATAAATAATTATTGATTTTATCTATCTAATAATTATTTAATACTTCCTCCATATTCTATAGAATATTGTTAAGGCCTCGGGCGTAGCGGAAGCTTGTGGGTGGATGTGCCCACTTGGATTTTTATCATTAGCAATGATCAATCCAATATCGATACGATGATAAACGCCAGACTCCATGGATCGAATCACAGAAATTGACAAAGAATAAGAATAGTCCCAGAACCACAAATGAGGATCGTCACAGGTTGATTATAATTAATTTAATTAATTGTAAGAAGTACCTTTTACAACATTCTTTCTTTATTGATATTTTTTATCACATTCTGATGTGATTCACTATTGTGTCACATAATACAAATGTACACATCCTCTAGAGGTGATCCACATGTGTTTCACGTATCTCTGGATGTCGCCAAAGGAGTCTACGGGTGGTAGCATCGAGAAACCTTTTCTTTCATTGCCTGCCTTAGAACGTGTTGATCTGATGGAGGAGGATCTCTCTCGGTCTTGAGAGTGTTCTTGGAGGATGGAATTATTTCAGCTTTTAGTGATTTCTATAGAATTGTTGTGCACAACGATTAAGGAAATGTTTTGGGGTTGTGAGGATATTTATAATCAGTTTTTGAGGTTATAGAATTATGACAATAAATAATATCATTACGCGTTTTATTTATTTCATTAACTCTTATTGAAAACCCCCACATGTCAAAAAATTAATTCCTTAAATTGCGCCCACGCTAATTATAATAAATATCATTTAATAAAAAATATTATTTTCTCAAAATCCCGATAGGAAAAACTACATGGTGTGTGATCATTAATACATGGCGTGTACTTGTTTTTCATAAAACTACACGATGTGTAATCATTAATACATGATGTGTATATCGTATTTTCATTTTATTCTTCCTCCATCATTAAAAAAATTTAGGATTCCTTGAATAATTATTAAACCACATACATGAATAGCCTTTATTCTACTTGAGATACTTGGATACACTTAGTGTGTGACCCTCTATGCCTCTTTCTCGTTGGCATTAGGTGGGCTTTCCTAAAGTCCAAGATTACTGTCTAGCAACGGATCATGGAACCCAAGAAAAAAAAAAGTTAACACCGCATTGACGTTTCACCTCATATGGACACTTACCATGTAATTTATTCCCTTTGTCTCAATATCTCATCAAGCAGGTTTTATAGAAGTGTCATAAACCTATAAGCTTGATATGTCATTCTTTGACTTCCAAAAATAAACTCGTAGTTACACCATGACCATAGAATTTGGGAGACAATTATATTTCAATCAAAGGGCCCAAGATATCTACTTCCATAAATATAGAGGGGACAAATCCTTCCTCAACTTATCCATTAACAACATGTCATTCATGGTGCACCCAACGTACCCTACTTCCTGCCAATTGTCTTTATGAAAGTTTTTGTCAGCAAATCTAAGTGCGCGAGTCATGAAATGAGTTAATGATAATCTTCCAGTCTAATGAACATTACACACGCTCATAGATAGTAATGTCCAATGTCACCAAGACATGTGGAATTACTACTAGCGTGTTTGTTCTCAAAATCTCCCATCTTGGAGATTACCAAGTGAGAACTCCATGAGAGAGAGTCTCATTGTCTTATGAGTACGCGCACATGACGGTCTATATACTATGTGTCCTATCATATCATGTCATCCAACCATAGAACGTTATTTAAGAATATTGTTATATTATTTCAAGGTTCTCATCATAGTGGATATTTTCCATGACCATATTAATGGAACAAATATTCCAGGACATCATTATATTATAGTCATCGAGAATAATGAACAATATATAATAAGTGTATATTCATGTAATAAAAGTACAAACAGTTGGTTCTTAGGACACCATCTCTAACAAACAGTTGGTTCTTAGAGACAACTGCCTACGACTTTTAGTCCGCTAGACCTCACATGATGATCATGTTTCTGCAAAGTCAAGGCTTTAGTCAAGGGGTTATCTATGTTTTCTTCCATGGAAATACTGCTCACTGTAACTTCACCTCTCTAAGAAAAATCCCTCAAGAGATGATACTTCTGAATTATCTGCTTTGTCTATTGATGTGACCTTGGATATTTTGCAAGTTCCACCGCTGTAGTATTATCACAATAGAGTGTGATAGGATATTTCCTTCTAGGTACTACATCCAGATCTTGGATGAAGCTTCGCATCCATACTTCTTCTTTAGATGCCTCATAAGTAGAGATACACTCGGACTCTGTTGTATAATCTGCCACCACACCTTTCTTTGAGCTATTCCAGCTCACTTCACCTTTATTCAAACTAAATATGTGTCTAGTCTGTGACTTCATGTCATCTTGATCAGTCTGGAAACTAGAATCTACATGTCCTCTGATGACTAGTTACTCATCTCCTCCATAATCCATGAACATATCCTTAGTACACCTCAAATACTTAAGTATAGTCCTGACTGAAAACCAATAGTGGTCTCCTAGATTAGCTTGATATCTGCCTACCACACATAATGTGTAAGAAACATATAGCCTTGTACATAGAATATCATAGATGACTAACCCAATCAAGGATTCATAAGGGATCCTTGCCATTTTCATTCTTTATTCATGTGTCTGAGGACACATTTTCTTGGAAAGATGACTGCCATGTGATGTTGGAAACAATCCCCTATTAAACTGTTTCATACTGATTCTCTTTAGTGTCTTGTTAATGTATGTACTTTGAATTAGGCCGAACTTTCTCTTGGATCTATCACGATGGATCTTGATCCCAAGAATATATGTTGCCTCATCCAAGTCTTTCATAGAGAAGCATTTTTTCAACCAAGCCTTAACTGACTATAATACAGGTACTTCGTTTCCAATTAGTAATATTTCATCAACATATACTATTAGGAAAACGACTTCACATCCTCTAAACCTTTTATAGACACATGTCTCACATTAGTTCTTAACAAAGAGAAATTTTTTTATAGTTTCATCAAAATGAATATTCCATGACCTTGATTCTTGATTTAATCCATAAATGGATTTTTGCAACTTGCATACCTTGTTGGCATCCTTTGGAGTAAAAAAACCTACAGGTTGTGTCATGTAGACATCTTCCTGGAGGTTCTCATTATGTAATGATGTTTTGAAATCAATTTTACAAATTTCATATTCATGGTAAGAGGCAATGGCCAATAGGAATCTGATGGATTTCAGTATTGCAATTGGAGAAAAGGTTTCATCAAAGTAAATTCCTTGACGCTGCCTAAAACCTTTTGCAAACAGTTGTGCGTTATAGGTGATGTATTGTCCCTCCATGTCTAGTTTCATCTTGAATACCCATTTATTACCAATAGGATTTACATCAATTGGAGGATCTACCAAAATCCAGACTTAGTTTTGGAACATGGAATCTATTTCAGAATTTATGGCTTCTTGCCACTTTTCAACATCTATGCCTTAAACCTCTTCCTTGTAGTTAAGAGGATCATCACTATCAACCAATAATGAGTCACCATCATTGGTGACAAGAAAACCATAACGTTCTTGTTCTCTCACCTCTCTCGTGCTCCTACACAGTTCTTGTGTCTCTGGAACAGATTGTTCTACCACGGGGCTTTGTGGAATCTATTCTTGTACCAACTACTGTGTATCATCAGTCGTGACTTCATCGAAGTCTATCTCGCTCCCACTATCTCTTTTGGAGATGTGATCCCTCTCGAGGAATATGGAATGTCTTTCCACTATATCCTTTTTATCTGAGGGGTTTTATAAGTAATATCCCCTTGTTTCCTTGGTAGATCCTATAATGATACACTTTATGCCTTGGAGTGAAACCTAAAGAGGCCTTAACAAATTTTTTGCTACCCCACACATGTAAATTTGATAACATGGCTTTGAGTCCACTCTATAACTCTTATAGAATATCATTTATCAATTTATTTGGTACTTGGTTTGGTATTTGTGATGTTTTTTGTATTGAATATCCCCCAAAGGATAATGGAAGACTCGTATGACTCATCATTGATCTCACCATGTCAAACAGGGTGTGGTTCCTCCTTTCACTTAAACCATTCCACTAAGGCCTGTTAGAAAGAGTGAGTAAAGATAGAATCATAAACTCCCGTGAAAAATCAATGAAGTCTTGATTAAGATATTCTCCTCATCTGTCTAAGCGGAGTTTCTAAATCTTCTTACCAAGATGGTTCTCAACTTTATTATTATATTCATTGAACTGATCAAAAGAATCTTACTTATACCCCATTAAGTAAATACATTCATATCTACTAAAATCATTAGTAAGATTTAGGATGTACAAGAACCCGCCCATTTCTTCAACTGGAAATGGTCCACACACATCTGTGTGAACTAATTCTAAAAGCACTTCATCCCTTTCACCATTCCCAGTTAATGGGGCTTTGGTCATTTTTCCTTGTAGACACGCATGACATACACTAAGTGGTTTTAGTTCAAAAGAATCTAAATACCCATCATGATGTAATTTTTTCAAATGTTTCACATTGACATGACCTAGGTGGTGATTCCAAAGTTGGGTGTCGTATAAGTCCTATGAATTAACTTTGTCATCGATTGCCACTAATTTTTTTGTGTATTCTAACACATAATGGCCGTTATTTAAATGTGCCCCACCAAAACAAATGTTATCTTTATAAAAGTCGCAACATTCATTTCCAAACATGAAGATGAATCCATCAGTATCTAATCTAGATACTGAAATAATTTTTTTAGTTACAGAGGGTACATAATAACATCGTTTTAATACCAAGACCATCCCAGTAGGCAATGTGAGGTGGTGGTCTTTAACAGCTACAGTAGCGAGTCTAGATCTATTGGCTGCTCACAGATCCACCTTAACTCGATCAATCTTTCTGAATCTACTTGGATCCTGTATTTGGATACAGATGTGAGAACCACAAGCAGTATCTAATAACCAATTTGTAGAAATATATAGATTTAATTTGATAAAAAATGCAACTGATGTTTCCCCTTGCTTCCTTTGCTGGGTGCATTTTTTCTTCCAGTGGCCCTTCTTTCCACATGTGAAACAAAGAGCCTCCTATTCTCTTGCCTCCCCTTTGATCTTCCTTTTCGTGGAAGGCCTTGAAGAAGATTTGGGCTTAAATATCTTCACCTTCCCTTTCCTTTTATTCACCATAAGGATATAAGGATTTTCATGCTTCATATCATAGTCTACTTGGAAAATGAGGATAAGGAGATCATATAGAGACTTATCAATGTTGTTCATGTTGAAATTTACAACAACGTTAGAGAAAATCTGGGGGAGTGATGTAAGAATGAGATCAGTGCCCAGTTATTTGGGGAGTTTAAACCCTATAAACTCCAAGTGCCCAATGTAGCCAATGATCTTGACTACATGGGGCCCATCTGGGGAACCCTCTTGAAAATTTCTATAAAATAGATCCTCGAAGATCTCAAACATTTCCCATCATGATATCTCCTAGTATAGACTACGGAGGTGATCGAGCTTGCTATCGGCATCCATGTTATCATGAGACTTCATGAGCTCACTGGACATTTATGATTGCATCAAACATTGATCAATGAGTACATCGACCAAGAAATCTTCATCACTTGCCCCTTGGGAAGGTGAATCCGGAAGTGAGGAATCCAGAATGAAAAACTTTCGTTCATAGCGTAGGATAACCCAAAGGTGCCTAAACCATTCCGGAAAGTTACTGCCAGTGAGGATATTGTCTTTATCCAGAATTCGTCATAGAGAAAATATGGTTGAAGAGTTTTTCATATTGATTCTAAAAATTTAAAAAACATATTTATCAGTATCTTTTTGTTGAATTTTGTGACAAATAATAAATGAGTTTATTAATTCTCCCACTATTTTATCAATTCCTAATGGCCCTCACCATTGAAATCAGAATTTCCAGTTTCTATGACATTCTAGTGGAAAGAATCCATATTTCCCTTTGTATAACCCCAACAAGGGTTGGTCAATCTATTTAAAGGTATTTGGGTAGGTAGGTCTTTTCCAACTGTGAGCTTATAGTTCCTTGATCCGTTGAGTGGATTTCCCTATCCTGAAATCCTAACTTGGATTACCTAAATGCTTGCATCCATTTTACAACAAGTTTGGCAAGGGCTACTCCTCTTGTTGTAAAATATTTAATTCAACCTGAAACTTTCAGAAGAGCTTCCTTTATAAAAGTAAGTGTCCCAAAAAGGGTTGGTCAAACACATAGTTTTTTTGATTATTTCCCTTAATCAATTAACGGAAGGCTTAGTCTAACTTAATATGGTTTTTAAGGGATTTTAATCCTTTATTAATAGTTTCGCATTATCACATTCTTGTTAATATTAAGTGATTCTTACTTTAGTGATTAACCATGTTATGATAATGTTTACGCAGAGTCCGGTTTTTATTTTATTCCATCTTTGAATGCTTTTTTATTTCATTAATTATGTGATCGTGACAACATATACATAATAAATAAACCATGAAATAAAACAAAAATAAAATAATACGGCATGATCATGAGATTCTATTGGTTAGCTTATCTACCTATTTTGATAAGTTAACCCTGACCTAGGGAAATACACCTTGAAACTGATGGTTCGTGTTTTGTAGCTCCCACCTATCCACCTTTGTATCTTCTTGGTTTAGTTTCACCACAACTTCAGATTTTGAACTGTCTCCTATAGATTAGGAGATCTTCTTTTACATGGGGTTTACATTAAATATATAGGGGGCACGAAGGCACAACATTTTATTGGATGAATGACCACATGCCAACTGATTTAAATAAATTTAAATGAAACCATACACAAAAAAGGGGTTTTGGCCTAGCTCATGATCATCCATAGCATGCAACAACATTTACGCATATTTATAATTCAAATTCATTTAATCAATCTATTATTTAAGATAAGTTTCGATTGAATTAAATTAATTATGATCTTATAAATAATCAATTTTTTATCTTAAATTCCTTTATGAATTTCTTTGAGATTATTCTCATCGATTTTCCTTGTACGGTACCTTTTTACTTTTGGAGGAAACCTAGTGAAATTCCATTTCTGGAAAGTACACAGCATGAAGGCTTTATTTACACAGTGTGTATTTGTTTTCACCCTTTATCCAAAGTACACACCGAGGGATTTAGCGTGTTTTCGGTACTTTAGAATTTTTGGGGTACACAGCGTGTAGATTAATCTAACATGGTGTGTACTTCCTTGTTACATGGTTAATGACCTGGGAATCCCATGTAAGAGGTACATGGCTTCTCCTTTTACACGGTTTCACCTAGGCCGGATCGGACTACACAAAGTGTTGATCCAACATACATGCCATGTATTCTAGTTTCCACACAAGATTTAGTTCTGGTCAACACGGTGTAATAAATACTTAGGCATGCTCAATTCACATGGCATTTTTTGGCGGACCAGTACCGGTTAGTTGAACCTAAGTTCACGGCGTGTAGTTGTGTTGTACAAACATAAAAAAGAGGCTCCTCGGGATGAGTTCCTCATTTTTATTTTAATAAAAATTAAAATTAAAAGGTCATTTTTGTGATGTGAATCGAGAAACGAAAGAGAAAGAACAGATCTCGTTCATTCAGTTTTATAGAATGATTTATCTTAAATTGAATCAAAAATAAATGCATTAATTATCAACGAAAAATAAATAACTATAATCAACATTGTAACCTCGCTCTGATACCATTTGAAGGTCTCGGGCACAGCAGAAGCTTCTGGGTAGATATTCCCACTTGGATTTTTGTCATTAGAAATGATCAATGTAGGATCAATACGATGATAAATGCCAGACCCCATGGATCAAATCACAGAAATAGACAAAAAAGAATAATAATCCTAGAAACACAAACGTGTATCATCACAGGTTGATTATAATTAATTTAATTAATTATAAGTAGTACCTTTTGTGGTGACCTTTTTTGTTGATATTTATTATCACGTTCTGATGTAATTCATTGTTGCTTCAAAGAATCCAAGTGTAGACTTCATCTATAGATGATCCACATGTGTGCCACGTATCTATGGACGTCACCAAAGGAGTCTCTGGGTGCTAGTTTAGAAACCATTGCTTGTGTTTTCCGCCTTAGACCGCGTTGATCTGATGGAGGAGGATCTGTCTTGGTCTTGAGAGCTTTCATGGAGGAAGGAATTCTTTCCGCCTTTAGACAATTCTCCATAATTGTTGTTCACAATGATTAAATAAATGTTTTAGGGTTGTGAGGGTATTTATAATCGGTTTTTGAGGTTATATAGTTATGATAATAAATAAACGTGTCACACGTTTTATTTATTTCATTAACTCTTATTAAACCCCCCACATGTCAAATCATTAATTCCATGACATGCTCCCACACTGATTATAATAAATATTATTTAATAAAACATTATTATTTCCTTAAAATCCCGACTGGAAGAACTATATGGGGTGTGATCATTAATATAGGGCGTGTAATTTTTTCATAAAACTACATGGCGTGTAATCATTAATACATGGAATGTATATCTTGTTTTCATTTTATTCTTCCTCCATCATTAAAAAGATTTAGGCTTCCTTGAATACTTATTAAACCAGGTATGGGAATAATCTTTATTCTACTTGAGATACTTGGATACACTTAGTGTGTGACCCTCTATGTAGAGACCCGAAGCTTGACGTACATGGACATTACATTACTTTTGATAAATACTTAGTACATAACAAAAACACACACACAAGGATGATAATAGTCTAGTGTCTTTGGAAACTTGGAATATAATCTTCTAATCATGGTCAAAGATATTCAACATCTCCCATAAAGATCTTCGTTTTTTTACCTAAAACCTTTCTTTATATCCTGGGGAAAAGAAAACATAAAAGGGTGAACTCAAATGCTCAGTAAGGGTAAACAAAAGAAATATCAATCACATCATATTCATAAGAACATAACATTTTGGAAATCTAAACCTGAAAAAGAGATCATAATATCATAACATGGGATAAATCATAGTAGTGAAATGTAATCCCAATAATCATAACATAAATCATGAAACTTTTTGGCATACACACATAATCATAGAGATTCATTTCTTATTAGTCAAGACTCATTGCCAAGACTATCTTAGTGGACAAAGTCCATTTCTGAACTGAGTCACCCTCGTTTCAGTCCTGTTTCACTGAACTGGGATAACCTACCATTCCAGCCATGTCTATTTCATGAGATATAAAATCTTTACCCAATGCATTGGAGGGGGATATAGGTCCCACCCATCTCATAATGATACCATTCTTATGTGTGCCACAAAATCATAAATCATACATCATTTCATAACCCATGTAATAAAAATGGGAATCCTAAACACCGTGACATCGTCAAACAATTCATATAAGATAAAGGAATTCATAAAAATAATTCCATCACAACATAATCAAATCAATGTAATAATAGGGATATAAAAAGGACCCAATATTATCTTAGATGGAAAATAATTTTGATAAAACACTTGAACTCCATTCTTGAGGAAAATATCCTTTCAAATTCAAAAAAACATTTTCTTTTTTTTAACATGTCATACAATTTTAAACTAAAGAAGTTGATTAAGAATAAGCATGAAAACTTGTAAATTAAGCTTCTTGTAAATAATGTTTTAAAAATCCATTCATGCCGTATAAGTTAAAAAAACATTTTTCTCGTACTTTTGTCAGAAAAGTCAAAAAAGTACCTCGTAACATAAACAAAAGAAATATTCCTTACATACTGGGGAGTAAGAGTCAAAAATGGGTAAAAAAACTTTAAACATACATGAAAACACTTTTATAAAACATGGACATGGATGATATAAATAACCCCAGTAAATACTTACGAATAAGCAATCTCTGATATTTGCAAAATTATCCCTTACCTTAGGTCCGATTTGCTTCGTATGTGTCCGAACCTCCTGTATAATGATTTAAATAATTTCATTGACTTATTCCAGAATCATACTCATTGTTATTATATCATATATGGTTCACTTATGGCTTTATATTACCCTCTCTTTTGTAAATTCCATGTTAAAGAGCGTTTTGGGTAAAATAGTTTCATTTGTCATCTGTGTTTTGACTTGTAATTATTCATATGATTACTTAGATCATGATTACTTAATTCCAGAATATGAAACATGATTTATATATAATATATATTCATAATATATATATATATATAATAGATCAGTAAATGGAAAGAAATACACCGTTCATGGAGACAGTAGACCGTTCGTACGCATGAATGCTGTTTTCTTTTCCTTATTGAGTTGAATGGCATTAAGTAGATGACATACATATATATACACGTAAATCAAGAATCATTATTATGTCATATATTTCATTATTACTTATTATATATACTTTATAATCATTCATGAATGGTTAATGTGGAGAATGAATCTCATCGCGTCGTGGAGACGGTAGTCCGTACGTACGCACGAGCGATGATATCGTTCTCATGATCATGGGACTGTCTTGGAGTGTATGTATACTATTTCAGAATCAATATCACTTTAAAATAATCATATATAGTTATTATTTACACCATTATACCCATCCAGGTAAAGTGGTGGTGGAAAATATATTACACCACGGCGTAGAGACGGTAGTCCGTACGTACGCACGCGCGGTGATTTCTTTTTCCGTAGGATGGATAGATGGTGAAATAGGGTTGTCTCATACTTATAATAACATATCAGTATATGATTTATACTGATGTTATTACTTCATAATGAAACAACAAAAGAAGAAGAAGTGGAAGAAGAAATAAATAGGAAAGAATCGGTAACGGAAATTACCTCTTCTTTGAAGTGCTTCTTTGAGATCTCCTTTTAGGGTAGTAAAGTGATCTTTGAGGAAGACCAAAACCTCTAGGATATTACTAGGGAAGTGGAGAAGGTAAATTGGTAGGGGTTGGACGAGCATTAAGGCTCAATGTGGTGTGAGGAAGAGACGGAGGAGGTGCCCTTTTATAAGGGAGGAGAGGGGCCCTTTGAAATAACTAAAAATATTATTTTATTATAAAGTCAAGTTCGGTTTTAAATATCTCCAAATTGAGTTATTTAGAAGATAAGGTTGGTATGGGTCTAAATCCTCTCATCCAATAGAATTTAGACAAGTTTAGGTTATTATATTAACCTTATCTTATAGTTTTAACTCTTAGTTAATTAGATTGACATTTACCATGTCACTTTGTATTTTTATATTATATAGTTAATAAACTTACCATATACATACAAGAGACCCCCAAGTTGTGTTTTATTAATATATATAACCTTATATAAGTCATTTGGCCGAACCGAAGATTTTTAGGAATAAAATAACAATTAATAATATAATATTTGTTTTAAAAACTATTTTATGTCAATTTTGACACTATTCAACAGTTCATTTTCTTTAAACACATAACAAAATGATTACTTCAACCAAAGTTAATTAAATAAATCCTAACATGTCTTAGTAACTTAGAAAATTCTTTTAGTTAATAAAAAGTCTCAAATTATATTTATTTTGGTATTTATAACATCAATTATGTCAATATTTCATTAATAAGATAATTACTGCATCATCGTTGTGTCATAAATAAATTAAATTATTTAATGTCTAAAAATTACAAATAAAATACCATTATGTAGGAAATCTGTTTATATTTATAATTAATATTTATAGTCGATTTTATCTTATGAATAACCCCATATTAAAAATGATTTACTTATTAAACTTTGATTTTAACTATTTTAACCCTTCTTTAAATAAATTAACAATAAATGTCCTAATCTAATCCAAGTGGGCCTAAATGGTCATATTTTATTCCTAAGTTTGTTTTTGGTCGAATTAAACTTGTCCAAGAGAATTAGGAAATGTGTTAGGGTAATAATAATATCATTTTTTTCCTTAATTACCCTATTTAATTTTAACCGTGGTAAAAAAAAGTAAAAAGATACTATTCACAAAAAAATTATTTTCATCTCATTGAACCACATTTTACTTACTGACATCAACTGTGTCTCTCGTATTTTTAAAATTCCATTCACAGAAGTGGTAAAATTATGTTTTATGAAAAAATCATTTTTTTAACTACCACTTTGTGGTTTCACTATTCATCAAAAAATGAAAGTTTCCAAGAAAATACCAAAAATTAGGTCTAAGCTATATTTGATATTATGAATTCAAAAATGATGTCTATTTTATCAAATTCAGAACATATCAGTTGCATTAATTAATTTAAAAATTAATTCCCGTCGTAAAAAACAAATAGCGTGTTCTTAAGAGATAATAACTATCAAAATATTGACACCTGTTTATGACTGGTTTAAATGGAAATTACATCCAATGACCAACATTGTATTAAATTGTAAAAATATATTCAAAATATACTTTAAAACCACTCAAATTAATAATTTATCACTATTAATTATTTCGATTAAAAAAGTTGTTTTTAATTATAATTTAGTAATTTTCACTATTCATCAGAATATGAAAGTTATCCGAAAAGTACCAAAATTTCACCTTAGGCTAAATTCGACACTCCGAATCCAAAAATGAAGTCCATTTTGAGAGCTTAAATTTCTAAAATTTTAAAAGGTGGTTATTACTATTCATAACAGCTAGTTTTAATAATATTTTAATAGCATAACGTTGTTTAGTGAAACTCGGTATTGCGTACTACACACGCTATCGAGGAAGGTCGTGATTCCGTGTAATGCAAGGCAGGTCAAGGATGTGTGTTGAGCAATCTCCTTTTGGTGTATCATATGACACAAGACATTAATGAAATTAAAAAAAATTATAAAATCTCGGGCTATTACATTCTACCCCGCTTAAAATGAATTTCGCCCTCGAAATTCGTCGGGGTTATAAATGGTTTACTACTCGAAAGTTCCTTTAATAGAAACTCACATCGTAAAAAGAAATACCAAAACTTGGATTTAAAAACTAAAGTATGAAATGTAACGATAAACCAAATAAACTAATCATTGGGTTTCCACATAGGTGAAAATATGGATATAGAAGAGAAATCTAACCATCATGTTCTGATGGAGAGTGGTAGAGAACATGGCTATGGAAAATCTAGCAATCACAAAGCCATAAATTTGTGACGATCTAAGGTACCATCTGATTCATCAGATATAAGAGCACTAGGACAACATTTTTGGTTTTCAAGATCATTTCCATAAAGTTGATGAAATTAGAAGAAATACTTTCATGATTTTGGTATAGTCTCATCATTTGTCATTATTTGGACAATTTCCACTTCATCTCTTAAAGAAATGAAGTTGAATTTTTCATTCGTGATGTGTTAGCAGATCATGTGATAGAATGATGGGTCATTCCATCTGTCTCAAACAAAAGGTTCGAAAAGTTATCAAAAAATACATAAGTCCATCTATAGTGAGATTAATCATATATAGTTCCTAAAATGGACTTATACTTCATATATCATACTGATTAATATAATAAAACTAGTTTCTACTAAACAGGGACTTCTTGTAGGCTAGTGGTAGGCGATAAAGGCCAGTCACACTTCGGTTGTGGGTTCGATTCCTATAACCTTGTCCGACGCGATGGTCTGTCTCCTGTCCTGCAGGTTTTCCTTTTTCTAAAACTATATTACTATAACATCCCATCAATAATATCAAAAAAACTTCTATCCTTAAACAATACTAACTTATGTCCAACATAGTCCATTCCAATCTTTAGGCTTATCCATAATACTGTTGTCCAATCTCATATTATAGTGAAGACGATTACCAAAGAGTTCATATAACAAGCATGTTAATACCATCATTGATCCCCATATATCATGACATATGTCTTGTTGGTCACATTCCAAACATTAGAAGGCCCTAATCATGTATTCTTTTGAAAAATGAATACCCACTGAACCTTAGTGAATACATGAATGTAGTTAAAAGTTAACAATTTACACATACCAAAATCCTCAAAATTCTATATACTCAAACCATGATATCACTTAGTCCTTATATCAATCATGAGCTCATGAATACTATCAAACATATTAGATTATCTTTATCCCTTCATTATGTGCATATCATCTTCTTTCCAAAAATATTTCAATCACTCTTCATGGTTACCGATGCCATAAAATTATTGAAAACCACAATAGACAAACACATAATTATTCCAATATTTCACGATACTATATACAACAATATTTTGGAATCCCATTACATAAACACTTAATCATTCCACCAAATCATTGTCATATTCAACATCACCAATGGTGATCGCATGTGACTTCCCTTTGTCCTTTGCCTTAAGTTATTGCTAATGTTGATCATCACTAACCCTTGGATTAGGGAATTTATTAGCATAATGCCCCATTTACTTGAACTTGAAGCATTGAAGTATGGTTGGTGAGTTCTATATAGTCTTTTTTTTATTCAAATCATTAGAAACCCTTTTTCCATTACTTCGACACTCAGCTGCCCGATGACCTTCTTTTCCAAAATTAAAACATTTTCTAGTCTATTTAAGACAATATCCACCATGCTTCTTTCCACACTTTGAGCATAAGGAAACATTCATCTTCTTTTCACCATTATTCTGTGATTTCTCCTTGAACTCCATCTTTCGTTTCTTGTCAAAACTATTAGATGGATAAGTAACACCAACTTCCATTTCTACCTTGATAGCACAACGCACAATTTCTTCATAGCTATTGAAGTCTCTTATAGCTAATTCCCTTATAAGATTTGGTTTTAAGCCACTAAAGAATCGATCAACTTTACTTTCATGTTGGATGATAAATCCAGATTCATACCTTGCAAGCCTTGTAAAATTCGCTTCGTATATACCAACAGATTCATCATCCTTTTGCTTTAGGTCAAGACACTCTTTCTCCATCTTTGTTTGAAGAATACGAGGGAAGTACTTATTGAAAAATAAGTTCTTGAACTCGTCCCATTCCATGGACTCAATTTCATCTCTTGGACTCATATTCTTGATAAGATCCCACCATTGATCAGCTTCACCTTCCAAACGATATATTGCTAAGATGACTTTATCATGTTCAGAACATTGAAGAACTGAAAATATCTTTTCAGTAGTACCAATCCATTGTTCAGCAACAACTTGATCAGAAGACCCACTAAAAGAAGGTGGACGTTGCCTCATGAAGGACTCAATAGAATGTTGTTCCCTTCTCTGCTCATTTGGAAGTCCAGAATGATTCATAGCTTGTGTAAGTATAGCAATAAGATTTTGCACTCCATCTCCCATAACATTTGTTTGTTCCGGAGTACAATCATTGAATTATCCATTGCATTGATCAACACGGTTCTTTCGGGTTCTAGCCATCGTCTAAAACCCAAGAATAATAGTGTGAGAGGAAAAAATCATAATAAAGGGGGAGTAACTTCAATATCTAACATCTTTGGTTTAATCTAATATCGTTACCATAGTTCTAGGACTATATCCTATACGTATACTTATCCTTAGGGACATCCCTAGACATACCTTAGAAATATCTCTAGGGATCTCACTAACGTTTTCGCATCCTAGTTTCCAAAGGTTGAATAAACTTTTCCTCTGATACCAACTGTAGAGACCCGAAGCTTGATGTAAATGGATATTACCTTACTTTTGCGAAATACTTAGTACATAACAAAAACACACACACAAGGATCGTAATAGTTTAGTGTCTTTGGAAACTCGGAATATAATCTTATAATCGTGGTGAAAGGTCTTCAACATCTCCCATAAAGATATTCCTTTTTTTACCTAAAACCATTATTTATATCCTGGTGAAAAGAAAACATAAAAGGGTGAGCTCAAATTCTCAGTAAGGGTAAACAAAATAAATATCAATCACATCATATTCATAAGAACATAACATTTTGGAAATCATAACCTGCAAAAGAGATCATAATATCATAAAATGGGATAAATCATAGTAGTGAAATGTAATCCCAATAATCATAACTTAAAACATGAAACTTTGTGTCATACACACATAATCATAGGGAATCATTTCTTATTAGTCAAAACTCATTGCCAAGACTATCTTAGTGGACAAAGTCCATTTCTAAACCGAGTCACCCTCGTTTCAGTCTTGTTTCACTAAACCGGTATAACCTACCATTCCAGCCATGTCTATCTCATGAGATATAAAATCATTACCCAATGCATTGGAGGGAGATATAGGTCCCACCCATCTCATAATGATATCATTCGTATGTGTGCCACAAAATCATAAATCATACATCATTGCATAACCCATGTAATAAAAATGGGAATCTTAAACACTGTGACATCATCAAAAAATTCATATAAGATAAAGGAATTCATAAAAATAATTCCATCACAACATAATCAAATCAATGTAATAATAGGGATATAAAAAACCCCTATATTATCTTAGATGGAAAATAATTTTGATAAAACACTTGAACTCCATTCTTGAGGAAAATATCCTTTCAAATTCAAAAAAACATTTTCTTTTTTTTAACATGTCATAAAATTTTAAACTAAAGAAGTTGATTAAGAATAAACTTGAAAACATGTAATGGAAGCTTCTTGGAAATAATGTTTTAAAAATACATTCATGTCGTATAAGTTAAAAAACATTCTTCTCGTACTTTTGTCGGAAAAGTCAAAAAAGTACCTCGTAACATAAACAAAAGAAAGATTCCTTACATACCATGTAGTAAAAGTCAAAATGGGTAAAAAGGACTTTAAACATACATGAAAACACTTTTATAAAACATGGACGTGGATGATATAAATAACCCCAGTAAATACTTATGAATAAGCAATCTCGGATATTTGCCAAATTATCCCTTACCTTAGGTCCGATTTGCTTCGTATGTGTCTGAACCTCCTGTATAAGGATTTAAATAATGTCATTGACTTATTCCAGAATCATACTCATTGTTATGATATCATATATGGTTCACTTATGGCTTTATATTACCCGTTCTTTTGTAAATTCCATGTTAAAGAGCGTTTTGGGTAAAATCGTTTCATTTGTCATCCGTGTTTTGACTTGTAATTATTCATATGATTACTTAGATCATGATTACTTAATTACAGAATATAAAACATGATTTATATATATTATATATTCATAATATATATATATATAATAGATCAGTAAATGGAAAGAAATACACCGATCATGGAGACGGTAGACCGTTCGTACGCATGAACGCTGTTTTCTTTTCCTTATTGAGTTGAATGGAATTAAGTAGATGACATACATATATATACACGTAAATCCTGAATAATTATTATGTCATATATTTCATTATTACTTATTATATATACTTTATAATCATTCATGAATGGTTAACGTGGAAAATGAATCTCATCGCGTCGTGGAGACGGTAGTCCGTACGTACGCACGAGCGATGATATCGTTATCATGATTGTGGGACTGTCTTGGAGTGTATGTATACTATTTCAGAATCAATATCACTTTAAAATAATCACATATAGTTATTATTTACACCATTATACCCATCCAAGTAAGGTGGTGGTGGAAAATAGATTACACCACGGCGTGGAGATGGTATTCCGTACGTACACACGCGCGGTGATTTCTTTTTCCGTAGGATGGATAGATGGTGAAATAGGGTTGTTTCATACTTATAATAACATATCAGTATATGATTGATACTGATTTTATTAATTCATAATGAAACAACTAAATAAGAATAAGTGGAAGAATAAATAAAGATGAAAGAATCGGTAACGGAAATTACCTCTTCTTTGAAGTGCTTCTTTGAGATCTCCTTTTAGGGCACTAAAAGTGGTCTTTGAGGAAGACCAGAACCTCTAGGATGTTTCTAGGGAAGTGGAGAAGGGAAATTGGCAGGGGTTGGGCGACCTTGAAGGCTCAAAGTGGTGTGAGGAAGAGAGGGAGGAGGTGCCCTTTTATAAGGGAGGAGAGGGGCCCTTTGGAATAACTAAAAATATTATTTTATTATAAAGTCAAGTTCGGTTTTAAATAGCTCCAAATTGAGTTATTTCGAAGATAAGGTGGGTATGGGTCGAAATACTCTCATCCAATAGTATTTAGACACGTTTAGTTCATTATATTAACCTTATCTTTTAGTTTTAACTCTTAGTTAATTAGATTGACATTTACCATGTCACATTGTATTTTTATATTATATAGTTAATAAACGTACCATATACATCCAAGAGACCCCCCAAGTTGTGTTTTATTAATATATATAACCTTATCTAAGTCATTTGGCCGAACCTTAGATTTTTAGGAATAAAATATCAATTAATAATATAATATATGTTTTAAAAACTATTTTATGTCAATTTGGACACTATTCAATAGATGATTTTTTTAAACTCATAACAGAATAATTACTTCAACAAAAGTTACTTAAATCAATACTATCATGTCATATTAAACTATAAAATTATCTTATTTCATAAAAAGTCTCAAATTATATTTATTTGGGTATTTATAACATCAATTATGTCAATATTTCATTAATAATATAATTATTGCATCATCGTTGTGTCATAAATAAATTAAATTATTTAATGTCTAAAAATTACAAATAAAATACAATTATGTAGTAAATAGTTTTAGCTTTCTAATGAATATTTATAGTCTATTTTATCTTATGTATAACCCCATATTAAAAATTATTTACTCATTAAACTTTGATTTTAACTATTTTAACCCTTCTTTAAATAAATGAATAATAAATGTCCTAATCTAATCCAAGTGGGCCTAAATGGTCATATTTTATTCCTAAGGTTATTTTTTGTCGAATTACACTTGTCCAATAGAATTAGGACATTTTTAGGGTAATAATAATATCATTTTGACCCTTAATTACCCTATTTACTTTTAACCGTGGTAAAAAAAGTAAAAAGTTACTATTCACAAAAAAAATTATTTTCATCTCATTGAACCACATTTTACTTACTGACATCAACCGTGTCTCTCGGATTTTCGAAATTCATTCACAGAAGTGGTAAAATTAAGTTTTATGAAAAAATCATTTTTTTAACTACCACTTAGTGGTTTCACTATTCATCAAAAAATGAAAGTTTCCAGAAAAATACCAAAAATTTGGTCTAAGCTATATTTTATATTATGAATTTAAAAATGATGTCTATTTTATCAAATTCATAACATATCAGTTGCATTAATTAATTTAATAATTAATTCCCGTCATCAAAACAAATAGCGTGTTCTTAAGAGATAATAACTATCAAAAGATTGACACTTGTTTATGACTGGTTTAAATGGGAAATTACATCCAATGACCAAAATTGTATTAAATTGTAAAAATATATTCTAAATATACTTTAAAACCAATCAAATTAATAATTTATCACTATTAATTATTTCAATTAAAAAAGTTGTTTTTAATTATAATTTAGTAATTTTCACTATTCATCAGAATATGAAAGTTATCCGAAAAGTACCAAAATTTCACCTTAGGCTAAATTCGACACTCCGAATCCAAAACTGAAGTCCATTTTGAGAGCTAAAATTTCTAAAATTTTAAAAGGTGGTTATTACTATTCATAACGGCTAGTTTTAATAATATTTTAATTGCATAACGTTGTTTAGTGAAACTCGGTATTGCGTACTACACACGCTATCGTGGAAGGACGCGATTGCGTGTAATGCAAGGAAAGTCAAGGATGTGTGTTGAGCAAGCTCCTTTTGGTGTAGCGTACAACAGAAGACATTAATGAAATTAAAAAAAATATTTTTTATAAAATCTTGGGTTGTTTCACTCTAGGCCTCTTTCTCATTGGCATTAGGTGGGATTACCTAAAGTCCAAGATTACTGTCTAGCAACGGGTCAAGGCACCCAAGAGAAATAAGTTGATGCCACATTGACGTGTCACCTCATACGAACTCTTACCGTGTAATTTAATCTATCTGTCTCAATATCTCATCAAACAGGTTTCATGGTAGTGTCGTAAACCTATATCCTTGATCTGTCATTCTTAAACTTCTACAAATAAACTCATCATTACACCATGGCCATGGAATTTGGGCTTCGGTTCTATTTCAATAAAAGGGCCCATGAAATATACTTCCATTAATATGGAATGGAAAAATCCTTCTTCAACCTATCCATTAACAAAATTTCAATCGTGATGCACCCGACATACCCTACTTCCCACCAACTGTCTTCATGACAGTTTTCGTCAGAAAATCTAAGTGCGAAAGTCATGAGATGAGTTAATGATAATATTTCAATCTAAGGAAAATTACATACGCTCATAGATAGTAATATCTGATGACACCAAGACATGCAGAATTACTACTGGAAGGTCTGTTCTCATAATGTCCCATCTTGGAGATTACCAAGTGCGAACTCCATGAGAGAGAGTCGTATCTTCTTACGAGTACTCGAACATAACGATTTGCATACTACGTTTCCTATAATAGTATGTCATCCAACCGTAGAACTTTATTTAATAATATTGTTATATCATTTTAGGTTTCTCATAATTGAGGGGATCTTCCATGACCTTATTAATGCAATAAGTATTCCATGCATCATTCTACTATAGTCATGCAGAACAATGAACAATATATAATAAGTGTATTTACATGTAATAAAAGTACAAACAGTTGGTTCTTAGGACACCAACTCTAACATATTAGATATTGTCTTTTTTCAAATCTCAACATTTCAATTTTTAGCAACATGATAGTAGGATAAATGATTAGACTATATATTATACTACTAGTACAACTTCTTTAGATTATTGGCATAAAAGATGGTTTCAATGCACAATTAAATTGTGTGAATTACTCCAAATTCAGTAATTATGTTAAATTTAAAAAATATTGATGAAGTTAATTAACCATGTATCATTCAAGAGTATACCATCAGTCCATTTGGACACAAATATAGTATTAGTAAGAATATATTTGAAAATCATAGTTGTAGCTAGAGTGTATGGAATGATGACATTAATCCCTTATATAGAAAACTACCAAGAGTATTTATATATTTTAAATATCCCAAAGGATTTATAAATTATGATATTTTAACATACATGGAACATATTAGTGAGTTCCATGCAATAATCAACTATAGGTGGAATGAAATATTCCAATCTTCTCATCTAGTGGAGGATCTTGGTTCCAAGCTGATGATAGTCTTTATAACTAAAGTGGACTTACTACATAAAAATTTTGTTCTATCCTCCAACAACGAACCTAAATATAACCACATAAATTTCACATAATAATATTTGTTTTTATTTTTATTTAATTTATTTATTAATTTATATATGTTTCATTGTGTTTTGGGTCCCTTCCTTCTGAAATTTTGGAAAAACATCAGAAATTTTCATGATTCACAGTTAATAAAACATTAGTATAAATCATTTTATAGACATGTGAAAAGGTATGAAATATTTTATAAGAGTTTTCTATGTGGTTTGAACATTTCATTTCTAACTATTCATATAAACCATGAAGTATCTCCTAGGTATGTCTAGTGATGGATTCATGGTTTTTTAAATCAATCTAGAACCATGCAATAAGCCCCAATTTTGAAAATATATGAAATTACCTTTATACCCTCTTCAATTTTTAAATACCTTAATCCTTCATCTAATCCTAATCATGTGACACCAGTAATGCATCCCTGGGAAGGCAACCCCCTCTTTCGTATTTTAGGTCTACTTGTTAGATTTTCAAGATATCCTTTATGTTTTGGGCCACATTTCATTATTCCATCAATTTGATTCTATTAATTCCAATTTATATTTTTATGGGGTGGTTTTATCCAACAACTAGGTGGATATAGGTTCTAAATTAGTGTATCACTGATTCATACTATGCGAATATTTCCCCCTTCACCATTCTTCCAATATATTTTGAGGTTTTTCTTTAGCCAAATTTGACACGGGTAGGTGTTTCCATGTTTCCAGTTTTATTTGAAATCCATTTTACGATTGGGTTTTCAATGTATTTTTCCTTATAAATTATGAATATTATAAATAAAATTATGTTCTGAAGAGGATTTTTTTTAAATGAATATTTATTTAAGTGTGTTTTTATCTTTCTCTTGGTTTTATATGGAAAAGACTATGAGTTTTAAGGGTTATGGATTAAGATTTTCATTCCTGTGGATTTTAATTTGTGTTTTGAATTTTGTATTATATTTTTATTATAAATAAAAGTCTATAATGATTTTATAATTATCTTTTATTGTTATATTTTTGAGGTATTATTGATTTATTTAATTTGGTGAATTAAATTGGGACTTTCCCTTGGTTTCAAAATTAAATTAAAATAAACTTGTTTCTTATATTTAAAAAAAAATAAATGATATTTAGATTTCAAAATTTCTTTCAAAAGGAATTTTTAATGGGATATAATTTTTTTTTCAAGAAGTCCTATTTAGTAGATTTAAAGTATAATTACAAATGGAATTTAATTCAAAATGGTTTTCAAAATATTTTTTTTAAAATGATATCATCAACTTTATAAATCAAGTTTTGATTAGAAAATGAAAATGGGTTTTTATAAATCAGTCTAGAAACATAATTTAATCCCCATTGATCTATATTTAATATGATTTTAAAGAATTATGTGATTACTAATAATGGTTATGTGAGTTATAAGAGGGGATTTATTGAGAAGGGTGTGGTAGGGTGTATTGACATGTGTTATAGGAATAGTTTTACTTTTGGTTTGTTACTCATGTGTTTTTGATGTGTCAGATATCCTTCCTCTCCCTCCTCAACTAATATAAGGGAGTACATGGAATTATAGTGAGAGATTGAGATATAGTTTTTATACTAGTTATGTTGATGAACTAAATTTAATTCACTAGTTTTTTTACATCCCTTATTATTGAAGTGACATCTATGAGGATAATTAGATAAATGTGAGTGGATATTATCAAATAAGTTCATCAATTGTACTGATAGATAGTTCCACTTGAGTTTTTTTCAAATAATATCACTTGATGTTAATGAATTTACCATGATTATTTATATATTCTAATACATTTTCATGTAAAATATTTTAATTTCAATTATATTTAACACACATTATTATAATTATATCATGATATTACGTAATGGTTTTAATTTTATATTATGATTATATTACACTCTTCTACTTGTGAAATTTATCATTACTTCTCTCATTTAATTATTTTCTTAGTACATGGATTTCTCTACTGGAAAAATTCTACATTTTTAGCCTCAGTTTGGTGATTTAACTTATGTTTATCTTTTATATTTTCAATTTCATTCTTATGAAGTTTTAAAAATGGTTTTAAAATTGTGTATTTTGAAGTTATGTTTTAAAATATAATTTAAAATAAGTTTTATTATTTATTAAAACTATTACCATGTTTTAAAAGAAGATTCAGAAAAATTTAACAGTGCAATTTCTCAAAAATGATCAAAAAAGTTTAATATAATATTTCAAACAAGTGTTTATGGATGGTTTTTATAACAAAAAATCGAAGAATCTTTATTGAAAATCCAACTGGGATGTTTAACTCACACCCTATATATAAAAATTAGTTTCTATTGACTTAGTGGAATGTTATGGGTTCTAGTTCTAGTATCGAGTTGATCCTTATTATAAATTTCTCTTCCCTGGTCACACTTAGATGGTATTATGGTTGAGGATATATGGTGAACTTGAGTCATGAGAAAATTTTGATATAGTATTTCTATTTTATTCTGTATCATGGATGAATCAATCCAATCGAATTACATTGTACTGTATTTTCTATCAGTCTTGAATTTTTTAGATTGGATATTTTTGTTTTATTATGCCTTATTTGGTTATGACTTCTTATTAAAACTGCTTAATTTTTCTAATATTTATAGTATATGGATACACCTTGTAAAATTCATGGTGGAGTTACGTTATATGTTAAATATTAATTATTTGGGGTAAATCTTTTTCAAGATTATTTTAGGAATCCCCGGAGCTAGTATTTAGATTATGAGGATCTGGAAAACTATTTGGGCCTTCCAATGAGCTAGCTTGGGTACCTATACAAGTGGTGGCCTAAGTTGTTTCATGTGAAAATGGTTTCATAGTTTTCTTATGATAGTTCAAACATTGGATCATCAAAAATAAGGAAGTTGGTTAGGAGTTCGTGCCTAATCACCACCTCTCATGATTAAACCTGGGATTCTAAGGGAAATGTGGTTATGAGACATGAATTTCATGGTTTATTCATTTATATTTACAATATTTTTATTTGAATTAGTTTTGTTTTGAATTATATTTATGTTATGTGGGTTGTGTAAAGATTTTTTGGGTTTTAGGGAGAAAATATAAGTCATAGTAGAGGAACACGACTAGATAAAATTGTTTCTTAAAGACTATGGGGGCTATGTTCATGGTTTTGAAAATCTATTGGTAAAAATTTCATGATTGATCCGACACTTTCCAAACTAAGTGTCTAAACCATAAACTGATACTAACCCTGTCACATTTTTGAATTGGAACTATTATGATTTTATCTAGATTTAATTTTTAATTATTATATATTTTATATGGATAAGGGAGTATTTTATGATATGATAATGTAATTTTTTTTATTTTTTTTATATTTCGAAGTAAAAAATATTATTTTAAATGTATAAGGATTTTGTATTGAAAGATGAATAAATAATCTTTCAAAAATGATTCTATATAAAGTTTGATATTTATTGATTAATATTAAATTTCACGATCATTCCTCCTATAAAATTAATGAGGGATGATATAAATTTTTTATCATGGAGTGTTCCTTTAATAAGTGTCTCATGGGGATTGGGTATAGTTTTTCTAGTTATTAACCCTATCCAGACTCCAGTTATATTGTTAAATCCTAATCCTTATTACTTTTCACTAGTTTTATTTGGTGTTAAAGAACTTCAAGATACCATAGGGAAGTTAGTGGAAACTGAAGGAATAATCAATACACTAGAAACTCTATAACCCTAGAGAATTAAATTCATTTTTAATTTTTTAATGAATAATTCATGAATGGTGGAGGACCATTATTCCAATTTAGATAAAGAGTATTATAACCTAGTAATTATGTAAGAACAGATTCATTTAGTGGGGTTTTATTAATAATATTAAAGTGGATCGGCATACATAGATTATTAACTTCCAAAACGGGGATAAACCAAATTAGGGGTATGTTTTCAATATTAATTAGTTGACTACCCTCTTTTTAAGTAAGAATTCAATGAATAATTTCGGGTTACACTTTTTAGGAAGGGCCTTCATCCGAAAATTAGTTCTAAAATTCCACTGCTTGATCCATATTTACTTAAAGATGTGATCAATAAGTCTATGATGGTCAATTTAACCTCTAGGGGACATCCCATTGGGGGTTGTGACCATTTTCCTTTTAGCATTTATGAGGGTTCAATATCTCAAAATATGTGAAAACATGATGAACAAAAGTTAATTAATCCTAGTGATTTCTGATAATATTTTAATTCTTTTATTATTCTTCTTTAAAGAATCACTATTATGTGTTCCCCTAGTTTGATCATCCTGAACACTCTAACCTATCATAATCAAAATCCTCTACTACCATCCATTATTATGGTTAGTTTATCTATCCTCAAAATTTCTATAAGTTTTGGTGTTATTGAAAAAAGTAATCTTAATCTAGATTTCATCTCAGTGGTAGTCTATCAAATTTTTTTCAGAGGAACCTGCTCCGGTTCATCCATGTTCCTCTGATATTTCCTATTTTTTTTATATTTTTTGATATTTTGGTTATTAAACTCATCAAGAAGTCTTGGAAATAAATTCATTCATTTCTTGATAATTAAAGTGTTGTTTAGTGATAAGTGGTTTGATTTGGACCTCTTTTTAATGTAATAAGTGGTGTTTTATCTAAAAATATTAGTCTTCTTTAACCCACCATGATATGAGGAATCCTTATATGGTGGGTAATCCAATTAAATGTATCATATTTGGAATTTTTCCTTTTAAATTGTACTTTTGATTTTCTGTCTACATTTTCTTGGCTGGGTTATGGATATAACTATGGTGTGAATCATTTGAAATATTTTTGAATCTAGAAAGGTTTCATGATTAATCTAATCTTCTTGGTCCCTGGATTAGATCAGAGTTATTTTTTATCTAGTTTTCCATTTTTTCCTTTTTCCTTCTCTTGTATCATGGTAGTTTTTGTTTATATCATCGCTTTAAACGTAAATGAATTTCTAGGGGTAGAAAGTTTTATGGTGTAGAGAGTTGTCTCACCAAAGACACTGTTTTTCATATAATTTTTTTAGTTTTTTAATTTTTACCCTTGTATTTGAGTTTGGGTCCTTTACATTTCAAATTTTAAAAAAATTTAAGAACATATTCTATCTCACATTTAGTGAAAATTGTATAGTGTCTATGAAATAGGGATTCTAATTTTTGGTAGATTTATCTACACGATTTGTTCAGGGTTTTTACAAAAATGTGGATAAACCATGAATAATATCCTAAATGTGTCCGATATAGGATGGATGATTGGTTCATGATTTTGTAAAAGGTTTGTAAACCAATTGACCTTCCCATATTTTTATAATTTATGAAATTACCTTTCTAACCACTTCAAATTTTATATCCCTCTCTCATTCTTGTCCTCATACTCACATGAAATTAACCTGAGAGAATGAGGATACCTTTGTCCCTCCTTTATACTTGGGATGTTAGCTATTTATCATTATTATTTAGCAGATCCATCAAGGTTTGTGTAAAGACCCAAAAATTCCATGTAATTTTTTTCATTATGTGGAATTATTACGAGTCAGTGAAAATTGACGAAACATGATTCCCTATAACCATTGAGCGATGGTGGGGGGACCATGGTGTAATGTTATGATTAAATAGAATTCATTTATTGACATGACCTATGGGTTGCATAACCACTACATTTTTTAATTAACGGAACATTAATTCTAGTTCAATTATGAATCGCATTAATTAAATGCCACGTGGCTGGTTCCCTCTCTTCTATTTAAATAAATCTTGGACATGGGTTTTGGTCACTCATAAGAGGATCCTCTGACGAAGTTCCGGTGAAATATTCCACGAAAGTCGAATGGATCTTTGACGACCATTGGAGGATTCAAGTAGGACAATGATTGAAAATGATGAACACCATTGAATGTGAGTTCAGCTCCCTCATCCACATTGTCTTCCAATGAGTCTGAGTTTGGGGTTTTTTTAAGAGTTTTAGGTTTCATCTCCTTTTAATGATGTTAAACCCTTACCATGTTATGATGCTAACATGGAGGGTGTGGACCGAACCGAACAAGGCCCAGAACATCCTCAATTCTCTGTATTGAATGTGTTTATCATGGGAGGTCGACCAATTTGGTGGAAAAAACTAACTGGGGTCCACACAGTGATGGAGACATCCTAGAAGGCACGTATGAAGAGGCGGAAAGAAAATTGGACCACCAGAGAATCATCGGTTGCTCGTGGAAGCCCTGGTGGCATGGCGAAGCCGGTGACTGGAGGAGAGGGCGGCTGACCATCGTTGGTCGTGTTGAAGTCGGGCGGCACACCCTGGCATTGAGCCGCGGAGGAGGTTTCGTGGATCTGAGCAGCGGTGGTGGGAGAATAGAGGACCCATGCACTCTGGTCCCCATGTTGACCGGTCCACATGGATCAGCCAGGTGGAGGGGTGCCAACTGGAACTACTGATTGAAGACCAAGAAGGAAATTTTTCTGTTTGAGGGAAGACACACACTTGCGCCCAGCTAGCGGGCCGTGACCAGCTAGCGGGCCGGGTTAGTCCAACGGCCCAGCAGGCCGCACCCAGCCGGGTGGGTCGGGCCAAGCCCGTGGCCAGTGGGCTGAGCCAATCCCTTTCGGGCCAGGCCCGGTGGACCGGATCGGGTCTCTCCGACCCGGTCAGACCAGACCCGAACCATTTTTAGCCCGGTTTCACTTAAAAGGGGCTTATCTTATTAACCAAATGTTCGTTTGACGAACCGTCTACAATTATGGGATCCTTAAGACAAGTCGGTCTCTTTGAGATACTCCACATGGTTTTTGGAGAAAGTTGGATTACAGCTGGGTTGGATCCGGCTCGAATCCAACTGAGCCTCCAACAATAAAATGTCTATAACTTATAGATTGGGCATCTGATTGACTTGTCGTCTATTGTGTTGGAACCCTTATAAAATAGGGGTTCATCGGGTTACTCCTTAATGGGACTTCATGGTGGTTTAGGTATGAACGATATCATGAGGGGAAGTTTCTCATAAACAAAATTGTACCCAGTGTGGGAATATTTTGGATGGCAGTCAGGTATCATACGACCATCTTTGGATCAGCATCAGAATGACCTTGTGTGGATCTAAAGTAGAACAACCCAATTTGGACCAGCCTTAGAGTGTCCCATAGTGGATCAGTGACTTACAACCATGTGTGGATCAGTGACTTACAACCCCGTGTGGATCAAAGACTTACGACCATGTGTGAATCGACGACTTACGACCCTGTGTGGATCAACAACTTAACACCTTTTGTGGATCAGCAGTAGCACGACCATATGACAACCAGCCAAAGAGCATCCCGTTGTGGATCAGCAACTTACGACCCTCTGTGGATAGACATCTTACGACCCTGTGTGGATCAGTGGATTACGACACTGTGTGGATCGGTGATGGAGCGAATTCATTGTGGTTCAGTAGTGGAACATCCCAATGGAATAAGATGTAGTAGCATTAATATTAATCATCATTATTCATGTTCATTAATCTATATAACTAGTTTGAGCTAAGTCTTTACTTGTTCTTTGTGATTCGGATCAGGCTTTTTGGGTTTTCCTTTGTTGAAATTTAGGAGATCTTAGGTGTCTCGGGGTCCCTGCTGGGAATTGTTATACTCACCCCTACATGGGATTCACCCACATATTGTCGTGCCTTGTGCAGATGATGGAAATATTTGACTGAGGTTAGGAAGTTAGGAGTAGACGGTGCATGGAGGTGACCAGTTGACATGGAGATCCACTGTGATGAGTTGTACCTACCCATCAAGTAGGATCCTTGGTGGGTGAATTTAGGATCTATTTGTTTCCCTTTTTGTTGTATCCCTTTTATTTGGGATTGTATACTATTACCTATACTTTTGGTTTACACATTAACTTCAGTAGCTTTACTGTGTGGTTTAATTTTGTTGTTTACCTAGTCTGTGATTGTACTGGTTTAAATTCAATGCCTTCCCACTTTCAGGAAACACCTTTTCGGTGCTAGTTGTCACACCTAGCCTACGGAAGGTGATCTTAGGGTAGTCATGTCATGGGCCTAGAGGGGATGGGTCATGACAAAGTGGTATCAAAGGAGTTGGTTCTACCAAAGAACCATGTCTCTGATCTTCTCAATGGAGAAATGTTGTTAAGTGTTTTGAGTATGGTTTTCAGTTTTGGGAGTCCAGTGTTGGTCTGGCGGCCGATGTATCCATACACCTGGCTTCTGAGTTATGATTTCCGACTCGATACACAAAATCACTAATTTTGTGTGTTTTTTAAAAGTTATTATTTTTTATCTCTTTTAAGTCTACTCATCATGTATAAAATTTTTTACTGTGGCGCATATGATTCCTTACAGGATGTCGCTGCATAGATATCCTACCAGAATTCTAGAGAGAGTTCACGATGATGGCCCACCGAGCGATGAGAATTTAGTTCAGGGCCCCCTTATGGAGATGGTACCTTCGGGTGGTGTACCAGCAGCACCACTTCCAATAGGGCAGTAGTTTCCACCATCCCCACCAGAAGATGGTGAACGTCGATTTAGCACACTACATGAGTTACAACGATAGATCCCACTATGGTTTTGAGGTGATATGGATCCAAAGGTAGCTGAGTACTGGCAGGAGGTTGTGGCTAGTGTTTTCAGCCTAATTGGGACACCAGAAGACCAGATGATGATCCTAGATGTTAGTCCCATTCAGTACATAGCAGGGAGATAGTGGAGCCTAGTGCTTCAGATGAACAATGAGGTAACCCTCACCTAGTTTTACTTCAAGAACCTCTTCCTGGAGGTGTTCATTCCAGTTATGCTGTTCTTAGTGTGTATTTAGGATCTCCTGCACTTACAATAGGGCAACCTAATAGTAGCCCAGTACTTGGAGAGATTCATTGACCTCTCCCACTACTCAACCGACATGAAATAGGATTATTCCTTCTAGGCCCAGACCTTTGAGCAGGGTCTCTGATGGGAGATTAGAGCATCCTTGATATCTCTCAACATACCAACACAGTCTGGAGTACTAGATCGAGCACTTCTAATGGAGAGATTCCTAGATGAATAGGCAACGATAGTGAGAGCCACCAACAGATGACACGTGGATGGCTCATCCATAGAAGGTAATAGGCAGATGAAACAGGGGTCCAAGTGGTCCAGAACATCTGGTGGATGACCCTAGAATGTAGGTTTAGAGGTTAGGATCTCATTGGAAAGAGGAGGTCAACAGAGGAGCAGATTGTGCTACTCATGTGTCAGGCAGCGTCACATGGCTCACGACTGCATGTCCCACCAAACTGAGGATCAGCAGATGGTCGAGAGACCGGTGAGGACGAGGAAGTGTTTCATGTGGGGAGGTCTATAGGGAGGTGAACATGGAATGATAGTAATACAAGCAGCAGGCGGTGGGAGACGGTTTGAGGTTCTACCACCACAACCCTCAGGTGGTCCACACCGACCTCAGGGATCAGGTGGAAAGGGACGAGCTCATCTTCAAGAAGCTAAATCCTATGAAAACATCACTCTAAAGATTATTTCACGCACAATATATGCCTACTCCACCTTAGATTCAGTTCTTATAGACACAGGTTCCTGTCGCACTTTAATTTCCACAACTATCATTTATAGCTTGGAGATTCAGGTAGATCTATTGGCTAGATCTTTGAGATTATAGACTCTTACAGGAGATGATTCGATGATTACACACTAGTGCCAATAGTGTGAGATTACTATAGTAGGTGGGACATTTGGGTAGGATCTCTTAGTAGTAGTGTCGAGGCCTTATGATTTCATCTTTGGTATGGACTAGTGATCCATGGTCCTTGCTCAAATCAACTATTTTAGAAGTAATGTGCAGTGTGACAGTGAGGATTGGACTAGTTTTTCCTTCACCTATGAGAAGGGAACCATTTTAGCTCAGGAAGAACATTCTCAGAGGAGAGTGCAGCTAATCACTCATCAGTTGGCTAGCCTTACCCTCAGAGTAGTTGACGAGATAAGTTTGAGTTATCTTGTAGTGGTGGACCTGTTAGCAAATGTATTTACTGAAGATGTTCTAGGATTACCTCCTTGTTGAGAGGTAGACATCTACATCGACCTTTACCCTTTGGTGGCACCAATATCTACTACAACATATCAGATGGATCTCGTGGTTCTTCGTGAGTTGAGGGCATAGCTAGAGGACTTGCTGGGGAATGGATTAATAAGGACTAGTGTTTCCCCTTGGGAAGCCCCAATTTTGTTTTCCAAAAAGAAATATGGGAGTTTGTGGATTTTCATGGACTATCAGCACCTGAATCAATTGGATTTGAAGAAAAAGTATCCACTCCTGAGGATTGATGATATCTTCCATCAGTTGAAGGGAGCTCGTTGGTTTTCAAAGATAGACGTCATATCAGGCTATCCTCAGTTGAGGGTACGGGATGAGGATGTACCAAAGATGGCCTTTAGATGCTGGTATGGCCACTTTGAGTTCTTGGTGATTCATTTTGGAATGAACAACTCTCCAGTAGTGTTCATGGGACTCTGGAATAGGATCTTACAGCCTTACCTTGATCTCTTTGTGGTGGTCTTCATTGACGATATCTTGATATACTCATCAGATGAGGAGAAACATGAAATGCCTCTGCAGATAGATCTAGAAACAATCTAGAAGCACCTACTCTATGGAAATCTCTCGAAGTGAATGTTATCCATTGTGTATTGAGACGTAGAAGGATACATCCAGTCCACTTCTGTCACTCCCCCACTCCTTTAGCTAGTACGGGAGGTAGATCTTGAGGATGTTGATAGTGAGCCCTGACGTGCTCAGATATCCTTATGATAGGATCTTGAAGGATTTTCTGAAGGTGGGGATCATTTCATCCTTTTCATAGGATGCACCATGGTACTGGTGATTCTATGAGAGGAGGTGTTGAGGGAGTTCCACACATCCCCTTTGGCGGTACATCCTGGTGTGCCGAAGATGTACCTGGACCTCCAGTGTTAGTACTGGTGGCCATGGATGAAGAAAGTAGTGCATAGTTCATTTCACAATGCCTCACTTGTCTGCTAGTGAAGGCTGAGCACCAGGTTCCAGTGGGCTTGACTCAGCCACTTGAGGTTCAAAAGTTAAAGTGGGATGGAATCTATACGGAATTCAAAACAAGACTACCACATACGTCCAGGGGCCAAAATTTCATCTGGGTGACCGTTAACAGACTCTCCAAGTCAACCCACTTCCAACCCATCTGAGAGAAGGGATCAGTAGAGGGCTTGGGAAGCCTCTACAATCAAGAGATATTATAGCTTCATGGGGTTCCATTGATGACCGTCCCAGATTGTGACCCTAATTTTACATCCTAGTTGTGGAAGGGATTGCATGAGGTATTTGATACTCAGCTACGCGTGAGCACCGCCTTTGATCCCTAGACAGAAGGATGGATGAAGTGGATTATACTGACGCTTGAGGACATGCTTCATTCTTGGTTTCCTTGATTTTGGTTGCAGCTGGGAGTACCACCTACCACTGGTGGAGTTTGCATACAACCTTAGGTGTCACTCCACCATTATTATATCGTCGTTTGAGGCCTTGTACTGGAAACCATGTTGATCAACTCTATGTTTGATAGACCTAGAGGACTCAGCACGTATGGTTCTAGATTTGGTATGGGATACCACCGAGAAGGTACAGATCATCCAGGAGAAGATTAAGACTACACGGAGCCAGCATAAGTCTTATGTTGATAGGAGACGGAGACCTTTGGAGTTCGAGGAGGGATACAATGTCTTCATATGGGTCTCACCCCAATGAGGATTGCAGATAATTGTCTGGGGCACCAAGTTATCTTTGAGGTTTATCAGACCATTCCAGATCCTCTATAGAGTAGGTGAGGTGGTGTACCGCCTAGCTCTTCTCCCATAGATGCACTAGGTGCATAATGTTTCCCATGTATCTAAGCTAAGGAAGTACATGCATGGTCCATCACATGTTATTGACTAGGGTAAGATGGACATTGATGATGGGGTGACATTTGGGGAGTTTCAGGTGTATATAGAGGATTGACAGGAGTGGGTCCATTGTGGACAGTCTAATCTTCTTGTGAGAGTTCTGTGGTAGCACAGGAACCTCTAGGAGAGCACATTGGAGCTGATGGCTCAGATACGAGCTCAGCACCCCCACTTTTTTAACCTAGTTATTTTGTGGCTTTTGGGGACGTAAATTTCAATGGGGGGAGGATGTAAACACCCAAAAATTCCATGTAAGTTTTTTAATTATATGGAATTATTAGGATTTAGTGAAAATTAATGGCACATGATTCCAAGGCCCAGAGATCCCATAACAAAATTTTGAACCTTTTTAAAGTATGTTCAAAAAATGTGTGAGAGGAATTTTCTATATTTTGTACCGGTGCTCGGATTATAAATATGAGGGAGGTGTCGATTTTTCAGCACCGGGATTAACTTAGGATAAGATTTACTTCGACCGGCAAGGTTTGAATGAAAAAGATAATTTTTGAATTTACAAAAAGAAATAAAAAAATAACTCCAAAGTAATTTTATTATTTCCTAGTAACCATTGAGCGATAGTGGCAGGACCACGGTGTAACATCTGAATTGAATGGAATTCATTTATTAACATAACCCTTGGGTTGCATAAGCACAACATTCATTGAATTAATAGAACACTAATTGTTGTTCATTAATGAACCACGTTAATGAAATGCAACAGGGGTGGTTTGCTCTCTTATATTTAAACAAAGCTTGGGCATGGGTTTTGGTCACTCACCAGAGGAACCTCTGACAAAGTGTCAGTGACGTTTTCTACCAATGTCGAATGGAGATTCTATAAACATTGGAGGATTTGAACCGGATAATGATGGGAGATAAAAAACACCTTCGAAGGTGAGTTCAACTCCCTCATTCACAGCATCTTCCAATTAGTTCGAGGTAGGGTTTTTTAAGGGTTTTATGTTTCATCTTCTTTAGATGATGTTGAATCATTCTCTTTTATGATGCTGTCGTAGAGGGTACAGGCCAAACCGAACAAGGCCTGGACCCTCCATCATTATGGGTGTTGATTTCATTCTTTGTGGGGACTAACCAATGTGGTGGAAAGATGAAATTGGGGGTCCACATAGTGATGGAGATGTCTCGAAAGGCATGTAGGCACAGTCAGGAAGAAAATTGGACCACCAGAGCTTCACTGGTGGCCCACAAAAACTCCACCAGCACGGTGGCGCCAGCAATTGTAAGAGATGGTGGCCGACTGTAGCCAACCATGAGGATTTGGCAGTGCTCTAATGTGAAACAGTGGACAAATTGGCCGGCCATCCATCACTGACTGCGTTGAAGACGGTCGGCACGCCATTGCAGCACGCCGCGAAGAAGGTGTCCCGACTTCAAGCCATGGCGGTCCGTGAAAGACGGAATCACACAATCAATTTGCAGGAAGCCGCACCCCTGCGCCCAGCTGGCAGGGCACGCCCAACCATCGGGCCATGGTAGTCTGATGGCCCGGTGGGCCATGCCCAAATGGGTGGGATAGGACAGGACCGCGGCCTAGCATGTCGGCCCCAGCTGAACTGGGTTGGGCCTAGAGGACTGGGTCTAGTCGTTCTGACTTGGTTGGACCGGACCCATACCATTTTTAGCCCATTTCCGCTTAAAGGTGCTTATCTTCTAAACCAGATGTTTGTTTGGTGAACTGCCTATGGTACTAGGACCCTTAGGACAAGGTGGTACCTTTTAGATAATCCACCTGGGGTTTGGAGAAAGTTATATTGTGGCCGGGTTGGATTAGAATCGAATCCAATTGGGCCTCCAACACTAAAATTCCTATAACATACTGACCAGGCGTCTGATTCATGCACCGGCGGTTGCATTGAAACCCTTATTACATGGAGGTTTGTCAGGTTACTCCTTAGGGGTACTTCGTAGCAGTTAAGGTATGACTGATGCCTTGATGAGAAATTTCTCAAAAACTCAAGCACACCAAGTGCAAGAATCTTGTGACTAGCTATCAAGTATTATACGACTCTATGTGGATAGACATCAAAAAGACCTTATGAGGATATACAGTAAAAATATCAGACATGGACCAGCCATAGAGAATCTCGTTGTGGATCAGTGACTTATGATCGTGTGTGGATCGGTGACTTACGACCCTGTGTGGATCGATGACTTACAACCTTGTGTGGATTGACGACTTACGACCCTATGTGGATCAATGAATTACGACCCTTTTTTGGTCAACGACTTATGAACCTATGTGGATCGATGACTTATGACCCTATGTGGATGAGTAATAGCTCGACCAGACATGGACCAGCCTTAGATCTACCCGTTGTGGATCAGAAACTTATGATCCTCTGTGGATCGACAACTTATGAACCAATATGGATCAGTGACTTATAACCCTATGTGGTTTGGGGATAGAGATAATTCTTCATTGTTCAATCGTGCGACTTCTAAATGGAATAATATGTATTAGCATTATGATTAATCATCATTATTCCTATTATTTAAGTTATATACCTAGTTTGAGCTTAGTCTTTACTTGTGCTTTGTGATTGGGATCAAGCTTTGTGGTTTTCTCTGTTGTTGGATTCTATGAGACATTCGGGGGTATCAGGGTCCCTACTGGGTATTGTTATACTCACCCCTGCAAAGGCTTCTCCCGTACCTTGTCATGTCTTGTGTAGACGAAGGAAATATTTGACTGAGGTTATGGAGTGGGGACCAGACGGTGCACAGAGGTGATTGGTTGACGTGGAAACTACAGTGATGAGTTGTACCTACCCTTCAGGTATGATCCTTGGAGGATGACCTCAGGAGCTGTTTTTTTTAATTTTGATGTATCTCTTTAAGTTGGGCTGGTATACAGGCCCCGTTACTTTAAGTATACACTTTTACTTCAGCAGTTTTACTATGTGGATTACTTTTGTTGTGTACCTAGTTTGTGTGTGTACAGGTTTAAACGAAATTCCTTACCGATTTAGGGATATGCCTTTTTGGTTCTAATCACCATCCCCTAGCCTATGGAAGGCAGTCTTGGGGTAGTCACAGCATGGGACCAGGGAATGGTCTGTGATTTTTTAGTTCCATATTATTTTACTTTTCTTCTATTTTTCCTCTTTATCATGTAATGGGGTGATTTCATCCAACCCATGGTGTGGTTTGGTTCAACATTAGTGTGGTTTTCATTCTTATTGTCTACATACTACATATTGAACACTTACTGCATTATATTTTAAATATTTTCTTTAACCATGATTGACCATGGTTATTTTTTCTATGTTTTCTATTTTTATTTTCAATCCTTGAAATTATTGGATATTCTAAATCATTTTCCATAGAAATAATATGTGTTATAAATTAATTTTTTGTGAATTTGATGAGTTTATATAAGAAGTGGAATTTAAAAATGTGGGTTTCAACTATATTTTCCAAATTCATTAAAAAGTTTATTTGTTTTAATTGGTTTTGGTTTTATATTTTCATTCCAATTGACATTAATATGTATCTTGAAGTTATTATTATAATGTATATTGATTGTACATTTTTATAGTGTTTTTAGAATTTTTTGTCAATGTTATGTTCTGATATTTTATTAATTTATTATATATTAAGGTTTTAGAGTTGGACATTTCCTTGGATACAAATATTGTTTTGAATAAATGATTTTTCTTATAGTTGGAAATAGTTATAAAAAGTTATTTATAATTCAAAATAGTTCTAAATAGGTATTTCTAATGAGATTTATATAATATTTCCTGAAGGTCCATCTGGTTCCTTTGAATGATAATTATAAATTAAATATATATCAAAATGGGTTCCAAAAAATGATTTATTAAATGGTTATCATTATTCATATAACTCAATGCCAAGTTGAAGCCTTATATAAATAATATTCATTATTAGAGAAACACCCTTAAATTAAGCCTCATTAAGCAATGATTACAATGATTGTAATGATTTATGTGATTACATGTGGTGTTTATATGAATATTAGGATGGAATTTAGTGAGAAGGTTTAAAGGTGTGGGTTGAGGTAAATTATGGAAATTGTTACCCTTGTGGTTTATTATTAAGCTCTGTTTGACATTCCACACATCCTTCTTTGCACTATACTACTGATATCATGGGGATCTTAGGAATTGTACTGAAGATTGAGAGACATTTGTTTTGTCGTTAATGTTGATGTAATGATTGGAATCCTCTATTTATATGTTATGTACCCTGCTATGGTTGTGGAATTAGTGAGGATTATAAAAAATAAACTTGAGTAGGTATTTTCTAGTAACTTCATTTATTAGTCTAAAAAAGGTTCTTACTTGGTATGTATAAGATCATATTCCAAGATGTTTAAAAATTTTAAAACATTATGTATATACGCTATTTCTTTCCAATTTACTGAATGGTAATTCAAATTCGATTTCACATATATTATTATTATTCTATCATGATATGTCATATTGGTTGAACCTCTATATACCAATTCTATTAAACTAATATATTTATGTTATTTATTATTTATTACCTTATGTTATCATTTTTAATACATTAATGGATATACTTGTTAAATTATGCATTCAACAATCTTAGTCTAATTATTTTGGTGATTTTTATCTTAGTTATTTTTCTGTTCCTTCTTTTGAAATTCTAAAATGGATTTAAAAAGTGGGATTTTGATGGGATGATTTAAATGGAATACTTAAATATTGGTTTATTGTTTATTAAATATGTTTTTGGGTTCTAAAATGTTATTTGAAAAATATTATGAGTAATATTTCTTTAAATGATAAAAACATATTTTTTAAATATTCTATTTCATACTAGGGATTTATGGAATGTTTTGAAAAAGGAAATGCATGGAATCATTGAAAGATATCACTAGGCTATTTCAATAAAACATCACTTACACCACTTAGTTTATATTTACATAGTGATATTTTTGAATGTTCAGGTTCTGGTATTAAGGAATTCTTTCTTGTGAACTTATCCATCTTGGTCTCCCTTGATGTAGATCATCCTTGAGGATGGATTTTTCTCATGTTCTAAGAGGATATTGCAGTATATTTTTTCATTTTATTTTGTTTCATGGAATTATTTTCTAGGGTGACCATGAATGTACATTTTTTTCTATTATCCATGTATTTTTATTTAAATATGGATTTTTTTTACAAAATTATTTTTTTCATCCTTTTTAAACTATTTATTTCATCTTAATTTATTATCCAATATATGGATGCACCATGATGGATTATTGATGGAATTATGTTGAATGTTAAATATTACTTATTTGGGTAAAATAATTCACAAAATTATGATTTGATGTCATTGAACTGACCTCCATCGCATGGGGATTGAGAATTACTTTACGGTTTTTCCAAGGGCTATCTCAACTTCTCGAATCAATGGTGGCCTAGATTGGTTCCTGATAATCCAAAACTCATTTATTGAGTATTTAATATGAATTTAGATCTCCATAAAAAACCAACCTTTCAACTCAAGGAAAATAGTTCTCCTTTCAATATTGATCCTCATGATAATACATCTTAGAGACACTCTATTATGGGATCCATCCAATCAACTATGAATTTAGTTGGAAAATGAGAACTCTCATTTTGCTCTGCAGATATATTAATATAATATATTTCTTCCATTCCATTACTAATGAATGTTCAGAAAACCCTGTAGTATTCAATGTGATTCAGTTTCTCATTTTGATCTAGTTCTTCAATGTTCATATCAATATTATTCAAAGCATTAGTGTGAGCATTATGCAAGAATAAAATGTGAGATAGCATTTGATAGAAAGAAATTTGTAACCTAAATTCCCAAAACTATTAAAAGAGTGTTATTAGTTATTTTCCATGATGTAAAGGTCCAAATTTCTTTTCCTTGTCACCAATTTTTAATCATAATCAACATTAAATTAGAAAAATTATATATGAAAGGTATAGTGTCAGCCTATACTCCAGACCTCATATTCATGCTCACTGATGGTACAAACATCTAATAGTTGGAAAGAATATGGAAGAACTTTATTTATTTGGGAAATTAACACAATACCTAATACAACCTAGTTGAGTATTAGGTATTCTATTCTTATCCTCACTAGACTTAAGGAATAACTATTGATATAACGTTTCCAAATTTTGGAAATCTCTTTTTTAGGGAAAAATTCTTATTTATGGAGATCTATGTCCTATGTTATCTCTTTTAGGGAAGGATATATTGTATGAAAACATGAAATATCTTGTTCCTTTATCTCGTTCAGGGAAAAAATCAAATGTAAAAATGATATTGGATGAAAATACATCTTGATATTCTTCCCATTAACATGGAGTGAGAAAGCATGTATTTGACTAGGACCACATGAGAAATCAGGTGAACATCATGATTATGTAGGTAATTATAATGTTTATATAGTAAAAAGATTAACACTAGGAAATTATTATCAACATCGACTTGTTAAGTCTCATATTAAAAACATATTCTACTGATGTAATATAGACATTACATCTTACTTTCTACATTCTCTTATATAAGGAGATAACCAGGATACCACTTAGTGGTTTCCATATTGAGAAATAGGGGCTTATATTCTATAGATTGTATCAATTCTATAGGATATATAACATAGTTCCTAAATTTATTGAAGTAATTTTAGTATTCATCTTCCCTAAAATAACTCACACGTTCTTTCATCAATTTCATTAAGGGTATGAATTTAAAAGCACTATTTGAAATGTTTTTCTTGATAAATACTATATTTTGTTAGAGACCCCTCAACTCTAAAAGGATTAATATTTGGGTAATATTATATATTACTTTGGTTATATTAGGGTTAACATTGATAGAGAAATCGCAAATAATGAATACATGAAATTTCCATGATGTCACATTAGGCCACATTTCAAGAGTTTCATTTCTATGTTATGTGGTTAAAAGTTATTGAACACTACCTCATGATTTAAATGGTGATCACAATTCTAGTAAGTTTTGACTTCCATATCATCACCATAGCATTCCACTATCTCCCCTATAAAGTATATTATGATATCTCTCATGGGACATTGGTAAGTAGCACCATATTTTTTTTGATCCAAAGGGAATCACAATATAAAAATATAACTATTAGGTTCCCTGATGATATTTTCTTCTTTATCAACAAGTTTTATTCAAATTTTATTTTAACCATAATATACATTAATAAATTAATGTTCCAAAAATCCAAATATCATAACCATCAATAACTATATGGTTGGGAATAGGAAAAAATCTTTGGGAAGTGGCGGTTCAAATTATGGAAGTTTATTTAGACTATTATTTTTGTTTTCTTTTTAATGGGGGTAATATTGGAAATCCATTTTTGGTATTAAACTTCCTAGAAAAAATTGTTTTTGATTATCTTATTAACTTTACATTTCCACTTAGTGGAATTTCAAATCCATTCTCTTATCTAAATTCTTATAGCAGTAGTGGTTTTCTAATAAACCCAAATGATGGGTGTCAAAATAGGGAACTAATCTAAGAAACTCTATATAATTCTAGGAAAAAATATCTTGATGTCTATTATAAAAATAGATTTATTCTTCTTTCCCTTTAGGGGTCATAGTGGCACTGATTAGTGAGGGATTTATGTCGTATCTAGTACCTATATTTATGTGTCATTGTTCACCAATGGTTACAGAGGCATCCCCTTCAAAGGATGGTAAATTATCCCTTATATCTCCCTCATCTTCATTATCTATAGAAAAAGATAGACTAGTATCTTAAGATATTAGAGACAACAAAGAAGTTTTTCATTTCCATCAAGTTCACACCCAAATGAGGAGTTTGTGGATTATTCAAGAATATATGAAACTATATATTTCAATTAAAATATTCCTAAGACACGTTTTCTCCTCTAAGGGTCAATTTCCAAGTAGTAAAATAGACTTGGTTGTCTTCACCACAAGTCATCCAGACCCACACTCAAGTAGAGATTCACAGGGGGGAATTCTAATTTTCATAGACTGTATCTGAATATATTCCTATGTGGATGATGATTATTCAATAGAGGAATCCACCTAACCATTATAAGAGAGTAAGTTTATTGAGTGGTCTATTTGTTTGTCCAATACAACCTAATGAAATTTAAAATATGGATTTTTTTCTATATTATGTTAATATTCAACAAAAAAATATTTATCGAGTCCACTCCATTGATTGATAGGGGTGTATTCCATGAAATTAGGATCATTAATTTGTATCGTCTCATTCAAAAAATTCTTTTCCCCTCCCTCTTGTATTATACCATGTCAATGTATTTAGAATTTCAAGATTCAAAGCGAAAGAAGTCAATAAATATTACATAGACTTACCCATAAACAAAGTATTTCAGTAATTGATAATAGAATGAGGTAACTAATATGTTCATTTAAAAACATAACATTTTCAAAAATATATTGAAGTTATTTTCTAGGAGAAACCCCATGAATTCATCTTCATATATGAGACTTGATATGTTTATTTAATTCATTTATCGTAGGGGTTTTTTCAAAAAAATAATTCCTATAGTTTAGTTGAAATTATTTCCATTTTGTGAACTTTTTAACTTATTATTTACTTTTTGGTAGGATACGACCAATATATGGAGAATAAAATAAAACAGGAATGTGGTGCGCAACGCGACACTAAAAAATTGGATCTCGAATCCAAAAAATTTACACAAATCTATTGTTTACTAAAAAACAATAGGAATTAATTTTCACATCCTTAACATAGTTCATATCATGTGTTTCAATACTAGGTTCAATATATAGATATTTTGAACTAATATTAACCCCATCCAGTAATGAAATAGAGATTCATAATGAGTAAAAAATTCACAATGTGATGTTTTTGTGACATAATATAATTTTGGAAGGGAAAATAAATAGCATTTATGTTGTGTATCTAGTACACGTTGTGAAATGATACAAAAATTTTACATTTCTACATGAAGATACATGGATTATATCAAAGTGGTCAATTTATTGAACCCTTTTTTCACAACAAATCATTAGAAGTATTAAAAGATACATGAACGACTGCATGATGATTGGTGTGTGACTTTGGAGACCTATTTCTATTGTTCTTCACCATCTTTCTTCTCAAGTTGTCCATTATTCTCATTCACATCATGTTTAGAATGTTCAATTTGTTATTTCTAATCCATGAGATTTGATAATATATGGAATTTTTATAAAGGATTGTTTCTATTTTTTCTTCCTCTTATGGATTTATAAAACCCTATTTCTAACTTCCAATTAATATTCTTTTAAAATTTCTAGGACATTTTTGGAAATATAAGAAGTTCCATTTTATTTCATCAATTAATTAACCTAGTTTTTTCATGACCATTAAGAAGTCCATGTTTCTAATGTTTAAATAAGTTTTTGGGTCTCCTTGTTCTACGATTGAAACTAATATATGTTCATTTGAATGGTTTGGTTTCAATATAAGTGTTGGGTTCATAGATCAAGGATCCCTAGAGACCCAATTACAACACCAAACTCTAATTGAACACATAACCAATTGAATCCCCATCACATAAACCTTAAAATCATTGAACCAGGAATTCCTAACCAATTGATTTCTAACCTTATAGTTGCTTCACTTTTTCTCTCTATACAAACAAAAAATATCTTGTAGTTTCAATTCCATTAATTAATTTTTGGAATATGCATCGTCCTTATGGTTTTGAAATTGAGAATATATAAGTACTGCACTTTTATAGGTAGCTAGTCTGAGTTCAATAAATTATTAAATTTTTATATCCCATTAGGAAATTAATGGTTCCCTACAAGAAATAAAATATTTCTCACTATTTACATGTATAGTTTCCTAGTAGGAAAAAGTTAATTAAGAGATATGATAATTATTTTTATTTTAATTCACTATTTTGTACATTTTATTTTCATGTTGTTGTTTAAAAATCAAATCTATTACATGACTACTCCACTCAATGTAAATAAATATTTGATGATCTTACATAAGAACCAAATATGTAGAAGACATTTTTCCAGTAATGAAAGGATAAATAAGAGGCAGAATGAACAAAACAAGATTTAGTATAATAAATTACACAATCACCACTATAAAAGCCCACTCCTAAGGGATAAAGAAGATCCTTAGGGACTAATATTCATCCAAGTACTCTTCTACTTCAATATATCATATCTTTGTTTGATATTATTCAATAAATAATCTAAATGAAATCATACTCGATCCGTTTTTCTGAACTACCACAAGAGGATCTGAACATGACGATAAATATTTTTATCAAAATATATCATAAATTTAAATTTAATAATGTTTCCAAGGATGTTTTTAGGGAAATATATTTTATATTTTCATTAAAATACTAGATAATGGATTAAAATAATACCTTAACATTCCATCACTACATGGGATGAGTTGGTGTGAAACATTCTAACATGCTTTCTCCCACTATCTGAATCAGTGAACATCGAGGTCTAAATTTAAAATTATGATAAATACATTGATGTGTCCCTTTATAGTGATTAGTAAAGGTTTAAATATTTAACAATAAAACTATCTCTTTGTGGAATTGAAATTTTGTTTCTTATATAAAGGCTTTATAAAGGTATATTGCATTCTAACAAGTCCATTGTAGATACTTCATATGATGGATTTCTAATGAGGTTGTCACATAAATAAATATAAAATATTCAAGATGAGATGGACAACAAAATATTTCATTGTAATTTATAAACAACCTAGATAATTGGTGTTAAAATAGTTGAAAATAACTAGATGTTTTCTTAAATCTATTATAAGAGTATGAAAATGGATGTGATGATAGTTTTCACAATCCCCAAGGTATGTATACTAATGATTTCAATTATATTGGTTATAAGAAAAAATAAATAACCGGGATACATGCATCAACTTTAATAATACCAAGGTTACCAACAAAAACCATAGAAATTTCAAAAACATTCACTATAGGTTCTCTCACTATTGATCCAGATACACTCTTTAGAAGAAACATTCACTACATTCATAACCACTACTAGGGATGTACTCAAGGAAATAAATGATGAATCAATGATACAAAAAACTAGATTTTAGAAACTAGAGCATTAAATTGGCCAATTTTTTTAACATATTAGGGTGATTCCAAAATGAGTTTTACTAGTATTTCTAGAAGCATTCCCATATAAAAATGTGCAAATGATAACTCTAATAAGTGGAAAAGTCACTGAGAATATCCCCAAACTAAGAAAGATAAAAAAATCATAGTAGCCAAAGAAAAAAGTAAAATAGATAAACAAGAGAAATAAGGAAAAGTAAAAACAATAAAAAGTATTAGGAGAACCACCACTATGATAACCATGTCTACTAATTCGATAGGGCATGAAGTAGGACAAGATGGATGCACAAAGAGGTAAATTTGTTGAATAATTTAAAAAATTTAAAATTAATATTCCTTATGAATAAGAACTTTAAAAAAAATCAACATACTCAATGTTAATCAAAGTTATGGTGATGAATAAAATAAAGCTATAGGGGATTAGAATTATAGAAATCTCAAGAGAAAGATCATCAGTGGGATTAATGGAAATACAGAAGAAGCAACGAGATCCAGGTAGCTTTTCCATACCTATCATTTTCAGAGATAATAAATTTTAAAAATATTTTTGTGCTTTACGTGTTATAATTAATATCATGTCATACAAATCCTTCAACAGCTCTGGATTGGGAAGACTAAATCCCTACAAGAGTTGAAATTTTATTATCAGGCTCAATTGTAATGTAACCTCAAGGGGTCATTGAATATAATTTGATCAATGTTAAAATTTTATATTTCCCTAATAATTTCACAGTTATTTATATGGAATAGGATATTACACTTCTTATTCATAAAATGACATTTTTAAAGACTATTAGAGAACTGATTTATGTGAAAATTCGTGATTTGTGTTTTAGACTAGGCAGTGAACAAGTATGTTTCAATATCCTTCAGGAAATGAAGAATTATTATGTGATATAGGATAATGTGTCTAGAGAAGAAACAATACCCAAATATAAGGGGTATAACTAAAGTTGATGAAGTAAAATAAGTATTTTTTATTGTTAAAGAGGTTACTTGAATTACAATTATTGGGAAAAAATGGAACGTTGAGAGGTCATACCAAAGATACAAGAGGGTAAACTAATTCCACCATGTTTAAAAAGGGAAACTAGGTATATATGACACATGAAATTCCTTTTAATTCTATAGGATGGAGGATTAAATTTTGGATAATCTTAATGGAAATCAAGTAAGTGCTACTATTAGTGAGAGTTAATCTATTTAGAGAGGAATCAAAGGGACTAACCTATGTGGATAGGACATAACTGATATCATTCATGGAACCTAACCAAGTACAACTATTCAATCATTTATCCCCCAAGATGATGAATTAAGAGGTAATGTTGAAACAATTTTATTAAAAAAGTTCTTTTATGAGGTAACATGAGTTTTTTGATATTTTTATTTATTTATTTTTTGATTTTTTTCATGAAATATCCCCTAAAATATTTTAAATTACAATGATTATAGTCTGTACTATCACTTGTGTATTTGTTTTTACGATTAAAAACCCAGTAAATAGAAAGAAACACGAGGCATGAAAATAGGTTGTTGGATTACTACACATCCAGAAGTACATACACATCATAAATCTAGGGTAAGTAGTACCTACATACCCATGTTTGAATCTTGTTAAAATTGGAGTAAGGTTTTAATATTAAATTTTTCCACTGTATTATATATATATATATTTAATTTATCTAATATTCAACTTCAAATTTCATTCCCACGTAGGATTATTACTCAAATAAACATAACTATGAGAGACAAATGGCCTAGTATAATTAAAATTCCATGAATATAAATCTCTTTTTTAATATTTTTAAATGAGAAAATTACCGAAAATAATTAATGGAGATGATAATTTTATTATAATTTAGTAAATCATGATTTACAGAAGAATTTTAATTATGTTAAATAAAAATTTTCAATGATTCAACCTTCCATGAATTACATTATTTTCATTAATTGGTTTAATTATTCAAGTTCATTATTTTGAGTGATTGTACCAATCATCACTATCATTCCTATGATATCGTATGATCCCCATTTTTTCCATTCATTCTAATCATTTATTTCTTGGAAAACTCGTTTATGTCCTATTCAATAACTTTCAAGTCATCTTATCAATTCATTGATATAATAAGATCACTTTTAATAATATGTATGAATTTTTTGTTTAACCTTTTATCCTATTCCCCGCCTTAAATTAATCATTTTATGCTAATTGAATCCAAAAAAAGATTTATTTTGGAAATGATCTAAGTTACAAGATTATTTTTTCCATTCCTACCTTAATCTATCTATATGGAATGATATTTATAAAACAAGTCTAGGGGAGATATTTCTATGGTGGATTGGTTTATATTTTCATTAAATAGACTATGTTTGGAGTTTTCTTATGATTTTCGGATCCACCATGAAATATTTATTGAATATTTTATTCAAATATCATGATAAAGAAATATAAATAAAATTTTAAAAAGGGGATAATTGGTTGTTTCTTGGGAAGATAAAATATATCCATCTTCATATCGATGATCTTTTGATCATACATGGTTAGGTAGTCAATTTTAGATTTTTTTTAGGCATATATTTTGAAAATGAAGGAAAAAAGAGAAAGATATATTTATTATTTCATTTTTCTTAATGGTATCAAGACTCTATGTTTAGTTTTGGGTAGAGAGAGAAATGAAATTTGTAAATGGAGATTTTTATTGAGATTATCATTTGATATAGTGCATTTTTATTTATAGTCAACCCTCCTTTTTAGCTTTAACTTTTACATCATTTACCTACCTTCCATAAACCTCAGATTCTTTTGATCCTAAATATTGGAACCCTCATGATTAATTGTGATATATGTTTTTATGTGATAGAAATGTAATATGCCTTGTGAGCCTATGGTAAGTAACATTTTCTTGAGTTATGTGTTGTTCTTTTATAACATTTATACTAAGACAATAATCATAAAAGTTCTAACTGTGCAAAATATTAATTGTAATTCACGTTTATAATGAATTTAAAAATGAAAATGTATTAATGAGGGGTGTGTATATTTCAATAGATGAAAATCAAGAAAAATAATTTACTTGTTTATTTATAAAATGAGGGGTTGGTGAATATTCTTGTGTGATACTTGATATTTAATTTTCCATTTAATTAATAATTTTTATTGATATTAAATTTAAATCATGTTAGGAAGAACTTCATTTGAAGAATCATAAAATTCCATCCTCGGAGAGTAGTGTGGATTTAAGTGTGTGAGTATTTGATATGTGTATTTCTTGACTTTACTTTAGGGTATTTTAATACACTAATTTTTATAATTTAATTGATATTTTTTCTATTTTTTGATATGTTTACCTTTTTGTGATTTGTTAAAAGATATGACAAGTATTTGGGAAAGTAACAAAAATATAAGAATGTAGAAGCTAAAAGACACTTTGTTCCATGCAATTAAATAGTGCAGACTATCATTATAAATTTTAATCAAAAATTTAAGAAAACACATGGATCCAAAGTTCACTTCAAAACCTATGGGAATTCATTTTAATTTCATGAAATGAGTTCATGTTGTGAGGATAGTTCATGGGTAAATATGGATATATGACAAATAATGTGTTCCCCCAACTATCCACGAAATATATATTCACAACATGTAGACTATTCACATCATGAGACTGTCATGATGGAAACTAATTTTAGAAGGCAAGTTCAGCATATTAAATTCCATGCAACCAATACACATCATGAACACATTGTAAAATTTTATAATTTTACATGTATATATGTGGATTACACCACATATGTTTATTTATTAATCCCTTTGTTTGTAAAATTGATTCATGGAACAATGAAAAGATGAATGGAAGACTTCCATATAGTGGGTGAAAGACTATAGATATCTAATGATTCTATTAGTCACCATATATCATCTTCTAGTATCCATGATTCTCATTCTCATCATGTTTAACAAGATTGATTTTTTCTTTTTAATATGTGTGGTGTGATTGTAGGGGGAAATATAATTATGGATTATTTCTATTTTCTTGTCATTTTTTCGTTTTTGAAAACTCTATTTCCCTTTTCTAATTCTTATTCTTTTTATATTTCTTAACTATTAATTATGATATGATCACTTAGATTCATTGAATAAATTAATTACCCTATTTTTTTATGACAATTACATAATCTTGGAATGTTATGTTTAAATAAGGTTTTGGGTCATTTCGGTCAATGATTGAACCTTATAGATGATCACATCAATGCTTTTATTATAGGATTAATGTATTGTACAAATACAAAGGATACCTAAACACCCAATTTCAAACTCATGAATGAACGGATATTTAATTCAATCCATACATTATAAACAATAAAACATTGAACCTATAATCCCTCACCTATTTATTTAAAACCTTGACCATGATTTATTTTTTATTTCTCTCTCTAAACAAAAAATCAATTGAAACTTAAATTCCATTAATTTATTTATGTAAAACGGTTCATCCTTGTGGGTTTGACACTTATAATTTCCAAGTACGACAATTTTATATTTAGGTTTTCTAATTTATAATGATTATTAAATTTCTATAGCCCTTGAGTTTATTAATAACACCAATGAGCTGTCAAATCTCCAAACTGGGTCTCCAATTTGATCCAATTGATTGGCCTTTTCTTACTCTTTTCATTTAAATGGTTTTAAATGATATAATTGTAAATGTTGGATTCATTTTATCCCAAATGTAAAAGGATTATGATTAAGATAAGGTTTATTCAATATCCATTTTTAACTAAGGATCATTGAATATAGAAATCATTTATCATTCTAAAAATATATAAGGGTATTCTTTTTCCTTTTATAGTAGCTTTATGGTCTTTTTTCCAAAAAAAATGATTATATGAAACACAGTTGGATATGTTTCTATATAAACCCGATTTGTAACTGTAGAGACCCGAAGCTCAACGTACAAGGATATTACATTACTTTTGCGTAATACTTATTACATAACAAAAACACACACACAAGGACCGTAATAGTTTAGTGTCTTTGGAAACTCGGAACGTAATATTCTAATCATGGTGAATGATCTTCTACATCTCCCATAAAGATATTCCCTTTTTTTCTTACCTAAAACCTTTCTTTATATCCTGGGGAAAAGAAAACATAAAAGGGTGAGCTCAAATGCTCAGTAAGGGTAAACAAAAGTAAAATCAATCACATCATATTCATAAGAACAAAACATTTTGGAAATCTTAACCTGCAAAAGAGATCATAATATCATAACATGGGATAAATCATAGTAGTGAAATGAAATCCAAATAATCATAACATAAAACATGAAACTGTGTGGCATACACACATAATCATAGAGAATCATATCTTATTAGTCAAGACTCATTTCCAAGACTATCTTAGTGGAAAAAGTCCATTTCTGAACCCAGTCACCCTCGTTTCAGTCCTGTTTCACTGACCTAGTATAACATACTGTTCCAGCCATGTCTATCTCATGAGATATAAAATCCTTACCCAATTAATTGGAGGTAGATATAGGTCCCTCCCATCTCATAATGACAGCATTCTTATATGTGCCAAAAAATCATAAACCATACATCATAGCATAACCCATGTAATAAAAATGGGAATCTTAAACATCATGACATCATAAAACAATTCATATAAGATAAAGGAATTAATAAAAATAATTCCATTACAACATAATCAAATCAATGTAATAAAAGGGATAGAAACAGAACCCTTTATTATCTTAGATGAAAAATAATTTTGATAAAACACTTGAACTCCATTCTTAAGGAAAATATCTTTTCTACTTCAAAAACACTTTCCTTTATTTAACATGTCATACAATTTTAAACTAAAAGAAGTTTATTAAAAATAAACTTGAAAACTTGTAAAGGAAGCTTCTTGTAAATAATGTTTTAAAAATCCATTCATGCCGTATAAGTTAAAAAAACATTCTTCTCGTACTTTTGTCGAAAAATTCAAAAAGTACCTCGTACGAAAAATGACAAAAGATTCCTTTCATATCATTTACTAAAAACTCACCAAAGGGTCAAATTGGATTTAAAAAATTGTAGTTGGATGGAAATAATATTATATATTGTGGAAACATGGATGTGGATGATAAAATACACCCCAGTAAATGCCAAAGTCACTACTGGAAAATGTACCTATCCCCACGGTTTTCACCAAAACCGTGGGGATAGACCCCCCCTATACCCACGGTTTTGGAAAACCGTGGGTATAGGTGAATTTTGATGACCTATACCCACGGTTTGCCAAAACCGTGGGTATAGGGGGCTCTATACCCACGGTTTTGGCAAACCGTGGGTATAGGTCATCAAAATTCACCTATACCCACGGTTTTCCAAAACCGTGGGTATAGGGGGGGTCTATCCCCACGGTTTTGGTGAAAACCGTGGGGATAGGTCTGGGATAAAATACCTATACCCACGGTTTTGAAAAACCGTGGGTATAGGTCATTTTTGTGTCCGCGGGAAATTTTTTTTTTCCGCGGGAAGGAATTTTTTTTTGGCGGGAACCCTATACCCATGGTTCTTCCCTCTATACCCACGGTTTTTATAACTATATTTAACTAAATATATATATATATATACATATATGTGAAGTTAGGGTAGTGGTTAGACGCGGTGTTTGCAGCGAAGAGGTTGCGGGATCGAAACTCGGCGCCTGCATTATTTTAGGACCTATACCCACGGTTTTGAAACCGTGGGTAAAAGCCATTGAAACCGTGGAAATTCTCTATGTTTCGGTGACACGGTGGCAGGAAACCTATACCCACGGTTTTCCAAAACCGTGGGTATAGGCTGGGGACCTATACCGACGGCGTTCCAGCCCGCGGTTCCCAAAACCGTGGGTATAGGCTATACCCACGGTTTTGGAGGCTATACCCACGGTTTTGAACCGTGGGTATAGGCCATTTTTCCAGTAGTGAGTGTAAACAATCTCAGATAAAAATGAGATTGTGAAATTTCCCTTACCTTATGTCTGATATGATTTGTATGTATCCGAACCTCCTGTATAATGATTTAAATAATGTCATTAACTTATTACATAATCATATTCATTGTTATGATATCATATATGGTTCACTTATGACTTTATATTACCCGTTCTTTTGTAAATTCCATGCTAAAAAAGCGTTTTGGGTAAAATCGTTTCATTTATCGTAGGTGTTTGGGATTGTTGTTCTTGAAATTATTACTACTTATATCATGATTTACTTACTTCCAGAATATAAAACATGATTTATATATCATATATATTCAATATATATATATATACATATAATAGATGGATAAATGAAATGAAACACACCGTTCATGGAGACGGTAGTCCGTACGTACGCATGAACGTTGTTTTCCTTTCCTTATTGTCTTGAATGGAAGTAAGTAGAATGAAATAAATATATATATATATATATATATACATAAATCCAGTAGATTTAACATTTCATATATTTCATTATTATTCATTATATATACTTTATAATCATTCATGAATGGTTAATGTGGAGAATGAATCTCATCGCGTCGTGGAGACGGTAGTCCGTACGTACGCACAAGCGATGATATCGTTCTCATTATCGTGGAATTGTGTTGAAGTGTATGTATACTATTTAAGTATCAATATAACTTTATAATAATCATATATAGTTACTCATTACACCATTATACCAATCCAATTAAGGTGGTGGCAGAAAATAGATTACACCACGGTGTGGAGACAGTATTTCGTACGTACGCACGCGCGGTGATTTCCTTTTTCCGTAGGATGGATAGAAGGTTAATTATAGTTATTTCATTTTTATAATAGCATATAATTATATAATAAATACTGATGTTATTACATTATCATGAAACAACTAAATAAGAGGAATTTGAAGAAGAAAGAAATTGAAAAAGATCAGTAATGGATATTACCTCTTTTTGACGCTCCTTCACATAACCTCCACTTAAAAAACTAAGTATGGTCTTTGAAGAAGACCAGGACCTCTAGGATGATACTAGGGAAGTGTAGAAGAGATTTTTGCAGGGTTTGGCCGAGCTTGAATGCTCAATGTGGTGTGAGGAAGAGGGGGAGGAGGTGCCCTTTTATAAGGGAGGAGAGGGGCACCTTTGGAATAACTAAAAAAATTATTTTATTGTAAAGTCAAGTTCGGTTTTAAATAGCTCCAAATTGAGTTATTTCGAAGATAAGGTGGGTATGGGTCGAAATCCTCTCATACAATAGAATATAAACAAGTTTAGGTCATTATATTAACCTTATCTTTTAGTTTTAACTCTTAGTTAATTAGATTGACATTTACCACGTCACTTTGTATTTATATATTATATAGTTAATAAACTTACCATATACATCCAAGCGACCCCCAAGTTGTGTTTTATTAATATATATAACCTTATCTAAGTCATTTGGCCGAAAATTAGATTTTTAAGAATAAAATAAAAATTAATAATATAATATTGGTTTTAAAAACTATTTTATGTCAATTTTGACACTATTCAATAGATGATTTTTTTGAAACTCATAACAAAATGATTAATTTTACCAAAGTTAATTAAATAAATCCTAACATGTCATATTAATCTATAAAATTAGTTTAGTCCATAAAAAGTCTTAAATTATATTTATTTGGGTATTTATAACATCAATTATGTCAATATTTCATTAATAAGATAATTATTACATCATCGTTGTGTCATAACTAAATTAAATTATTTAATGTCTAAAAATTACAAATAAAATACCATTATGTAGAAAATATTTTTATATTTCTAATGAATATTTATAGTCGAATTTATCTTATGTATTACCCCATATTAAAAATTATTTACTTATTAAACTTTGATTTTAACTATTTTAACCCTTCTTTAAATAAATTAATAATAAATGTTCTAATCTAATCCAAGTGGTCCTAAATGGTCATATTTTATTCCTAAGGTTGTTTTTGGTCGAATTACACTTGTCCAATAGAATTATGACATGTGTTAGGGTAATAATAATATCATTTTTACCCTTAATTACACTATTTACTTTTAACCGTGGTAAAAAAAAGTAAAAAGTTACTATTCACCAAAAAATTATTTTCATCTCATCGAACCACATTTTACTTACGGACATCAACCGTGTCTTTCGGATTTTCGAAATTCCACTCACAGAAGCGCTAAAATTAAGTTTTATGAAAAATTCAGTTTTTTTTAACTACCACTTAGTGGTTTCACTATTCATCAAAAAATGAAAGTTTCTAGAAAAATACCAAAAATTAGATCTAAGCTATATTTGATATTATGAATTCAAAAATAATGTTTATTTTATCAAATTCAAAAAATATCAGTTTCATTAATTAATTTAAAAATTAATTCTCGTCGTCAAAACAAATAGTGTGTTCTTAAAAGATAATAACTATCAAAAGATTGACACTTGTTTATGACTGGTTTAAATGTGAAATTACATCCAATGACCAACATTGTATTAAATTGTAAAAATATATTCTAAATATACTTTAAAACCACTCCAATTAATAGTTTATCACTATTAATTATTTCAATTAAAAAAAGTTGTTTTTAATTATAATTTAGTAATTTTCACTATTCATCAGAATATTAATGTTATCCGAAAAGTACAAAAATTTCACCTTAGGCTAAATTCGACACTCCGAATCCAAAAATGAAGTCCATTTTGAGAGCTAAAATTTCTAAAATTTTAAAAGGTGGTTATTACTATTCATAAAGGATAGTTTTAATAATATTTTAAAAGCATATCGTTGTTTAGTGAAACTCGGTATTGCGTACTACACAAGTTATCAAGGAAGGTCATGATTGCGTGTAATGCAAGGCAATTCAAGGATACGTGTTGAGAAAGATCCTTTTGGTGTAGCGTACAACACAAGACATTAATGAAATTAAAATGAATATTTTCTTATAAAATCTCGGGCTATTACATTCTACCCCCCTTAAAAAGAATTTCTCCCTCGAAATTCGTTGGGGTTATAAATGGTTTACTACTCGAAAGTTTCTTTAATAGAAACCCACATCGTAAAAAGGAATACCAAAACTTGGCTTTAAAAACTATTGTATGAAATGTAACGATTACCCAAATAAAATAATCACTGGGTTTCCACATAGATGAAAATATGGATATGGAAGAGAAATCTAACCATCATGTTCTGATGGAGAGTGGTAGAGAACATGGCTATGGAAAAGCCAGCAATCACAAAGCCATAAATTTGTGACGATCTAAGGTACCATATGATTCATCATATATAAGAGTACTAGGACAACATTTTTGGTTTTCAAGATCATTTCCCTAAAGTTGATGAAATTAGAAGAAATACTTTCGTGATTTTGGAATAGTCTCACCGTTTGTCGTTCTTTAGACAATTTCCATTTCATCTCTTAAAGAAATGAAGTTTAATTTTTCATTTGTAATGTGTTAGAAGAATGATGGGTCATTCCATCTGCCTCAAACAAAAGTTTAGAAAAGTTATCAAAAAAAATACATAAGTCCATCTATAGTGAGATTAATCTTATATAGTTCCTAAAATGGACTTATACTGCTTAATATAATAAAACTAGTTTCTACTAAACAGGGACTTCCTGTAGGCCAGTTGTAGGCGATAAAGGCCAGTCGCACTTCGGTTGTGGGTTCGATTCCCACGACCTTGTCCGACGCGATGGGCTGTCGCCCTTCCTACAGGTTGTCCTTTTTCTAAAACTACATTACATAAATAATATCAAAAAAAAGTTTTATCCTTAAACAATACTAACTTATGGTTAACATAATCCATTCCAATCTTTAGGCTTATCTAAAGTACTTCGGTCCAAGTTCATAGTATAAATAAAATGATTACTTGAAATATCGTTAACCAAGCATGTGAATACCATCATTTATCCCCCATATGTCTTGTTGGTCACATTACAATCATGTGAATACCTTAATCATGTATTCTCTTGAAAAATGAATACCCATTAAACCATAGTGAAAACATTAATGATGTAAAAAGATAACTCTTTCCACATACCAAAATCCAAAAATTATATATACTCAAACCATGATATAATCTTCTCCTTATATCAGTCATGAGCTCATGAATACTATCAGACATTTAATTTTCTCCTTATCCCTTCATTATGCGCATATCATCTACATTCCAAACATATCTGAATAACCTTTCATTGATACTAGTACCATTAATCATACACTTTCAAAACTAAAGGAAAGACAACAGTGTAACAATCCTTAGATGTCTCTTTATTCCTTAGTACCATGAGATTACTTATACAACATTACACATGATAAACATGAAATCATTCCACTACATTCTTAAACCATTGACCGAGCTTCAACTATTCTTTCATCTCACATATCATTTGTAGTCTCTTCATCATCATCAACATAAATACTACCCATACGACCGTACTGATTCTCTTCATGAGACTTTAGCTTAGGGCATTGGTTTTCATAATGCCCGTACATTCCAAATTTAAAACATTTAACCATTTTTGATGTTGTAGAAATACCATTATCCTCATCCCTGGTGTTAACTGAACCTTTTCCTTTTCACTTACTGGATTTGTGTCCTTCTTTTCCACACCCAAAGCATCTTTCAGTTCCTTTGAAACATTCTCCTTGATGCCACTTCCCACATGATTTACATAGGGGAAATTGAACATTGTTTCCTCTATGATCATCATGAAACTCCATCTTTCTCTTATTAGCCGAGTTAGTAAACTTACCAAATTTTACTTTATTGATCATATTATGAGATTGCTGATTCGGCATAATAATGATGTTTAGACTTCCAAATCCCATTTCATTTGGTTGCTCATGAAGAATATCATTCCATTGTCCATCATATCCTCCATTATCATGAATCATCTTGTTTCCATCCATTTTCTATAACCCAAAAAAGAATAGTGTGAGAGGAAAAATCATAATAAAGGGGGAGTAACTTCAATATCTGACATCTTTGGTTTAATCTAATATCGTTACCATAGTTCTAGGACTATATCCTATACGTATACTTATCCTTAGGGACATTCCTAGACATACCTTTGAAATATCTTTAGGGATCTTAGTAAAGTTTTTGCATCCCAGTTTTCAAAGGTTGACTAATCTTTTCCTCTGACACCAACTGTAGAGACCCAAAGCTTAACGTACAAGGATATTACATTACTTTTTCGGAATACTTATTACATAACATAAACACACACACATGGACCGTAATAGTTTAGTGTCTTTGGAAACTCGGAACGTAATCTTCTAATCATGGTGAAAGATCTTCAACATCTCCCATAATGATCTTACCTTTTTTTTCTTACCTAAAACCGTTCTTTATATCCTGGGGAAAAGAAAACATAAAAGGGTGAGCTCAAATGCTCAGTAAGGGTAAACAAAAGTTAAATAAATCACATCATATTCATAAGAACATAACATTTTGGAAAACTTAACCTACAAAAGAGATCATAATATCATAACATGGGATAAATCATAGTAGTGAAATGAAATCCCAATAATCATAACTTAAAACATGAAACTTTGTGGAATACACACATAATCATAGAGAATCATATCTTATTAGTCAAGACGCATTCCCAAGACTATCTTAGTGGACAAAGTCCATTTCTGAACCGAGTCACCCTCGTTTCAGTCCTGTTTCACTAAACAGGTATAACCTACCATTCTAGGCATGTCTATCTCATGAGATATAAAATCTTTACCCAATTCATTGGAGGGAGATATAGGTCCCACCCATCTCATAATGATACCATTCTTATGTGTGCCACAAAATCATAAACCATACATCATAGCATAACCCATGTAATAAAAATGGGAATCTTAAACATCATGACATCATAAAACAATTCATATAAGATAAAGGAATTCATAAAAATAATTCCATTACAACATAATCAAATCAATGTAATAATAGGGATAGAAACAGAACCATTTATTATCTTAGATAGAAAATAATTTTGATAAAACACTTGAACTCCATTCTTGAGGAAAATATCCTTTCTACTTCAAAAACACTTTCCTTTCTTTAACATGTAATAAAATTTTTAACTAAAAGAATTTGATTAAAAATAAACTTGAAAATTTTTAAAGGAAGATTCTTGGAAATAATGTTTTAAAAATCCATTCATGCCGTATAAGTTAAAAAAACATTCTTCTCGTACTTTTGTCGAAAAAGTCAAAAAGTACCTCGTACGAAAAATGACAAAAGATTTATTTCATATCTTTTACTAAAAACTCACCAAATGGTAAAATTGGATTTATAAAATTTTAGGTGGATGGAAATAATATTACATATTGAGGAAAAATGGATGTGGATGATAAAATACACCCCAGTAAATGCCAATGTATAAACAATCTCAGATAAAAATGAGATTGTGATATTTCCCTTACCTTATGTCTGATATGCTTTGTATGTATCTGAACCTCCTGTATAATGATTTAAATAATTTCATTAACTTATTACAGAATCATATTCATTGTTATGATATCATATATGGTTCACTTATGACTTTATATTACCCATTCTTTTGTAAATTCCATGTTAAAGAAGCGTTTTGGGTAAAATCGTTTCATTTATCGTAGGTGTTTGGACTTGTTGTTCTTGAAATTATTATTACTTATATCATGATTTAATTACTTAAAAAATATAAAACATGATTTATATATCATATATATTCAATATATATATATATATAGATAAATGAAATGAAACACACCGTTCATGGAGACGGTAGTCCGTACGTACGCATGAACGCTGTTTTCCTTTCCTTATTGTCTTAATGGAAGTAAGTAGAATGAAGTACATATATATATATACATAAATCCAGTAGATTTAACATGTCATATATTTAATTATTATTCATTATATATACTTTATAATCATTCATGAATGGTTAATGTGGAGAATGAATCTCATCGCGTCGTGGAGACGGTAGTCCGTACGTACGCACGAGCGATGATATCATTCCCATGGTCGTGGAATTGTGTTGAAGTGTATGTATACTATTTCAGTATCAATATCACTTTATAATAATCATATATAGTTACTCATTACACCATTATACCCATCCAATTAAGGTAGTGGTGGAAAATAGATTACACCACGGCGTGGAGACGGTATTCCGTACGTACGCACGGGCGGTGATTTCCTTTTTCCGTAGGATGGATAGAAGGTTAATTAGAGTTTTTTCATATTTATAATAAAATATCAGTATATAATAAATATTTATGTTATTACTTTATCATTAAACAACTACAGAAGAAGAAGTTGAAGAAGAAAGAAATTGAAAAAGATCGGTAATGGATATTACCTCTTTTTGACGCGCCTTCACTTAACCTCCACTTAAAGAACTAAGGATGGTCTTTGAATAACACCAAAACCTCTAGGATGATACTAGGGAAGTGTAGAAAAGATTTTGGTAGGGTTTGTCTGAGCATGAATGCTCAATGTGGTGTGAGGAAGAGGGGGAGGAGGTGCCCTTTTATAAGGGAGGAGAGGGGCACCTTTGGAATAACTAAAAAATATTATTTTATTATAAAGTAAAGTTCGGTTTTAAATAGCTCCAAATTGAGTTATTTGGAAGATAATGTGGGGATGGGTCGAAATACTCTCATACAATAGAATTTAGAGAAGTTTATGTCACTATATTAACCTTATCTTTTAGTTTTAACTCTTAGTTAATTAGATTGACATTTACCATGTCACTTTGTATTTTTATATTATATAGTTAATAAACTTACCATATACATACAAGAGACCACCAAGTTGTGTTTTATTAATATATATAACCTTATATAAGTCATTAGGCCGAACCTTAGATTTTTAGGAATAAAATAACAATTAAAAATATAATATTTGTTTTAAAAACTATTTTATGTCAATTTTGACACTATTCAATAGTTGATTTTTGTGAAACTCATAACAGAATTATTACTTCGACCGAAGTTAATTAAATAAATCCTAACATGTCATATTAACCTATAAAATTAGTTTAGTTCATAAAAAGTCTCAAATTATATTTATTTGTGTATTTATAACATCAATTATGTCAATATTTCATTAATAAGATAATTACTGCATCATCGTTGTGTCATAAATAAATTAAATTATTTAATGTCTAAAAATTACAAATAAAATACCATTATGTAGGAAATATTTTTAGATTTCTAATGAATATTTATAGTCGAATTTATCTTATGTATAACCCCTTATTAAAAATTATTTACTTATTAAACATTGATTTTAACTATTTTAACCATTCTTTAAATAAATTAATAATAAATGTCCTAATCTAATCCAAGTGGGCCTAAATGGTCATATTTTATTCCTAAGGTTGTTTTTGGTCGAATTAAACTTTTCCAATAGAATTAGGACATGTGTTAGGGTAATAATAATATCATTTTTACCCTTAATTACCCTATTTACTTTTAACCGTGGTAAAAAAAAGTAAAAATTTACTATTCACCCAAAAAATTTATTTCATCTCATTGAACCACATTTTACTTACTGACATCAACCGTGTCTCTCGGATTTTCTAAATTCCACTCATAGAAGCGGTAAAATTAAGTTTTATGAAAAATTCAGTTTTTTTAACTACCGCTTAGTGGTTTCACTATTCATCAAAAAATGAATGTTTCCAGAAAAATACCAAAAATTAGATCTAAGATATATTTGATATTATTAATTCAAAAATGATGTCTATTTTATCAAATTCAAAACATATCAGTTGCATTAATTAATTTAAAAATTAATTCTCGTCGTCAAAACAAATAGCGTGTTCTTAAGAGATAATAACTATCATAAGATTGACACTTGTTTATGACTGGTTTAAATGTGAAATTACATCCAATGACCAACATTGTATTAAATTGTAAAAATATATTCTAAATATACTTTACAACCACTAAAATTAATAATTTATCACTATTAATTATTTCAATTAAAAAAAATTGTTTATAATTATAATTTATTAATTTTCACTATTCATCAGAATATGAAAGTTATCCCAAAAGTACAAAAAATTCACCTTAGGCTAAATTCGACACTCCGAATCCAAAAATGAAGTCCATTTTGAGAGATAAAATATCTAAAATTTTAAAAGGTGGTTATTACTATTCATAACGGCTAGTTTTAAGAATATTTTAATAGCATGTCGTTGTTTAGTGAAACTCGGTATTGCGTACTACACACGCTATCAAGGAAGGTCGTGATTGCGTGTAATGCAAGGCAAGTCAAGGATGCGTGTTGAGAAAGCTCCTTTTGGTGTAGCGTACAACACAAGACATTAATGAAATTAAAAAGAATATTTTTTTATTAAATCTCGGGCTATTACAGTAACACCCCAAGCTTTCACGATACGCTTCTCTTTCAATAATGCAATAGCTTGCATTGTACGCAAGTTCGAGATTCTAACACACTACGACTAGTCAAAGTAGCCGTTTTGAATAGTAATACCCACTTTTTAAAATTATATAAATTTTATATTTCAAAATGGACTTCATTTTGTATTTGGAATATCGAAATTATACTAAGTTGAATTTTTTTGTAATTTTCTGAGAACTTCCAATTTTCTATGAATAGTAAAAATACATAAAAACAACTTTTTTAATAAAAATAATTTATAGTGATAAGTTATAATATTGAGTGGTTTTAAATTATAATTGGAATATATTTTTACCATTTTATCCAATGTTGGTCATTAGAATTAATTTCACTTTGAAGTTTTACATAAACAATTGTCAATCTTTTGATATGTATTGTTTCTACAAAACACGCTATTTGTTGTGACAGCGGGAATTAATTTTGAAATTAATTAATGAAACTTATATGTTTTGAATTTTTTAAAATATACATCATTTTTGAATTCAGAATATCAATTATAGCTTAGGGTGAAATTTTGGCATTGTTCTGAAAAAATTCTATTTTTGATGAATAGTGAAACCACTAAGTGGTAGTTAAAAAACTGATTTTTCGTTTAAATGAAACATTACCACTTCTCTGTTTTGATTTTCAAAAATCCGATATACATGGTTGTCATTAGTAAGTAAAATGTGGTTCAATGGGATTAAAATAATTTTTTGGTGAATAGTAACTTTTATGTTTAATTAATCACGATTAAAGGTAATTAGTGAAATTTACGGTAAAAATGATATTATAAAAATATGAAAATACCTTTATACTTGTCCTAACCATATTGGATGAGTCATGGCCGACCAAGACAATCCATGGGTCAACTTGGGGACCCCATGGAGCCACTTTGGTAGGAAAATGACATTAAAAACTTTTTATTTAATGTTAAAATAAAAATGCCACAAACAAGAGTTGTTTTACTAAAACAATTTTTAAATGGGGTTATACAAGTGATATTTTTGACTATAAGTATTCACTAGAAATATAAAATTATTTCCTACATCATTATAGTTTTTCTATAATTTTTAGACATTAAATAAATTAAATTATTTATGACACCATGATGATGCAGCGATTACCTCATTAATTATCGATGTAAATAAAATGAAAAGATGATGTAAAATCTAAGTCTTACACTTGTTAAAAACCTATTGGATGAGTATATTTTGAACCCTTATCACCTTATCCTAGAAATATAAAAGTGTGGGACCTTTATAATCCTAAAAATCATTTCATAATAAAGTAACATTTCAATCTTTCCAAGAGTGCCCCTTCTCTCTTCTTATAAAAGGCCCCCACCACTACCACCATACTCACACCTTAAAAGCCTTTTTCCTCGGCCAACCTCTGCCCAAATAATCTCTAAACATTCCTACCTTACTCCTAGAAGCCTCAAATTTGGCAGAAGTCTTTCCAAGGAAGCCTTTGGCTCAAATCAAAAATAGTTACCCGATTTTAAGGTAATGTCTTCTCTAATGTTGTTTTGTTTTATTTTGCTTCTCCAACCCCATAAACTCTTTTTATTACTTTATTTTGTAACAACACCAGTATATAAAATATACTAGTATTTTTTTGTGATAATTATTTGGTTTACACTTACAGACACCTTCATCTAATGGTTAAAGAGCATATTGTTTCTGTGGGTGGAAAAATACTGCCTCACGAAACGATGATTGTTCAATATTCTTTTAACACCTCTAAAGGTGGCCATTTTGATGAAAATATTTTCATATATGATATATATATTATGTTTATGTTTTCCTTATGCTTCTTTATTTCTCATTTGTGGCATAATTTATGATTTCCACTATGGGTAAACGCGATAATTTCATTTTAGGAAGTGCGGACTACCGCCTCCTCAAAGTGATTTGAATCATTAATGCCATATGTGGGATGTATAAAGAATGGAGTAAATGGTAGTATACATTATATTATATTGTAATTATATTATACTGTTATATAATTATAACTTCATTCCATTAAATACGAAATATAAATCAAAGTAGCGTTCATGCGTACGTACGGTTTACCGTCTTTATGAACGGTGCATTTCATTTCTTACCTCTAAATGTTATGTAATATTATAAATGAATGTATATACTGGATATATATGATGTATATGATATATAAAACATGAATATAATTATGGATATAATGGATACATTACCACATGAACAAATTGTAATTATAAGAAGTTTATTTTTGACTCAAGTACCTAAGATCGTCAAAACGACCGTTATTAACATAAATAATTACATAATGTTCATAACATGGTAATAAGTGATATAAAATTAATAATAAACTTGAAAAAGGTTCTTATGAAATTATAAATTAACTCCATTTTATTATTCAGGAGATCAAAGAACGGTCGAGTGAATTCGGACACGAGGTAAGGGAACTTCTTAACCCAATTTCTATTCTTTGGGTTAATCTCCTACTTTCAAATTATGTCATGATATTATTATGTTATATCTTGTATTTTTACTTTATTTATGTGTAATTATAGTGAATACACATAATATATCTACTTTATTTAAAAAAATGATCTTTGTAAGGGTATTCGTCTCAATCTCCTTTCATTGAGGCATATTTTGTTTTATACACAACTTTCTTTTATACGGTGTATAAACCCCTTTGACTTTGACTTTTATTCAAAAAGGAATATTTTTTTACAAAGATTTTTACTAAATGACAAAAGGAATGTTTCTGTCTTACGTATGCGGCGACAACGACTTCTTCACCGCCGTGACCATTATTTGTGTTTCGGCTTCCTCTACAAGCCATAACTTTTTTAATGAAAAATAAATACAAATTTTTAAATTTATTTTATTTTGGTATTGAAAATGGTTTTGCAAGTGTTTTTTAATTATATAAATGTGTTGTATTGATATCTTGTGATTGAAATGTGGAAATTTTATGTTTCCTTTATGCATGTTTTATTTGATATGATTATGTTATGGTTTATGATATGTTTAAACCTATTCATATGAGGAATGCATTGGACTTAATAAGTCAGGGGTGGAGCCCACTACATCTCCTCGATGCATCGATAGGTCTCATGAGACAAACTAGTGTCTTGGCATGAGGCCTTGACAAAATCTTTTTTGTGGTATTGTCATGAGACCTTGGCTACATGGTTATGATAGTCTGGAATTATGCATTACATCATTATGAAAGTTGTTATTGATATTGCATGTGATTATTTTACCAGTAGAATATCCATGTGAATAAGTAAATGGAATTATTTCATTTTACATTTTCCATATTATGTTGAAGTTCAACTTTTAAAGGCTTTTGTTTTAGTTATACATTGCCTTAAATGTTTATGTTTATTTATGAAATCTTACTCTATATTGTTATCCTTACTGAGCATCTGAGCTCACCCCTTTCAATGTTTTAATATTTTCCAGGATGTGAAGAAGTATTTTATGAATGACCTGTAGGGATAGTCATAAGAGGATATGAGTGTGGACTATGGAGACTTTGTTATTATAGTTTTTCACTTTATGATGTAATGTAACGTTTATGAATGTATCTAGTGTTTCCAAGGCTACTAAACTAATCGGCCTTTCGAGACTTGATCTTTTGTGATCATTACATTGTTACGCAATAATGCACGGACTCTGGGTAACTGGGTTCGGGGCGTTACGGTTGGTATCAGAGGAAGTTTAGTACTAACCTTGCAAGCTAGATTTAGATAAAATCTGATTAGAGCACATATCCCAAAGATAGACTTTGAGGATTAGTATAGAAGAACTTCCTCGAATTTTGGTAGTATAGAGATGTTGTGAGTTTTCCAAGAAATACATCACTGTCTGGATACGAGCAGGTAGAGGCGGCTCTTGCACAGATGTACCTAGGGGTAAAACCCAAAAACACCTATTTGATCTAGAATCCAACAGGAACTGGTACACGACAATGGGCCTTGCTGCACTCTTGGTTACGACACTCCCGGGGGATATGCTTAGGATAATTCTCATTTTCTTTACAAACCACTATGAAGGGTTATGGGTATATACTTCCTCAAAGAAAACATTTTTATGGATTATATCCATAAATAGTTCAATTTATGTTAAGTATTTTTACAATATGGAATTATGTATTTGGATTTATAAAATAATCTAGTTTATGTCATTGGTTAGAAATGGAGACTAGTGGAAGGAATGGTAACCGTATCAATGCACGCACTCCGTGTAGGGATTTCCCTCCTACTCAAGATAATTATTGTGGATCTGGAGATACAACTGGTGCTGATCAACTCATTACCATACTGGGACAACTCACTCAGGTTATGAATAATAACCTTACTCGCATAGAGCACCCTGATCCGCAACGTGGAGGATCAATGTTAGACTAATTCATGAGGCAACAACCACTAACATTTAATGGGGGTACAAATCCATTAGTATCTGAGCAATGGATAAACTCCTTAGAAAAAATATTACATGCCTTTGGGAGTAGTGAAAGGGAGAAGGTTTTCATGGAAGTCTACCACCTCACTGGAGATGCCGATCAATGGTGGTTGTAGATTCAAAACACAAAGGAAGATGAAGAAGTATCAAATATGGAATAGAGAGAGTTCAAAGATCTTTTCTTAGAAAAATACTTTCCACATGACCATCGAGCAGATATGGAATGGCAATTTCTGAGTCGGACGCAGAAGGAGGATGATAATGTTGCAAAGTATGAGGCTAACTTTACAAGGTTAGCGAGGAAAGCTTAAAATTATATACATAACCCAAGAAGTAAGATTGATCGTTTCGTTGATGGGTTAAAACCATTTCTCCGTCGAGCTTTAGTATCAAAATACTTCTCATCGTATGAAGATATTGTCTCGTGTTCTATCAAGATAGAAAAGGAATTATCTAAGTCTTATGACAAAAAAGTGAAGCAAGAGAAGAAGACAACGGTGGAACAAGAGACGGATAAAGGGAAAAAGGGAAAGAAGGATTTTCCATTATTCGATAATTGTGGGAAGAATCACCCCGGTACTTGCCGGAAAGGAATGGGAGTTTGTTATAAATGTGGAGAAAAAGGTCACCAGGCGCGTGAGTGAAAGGGAAAGAAGGAGGCTATCAATGTTGAATGCTACAATTGTAGAGAAATGGGGAATTATGAAAATGAAATTCCTAAGCATCAGGGAAACATACCTCAGAAAACGCCAAGGGATCAAGGACAATCTTATATTGTTACTACAGTTGATGTGGGATAATTAATGTATTGGTTTTTTGGACTCAAGGATTATATTCTGGTTATAAGAATAATGTGATATATATAAGGATTGTACTGTAGTACTTGTTATTTTAATTAAGGATTTAATATGATGAAGGTAATCATATTTTTAGTATGTGACAATAAGAGAAACTTTACTTTGTTTGGAGAATATGATGTTACAATTGATTTTGGAATTTAGAGACCTTTTTGAGAAAGTCTGGACAGAGGTATTTTGGATAACTATAAAGGTTGTAATAGATTAAGTGGAACCTTGGATGGTATTGTTTAATGTTAAAAAAATTAAGAACATTATTTTTGGAATATTATAATACTATAGTTTTAGGAAAAGGACAACCTGCAGGTTGGGGGATAACTCGTCGCGTCGGACAAAGTTGTAGGAATCGAACCCACAACCACAGTGCGACAGGCCTTTATTACCCACCACTAGCCTACAGGAAGTCCCTAGTTATTACAAAATATTTTTACAAATATAAATGGTATGTGTTAATATTTGGAACCTTGTACAATTAGGGTAAAAAGAATATTTTTGAGTTCTATTACCTTTTATAGTGAAGGATGGGTTTGTGGTAAAAATTTATTAAACAATGAATGTCTACATGACAAGTATGTATATTCTCTTACGTTCTTAATAAATCACCTAAATAAATTCATCAAATTTATAAAAGGTAACTTAAAACAAAAATGTTGCCGGTTAACTTTTCCAACTGGGGATTCAATGACCATTTAACCAATCACAAGTTTATAATTTCCTTATGGTTAACTTTCTCCTAATCCAGTTTTCTACAACTCTCCATTAGACCTTGATGGTTTTTTTTCTTCCATATCCATATTTTCATAGAATCCTAGTATGGGCTATCTCAGGCGACCTTTGTACTTTTCTTTCTTTCTTTTAAAGTTATATTTTTATTAACTTTATTTCCGATGTGGGTTTTCCACAAAGGTATTTCTACTTTGAACCTTTTATTTTCGAAGAACATTTTGAAATTGTGAGGAAAAAATTTATTGAAGGAGGGGGGAATGTAACACCCCAATATTTCACGATACGCTTCTCTTTCGATAATGCAATAGCTTGCATTGTACGCAAGTTCGATATTCTAACACACCGTGACCAATCAAAGTAGCCGTTTTGAATAGTAATACCCACTTTTTAAAATTATATTAATTTTATATTTCAAAATGAACTTCATTTTGTATTCGGAATATCGAAATTATCCTAAGTTGAATTTTTTGTAATTTTTTGAGAACGTCCAATTTTCTATGAATAGTAAAAATACATAAAAACAACTTTTTTAATAAAAATAATTTATAGTGATAAGTTATAATATTTAGTGGTTTTAAAGTATAATTATAATATATTTTTACCATTTTATTCAATGTTAGTCATTAGAATTAATTTCACTTTGAAGTTGGACATGAACAATTGTCAATCTTTTGATATATATTGTTTCTAAAAAACACGCTATTTGTTGTGAAAGCGAGTATTAATTTTGAAATTAATTAATGCAACTTATATGTTTGGAATTTTGTAAAAAAGACATCATTTTTGAATTCGGAATATCAATTATAGCTTAGGGTGAAATTTTGGCATTGTTCTGAAAAACTTCAATTTTTGATGAATAGTAAAACCACTATGTGGTAGTTAAAAAACTGATTTTTCGTTTAAATAAAACATTACCACTTCTGTTTTTTGATTTTCAAAAATCCGACATACATGGTTGTCATTAGGAAGTAAAATGTGGTTCAATAGGATTAAAATAATTTTTGGTGAATAGTAACTTTTAATGTTAATTAATCGCGATTAAAGATAATTAGTGAAATTTAAGGTAAAAATGATATTATAAAAATATGAAAATACCTTTACACTTTTCCTACCCCTATTGGATGAGTCATGGACGACCAAGACAATCCATGGGTCAACTTGGGGACCCCATGGAGCCACTTTGGTAGGAAAATGACATTAAAAACTTTTTATTTAATGTTAAAATAAAAATGTCAAAAACAAGAGTTGTTTTACTAAAACAATTTTTAAATGGGGTTATACACGTCATATTTTTTACTATAAATATTAATTAGAAAGATAAAAAAAATTACTACATCATGATAGTTTCTTATAATTTTTGTACATTAAATAAATTAAATTATTTATGACACCATGATGATGCAGCGATTACCTCATTAATTAACGATTTAAATAAAATGAAAAGATAATGTAAACTCTAATACTTACACATGTCAAAAACCTATTGGATGAGGAGATTTAGAACCCTTATCACCTTATCATTGAAATATATAAGTTTGGGACCTTTAGAATCCGAAAAATCATTTCATAATAAAGTAACATTTCAATCTTTCCAAGAGTGCCCCTTCTCTCCTCTTATAAAAGGCCCCCACCACTAACACCTTACTCACACCATCAAAGCCTTTTGGCTCGGCCAAACTCTGCCCAAATACTCTCTCAACTTCCCTCCCTTACTCCTTGAAGCCTCACTTTTGGAATAAGTCTTCCCAAGAAATCCTTTGGCTCAAATAAAAAAGAGTTACCCGATTTTAAGGTAATGTCTTCTCTAATGTTGTTTTGTTTTATTTTACTTCTCCAACCCCTTAAACTCTTTTTATTCCTTTCTTTTGTAACAAAACCAGTATCTAAAATATAATATAATGTTTTTGTGATAATTATTTGGTTTAAAATTACACACACCTTCGTCTAATGGTTAAAGAGCATACTATTTCTGTTGGCGGCGAAATACTGCCTCACGAAACGATGATTGTTCAGTATTCTTTTAACACCTCTAATGGTGTCCATTTTGATGACACTATTTTTATATATGATATATATATTATGTTTAAGTTTTCCTTATGCTTCTTTATTTCTCATTTGTGGCATAATTTATGATTTCCATTATGGGTAAACACGATAATTTCATTTTAGGAAGTGCGGACTACCGCCCCCTCAAAGTGATTTGAATCGTTAATGTCATATGTGGGATGTATAAAGGATGGAGTAAATGTTATTATAAATTATATTATACTTTAATTATATTATACCTTTATATAATTATAAATTCATTCCATTAAATATGAAATATAAATGAAAGTAGCATTTATGCGTACGTACGGCTTACCGTCTCCATTAACGGTGCATTTCATTTCTTACCTCTAAATGTTATGTAATATTATCAATTAATGTATATACTGGATATATATGATTTATATGGTATATAAATCATCAATATAATTATGGATATAATAGATATATTACCACATGAACAAATTGTAATTATAAGAATTTTATTTTTGACTCAAGTACCTAAGATCGTCAAAACAACCGTTATTAACATAAATAATTACATAATGTTCATAAAAAGGTAATAAGTGATATAAAATGAATAATAAACTTGAAAATGGTTCTTAAGAAATTATAAATTAACTCTAGTTTATTATTCAGGAGATCAAATAATGGTCGAGTGAATTCAGACATGAGGTAAGGGAACTTCTTAACCCAATTTCTATTCTTTGGATGAATCTCCTACTTTCAAATTATGTCATGATATTATTATGTCCTATATTGTATTTGTAATTTATATATGTGTACTTATAATGAATACACATAATAGATCTACTTTATTTAAAAAAATTATCTTTGTAAGGGTCTTCGTCTCAATCTCCTTTCATTGAGGCATATTTTGTTTTACACACAACTTTCTTTTATACGGTGTGTAAACCCCTTTGACTTTGACTTTTTTTCAAAAAGGAATATTTTTTTACAAAACCTTTTACTAAACGACAAAAGGAATGTTTTTTTCATACTTATTCGGTGACAAAGACTTCTCCACTGCCGTGACCATTATTTTTGTTTCAGCTTCCTCTACAAGCCATAACTTTTTAAATGAAAAATAAATACAAAGTTTTTACATTATTTTATTTTGGTATTGAAAATGGTTTTGAAAGTGTTTTTTTGTTATATCAATGTGTTGTATTGATATCTTGTGATTGAAATTTGGAAATTTTATGTTTCCTTTATGTATGTTTTATGTGATACTATTATGTTATGGTTTATGATATGTTTAAACCTATTCATATGAGGAATTCATTGGACTTAATAAGTGACAGGTGGAGCCCACTACAGCTCATCGATGCATCGGTAGGTCTCATAATACAAACTAGTGTCTTGGCACGAGGCCTTGACAAAATATTATTTGTGGTCTTGGCACGAGGCCTTGGATACGTGGTTATGATAGTCTGGCATTATGCATTCCATCATTATAAAAGTGGTTATTGATATTGCGTGTGATTATTTGACCAGTAGAATATCCATGTGAATAAGTAAATGGAATTATTTCATTTTACTTTTTCCATATTATGTTGAAGTTCAACTTTAAAAGGCTTTTGTATTAGTTATACATTGCCTTAAATGTTTATGTTTATTTATGAAAGCTTCCACTATATTGTTATCCTTACTAAGAATCTAATCTCACCCCTTTCAATGTTTTAATATTTTCCAGGATGTGAAGAAGTATTTTATGAATGACCTCCAGTGATAGTCAGAAGATGATATGAGTGTGGACTATGGAGACTTTGTTATTGTAGTTTTTCACTTTAGGATGTAATGTAATTTTTATGAATGTATCTAGTGTTTCCAAGGATAATAAACTAATCGGTCATTCGAGACTTGATCTTTTGTGATCATGCCAATGTTATGAAATAATACACCGACTCTGGGTAACTGATGTCGGGGCGTTACACGCTTAGTCAAAGGCATCTTAATTTTGAACTCATGATGAATTTAAAGAGACTAAATGAGAACATATATGATTTTTTTGGGGAGATTAAGGGTGTCTTGTATTGGAAATTGAGCTCAATAGTAAATATGTGTTTTGATATAGTATATTTTTAAGTCAATGGATTTTATTTCCTACCGTGTGGCTATTCTTGGACATGTGGATTATGGGTCTGAAGTGACAAATATAATTAATCCTTTCCATGATTGTCACTAAGTATCGTTATTTTCCTTTTATGGTCATGTTGATTTAGCCTTACCATATTCTAATTTTAACCAGTTGGTTTCTTTTCTTTCAATCAGTCCACTAATCTGATTAAATCAGAATGAGCCCTGGAAAACTCATGATTGGAATAATATTCCTATTGTGCTAATTTGAGAGGCTACCATTGAGTCTTATCACCATGTATAATCTCAATAATAATAAAAATTAATCCTCGAGGTCCACCATGGACTCAAATACCTAGTCATTGTTCCCTCGTACATAAATATTGATAGAGGCTTCTACTTAAAACGAGTCTCATTCAAAAATGAAGGGATCAATAAAATTAGTGTAGTTAACTGAACCATATTATAGTTCCAATGGATCCTAATTAAATTAAAATTCTCAACAAGTATTTCTTTCTCATCCTCCTAATGATGGGTGATGGAAGTCAAAAATGCTTCAAAAAAAATTGGATACTTGTTAGTGCTCTTCTAATTTGTGTTTTCTTTGGTTTATAGCAACTGCATTAAATTTTTTATGATTGTAAAGATAAAGATTTTTTTAGGTGAATCGGGGTCACATGTGGCTAATTATATCATTATTTGATCATGGTATCTATAATATTGACATATTTTTGGGTCATCCAATTAATAATTATTTTGTGTTTCTACATGGGACTCCATAACATGCTTCTTCATCTTCTTGTGTGGTTTTAGACACATGATTCACCTGGGATATATAATGACCAAAATTTACCTTCTTTGTGACTATAATATTCTAGAGTAAATCCTTAATTCCAATGTAATCCTATAAACTTTTCATTAATATCGGATTTTAGGTATGGTAATCATGTTAATCATTCTTATTAACCCATTTAGCCATTTATTTTTTAGTAGTTTAACAAATTTCTTTTCCATGTAGAAAAAAACATAATAAGGCTCTTTATTTTAATATCAAATATTCCTTTTAATTTTTATCATAAAATTTAAATTCATTCAATAATTTCATCCCATATTAAATGTGTAACTACAACTATTTTTATTCATGAGGAGGTCCTATATGATAGTTGGTTTGATTGGAATTGAGAATTTTCATTCACATAAGCTTGATGGTGAAAAGTGTAATTGTTTTCAAAAAAAAATCATTTAATCCAGGAAACCATCAAAGATTTCGATTTTTCTTAATGAAGGAAAATTTACAATCATTTAACCTCTTTTAAAAAATATTATAATCATTAGAATAAATTGATGATACAATAAAGATTGGAAGCTCATCTCAAAGATTCTCTGTATAGATTTCTATCAACTTATCCTATAGGAGATGAATTTATATAAAATAGTATAAATATTTGAAAATTTTGATATTTTCTAAAACTCTATCTTTTTTAAATTTCATGAATTTTTAGAGGTCAAGGATGGTTATTTGTCTTATTGTTTAAGTGAACTGATAATGAAATGTCCACTGAATTTTCCATTGAAAATGGATCCATCAACTAGATTGGTGTACCAAATAAAGTACATCCTTACAGAGTTTGAGAAAAATATTTGAGTTTCCCGACCTCATTTCACTCTTGAATAACTATAATATTACCGCATTGAGGCATTAAATGTGTAAGATTTTTTCCTGTATCCCCCTTGTCATTAAATATTTAGAAGGTCAGATTTCTAAAATTGGGTGCAGGATGAGTCAAATCTACCATCTCATGAACTGACCCACTAACGACCTCCTAGATAGTGATAAGACAACTGTAAAACACCAATCCCACCACCAATTAGTCAGGGGATAAAAACAACTATTGATAATGAAAATCTTAAAATGGGAGGCCTTATACTTAAGTACCTGTACACATTTACACAACTATTTTAATGAAATAGTGCCATGGTAAAGTAAATAACTATAACATCTACAGTATAATAATGCATAAAATAACTTATAGGTAGTACATTAGAGTACATTACTGTAATAAAAACTATATAATGGGATTTAATACATTCCTAACAAAAAATACAAGGAGGAAACCCTAAACTAACAACAACTATAAAACGTATAGTTGGGGAGAGCCGAAATCCATATCCAAGAGTCCAACCATAAGAAAAGGTCAATGCACCCACATACATCTATGCTACAATAATACCAAGTCCACTATACTCACTAAAAATCTTAATGTGTTCTGCATAAAGCATGTCTTTTATAGAATAACCACATTAAAGGGTGAGTATAAACATAACGAGTAGGACACCTAGAAATCACTGAACCCAATGAATCAAAGAGTGTAGTAAAATAATCGACATAAAAATATTTCAATCAATATATGACAGAAAATCCATAATAGTCATTAAATACATAACCCATATGTGCTCAATATGAAGGCAAATCAAATAGATAAAGTGTATCAACATCTCAACAACTCAGCTAAGAATGATGAGTCAAATTCCATCCATAATGGTCTATCTCTAATTCGCAACATCATACACAATTGTAAAAAGAATCTATGTGAAGGATACACACCTCTACATTCTGACTTATAGTTGAGGGTAACCCTCTCTAGCCATGCATCTCATGTAACATCTCAATAATATGAGTTGAGGGGACAACTCCTCGCTATAGAAATCTATAGCCAAGGTAGGTATAACTCCCATAGAGGGTCTACTCACCGTTGTAGCTCGATGATGGTGCATTTCCACTATGTTGATAGAGGATATATTCCTATCATGGGGGATTTCCATCTCTATCTATTAGAATTATATTCATGACGAGTTCCTTAGGGAGAGGCAGGGGAGTAAAGACCCTGGTAACACTTTGATGATCAATCCCAACCACTATCACCAGTTAAAAATCAAATAAAGAAGATTCATGCTCACATGAACTCATTTTATATCACCAATACCAAAATAATGTCCACCATCATGTTCTATATTGAAAATTTCTCAATATTGGATACTCACAAGCCCAAATTCAAGTCTCAACAAAAGATATATACCTAGAGGAAGTTACTGAGAAAGGTACACGACATATACCTAGGGTTACATGACATGTGGCCTCACCTAGACACTTGGAAATGTCCTCACTGAGAAATGGATTATAAATATATGTGGGACTTCATATCATATACATTTGGTTCATGGTATGTCATGGTATTCTAGGGATTTCCTGTGTACACTATTTGTGCTTGAGTACACTACTCATGTCTATATACCATGGTCATGTCCATGCCAGTGCACCTTTGAAGTGAATGTTGATACTCTAGAATAGAGTGACAAAGAGTGTATGATATATACCCTATGTTTGATTGTTATCTTCACCCAAAACCAAATCCACCATAGTTAGGGATCTAAAAAATGTGTGTTCCTAAGGGATACACGATTTATACATAGAAATTTATAGAAACTATATATCTCTATGTGGGTTCCCCCACACCACTATTATTTCCACTAATTGCCCCGATAATTACACCACAACATCAAAATATCATTTTTACATCCACTATCACCATCCAGAAGTAATATTCTAGACATTCATCACTATTAAATTAGTCAACATTGTGTCCCAATGCACCACGTATCCCAACGCATGGAAAGAACATTATTGGAACTAATACCAGCATGTAGTCATTGTTTATTTCCAAATTCTAGACACCCATAACTCGAGGATAACCATTGTTGATACCCTAGAGATATATACTCTATCCTATATGCAATTCCATCATTACCTCAAACTTCACTGGATTATTATTTCATCATAATTCCTCGGTCACATATTTTAAAATCAAAGTCATAACTATGACCTCAATTCATTATTCCAAATAATCAATGCACAATGAATGATCCTCTTGAATATCATTTAAACTATAGTCAATGAAATAGAAAAAACAGAGGTATAAAGGCACATAATAAATAAGTAAGTCTCAATTGACGTTAATGATTATTTGGCCATCATTGATGGAATTTGAGAATGACATAGTTTATCAAATCAATAAATCCAAAATTGAATAAAAATAAAATTATGGGGAATAAAAAAATGTTAGTCCAACTTACAGAGATCGATCCAAAAATTAGTTTACAACAGAATTATTTTGTGGTCATCTTAGAAAAACTTGGATAAAAGAAAAAAACCAAATGTCCTCCATCAAGTTTGGATTTATTGTAGATAAATAATGTTTCTTTATTATAATATTTTGTTAAATATAAGAACACGATCAATGAAAATAATCTTTGTGCTACCCCCATAATAGATCCATGATCTTATGGGCATCTGAAAATACACTCACCACCAAAGCTGCACCCCCTCATTGTCCCCTTGGGTTAGGTGGAAACCCCTACGTAAATCTCGATTACATGTTTTTTATAGTGGTTTTGTTTAGAGGTATTAAAATAATGAAAATTAAATTAAATAAATTATTTAATTCATTTAATTCAAGAATGACTCCACTATATCTAATCACCATATGAAAAAAAAAATTATGTCACACCTATAGTAAAACTCAAATTCTAGATTTAATGGTGATATCTGATTTATGATCCGAGGATCTATAAAAAATTATCTATTATTTTCAAAACCAAATGTGATCTCATGATATAATATATTTAATATTTTTATTAGATTAATATCTGGCCTCCCTAAGCCTCATAAATCCTTTCTGGATTAGTTCCTAACATCAACAATAATATTCAAAATATTCCATAGTTTTCCATTGAAAAAACATAGTGTTTACATTCTCCCGACCTTTAAGGAATTATATCTCGAGAAGTGTGGCATTCTCAAAATAGAAGATACTAAGCACTAAATTGTGCTTCCCACTCCCATGATCTCTCCGTAAGATTATCATGTTGTCAAAAAACATAACCCCAAGAAAAACATTTACCAGGAATAGTATTTTCTAGTCAATTTTCAAACTCCACTAGACATCTTGAACTCCTCAAGAAGGCCACTTCATCATCAATGTCCAACTCATCAAATCGACATTGGTCAGCATGTTACCTCATTTTTGGCATGTGGAAAACTCCAAGAATCTATTATAACTAAGTTAATTTGGTCAAGGAAGTATTCCACCTCACTAAAACAATGTAGTAACTATAATAGGGTCGTATAGACCTCATAAATAACATTAAATCCGGGCAAAATCTCAACAAACCTTGATGATGTGAGATTTCTTAGAACACATGTCTTCTCATAGAACTACAATGTCCATTGTCATAGGTCCAAAAAGGAACCCTAATGTTTTCTTAAAATCATTATCTACCCCAGGATGAACTTCACATTTTCATCTATTACTATAACCATCTCTAGGACCATAGGATATGTCTCTCACTCACACTAACTAGTACAATAGTGTTCTGAATGGTCCTTTGTACATGACCTCAAATGGTGCTACACCAATGGTGGACTGGTAACTACTATGATACACAAAATCCACTTATGGTAGGTTTTCATCCTAACTGTGGATGAAAACAAGCATGAAAAGATAAATAATGTTCCCTAAGACCTGAATGGTCCTCTATACTTGAAAATCTTATTAGGGTAGAAACATTTTGTACAACATGAATAGAGTCCCAAAGGACTCCTGCATCCTCTCCATAATTGTCATGTGAAGTGAGAAACAACTTATAAAACAGTATTTAATGGAATTAAAAGAATATGGATGACCTCTTACACACATAGGTATCCCAAACTACCCACTGATATCTACTCTCAAATGGTTTGGAATTAGTACAACATCAAAAGTGGGTATAAAATAACCTAGGTAGCATCCTGAAATCTCACTAATCATGGAAGATCTATCACAGAAACTAAGAATAAAATTCCCATTTACAATTAAGTTTAGAAACCTTGGAATTAACCAACATATAGAAGAGGAATAGAGATATAAACTCAACAACATGCTACAACATCCCTGTCCACCCAACCTAATTCCAAAGGATCACAGTACACCATTAAATCTGACGGATGTACTACCAAGGTAAAAAAAACTCCTCAATTCCTTATCTCACTTTATTAATGGTTTCATCATCCAACCTCGAAGAAGTATAACATACTACACACCTTCAAAAAATCCATCAAGATCATGTATGGGGGATAATCGGTAAAGCAATATCTCTTAGTTAGCATCTCCAAGATGATCCCTCCTAACATTATAAAGAATCAATGGTCTAATAACCATCATATGGAGGTACAATACACTATTTTCACCCTCAAGGTACAGCTACTAAGATTTCAAATGCAATGTCACCATACTCAAAAAATGCATACAGAAAAATTCATTTTGAACATCTTCTACCACGGATATGTCTTTTCCAGAATATCAACATTTCACTTCCTCAACCATTATTAGGTCCACTATCACTCCCATTACTAAGAATTAATATAAAATGAATTTGACCTCCCAAATCCATAACTTTCTCTATGAGAGATCCCCCAAAATCTATTAATCTCAGAGAAAGTCCAGAACCATCCTCAAGTGAATCAAGTATCCCTCCCTCAGATATTAAGTTCAACAGGATATCACTCAATAGGTCTACCACAAACCAATCCTAGAAGGGTTGGATAACCCAGTCTTCAAGCCTCAAAAAATTCTAGGGTTTACAACACATAAAATGGTATCAAAATGAACTCAATGGAACTATATAAGCTCTAGGAATCCTTTATTGATACATTCTAGATTTGAATTGGGAGATGTTGATCGCCCATCATGAGGTCAAACTATAAGAACCACTTCACCCCAAACCACTGGTTGAAGAAATCCTCAATTATAAAGGATGGATTATCCCTCCTGAAAATCACATGATTTAGGAGATTTCAATACACACAAAACCACAAGCTCACATATACTTATTAAGAAAACAAAATAGGGATTTTTAATGGATATAACAATCCCTTGCTCTCCAAACTCCCCAACCACACCTTTTTCTCATACAGCTTCAAGGGATCAATTGATTTGCTAGCATTTATATTAGTCCATCCTTGATGAATTTCATGTTGAAAAAAATATTTATTGGAAGGTAAACCTAATACATCTTCAAGGAAAATTTCCTCATATCAATCCTACACTGTATGAAATGAAATATCAAATAATATGCTACTTCAAGGGTCATATTATCCATCCCAAAAGGAATCGGTTGTATCATACTACACACATTATCATATTTCTATAACTAGGGTCACTCCTTACCAAATGAGGAAAACTCCATCCTACATCTCAGATGCACTACAACCCTTACTTATAGAAGTCAAGTGAGTATGGATGGTAGGTGACTAGTTAGCACCGAGGAAAACAACATAGTATCAAAATTACACTATGGAATGGTTTCGTGTATGAAACTATCTCCTATTAAAGTTAGGTCACATTGTGGGTGGTTTTGACCACCTATACTCTCTACAGGAGCCTCCAAACACAAGGGTAGAGCTAAAAGGTTCCACTAGTATCCATGTGCCTCGAAGATGGGCTAAATCCAAGGAAAATTATCTTGAACCATATTCCAATGAATGAAATAACCACTAGGGAATACATCACAGAACATCAGATATATAAAAATGGTATAAAGAGGAAATATACACTCCCAAATCAAAATAATGGGGAACGGTAAAACTGAAATCAAATATAAAGAGTAGATTGGGGTAGAGCCTAACTTAAAATCTTAGAGTCTAACCAAAGACTATGATCAGTGCCACTAAACACTGCTAATCTCCACCAATACCAGTTCAACCATAGGCACTTATAATTTTCCTTCAAACTTAATAATAAATAACATTTGTGGAAAAACATTAATTTAGGGTTAATTACAAACATACCTAGTATGACATACCTAAATCACTAAATGAAAAACATCAATGGGATCAGTCCAATCATCTCAATGATGGTTTTTTAATTAGTATAAGATAAAAAATCATAATAACCCTTTGTTAATTAACCCATATATTCTAAAAAATAAGTAAAAATGAAGAAATGGTTGTGATATCTATCTACACAACCCAGCTAAGAACAATTAGCCACCCTGTAGCTCTAAAGGTCTATCTTTGATGCCCACAATCATGCACAACCTCATAAGAATATGTTTGGAGGATAAGATAATTTTTTTATTTCAATTATAAGAGAGTTTTTCTCCATATATATTGGATTTACTCCTTCTATGGTGGTGTTTTATCACTATTGGTATGAATGATATGGGGTATTCCCACCCTGTAGAGAGACAAGAGAGTACCAAATCCTATGAGACATAGATGATCACACCCGATCACTATCACCAACTGAGAATCACTGAACGGATCATCTTACTGGAATCACCTCATCTCTATCTCTAATTTCAAAAAAATACACCAATATATTCTACGTGTAATGCTTCTCGAGATAGACTACTCGTGATCTTATATCAAAGTCTTCAAGAAGGACATAAGAAAGGTGGATGTTCATAAGGAAATAACATGATGTGTACCTTATGTCACATGGTTTATGACCTCACCTAGACACTTATTTTTTTCCTCACCTTCACAAAATGTTATTGTCCATGTCGGAATACATGACTTGTACATGTGGATTGCAATGTGTACTCGTTTCTTGGGGACTACCCATGTCCTTTTGGACTGTACTCATATACAGTAGTCATTTCATTGTACATTGGTTGTTACCAGGTATCCTAGTCATGTTCATGAAAATATAACTCTAGATTACAAGAAATATTCCATAATTATGTCACATGGTTTGTATATTTAATAAATGTAATTTGATTCTTCACTTTAATAGAAACCCCATCAACAATAACTAGGGGACAACACACTGTCTGTTCCTCCGAGACACATGGAGTGTAGTCGAGAGTTTTTACTAACTCTATATCTCTATGTGATTTCACCCATGCCAATGTTTTTTCCTTCTATTATTCAAATAATCACTCCCCCATAACATATTGACATGACTTAGTCACCCTATATATTTTTTTAGATGTCAGAATCTAGCTGTTCTTCACTGGAAAATTGGTCATCAACGCATCCAGAATCACCACATAGACTAACCCATGGAAGAAATATTTCATGCACCAACACTGAGTCATCATCTTTTCTTGTGGCTAGATTTTGGAAACCATTCGCTTGGTGTCGAAAATTTCTTCTCCCCTGGAGATATCTACTCCACCCACCATGAAGAACCGTCATTACCTGAACCATCACCAGGTCCTCATTTCATCACCATGCTGCCTTCATATTACCCAATCCCAAAGACAAATACATAACCCTGATCCTTTGTACCAAATAATAAACAAGAATTGATCGATCCTCCTAGGTATGTTCAAATCCATGTTCAATGAAATACCAATGATGAATGTCTAGAATATAGTGAGAAAGGTACATAATTAACAAGACTTAATCAATGGTTGTGTTTCTTTAGCCATCATTGATGGAATTTGAGAATAATATGGGTTATTAAATCAATAAATTAATCATTGAATATAACTCCAATTACTAGATATGGGAATATAAAATAAACATTGGACCAATTAATAGTGATTTATCAATGAATTAAATTAGTAAATAATTAATCTATGTTTTCCACAAAGAAAAAATGAGGATAAAACCAAAAAACTAAATGTCCTACCACAGTGTTGGATCAATCACGAAAGAATAAATTTTCTTAATTATTTTTCTTGTAGAGATCCAAGAACTCCATTGATGGTGATAATCATCACAGTACTCTGATCGTTGACCCAAGATCCCATAGAAATCCATAAATTCACACACCACCAGAGCTCCATCACCTCATTTCCCCATAGGTCCATGCAGCTAACCCTATATAAATCAATATATTATCATTCATATAAAATTATCATTTAGAATTAGTAAAATAATGAAAAATAAATTGAATAATTCATTTAATTCACACATGATATATCTCTATGAAAGTTACCAATGCTAACAAAAATTATATGTTGTTTTGGGTGAAACCTACATTTTGGATTTAATTACAATCTTAGAATTCTGGTATGATAATTTGATAAATATTTAATCCATTACTTTTGAAAATATTCATGAATTTGATATAATATATTTAACACATTTAGTATATCAATATAGGGCCTCCCCATTCCCGTAAATTCCATGCCAACTCAGCACATGGATTTGAAAATATTCCTCAAAATATTCCAAAGTATTACAAAGAAAAAATATAGTATTTATATAGAATCTTGGGATTTAGATTCATTTATAGTTTCCCAATAAGTCAACGGCCCTCCATTATTTCCATTTTAGTATAAATAAAATCAATATATTCAAGAATATTATGTGGTATTATAGATAAAGTGGATGTTTGGGTCAAAATGGTCAGCGGAGCTGATATGGTCATCTTGGAAACACATATAGCTGATGACTAGATTAATTTATCTAGGTGTAACTCACCTAAAGTACTTACGGTCATTATCTATGACGAGTCAATTTCAAACAATCAACTAGTTTTTGGCATAGGTACACTGATTGTTCAATACCTAGTTGATTTGGTTTCTTAACTCCTTCCCCACTAGTCGAGTAATTTTTTATTATTGAAGTACGTTAGTTAGGGAAGGAATGATAAATTCATCATAAAATTTATAATGAATATTTATTATACCTATAAGTAATTCAATGTTAACTCAAATCAACTTCTCTCACCTGAAATAATACTAAGTGATCTTCCCCTCAATAAAATGATTCATGGCTTCTTCTAGTGATAGGTGTGATGTGGACGAATCCACACATTTTATATTTTAATTAGTTCAAGCTCACAAAGTGTCTCTTAATTGAATATTTATAGGATATCATATATTTTATACCTACAATTGATGGTGAGTTTTAAACCCATCTTCTAGTAATTAATTATGAAGAACATTTTGAATAGATTCCTCCTCAATCAATTATTGTGTATAAATATTGTGCTCTACATTATCTATGGGATTTTATTTGATAACTTTAACTTACATTAACTATTAGTTTCAATGAAATCTACATATTTATGAAATAGTAAGGAGACTCGTCAATGTATAAATATCCTTTAATGGAAATACCATAATCTTCATTTAGTCTTTACATGTATAAATATTTATTCTGTTTATGCATCCTTTGAAGTTTAAAAACACTCCTTTGGTGATCATGTTGAGAGAGAAAAGAAAATTATTTATGATTGATGATCTGGAGTAAAACTCCCCTTTTTTAACATGATCCAATGTTGGGGATGAACTATGAAATCCTAGGGGAGGAAAAATAGAGGAACTTCTTATGAAGCTTCTCCCAGTCTTGATAATACTAATATTCTTATAGGAGGTAGTGTATAAATTCCCCTAGAGATAGATTCAATGAAAGTAATTTTTTTCTATGTTCATGGATGAAACCCTTTGTACATTTGATAATTTTAGAGGTCTCTCTAGGTGTTATAAACTCTCATCCATATGGGATTAGTTTATCTTATGTTTCAATTAAAAAACATTTGTGTCTTTTTTTCATTTCATTGTCTTAAACTAGAATAAAATAGGTGTTGTGTGCATTTTATACCCCCTAGATTATTGGTATCATCCATTTAAAGAGGTTAAAATTTTTAGAGGATGAATTTCTACAAATAAATGCATGCTTCATGTCTATGGTAGCTTCATGAATGAGTCTTTCAATAGATCATTCATGTCAAATCTATCTTTTCTGTGTACAAGGTATTGAAAGATTTTATTGGACTGACTAATTAGAATATTTAGACCCAGTACATAATACTTGTCCTTATGAAATAATTTTCTATGATTCCATTTGTTATAAATATTGGGACCAAACAAACTATAAGAACCCTTAGAGGGGTAAATCATGGTGCAAAAAAAATAAAAAATTTATACTCCTCTTGTCCCCTAGGTCATGTAGATCTTATTTTCTTATTTCAAGGAACACAATGATTATTTATTTTCTATTTTTATGACCACACATAATATCAAATAGAAATATGAATAATAAATCAATAGTACCCAGAAGAGTTTTACTTATTCCCCATTAAGGAATAATCAAAGGAGAATACACATAAGGACATTTTAGGGTACTAGAATCCAATATATTACAACATTTGGTGATAAAAAATTATGTTCATGGTTATAGTGATTCAAGGATATTTTCTATTACAAGGATTTGAAAAGAATCACTATTGATCCAATGGAAACTTCTTTAACATCTCCTTAATTCAGCGCTTTGGTGAATGAAAATTAGGTTTATATATGTCAGGTTATTTTCAAAAGTTTATGTTCATGAAAGACACTTATAGATAAACATTGCTTTCTAGAACACCTTGCATACTTATTTCCAAATAGATGCTTTATTAATCAATGCTTTGTTTCACACTCATTATTCAATGTTAAATGAGATAAACTCCTAGATGTGAAGTTTGAGTTTATGTATTTGACAAAATCATAGTAAGAACACCCCATCCTCTAGATGAAGAAAATTTCATACTAGAATGATCTTGTTTCAATCCTATAAAAACAAGATGTAACAATGTAACTCCCTCTTCTTCTTCAATCCATCTCTCTTGAACTAAACTGGATATTTCAAAGGAAAACCTATGAGGAATTCCACTAATATTCTTCTAAATGGGATATAAAAATATATTCCTCTCTCTTGGGGTTTAAAAACAATCATTTTTAATTTTTAAGATAGATATCCCCAAAATTCTCCCTCCATGGTTTCTTTTTCTCTATTCCTGGTGAAATTATCCATGTTTACTTCATTAAATATCTACAATTCTTCATGTTTATAATGAAAAAATGCATACAATACTCTCCATAAAATAAAATATAACGTTTCTTATTGAATTATACTATGTACCACCATAACGATAAGATTTTTGAAACATAAAACCCCTCTTACTCTTATTTTTTATATGGCGAGAACTATAACCAACCCATGATTCTCATCTCCACATGAAGCCATGAACAAAAATTCCTAATTTAATAGAAACCTACATAGTGTGAAACTACCCTTTTATATGTGTAATCAATATCATTTAACTCTCATGGCTCTAAAAAATAAAACAAAATATGTAAAAAATATTAACATTTACCTTTGGCTAGCACACTATGGAATAACTCGTCTCCTTGTGGAATAGATATCTCCAAATAGGTAGAGCCGCTGAAATCTATCTTCACCACATCACTATGTTTCCATAATCCGCATAGTATGACATTATTCAAGGATATTCACATTATTGATTGTATCTTATGATATAAAATATATCCAAAATGGAGGAAAACCACATTATTAATCTTATTTTTGACTAATAATAGAATATCATTCGACCCTTTCATATCACAATATACTGAAGAGTGGACTTTAGGTATCGCCTAGGTTAACCCCCATGGGTTAACCTAGTTACTTTTACTAATGCATTAGATATACTTTTACATACTCAAGTGTAGTTCAATATTCTCCCATTTCTCCATCTAGAAGCCACTTACATAACATGAACATAACTCAGTATTTTTTGTATTTCTCACTATGCACAAAACCACGTGTATCAGAAAAGTATCTTACAAAAAAGATAATATATATTACACATCATAGTGAGTGTCCTTTACCAAATTTCAAAATTTTGGATGATTTTAAACATCATCTAGAAACTCATAAAAATGGAAAAATTCACACATCCTAATGAGTATCTTCCCTTTTCCCAAATTTAGAAACCTATAAGATATTATGTGTCACCTAAAAATATTACACATGGACAATATCTAGTTTCAACCCTAGTCAACATAAGAATAACCTTACCTAACATGAATAATAAAAACCTTAATTTTAGGACCATTCCATTCTTACAAGAAATATATCCCTCAAAACCCAATACATACACAAAGATCTTCATACCTTTGTCAATTTTATATGAACTTTACTCGTGGAGTGATACTTATTTTCATGCCACAGTTTCTTATTGAAACTAAAAAACTATCAGAACTTAACTTTGAACATTTATAAACAACTTATGATGATTCAGTATTTTTTATTTCTAGAAAACCATTATCTTATCATTCAAAGCAATTTTCAAAACATTACTTCAAAACAACTTCTGTTCATACCTTCTAGATTTCCAATTTTTAAAAAATCATCTAACAACTCATGGGTTCTATAATTTTTTAGAATGAAAATTTAAGGAAAAATAACATTCACTTATATATCCTTAATCAACTTTTTTTACTTATACTTCAATATCTAATTACAATTTTTTTGTCCACAATAAACATAATAATAATTGAAAACAATTCAAATTCAAAACCTTTATTTGATACCTTCTTTGTCATTTCATTTTTTTGTCAATTTTACCATAAATATAGATCCATGATATAAATCCATTTATTATAGCAACATGTATGAATTTATTTTATAATTCATTATATCCCTATGCGGATAAAATGAAAACGTCTCCATATCCACATTTTCAGGTTTATTCTCTCCCCATTTATCAACAGACCATCATTATTTTCAAAGACTTCTACCGAAGTCTTGTGGGGTCATGTGGATTCTCCTCAAAATCTAAATACAACTCTAGACTTTAAACTTTTTGATTCATTTATTAGCTTTAAACCATCATTTTATCTCTCAAAAACCTTTTTATTAAATATTTTTCCCTCTCTCTTCTACTAGTGGAAACCCATATCTTATCTTAAATATTTATACCACTTTTTCAACAAAACAATTATATATTTTTTTCCTAAATCTCCAAAAAAAATTTCCTCTCTGTAGATTTATTTTACACAAATATTTTCAATGATTAAATTTGAAATATGGAAATAAATCATTAATAGATTCTCAAATTCTGATGAATTGGAACTCAATATAGAAAATAACTGTTTGACTCAATAACATGAAAGCTATCAATGTCACTAACTTACATCCATAATCACATGAAGAATGATATTTTAATTAATTTAAAAATTAATCATATGATATCAACTATATAAATTAAATGACATCATCTAATAAATCATAAATTATATATTATGTGATTCATACCATATTTTAAACCAACTAGAACTAAATTTTTATGATGAACTTGTGATACCACTGGATACCCATGATACTTCCTTTTTTAATATGGATTATACATTTTATGTAAGGATTACTGGAATTTTAATACTCATCACTAACTCCTTGTGAATAAATAAAAATCTTCACACCAAGTACTAAGATAATTTTCAAGACAGGAAAACTACTTGTTGGTTATTATACATTCCTCTTGGATGATTTTTATGTCATGAAAAACAATACATTAATACCACCCTATTAATATATATTCAAATAGACATATATTCCATGAATATAGCCACTTCTTCATTTTATTTTTATTCTCCCTCTCTCGTGGTCTGATACCACTTTAGATATAGTCTAATAAAATTTTTAATCATAAAACATGAATTTTTACCATTGTATATTTAAGATAAGTCTCTTCCACTAAATGAAATGAAAATCAAACTCAATATCATTCAAACTTATTCATCAGATTATGAAATTCCATATTTAGCTAAAAAATAAGAAATTGTTTCTTAATCCCACTTTTTGGGTTAGATATGTCCTTATTACCATTTAAAATTTTTATTAAGACCTAATAACAATTAATAAATAAAATAACATTAACCCCATTTATTTTATTTATATCCTCTCAGAATAGTCACACCCCATGGATCATATCTCCCCCTTAACTCTGCATCATTTCAAACAATATTTTAAAAAATTAATGACATAGGAATCGGGGCACTTCTCAGACCTCCTTAAGTTAAGAAATGTGGTAAGTCTTTATGAACCATCAATTTTCTTCTAACATTCTTCACATCCTTACTTGTGGTTATCATTATAATACCACTTGTAAAAACTTCACTCTATGTATAAGTTTTAGTTTCCACTTTATTTTTTGTCTTAAAATTTAATTATATTGTGATACTAGACTCGCGTGTAAAAGTTTTATATTTTGAAACAATACCCCCAACTCTTTTATCCTGATTCATCTATTGTAGCAGGTCTCTTCTTTAAATCTTCACTTCTTTCCTTGTACTGTGAGTTATGAAACCACTAACACATTATTAGTGATTATCCTCTTTAATATCATAAGAGTCACCACAAAAATATTTTTTCCTTGATGAATATTTCATTGAATGTTTTTTCATTTTTCTCATAGTAAGAGTATCTTTATTCTTCATCCTCAATTTTTTTTCATTATTTCTAAGGGGATTAATGTGTATAAGTTATTATAGGTGATTTGTGCACTCGTTTTTTAGATCTAAAATTATTCCACTACAAATTATTAAATTTTTTCCAGTATAATAGATTATATATTGGTGAAAACATTCTTTATATTTTTTTTAGGAATATAGTTATTAATTATAAAATCTTTATCAACTTTCTTGGTGAAAATTATTACTATATGTTCATGTCTATAATAAATCAAAATATCCTATAAAATTTATTCCGTATTTAATCATTTCCAAGTTGATATATTGATGATGCAGAGTTTATTCTACCTTTGAGACCATGAGAATCTAGAAACACACTCATATATTTCCCCAATATTCCAAAAAAGAATCCATATTTAGCCACCTATTTCTAAGAATCATATATTCCCTATATCTCAACAATATTCCTCATATTTTCTATTTACAAATTTTGTTGTTTCCATATTCTACTTTTCAATTCTTCTATGGGAGATCTTACCTTCTCCTTTATTTTCAAGGAAATTATATTTGATACGAGATCGTTGATTATCATGTAATTATAGTTTTATTTAGAATCCATTATTTTCAAAATTTAACAAGAATTATTCCAAGATTTTATCCCCACATTATGATATTTTTTCCGAAGAATGATTCTTTCTTTTAACTCTTTACCCTGGTAAATTGCTTCATACTTAATGTGAAATTTCATCAAGTATACTTCTCTAAGACTTTATCTATTCACACATTTTCATAATGTCTCCATTCAAGGCCACTTGTTATTTCATCAATATTTGATTATTTAAACCCAAATCTATATTGAGTATATAATTAACTCCACAAATGATCTCCATTTGATCCAGCTTCTCATATAGGGATAGTATTTTATCTTGATGTCTTCATAATCAATATCTATATTTATAAATTATTTTCATTTATTTTTTCTCTCAGGAAATCATCATCCACATAAATATCAGTAGAGGAATATCAGTTATGATATTTTAAAGTTCCTCAGAAAACATTCATATCATATATTTAGAATTGTTATAAAACTCACTTACCTTAGTGGTTGTGTTCTTATTATTAAGAAAAAATTTCATATTCTTCTTCTTTTTCCCTTATGTAGTAAGGAACCATTAAATAGATTTTTCAATAGTTTATCATCATAACAACATTCACCTTCATCTCTTAAGGTTGACTTTGAAAATTCATGCACATATTATAAATATACATATGTTTTCTCAAAGACACTCTAAATATAAAAAATTATACCATAGTGAATGGAATTCTTGAAGCCCTCATTGAAGATAGTTCTGGTCAAAACTTTTTGGGTCTTATTATCCTAAATTCATTCACATTATTTTTTAAAATAAACATCATGAATTATATACTCAATATTCTCCTTTATAGAATCTTATAAAAATATTAGTGTATCCTTTTTCAACCATCAATGTCGGTACCACAAAAAAAAGATTCTTTATCATTGAATACATATGGAAAATAATCCAAAAATAAATTTTTAAATTGAACAAGAAGTCAGAAAATTTTGGCTATAATACCATTTATTGGGACATAACTAACTATAACAACCATTATAGGGTTCAAACTAAAACCATAGATGTGTATTTTCTATAAAATAAACATTTAAATTAGGAGGAATCACACTAAAATGGGGGATAATTTGGTTTCACACAAAAAAAAACCTTCTCTTTTTTATTATAAATGGTTTTCTAGATCATATTCCATCATTTGTAAGAACATTTTAAATTTCACTTTTCCCCCTTCTTATCATAAATATGATCAAATGTGAATATATAAAGTAAATAACAAGAACACCTATGCATCGTAAATGGTTAGTCATAAACTTATAATCCAAGGATAATATACATGGTGATTTTCCTGTGTACCAAAATCAATTATCTCGTACTATTTTATAGATACAATTTTTTGGTCATGATCACTTTTTTCCAAGGTGATTTTCCATTACAAGTTTTATGAATGACTCATTATCAGTCTAAGTAATACTCCCCCTTTTTTTAATTTACTCACTACTTTAATGAGGTAAATTTATTTTACAAACCTGAGGGTCTATCAAAATGTGTATCGACATGAATTTATCTTCCAGATCAATATAGGTTTCTTAAACACTTTCATACTCATCTCTAAATAGATTTTCTTTTAATACCTACATTGTTACACTCTCCTAATTTAATATTATACGTGTTAAATTCCTTAATGTTATGGTTGAGTATATGTATTCCAAAAAATCAGATTATTATTAATCCTTCTCTAGATGAAGATAATTAAACATAAGAATTACATTTTTCTGATTCTTAATGACCCATAATTTGATCAACGGAATTTCCCATCGAAATATATAATTGTGACATATTTAGTAATATGATATTATATAATTCAAATGCACCACATGAAAAAACCAACTAAATTTTATTATAATAATTTGAAAATTAAATTTAGAACGTAAAAATGGCCATAAGAATTGAAAATATTATAAAATGACAAAAAAATTGAAATATGATAACTAAAATATAAAAAATTGAATCTTCTCAATCCAGCAGAATGACTATACTCGTGAAAAAAGATCTCTAAAAGAAGCATGATACTAGTAATACAAAATTAATCTTGATTCTGAAAATACATGTAATGCCCTGACCCCAGTTATCCAGAGTCGGTGTAATATTGCGTAACATTGGCATGATCACAAAAGATCAATTCTCGAAAGACCAATTAGTTTAGTAGACTTGGAAACACTAGATTCATTCATAAACATTACATTACATCATAAAGTGAAAAACTACAATAACAAAGTCTCCATAGACCACACTCATATAGGTCCTTCATAAAATACTTCTTCACATCCTGGAAAATATTAAAACATTGAAAGGGGTGATCTCAGATGCTCATTAAGGATAACCATATAGGGGAAGCTTTCATATATAAACATAAACATTTAAGGCAATGTATAACTAAAAAAAGCATTTTAAAGTTGAACTTAAACATAATATGGAAAAAGTAAAATGAAATAATTCCATTTACTTGTTCACATGGATATTCTACTGGCCGAATAATCACATGAAGTATCAATAACCTCTTTCATAATGATGGAATTCATAATGCGAGACTATAATAACCACGTAGCCAAGGCCTCGTGCCAGGACCACAAATAATATTTTGTCACAGCCTCGTGCCAAGACACTAGTTTGTCTAATGATATCTAACGATGCATCAAGGAGCTGTAGCGGGCTCCACCCGTCACTTATTAAGTCCAATGCATTCCTCATATTAATAGGTTTAAACATATCATAAACCATAACGTAATCGTATCACATAAAACATGCATAAAGGAAAAATAACGTTTACACATTTCAATCACAATATATCAATACAACATATTAAAATAATAAAAAAAACACTTTCAATACCATTTTCAATACCAAAATAAAATAAAGTTAAAAATTTGTATTTATTTTTCATTAAAAAAAGTTATGGCTTATAGAGGAAGCCGAAACACAAATAATGGTCACGACGGTGGAGAAGTCGTTGTCGCCGCATTCGTAAGACAAAAACATTCCTTTTTTCTTTCAGTAAAACGCTTTGTAAAAAACATTACTTTTTGAATAAATGTCAAAGTAAAAGGGGTTTATACACCGTATAAAAGAAAGTAGTGTATAAAACAAAATATGCCTCAATGAAAGGAGATTGAGACAAAGACCCTTACAAAGATCGTTTTTTTAAATAAATTAGATCTATTATATGTATTCACTATAAGTACACATAAATAATGTACAAATACAAGATTGGACATAATAATACCATGACATAATTTGAAAGTAGGAGATTAATCGAAAGAATAGAAATTGGGTTAAGAAGTTCCCTTACCTCGTGTCCGAATTCACTCGACCGTTCCTTGATCTCCTGAATAATAAACTAGAGTTAATTTATAATTTCTTAAGAATCTTTTTCAAGTTTATTATTCATTTTATATCACTTATTACCATGTTATGAACATTATGTAATTATTTATGTTAATAACGGTCATTTTGACGATCTTAGGTACTTGAGTAAAAAATAAACTTCTTATAATTACACTTTGTTCATGTGGTAATATATCCATTATATCCATAATTATATTAATTATGTATATACCATATACATTATATATATCCATTATATATATTCATTTATAATATTACATAACATTTAGATGTAAGAAATGAAATGCACCATTCTTGGAGACGGTAAGTCGTACGTACGCATGAACGCTACTTTCATTTCTATTTCGTATTTAATGGAATGAAGTTATAATTATATAAAGCTATAATATAATTATAGTATAATATAATTTATAATACCATTTACTCCATCCTTTATACATCCCACATATGGAATTAACGATTCAAATCAATTTGAGGGGGCGGTAGTCCGCACTTCCTAAAATGAAATTATCGCGTTTACCCATAATGGAAATCATAAATTATGCAACAAATGAGAAATACAGAAGCATAAGGAAAAAATAAACATAATATATATATCATATATGAAAATAGTGTCATCAAAATGGCCACCATTATAGGTGTTAAATGAATATTGAACAATCATCGTTTTGTGAGGCAGTATTTCGCCACCCACAGAAACAGTATGCTCTTTAACCATTAGACGAAGGTGTGTGTAAGTGTAAACCAAATCCTTATCAAAACAACATCCTATTATATTTTAGATACTGTTGTTGTTACAAAATAAAGGAATAAAAATAGTTTAAGGGGTTGGAGGATCAAAATAAAACAAAACAACATTAGAGAAGACATTACCTTAAAATCGGGTAACTCTTTTTGATTTGAGCCAAAGGCTTCCTTGGGAAGACTTATGCCAAAATTGAGGCTTCTAGGAGTAAGGTAGGGAAGTTAAGAGATTATTTGTGCTGAGGATGGCTGAGCAAAAAGTCTTTGAAGGTGTGAGTAAGGTGGTAGTGGTGGGGGCCTTTTATAAGAGGAGAGAAGGGGCACTCTTGGAAAAATTGAAATGTTACTTTATTATGAAATCCTTTTTCGGATTCTAAAGGTACCACACTTATATATTTCGAGGTTAAGGTGATAAGGGTTCAAATTATACTCATCCAATAGGTTTTTTACATGTGTAAGGCTTATATTTTACATTATCGTTTCATTTTATTTAAATCGTTAATTAATGAGGTAATCGTTGCATCATCATGGTGTCACAAATAATTTAATTTATTCAATGTATAAAAATTATAAAACAAATATCATGATGTAGGAAATCTTTTTATATTTCTAATGAATATTTATAGTCAAAAATATGACTTTTATAACCCCATTTAAAAATTGTTTTAGTAAAACAACTCTTGTTTGTGACATTTTTATTTCAACATTAAATAAAACGTTTTAATGTCATTTTCCTACCAAAGTTGATACATGGGGTCCCAAAGTTGACCCATGGATTGTATTGGTCGGCCATGACTCATCCAATAGTGGTAGGACAAGTGTAAAGATATTTTCATATTTTTATATTATCATTTTTACCTTAAATTTCACTAATTACCTTTAATCACGATTAATTAAACTTAAAAGATACTATTCACCAAAAAATTATTTTAATCCCATTGAACCACATTTTACTTCCTAATGACAACCATGTATTTCAGATTTTTAAAAATAAAAACACAGAAGTGGTAATGTTTCATTTAAACGAAAAATCAGTTTTTTAACTACCACTTAGTGGTTTCACTATTCATTAAAAATTGAAGTTTTTCAGAACAATGCCAAAATTTCATCCTAAGATATAATTGATATTCCGAATTCAAAAATGATGTATATTTTAAAAAATTCCAAACATATAAGTTACATTAATTAATTTCATAATTAATTCCCGTTGTCACAACAAATAGCGTATTTTTTAGAAACAATATATATCAAAAGATTGACAATTTTTATGTCCAACATCAAAGTGAAATTAATTATAATTACCAACATTGGATAAAATGGTAAAAATATATTCTAATTATACTTTAAAACCACTCAATATTATAACTTATCACTATAAATTATTTTTATTAAAAAATTTGTTTTTATGGATTTTTACTATTCATAGAAAATTGGAAGTTCACAGAAAATTACAAAAAATTCAACTTAGGATAATTTCGATATTCCGAATACAAAATGAAGTCCATTTTGAAATATAAAATTTATATAATTTTAAAAAGTGGGTATTACTATTCAAAACGGCCTTTTTGATTGGTTTCGGTGTGTTAGAATCTCAAACTTGCGTACAATGCAAGCTATTGCATTATTGAAAGAGAAGCGTATCATGAAATCTTGGGGTGTTACATTCTCCCCTCCTTCAATAAATTGCATCCTCGCAATTTGAAAATGTTCTTCGAAAATAAAAGGTTCAAAGTAGAAAATACCTTTGTGGAAAACCCACATCAGAAATAAGGTTAATAAAAATATAACTTTAAAATAATGAAAGATAAGTACAAAGGTCACACGAGATAGCCCATACTAAGATTCTATGAAAATATGGATATGGAATAAAAAACCATCAAGGTCTGATGGAGAGTTGTAGAAAACTGGATTAGGAGAAAGTTAACCATAAGAAAATCACAAACTTGTGATTGGTTAAACGGTCATTGAATCCCCAGTTGGAAAAGTTAACTAGAAACGTTTTTGTTTTAAGTTACCTTTTATAAAGTTGAGGAATTTATTTAGGAGATTTACTAAGAACGTAAGGGAATATACATACTTGTCATGTAGACTTTCATTCTTTAATAAATTTTTACCACAAACCCATCCTTCACGATAAAAGGTAATATAACTCAAAAATATTCTATTTATCCTAATTTTATAAGGTTCCAAATATTAACCCATACCATTTAGATTAGTAAAACTATTTTGTAATAAACAGGGACTTCCTGTAGGCTAGTGGTAGGTAATAAAGGCATGTCGCACTATGGTTGTGGGTTCGATTCCTGTAGCTTTGTCCGACACGACGGGTTATCCCCAACCTCCAGGTTGTCCTTTTCCTAAAACTATAGTATTATAATATTCCAAAAATAATCTTCAGAAATTTTATAACATTAAACAATACTATCCAAGGTTCCACTTAATCCATTCCAACCTTTATAGTTATCCAAAATACCTCTGTCCAGACTTTCTCTAAAAGGTCTCTAAATTCCAAAATCAATTGTAATATCAGATTCCCTAAACAAAGTAAAGATTCTCTTATTGTCACATACTAAAAATATGATTACCTTCATCATATTAAATACTTAATGAAAACAACAAGTACTGCAGCACGATCCTTATATATATCACATTATTCTTATAACCATAATATAATCCTTGAGTCCAAAAGCACCAATACATTAATTATTCCACTTCAACTGTAGTAACAGCATAAGATTATCCTTTATCCCTTGGCCTTTTCTGAGGTAAGTTTCACTGATTCTTAAGACATTCATTTGCATAATGCCCCATTTATCTACAATTGTAGCATTCAACATTGATAGCCTCTTTCTTTCCCATGAAATCATGCACCTGGTGACCTTTTTCTCCACATTTGTAACAAACTCCCATTCCTTTCAGGCAAGTATCGGGGTGATTCTTCCCACAATTATTGCATAATGGAAAATTGTTCTTTCCCTTTTTCCCTTTATCCATCCCTTGTTCCACTATTCTCTTCTTCTCTTGCTTTACTTTTTTGTCATAAGACTTAGAGAATTCCTTTTCTGTTTTGATTGCACAAGAGACAATACCTCTGTACGATGAGAAGGATTTTGATACTAAATCTAGATGGAGAAATGGTTTTAACCCATCAAAGAAATGATCAATCTTACTTCTTGGGTTACGTATATAATCTGCAGCATGCCTCGCTATCCATGTAAAGTTAGCCTCATACTTTGCGACATTCTCATCCCACTTCTACCTTAGACTCAGAAATTTCCTTTCCATATATGCTCGATGGTCATGTGGAAAGTATTTTTCTAAGAAAAGATCTTTGAACTCTCTCCATTCCATATTTGATACTTCTTCATCTTCCTTTGTGTTTTGAATCAGCGACCACCATTGATCGGCATATCCAGTGAGGCGGTAGACTGCCATGACAACCTTCTCCCTTTCGCTACTCCCCAAGGCATGGAATATTTTTTCTAAGGATTTTATCCATTTCTCAGCTACTAATGGATTTTTACCCCCATTAAATGTTGTTGGTTGTTGCCTCATGAAGCGGTCTAACATTGATCCTCCATTTTGTGGATCAGGGTGATCCATACGAGTAAGGTTATTATTCATAACCTGAGTGAGTTGTCCTAGTATGGTAATAAGTTGATCAGCACCGGTTGTATCTCCAGATCCATAATAATTATCTTCAGCAGGAGGGAAATCCCTACACGGAGTGCGTGCATTGATACGGTTTCCATTCCTTCCACTAGGCGCCATTTCTAAACAATGGCATAAACCAGATTAGTTTATGAATCAAAATACATAATTCTATACTTCTAAAATACTTAACATAAATTTAACTATTTATGGATATAATCCATAAAAATGTTTTCTTTGAGGAAGTATATAATCATAACCATTCATAGTGGTTTGTAAAGAAAATGAGAATTATCCTAAGCATATCCCCTGGGAGTGTCGTAACCAAGAGTGAAACAAGGCCCGTTTTCGTGCACCAGTTCTCATTCGAGTCTAGCTCAAAGCGGTGTTTTCGGGTTTTACCCCTAGGTACATCTGTGCCAGAGCCGCCTCTACCTGCTCATATCCAGACAGCGATGTATTTCTCAGAAAACTCACAACATCTCTATAATACAAAAATTCTAAGAAGTTCTTCTATAATAATCCTCAAAGTCTATCTTTGGGCTATGTGCTCTAATCAGAGTTTATCTAAATCAAGCTTCTAAGGTTAGTACTAAACTGCCTCTGATACCAACTGTAACGCCCCGAACCCTATTACCCAGAGTCGGTACATTATTATGTAACATTGGCATGATCACAAAAGACCAAGTCTCGAAAGACCGATTAGTTTAGTAGCTTTGGAAACACTAGATACATTCATAAAAGTTACATTACATCAAAAAGTAAAAAACTACAATAAAAAAGTCTCCATAGTCCACACTCATGTCCTCTTCTGACTATCCCTGCAGGTCATTCATAAAATACTTCTTCACATCCTGGAAAATATTAAAACATTGAAAGGGGTGATCTCAGATGCTCAGTAAGGATAACAATATAGCGGAAGCTTTCATAAATAAACATAAACATTTAAGGCAATGTATAACTAAAACAAAAGCCTTTTAAACATTAACTTCAACATAATATGGAAAAAGTAAAATGAAATAATTCCATTTACTTATTCACATGGATATTATGCTGGTCGAATAATCACATGCAATATCAATAACCACTTTCATAATGATGGAATGCATAATGCCAGACTTTCATAACCACGTAGCCAAGGACTCGTGCCAAGACTACAAATAAGATTTTGTCAAGGCCTCGTGCCAAGACACTAGTTTGTCTCATGAGACCTACCGATGCATCGAGGAGCTATAGTGGGCTCCACCCGTCACTTATTAATTCCAATGCATTCCTCATATGAATAGGTTTAAACATATCATAAACCATAACATAATCGTATCACATAAAACATGCATAAACGAAACATAACATTTCCACATTTCAATCACAAGATATCAATACAACACATTGATATAATAAAAAACACATTCAAAACCATTTTCAATACCAAAATAAAAGAAAGTTAAAACTTTGTATTTATTTTTCATTAAAAACAGTTATGGCTTGCAGAGGAAGCCGAAACACAAATAATGGTCACGGCGCCTGAGAAGTCGTTGTCGCCGCATACGTAAGACAAAAACATTCCTTTTGTATTTTTGTAAAACGCTTTGTAAAAAAAATTCCTTTCTGAATAAAAGTCAAAGTCAAAGGGTTTTATACACCGTATACAAGAAATTTGTGTATAAAACAAAATATGCTTCAATAAAAGGAGATTGAGATGAAGACCCTTACAAAGATCATTTTTTTTAAATAAAGTAGATCTATTATGTGTATTCACTATAAGTACACATAAATAAAGTACAAATACAAGATAGGACATAATAATATCATGACATAATTTGAAAGTAAGAGATTAACCCAAAGAATAGAAATTGTGTTAAGAAGTTCCCTTACCTCGTGTCCGAATTCACTCGACCATTCTTTGATCTCCTGAATAATAAACTAGAGTTAATTTATAATTTCTTAAGAATATTTTTCAATTTTAGTATTCATTTTATATCACTTATTACCATGTTATGAACATTATGTAATTATTTATGTTAATAATGGTCGTTTTAACGATCTTAGGTACTTGAGTTAAAAATAAACTTCTTATAATTACACTTTGTTCATTTGGTAATATATCCATTATATCCATAAATATATTCATGATGTATATACCATATACATCATATATATCCAGTATATACATTCATTTATAATATTACATATCATTTAGAGGTAAGAAATGAAATGCACCATTCATGGAGACGGTAAGCCGTACGTACGCATAAATGTTTAAAAACATAAATTTAGTTTTTATTTTTTTTTTAAAAGAAATTTTTTTATTTCACATTGATAATAAATATTATGTTGTAAAATAAATTTTTTTACATAAAATGGTTTTATAAATTAATATTAAGAATTATTATAATGATAATATAATTTTTATGATACTATAAGTAATGTTTTGAAGTGTCAAAAAACTGATCATAATATAAGAAATTTATTTTTTCAACTAAATGAGGATTTTATTTAAAAATAAAATTTATCATATTTAGAAAATGATTTTCATATAACAGATTTTGTTTTGTAATCTACACGTATTAAAATGGTTCAGGTAAATTTTGTATATTTTTCTAAAACAGTTGAATTTTAGGTGAATAGTAAAATACTGTTAAATATGGTATCTAACAATATATTTTAAATTAATGAATTTATTTGTCATGAATGATGTAATAAACCATCATATAAAATCCATATTCTGTATTTACTATATATAGTAACAAAAAGAGATAATAATTGTAGTCTTGAACCAAAATAATAAAATAATGAATATAATATTCCAAAACACCCCTCTCCTTCCCATATAAATACCACTCATCACCACACCTTCCACTCACAACTTATTAGCCTTCACTCTTTAATAATTTATATAGAATTTTAATCCAAAACCTATACCCAAAATCCTAGTTCTACTAGTCTCATCCAAATTGTAACATCCAATAATTCTCACTTCTAGATCTGCTACTAAAGACATAAACTTTACAAATGTGATTAAATGTTTTCACATAAAAATAAAAAACATCAAAATAAAATATTGGATCACTTACAAATCCAAGGAGAATTGAGTTTTATATTTTTAGTTACATAGTGAAGAAATATTAACAACTTGGGTTTATAAAAAAATTCTTTATATGGATCAACATTATCTCCCACTATACCCAAATTTTCGTATTTCACAAGAATTCATCCACAACCTCCATGTGAAATCATTCTAGAAAAAATTCATTTAAGATAATTCCTCATTACCTGGTAAAAAGAGACATAATAAAATGGTGAGATTATATTCTTAGTATGGAAAACACTGGATATATCAATTCATTATCTCATGGAAGGTTTAGGTGAGAATTATGGTATGTGATCATGAACATAACATTTCAAAATTATAGCATGTGTTCAAATATTAAAATCTTGTGTCATGGAATAAAGCATGGATGTTCATAAGGCAATAATCATAAAATAAAAAAATATCATGAGCTATGAGTGCATAAAAAAATACAGGGAATTCTTTCAAATACATAAGCATAAAAATAATTTCGATGTTAGTCCAGGCTAACTGGGAATACCATCATAGCAGATAAATTTCTTTAAAAAACTGAGTTCACTCTTTGTTCTATATTTTTATTATTTAATTGGGTTCATTCCCAATTCCAATACTTTCTATCTAAAGAGATATAAATCTTTACTAAATGCATTGGAGGAATGAAACTATACATATGTGTACCAAGAGAATATAAATCATTCATTGAATCATAACCCATGAAAAGAAACATAATTCATAAATATCAGTCCATCATAAAAATGAACCATTTGGAAATATTAATAAGAATTGTATCCTTGGATTATATTCCTAGTAAGTTATGAGTAACAACAAATTAAGTCATCTAATATGGAAAATAATTTCAAAATATCATTTTAAAACATTTCTTCAGGAAAATAACCTTTCCATTTTGAAAACCACTTTTTATATCAAAAAAATAGAATAAATTTTTCATTAAAAATAAAAATGAAAAACTTATAAAGGAAAATTTGAAATTAATTTTACATATATTTTAAATCACATTTATTTAAAATTATTTAAAAAATAATTTAAAAACAGTTTTGATAACATTTTTAGAAAACATGGTTTTTGAATAAAAAAAATTTCCAATCTAAGAGAAATTGACATTAATTGAAACTTATACTATCATGAAAAGTATAATATTCATTATAAATCACGTAAAAGGGTTATTATATATATTTTTTAAAATAATTAAGGTTCCTATGATAACATGTGTCTCAATAAATGCTACTTAAGACAAAATTATTTTACTGATTTGGTAAATTTTGAACCATAAACCACATCAAATAGAGATCATAAAATGGATATTTAAATATATATAAATTTAAGGTTTATTATAATATATTAAATTCATTGGTATTATATATACCACAAAAAATAAATAGGTGTGAATATATCATAAGTCTTGCAAAAATAAAAGTGAGGCTATAAATCCCCTTATAATTTTTATATCATTAAAGGGAGAATTAATAATACACATTGATTATGTGTATTCCCCATAAATCCACATAAAATAAGTTAAAATAAAACATAATATAATAAAAACTTATTCACAGGTTATCATATAATGACATAATCATTGAAACCACAGTTTAACCTAAAGAATGTAAATTGAGTGACAAATTCCCTTACCATAAGTATTAACTTCCTTCATATACATTCAAACCTCAAATGTATAAAATATATGTTTATTATACATTTATTACAAAACCTTAATTCAATAATACCATTTATTTTTATTCTTATCATCTTATCATTCATTTATTAATATTTTTTTATTAAAATCACTATTCTGGATGACAATTGCTTGGTTTTCCAAGAATGTTTTGGTTCGGCCATCTTGGTCCTTATACTTTGATCTTTGCATAATAATTTAAATTCATTTAATCATGTTATGAATATCATATATAAAAATTATAAATATATTTACAATCATTAATATATTTTAGATATATAAAAATGAATTACCTTGTTCATGGAGATGGTTTGTCGTACGTACACAAAAATGATGTTTTCTTTTTTTGATTGATGGAATTAAATAAAGGTAAATAAAATATTAATACTTAAATAATAATTATTATATAATATATATTCATAAAATAATTCCTTATTATCATCGATGTGAAATGTAGATAAAAAAACATATCATATTGCATCGTTGAGATAGTAGTTCATACGTATGCACAAGTGATGTCAAAGTTTCTCAAAATATTTTATGATAAGTAGAGAGATATTATATTCTCATTTAATATGAATAATTATATTATAAATTTTATATATATTCATTAATCTCATCATAATTACCATTCATAAAATACTGTAATGAAAAATAAAACATATTGCTCTACGGAGATGGTAAGTCGTATATACACACGAGCAACACTTTCACTTCCTGTTTGATGGAAAAGGGGGTTTATATTGGGGTGTTAATAATTATAATAACATTAAATAATACTTATCATTCTCATGTTTTTATTTTATGATGTACCTAAATGATTTATATTAGTTAAAGAAGAGTAGTAAAAATTTGATCTGTCTGAGCGATTACCTCTTCTTCGAAATGTCCTATTTTGATCACCTCTAAATGGATCTATAGTTGGTCTTTTGAGGAGTCCATCTCCTATAATGTGTGTATATAGAAGTTTAGAAGAATATTTTTCTTGTTATGTATAATATAGAACACTGAAATTAATGAAATTAAGTGGGGGAAGACATTTCCTTTTCTAATTGAGGGGAGTGGCACTTTTGGATTTTCCCAAATGGTCGGTCAAACAATAAAAAATTAATTTATCATTCCAAATGCCAAAAAATGAATATAAATATGATGATAAGATATTTTTTTTGTAATCACATAAACCAATATAATTTGGAAGTTTTTTTGTGCCGTTTTAATCCTTACCATTTTTATTTAGCCCTTGGTTGGTTAATTTTTACCATAACAGTAGTAACCACTACATTAATCATAAAGGAATAATAATGTTACTGTAAATGGTAAAATTACTCATAAATTTAAATTTTATGATTTATTCAATGATATTAAATTTACATGGTTAAGGATAATATTTTTATAAATTTTATATAACTAAATAACATATTATTTTAATAATTTGTCATTAATGTCTATTTGGACACAATTCATTTAATTTGACCTCAAATAAATAAAAACTTGATATTATAATATAATACTTCAACACCAATTTGATATATGATATAGATCTTTAAAATTAATTTAATTCATAAATGATTTCAAATTATATCAAAATTAATATTTTTAAAATCATTTATTTTATTTTTTAGTAAATATATATTATCTAAGAATTTCACAAAAATTTATGGTAACTATATAATTACTAAAAATTTAAATATATATATATATATATATATAATAAATTCTTAAGGATAGAAATTGACAATTATATTCATTCATATCTTGATTTTATCCCTATGTGAACACATAAAAAAATTATATTCAAATAGAGTGATATCTTGTAACTATTTTTATTTAAAAATATATAAGTCATTTTCATGGAAAATTATTGATTAAATAACTCATATTAGACAATAAAGTTATATTAGTAAAATCATATTAATAAAATAAATTTGGATAAGTCTAGGTCATTTTTTTTCCATAATATTTTTTTAACTCTTATTTAACCACTTTAACACTCATCATTACAACATAGAGTTTTACTCTTTGAGGGTTAATATAGTTACAATAAAATTCCAAAAGACAGATAAATGTATCAGTTATGAAATTTCCAACCTTATACCAATAAGTTGGCTGAATTTAATATTTTTAGGAATTTTATATCATTTAATAAAAAATTTGTGATTAAATATTCATAATTCCATTTTTAAAGACTATTTATTACTTTGGATTTAATAATATCACGATAAAACATATAATTTAAACCTACAATTTTATTATATCTCCAACTTGTCTAGTACATCTATAAAATTTTTGTGGGACATTAATTATCTAAATTATATATATATATATATCATTTTATCATTTTTCCGTTGAAAAAATTATTATCCACATCATCATTATGGGAGAATTTATGGTAATTATTTCTTCATTGAAAATTAAAATTAAATTACCATTATGTTTATAAATATTTTATATTTAAAATGAATATTTATAGTGGAATATATATTCTGGATAACCATATATTATAAATTCTATAGTCCTTAAAAATATGAGTACGATGTCTTTCACATTTCATTAAATAAAATATTATAAATATCATAATCTCATCCAAATTCCCCCCAATGGTTATAATTTTGACACTAGAAAGATTATTTAATAGCATGGGTATAACGGTCATAATTAAATAATGAAATTTATTTGTTCATTTAAGCTCAATGTGGTGTTTCGTGTATGTTAATGAGCATAATGTTTGCTTTTAAAATATAAGGATATTACATCCCCCCAATCCCTTCAATAAATTTTTCCTTTTAATTTGAACTTGTTCTGGATAACTATGGTTTGAATTTTCAAAAACACGTTTATTGAAATCCCACATAAAAAAAGGTTCAATAAAACTTTCTCTTGAAAAGATGTAGGTGGAAGTATAAAGGTAATCTAAAATAACACATATTAGGTTTACATGAATGAAAACACAGACATTGAAGAGAAAAATAAATTTCAAGTTATGATGGAGAATGATAGAGAACAAGGTCATTATAAATTTGACCTTCACAAAACCATAAATCTATGATATCTAAAAAGGACCTTGATTTCTTAGTAATAAATGTAAACATATTACATTTTCCTTAAATGATATATTTCATGAAGGTGTGAAATTAATTTTCTTTCTAAAGGATAAACATAAAGAAACATACATAAAAGAAAATAATAGTTTAATATTTTTATCAATTTGCACCACAAAATCACATTTTTCTCCAAATGATGAGTATTCAAAATGAATTTTTCACTCTTGAATAACAAGAATTAATTTCTAATGAATAATATAGTTCAAAAAAGATAAAATATATATTTTTCCAATCATGAAACATTAAAAACAAAAAAACATTGTATAATATCATATAATTCTCCAGACATAATAAAATTTTAAATGATGGAAAACTATTTTAATCTCAAAAATTATACTGTAATACCCAAGGTTCAACTTTGACCATTCTAAAAATAACTATCCTCAAAATTCATGAAAAATATTATAAACTAAGATTAAACCCAAATACAAAATTATTTTATCACAGAGTCTTCCAATATATAATTTAACATATATCTCCCAATAAGATAAGATTCACTTACTATCTTAGACCAAATATTAATTTCCCTAAAATTCCTAAATATACACTAACCATTTTCATAAATAACCAAAAAATCAATAAATAAAAAATAAAATCATATATGTTTCCAAAATATAACTAAACCCATATTCCTAAAATAAAATCCAATAGAGATCTTCTTAAATTAATCTTATAGAATTCCTAAAATAGTTAACGTCTTCTGAAATAACATTAATCTCTAAATCACCAAATAATTTTCCAATCCCATGGAAATCGATTCTGTGAAATATAGGTAACCAAAATCAGTTTATTATTTACCCATAAAATCTATTAATTGATAAAAATCACACCAACGAGGACATCATCTATACCATTATTTGGTGATACACCCCCTTCACTCATGAGTTGTGGGGTCAATTATTATGGCCTTTCTGGACGTGATGGCTTTTCACATGGTATGCGGGTTATCCTTTTTCTAAAACAATATTAATACAATCCTTATAATATTCTAGAATAATGATAAACATTATAAAAAATAAAATTAACCTATTCAATATTAATCAAATTTTTTAATCTCAATATTTATCTCCTACATTTAATCTTATATACCCAGATATAACAACCCATAGTTACCACAATAATAAATGTCTCCAAAAATATCATTAGACGCCTTAAAATTTTAAAACATAAAACCTAAAAATGGGTGTGTAAGACTCTAAGAATATGGTGTTATATACCCATGTTGGTATCTATAACTCTTATGATAACTTCCCATGAAAATCCCATAATATCCAAAGTTATCTAAAGCATTATCTGATAAAAAAATATAACAGCACATAATTCGCACTTCTGGATCCACTACTAAAGAAATAACCTTCAAAAATGTGACCCATTTTTTTCTATCAAAACATGCAGTGTCAAAATAAAATATTGGATCACTAACATACTTAGGGACCATTTAGGTTTAAATTTTTAATTAATTAATACAATCTCTTAATAACTTGGGTTTATAAACAACAAGATCAGAGGGATCAATATTATATCCCACTATACCCAGCATTTTCTTATTTCAGAATAGGTTTTCAACATCATCCATATGAAATCCCTCAAGAAAAAATTCACTTGAATTATTTTCTCATAAATGGGAAAAATTAGCATAAAAAGGGTAACCCTTTATGCTCAGTAAGGGTAAACAAAGTCTATATCAAACCATGATCATATGAAAGTATAAGATGAGAATAAGGGAATGTGATAATGAACATAACATTTGAAAATTTAAAAAAACATGTTTATAAGACATGAGTCATAAAATAATAGAAGAACATAAAATATGAGAAAATAACCTAAGACCATGAATTTTTTAAAATGAATAAGCATAGAAAATCAATTCTATATGAGTCAAGGATCACTTACATGACCATCATAATGGAAAAAGTCCATTTCAAAACCAACTTCACTTCTCATTTCATTCCATTATTATTAAATCAGGTTAACTCCCCTTTCCATTACTATATATCTCATGAGTTATTATTCTTTATCCAATGTATTGGAGAGAGATATAGGTCCCAACCTTCAGATAAAGAAACCATACATATATGTTCTACAAAAATATAAATAATTTTTCATATCATAACCCATGAAATGAAATATAATTCATAAACATCATGCCATAATAAACATAAACCATCCCTAAAAAATAATAAGAATTATATGCTTGAATCATATCCCTAGTAAGGTATGAGTAACCCAAATATAAGTCATCTTATATGGAAAATAAATTTGAAGGATATTTTTAAAAACATTTCTTGAGGAAAATAACTTTTCTCCTTTAAAAACACATTTTAAATCACAAAACATTTATCAAACATTTTTAATTAAAAATAACCTTAAAATTTTTTAAATGAAAATTTTAAAACCATTTCAAACATCTCTTAAATACTTTTACATGAAAACTATTAAAATATATTTTAAAAACATTTTTCAAATCATTTTTAGAAAACATGGTTCTTGAATCAGAAAAATTTCCAACTGAAGAGAAAATAATATGACATGAAACTTAGAATCTCATTTAATGTTTCATATTAATGATATGAAATTTTAAAATTTCAGTGTCTAAACCTTGTAAAATAATATAGGTGCACAATATGTTATGTGTCTCCAAGAAGGAAAATTGAGATAAAATTACATTGCGGATTTAGTAACTTTTGATACGTAAAACACATGAAATAGATATCTTAAAATGGATATGTAAATATCCATAAATTTAAAGATAAATATCATATATTAAATTCATGGTATGTATATACACCTAAAAAATAAATTAATTGTGAATATGGCATAAGTATCGCGAAAATAAAAGGGAGACTAGAAATCCCACCACAATTATCGTATCATTGAAGTGAAAATTAATAAAAAAAAGATTGATTATATTTATGAACTTTAAATCAAAATAAAACAAGGGTAAATAAAACATAAGATAATAAAAATTCATTTAACACATAACCATAGAATTACATGATCAATGAAATAGTTGTTTGACCCAAATATTGGAAATTGAGTTAATAATTCCCTAACCACAAGTCTAGAATTCCATCATATATGTTTGAACCTCATATATAATAAATATATGTTTATTATAAATTTTTTCCAGAAAATTAATTTTATCTTATCATTTATTATTTATTTATAACTTCTTATCATCCATTTATTAATAATTTGTTATTAAAATCACTATTTCTGGCCATAACTACTCCATTTTCTTAGAATATTTAGGTTTGATGGTCTAGGTCATTATAATTTGATCCTGTTATCAAAATTTACAAAGTTTTATTAATTTTTTAAATATAATTTATAATAATTATATACATTTCATTAATCATTCATATAAGGTAGATACAGAAAAATGAATTTCACTATTCATGGAGAAGATAGGTCGTACAAATGAATGAAAATTGTTTTCATTTTTCTATTAATGGATTGAAATAAAGGTAAATAAAAATTAATATCTCAAAAATTATTATTATATAATATATATTCATAAAAATATTCCTTATTATCAACCATGTGAAATACAGATAAAAAAGAATCATATTGCATTGGGGAGATGGTATTCCATATGTATTCACAAGTGACATTATCATTTCTTAAAATATTTGATGATATAAAGTTAGATATGATATTATCAATTAAAAACAATAATTAAATTATAAATATCATATTTAATCACTAATCCAATCATAATATCCTTATATAAAATAAGTTCATCAAAAATGAATTGTATCTCTATTTGGTGATGGTAAGTCGTATGTAGCCATGAACGATATTTTCACATATCATTTTATGGAAAAGGGGTGTATATTAGTGTGTTCATAATCATAATAAAATTTAAGAATATTTCCAAAGATTAATTAATTATTTTATGACATACATAATATATTTATATTAGGTAAAGAAGATTAGAAAAGGAAAGTGATCGGTAAGGGCGATTACCTCTACTTTGAACCGTCTCTATTGGATCTCTTGTAAAGGGATATAGGGTTGGTGTTTTAAGTAGTTTTTAACCTATATCATGTTCCTAGGTAAGTTGATAAGAGTAATTTTCAGTGTATTTTTGAGATAGAATGCTCAAATTGTCGAAATTAAGTGATGGATGAGGTTTTATTTTATAATTCATGTGAGGTATGCTTCTAGAATTTAATAAAATATAAAATTTGAAAAAATTGATTTATCATTCAAAATACCTCAAAATTAAAATTAATTTCTTATATAAGATATTTTAGGGTTATAATCCCACAAATTAATATAATTTAGAGTGTTTTGGTGTCATTTTAAGCCATGTGAATATGATTTACCCCTTGGTTAGTTATTTTTAACCTTAACCATGGTAACCAATATTTTAATAATAATAAGTTAATAAAGATACTATAATTTATAAAATGAATCGTAAATAGAAATTTATGATATGTTTAACTATAGTCCATTAACATGGTTGAACATAATATTTTTAGGTATTTTATAAAATTAAATAATATATTATTTTGGTAAATTATCATTACTATAAATTTTGACACTGTTAATTTAATTTGATTTCAAATACATCAAAAAAAGGCTAAATTTGAATCTTATACTTAAAAACCACTTTAATATGTCATATCGATTTATAAAATTCATTAAAAGCTTTAAAGATTTAAAATTATATCGAAAACTAATATTTTTAAAATCGTTTATTATATTTTTATTTTAAATAAATAAATATATATTAACATGAAGCTAGAATTTAAGGTAATAATAGAACTTCTAAAAATTAAATATATATTTATATAATTAAAATAATTTCATTAAATCAATATTTACATTTATCCTCTTTCATATCTTGATTTCATCCCCATGTGAACATGTACAAGATATTAAATACAAAGAGAGTGTCTTTTTGTAACTATCTTTGATTTAAAAAATACATAAGTTATCTTCATGAGCAAGTTTCCATTAAATAATTAAAATTAGATACAAAAGTGTTAAAGGTCAAGTATTATTAACAAAATAATTTTTTTGGACAATTTTAGGTTGTAGTTATACCTATATAATTTTTTAACCCTTATTTAACCACATTAACTCTTACCCCGACAATATGGATTTTTAATCTTAGAGAATTAATTTAGTTACTATAAAATTACAAAATACACATAAATGGATCACTTATGAGATTCTAAACCTTATTCATATAAGTTATTTCAGAATTTAATAATTTGATAAATTTCATATCATTTAATATAATTTTACTAACTCTTAAATATTCAGCTTGCCTGAATGGCCCGAAGGCCTTCTTTTTTTATTATATTTGATAATCCACATTTCAAGGGGTGATTTGAAAACCTTACAAGTCCCAAAGGCTTAAGATACAATTACATGACTTGTAGGTCTTAAGGGAATCATCCGGTCAAGATTTCTTGGAACTGCTCCTCCCAGAAGATGTCAAGAAATACAGGCTTCACCTTCGCAAGGCTAGTCGCCTAGAAGTCATGTGTAGAGATACAGAGGCCCGGTACCGATGGAAATTCCATACCCTCTTATTCTTCCAATTCCAGTTAGCTCTACTCTAGTGAATATCCCTCTCTAAATCCCCATCTTGATCCTTGTCCCTTGTAATATGCCTTGTACACCTGTATATTTCATGTGGCCTAATGAATTTAGGGTGGAATGAAGGTCTTGAGGTGGCTCGAAGGAATTGAGAGTTGATAATCATGAAGGACTTGGGTGGCCCGAAATCCTTACAGGACTCAAGGACCAAACTGGTGGCCTAAAAGCCTATATGGATGAATATTTTCAGTTGCTACAGTACCGAACAGTGTCTGCTACAGCACCTTCTACAGTGCTGTTGCATTACCCAGAAATATGTATCCACCTGGATTTGATCTCAGGTCTCTTGGATGCACTTTTTGAGTCCTCACCAACCGGGATGAGGCTCATGTTCACAATTAAGTATTCATAATATAAATTTTAAGGACAATTTGTTAGTATTATTTTGTTAATATCAAGATAACATTTATAATTTGAACCAATTATTTTATTATATTTGTAATAGGTAAATAACAACTATAAAATTTAGTATTGACGTTAATTATTTCAAATTATTTTTATTTTAAAAATTTTAATATCATTTATTTCAAATTTTCATTACTAAAATAATTATTGCATCAGCATTGTGTGAGCATTTAAGGTCATTATTACATCACTAATAATTAAAATTAATTTTTCATGATGTAGATAAATATTTTATATTCCAAATTTATTTATATCTGAATATATATTCTATAATACCCTATATTAAAATCTTTATAGTTATTAAAAATATGAATATGACATCTTTAACTTCTCTTTAAATAAAATATAATAAATTTCATAATATCATTAAAAAGGATCCTGGAAGTAATAATTACAACATTTAGATGTTTTCCAATGAAAAAAACACATACCAAAAATTTTCGACTATTGTGGCTATTATTTTATATCGCTTATCATTTTATTTTTACCCTTAATTGTCGGATTAACCATTTACCACATTGACAAAAATTACCATAGTTACAATTCATATTGACAAAAAATAAAAGATACATATTTAATAAATTTTTACAATATAAATCCAAATATAGAATCCATTTTTCAAAATTCAAAACAAAAATGTTTCATAAATTAATATAAAATTAAACTGGGAAAATTAAATGTAAAATAGTTTTTCATAAAAAATCCCTTTTAAAATATAAAATATATTTTATACTGATTCAAGCATAAAATTCATTTTAAAACAACATAACTAGATTATTACATATAAAATTTAACTATAAAAAATTTGATACTAATTCAAAACACAATTTGAAATTTTAAATTCTTTTAAATAAAATGAATTTTTTAATAAATATCTATATTTTTCACTATTCAATAAAATTTTAATCATTTAAAAATCTTCACAAAAATTCACCATTAAAAAATTTTGATATTATAATTTCAAAAATAAATTTAATTTTATGTAATATTTTTTCTAAAATTTTCAAAAATTATATTATTTTTACATAAAAAAGGAATAAAAATCTTTTTTTGAAGAAAATTTTTTTTTTGATGAATAAAATGATTTTACTAAAAATTTAATAGTTTTTTAAAAAATATTTTTATAAAATTGTCAATGATTATAACCATTGTATATATTTCACAATATTATTCATTCCAACCTATTTAACAGTTATGTTCTAATGGTCACATTTAAATAATAATATTTAGTTTTTCATTTAAGATCGATTTTATTTTTCTTAAAAGCAATTGAAGAAAATGATTCCTTTAAAAAAATTTGGATATTAGAAAAATTCCATTTTATGGTTCCTTAATAAGTATTTCAATGATACATAATTTTTGAGGAAATATTCACTGTTTACCTCTCTTAAATTCATTTCTTCTTCTATATTCTCCTCAACTCCCTCATCTAACACAACATGAAAAATCCAATATCATAAATTTAATGTAATTTTATTATTTTTTTGTAATATCCATGTTCTACCCACACTTATTTCATTTCTAAAATGAATGTGTTGTTTACAATGTGGTTGGTTCACCACCTTCATTAACAATGTACGTTGTTTTCCTCCATCGTATTCATGTTTGGTCATTAAATTTTTATTTTTTTTAAATAGAATTATAATAATTATAAAATAACTTATTTCATGGTCTATAATGAATATATTTCCATAATATAAATAAAAATTAATCTAGTTTTTGATGGTCAACAAAACCACCTAAATGAACTTACCACGTAACTTTAACGTTTTTACTCAATGATTTGTCCCTACGTCAGAACACATATAGATTCCGTGGACCATTTCAATTTCAATATGATCAATAATACCATCTATTCCCACTTATATAGTTTTATTACCATTTTAGAAGAAGTCAATAACTATCCATGTGTGATCTGACCTTGGAACCATGAAGTTAATGTTCCAAGAATGATTTAATTAATAATTATATATCATGGAAATTATTGTAAATTAACATAATAAAATTATAGTAAATATAATATTTATTAAAAAGGCTATAAATTAAGTAACGTATTAATCTAATATGATTATATAGGATGTTAAGGGTAAGTGTAGAGTGATTATGGAACAAAACCTAATAGATCTCTTTGAGCCCCACTTTTTCCTTGGGTTATGAACATTCTCTCTCTAACTCACTATCTCTATCAATATATTTGATATTATGGAATTATTATAAATTATTTATATATATATCTTACATAAATACTTATCCTATTATCGTGTCCTTGGATGGTTTAATACATTCCTTAAGTTCATTTCTAAGTTCCTTCTTTAGGAAACCTCTTTTGACTATTAAATGACGTAAGATTATGAAGCCTATTTATTTACATGTGTAATTATTATATTTATTCCTTGTGATTAATTTACATTTCGTTAACACATATCTATGTACATATTATTATGTGTGTTCCCAAATATAACTCAAATAAATGGGGTAGTGGTATTTCATTATGAGAATGTATGTATGGGATTAGGCAGTGAATAAAATCTATTATGGGACTCTATCCACCATGTGATGTTTTCTTGGTTGTTAGCCATCATTATGTTTATTCCATGATTTATATTTCTGAAATTGTTTTATAATTATATGATCTTATTATACCATTTTATTTATGTTATTATTATATATTTTTATTCATGATCCTTGTCTTTTAGGATATCATGTTATTTTTTATGACACAAATGTTATGTTTCATTAACATGTTTATTCCCTTACTGTTCTTTATACCTCACCTCTTTCTTTTATGTATTACCAAGGTTATACTATATAGTTTTATGAGGTCAATGGAATTTTGTTACTTATTAAGGAGAATCAAGAAAAGATATTTCATTTCAGTTTCATGTAGAATTTTTATATACCTAGTATTCCATATACCCTTGTTCTCTTGATACTTTGGTTTTATTTAATGGAATACTTATGTTAAAAATAATATAATAATTTGGGTAAAAATATTGGGTCACAATATTTGGTAACAAATGAATTTCTAGTCATTTTTTAAGGATAATTCTAAAATAAATTAATGAGAAACCTGTGGAAATTTTTAAGAATAATAATATATCCTAAAAGTATTTGGGAATTATAATGAAGGTGGTTTTTGGGTGATTTCATCCCTCTATGGATGTTACATGTGTATGTGGCACTAGCATAGTTTTACCTTGGGATAATAACCACAAAATTTTGTATTTATAATTGAATAAATCATCACCTGGTTCATTAAAAATTTGACTTTTTCACACCTAATTTGACACTTCTGATATGTATTCTTTAGTAAATTCAAAAACTCATTACAGACCATTATAAGGGACATAAATGGTTTTTAAGGTTAGAAAACCTAATCAAAATAATTACTATAGATATTTGAGACTGAAAACTAAAGACTGGTAAGTTATTATTTATGTGCCATTTATAATTTTTTCAATTAATTTTCATAGTTTACCTTTTATATGTTTACTAGTTAATGTATTCCCATATCATTTCCCTTTGTTTTACATTAATGGTGTAAAATATGGGGAACTCTTCCACTAACCCAAGGTATAGGAAATGTGAGTGTTTACCTAATGATATGCCTAACCATATCATATTGAGGGATGGGAAACTTTTGAAAGTGCTGGCTCAAATTACTGATATTATGTATTATAACTTGAATCATGTAGAATACCCTTCTTATTTTAACAAAGGTAAAGTTATAGTGGAGTCCATTATGTAACACATGTATCTAGTCTTCAGTGGATCTTTTGATCCCTTCATCATGGAACAATGCATTAACTCCATTAAAAATATATTCTTTCTCCTCCAAAGTTCAGAACAATATATATTCTTTCTAGTTATCTTTCATTTTTAAGGGGTATTTTATTAGCGGTGTATATCGGTTGACAACATGAAGTCCAATGAAGATATTAATTCCATGGAATATTGAGTCTTCATGAAAATTTCATTCAATTTATATTTTCCAAAAACACTCCATTAAAAAATGGGGAGGGATTCCCTCAAACTGAATCAAAATAAAGATGAGTATATCTGAGTATATGAGAAACAATTCTAAAGCCTTTCATGATATACATCCATCTCTTTTATCAACATTGAATATAAGGAGGAAAATTTATTTATAGGGATAAATTTGAGTATCAAAAATATTTGGTGATTAGAAACGTTGAAATCTATGATGATATTTTCCTATATTCCCTTAAGTTTTAGATGGATATCGGTGACTCATAGTGGTCTCATGGGCCTAGATAAAAATATCATACAATGGAGTTTTCATTGAGAGGAATAATGGATAAATATCATAGAGGAAAGAAAACCCAACAACCCAAGTGTCAAAATTATGTGAAGAATCATCTTAAAAACTATTTGAAGGGAACTAGGAGTTGCTGTAAGTGTGAGGAATAAAAGAATCATGTTAATCAATGAAAAATTGATATGAATAATCCCACTAATACGATAGAGGAAAATAATGTTCAGATCAATGCTCAAACTAAGGTATATTGTTTTAACTACCAAGATAACTAGAATAATGTGAACCAATTCCCTAAGAATAGGGTCATCGATTATAATCATGGACAATAACCCCAATACCTAAATGCAAATGAAGGGAATATACTTTCTCTACTACTGAGGTGAATCTTAAAAAAATGTGGTAAAATGTCCACTGGTTATTCATTTAATAATAAAAAAAATTATTCTATTTATACAAATTATTTCATATATTTCATGTTTAGTGGAACTATTAAATAATCACCTCAAAACATGAGGGTTGAGGCATCTGTAATAATAATAAAAAAATATCAATTATTTCATCCCAAGTATATAACTCATCCCCAATCATTTTTTTGGACTTATCCTACCAAAAAACTATTTTCCTTCTTCAATTAGTGGATTTTGATACTATATTGGTCATATATTGGTAGTGCTTTTATAAATCCAATATCCACTTTCAGAAGACAGAGATCACTCTTCGCATCCTAAGTCATCCTATGATTACATAAAATTGTAAGTAGGAGGATGAATATCCTTTGTAATCTATATATCAAGTGTGGAATTTATTTAATGATGAAAAATCATTTCTATTTTCAATGATTGAAAAAAGTGTTATAATCATCCTTGAAAATATACCCATTTTCAGGGATTATATAGATGTATTCCCTAAGGAGTAATTGGGTCTTAATATAGACAAATAGGATGAGTTATTAATTGTTCTTATATCTGGATCTCTTCAAATATCAAAGACGCCTTACGGGATGGCCACCGTTGATTTGGAAGGCCTAAAGAAACCATAACAAGAAAATCTGGAAATCAAATTCTTCACTATGGGGTCCATCGGTCCTCTTAATCAAGAATAGGGATGGTTCAATAAACCTATTCATTGATATTCATGATATTAATAAAATCACGATAAAGAACAAGTATCCCCTACAATAGATATATGACTTTTTTGATCAACTATGTGGGGCCCAATATTTTTTTAAGGTGGACCATTGGTCGGGATAAAAATAATTAAATCTAAAAAAGGAATATATCCACAAGACTACCTTTAAAATGTGGTATAGAAACAATGAGTTCATAGTGATTCCCTTCAGACTCACTAATGATCCAGTTATACATATGGACTTAATTAATATAGTATTTAGATATTACCTTGATAAATTTGTGTTAGTATTTATAGATGATATTATTATATACTTCAAAAGTAAGGAGGAGTATAAGGATAATTTGAATATTTTTTTAAAAACAATGAAAAAGGTTAATAATTTTGAAAATTACAGTAAATTTGAAATAGATGAATCTTCCTTCTTGGGGAAAGTTATTACCAAAAAATGGATATATATGGTCCCTTATTATAGAAATTAAATTCCGGATTGGCCTATAAAATCAATTATATCAGAGATCCGTTATTGTTTTGTACTACCTGCGTATTACCAATGGTTTGTGTGAATATTCTTATGAATGTCAATCACTCAAACTGATATAACTCGAAAAGGATAAAAAATTTCTTGGACTTATAAATGTTAAGGGAGCTTCAAATAGTTTATGAAGAGGATTATCATGGCACCAGCACTTACACTATAGACAAATAGGTAACCATTCATGGTATATAGTTATTTTTAAATAAAAGGATTTAGTTGTGCACAAATATATAATGCTAAATTGATAGCCCGCACTTTAAGGAAGTGTAATGTTCATGAGAAGAAATATATAATGCATGATCTGGAGTCTTTTGTAGTGATATTCTTATTGAAAAGATGGAGGAAATATCTCTCTAGGTGGAGGAACCAAATATATAAAATTCAAAAGTGCCTCAAATATATTCACATAGAATGAGCTTAATATGAGACAATGAAGATCGTTGGAGATGATCAATTATTATGAATGCCCAATCCAAAACCAACATGAGAAAGAAAAAAAGATGAACATTCTTTGGGTGGAAAGAATCTAGAAACATTATTAATGATGATAATTTAGAAGGATCCAATTTTCTTAGACTTTCAATAGATGGACATGTAAATCATAATGAAATATTATCACTTATTTTTTAAATGATTTACGAAGCACTTCTTCTGGAGATGATAACAGATTCTTAAAAAAATGATTTAGAAATATAGAAAAATGTATAAGCTATAAGATAAAAAAATTCCGTATAATTAAAAATTAAAAAAGAAGGATTTGAAAGATTTGGCTCATCACTATTTGTATCATCAAATCCTAAAATAAAGAAGGATTTTTGAATAATTCACAAATATTAACCTTCCCCACACACCCAACGAGCATGAAAATGTATTGCGATAATCGAGAGAACTATTAGTGTATCAATATAAATATGTACTTCATGGAATATACATAAAAGTTCCTAGTGTGTAAGTAATTAAAGGATAAAAGGGAAATCTATAATTAGGTGATTCAACCATTACCCCTACCTTTAGAGAAATAGGACAACATAACCATAAACTTTTTCATTAGTCTTAAAAATACATTCATAGTAAATAATGTTATATGGGTTTGGTGGATCATCTTACTCATATTGTTCATTTAATTATGATTTTATAGGACTAAACACTCAATAAACTCAGAAGGATATAAAATATAAAAGTGATGAGGTTAGATGGAATAATACAATCGATTGTATCTTATTTAGATAAAATATATACCTAAATGTTCTGAAAAAGTCTTTAGTATTCTCTAAACACTGAATTTAAATTTAGTACAACATATCACCCCAAAACCGATTACCAATCTGAGTAGAAAATACAGACACTTAGGGAAATGTTTTGAGAGTTATTGATGAACATCAAAAGAGGATGGGATAATCATCTTCCTCTAGTTGTGTTCTTATAAAAATATTATTTCCAATCATGTATCAAAATGGATCTATATAAATCCCTTTATGGGAATATATGTTGAACACCTACATTTTGGGATAAAGTTAGTGAACACAAGATTTTGGGACATGAAATGGTTTAAGAAATGGTAGAAAATGTCA